>OX638409.1:7659991-10059991 GCA_951813805.1 Limnephilus auricula | reverse complement strand
GGTCTACTAAAATCTTATATCGTATAATGCGTAATACCGTTTTTTAAATATTGATATTACCGTTGCACCCGTAGTGCTGGTTTGCACCGGGTGGTTAGGGAGGGAGGGGGTGCTGGGGTGGATTTATGGGTTGGGTAGGTGGAAGTGGGTGTACCAACAAAGCCGCGTGCATAAGGACTTCATCAAATCTCCTACTATAGATTGGGAGGCATCATCCACGTGGTTAGCAAGGGGCACAAAGGGACGTATCAAAATTACAGTGTAATATTTTTGTAAATAGGAATTTTGTTTGATTAAATAGGTTTAGGATTTTTGAAGTACAAAGTGTTGTGTTGTGGTGGATATTAATTATAACACAATTGTATTTGGTACGTTATTTATTACCAGCCGAGCGGACATTTAGATTACAAGTAATGACAGGCAGGATTTATATACCACAGACCATCGGGTAGAAAATGGGCATAGACAATAATACCAACATCCCCCTTTTCCTAATAAAAAAAAAAAGTTATAATAACATAAACAGTACAAATATGAGATTTGGTCTTTACATTATACATGACATAGTAATAAATCATACAAGTGGAATAAATGAACAAAATTAATTATAATCAGATGGATTATATCTATCGGGTCTATTGACAGTTCTGCCCGAACGGGTTCGAATGCTTGCCTCATTGCTAGTCATCTCAGTAGAAGTTGTGGGATATGAATAAAACGGAATTGAATGAAAATCATTGTCAAAACGTACACCTTCCTTCGATGAATTATTTCCATTATGCGGTGATGATGATTCCTGACGTGATCTGTCTAAATTCAAGTGTTTCCTATTCCTGCGGTATCTTGAACCATCAGGAGTTTCAACAATATATGACCTTGGGCATCCTTTAACAATTTCTACTACAGTAGCTGGCGACCATGAACATGACACATTTTTCTTAAATACTACTTTATCGCCTATCTTTAACTCAGCCAAGTTCCGAACCTTTTTGTCGAAATATTTTTTCATTTTGTTTTGACGATCTTTAAATTTAATTTCATAATCTTTAAAGCGTACAACTTTTGGTCTAAGTTGACTGGATGTTACTGGTAAATTACATCTAAGTTGTCGTGACATTAAAAGACTTGCAGGGGATGGAAAATTATTTTTTGGACTATTTCTGTAATGTAACATAGCGAGATATGGATCAGTTTTGGATTCAAGGCATTTTCTTAAAATATTCTTAACTATTTTTACTGAACTCTCAGCTTGACCATTTGACTGAGGATAGTTTGGACTGGTGGTGATATGTTCAATATCCCACTCATATAAAAAGTTTTTAAAAATGGCTGATTGAAATGGTGGTCCATTATCACTTACAAGCGTTAACGGTATTCCGTGACGTGAAAATATTGATTTTAAGTGTGTGACGACAGTTTCCGCATTATAATTGTACAAAATTGAATGTTCTATGTATTTTGAATAATAATCAGTAACGATGAGATAATTTGAGTTGTTAAAATGCATTAAATCTACACCTACTTTTTCCCAGGGAAAATTAGTGATACCGTGTGGCAAAAGAGGCTGTGAAGGGTTATTAGGTTTAAATTTAGTACAAATCTGACATTGATCGACAACATTTTGAATATCAGAATTAATATTCGGCCAAAAAATCATATTTCTGACTAGACTTTTTGCTTTTGACATACCTAAGTGACCTTTATGTATATCTTTTAAGATCTCAGGACGTAAAATTAATGGTATAATTAAACTAGGTCCCTTAAATACCAGATCATTGACAACATGAATTTCTGCCTGAAAATTCCAATATGGTTTAACGCAAGGTTCAATCTTATTTTTACTTGACGGCCAACCGGTTTTATAATATTTAATTAAAGTTAATAAAGTCTGATCTTGTTTTGTCGCCTCGGTGATTGATTTCAGTTTTTCTTCTGAAACGGCCAGACTGGACATCAATAAATTGATATGTATGTCAATTTCTTTTTCTGCATCCGTTACTTCTGTATCAGGCAACGGTGCTCTAGATAATGTATCGGCAATATACATAAATTTACCAGGTACATAATTGACCTCTAGGTGGTAGCATTGTAACGACATCATCATTCGCTGTAACCTTGCGGGAACTTCAGAAAGTGATTTCTTAAAAAGTGTAACTAATGGTTTGTGGTCTGTTTCCACATCTACAATGTGACCATAGATATATTGATGGAATTTTTGACAACCGAATAAAATCGCATATAATTCCTTTTCTATTTGTGCATAATTTTGCTGACTGGATGTTAGTGTTTTTGATGCGTAAGCAATCGGTCTACTTTCCTGCAAAATAACTGCGCCCACTGCGCTCTGTGAAGAATCTACAGATAATTTTAGTGGTTTTTTAATATCAAAGTTAATAAGTACTGGAGACGAACTTATAATTTTCTTTAAATTGACAAAGGACTGATCGTGGTTGGCATCCCATAACCAGCTGACGTCTTTCTTTAACAAAGTCCTTAAAATTTCGGTTTCTTTTGACAAATCTTTTATGAAAGAACCCAAGTAATTAATCATACCTAGAAACCGTTGTAAGTCTTTCTTACAAGTGGGAGTTGGTAATTCACGAATAGCTCTAACTTTTGACTCGTCTGGCCTGATCCCTTGATTGCTAAAAATATGACCTAGAAATGTTACTTCCTGTAAGCCAAAATGACATTTATTTAGATTGAATTTTAAATTGACTTCTCTGGCTCTTTTAAACACATTTTCTAATCTCCTTTCATGAGATTCGAGATCCTCTCCCCATACTAAAATATCGTCAACGAAAACTATCACCCCTTCTAGATCAGCAAATATTTCCGTCATTATTCTAGAGAAAAATTCAGGGGCGGAATTTATTCCATACGGAAGTCTTAAAAATTGATACCTGCCGAAAGGCGTTTGAAAAGTGCACAAATCAGAACTTTCTTCATCTAAAGGTATCATCCAAAATCCTGAGAATGCGTCTAAATTTGAGAAATAATTTGCTCCTTTAATTTTAAATCTAATCTCATCCATGGAAGGTGTTGGGTAATGTGTTCTGCAAATAGCCCTATTTAAATTTCGCGGGTCTAAACAAACTCTTAACTGTGAATTTTTTTTCTCTACAACAACAATAGAACTCACCCACGGTGTTGGTTTTGTAACCTTGACAATGACTTTCATTTCCTCCATTCTACCTAATTCTTCTTTTAACTTATCATGTAGCTTGAATGGAATCTTTCTTGGCGCATCGATTTTTGGTTGAACATCAGCTCGAACTGTTAAATGACATTCGTGAGGCAAACATCCGAGACCCTGAAAAACATCATTAAATTTCTTTATTACGTTGTTCGTATTATACATTGACAAATCATTGTTGGGAATATTTTCTGAATTATTCGTATTAGAGTAAACACGTTTTATTATTCCCATCGCATGACAGGTGGTTAGCCCTAAAATAGTTTGACAAGATTGCAATTCAGTAATGACGAAGGAAATGGACATATTTTTATCATTATTATAAAAGCAATTTAATTTACACATTCCTTTTGTAGGAATGTGAGTACCACCGAAAGAATTTATTTTAAATGCCGATTCTGTGATAATTTCTTCGGACAAACCAAGTTTTTTAAAATTTGTAAAAGACATTACATTTACATTGGCACCGGTATCTAGAAGACATGAAATTATAACATTATTTATTCTTAAATTAATGTGCCATGAATTCAATGTTGTATTTATATTGTTGCAATTTAATGTATCAATTGTGTAGTCGTAGTTAGGTATCTTACTTTGTGACAATGTATTAACATTAATTTTCCTACCTTTTAACTTCCTATTAAAACAAAATTTCGAATAATGACCAATCTTGAGACAATTAAAGCATTTAGCTAATGACGCTGGGCAGTTTGTGCGGTGGATTTGTCCACATTTGGTACAGACTCCGCCCTGACTTCTGGATTGACCTCTCAATTGACTGGTTGGACTTCCGGATTGACTTCTGGATTGACTTCTAGATAGACTGCTAGGACTTCCGGATTGACTTCTGGATTGACTTCTGGCTGATAATGAAGATGAAGAAAGGCTTCTTTGAACTTGTTGTATATTATTCTCCTCAATACTTCTCGTGTTTTCCCTCGATACAACAATCGCTTTTGATAAAATAATCGCCTTTTCCAAGTTTAAAGACGGTTCTTGTAAAAGTCTTTCCTTCAAGTAATAGAAGTTTTGGTTCAGGTTGCATATAAATATATCTTTTACTAATGATGACTTTAGGTTGCCGAAATCACACGTTTGGCTAAGATTTTGCAATGCCGCGATAAATTCATCCACTGATTCACTTTCGTCTTGCTTCCTCGTGAAAAATTTGAATCGTTCCACTGTTACGTTTATTAATGGAATGAAATGTTTATCATAAAGTTGAATGATTTCTTGAAGGGTACTTTTTTCAATTGTAATTCCGAATGAGTTGAAAATTTCTACTCCTTTTGGTCCGATGGTATGTAAAAGCCTTGCTACTTTTTGCACTTCCTTTTCCTCGTTGAAATTATTGGCCATCATGTAAATCAGGAAAGATTGCTTGAACCTCTTCCACTCGCCCGACATATCCGGAACAATCGCCATTTGAACGACGTGACTCGACATTTTATTTGTTCTTGCGACAGTTTGTTTGGCACGACAAAATATTGACTTGACTTGACTTGACTTGACTTCACTCACAACGTTTTTAAAAAGACACACCTGACACCATGTTGTGTTGTGGTGGATATTAATTATAACACAATTGTATTTGGTACGTTATTTATTACCAGCCGAGCGGACATTTAGATTACAAGTAATGACAGGCAGGATTTATATACCACAGACCATCGGGTAGAAAATGGGCATAGACAATAATACCAACACAAAGAATCTATAAAAACATATTTGCTTCAGGATCCATTGCTTTGAAAAAAAAAATTATCTTCCAATGTTTAGAAGGTTGTAGAAATTCATTGGAATTTGTACAGCGCCCTTGAGGTTATTTTTCACAAAAACGGCGCTACGCAAGTCATCCAAATATTACTATTATTATTAGTATACCGGGCGATACTGAGAGTGGAAGATACTCTCAGTATCGCCCTAGTGTAAGACCACCATTCCGAATTGAAACGTTGCTTGTAATGGCTTTAGCCGTGTTTGGTGATTAGATTTGAATAGCCAGGTACTTCCCCACCTTCCTCTACCCCATGTCCTTCCCCTTCACACTAATTTCAGCCTCGCAACATACCCCAATTGGGTATGCCATCGTCTCACTGGCTCCAGAAGGTAGCAGTTGGGACTCCTGTGCGGTATTCATATAAATAAAATAAAATACTTGTCACGTCTTTCAAGAATCTGTCAAAAAATTTAAAAAAAGATATAAGTACATTCACTTTTCAAATAAAGAATTATTAATTCATAAAATAATTTTCGTACCAATTTATTGCACGTCTGATATGATTTTTGCTTAGAATTAGGCGCTCTGCTGACTAGGCAACTGAAAACCAACTAAAACCTGCTGGTTTCTATGTCCTGATTGGTCAAAAAGCTTGTTTAACCATAGATGAAGAACAATCAGCTGACAGCTGGCAACTAGCAACGGCCGGCTCCAGCAATCAGCAGTGCGAGTTGCGAGTCACCGCTTGCGTTACCATTGGCAACGGATTGGTCTAAGGCAACGGGTTTTTGAGTGATTGTGTAGTGTGCGGGCCATCACATTGTCATACAAAGACAGTTGCCAGTTGACAGTTTTCAGTTGCCTCAGTGGGCGGATCGCCTTACAATTTAGAAAACGTTCGTTGAACTTATCATTTTACGTGTTACGCACGAGTTCAATTTAAAATCACGCACTTATTCGACAATCGAAATTAGTGGGTATGTTGAATTGTCTGTAATCGTTTGCAAATGTTTAAAATAGGTTAGGTTTTCGAAATGGTCCCTGTTTCAAATTATTCTATTAGTAAGTTATCTAATCTAGTTCAACCTATCCCAACGTACCCTATCCGTTTGATTAAACCTTAAATGCATCACCTTTCATCAGTGGAGGTGACAGTTTTTTTTTCGTTTATTAGTAAAATATTTTTGTATACACTTTCATTACATACTCTACGACTATCACACCAGACATGCCCGTATTATGGTAGTCGAAAAGTCGTACAGTGGTAGATCTGTAAGCGCCTTAGCTCTGAGCCCAGACGTCGAGGGTTCGAAACTCAGTGGGGCAAAAGAAATTTAGAAGAATTTATATTTATGGATTATTTTACAAAATTAATCAATATAGTATCGCAAACCAATTCAAGATCGAAACGTTGCTTGAAATAAATGATCTGTAGGCATGTTCTGTAGTCAGATCTGAATACCCTTAGTACCTGTAGTATATTTGCAACACTTTCCAGAGTGGAAGATACTCTCAATATCGCCCTGGTGTACGATTACCATTCAGAATTGAAACATTGCTTGAAACGGCTGTAGCCGTGTTTGGTGGCCAGATCTGAAATGCCAGGTACTTTCCTACCTTCCTATTCCCCATCTCCTTCCCATCCCCGTTACCTTCAGCCTCACAACATAACCCAATTGGGAATGCCACAGTCTCAATGGCTCCAGACGGGAGCAATTGGGACTCTTGTAAGGTATTCACAATTTAAAAAAAAAACTCCCAAACGTTCATATTGGGGATGCCAGTCTCCCGAAAGTTGGGTGCAGTTAGTACTCTTGTTTATTTATTTATTTTTTTACACCCTTATGGCTTTTACAACGGCAGAAGATTATACAATTTTGTACTTTTTCTTCTTTTTTTATTACTTATTTTTATTTTTTTTATTAGTGATTTTTCTGTTTTTCTATTTGTATGTATCTGTATTTAATTGTGTGTACCTGTATTTAATTGTATGTATCTGTATTTAATTGTATGTAATTGTAGATTTTTTGTAATTGTATGTCTCTATTTGTACAATAACTAAGTATTTATAACTGGATGTTCTCACGTAAGTGCGAACATCTGTAAAAACCCAGTATAAATAAATAAATAAATACATAATACAAAAAGAAACAATAATTTACTTACAAATTATGTTATATCATTGTTTCTATTCCTTTACATGAATAGGTTTGTTATTCAACAAATATTAATAACCTAACATGGCCATACAAATTTTGTGTCATAACCTTCATAAAAACCATCAATCTGTATTCGATATAAAAGGGTCAATATGGGAAAGTTCAGATAACATTAACCGATAACTAACCAGGGAATAGAATACAATTCCCAAGTTCTCCCCTGTCTGCCGGTGACGTGTTTATCTGGCGTCTACTCGGCTGACATTAATGAGACAGGAGAACGGCGATACTGGAGATGGGAGTTGGAGATGGGTGGCATATAGTAGGTGGCCGATAGTGGGTGGCAGATATCGGGGGTGCACGACAGGGCTGTGTAATGCTGTCGATAATTTATTTGTTAATTTTTCAGTAAATAATATATTATAAGAAAAAAGGAAGAAAAAAACAATACACAGAAACTAGTTTTTAAATTGGAGACGGCATAAAAATAATAATATAGTGTAGGTTAAGGTGAATGTCAAAAAAAATCATATTCTACGCTTTCGTAGATGGCGCGCGCATAGTATTTTTTTTACTTATAAACGCTTTTTACAAGTTATGCTTTGAAATATTAAGAAAAATGTATGGTTCGCGAAAGTACACAAGCAATATGAATATTAACACAAAGTTTTGTTAATTAAAAAACTAATCTTTCAAGAAAGGCTAACATATACAATACTTCATCGGTGATTCAGGGGGTTTCTCACCATCCTCCCAATAGCTTATCTACCCTAATAACGAATATTATTAAATATAAAAATAAAATACTTGCAGTGGTTAGAAAACTCAGCCAACTTATCCAATATATAGCCACCATTCATAGGTTCGAGTACCGAATTATAAACTCCAACTTAATAAATAAATAAACCGTAAATCGTAAATAGAAAATATTCGCTATTAGTGTACATAAGCTATTGGGAGGATGGTGAGAAACCCCCTCAATCCAATATTGTATTTGCTAGCCTTTCTTGAAAGATTAACGTTTTTTAATTAACAAAACTATTTGTTAATATTCATATTGCTTGTGTACTTTCGCGAACCACACATTTTTCTTAATATTACAAAAAACTTGTAAATAGCGTTTATAAGTAAAAATACTATACGCGCGCCATCTACGAAAGCGTCGCTTATGAATTTTATGAATTCTTTTGACATCTCTTGCAGGCCGCAGTCCCCCGGGCGGGTCCGGATTTTTGAAGCGATTTTGCCCCTTATGTATAAAGATATTGTTTAAAGAACAAGGTCAGAATCGCTTGGGCCATACTCGATCTTGACATAATGAAATACTGGATAGCATTTAGCCACTCCGAATAATTCATATTAATTGCCAATGACGCGCCGGGCACCAAAGATGGCGGACAAAATGGCTGCCGCTTGATAATATGAACGCTGTCAAATTCGAAGTGTATATTTATTCATTGTTTTTAATATAAATCCATTGTGGAAAGCATAGATTTGAGTGATTATTACGAAGTTCGTTTTATCTACATTATTTTGATGTAATTTTTGTAATAGATATATCACAAAAGAAATGTTATAAAAATTGAATTCCTAAGAATGATGAGAACTGTCAAATGTTTTACGTAGTATTGAAAAAAAATATTTTTTGTATGCTGGCCTTCAACAATATACGATTCTTATGAGCTTTCATAATCTACTCTTTTACAGATGGCACGATTTTAATAATTTTAGGAAAAAAATTTTTTTTTGAAAGTTATGCTTTAAAAAATTAAAATGAATGAATTAAACTCTATTTCATTATTACATCTCCTATCGCTAGCTGAGGGATGGTTTGTACTATGTCCATTAATTTTTTTTTTAAACTGTACATGCAGAAATATTAATCATATTTTTATCTACTACTAGCTGACCCGGTAAACTTCGTACCGCCTCAGAATCAATAAATGTTGTGTTTAATTTATTAGCTGTTCGAATGGATTCAAATTATGTCGTCCAACGCACAATATTTGAAAAGCCGTTACGTACAAAATATATAAAAAAAAAGTTTAGATAAAAAAAAATCTACAATCATTACAATTTAATTTATACATTCCACATTTAATCATTTTTATTATAGTTAAAACTAAATATTCTATTAATTTTTAATTAAAACGATGCCAAAAAATAAGTTTGCTATGTTTAAAAAAAAAAGTTTCGATCTTGCCAGGATTCGAACCTGGAATCTTCTGATCCGTAGTCAGACGCGTTATCCGTTGCGCCACAAGACCTGTCCGGGAGAGTGCGCTAAATAACGTACTAAAGATAATAAGAGTTTATTTACAAAGATTTCGCAGTAACGTTTCGCATGGAAGATAAATTATTTATTGTGACGATGTTATTTTTTACTAATCATTTATAAAAAAATAAATATTTTCTTATAACTAAATAACTGTAAAACATTTTATTATTATTTTTGTGCATTTTTCAAAGTTTTTACTTTTTGTTAAATCTTACGACTTTCGTTGATTTTTTATCATAGTTGCGTATTGTATACTTAACGTGACCATTTATTTTTTTCCCTTAAGCCTGGACACCGAAAAAAACATAGATCCTTAGTAATAATAATAAATTTGACAACTTATAGCGCTGTTTCCGCGAAAAATCGTCTCAAGGCCGCTGCACAAAAGAGGCTAGAATTCATCTTGTAGCTGCCAATCACATAGACGATTAAAACTCTAAACCCTTATTCAAGAAAACCAAAGTTTTTTTTACTCATAAACCAAATAAAGCAATATGTCACAGTAAAATGTTTTTGACTAAAATTAGCACGGATTTTACGAGTGAATTTATTTACTGCGCTGGAGGCTAGATCACAACTCGTCTTTATTCTACCACCAGGATTATTATTTGCGCGTTTTTTTTACATATTTTTTGAAAATCTACTGCGAGTTTCTTTCATTTCGAAAACGGGACATCCCGAATGGCGTCCCGAACCTGTGTTAGGGGACACGGAACATCTGGTCACATTATGTATACTGGAACGATATATATTTTTTGCACGCAAATTTATCCATTTTTTCAATTAAGAAGAAACACGGTCGACGATAAATTTGAATAAAAGAAATTTTACTAAACTGTTGCTTTCATTGTCACTGTTACCCCATGATAATGCCTAAATAAAGTCGTCAAAATCGAGGTTTCATATTCCTTTTTTTTCTGAAAACTGGAATGATTTAAAAAAAAATTCCAACTGTATAAAGTTGTGTTAGTTAGTTATGTAGCGGTTGGTTTTAAGCGGAAATTTAAACCTTATCACTATCTACATAAGGCGTGATAATGTTAGCAGCCGATTTCGAATTTTACACCTTGATTTTTAAAAAACATGTCCAAATTTTTGCAAAAATACCTTTTAACAACTTAAATTTTGCACAAAAATCAGTCTGGAGATTAGACACTTATTTAATATATTTAAGTATGTTTGATTTAAACATACTTAAACCGTGCAAAAATAATCCATTCATAGAATTAATTACGCCTTGAAATCTCATAGCAAAGTCGTGCGCTCTAGATTAACAAAGAAAATGGCAACGTCCTCGTCTTATTCTAAGCTAAAGATAAACGTAACACATTTAAGACGACCATGATTCAGATTAGTACGATAATAGTTTAAAAGAATAGGGAAGTAAGTTACATAACCTCAAAGTTAATCTCACTTAAACCACGAAACTACTATAATCCGTGACGCGCCATCTTACGAGATTAATGGAAGTTATTTATTATATTAGCGGGGTATTTCACCATTCTCTTCATTGCTTATGCACAGGATAACGTATATTTTCGATTTATATTTACTATCCGGTACTCGAACCGAATGAATAGTGGCCATATATCGGATAAGTTGGCCGAGTTTTCTAACTATTGCGAGTAATTTATTTTTAATTTTATTATTATTCCTCGTAGTATGGACAAGCTATCAGGAGGATGGCAAAATACAATTTCCGTGTTTTTTATTACACATACTTGATACTTGTAATTTTAAAAAAATAGTGGAGCATGAACACAATTTTATTTAAATTAAATTAAAACCAATAACTTTGTGTACACCACTTTTATAATAACAATTATCGACATGTTTCGAAACCGAAGGTTTCTTCGTCAGGATACTATGGGTGTTTCTCACCATCCTCCCAATAGCTTATCTACACTAATAACGAATATTATTAAGGGGGTTTCTCACCATCCTGCCAATAGCTTATCTACCCTAATAACGAATATTATTAAAAATTAAAATAAAATACTCGCAGTGGTTAGAAAACTCGGCAAACTTATCCAATATATAGCCACTATTCATAGGTTGGAGTACCGAATTATAAATTCCAACTTAATTAATAAATAAACCGTAAATCGTAAATCGAAAATTTTCGTTATTAGTGTAGATAAGCTATTGGGAGGATGGTGAGAAACCCCCTAAACATATAATACTCGCAGTGGTTAGAAAACTCGGCCAACTTATCCAATATATAGCCACTATTCATAGGTTCGAGTACCGAATTATAAACTACAACATTAAAAAAATCAAAAATATTCGTTATTAGTGTAGATAAAATATTGGGAGGATGGTGATAAACCCCCTAATAAAAATTAAGTTTATTACTTATTATACTTTGGTTTCGAAACATGTCGATAATTGTTATATAAGTGGTGCACAAAAGTTATTTGTTCTCATTTAATTAAAAATGATGCCACAAAGTGAATTTGCGAAGATTGAAGAAACAATTTTATTTATTTATAACAAAAGTGCATATGTAATTACGGCGGTATTTCACCATAGCTTATCAATACGATAACCAATATTAACAAATAAATATTCACACCAAAAAATACTAACGGTAAAATACTCGGCTAACTTATCCTGTATATACCCATTATTCATAGGTTTAAGTACCGAATAGTAAACTAGACTTTTTAAATAAATAAATCAGATTTAATAAATCGAAAATGTACGTTATCGTATGAATAATCTAAAAAGACTTAGGTGAAATACCCCCTAAATATTAAATAAATAAATCATGTTTAATAAATCGAAAATGTACGTTATCGTATGAATAATCTAAAAAGACTTAGGTGAAATACCCCCTAAATATTAAATAAATAAATCATGTTTAATAAATCGAAAATGTACGTTATCGTATGAATAATCTAAAAAGACTTAGGTGAAATACCCCCTAAATATTAAATAAATAAATCATGTTTAATAAATCGAAAATGTACGTTATCGTATGAATAATCTAAAAAGACTTAGGTGAAATACCCCCTAAATATTAAATAAATAAATCATGTTTAATAAATCGAAAATGTACGTTATAGTATGAATAATCTAGGAAGACTTAGGTGAAATACCCCCTAAATATTAAATAAATAAATCATGTTTAATAAATCTAAAATTTACGTTATCGTATGAATAATCTAGGAAGACGTGAAATACCCTCTAAAAATTATTTACGCATCAGATTATCAGGTCCGGGTTTAGTTTTTCCCATAGGAAAAACTAAACTCTTTCATACATTTTTCCATATAAATGATCATCTAGTAAATCCACGTTATGCAAGTGTATTATATAAGTATAACTAATACAAAACAATACAAGAACAACATGTTAATCTACCAAACTATTAAATGGGAATATAATTCACCGACTCCAGATATATTCATATCAGAGGGTTCGGCTCTGTGGAATTCCTAATTTTACCGATAAACCCTACTGATCCCTCAATATAAATATTTAAAAAATCTTTCGTAATCCTACATGTATTTAAAATGACTGATTTTTGCATTTTTATAAACAAATTCTTTGACAAATCTAATATGTAAAAAAATAAAAACATTTTGGTTCATATTATTATTATCTCGAAACAAAAAGTATTTGTTTTGAAGTGAACAGTTGATTGAATTTATGTCAATATATTTTTCAAAACAGTTGCTCATTGTTGTTTACAATTATCGCCGCTAGAGTTCCATTTATAGGACAATTTTTTTCGTGAAAAATTAAAAGTTTGTTTTACAATTTTAATCTCATCCTCCCATTGGGGGGCGAAACCGGTTAACAAATCTAGTATAACGAATTGGTATGGGTAATATAACTCATGATGGGCAATTATTGTGTCGGTCACGTACAAAGATGATTGATAAACTTAAACTTTCATTTCGGCGGTCGTCCATCGAAGAGTATACGGGGGAAAAAGGCGTTCATTTGCTCCGTCACGATACCGGGTGTTCAGACAATAAAATTAACAATAACACGAAATGTCATTTTTCAACGAAACTTGCAACAGTTCCTAACATAGCGGTCGGTGAAAAATTACATTTCGTGTTTTTAAATTTAAAAAATAACCATTAAAATGCACTTTTTTTAAATTCCGGTAACTGAATTGATTAGTACTAGTAAATATCTAACTACTGTAACTTTTTAAATTTATTTTTTCGTCCGTATTAAGCGTGTCCCGGTTTTGTAAATATTTCCCTTATATTTCATATAAGCAAGGACCGGGTTACGTCACGGACTCTGCTGTGCTCTTGCCGCCGTTTTGGCGGGCTTTAATAAAATTCAAACTTGTAGAATTAATTTGATTATGAAAACGAAATTAAAAAAAAAAAATACTGGTATTTAAGTTTGAATGTCATCTACATGAACATATTTTTTATAAGTCAAAATATTTTTCACTCAACTTCCCTATTGGTGCCAAATTTTATTATCAATTAATTTGAAAGATTTATTTTTAACAACTTTATTACAATCACTCGTCGTGTCAACTAGTTTCATTTATATCATAACTAGTACAGTTAGGACAAAGCAATTAAAAAAAATTCTCAGATTGCTAAAGGAAATTTTTCCGCCAACATTAAAAAAATCATACTTCCGAATTTGAACATGGAGACATACAAACTGATTATAATTCTATATAGCCAATGAATTCACCTATCTTTTGTCTATTATCACATATTTGTAAGATTTATAAAAAAAATATTATCAAATCCTTCACTTTAAAACATTTTAAAGAATCTAGAGAATATTTATTTTGTTA
Organism: Limnephilus auricula; assembly: GCA_951813805.1. Classification (NCBI taxonomy): domain Eukaryota; kingdom Metazoa; phylum Arthropoda; class Insecta; order Trichoptera; family Limnephilidae; genus Limnephilus; species Limnephilus auricula. Next base: position 10,045,855 of record OX638409.1, on the reverse strand, counting down.
TATTTTGAATGTACAACATATTATATAGTCGCTTTGATAAAAAAAATTGCCCTATTTTGGCAACAAAGCAATCCGTGGTTGTGGAAATAGTGCCATATTGTGGCAAAAAGCGCTCGAGTGGATAAGTAACATTTATTTTGTGCAATTTGATACTAAACCGTCTTCAGGCCCCCTGGCACACTCGATCGATAAGGATTGATAGGATAACTTTCGGTAACTTCTTTATTTAACTTTCGGTAACTTATTTCCCTAGTATCAGTAGTGCAGATCGCCAGCGAACAAGTGACAGTTCACAATGACTAAGTGTCCTTAATATATTCTATATCAACTGTTGTTTGTTCGTTAGCGATCTACAGTTGTCCTAGGGAACGATGAGAAGTTACCGAAAGTTATCCTATCAATTCAGTATTATTAGGAATTAAAGCCAAGTAAAGCAATATAATATTACAAGATTAATTTAAAGTGAGAGAGAAAGCATGTTAGAAGAGGATAGACAATCAGAGAGGGGTTGGAGAGGGTTAGGGGGGAGGGTAATGGTAGAGGGTAGTTCTGCTGCAACGAATCTGTGATTACCGCACAAGTGTCCCAACTGCTCCCAACTGTCTGAACCCAGTGAAACTATGACATCCCCAATTGGGGCATCTTACGAGGCTGAATTTAGTAGAGACGGGAGGAGATGAGGAAGAGGATTGTGGGTAAGTACCTGTCTCTACAGACGTGGTCACCAAACACGGTTAAATCATTTTTATTATTTATTTTTGGGGTGTTATGCCGTGTTACGCTATCTCCTTCTTTAGCCAACGTTTCGGACAACGTTACAGTGTCCATCATCAGGGCAGATATGTTGATCAACACTTATGCCCTGATGATGTAACGTTGTCCGAAAACACATATGCCCTGATCATGGACACTGTAACGTTGTCCGAAACGTTGGCTAAAGAAGGAGATAGCGTAACACGGCATAACACCCCAAAAATAAATAACAAAAATAAAGTCGATCGTCCAGTTTATTAGTCAGACATCTCCAAATACTATGTTTTGAGATAATGATGAAAGCAATATTCGAATGCTCACAACAAATCAAATATTGTTTACACATGTCTGTGTTTTACATATTAAATATGCTATAAAATAACACCTGGAGGCATAACGAACCGGTACATTTGAATGAGATTTTGTTATATTTTACTAGTGTCCCAGAAAACAATTTGTTTAATTAATTACAAGTTTTTTGCGTTATAATTGATTTGGTGGTGTTTATGAATAATCTGAGTATTGAACCAGATAGAGGGTACACTTTCACATATAACTGCATACTCAACTCAAATCGCGAGCGGGCACAATACCCGAACCAAAAACAAAGAAATTCTCCAAACTCCTTTTACTAAAACCACTTTTGGACAAAGACATTTTAAATACATAGCTTGCAAACTATACAATACACTACCAGCTACGATTAGACAAACAGAAACAATGACCAAATTCAAAAGCGAAATAAAAAAAATGGCTTGCAAGTAAAGGACGTCTCACTATAGCAAACATATGTAAAACCAATTGCACTTAGACAAAAATACCCAATTACATACGACCTAATAAAAAATAAATAAAATAAAAAACAATAGAATCCCGTCAAATAAACTAACATAATTATCATTTTAATATATATTTCTATCCATTTATTCCATTTCCAATTCATTTTACTATAATATCATTTTAATATAATATATGTATGTAATATCATGTATATTTCTATCAATTTATTCCATTTCCAATTCATTTTACTGTAATATCATTTTAATATATGTATGTAATATATGTTTAATAACCTTTCCTGTGATTTGTAAGATCAAACTATTTAGAGAATTAATTCACACTTCCAATCAACTGCCTTTTATTGTATTGAACCTAAAATGTAATTAACCTTCATATTCAAATAACCATGTTTGTATACAATTTATGTAACTCTACGTCTGTCTCGACACAGGTTTACCCTAGTGAGACAGGCATTGAAAAAATAACATGTAATTATAATATATGTATAGATTAAATAATAAAAAAATAAATAAAAAAATCGATTTTTCGAAGATGTCTGACCAATCAACTGAACTGGACGATCGAAGTATTGTCATAAATTAAACGCCGGTATTTGAACCCGCGATCTCCGGATTCGTGACGAACGGACACTAATCATGGGGCCTTTCAGTTTTAGATGTTAAAAAGTGAAATTTTTAGATAAATAAATAGTGGAAAGGTATTTTGGATAACCCAGTATTAACCTACATAATAGTGGTATATCGAGCAGAAAAGCGAGTAAGTACCAACTTCTGCGGTAGTTTGTAATAGAGTCTTTAGCAGTGTTGCCATTTGACGGTTTTCCCGTCAAAACTGACGGATTAGTGAATTTTGTGTCTAACCGAATTTACGACGGATTTAGCATGACGGATTTCCTGGCGGAATCAAATAAAAGACGCAAGTAATTTCCACAGCAATAATAATTACTGAAGAAAAGGACTACTAAGTTATTGTCAGAATTAATGAAGATTCCGTAGTTGCATCATTTTATCGGCGTAATAGCTTACATCCCCTAGCCTTCCCTAGGGCCCCTAAAAATTGACCCCTCCCCCCCACCCCTTGGTGAGATTAAGTGAGATTTAGCGGGATCCCCCCCCCCCCCCCCCTCACGTGAGATTTTTTTTCTTACTCTCTAAATAATTTTTTTTCATAACTGCCATTTTTCAGCGGGCAAAATGGGACACTTCAAAAGAAGAGAAACAATTTATTTTTCTTTATATCTCTCTGTAATAATATATACTCTTTTAAAGTTGACTTCAGATTTTTATTGACCCCCCCCCCCCCCCCCCCCTCGGTATAATGAGATTAGGTGAAATTATACTGGACCCCCCCCCATGCTCACGTAATTAATGTATGTCCCCATAAGAAAATCCTTCTCTCTACAGAAGACGATAATATACTATAATTTGGATAACACCGGCGAAATTTTCAATTTGGGAGGCAGCTATGTGTACCGTCGCCCCGTACTTATTGGATTACCAACACCTCTGCCGTAAATCACCTTATGTGGTGCCTTAGCAGGAGTGCCCGGGTTCGTGGGGTGAGGTTTCTCCGGATCTTGGCGGTTGAGGCACCTGCCCACAGAAGGCGTGGCAGGCCGGATCGAGAGAGACTGGTTGAGGGAGACCTTTTGTCTTTTCCAGCAGGACTCTCTCGGAACATCGCCTTGCACCGTGGTGAGAGGGATAGCTTCATACATCCATCACTCTTGGACACACCGAACCCCAGATTCCTACCCACCCCTCATACCTTTTTCCTTGACAGAACTTTCTTTCCTTCGTTTCACCAAAAAGACCCTCCACATAGCATCCCAAATATGATATAGGCCTGAGGGAAATTGTTTTTCTCTGGGATTTAAAAAGAAAACATTTTTTGTAATTATTTTGAATTCTTCTTTCCAAATTCATTCTATTTGACAGCACCTATTAATGTCATATAGACACTGAAGTCCTGTTCTGACTTGATCACTCCGCATTTCGTCTGTCTGTAAATTTGTTTGTGTTCGTCTGGTCCTGTTAAGATGGTAGCCGTGTTTGATAGTAACTTTTTATTCTCTCCTCCTTTCTTAAAAAAGGCTATCCTCACGGCATTCCCAAAGATGACAAGAAGGCCCCGAGGAAAAAAAAATAATTCGCCTCAGGGCCTCCTCTGTGGAACTGTGTGAAACACCGGTTGTTTCACAAAATTCTGACGGATTTTAGAGTAGATTTAGCGGAAATGTAGTTTCCAGCATGGCAACGTCTCTAGTCAAGATGCCGCGCCCGTCTTTACTCGCGCGAAAGTTGGACGGAAGGAAGAAAGATCGTGACTTGAAAGCCAACACTATAAGTACATATACATACATGTATATAGATAGATAGATATGTACATACAATACATACATACACATGCAGAGGCGCGTTAGCTGTCATGGCCGCCATGCTGGGAAATTATTTCACAGTGACTCTTCAGTTTTATAATTTATGTTTATTAATATCATTTAAGAGAACCTTTGTACTTAAATATTCCTGCTTCACATTCAATTTCAAACAGATACCCAGTTTATGAAAGCAAATGAAAAGCTCTTTCAGTAGTAGTATCATATTGTTATTTGCAAGGTGCAGAGAACCTTTAGAGAATCTTTATTTCTCGTGAACTGAGGGTTGATTGATACCTGGGCTATAGCTACTAATAGGGCTTTTATACTATTATTTTTTGTATTGATATTAACGTACGTACTTTCAGTAGTAGTATCATATTGTTATTTACAAGGTGCAGAGAACCTTTAGAGAATCTTTATTTCTCGTGAACTGAGGGTTGATTGATACCTGGGCTATAGCTACTAATAAGGCTTTTATACTATTATTTTTTGTATTGATATTAACGTACGGACACAATATACAATAACCTTCAAAAGTTATTATAACAAGAGTTATTCCAATGAATATTCGTCAAAAATTAATATTCGTTTAGACTTTTAGAACAAGTCAATAGGTGTCCAATAAAAATAAAATCGGATGTGTTTATTCGATACACTATCAAGGTTCAAAGGTTAATCACACTATCAAGTTATTTAGAAAGATATCAGCCAAAAAAATTTAAAATTTGATGAAGATTATTATCTTATGAATTATTAATTACGAATTTGAAATATGAAATCGACAAAAATTGCTTCAAAATAGAGATCGCAATGGCAAAGTTAAAGCAGTTGCGATTGTTACCTTTTTATTTTTCTGTGTCTAGTTCCTTTTCATATTTTCGTTTAGATTCATTAGTATTATCTTATTATTACATCAATTTATAAAAAATAGATTGTACACAATTTCATTTATGTGATGTTTTATTTTACCTTTAAGGTATCAAATAATTCTCAGATTTTGGATTAAAATGATTCAGTTTTGACGTGACCAAAAACCTTTTAGAAGCGATTCACATTTTCCAGGAAAATAAGTCGACAAAGGATGAAAGGATATGCGTAAATTCTTGCGAAAATTTTCCGCAGGACTTGGTATAGAGAATGAGAAATCACACAATTTTGTTTTGATTGGCAATTTCTAATCACTTACCCTCTTACTCATAATCGCAGTAAAACTAATACGCGTCGTATTACGACGTAACAGTGAAAAACTTGGCTTATTATCACTGCGTGTGCATGGTTAGAACGGCTTTAAACCAGGTTTAAGGCCGACTTTACAAAACCAAGGATGACTCGGCGGATACCGCTATTATGAGTAAGGGGGATTGTCTTTTTATATTTTTCTGGGACACCACGACTTCTTTATCGTCATCCATTCTCTGTACTCACCTTTCTACACACATCCTCTCCATATGTTCAATTCATCTATCGTCCTTTTATCAATATGTGTTGTTCACTAAGCATGCATCAGTTTTGCATTCTCTTCGGATTTTAGCATCTGTAGGTATGCTTCATTCACAATCATACATTATAAAGGCTCTGTTTGATGTTATCATTCCATTCATTATAGCTTTTTTATCTACCTACCGACATATGGATGCTTTAAACGATGTTTTTTTTCATACCGATCCTTGTTTGGAAACTATATCTGAACCCATAATATAAAAAATCTTTGCTTCACATATAATATGGTCATTATTTTTATACAAACGATTTCATACAGATAGTTGTCATTAGAGAAGAAATAATATTATTAGAGACCAAAATAATTGTCATTAAATGGCAATGCCTTGAACGTAACCATGGATTTCATGAATTCTTCTGTCATTTTTGCCATTGTCTAAATACTAATAATTAACGCGAAGGTTTGTATGGATGTACGTATGTTTGTTACTCTTTAAATCGAAATTTAATGAATGGATTTTAATGAAACTATACAATAATATAGCTCATACATTAGAATAACGTATAGGCTATAATTTATAAAGCTAGCTATTTATTTTCAAAATATTGAAAATAATAATTATTGTTTAATATAAAACGTCAAAATTTTAGAATGACATTTTGCAAAACGATGAAAATATTTAAATTATTGAATTTATTTGAAGTACTCGCTCAATACTTTGAATCGAATAAAGAATTGTATATATTTTATATATTTTCAATATATATAATTGGTGTATACGTAGATGGGACCTAGGAAAAGAAAATAGATTACTCAAAGTACTGATCCTACGCAGACGAAGTCGCGGGCAGAAGCTTGATAAAAATATACGCGAAATTCGTTTAAACAATTCGCAACATTTCCATATAAAGTAAATGAATGACAGCTGAAAGATTTCAAATAATGTGCACCATCTTAAACTATACGAAATTCGGCAAATTCGGTGCCAAAATAGAAAAAGTCATTTTTCCCTCTCGAACCCATGCAAAAAGAGGTCGATAAAAAGGATAATGTAAAACGCCTATTACTCTTCGAACTTGTTAAAATATGACATTACTTTTACGATTCATAGTGTACTTGACAGTATATGCGTTCCTTTCTTAGCTTCATTTCAAAAAAAATCTGAAACATAAAACTCATCCATTTTGATTTCGTTCAAAAAAGAAAGAGCGAAATTTAAAACTCGCTTCTGCAGAAAATCGCCGTTCCAGAATTATTAAATTTAATATATTGCGTCGTTCAAATGATTTCCACAAAAAACGACGCAATATTAACTATTTCTTTGTTATTTACTTCATAATTTAGTGTAATCCATATATGAAATCTGAAATAAAACATATTATTGTAAATGAGTGCATTTTCTCACCATTTTGAACCAGTCCCAGGGAAACGATTGCAAAAAGCAAAATGGCGACGCCGGAACGTTCCATTTTCCCGTCTGGGGGGAAACTCCACTGGGCGGAGCCTCGCACGCGGGAAACTTAACCACAGACGAAACGTCACACAACAGATGGGCGATTATTAATTATTTCGCAATACACAACAACTTCACGAAAAATGCAACAGTTCGTAGATACAAGTACCGATATACCCTTTTTAATCTTAATGTAATAATAATTGATATTTTAATAGATTTTATCAAATTTTTACGTGTAAAGTTTATTTATGTTTCACATTATTGTCACTTGCACATCTTAAATAAATTATTTGTAAAATTTTATCACTTTTTAATTACAGTATATTTAGGGTTTAAATATTTTATTATTGTCGTTACAGACTCCTTATTATATTTTTTAATTAAATTATATTATTTATTTGATCAACAAAGACACGAGTTATTGACTTTTATAGAAAAATTAAGAAGTAACAAAATCAAGGTTTTTTTATATTTTTGTAACAAAATTGACTTTTATAAAAACCATTTAATTATTAATATTATTGTGTTTTCACTTTAAATAGCACCAACTAAAAATACAGTTTTTTTAAATTAAAGACAAATAATTTTATTAATAAATTGTTTTAAAATATAATCCAAAATTGATTGAATTTTCCCGTGTTTTATGATGGTCATATTTTCAGGAGCTGAAACAAAAAAAAAATATTTTAACAAATTACAATAACATGCTCTATAGATAATAGATACAAGGAGATAGGCCATGCATCATACAATAAAGCAGCCAATAAACAGGTAGGTAATACCGCGAGCCGAGCCACGAATTATGGGACACGATGCAATTATATAGAGACATTTTTTTTACATCAGGAGCTCCACACAGGAGGCCTTGAAGAAAATAATGTCCCACAGGGCTTATGTCATATTTGGGGATGCTGTGTGGTGGTTATTTTTTATGAAAGGAAGAAGATAAAGATCTGTTCAGAAAAAGGGTAGGAGGGGTAGGTAGGATTCTGAGGGCAGGGTGTCCAGGAGTGACGGACGTATGAATCCATCTATACCAGCAGGTAAAAGGGTCGGGAGAGTCCTGCTGGAGAGGTTAAAAGGTATCTCCCTTAACCAGACAAAAGACCGCCACACAGTAGGTGGGCAGACGCATCCGCTGCCTAGATCTAGATAATCTTCACCCCATGAAACCATCAAACCCCTGCTAAGTCACCAATGGTAGTAAACCACCGAGGGTGACCTACGGAGAGGTGTTGTAATCCAATTAATGGTTTCATGAGCGGCAGAACCCATACCCGCATCCCAAATAGAATATTAATTATTAACTAAGGCTGCGTATACATTTGCGAACATAGACGCGAGCCGATCCACGAATTATATGAAACGAACGAAGCAACAAAGAACGGCGTGAAACGCCGCTTGGGGTGATAAACGACAAGGTGACAAATGTATACGCAGCCTAACTTATCGTAGGCGTAACGCCGATTGGTTAGTTAAATCCAACTATACCGGGAAATTTATAACACTTTATTCTCAAATATTTGATTGCGAATTCGCTATACTCAGGTGCGCTTCAAAAGTTTAGGGAATTTTTTACGAAGATATGCCAAGATTGTCACATCAAACTTTACCCCTTTTTCATCTTATTGAACGAATTTAAAATATTAAAAAATTGTATATACAAAGCGCTATTATAACAAATTAATTACTCTTTGCCGTTAGTTTCGGCCAGGAAACATGCAAATTTCATGACGACACAATTTACGGTACAAAAACAAGTTTTCTACTTTAGAAAAACAGTTTCCGGCTTCCTGGGTAAGATATAAATAATTTTTTTTTTTTTTTTGGTTTTCTTTTTTTACAATAAATTCACAATTTTTACATTTTATACGAGGTTAAAACAGTAGATAAGAATAGCTTATGGTAGATTCAGACTGGGTCGACGTACGTATGCATCGCTACGCCTAACAATATCTGGGCTACTTAGCAACCATAGATTTTCAATGAAAATTTATGTTTTAGAATCACATTGGCCACACGCATGGGTTGCAGAAAATGTATGGGTTGCTAAGCATTGTTTGGCGTAGCGATGCGTACGTACGTCGTCCAGTCTGAATCTACCTTTATCCTCGCCATAAAGAGACGAGGCTCTTGTGTTTGGTGAGGGAATTTTAGTTCAATTATATAATATCATGTGTGAAAGTAAATAATACAATATGGCAAAAATAAGGGATAAATAAGAAAGTGCAAGATTTATCAATATATATGTATATTTTTTTATGTGTTTAAGTGTTTCATTAAGCTAACATGGACATTATTTGTGAAAATTTTGATTTAAAAAAGTTTTTTCTTAATTGAATTTTTAACTCAACGTTATTCCACCATATTTGAATCAAGATACGTAATGTTTATTTAATGTGAGTACCGTGCAAGATTCCCAACAGCTCTCAACCCAGAGACTATGGCTTCCTTAATAGGGATACGTTGGGATGAAAATATTGCGCGTGGTGAAGAGGAAAGTGGGGAAGTACCTAACTTAGTTATTCAGATCTGATCACTAAACACGGCTAAAACCATTTTAAGCAACGTTTCTATTCTGAATGATGATCTTTCATCAGAACTATACTGAAAATATCTACTACTGTTTGGTATACTGCAAATTTTTAGGGGATACCAGACATTCATCAATGTTTCGATTTATACTCCTTATGTTTAAGTGCAAGATTGTCATATGCTATTTTAATTAAATAAATTGTGAAATAGCACACCTTAATTAAATGAAATGTACTTGCATACTCCTGGATTTAACCGCGACCTCTGGATTCGTATCCGTGGAGTACAACAACTCAACCAAGAATGCCGTCGAATTTTTAACAGGGATAATAAACAGTCAAAGAGATGTAGATAATTATAAGAATGGAGGCATAATTTAAAAGAATGAAGGCATTATATATAATTCATAACGTAAAAATTAAGTACATAATACCGTAGGTAAATATTTTAAATTTTTAATCTAGAAATTTAACAACCACCCCTCGGTCGTATGAATGATATTTTTCGCAGTATCCCCCGCACTGCTAAAAGATATTTAAACTTGAATTGCGTTATTTAATTAAATATTAAACTGAAAACATTATTACGTAGTGAATTCAGTACTGCGTGGGTTGAATGAATTTGGTAGTGTGGGATGTTGTTTGTGGAATTTAAAATAATTCATTCATGGAGGGAAGCATCTTTATAATCTATTGTTATCTTTATCTATCTAACGGACTTTCCTACAGAGCAGAGAGTCCCTAGCAATTTGATCTATGATAATTTGAAAGAAAATATATGTCGCCATATTAAATAAGTCTTTCGATTCCTAAACTTGAAAATGGTCAATGGATACCCCAACATTTGGTCGCAAAACACACCGAACCACTCCTAACTTGCAAAAAAGTAATGTAATTATAGAAAAATCAGAAAAAGATACGCTTGCATCTAGAAATTGAACCAAGGTTAGCTTTGTTATTATTTTTTAATCAATTTTTACATTTATTTACGTATGTATACACAAAGTGGAAGATTGGAACTTTTCTCCCAGTCGGGAAATGGTGGGAAGCAAATGCAGAGAAGCAGGTAGCAGGAAACGAGAAGCAATGGGAGCGGAAAGCGGGATGCAAAAAGCAGTGAGAAAAGTAAAGTGATTAGTAGAAATTAGCAGGAAGTATGAGACAACGGGAAGCAAAAACAAGAAGCAGTAAACGGGAAGAAGCAGTGCAAGCGGAACGCGTGAAGCCGTGGGAAACGGGAAGGAAGAAGCAGAGGGAAGGTGGAAGCGTGTAGCGAAAAACACAAAATAACGGGAAACTGGAAATGAGAAGCAAGTAGCTGAACGCGAGAAGGAACGGGAAGAAAAATAAGCGAAATGCGAGAAACTAAAACCAGCGCTCAATCACTTCCTTTATTCCTGCCCATCCTACATTCCAATATGGCTTATTAGGTTGCCATGTATACCGGTCGATTAAACTCCAACCTCCTTCCCATCCTTACAGCACGTGTTCCAGTCCTAACAAATCAGTGCCCCCTGGTGTACCGGTCTTACCGGGACAGGATTGCTCTTGGCTGGGGTGGTACAATCGTATCGTATCGTATCGTATTATGTATACACAAAGTAACTAAAGTTAAAATCATCTAAATTAATACAAATATTAAAAAATATTCACCAATTCTTCGTATACATATTTATTTATTTATTTCCATTAAACCTTTATACATGACAGATATAAGTTTGTTTATGTCATTAACCAATAAAATAACGACTACTAATTCACGACCATAATAAAAATTTAAAAAAATCAAAACAATACATCTAATACAAACAATTCTGATAAAGTGCATCTTATATTTACAAAAAGTGTTTTATGATATATGCATATTTCTAAGGTTTACATTTAAATTTATTGAATATCAATAATATCTTTGAGGAAGCGATTTAATTCAAATACAAACTACTAAAAGTAAAAGATAAAATGCGATGAACTAATAAAATAAATAAATCAATGAAATATTAAGTTTTTATAGTTAAACAGATGGCATTCGATGGAGTATGTGCGAAATATAACACAAAATTTCCAAATATAGACATTTTTAGCAATACACTTCAGAAATATCGATTAGAAGTATTTTATATATTGATATTAAAAATTACACAGTATTTATTGTACATAATTGAAATAACAACATTTTGTAATTGTTTAGTGACAAATTTTCAATTATTGAAGATGTCCAATGAATTGGTATAATAGAAGAAGGAAAACGGCTTAACCCAATCTCAATTCATATCCAAGACACCACTCCAGAGGTAACCCTACGCTATTCCGGTCGTAATTTAGTACTTAATTATATTAAACGATCAACAGTAGCGCGAGCAAAGACATTAATAATATAATCCTCCTAAAATCACCCCCTCCACCCCACCCACGCTTCATCCCTCCCTAAAAGCGACAAAAAGAAAACGCCCGTGAAAAGAAAATAACCCTTAATAAGTAAACACAAATAAATGTATCCGTTTAGATAAAATCACCCCCGCTGCATACTTTAATGGACTCGATTTAAAGGGTGGTCGGGGGGGACGCTTACCCTTTAAAGGGGGGGGGGGGGTGGTAGCTACCTAGGGGGTACCTACCCGCAGTGATTGGGTAGGGTACATACCTACCTCGTTACGACACGCGAATAATGGACTCGCCCAAACGCAATTCGATGGAGGCGTGCAATGAAACAAAACGAAATAAAGTAATATTTTGAATAAAATTTTATTTATTGTTTCTAATTTGATATTCATCCTTGAGGTGATTTCTCACAAAAACGTAGCTCTACAAATTATCCAATTATTATTATTATTATTCTGTTTTGATGGGTTGGTGGTGTCTGAAGGAATAAATGCGACGGTATCCCAGCGTGACGTGGCGGGTTCAATTTTTTTTACGTTAATTAACGCAGGAGGCTCTGAGGAAAATAATTTTCCTCAGCGCCTTGATTTGAACGATGGGTAGGAATCTAGTAGTCAGTGTGTGCAGGAGTGCAATGTGAATCCAGCCCTATGCTCAAGAGAGTCCGGCTGGAGAAGCCAGAAGGTCTCTCTCAACCGGCCTCTACCAATACGTCCCTCCACGCAATTGGTAGGCAGACGCATCCGCCTCCAAGACCTGAAAAAACCTCAACCCATGAACCCCAGCACCCCTGCTGAGTCACCAAACATAGTTGAGGTGACCTATGGTAGAGGCGGTGGTTAACCAATGAATGCTGTACTCACATTCGCCTCCCAAATTGTTAAGTCCTCCATCAGTGCATAAGCAACATTTTCAGCTAATTATGTTAGAAGAAGGAGTAATTAAAAAATTTTCAAAAATTCTTATATCGAAGACAAAGGTTAATATAATTTTATTTATTTATTGTTGACTCTCAATTAATTCGTCATTTTCATACTTTCCGTAATTTTTTGGTTACGTTAGGCACCATAAAAAATCTTTTCTTGTAGCCTATCTTTCGGTAAATACTTGTGGTAAAATATAAATATAATTATACTCAATTAATAAATATGTGTATATATAAACACATTGTCTGTAAGGAGACAAAACAATTAACAAAATCATCACTACATAAGACACTACATTTCAAAAACAAGTAACATAATATTTTGAAGGAAGAAGCATGTGATGAACGGGAAAAATTTTGCGTCAGCACACGACGGGTTAAGGCTTCAGTTAAAAAGTCGAAAAGAAATTAAGTACCTCCTTACAAAACTTATGATATCGGAGGAAATTTTGATTTAGGTTTATTACAGAAAATAAAATTAGATTATTTTTTAATTGATCAACTAATATTTAAGACAAGATCTTTTATGCATAGCACAAAAGGTAACAAATGTTGTAAGCAAAAATTATCAGTCTGAAACACTCATTTATATTTAAAAATCTCCCGAGGAAAGATACATATCGCCGACAGAACTCGAACCCGCACCCCTCGGATTGCCGGTCAGGAGCTCTACCATTAAGCTACGGCGGGTTACCTCCTACCCGCCAAATAAAATTAGAATATAACCCGATAAAATTAGAATCATACATTGTTGGCCGCAAGGCTAATGGTAGATACATACTGGGTCGACGTACGTACGCATCGCTACGCCTAACAATATCTGGGCTACTTAGCAACCATACATTTTCTATGAAACTTTATATTTTAGAATCACATTGGCCGCACGCAACGCGACGTGCGATGTCTGTGGCCATTTTCATAGAAAATGTATGGTTGCTAAGCATTGTTAGGCGTAGCGATGCGTAAGTACGTCGACCCGGTATGATTCTACGGCGCTCCGCCCACTGAGGCAACTGAAAACCAACTAAAACCGGCTGTTTTCTCTGTCTTGATTGGTCAAAAAGCTTGTTTAACCATAGATGAAGAACAATCAGCTGACAGCTCGCAACTAGCAAGGCAATCAGCCGTGACAGTCGCAAGATGGTCGCAAGTCACCGCTTGCGTTACCATTGACAACGGGGTTTTGTGTGATTGTGAAGTGTGCGGGCTATCACATTGTCATACAAAGACAGTTAGCAGTTGAGAGTTTTCAGTTGCCTGAGTGGGCGGAGGCGCTAACTTCACTGTTCACAGTACTACCAGAATTTAAAAAATCTAGTACAACTAGAAAGAAAATTTTATTTGTACAGACCAATCTCATTTCAGTGGATAGGTACTTCCTCTCAAAATCACGTTTTAAGCCCCCGGGCTTATTAAAATGTAAACAAAAAACGAGTTCTTTATTTGAAATTTCTGATGGAGTTCGATGATCCCATGGATAAATTGCTAAGTAGATAATAAATCATATCTTCTTTTATTTTTAAAGTTAATTTGTTTTTTGCGTTCCGGTTCCGGTGCAAGATGGTGGCTTTGTTCGACACTACATTTTTATCCTGCCAGAGTTGCGTGATTGTGGTTTCTACAAGATCTGACAAATCGGAATGATCCTAGTAAATACTCCTCCCATAAACACGAGCTCCTAGAGCTCAACTTATGGAGTCGTAGAATAATAATTAATAATTGTATAACTTTGCATAATCACTTGTAATGTAAAAAAAAATTCTTAAAAATAAGGTTAAAAAAAATACTATATCACTAATCATTATAATGTTTTGTCTATTGACACTTTTGTCTATTGTTTATTATACAACACAAATTTCAAATCAAATAATCGTACAGCAAAATAAATCAATACATAATCTAGTAAAGACATTTAACAGAATTTTAATTTTAGTTAAATTAAAATCATTAAAAAATAAATCCGAGAACGTGTTTTGTGATAAAAATACCTTAGTTTTTCTATTTATTTAAGGTCTTCCAAACTTATATAATTCAAAAAATTTTTACAAACTTATTTTGTTTAGACATTATTATTAAAAAATCATAAATACTTATGATCCAAAAACACTTACAAGAAGTACCCGATATTAATAATTTATCACCGAGCGTTTCGAGCATTTTTATTGCTTACTTAAATGTAGGTATATATTAAAGCAAGTTTTAATTAAATAAATCGGGAATAATCGATCTTTCTCATTGGTACCTCCCTGTACAGTTGCAAGCATTTTTAACCTTTTATTCTCAGCCGCTGGTCAATCACTCAGTCAATCACTCGGTCAATCTAAACAGGTTAATTGAGAAAAAACTTTACATTAACAGATTAATGGAGATAAAACTTTGCATTAACAGATTAATAAAGAAAAAACTTTGCATTTACAGATTTAGAGAAAAAAACTTTGCACGTGTTAATATGTTGATTAATAGATTTAGAGAAAATACTTTGCTTTACTAGAATGTTAAGTTTTTTTTGTGTGCATAAACAGATTAATAAAGAAATTTTTGAAAAGATGATTTTTGTGTGCATTAACAGATTAATAAGGAAAAAACTTAGCATCTAGATTAATAAAGAAAAAACTTTCAATTAACAGATTAATAAAGAAAAAAAACTTTGCATTAACAGATTAATAAAGAAAAAACTTTGCATTAACAGATTAATAAAGAAAAAAAACTTTGCATTAACAGATTAATAAAGAAAAAACTTTCAATTACAGATTAATAAAGAAAAAAACTTTGCATTAACAGATTAATAAAGAAAAAAAACCTTGCATTAACAGATTAATAAATAAAAAACTTTCAATTAACAGATTAATAAAGAAAAAAAACTTTGCATTAACAGATTAATAAAGAAAAAACTTTCAATTAACAGATTAATAAAGAAAAAAAACTTTGCATTAACAGATTAATAAAGAAAAAACTTTCAATTAACAGATTAATAAAGAAAAAAAACTTTGCATTAACAGATTAATAAAGAAAAAACTTTCAATTAACAGATTAATAAAGAAAAGAAACTTTGCTTTAACAGATTAATAAAGAAAAAACTTTCAATTAACAGATTAATAAAGAAAAAAAACTTTGCATTAACAGATTAATAAAGAAAAAAAACTTTGCATTAACAGATTAATAAAGAAAAAAAACTTTGCATTAACAGATTAATAAAGAAAAAAAACTTTGCATTAACAGATTAATAAAGAAAAAAAACTTTGCATTAACAGATTAATAAAGAAAAAAAACTTTGCATTAACAGATTAATAAAGAAAAAAAACTTTGCATTAACAGATTAATAAAGAAAAAAAACTTTGCATTAACAGATTTATAAAGAAAAAACTTTCAATTAACAGATTAATAAAGAAAAAAAACTTTGCATTAACAGATTTATAAAGAAAAAAAATGCATTAACAGATTAATAAATAAATAAAAATTTGCATTAACAGATTTAGAGAAAAAAAAAACCGCATTAACAGATCAATTGGGAAAAAACTTTACATTAACAGATTAATAGAGAAAAAACTTTGCATTTACAGATTTAGAGAAAAAACTTTGCACGTGTTAATCTGTTGATTAATAGATTTAGAGAAAATAATTTGCTTTACTAGAATAATAAAGTTTTTTTTTTGTATAACCAAACATATTTGTTATTAAAAAAATTATGATTATTGTAAAGTTGTGAAAACACGCATTTATTACTTCTTTGATTATTAAATGTACCAGTAAATTTATAAATTCTATAAATTAATATCTGATTTGTTTAGAAAGCCAGAAATGTATTTTATTAAAAAATTTATAAGGAAAATGATGATTTTCTTTCGTAAAAAATTTTGGGGGTAATTTTTCATTAAATTTATTTTGTAACGTCAAGTAACTAGAAATCATTTTAACAAAGATTTTTGAGAAATTTATAAAGCACATATTATAAAAATTGCTAAGAATTATTATAATCTTAAACGTGGAAAATTGCAATTTTAGGTTCGCAGTTGTCTTCTGTGAGAATAGTTTAGGCTACGTCCAAAATTAATCAAGTAAATAACAAAATCTAACCCATATTCATACAGCAATTAAAGAAATATATATTTAAACAAATATATGAAATGATGTATGAAAAATAGAATTATTATAAAAGTAGCGCAATTTCTTGAAAAAACGAAAGGTTTTTTAAAATTCATGTTACTTGGTTTTTTTAACATTTATTTGTAGAGAAATGACATAAGTACGGGAAGTTCATATAGATTCATCGTGAAAACTTAGAAATGTTTAATTTTTTTTAACGAAATTTCTTTCTTTTTTTGATTGTATTTAAATTGTTATTAATAAACGTGGTGGCACATAACTTATTAAAATATAGATTTGTAAATAAATTAAAGAAATTCATTTATTATGATTTCGCATAGATTTATGATTATCGATTTATGGTGAATTAAACGTGAGATATGCAATAATGATAATAGTAGCGCAATTTTCTTTCTCTGAGCTCTTTCGAATTCGGTAAATAAACGTTTCGGCAAATAACAATATTTTAACACAGAATCATAGAGAAATAAATTAAGTACATGAATTTATAAACAATGCAATGACATGATGAATGAAACGTGAGAAATTATGTATTTAGGAAAGCAATTTTCTTTCTCTTGACTATCTTTCAAATAATTATTTTTTATGATGAATCGGCTGATAACTTTAACATTTATTAATCACAGATTTTTAGAGAAATGAAATAAGTATAAGATATCACAAAGATTTATCATGATGTAATGAATGAAACGTGATATATGATGAATTTAATAAGGCAATTTTCTCACGTGAAAATGGTGGAAAATACGTTTTGGCGGGAACGTCACTCCCACGAGCGCCGGGCAAAAACTGAGCTGCGCTGAATGCTGCCTCCCGAGCTCCCGGTAAACGAGGGCCGCCGGAAATTGCCGAGCTTTGCCGAAGTGAGCGAGAAAGTTGTTCGATTCCCGAGTTTGTGGAGTTGGTAGAGGTACTTTGGATGACTTGAAAATGATTAACGTATTTTTTTTAAAGTTGTTCACTTTCAATTATGCACAATTTAAATAAATATTAAAAAAGAAATAAATATTAAAAAAGAAATAAAATTTCATTATCAGAAATGAAATTGTAAATTATCAGTTGGATTATCATGATATGTTTACGTTGATTCACTTTCATGTTACTACCATTAGATTATTATATTGTCACAATATTACATTAGGTTCCCTACTTTGAATTGTGATAATTATACTACAATTTCAATCAAGAATTCTGTTATAATGAGGTTACACACTGCCGGTAACCCTTTTGCTAATGAAGCTGATGTTTTTAATATGTCTTTATTGATGTATAAAGCTGTACGTATTAAACACAACATATTTTAACGAGTCTACTGCATAACAGTTTAATTTTTTTTATTTTTGGTTTTTTACTTGCTTTTAATAAAAACATGACTTAAAAATGAAGCAATTATAAGCGTATATTCAACTGCGAAAGGACAATGGAATGAATGAAAGTGGTGGAAAAAGACAGTACAACACAATTATCAGGGTTAAAACCTAATAAAATAAAACTGTTGTTAAATTAACATTTTCGATGTTAAAATTTTTATGTTTTTGAAGTTTTTTAATACGTAGGTACTATGCTTCTATATATAATTCAACGCTCTTTTATCTTGAAACAATTAATATATTTGGAAAAAATTTGCGTATTTCGCGTAAATCTTTCATATTTTCTACTCTCATAAAAGGGTATTCCAAAGATCCACATCTCACGTTGGAAATGGCAACACTAGACTTAAAAAATCCGGACTGTAAAATCTGCACAAATATTTTGACGCCACAGCTTACTGTTGTAGAGTTTTTTTTTGTGTCATGCAAACTGATTTGTTTAATTCCCACATCGTCCATCACAACCGGTACATTTCCGCCAACCGCACAGCCTTTCTTCCTATAAACTACTGTCACACGGTTAAAAAGAGAAAGTAATAATAATACAACGGCACCAACCGAATGTGTTCTTTACCTCCGCCAAACTGCGCTCCTTTTTTAAACGACCCAAAGAAGATTGTTCTACGGTTCGCGCCTTATTATTCTCGTGATTACCATTCTATTAATGTGTAACCTCTATGGTTTTCGCGCAATTTTTTCTTGCTATTTTTATTTAATTTCTATGGTTTCCATGCCTTTGGTCTTCTTTTTTTAAGGGACTAGGTGTGGGACTAGGGGTGGCTATACCCATAAATAAACCAAGTAACGGTCTTCGAATCATTTATTTAAATCGAATGATTTCGTACATTAAAATATTAACTTCATTTTTTTATTATGATATCGATATGTCATCTTTGGATATGTATGGGGGGTATTTTTAGAAAAGCAATGAGTGAAACATGATATTTGTTAGAACAATTCTGAAGGAGTAAGGAAACAGACGCGGAATATCATTCCATTGCCGACCAGTGGATCACATGAACGATTCCGTATTTGTCAAATTTCAGCCTGGTACAAATGATGGGCACTAGTTTAAGAAAAAATGGAAGGCGTTTGATTCGAATTTTGAGGAAAATGAATCCTTATTATGTGATTTTTCTTATGTAGGTTATCTATTTTGACAAGACGTTGTGTTTTCATATCATGAAATATTCGTGACTGGTACGAGTACAGTTCCAACGAGTTGTTACGGGCTGCATCCTGCAGAATATAAGTTGTAATGATGATTATTGCTAATTGCTTGAAGATGAAGCCATAAGAAGAAGATGTTTTCCTATGTTTTTACCGGTTTTTAAATCATTGTTTATATTATACTCAAAATCGACAACGTGCTTTGTGCGTGCCTTAAAAAATAATAACTTCATGAATACCAAGACGGATGTATTTATCTTATAAGGGGGTTTCTCACCATCCTCCTAATAGCTTATCCATACAATAACGAATATTATGAAAATAAAAAAATAAAAAAAAGGCCAATTTATCCAATATATAGTTACTATTCATAGATTCGAGCACCGAATAATAAACTCCGACTTAATAAATAAATACCGTAAATCTAAAATAAACTTTATAGTATGGATAAGCTATTAGGAGTATGGTGAGAAACCCTCTGTTTGAAATTAATCGTTGCGAAATGTCGAATCATTTATAATATTAATTGTGATTCCAATAAATATCCAAAAGATTTATGTTTAAAACGAACATTTCGAAGTGGAAGTTGCACATCCCTACATATGAAGCATGTCGTTCATTTTTTATTTTTTATTCTGTGGTTTTCAAGTTTTTAAATGATTATTACAAAGGGGTATTTATTAATAAATTTAAGAGGAAACCCGGTCGCTGAAAAGTTGTAAAAATATATAAGTATTTTACCAAAGAAAAGGACAACTGCACCTTAGGCTGATAATACTTAAATAAAATCGAGGATTATCAATAAATAATATCGACCTAAATAAATCAAAATCGAGGATTTGTGTTCCCCATTTTTTCCCTCCAAAACAGTACCGATTTTTAAGATTTTTACATCTAACTGTATTAGCAGAAAATACTCTATGTCTGTACGTTTTTCATTTTTTTCAATACATTTTCTGTCTGTAAATGGCGTTCAAACCAAGCAATATTAACGATTTTTGGTATTGTCAAAATCCAGATAGGAAATCGGAGAATACGTTTGTACGGACAAAATGCCGCACGGTTTCTTTATTATTTCGTTTTTGAGATTCTGTTTCTTCTAGTAAAGTTCGCTTAAAATTAATACAGGATTCAGATAAAAACAAACACTTTGTAAAAACATTTCATTGATGAGATTTCCGGAAAAGGTAGGTGGATAGATTTAAAAGCATCGCAGCATAGAATAAGTGCGCCACGGGAATTAAAAACAATACGCTGGAATAATTACGTTAAAAATATAATTGTGCCATTTTAAGAAATCAATGGGTATTCAAGGTCTAGAGCAATATAATACATGAATGATTGAAGGTTGGTTATTTCAAGTAATTTTTTGTTATTGTTTATTTGATAAAAATTTTAATTTTTAAATCTGTTAATTGTGAATTTATATGGTTAAATTTAGGCATTTCTTTAAGGCAGTTCAGTTAAAATTACCCTACTTATATATTATCTTTGTGGAAAATTGAAAAAATAAATAATTATATAGTAAAATCAATTAATATCAGTCAATAAATAATTATAAAATTAATAAATATGGTCGGTGTAGGTATGGCATCCAGAGTTTACGATTAATAATTACTCAAACAGATGAAATCGACGGTCCGTGTCCCAGGGGCAATGCTCTCGACTAGCGATCCGGAGGTCGCGGGTTCAAGTCCCGCCGTGCGCAAGTAAATTTTATTTCATTGATTTGCGTTTCACAACTAAATCATTTGAAATAATATAAGGTTTATTTTCGGCATGTTCGAGAGTGGAAGATACTCTCAGTATCGCCCTGGTGTAAAGCCGCCATTCAGAATTGAAACGTTGCTTGAAATAGCTCTAGCCGTGTTTAATTACTAGATCTGAGTAGCCTGGTACGTTCCCACCTCCCTGTTCCCAATTTACTCCCTCCCACTTACCTTCAGCCTCATAACATATCCCACTTGGGGTTGCCATAGTCCCACTGCTGACTCCAGGTGGTTGTGAGCAGTTGGGACTCTTGTGCAGTATTCACATAAAAAAAAATAATTTAAAAAATTGCTTGCTGCATACTGCTTATTCGATTTCATAGAAGAATAATCCAGTTAAAATGAAAACTATTCATTTTTAATATTACAGTTTATTTTAATTAAAATAATAATATTTGGATGATTCGTATAGCGTCCTTTTTGTGAAAAATCATCTCAAGTGCGCTCCCTAAAAAATTATTCAGTCAACTAAAAA
Source organism: Limnephilus auricula (assembly GCA_951813805.1). Classification (NCBI taxonomy): domain Eukaryota; kingdom Metazoa; phylum Arthropoda; class Insecta; order Trichoptera; family Limnephilidae; genus Limnephilus; species Limnephilus auricula. The sequence continues at coordinate 10,024,301 of OX638409.1, read as the reverse complement.
CAAATTCGTTAAAAAGGGATGCATTTAAATATTTTCTAAACTGAGCTACATATTTAAACAATATTTAAAAAAAGAACACACACAAATACAGTTTTATTCATTAATCTAAAAGTGCCTACCCATTAATAAATAATAAGTACCCACCCACTTGAACAAACCAATGTGAAATTTCGCGAATCCAATGCAGTCCATTCAAAACTAAAATTTCCATAACAAAGTCTTCATATCTGGATTCGGGAAAGTTCGTTAATCCCGAACTCCCTTTCGGAAACGTTCGGCAATTTTCCATTCGGCTGTTTCCGCCTGCGTTCGTGTTTTTCCGACTCCTGGGCGTTTTCCCACTCCGCCCGCCTATTGGCGCACGCGCAGTACAAAACCAAGGGAAATTAACAATCCGAAGCTATAAATTCAAAATGTAATTTAGTACCAGAGACAAATATTTCAGTAACGTGGCAACTTACAAAAGGAACTACTCAAAATCATGATGCTACGAAAAATAAGCATAGATTTCGTCGCGTTTTTATGTGTGATCTTTATTTTATTTTCCACGCTACTTTGAATTGCTGTTTTAAGGAATTTTGGATACATTACATTATGATTTTGGTTGTTAATTTTTAAAAGGTTTACAATAAAACTTGAGATATAACTAAAAAAACGTAGTACTTTCCGGCATTTAATTAAAAATTACATTTGTACATTCTCGAGTTTGTTGACACAGGCAATTTAACTCGGGAAAATTTAGCAGTTTTGTTTTGTCAGAATAGGTAACGTAACCTGACCAGACATAGAATTTTAATGATGGCCTCTTAACAGAGTTATACCGGAACAATTCTGGGAAACTGCACTCGTACCAGTCATGTTTTTTTGAATGAATTTATTTAAAGATACAGACAAAACATACAATATAACCACAAACTAAAAAAATAATACAAAATAAAGATAGTCCCAATAAACTACTTTTAAGTAATTTGTCAATGGGTACTTTAAACTTTGAAAATAAAAATAAAACTTATTTTACTTAGTTATTGAAATATTTATTTATATTTAACGCGCAGTTGGGCATTTACAAGTTATTTATTTTATTTTTTATTCACAAAGATCGTCTCAATAAGAATAACAAAATCAAGAACAAAATCTAGAACAAAATCAAGAACAAAATCAAGAACCAAATCAAGAAAAAAATCAAGAACAACATCAAGAACAAAATTAAGAACAAAATCAAGAACAAAATCAAGAACAAAATCAAGAACAACATCAAGAACAAAATCAATAACAAAATCAGGAACAAAATCAAGAACAACATCAAGAACAAAATCAATAACCAAATCAGGAATAAAATCAAGAACAAAATCTAGAACAAAATCAAGAACAAAAGCAAGAACAAAATCAAGAACAAAATTAAGAACAAAATCAAGGACAAAATCAAGAACAAAATCAAGAACGAAATCAAGAACAAAATCAAGAAAAAAATCAAAAGCAAAAATATAACATAATCTAAAACAAGATCAATAACATAATCAAAAACAGAATAGAAAACGAAATAGATAAAAGGGGAAAGTACAGTACGTAGATAAATTGAGTCGAAGGAATGGGTCATCCTAAGTGGTTCGCTACGTTTGGTTCCATAGCAGGAGTGCTCGGATTCATGGGGTGAGGTATGACTGTGTCTTAGCGGCGGATGCACCTGCCCACCAGCTGTGTAGCAGGCCGAATCTGCAGAGACTGGTTAAGAGTGATCTTTTGACCTCTCTTTCGATGGATTCATACGTCCGTCACTTCTGGACACACTAACTGTTTCACCGACTAATAGCTTCCTACCTACCCCTCGTATCTTTTTCCTTCACAGGACTTCCACTGCTTTCTTTCCTTAAAAGATCTTCCACACAGCATCCACAAAGATGACATAAGCCCTGAGGGGAATTATTTTCCTCAAAAAATTTTCAATTAAGAACCTCAAAATTGACTGGGTTAGATACCACATATATACAGGATAATTTAAGGACAATAAGCGGTGTCCGCAAATTAGTGGTACATCACATATAGAACCAAATAAATAAATAAAACTAAATAACTTAATAATTATAATAAATATGTAATCCTCATTATCATAATTATTATATTATCAGTAAACGTACTTCATTACCTTAAATTATATAATCTGCATACTTCACCCGCCATAACACAGGGACATCCCTAGCATGGCGGGCAAAATAACACAATATCTACACTATGTATAAAATTCTTTTAATAAATAAATAAATTTAGATTTCTTCATTTTTTCTCTAATTAAAGATTTTATAATAGAATAGAGTCTACGCTTCAACGAATTTTAAAAGGATGTAAAAAAATATAGAAGATGTTAAATAATACTAGCCATCTAAAAATGTGTACAGAATGTAACAGGACGTACCCGAGAAATTTTAACCAGCGATTCCTAGGCTTATTTGGAGTAAAAAATGTAAATAAAATTTTGATCTCCGGCGAAATTTTAAATGTTTTTTTTTTCCTACAAAGACATAAAAAATAGTAGATGTTGGACAGTTGGGAGTTGGTTAAGAGGCTGGGCGATCACTCATCTGAGTGACCAGTGACGAGATGCAGAAGATTTTTTTGGTTTGTTAGATTTTGAGAAGAAAAATTTCATTACCATTTTTTACTCCAAATAAAATCTCTCAAGTATGTTCTGTTATACCCTGTATACTAAAATGGGTGCCAAAATAGATCACGTATTTTTTTTCATCCCGAATCCATATAAAAAACGACCCATGAGGAAAACTGGACGAAAAAAGCATGGTGTGAAATACCCATTACTATAGGGAGAACTGAATGTGTGGATCGGTAACTTTTTATACTGTGTAGATATTTATCTTTTTACACTGTGTCCCTATCTTTCTCAAGTTTCATTTAGCTTTTAGTATCTTATTAAACATATCAAGGTTTTTTGGTTTGTGAAATTGCAATTACTCTTAAAATTTGTTTTTGAGAAGAATTGCAATATATTTTAGGCAATGTGTCATAGCAATAAAAGAGATGGTATTTTTAAAGATGTATTTTTTTTAATAAATAAATAAAACATTAAAAAAATATTAAACAATAGTACATTTTAAAAGCGAATCAATTTCTTCTTCTGAAAGCAATCATTGGTAGAATCATCCATCCTCATACGCTTCAGAGTAGGGCCGACAACAAAAGACTTCGAAACAGTAAAGCCAAGGCTTCCTTCACAAACAAAAACATTATTGGTTGACTTGCAGGATTTCTTGGGCCAATTCTTCTCAAAATTAAATCTTTTCAGATTGAGCGGATCACAGGTTCTGGTAGCGCGCACATACCTGCGCAGTCTGTTTCTCAGAACCTTATCTCCCTTGATGGCAGTTGTCCAAATCGGGTACACCTGGGATGCCGAGAGCAAGGACTTATCGTCCAGCTTCCTGAAGATAATGGATGCCACCTCTAGAGGCAATGTGCTGATCAAGTCGCTAGCGTCGGAAGCAACGCGACTAACTCCCATAACACACAATAACGAATAGAAAGAGTTCATATTGGATATTGATAGCTTTGAACGGATAGGACGTTAAAAGTTTTGGTTGATTTTGAATAATTTTAAAATTTTCACACCTTATGTGATTTTGATAATACCGTGTCGCCGGCATTGTTTTTTCAAACAAATATATATACATATTTGTAATTTTTAACATTGGATAACATTTATCTATTATTTTTATCTTTATTATTGTTTTTTCTTATATTAATATTACTTTGTTATAGGGTGACTAAAATTAATTTTTTTTTTTAAATTGCGTTGAAAAAAAAATAAACCTTGAAATATGGGATGAATTAAAAACACCTTTGTAATGCCCTTGTCAGATCACGCTATATAATGCTAAAAAAAAAAAAAAAATTAGTTATTAAGAAAATCATGTTATAATTAGCTTCATCATAAATCAAAAAATATCTACATGTGTAATTATTTTACTTATTTTATAACTAAACCTGCTATTAAATAATACCGGGAGGCATAACGGTCCTGCATATTAGGGTGATAATTTGAAATATCCTACTAGCGACCACCAAAGAAAATATCAACATTTTGTTTAATTCTTTGAATCCCAGGAGACTATTTATCCCAGCTCACATAGGTCCCGTGTAAATATTTTTATCTCCCTTACTATCATTGTGAAAAATATGATCGGTGTTAGACAGAGAAAACTCCGCGCTTTACATTCAAATAAAAAAATTAACCGTAGAAAAATTTAAATATGCACATTTATGAAACCAAAGTTTTGGATCGCAATTAGATTAAAAATTAATAATTAAATTAAGGAAATTTGAGAAATTTTTATGAATTAAATAGAATGAAAAAAAAAAAGAGATATCTTTAACCCTTTGACAAGGAAGGGTTAATTCACAACAAGTGCATTATAATTGATTTGGTGGTGTTTATGAGTAATCTGAGTATTGTACCAGATAGAGGGTACACTTTTACATATAACTGCATACTCAACCAAAGTTTCGATTTTTCGGATATATCTTACTAATCAACTAATCCGCACGAGATATATGCTATTCCGTTTGATTAAAAAATGTATCAGTTCGGTTAAGACGATAGACTTAGCTTTTCGGCCCATACAAAAAGGACGCCCGGGAAAAAACACTTTTCTACATCGAAAATTGCACAAAATGAACACATTTATTTTATACTGCCTTTTAGAGGGTGAAAATTATGTCGGTATGTTTTCGAATTTTCGATGCGTTTCGTATTAACGTAAACATTCACTGTCAAACATGTACGATTTATCAAAAAATATTATTTAAGGTTAAAGTGCTGCTAACTCAACTCTCATAAAGAATTATAAAATTATAAAAAGCTACCGACGTAGCTTCTTCTTTCTAAAAAATATTTTTTTTTTTAAATTTCAATTTCGTGAAAGTTTCGGTGTAGAAAAGTGTATTCTCCATAAACCCCTTTTCGAGCGATTTCTGTAGGTAAATTTGAGCGTTGTCTCATTCGCACATTTCGCATTCGCATGTTTTATAAGTGTGCGTGAATTTATTGTGAGCGGGACAGAATGACAGACGCGGGTGTTCCGCGTGTCGTTCAAAGTCTAGCCTCTAAGTGTTGGATTTAAAAAGGCCGCGCAGAAATTACTCTTAAAACAACATAAATAGAAACTGGAAAATACGTTTTACGAGAGTATAAAATGTATTAGATCATTGAAATGGTAATACCATAAGAAGCAATCCAACTTTATTGATTATGAATAAATCCAGTTTAGTGACAGTTGTGCCTCGGGGTCGGATAGATACCCCAGGAAACCTCACTCATATAACTCCGACCGCAAATGAAGAAAGTGCGCTTCGTGACAACCCTGTTTGGAGAATTTCCTAAATAAAGGGTGTTTGTTTAAAGCGATTTGATTGACTGAATCAAAGAACGGAAACTAAATAATCCAAAAAATTATTCATTTCCTTTATTTTGATTCGTAATAATTAATAATTATAATAATAATGTTATATTCTAGATTGGTTGTGTTAGTTTTTTAATATACTGGAAACAGGATGCAAGGAAAAGCTAAGAAAATAATATATTATGTACTCTAATTTAATAATAAAAAAAATTATAAGCAATAATTATTAGCCTGAAACACACATCCATATTGAAAAAAATCTCCCGAGAAAAGATACATGTCGCCAACGGGACTCGAACCCGTACCCCTCTGATTGCCGGTCAGGAGCTCTATCATTTAATTACGGTGGGTTACCTCCTACCCGCCAAATGATTCAATATTTACTAGTGTTTCATTCAACAATTACCGCTTATTACATTTTTTCATCTGCAAACAATCAACTTTATTTTTATTTGAGAAAGGCGTGTAAGTGCTAACTCTCTCACTAGGTGGCGTCGAGGCATATTATGTCTACATTTTTTGGTGAAATACTTTAACTCGTCAAATATTGATTATTTTTTTTAATTGATAAACTAATGTTTAAGACAAGATTTTTTATACTTAGCACAAAGGGTAACAAATATTATAAGCAATAATTATTAGCCTGAAACACTAATCCATATTGAAAAAATCTCCCGAGAAGAGATACATGTCGTTATAATATTTGTTACCCTTTGTGCTATGCATAAAAAATCTTGTCTTAAACATTAATTTATCAATTTAAAAAATAATTAATAATAAAAATATTTCGATGATTTGTATAGCGCCCTTTGTGTGAAAAATCACCTCAATGACACAGAATTATTGTATTGTCCCATTGTCCTGTTCTGCGCTTTAGAGGCTGTACAAGATATGACAATATTGTATTGTCTTATGTATTGTCCTAGTGTGAACTCGCCACAAGCCATCAAATGACGACCGTCCGTGGTCTAGTGGTAAGACACTTGACTCCCATTCGGAAGGTTGCGGGTTCGAACCCGGCGTGCGCAAATAAATTTTATTTAATTGATTTGTGTTATTTCACAATTAATTAATAAAAATAATATATGTTATATTTGCGGCACGTTCCAGAGTGGAAGATACTCTCAGTATCGCCCTGGTGTAAGACCACCATTCAGAATTGAAACGTTGCTTAATAATGGCTTTAGCCGTGTTTAGTGACTAGATCTGAATAGCCAGGTACTTTCCCACCTTCCTCTTCCCCATCTCCTTCCCTTCCCCACTTACCTTCAGCCTCACTACATACTCCAATTGGGGATGCCATAGTCTCACTGGCTCCAGAAGGGAGCAGTTGGGACTCATGTGAGGTTTCTCTATAAAAGAAATGGCTTTTACATAAATTTACATAATTCGACGACCGTCCGTGGCCGAGTGGTAAGACACTTGACTCCCAATCGGAATGTTGCGGGTTCGAACCCGGCGTGCGCAAATAAATTTTATTTGATTAATTTGTGTTATTTCACAATTAATTAATAAAAATAATATATACTATATTTGCGGCACGTTCCAGAGTGGAAGATACTCTCAGTATCGCCCTGGTGTAAGACCACCATTCAGAATTGAAACGTTGCTTAATAATGGCTTTAGCCGTGTTTAGTGACTAGATCTGAATAGCCAGGTACTTTCCCGCCTTCCTTTCCCCCATCTCCTTCCCTTCCCCACATACCTTCAGCCTCACAACATACTCCAATTGGGGATGCCATAGTCTCACTGGCTCCAGAAGGGAGCAGTTGGGATTCTTGTGAAATTTCTCTATAAAAAAAAAAAAATAAAAAAAAATAAAATTAAAATTAAAAATAAAAAAATAAAAAAAACCAAAACACTCGATTTTGCGTTAATTCGCAGTGCATCGCCTTAAGTTATTTTATGAAAATTAAATTAAAATATAATTGAGATTGGTTAGACCATCTACACAATACACCTATCACCTGCATAGTACACAACTACATCTATAAAATCATGAACCGCTGAACAGAGATTTATATAATCTTATCAAGTATTTAATAGAACCCTGGGGCTAATAAAGTGGCCCTATTAATTCACGTGACATAATTTCTCTTCACAAGCAGGAAGGCTTTATAACACGGAAAGATTTATTGCATCGTAAAAATAAAATATTTATGTATGCCTTAATTAAACCTTCAAATAACAGGTCAACTGCTTTGAAAATTTGATGAAATTCATTATAGAAAAATTAAATTTAAATCTTAATAAATAATTCCGTTGAGTCAGAAATAAAAGTGACCCGATAGTTGATTCCCAACAGTTCGCCCCCCGATGTTATAATTATTAGAAAATTATTATTTTTGTGTATTATTTACGATTGTCAATCCTAAAATCGACCTCAAATGATGATAAGTTGGTATCAGTGGCGGTTTTCTCTAAAGTGCGGTTGTGCGGTGAACCCCCATTAAAAATATGATAAAATAAAACAATCTTGTTGTATAGTAATATTATAAGCGCATCACAGATAGCTCGACATTAAAATTCCGTCTTTAAAACTCGCGCCACCGAAAAATACGGTATCTATTCCCATTTTGTGCGCGTTGCGATCCGCACACATTTGTCCATACGAAAAAATCATAGCCGATACGAATCGCTGTGCATGTAGAATGGACAAAACTACGCAGCTTGGTGCGCTGATCACGTGTCAAGATCTCACGTGACCTCCGAACTTTGACGAGTCTCGCCGAAACGAAGCCCGAGATTGTCGCAGGATGACCGGCTGACGGTCGACTTTTGCACCGACGCACGGATGCAAGTTAAATGTTATATATTATGGTATTTAACTTTGTAGTCATTTTTGTACATTTTTATTTTCATGTTTCTGCATTTCTCCAACCGTTTACTAATGGCATTTATAAATCTACTATTGAAGTGGACCGATTTTGACTTCTGTTTTTTTTTTTTATATAGATAAGTCGTTAAATCCCTTAGTTACGAGTACATTTACTAAAGTTTCAGCAAACAACGTCGCTAGTTATGCAATTTTGTGTTGAGCTTTCCCAGTATTGTTTCGGCTTTCAAATTGAAAGTGGTTGCATTTATCGGTTGTCGCGAATATTCTGTCCTAATTTTTTCACACAATGACGGAATACAGTGTTATATTAAAAAAACGCTAATGCTTATGAAAAAAGTTTGGAAATAAAATATAATTATTTTTTGTATACGTGTATAATGGATTTTTTGTGTAAATGAAAAAAGCTCAATTTATTTCGTGCCATCTTTATTTGTGTTTCTTGTTTTTTTTATGTTTTAACATATCAATTATATTATATTCTACATTCTACGCAATTTTTCTTATTGAAAAAAACAATCATAATTAGCAACGTACATTGAGTGTTGTAAAAACCATTAAACAATTTAAATCCTCTAAAACTTTTTTTGGTAGTTTAATAATTGTGTCGAGGAGTATCAAGTTATTTAAAAACAATAGTACCTATTTAGGTACCCCTCCACTAACTTTATTTAATTTGTATGACAAGAGTAAATTTTGATTAGACAATATAATATCTTCTCTTGAATTTCTGAACCCCCCGTTAAAAAGACCACGAACCGCCACTGGTTGGTATGGATACCAAACGTATTCATTTACAATGTCGATTTTTTGTACTTATACGCTGCTTTATTCAGCATGTGAGGAGAAAAATGTTATTCTAAAATACGATCATTTTATTCGTAAAAACGGTTAAAAACGGGGCTGAAGTTCTTACGAACAAATTAACAGGGTTTCAATATTTATTGGCGTTAACATTTAAAAATAATTTGTTGGTATACGTAATTTCGTACGAATACCAACAAATTATTCTTACATTTTCCCGCCAATAAACATTGAAACCCTGTTAATTTGTTCGTAAGAACTTCGGTCCCGTTTTTAACCGTTTTAACGAATAAAATGATCGTATTTTAGAATAACATTTTTCTCCGTGTATGAACACAAAAAATAATATTAAATATATTCGTTTGTTATTCATACCAACTTTTTTATTAAAAGTATTTTTGAAGGCGATTTTAGGTATGAAGTTGGAAAAGAATGCACAAAAATTATAATAATTATAATTCCGCAGGACCAACTGTTGAGGGATCGACTTTCGGGTCATCAATATTGTCAACTCTTGCGGTTAAAAGTAGCTATCAACGACAGGGGCAATTAAGGCCAGTATGTATGTACGATGTATGCTGCATGATGTAACACACGTAATGTCGCATATTTTCCAGGAAATGCGGGAAATCGAGCATGAAGCGGTTTTAATGACTCTACGCGACTATTGCATTTTATGCTTATGACTAATGGAAAAATTAATGCATATATGGTACCTGGAGTGCATTCACCTTAAGATGAAGCTATAAGTCAAATTACTATTTAGATTTATCTTTACTACGAATCGGTTTTCATTATGAATATGAAAAAATATGTTATGCATAAATTGAAGCTTTTTCTATCTTTTCAATTTGATGTAATTAAACTTAAATTTCTAATTACGTTACAAAAAATATAAGCGCATAGTACTATTTTTTTTTCTTTTCATTAGATAAATATGAAGTTATATCAGAAACAACTTATTAAAAATACCCCTTTACGGCTAAGGTTATGTTTGATTCGATCGATTGACTAACTTTTTTTTGTTCTTGTAAAAGTATTCACAAAAAAAAATGGCGCTACTTTCCTCGCGCAGATAATACCAAAAATACGCGGAGTTCTAAAGGGGTAAGAGGTCAAATATTTCTAACGTTTATATTCTAAGGTATTACCAGAGAATACCGGAAATTAGTCATTTTTAAATCAAATTCTAGACGTATTGACTATTTAAAAAAAAAAACATAAATTTATTTTGAAAGATTGTTATTTTATGTGGTAAACGCACTTTTTAAATTTTGAAAAATTAAGTTTATTTTAAATATTCTAAGGTTATACCGTTGGTCGTTGGCAGATTTCTTAAATTTTCAAACGAAATATTGTATTATACAACACAAATTTCAAATCATACAGCAAAATAAATCAATACATAATCTAGTAAACACAACTTTCAGAATTTTAATTTTAGTTCAAATAGAGAACGTGTTTTGTGACGAAAATACCTCAGATATTCAATTTATTTAAGGTCTTACAAACTAAAATATTTCAGATTTTTTTTACACCCTTATTTTGTTTAGACACTGAAAAATCATAAATACTTACGATTAAAAAATACTTACAAGAAGTACCCGATATTTAATAATTTATCATCGTGCGTTTTGCGCATTTTTATTTCTTACTTGAATGTAGGTGTATATTAAAGCAAGTATTTAATGAAATAAATCGATATTAAGTTTTTAATTTTAAAAATTTGATACGTGGAAAAAACAGATCTTTCTCATCGGAACCTCCGATTACAGTTGCAAGCATTTTTAAACATTTACTCTCAGCCGCTGATTAATGGCTCTTAAGCAGTTACAAATACGGCATGTTACACAATAAATTACTTTCCTACATGCGTAGAAAATCAGTTTTAGTTTTTCAACCATAGTTTCTTATTACGTGGTTATTGTAGTGCACAGGCTCTCAAACATATTGTTATTTTTATTTTATTTTATTTATTTATATGAAAAAACTGTACAGAAACCAATACATAGCAAAAGAGGTAAACAAAATTACAAATAAACTTTTGAAAAAATAAATTCATTTAAGTTAGAACTAAAATTATATACATGTACAGTTAAAACATATTTAATATTTCGCGCTTAAAATCGTTGTATGACATGTGGACCCTTTGGAATAACAAGGTTCCATCTGTTGCTTTAACGTCATGCGATAATGAACTCTAAGGTAGCTTACCATAGATCTCATAACCGCGTGACGTTTCCGCAACAGATGGAACCTTTTTATTCCAAAGGGTCGATGTGGAAAATATCCAAGTTACCACCTGCAAGGGAGTTAATGAACCTAGTCATTCTTATCAAGGGCATCACCTTGTTAAGTTAGTTCTGCACCTGGGAAGAATTAAAATCCTGTGTTGGCGGCCTCGCGTGAAGTTATCCGGGACGCAAAGTCCTATTTCAGCCAGAATGTCTGGCAGTGATAGTAAACCATTCAGAAGCTTTTAAGTCATCAGAGACGTCCCGTCTGGAACTAAGGCTTATCTGCAGCATTCCGAGATAAATGCTGTAAGAAACAAAAAATCTAGTGATCCATATTTTTTTACATTACCATCTGTTTTCGAGAGGAGATTAAATAATACGTTTTCAAATTGTATGATTAGAAGTAAACATGTTATTTTAAATATTAATATTTTGAATGCAAACATTAAAAAGTTTTTTATTTTAAAAATGGCTCACCTTATGTTCTTTCCTTTAAAAAATGGCAAATTCTAGCAAAAAAAACATAAATATTAAATAACGTAACAATATCTTTTTTTTAAAACGCAGATTTTTTTACCTTATTATATATATGTATATATGTTGGGAGAAAACAGTTTAAGGTCTTCTAAAGAAGTGATAATATTCGGGATCACACACAGGCATGTAATACCGTAGGGGAGTGTTGGAATTCACTTTGACGTGATAAACTCCAAAGCCCTCTGAAGCCTCTCTCCCCCTTCTCTACCCTTCCCCCCATCTTCCCTTCCACCCTGTGCAAATCCTGCCAACCCCCTTTATATTGACAGTGGGTTGGTAGTGAATCTGTTCTTTGTTACAGATTTACGTTAATCACTTATTTGAAAACACTTGTACACACATCAGAGACTAACTAGGGCATTAACCTATGGAATAAGATTATTCACAAAGCTTAATAAAAAACGTCTTATACGATAAACTTACTGACTGTAAATGATACACGTTTGGTTTTTAATATCGTGCCAAATTAACTACTATCTTTTACAAAATTATAAATAACCATTGAGAAAGTGTAAAATTCTGGATACAAATATTTAAATGTTTTACGGCCATTTTCTAGAGAATTTAATTTACCACATTATGCAATAAAACCGTATACAAAAAAAGGTTTTTAAATATAAGATTTAGAACTTAAAAGCAGTTTTTATTTTTCTCTTGGGGTTATAAAAAAACCACTAAAAAACCTCGATGACTTGAGTCATACTGGCAGTATTTAATTCAAGAATCTAAAACATTTTAGGAGCCATTGACCAGCGGCTAAGAATAAAAGTTTTAAAATGCTTGCAACTGTACAGGGAGGTTCCAATGAGAAATATCGATTATTCGCCGTATCAATTTTTTTAAATAAAGATTTATTTCGTTATACCTACATTCAAGTAACCGATAAAAGTGCTCAAAACGCATGATGATAAATTATTAAAGATTGTAAGTATTTTTTGATCATAAGTATTTATGATTTTTCTATAATGTCTAAACAAAATAAGTGTGTAAAAAAAATCTGAAATATTTTAGTTTGTAAGACCTTAAATAAATAGAAAAACTGGGGTATTTTCGTCACAAAACACGTTCTCGGATTTATTTTTTAATGATTTTAATTGAACTAAAATTTAAATTCTGAAAATTGTGTTTACTAAATTATGTATTGATTTATTTTGCTGTATGATACAATATTTCGTTTGAAAATTGAACAAATCTGCCAACTACCAACGGTATAACCTTAGTATATTAAAAATAAACCTAGTTTTTCCAAATTTAAAAAGTGCGTTTACCAGATAAATACATCTAGAATTTGATTTAAAAATTACAAATTTCCGGTATTCTCTGGTAATACCCTATTAAGCGTTCTAATTAATTTTCAAACCAAGAAAGCATTCGGGGCCACTAAGGAAGATAGCAATTTCAATTGGACCAAATAGTTGAGTCGGGACATAATAAGGATCAAAACAATATAATGGTATGTATAAGACTGCAGTGTTTGCGTTATCCACAGTCAGACATCAGTAATTGTGTTGGGACTCTTCAAGAATAATAGGTTCTTGTTACAAACTGGTTTACTACTAATATTTACGTATGAATCCATCCTTCCCGCAGCGGTGCAAGACGATGTTCCGACAGAGTTCCATCAACCAGTCTCTCCCGATCCGGCCTGCCACGGTGGGCACCCCTGCTAAGACACCAAATATAACGAACCACTTGGGGTGACTTATCGCAGAGGAATCATTTATCCAATAAATGGTTACCGGGGCGACGGTACCCATACCGGCAGTAGTAGATACTTAACGGCAAAATTAGTAGATACTTAACTGTATTAGGAGTTATTATACATTTTAAGAAACGTCGCCATCTCAAACTTTCTTCAGGTCGGTAGGTAGGTACCAAAAGATTGAAAATATGCTAGTAAGAAAGTCCAAATAAACTCGAAGGTTTCACTTTTAAAAAAATCTTTACTGAACCATTAAAATGACTTCCATATTGAAACGGAAATGCAAAGTACAAACAGATTTACAAACAGACGAATTTCAAAACAGTCGTGTTAAAACAGTAACGGTCTCTGTGGTCAAAGCTTCTGACTAGAGATCCGGAGGTCGCGGAATCAAATCCCGGCGTGCGCAGATAAATTTTATTTGATAGATTTGTGTTTTCACAAATTAATCATTTAAAATAATATAAGGAAAATTTGCGGCACGTTGCAGAGTAAAATATACTTTCAGTATCGCCCTGGTGTAAGACGACAATTCAGAATTGAAACGTTGATTGAAATGGCTTTAGCCGTGTTTAGTGACTAGATATGAACTTCCCCACCATCCTCTTTCCCCATCTCCTTCCCCACCACACTTACGTTCAGCCTTACAACATGCCCCAATTGGGGATGCCATCACTGGCTCCAGACGGGAGCAGTCGGGACTCTTGTAAAGTATTCATATTAAAAAAAGGTCGATAATGTCTACATAATAATTATATAAGTAAATAAAATATACCTATTTTATAATATTATGTCTTGTTAGTGTTACGAAAGTATCCTATAGGATAATAAGATACAATAGTGAATTCGAATCGAATAATATTTTTTCTCGTATCAGATTTATTTACATATTTCTCACCGCTTTTCAAGTTTTCCCACGGATTTTATTGTGTTCGGAGTAAAAACACCAAAACACATACAGCCAGGGGTCGGCAACCTATTTAGCGCTTCTGATTTAGGGATGTTTTTTTTTAATTAACACCAATCTTCAAAATAATTATTTTTAAGAGGCTAGACTTTGCACCACACGCAAAACATACGCGCCTGTCATTCTGTCCTGCTCACAATAAGCTCACGCATACTTACGATACATGCGAATGCGAAGTGTGCGAATGGGACAACGCTCATATTTACCTACAGAAATCGCTCGAAAAAGGGTTATTATATTAAATTATAATTTAAATACAAAAATATTTCCGCGAAAGAAGGTATGCTTTTATAATTTTGTAATTCTTTATGAGAATTAAGTTAGCAGCACTTTTTACATAATTCATATTTTTCGATAAATTATACATGTGTGACAGTGAATGTTTACGTTTCTACGAAACGCATCGAAAATTTAAGAACATATTAACATAGCTTTCACCTTTTAGAAGATAATTTTTTTTTTTTAATTATTAATATCGTGCCATTTTCCCGGGAAGAAAGAAAAGTTTTTTTCCCGGGAGTCCTTTTTGTATGGGCCGAAAAGCGAAGTCTATCGTCTTAAGGTCCAACTTTTACCATTTATAGTTCATGGGAGAATAACCGTTAAAAATGTGGCTATTAAATTGATTTAACTGAGATTAAATATACTAAAATAATTAACTCAAAGTTCTCGGATTCTTTCTAAACTCATGTTGGTCGCAAGTTATGTCTATAAATCTCATTTCGTAGCAGAGAGCAGTTGGGACTATTTACATTTAAAAAATAGACAAAACACTTAAATATAGAAAGTTTTTACAGATACACAATAGTCGTAATAATTTTTGTTACGAAAACCGACTGTTCCACACCCTTTGCTCTGGGCAACAAAACGGTTGTATGCAGTACACGGATTCCCGGCCTGATATCGAACGTAGTTTGTCTTCCCGCAGAAAACGGAAAATTCAGTTGAAATCACGAGTAGAACTTACGGGAACTGGAGTAGAATACCCTTGGAACTGTAGAATCTTCATGCAATTCTGCTATCGTCACGCGCCCGTGTTCTGTATTAAATTTGTGTAATATACTTTGTATTGAACATAAGGAAACGAACAGTGAACCGAGGGGAGACATTATTGTAACCTAATATAAAATATTTTTGAGAAGAGCGAAATAACGCTGCTAAAGTGATTTGCTATTCAATTCAATTCGGAAAAGCTGTGAGGACTTTTCATACAAAACTTTATTTTGGATTTGAGGCCAAAATACGCATCTAAATTAAACATTTATTGAAGTAAAACTTATTGATGCACGGTTGACTTGGGCGGTAAACTGGCGAATGCTTGACGAGAGCGTTACGAAAAGGCGCACATTTTCTTTCTCTCTTCCTTTCATAGCCAGTGCATGAAATATCTCAGTCAGTATTTTGAAATACAAACTGTGCGTTCAATACCTTCACGCAGTGACGCACCAAACGCGGGGGAGCGCGGACGTCGATGCGCACGGCTTGATCGGGCGAGGCGAACGATAATAAATTTAAATAAACTCGTTTTTTTTTTAAATCTAAAAGGAATATCAATTTTTTTATTAAGGATATGTGCTATTTTAATTATTTTTTTGTTTTAAATTATGAAAAAATAGCCTGTAACGGATTAAAATTTTCATGTTTTTGTGAGCTAATTATATTTATTACATAAATAACCTTACCATCTTACTATGAAAATATAATTAAATGTAAAATAAAAAATTAAAACATATCAAAAAGGGCGTTTATTGAGACAAAAATTTAAATTTGTATTATTAGATCAATTTGTGTTTCAACTTAAATCAGTCATTTGTAAGTCAAATTTAAACCCAGCAAAGTGCTTTTTTAATATATTTTTTTAAATTTTATATTTACATTTAAGTTAGGGCAAAATATATTGTTTGAATATTAATTAACTCACAATAATTTCCAAAGGATCTAAAATCATGAAAAATGGATTCTTTTAATGGCCTATATTTTAAATTTGAAACCTTAAAATATAAAGGATTACATGTTCGTACTTAATATTTGCTACACCTTTTGAATAAAAAATATATTTTGGCATTAAGAGGAAACTCTGTCACCGAGAATTTTGAACCATAGGTATTAACCCCTCGACTCTGTGCAGACACTTGGTCATTGTGAACTGTCACTTATTCGTTTGCGATCTACAGTCATGCTAGGGAACGAAGATAGGTTACCGATAGTTAGCTTATCAATCCTTATCGAGTGTGCTAGGTCTGAAGACCGGGTCCTTCCCCACCCTTCTCTTTCTCACTACTGGCTGTAGATGGTTGGGAGCAATTTGGAACCTCTGCGATAGTAAAAAAAAAAATTGTTTTTTATTTATTTTTACAGATAGGAAAACATTTTAGGGTTACCAGCAGAAGATTTTTTTAACTACTGTATTTTAATTTTTACATTTATAGAAGATACTATAAATGTATGGTTGTATTGGCTGGGGAGCGTCAGGAAGAACGATTTTAGATCCGCTTGTAAAGGCCCAGAAATCCATAATTAGAGTCATTATGCGTAAACCCTACAGGTTCCCAAGCGACAAACTCTACAAAAAATTTAACGTTCTTGATGTTCGTCAAAACTTCATAAAAAAGATTATTATCCATGTACATAAAAATATAGAAAATTTTAATAAAATTGATCACAAATACAATACAAGAAGTCACCACAGAAAGGATCTCTTCGTCCCAGGGAGCAATACGGCAAAGTATCAAAAGACGTATGCGTATCTGGGACCGAAATTATACAATAAAATCCCCCCAGACTTAAATATTAAAAATTGCAAAATGTCCTGCATTGGTTCAATAATAACTAAATGGTTGATTGGCTTGGGTAGGGAGGAGTCTGAAAAACTATTATATAAGGTGACTTAAAACTATACATGGTTAGGTATTAATTAAAAAAATAATAATAATTTAAATTGCATTTGGCACTTTACACACTTTGGTTCCTTAGAACAGGCAATCTGCCTAGCTAGGAACTAATATCGACCTAAAACAACGTAATAAGTAATAACACTTGTATTCGTTTTAAATATATTCTCTTATTATGTAATATTAATTCTGTTATTTTGTTTTTAAATGTATCAAATGTAAATAAATAAATAAAATAAATGTTAACTATTATGTATATAAAATAGACGTAGATTTTATTCGTAGTCCTCTTCACCAGGAGATCCTGTGCTATGTTTTGGATAGATTTTTCAGAGAATTCTATGATACAACTTCATCTTTTTCTCTTAATATACTAGTAAGTTATTTTTGGTCTAGATTTGAGGTCCTCATTGTAGTAATTTTTTTGCTTATTGTTTGATACTTAGGATAGGAATTTGTTATATATATATAATATTAACTGCTAAAAATTCAGAACTTCTTGGTCCAAAAGTAGAACTTCATGGTATATTTAGTATGTCTGTTTGTTTAACTCACGACGCCTGGGTGGGATCCAAACGCGGAGCCAACTCTGCCACTGACCGGTCAATCAATATATCTAAAATAAAAATTCAATTTTCTGAAACCTACATTAAATCTCCGTCTTAAAAATTAGATAATAAGAACCAAAAACCTATACGAACCATTTTCCCTACGACTTTCGTCTAATAGCCTAGTCGGTAAGGCAGATTTGACTGTGTGATTTCCCCATTGTGTGCTAATCCTCAGCTCAGTCGGTAATGAGAACCGATACACATTAGCCCTGTGCCATTAGCAATAATTAAAGTAGGTCCGGGACGACATAATACAGTCTATGGCTTGATAAAACTTATACAAAAAGGACGCCCCACGATCTAAATTCATGAAAAGGGTGTTTAGGATTTTAGGGTGAGTATAATTTCAATGCGTGGGTTTAATGATAATATATTATTTATATTGCTGGAACGAAACTAGAGAAGGTAGAAAGTATTGTATACTTGGGCTGCAATTTAAATGAAAGATGGGATGCTTCGGTTGAAATCAAATGCCGCAATTGAGCAAGCTCGTGCAATCTTTATCCGCAAGAAAAAGATGTTCTGCAGTCATGATCTTAATCTTGGATTACGAATGCGAATGGTCAGATGCTACGTGTTTTCAGTATTATTTTATGGAATAAAAGCATGGACACTTACTGAAGAACTGATAAGGCGACTTGGGCCTTTCGAAATGTAAATCTACAGAAGAATACTTAAAACAAGCTGGATGGACAGAGTAACGAATGAAGATGTTGTGGTTCGGATGAATAGGAAAAAGAAGTTATTCAAACAATTAAAATCTGAAAACTTCAATATCTAGGATATGTAATGAGACATCCGGAGAAGTACGATATCTTGCATCTCATAATGCAGGGAAAGATTGCTGGAAGACGTGGTCCTGGAAGAAGGAGGACATTGTGGCTGAAAAACTTGAGAGAGTGGTTTGGCCAGTCTACTGTAGAGCTGTTCCGGGCCGCAGTAAACAAAGTCCGCATAGCCAACATGATAGCCAACGTCCGTTGAACGAACAGGGCACGAAAAGAAGAAGAAGGGTTTAATGTTTATGGGAATATTTCCGTGTCCTGTTTTAAGTTTTTAATTTGGGAGGCGGGAATGGGTACCGCCGCCCCGGGAACCATTTATTGGATAACCAACACCTCTGCCATAGGTCACCCCAAGTGGTTCGCTACGTTTGGTGACTTAGCAGGGGTGCCCGGGTTCATGGGGTAAGGTTTATCTAGGTCTTGGCGGCGGATGATCTAGACACACTGAACCCCAGATTCCTACCCAACCCTCATACCTTTTTCCTTCCCGGAACGTCCTCTCCTTCCTTTCCTTAAAAATACCCTTCACACAGCATCCCCAAAGATGACATAGGCCCTGAGGGAAATTATTTTCCTCAGGGCCTCCTGTGTGGACCTAATGTAAAAAAAAAAAAAAAGTTGACCGTTTTGCATTTTCATCTGCCCGTTCGCTCGTTCCTTTTCCGGTTCAAGAGAGTGGGCGTTTTAACGGTTCAGTAACGATTAATTTTTCAAATATGAAATTGGCTTGTTTATTTGCACTTTCTTATTATAAATTGTTTTCTATCTGTCTGTAGAAAATTTAAAAATGGAATTTTCATTTAAGTGACGTCTTTTAGGAATAACTTTTTAAAATCTAATGTAATATTTAATCATCGAAGAAGAGAGCCTCAAACGAAAAATGTCAAACGGAAAGTTAAAAAAGATTCAGTCGCATCTATAGGAATTGATCACGGGACGTCTACATTGCCTGGAAAGTGCTCTGACCACTGAGCTAATTCAACCATATCAACTTACGGAACTGTTTCATACTCCGACTGAGAGCTACCAGCATTATCTTCTATAAAACAGTAAAAAATAACGTATGTGGATACGGTAGAATTAGTTCAGTGGTCAGAGCATTTCTCTGGCAAGGAAAAAGGTCCTGGGTTCATTCCTAAATGCGACTGAATCTTTTTCTGATTCACATTTTTCGTTTGAGAATTGATAAAATTTTATTATTTTTATTTTTAACTTTTTAACTTAATGAGTTAAACCTCAAATTATAATATTTTAATTAATGAAGATAATATTAGCGAAAGTCAATCGAAATTCCGAAACAGAAAAAGATACGGATACATCTGGGACACTTGGCCCGGATTGCCAGAGGTCCTGGGTTCGTGCCCCAGATGTATCCGTGTCTTTTTCTGATTTTTTAAAACATTATAATTTTATTATTATTCTTTATGTGGAATAAATAAAAAATATGAATTATAATTAAGTAAGTGGGTATGTAAGGACTGTACTGTAAAGAAATATGTACGTAGTCTAAATTGACTTCAACAGATGTCGTTAGCATAGCTAGTTATATGTAGTTTTGAGCTGTCGCCCGTTCTGCCTAATTTCCGAACGGTTACAAAAAGAGCTGCATCCAATCGTCAGCTAGGCACCTTCTGGGTGCCTGACACGCATCTTCGATCACGCAATCACGCAATGATCGGTTAAAGCAATTTCCAACAACGTTTCACTTCCAAATTGTGGTCTTTCACTGGGAATATTTTCCGCCGCAAAAATACTATAATGTATGTAAAGTATTATCAACTTGATCGCGAAAAAATACAAATAAATAAATTAGATTTGCTTGCTCATGCAAGGGCTTTCAACCCGCGACCTCCGGTTTCATAGTGGAGACCCTCACCCCTCAACCACGGAGGCCGTCGATAAAAAGATACTGTTGGTGCCTTGCATTCATTCTAATGTACCTTTTCCGAAAATAAACTCTACGCACAAAATCCCTTTGTTTCCTTACCTTTATTGTCGACTGAATGCAATAAAATTGTCACACTAATAGTTAATTAGCACTTCTTCCTGTCAGCATCGCAGTGTTGAATACGGAGCTAGTATTTCGACCGTGTCGGAATCTTGTGGAGAGCAATTTATATCGTGTGCTAGTGAGCTCTAAATTTTAAGTGAGAACTAGCGGAAAATTGAAAGCGAAGGAAGAAAAGCGGTAAGTCGACAATTCCTCTCTTATCCACTTCCTTCCGCTTTGCGGGACCTATTTCTGTCCCCAACATATACTTTTAAATTCTATATTATTTTTCATCCCAAATAATGGTCACCCCACTAAAATCCACCCTAACTACGTCGTCTATTAACATAATAGTTGTCATAGTCCCGGCGTGTAATCCCTATTAGGGAAGCAACCCCCCACCGCCCGGCGCACGCAACCCTTTCCCGCATCTCCCCCTCCCCCACCCCTACCCTGCTCGCTACCCCCTTCCCCCCGCCCTACACCTGCGCCAAGTCTGAATCGCTGGCCAGTTTGGCCAACAATCAGGGGTGAATTGGACAAACTATTAGAACCATAGATAATAGAATAAAAACATCCGACAAAAAAAATTATTCAAAATCATTAAGGCTCGGTAGTAGGTACCTGCTCAATTTAAAGGAGCACGCTAATATTTAAAAAAAAAACGATAATATTCAAGCGATAATTGGGAAAATGTTTAACAAAACACGACTCGTTTAAAATAGAGCAAATAGTCTCTCGACAATACCTAACGAAAGGTGTAAAAAAACACTGGGAAATTTTCCAAAAATATGATGTGTTAAACGGAACCGTATGTGTTTTTATTAATTTTCGGAGCATTCTTTCCGATTTTTTTCTATTGAGGGAATTTTATGTGATTACCGTTTCGGCTCGACAATATCCAGAGATTATCATAAAAAAAAACATATGTGTTTTTTAGAACTTAGAAACGCAAAATAATCAAGAGACATATGTTACAAATCGGTACGCTTGAAATAGCTTCAGCTATGTTTAGTGACCAGATCTGAATAGTCTGCTATTTCCCCCTTTCCTCACTACCATCAGCCTCACAAGATACCCCAATTAGGGATGCTATAGTCTCACTGGCTTCAGACGAAATCAGTTGGGGCTCTTGTGCGGTATTCCATTAACAAAACAAAAAAATACGTGCTTTAGACCACACGACTGAAGTAAATAATTCTTTAGTAATCTAATCTAATTTATTTCTGGCGTCGAATAAAACCATTCCAATAATCAGTGTACAAGAATCTATATTGAAGATTCGTTTGGATTGTTACCAATCATCGCTCAATGCACTGAGTTCGCACACTCTAAACGAAAATTTGATTAATTTTATGACAGGAATTACGCTTAGAATGGGATTGTTGATTTAATTCTTACTAAAAATAAAACTTTTTTGATGCAGATTCTAGTTGGAGAGCGATGTTTATTCACATTTGCAGCAGGAAATTCAAAAAATTCCAATCGAAAAATTGCTAGTTATTAGTTAGATTTTGACGTTTAGAATGTGAGAAACAACAACAAAACTATTGTCAGCATAAATGCCAGCACCCATTCCAAACGTCATTACTATGGATTTTTGCTCTGTTGTTAGGATTAGATTGTGAGGAATGAACCTTAAAATTAATTTTAATTTATTTTCGTTCGCCTCGTAATTTTGCTGTAATTTCCGTAACGCATTCGCCAGTTTAGATACTCCTCAATTCAATTCAAGCGTGCGTAAAGAAGTATTTACTTCAAAAACGCTGCGCTTTTGACAATGAGACCTTCTGGAAAACATCAATTTCCTCTGTTCAGTATGAAACAAAGGATAAAGGATAAAACCAACTAATCCAAACTCTCACTCAAAAACAAACTTCACAACATTATTTTTTTCAGAAAAACAATAACAATAAAAAAATTCCCATAAATTAATTACACAATATTTTTCAGAAAAATCGCTTTACCCGTGCTGAGGCCTTCATTTTACAATTTAGTAAAATTCAGAGATGAAATGAAATGATGAAGTGCACAAAAACACATATCAGCAATAATAATTTAATTTCTGAAAACCTGTTTCGATGGAATATGTCATGTTTTCATAGTTACAGTCATAGACATATTAAGTATAGACCTGCCCTAAGTGATAAAAGCGTATTATTTCCCCCTCCTTAATTCTGGGTTCCATAGAACCGGCCGGGCTGGCGTACAGGTTCGCGTGAATCTAGAAAATGTGACGTCATCATTCTTGATTCGAACTAGCGTCGAGCTCTCATCGGTACATTTTACTGTAACTTGTGCTATTAAAACGTGTAAAAATAGAAGTGAAAAAGAGTATAAACCCAATTGTCATATTACTATTATTATAAGCAATAATCATTAGCCTGAAACACTCATCAATATTGAAAACTTTCCCGAGAAAAGATATGTGTCGCTGACGGGACTCGAACCCGCACCCCTCTGTTTGCCGGACAGGAGCTCTACCATTAAGCTACGGCGGGATACCTCCTACCCGCCAAATGATTCAATATATACCTAGTGTTTCATTCAACAATTATCGCTTATTATATTTTTTCACCTGCAAACCGTCGTATTACCTTCCATAGGTAGGCATTATTTGTCTTTATTTTAAGCTTATTCACATCATATATTTTATCAGTTTTATCACACCGAGAAAAATGAAGCGCTGGCAACCGAAATTCCCGGTCCCGTCGTGTGCACGTTGCTGTTTACTGGGATAAGTAAGTTATGAAACATTTGTAAAATTGTCTTAACTAAACACGGTAACAAAATATTCAACTCTCAAAACAAGCGAACCTTTCTTCCCTTTATATGGATTACACAAGTTTGTTCAAACCGGGCGAACAATTCGCGCTCCCATGTGAAAACGTCTATTCATTCAAAAGCAGATTTTACTTTTAAGAACTAAATGGTGATATTATAATGCGAGATGCCTATATACTGCCATATTGAAGTATTAACGAATCACATATCGTTACAGTCAACTCATCCCTCTGCGCCCCGCTACAGTTGGTTTTTACCCCTCTCCCTGATTCTCTGGTCTATGAATATTCATATGTCTATGGTTACAGTGTAGTCCAGCCCTGATGAAGGTAAGGTACATACAAAGTAGTTAAATACATGCCTATTAATCTTTATATTGTTCCAATCCAAAGCAATACTTCAATGTGGTGCGAACTTTGTTTTATTTTAAAAATTTACTGGTATTGCGAAATAAATGCAGTTATACTGATATGTTCCGAATCAAAATGAAGATCACACTAATGACAAACCTAAGTTAACCTAGCCTCACCTAACATAACCTAACTTAACCCAACCTAACCTCACATAATCTAACCGAACCTCACCTAACCTAATCTAACCCAAAGTCCGATAGGAATGGGCTAAAAGAAGGAAAATAATGAGATAGAAAAACAATTATTTCCATTATTTAATTACTAAGATGTGTAGTTAATTGCTTCCTGTCTCAATTAGTACCGTATTCAATTCCGATTACTTAACGGAAATCTGTCAATCACGACATAATCGATTCGTAACCAAACTAATGGCCTGTGAAGTTAGTTAAGAGGAAACCGGACGTCGATTTATCCATACAATCGTATTCCCCAATTTCCTCTCCGGATTTCGGATATTATTTTTAATATTTTTAAATATAATATAGACATTAGCATGTCGGTACGTTTTCCTTTTTTGATAAGTTACTTCTTATAGGAGTCGGCCCTAGCACGCTTGCTCTATAACGATCGATAGGATAACTATCGGTAACTTCTCATCGTTCCCTACGACAACTGCAGATCGCAAACGAATAGGTGACAGTTCACAATGACTAAGTGTCCTTAATAGGTTCGATATCAACTGTCGTTTGTACGTTTGAGATCTGCAGTTGTCCTAGGGAACGATGAGAAGTTACCGACAACCGGTCGGTAACTTCATATCGAGCACACCAGAGGCCCTAGCACGCTCGCTCTATGACGATCGATAGGGTAACTATCGGTAACTTCTCATCGTTCCCTAGCATGACTACAGATCGCCAACTAATAAGTGACAGTTCACAATGACTAAGTGTCCTTAATATATTCGATATCAACTGTCGTTTGTACGTTTGAGATCTGCAGTTGTCCTAGGAAACGATGAGAAGTTACCGACAATCGGTCGGTAACTTCATATCGAGCGACCGTGCTAGCACACCAGAGGCCCTAGCACGCTCGCTCTATAACGATCGATAGGATAACTATCGGTAACTTCTCATCGTTCCCTAGCATGACTACAGATCGCCAACTAATAAGTGACAGTTCACAATGACTAAGTATCCTTAACATATTCGACATCAACTGTTGTTTGTACGTTAGCGATGTGCAGTTGTCCTAGGGAATGATGAGAAGTTACCGATAGTTATCCTATCGATCGTTATAGAGCGAGCGTGCTAGGGCCTCTGGACTCTCCAAAAATCGTTAAAAATTAACAAACGTTCAGTATACAAACTAGGCAATGCATTTAAAAAAAAAAACAAAACGTAAAGACTAAGATTATTTTATTTTAATACAGTTGATAAAAAAATCTTAAAAATCGGTCCAGTTTTAACGGCCGGCGTAGTCCAGAGGCAAGGCTTTGGACTCCCATTCCGAAGGTCGCGGGTTCAAACCCGGCGTGCGCAAATAATTTTTATTTCATTAATTTGTGTTATTTCACAATTAATTAATTAAAAATAATATATGCTATATGTGCGGCACGTTCCAAATTGGAAGATACTCTTAGTATCGGCTTGGTGTGAGAAAACCATTCAGAATTGAAACGTTGCATTAAATGGCTTTAGCCGTGTTTAGTGACTAGATCTGAATAACCAGGTACATCCCCGCCTTCCTCTCCCCCATCTCCTTCCTTTTCCCTATTACCTTCAGCCTCACAACATACTCCAATTGGGGATGCCATAGTCTCACTGGCTCCAGACGGGAGCATTTAGGACTCTTGTGAGGTGTTCACTATAAAAATACAAAAGGAAAAAATAAGTAATACAAAACATCGACATGTGTAATTTCTATATCTTAGGAATTTCAAAAAAATATAGTACTTTAGGATTCATAATATGTCTTATACTAACTTATAAATGTGGAAATTCTAACTATGCAATTGTAAATGTTCTCCAAAATGCCTTGGAAAGAATCTCAGACTTGTTATCTCCCGAAAGAAACCATTCATCTGTTCTGTATGAAATTACTAATGTTATCCAAAATGACCCTGGTAAAATAATTACATCTTAGCGATTCTTTCAAGGATAAAGAAACAATCCCGTCACTACGAATGCAACTACTAATGTTCTCAAAAGTTGTCTTGACAGAATCACCATTCCATTGTAAGAATATTATGTAATAAATACACAATTTGGCTGTCCTGAAACGGGAATCCTTCCCAGTTGGACAGACAAAGGATCATTTTGTATTGTATTGTTTGTAATATATAAAAAAAAAAAAAAAAATAAAAAATTTGTCGATTTTATTTTGGTATTATCAGCCTTAGGTGCAGTTGTCGCATTCGCTCAATATTCGGGGTGTCAGATCGACAGTGTCAGCACCTCAGTTTGTTAAAATACCTATCTCGGTGACCGGGTTTCCTCTTAATGTCTATAATAATTGCGCTTTACTTCCTATTATGTTTTAATTATTTTAGCAGATTCGGCCATTGTTTTATCGATTTGTGGTAAAACTACGAAGAATCAAACAACCTTCACCGTATTCTGAAGGTTATACCTACAAGAACAAGTACTTCGGCTTCGTTTCGGGATATAATATTGAATTTTGCACAATATTCGGGGTGTCAATATATTGATTGATGATTTGCTAGTGTCTAATTTTCTTGCAATATGTGTTACTAACTTCTGTCCGCGACTTTGTCTGCGTAGGATTAGTACTTCGAGTAATCTATTTTCTTTTCCTAGGTCCCACCTACGTTTATACCAAAATTCTTAAACTATTTATTTAAAATATAATAAATATTTATTATAAATATAATTCTTGATTCGATTCAAAGTATTAGGCGAGTACTTTAAATAAATTCACTAATTTAAATATTTTCTAAAATAGAATTTTGATTTAACAATCCATTGTTTTGCAAAATGTCATTCTCAAATTTTGACATTTTCTATTAAACAATAATTATTATTTATAATATATTAAAAATAGCTAGCTTTATAAAGCCTATATGTTATTCTGACGTATGAGCTATATTATTGTAAAGTTTCATTAAATTCCATTCGGTAAATTTTGCGTGAAAGAGTAACAAACATATATACATCCATACAAACTTTCGCGTTTATAATATTAGTAAGATAAGACAAGATTCTTTAATTTTCTTTTGGAATCCTATTTGAATTGTAAGAATTTGAGGCCCTTTCGCTCTATCCACAATGTCTACCTGCAATGCGTTCATAACGGTGTAAAATAATGTACCTACATATTATTATTCCAATAAACATTTAGCAGACCAAAGTTTTATAATTATTCAAGCTGGAATTCAATTTGATTCATACCAGAGTATACAATTATATTAATTAAATGAAAACAAATAATTTCTTTGTAAATAACAAGTTATATAATCAAAATTATCAACATGTTTCAAAACTAATGATTTCTTTGTCAGGATAAAATTAAAAATCCTAATTTTATTTCATTTAATTCATTTATTATTTTATTTAATTAGTATATTTCATTAAGTATTTAAATAATAATTTTACAAATTTATCCCAAATAAAAGTCATTTACAAAGTGGTTAGTTTTCATTTAACTAAAATGACGCCACAAGGTGAATTTGCGAACATTAAAGTTGTTATTAATTATGTGCTTTATTTTAATAAAAATAATTTTAGCAGGCAATTATTTTCAAGAATTTTATTAGTTTTTCCGATTTGATATTATTTTATTATAAATAATTTTTACGCGGTAATAGGCCACTACTGACATCTAGGAAAATCATTTTGAAACCAAAATCAGCTGCAAGAAGAAACCTGTTTTATCGGCTTTACGAGAACACTTTAGTTTACAAATTTTATCACAGACGTCAGTAATATATATATTTATGTATTGAAATTTCCTCGAAACGGGCGGTCCGTTTGATAGATTCCCATGTGTAATTTAATTTTAAAATTTATATCGATAAAGAGCTCAAATAAATTCCAGCAAAATATCATTGGGATTGGCCTTGTTAATTGATATATTTTTTTAAGGACTACATAAACAGCTTTTGTTAAGTTTTTGACAGCTTTTTATGGTAGGTATTTTTTTAAAGTGACACTCAACTGGGTGTTGAAATAAAGCAGAAAACCAAAGAAAAATCGGAGAGTGTGGCATTATGAAGTTAGTATATATTAGGTAGGTACTGTTTTCAGCTATCTCAATCAGTTTGTCTCGCGTCTGTGAACAAGAAGAAGAAAATAAAAATACTAATAAGGCTTTTACTTCCGAGAAGCTACATGACTGTAATTAAAAATTATCCCACTAATTCGTGTATTTGGTAGAATATCCCATCTTCTACCAATACAAGTAAAGAGGGGATTATACTTTAGTTTAATTCATTCCCATCTTAATTACCGCATAGATATATGGGGAAACACAAATATCACACTCTTAAACGAAATTCAAATAATTCAGAATAAAGTTATAAAAAAACTTTTTAACTATCGACCAGATACCCCCACCAAAAGTGTATACAAAGAAACTAACTTAATGAAAATCAGAAAACTGTACGAATACAACATATGCTTATTAATCTACAAAATTCAAAATGGCTTTATACACACAAATACTACATTTATGAAAACATCACAAGTACATGAACACCACACAAGACAACGTAATAAATAATAAATTATACACAAATTCAACAAAGACAGAGTGTGGCAAAAGAAACATAGGCTATGAGGGTATAAACATATATAATCTCCTTCCTGATAGCCTAATAACCGAAAATAAAATAAGTATATTTAAAAAAAAAACTGTTTGCTCTCAAAATTAATGAGCAAAACCAAAATGTCCTCACTTAAAAAAATGTGTTACTTGGTATTAGGTAGTAAACCATCATTATTAATATTATTTGTATCAATGTATTAAGTTAACAAAGCAAAATATGTATATTTCTTTTAACTTATAAAATAACTTATAAATATTATATAACTTTAAAAAAAAAAAAAAAATAAAAAAAAAAAAATAATAATAATAATAATTTTAAAAAAAAGCAAGCCAGATCTTAAATAATATTGGCGCAAGCGATTCTGACCTTGTCCATGTACAGTTTCTTTATACATAAGGGTTAAATCTCATGTAAAAAAATGCGATTGTGTCCTTTGAAAATCTCGTTTTCCCAAATTTAATATTCCCCCGTTCTGTAAAGGAATTGCTTGGCAACGCGCATTGACCGCCTAATCCTAATGTAATAATGTTGCCAAGCGTTTACATTAAAAATGCATATTCTGGTCTAGCTGATGTTCGGCAACCTTTGGAAATAATTGTCATAAATAGGCATTTAGATTATTTGCAAACATCACTAATAAAACAGTGTTTTCACCACTTTCTATACAGGCTTACCAGCATTCTCCAAATAGCGATTCCACAGTTTCTTAGTATTCGGGCAGGTGGAACTCTTGTGCTGTAAAAATAATTGTAATCACATTGTAATAAATATAAATCTTATATATAAAATAATGTTTGTTTGTTCGTATTTTATGCGCTGCCATACCTTCATCTGATTGCGATGAAACTTTTGATGTGCGCATGTCCGCTATGGTTAATGGTTAGTCGTTAGATATAGGATAGTGAGCTCTGGCGTTATGAAATTATATCCTATACTATATAACCACTGGAGCGAAAGAGCAATTAAAATATTTTTTCTCGGATTGCTAAAGGAAATTTTTCAATTATATAAACACTTAAGATGATAGACTTCGCTTTTCGGCCCATACAAAAAGGACGCCCGGGAAAAAACACTTTTCTACATCGAAAATTGCACAAAATGAATATATATTTTTTATACTGCCTTCTAGAGGGTGAAAACTTTGTCGGTATGTTTTCGAATTTTCGATGCGTTTCGTATTAACGTAAACATTCACTGTCAAACATGTAAGATTTATCAAAAAATATTATTTAAGGAAAAAGTGCTGCTAACTCAACTCTCATAAAGAATTATAAAATTATAAAAAGATACCGACGTAGCTTCTTCTTTCTAAAAAATATATACATTTTTTAAAATTTCAGTTTCGTGAAAGTTTCGGTGTAGAAAAGTGTATTCTCCATAAACCCCTATTCGAGCGATTTCTGTAGGTAAATTTGAGCGTTGTCTCATTCGCACATTTCGCATTCGCATGTATTGTAAGTGTGCGTGAGCTTATTGTGAGCGGGACAGAATGACAGACGCGGGTGTTTCGCGTGTGGTTTAAAGTCTAGCCTCTTAAGGGCACAAATATCTCCGAGATTTTACTAAATAACACTGTCTCCAGTGGATGGCGTTGTAGGCGTTTTACGATAAACTGGCGTTAAGGTGAGACAATACCACGTTTATCGAGGGTTTGCCCTAGGCTCACATTTTAATTTATTTCGGCGAATTCGTAATTGAATTACCAAATTTTTTTTGACGCTCCCCGAGGAATACAAGTTATTTATATTTTAGATTAAAAAAAACAGTACCTTACCATACATTTTTTTAACGTACAACGCCTTTGAAAATTGTAATACTTTGTACAACTACATCTTTAGCGGTAAGGTCAATATTATTTTTTTTAACGATAAATTCATGTTTTACCGAGGGTGTAGTAGAAAAACATCTAAGATTTTATTAATATGTTCATCAGAAATAATTAAAATCTACCACTAGGTAATGTGCAATTTCTGGCCTGACAATGTAAACTCAACCGTAGTACGTCAATATGCCGCAGCGCCAGACATTATTTTCATTTGCAGGGAGAGAAAGACTTAAGCTGTTATTATTTAGTTGCCGATAGAGATTCGGCATGTGAAGACGTCAGCTCCGGCCCGACGTTTCAATGACTTTTTTACGTATTTATTTTATTTAATCAATCGAATACTTTTAAATATATTAGTGAAATCTTTCGTTTATTTTAAATATTACTACTTCTACAACTAAGTAAAGTCTTTTTTGTGTGTTTCCAAAATTTAAAGGAATATGTATTTTTTAGTATTAATTTGTATTTAAAATACGCACTGTGGAGGAGTTTCAGAGAAATATGGACAATATATATTTTTTAACTGTCTTAAAGATTATTTTCTAGACTTATTTTTTCAATTCGTTAGTTTTTTTTCTTGACAAAATTTTTTGATACATACATTTACAGGTAGATACATACATAATAACTTAAATGAAAAGAGTAACAAAAAAAAATCCACAAAGGCGAAGCCTGTGCGTGGGCATTATAATATGTGGGTATAACAACAGTGGTGGTTAAAATAAAAAAAATTAAAAATATAGTACATATGTGTACTGTGAAGAGGTAATTGATTTTGCAGGAATTTCTGTGAAAATTTTTATTAAAATTTAAAAAATATTTTTGTATTCTTATATATAGATATCGAGAAAATTATTCTACATGCATATATATATATATATATATATATATATATATATATATATACATACATACACATACGCACACATATACATACATACACATACACACATTTATATATATATATATATGTTTTTAAATCTAATGATTCGGAAAGACATGGCATATTGTAGTTATTTAAAATGTAGATAGTATAAAATTATAGGAAAAAATGATTTACTTCCATATTTTTTACCCAACTTTTAATATATTTTTTATATAAGTTCAAGTTTTGGCATGTGTTGATGGAATTGGGTACGGAATTGAACAATTTTGGGGCAAAACAGTTAATGTGCCTTTGGGCCAGTATTTTTTTTGTTAGTTTCTTTGCAACATTACCCGTAAAAATTATTACATGGTGGATCTTTGTTACTCAAAAAGAATTTAGAATTAGGTAATCATAAATAATGTATGCATATTGTTTTACAATTTTTTTATTATATTGTAGCTGTAGGCCACATCAGTTTTTGGGAGTAGAATGCTTTCATAAGTTTTTTTTATTTTTATCAGCATTATTTTTTTTACATTTTCAGTTCAGTTCTAGCAACGTCTAGTTCTATATTTACGAAAGCATACTCCGTGAAGTGTCATTTATCTCGGTTTAGAGGTAATTTTTTCTTTATATATTTATAAGGAATTCAGACTATCCCGTGATTTTTCACGGTTCTGTCCTAGTAAAGATAATTTACAAGGCAACCGTTGTAAAATTTTCGATTGGCGGCGGATTGCATTTGCCCACCTATTGCGTGGTGGGCCGGATCGCGTGAGACTGGTTGAGGGAGACCTATTAATTTCTCCAGCAGAACACTCTCGACCCATCGCCGCACCGCAGTGGAAGGAATAGATTCATATGTCCGTCACGGCTGGACTCACTGACCCCATATTCCTACCCACCCCTCGAACCTTTTTCTTTCCTCGAACTCCTTTCTTTCCCTAAAAAGGCTCTCCTCACAGCCTACCCAAGATGACATAGTCTCCGAGAGAAATTGTTTTCCTGAAGGCCTCTTGTGTATGTATTTCAAAAACAAACAAAAATTAAACGAGTTTTTAGTAGCAGATGTACCCCACCAACAATGTGTCCATAACTGTTTACCATATGTTAATTACTTATATATTAAATTGTACACCACTACACAAGCAAGAATCCCTTTAAAATGATTTACCCGATCTCAGATGACCGTAACCGGTTCGGTCTATAAAAGAAAAGTAAAACGAACTTAAAAATTGTTTTATTATCGCATTACAATGAAATTCCACAACAAGTAATTAGAAAAATGTATTATCAAAATAACTAATAATAATAAATGAACATAAGCTATTATATTTTAAACATTCATATTTTTTTATTTTATTTTTTTATTTTTTTTATTATTTTTTCTATTATTTTTATTTCCTTCAATTCTTTTGGTTTTGTACTAACATGTTCTGTATATTTTATACATCATCGTAATTTGACTGCCCTAAAACGGGATTCCTCCTAGTTGGGCAGTCAAAACACTTAAATAATGTATATTATAATATGTATAATCTTTTACTAAATAATAAAATATATATATATATATATATATATATATATATATATATATATATTTACCGGAAAGAAATAAATTAGTTCATAAATAAAATATATCGCTATTTTCAGATTTTATTGGCATTTATAGTATATTTACAGAAACAAATATTAAATATTTCTATTCAGATTTTATTGGCCTTTAAAAAAGATTTACAACAAACAAATATAAATAACCTAAGGAAGGAAATGTGATATACGATTACATGGGATCTCTTATATTTTTGCTGATGTTGTAGGTACCGCGAGTTTCTGAACACCATGTAAAATATTTTATTACCTGATTACTGCTAACAATAATGTTTATTATGACAAGCGTAAACAAATTTAATGCTGAAATTTATTTAAATTTGTCCAAGATAAATTGAGAACTGTTACACTGTGCAATGCCGGTAGAAGTCACCCGCCCTGTGACTTTTGGTCGACAACTCCCCCGGCCGTAGGACACGCCCGTGGTCCCGCCTGTTTTGGATTTTTATTTTAGGCATCATACCGCCTTAAAAGAGTTTTTTTATACATACATACCAGGGGCGGTCCGTGAGTTTTCAGTAAGCTAGAGGGCCAAGATTGAAAAAAACTACTTTACTGATGTTATTGTAGCTGAAAAAAAAATCATTTACAGCTTTCAACAACGGTTCCATGTCTAATCGGACTATGAGATCTCAGCGTCTGAATTCCCATAGTAAATTTATTCAGACACGATACTTCCTCAACTGATAATTCATCACATTATAACTCACATTAACCTTACCTAACCTAACCTAACCTAATCTAACCTAAGGTTAAAAACCCCAATTATCTGTTTTCAACGCTTCGAGACATGATGAATTATCACGTGGGGAATTAACATTCGATGAAAAGTTTGTACTCAATATTTATACACTTAAAAAGTTTCCACTGAACATTCTGGTCACCTACAAAACATGTAACGTCGTTTTTTCAATCTTAGCACTCTAGTTCACTGAAAACTGATGGACCGCCACTGATACATACATAGGTTCACAAAGAATATGATTACAAACAGCGCCCTTGGGGTGATTTATGATAATTTTTTAGAATTTAGATTATTATTATACAAGATAGCGAACACCGTAGCGATTTGCGAGCTGTTGAATCTACTACGAAATAGTAACGAAAAAACGATAGAATATAAAATTTTGAAAACTGGCTCGAAATCCGATGTTTGTCTCCCACGCTCCACTGTAAAGCAAGTGATTCACTCTGCCAAATTCTCAAGATCGATAAAGTTCTCCACTTACCAAGAGGCTTCTTTCACATTCCGAGATGTCCTGAAATATCTATAGACTTAGCTCCTCAGGCCTCGTGCATACTTTGTCAAGAGGTCAAAATATTTCAGCTTTCCAAGAAAATCCAAAATACCTATTATTCAAATTTCTTGACGACTGGGTTTCTTCTTAATTATTTATTTATTTTTATTTTAGTACATAAAACGTGTAATTTGCCTAAAAATTTACATGCATAGATGAAAGAAATTTACAGACTAAATGTAGTTATATATCTTATCTAACTATCTTATCTTATCTTACTATCTTACTAATATTATAAACGCGAAAGTTTGTATGGATGTATGTATGTTTGTTACTCTTTAAATCGAAATTTAATGAATGGATTTTAATGAAACTTTACAATAATATAGTTCATTCAAAAGAATAACATATAGGCTATAATTTATAAAGCTGACTATTTATTTTCAATATATTTAAAATAATAATTATTGTTTAGAAAACGTAAAAAATTGAGAATGACATTTTGCGAAACAATGATTGTTAAATCAAAATTGTATTTTGGAAAATATTTAAATTAGTGAATTTATTTGAAGTACTCGCCTAATACTTTGAATCGAATCAAGAATTATACATATTTTAAATAAATAGGTTAAGAATTTTGGTATAAACTTAGATAGGCCCAGGAAAAGAAAATAGATTACTCGAAGTACTAATCCTATGCAGACGAAGTCGCGGGCAGAAGCTTGTTGTTAATAATTAAACAATATAATTTTGAATGTAATGTACCTACGGGTTTCATGACATCTCAACAGAGTGACATTTCAACACCCCTTTTAAAAAGTCATTAGAAGTGAAGAAAAAAAAAACCCATAACCTAACCTAACGTAATCTATGTAATGTTTATTTCACTTTTTCAAAGGAGTGATGATGTGATACTTTGTTGAGTTGTCCGGTTACCGTCCTATCTACATAACATTCTAAAATTCGGAAATATATTGTAATTCTAATTGTCAGTACACATATAGTAATGAATTTATGCCACCATTCTTACAGTAGTAGTTTATGGTGAATGGTCAGAAAAATTGACTTCCAAGCAGTTCATCTGGGTTCAATTCTCGAACGTGGCATGTTTTCTTCGCCCTGAGCAAAAAATATCCCTGGGGGCCTATGTCATCTTTGGGGATGCTTCGTGGAGGTTATTTTTACATAAAGGAGAGGAAATTCTGGGAAGGAAAAGGGTATGAGGGGTGGAGAGTAATCTGGGGGTCAATGTGTTCAGGAGTGACGGACGTATGAATCCATCCCTTCCACTGTGGTGCAATGCGATGGGTCGAGAGAGTCCGCTGGATGGGTCTAGATTAATTATCTAATCTCCCTTAACCGCAGTGTCTTCCGATTTGGCCCGCCACGCAGTAGGTGGGCAAACGCATTCGCCACTAAGACCTAGACAAACTTAACCCCGTGAATCCGGGCACCCTTGCTAGGTCATTAAAATGTAGCGAAACATTTGTTGTCACCAATGGCAAAGGTGTTGGTTATCCAAGAAATGGTTCCCGGGGCGAATGTACCTACATCCGCCTCCCAATCTGTTATTTATCATTAAAATGTGCATTTTCCTCTTTCTATGGATAGGTTGAAAATAATAATATATTGAACTCACTTTTTACTTTATCACAACCAGAGTTGCCACGAACCAGTACCATTACAAATGCATTGCTGGTATCATACCATAATTAAAATTTGTCATCGGGTTTCAGAAAATAAAATTGCGATCAAATTACCATACTAAGAGTCCCCATAAAAACGTCAACAACAGAATTTTTTTTAAAGTTTGTTGTTGCAAGATTACAAAAAATCTATACCAAAAAACATTCTTGTTCATCACCTCTAAAAAGACAGAGGCAAACACCACACATTCGTAAAACCAGAGCCAAACACACAGACATACTAAATATACCAAAGTGTAACTTTACCTTTGGACAAGCAGTAAAGGTACCTATATAACAAACTCCCACACAGTATCAAACAAATTAAAAATACTACATAAAGGACATTTACGCCCATCGTTCACGTAGCTACTTACACGCGATCTATCGCTACCTGTCATCAGTGGCGGTTTTCTCTAAAGTGCGGTTGTGCGGTGAACCCCCATTAAAAAGATGATAAAATAAAACAATCTTGTTGTATAGTAATATAAGCGCATCACAGATAGCTCGACATTAAAATTCCATCTTTAAAACTCGCGCCACCGCAAAATACGTTATCTATTCCCATTTTGTGCGCGTTGCGATCCGCACACATTTGTCCATACGAAAAAATCATAGCCGATACGAATCGCTGTGCCGGTAGAATGGACAAAACTACGCAGCTTGGTGCGCCGATCACGAGTCAAGATCTCACGTGACCTCCGAACTTTAACGAGTCTCGCCGAAACGAAGCCCGAGATTGTCGCAGGATGACCGGCTGACGGTCGACTTTTGCACCGACGGATGCAAGTTAAATGTTATATATTATGGTATTTAACTTTGTAGTCATTTTTGTATATTTTTATTTTCTTGTTTCTGCATTTCTCCAACCGTTTACTAATGGCATTTATAAATCTACTATTGAAGTGGACCGATTTTGACTTATGTTTTTTTTTATAGATAAGTCGTTATATCCCTTACTTACGAGTACATTTACTAAAGTTTCGGCAAACAACGTCGCTAGTTATGCAATTTTGTGTTGAGCTTTCCCAGTATTGTTTCGGCTTTCAAATTGAAAGTGATTGCATTTATTGGTTGTCGCGAATATTCTGTCCTAATTTTTTCACACAATGACGGAATACAGTGTTATATACAAAAAATAACGCTAAAGCTTATGAAAAAAGTTTGGGAATTAAATATAATTAATTTTTGTATACGTGTATAATGAATTTTTTGTGTAAATGAAAAAAGCTAATTTTATTTCGTGCCACTTTTATTTGTGTTTCTTGTTTTTTTTATGTTTTAAAATATTAATTATATTATATTCTACATTCTACGCAATTTTTCTTATTGAAAAAAACAATCATAATTAGCAACGTACACTGAGTGTTGTAAAAACCATTAAACAATTTAAATCCTCTAAAACTTTTTTTGGTCGTTTATTAATTGTGTCGAGGAGTATCAAGTTATTTAAAAACAATAGTACCTATTTAGGTACCCCTCCACTAACTTTATTTAATTTGTATGACAAGAGTAAATTTTGATTAGACAATATATCTTCTCTTGAATTTCTGAACCCCCCGTTAAAAAGACCACGAACCGCCACTGCCTGTCATACTATTTTGCTACGAAGCGCCCAGCGGCGTTTTCAAACACTAATAATGTTTTTTTTTTTTTTTTTTTGTTTGTTTTTGGGGTGTTATGCCGTGTTGTGCTACCTCCTTCTTTAGCCGACGTTTCGGACAGCGTTGCAGTGTCCATCATCAGGGCAGATCCGGCAGATCCGTCGATGTGATCATCGACGGATCTGCCGGATCTGCCCTGATGATGGACACTGCAACGCTGTCCGAAACGTCGGCTAAAGAAGGAGGTAGCACAACACGGCATAACACCCCAAAAACAAACAACGAAAATGCTTTTGGCCGTGAAAATCTAAAAACGTATCTGACTAATAATAGTATTGAAAATACAGACGAGCGGCGATCGCGTCGCTTGAACGTAGCTCCGTGGAAAAAAGGCGTTAATCTTGGCTTATAGAACTATCGGAAAAAGAACTTACTAGTATATTAGAAACATCGTCGTAGAAGTTTCTGGAAAACCTTACCCAAACCATGAAGTTGTACCTAGTCGCTAAAAACTTATCCAAAACATAGTCCCTCAGCACAGGATCTCCTAGTTAGGATGACTACAAATATATATATATATATATATATATATATATAATACTAAATAAACCCAGTGCCGTAATCAAGGTATGATCAGAGAAAGACTTTGCATACATTTCCAATAACAATTTATCAAACGGAAGCAATCGTCTACGTGACTTGACTGACCAATGTGTGCAAAGAGATAAACTGCTAAAAATAATAAGATAATATTTAAGTTTAGTAATACCTTCCATATTTTAGATAGGTACCTACTCTCGGAATTCAGAGTCGAAAAGTTGCATGAAATGACTTGAACCGTGTTTGGTGTCGGGTACCTCCCTACCTTCCTCTTTCTCATCTATTCCTCATCTACTCCCGCTACCTTCAGCCTCACAACATTCCCCAATTGGAGATGCCACTGGTTCCAGACGATTGTTATCAGTTGGAGCTCATGTGCGAAATTCAATGTCTTTGTCATTTACAGACAAAATGACGATCTGTCATATTATTTTTCCATTTATGTGACTTCAATAAAAAACTTATCATAATAGAATAGTTATTTATTATTCACAAGCTTTCTGCCCGCGACTTCGTCTGCGTAGGATTAGTACTTCGAGTAATCTATTTAAACTTATTATAAAAATTTAAATTCTGAATAGT
Organism: Limnephilus auricula; assembly: GCA_951813805.1. Taxonomy (NCBI): domain Eukaryota; kingdom Metazoa; phylum Arthropoda; class Insecta; order Trichoptera; family Limnephilidae; genus Limnephilus; species Limnephilus auricula. Next base: position 9,985,600 of record OX638409.1, on the reverse strand, counting down.
GGCTTTACTAAAAGTTAACGTATTGATTTATTTTGCCGTATGATTAGGTATATATGATTTGAAATGTGTGTTGTATAATACAATATTTCGGTTGAAAATTTAACAAATCTACCAGCGACCAACGGTATAACCTTATTATATTAAAAACATTATTTCTTTTTCATTTATGTTTTTTTGTTAAAAAAAGTCAAAACATCTAGAATTTGATTTAAAAATGACGAATTTCCGGTATTGTCTGGTCATATAATCTATACCTACCTATATATGAGTTACAGTAACTTATAATGCCTACAAGTTACAAGTTACAGAACATAGTTAATAATACACGGAGAAAAATGTTATTCGAAAAAAACGATCATTTTAATAGTAAAAACGGGACTGAAGTTCTTACGAACAAATTAACAGGGTTTAAATGTTTATTGGCGGGATCATGTAAGAATAATTTTTTGGTATACGTAAATTCGGACGTATACCAACCAATTATTCTTACATTTTTACTATTAAAATGATCGTTTTTTCGAATAACATTTTTCTCCGTGCACCCATCAGTTACGGTAATACCTTCGAGTTACAGTAACTATGTAATGGTAAAGAGTACCTACTAATGATAATGACTAATGACGTATTCGAGAAATTGCGAGGTACAATAACCAATAATACCTATACGAGTTACAGAACGTAATAATACTTACGAGGTGGAATAACCAATAATACCTACGAGTTACAGAACGTAATAATACTTACGAGGTACAATATCCAATAATACCTACGAGTTACATAACTTAATAATACTTGCGAGGTACAATAACCAATAATACCTATACGAGTTACAGAACGTAATAATACTTACGAGGAACTATAATCAATAATACCTACAAGTTACAGAACGTAATAATACTTACGAGGTACAATAACCATTAATACCTACGAGTAATACCTACGGTAGTTACGTTAACTGGTAGGTTATAAGTATATAAATAAGTAATTTTCTTCAAATTTAGGTAGGCAATTACAATTTTATGAATCATCTGATAAAATCGAAAAATCGATTAAATTTATTTTGATTCCTTAAGAGGTTTGTAGAAAATTTTGCAATTTTCCCAGAATCTACAATATACCTAGATATCAATGATGGACTTCGTATATATTTACTTATCTATTAATCGAATTTTAGACTAGCGATCTAGAAGTATAATTATTTAACATTGCAAACACAGATAAGGATAACTATTAGATTAAAAATACGTAGTATCCGCTCAAAAAGAAGAAGGAGAGATACGATAGTATGAATGTTATAGGGAGCGCGCTAATATTAAAAACGATAATATTCAAGCGAAAATTGAGAAAATGTTTAATAAAATCTAACTCGTTTAAAATACAGCATTTAAAGAAAAACTGTGAATTTTTTCAAACCTACGATTTGTTAAATAACAGAACCGTATATGTTTTTCTTGATTTTCGGAGCATATATATACTTTGCGATTTATTTCTATCGAGGGAATTTTATGTGATTACGGTTTCGGCTCGACAGTATAATATAGAGATTATCTAAAAAAATAACATACATTTTTTTAAAACTTAAAAACTTCAAAGAATTCAAGGGATATATTATATTATCCTAATCAATACAACACAAGAGTCCCAAGGGATAGTGGTGGGACCATTGCATTCCAATTGGGACACGTACACGAGAAAAATGTTATTAAAAAATACGATCATTTTATTCGTAAAACGGTTAAAAACGGGACTGAAGTTCTTACGAACAAATTAACAGTGTTTCAATGTTTATTGGCGGGAAAATGTAAAATAATTTGTTGGTATACGTAAATTTCGTACGTATACCAACAAATTATTTAGAAGTTTGATGAAAAAATTATTGTATTTTTTAATAACATTTTTCTCCGTGTGGTAAGATTGAAGGAAGTGGGAAACAGGACATATAGTAGAGGAAGGTTGGGAAGTAGCGGGCTATTCAGATCTGCTTACTAAACACGGATAAAGTAATTTCAAGCAACAAGTAACCCTTCGATTCTGCATGGTGGTCTTTCAAAATATACGTAAGTATACATATTTTTAAGAATTGGGACACACCTTTCTATTTAACTTGGTGTTGTGACTAGCGGAAATAACATCTCTTCAATTCTGTGAATATTTAATAGGTACATCACAATGGTCCATTGTTAATATCTCATTTACATTCACATTCAAAACTATATATTATTGTCAAGACTCCAAAACCAACCCTATTAGAACATGTTAATTTTTTCCTAATTCTAATTACAGATTGAAATCTTTTCAATAGTGCACTGTAAGTTGAATTTGTATCTACTCCACGAAATTAAATTACACGAAAGTCTGTAAATAAACGGTATTTCCTTCAACTGTTAAATACAAGCATAAGAAAATACTTATATCTATAAGAAAGCACAAGCATAAGAAAATACAAGCATAAGAAAATACTAGCGTAAGAAAATGCAAGCTTAAGAAAATACTAGCATAAGAAAATACAAGATAAGAAAATACGAGCCTAAGAAAATACTAACATAAGAAAATAAAAGCAAAGAAAATACTAGTATCTATAAGAAAATACAAGCATAAGAAAATACTAGTATCTATAAGAAAATACTAGCGTAAGAAAATAAAAGCTTCAGAAAATACAAGCATAAGAAAATATAAGAATAATAATATTCAAGCGAAAAAAATTCAAGCATAAGGAAATGTAAGCATAAGAAAATATAATATAAGAAAATATCTACTAGTATAAGAAAATACAAGCATAAGAAAAATTCAACAATAAGAAAATATAAGCCTAATAAAATACAAATAAGAAAACACAAGCTTAAGAAAATACTAGCATAAGAAAATACAATCATAAGAAAATATCTAGTAGTATAAGAAAATACAAGCATAATAAAAATTCAACAATAAGAATTATAAGCCTTAGAAAATACAAGCATAAGAAAATACAAGCCTAAGAAAGAACAAGCATAAGAAAATACTAGCATAAGAAAATACTAGCATAAGAAAATACAAACATACGCAAATATCTAGTAGTATAAGCGAGGTCTAGAAAAACCTCAACCACATGAAACCGAGCACCCCTGGTAAGTCACCAAACGTACCCAACTACTTTGGGTCACCACAATGTGGGGTGGTGTAGGTTATACAATAAATAATTTCTAGGTGGCGGTACCCATACCCGCCTCCCTAAGTGATAAACGATCAATGTAGCGGAATGTTTGGATGGAGTTATTTGAAAAAGAGTTGCAATATGCATAATAATGAGTGAATGCTGTTTCCTCATTTAGGTAGTCATTTTTAATAAATATATTCTCGAAAATACTGGTGAACTCCCTATAGTAAAGACAATATTAAGGCTGGGCATATGCTGAGATGAAACTAGGCAGAAATCGGTAACCATCATATTCTGCGGCTCAGGCGACCCAGCTTAGTTCAGCTTATATCTGCTTTGGCAATGTTTGTGAGATTGCCAGTCGTTTGATACACGTTCATACATTACAAAATCTGCTCGGTTCTGCTCTGTTCTGCCCTGTTCTGCTCTGCGCGACTTGCGTCTCAACGTAATATGCCCAATAAAGATGAAAGATGTATTAATGGATGTAATAATAAGTCAACGTTGTGATTCTGTACTTCAGTTGCAATATTATGCAATAACATTGCAATGAATCATCAATTTTCAACATCCGTTTCGATCACAATAATTTGATGGCTTTAAACCTGTTTCGAAAAAGCCCGCGCAGGTTCGTGTAGATAGGTATTCGACCGACTGACTAGCCTACTCGTAAACAGGTAAAGACATGCAAACTGCAGTCCAAAATAGCGGTGAAATCCGTTATTTTTTCCAAACCGGTTAGGGGATAACCTATTTGACGTTTACAAGATAGAAACCTCAGGGCGTAGATACCTATGTCATTTCTGATACCGGGCAACCTCGCAAGGAGTCGGTTAAGATACAATAAATGGTTCCTGGGGTGCTACCCAAACACGCCTCCTAAAGTACGTAGATAATACCGACTGTCGCCGAGCTAAGGCCAAACTGCACGTACTATCAAAGCGGTTACGCGATGAAAGTTTTGCATTTTTTGGTGTATATATATATATATATATATATATATATATATATATATATATATATATATATATATATATATGTTATGATTAAGGTTTTCACGGGTGTAAGATGTAGAATAATTTTCTCGGTTTACCCGCGTAACGTAGTCCTTAGAAGGACTTTTTAACTCCTGACGTTTCGGACAGATCTCACTGTCCATCTTCAGAGGCCTTATGTCTTGAGTTTTGTATTAAACTGACAGCTTGCGCATGTCTATTCAGTCCAGAAGTCACTTAAGTCTTGACTTCTGGACTGAATAGACATGCGCAAGCTGTCAGTTTAATACAAAACTCAAGACATAAGGCCTCTGAAGATGGACAGTGAGATCTGTCCGAAACGTCAGGAGTTAAAAAGTCCTTCTAAGGACTACGTTACGCGGGTAAACCGAGAAAATTATTCTACATGTATAACTTTAACCTAAATTTAACTTTCTTTCACATAAAATACTAGACTTTCAAAATATTTAACATTAAAAATCTTATTTTCCTCTCTAGTTCGAAGTCAAGTCGAATATAATTCTTCTATCTGGTCCCCTCACTATAAAATCCACTCAGATTCCATCGAAAAAATTCAGCATAAATTCTTTAGATTCATTAAAAATTATAAACTCGGTCTACCCTTAGAATCAATAAATTGCAATCATTTGATGAAAGAATTAAACCTACGAAAACTCTCAGATAGAAGACTTATTTCCGACTTGACTTTAATTTATAAAATTGTTAATGGTATTATAGACATCCCTGATTTATTAAGCCTAATTACGTTCCATATACCCTCAAGAACTAAGCGATCTAAAATTCTTCTAATTGTAACAACAATATCAGGACTGAGTCATTTAGATACTCGCTTATACCTAGATTGCATGCAGTTGGCAATGCTTTCTCAGAAGTAGTAGATGTGTTTAATTGCACGGAATATAGTTATAAGAAGGCTATAATAACATACCTCAATCACAAGAATCATTGTTAGTCATGAAACCATTCTTCTGCATGGCTTCTGGCTTATATTTTACTGCAGATTCTATACTGCTTACTTCTGATTTCTGAACTGTCAGACGGAGGAGTGTTGGCTGATAAATGCGTAATGTTTTTAAAAAAAAATATTTTTTATTATAATTAATATATTTTTTATTATTTATAAATGATTAATTATTATAAACCTGTAGTCTGGTAGCCCTGTTTCAACACAGCCTAACTCTAAGTACTTTCAGTGCCAACAAGTTTAGTTTTGTGGGTGACAATACTCAATAATCCGGCGTAGTCCAGCGGTAGTGCGTTTTACTTCCATTCCGAAGGCCGCGGGTTCGAACCCGGCGTGCGCAAATAAATTTTATTTAATTGATTTGTGTTATTTCACAATTAACTATTTAATAATTACTTAATAATAGCTTTAGCCGTGTTAAGTGACTAGATCTGAATAGCCAGGTACTTTCCCACCTTCCTCTTCCCATCTCCTTCCCTTCCCCACTTACCTTCAGCCTCACAATTGGGGATGCCATAGTCTCACTGGCTCCAGAAGAGAACAGTTGGGACTCTTGTGAGGTTTCTCTATTTAAAAAAAAATACATACATTTTTACATCTGTGTTTTGAAAAAATAAATATCAGAAAAAATTGAAAGAAATAAATTATTATATTGGAAAAATATTAAAACGAAAAGAATTAAAACAGAGATTAGTACAAAAATTTTTTTTCACATAAGCATTTTTTTAGCATAGATACTTTTTTCCTTCTGAAAATCAATTCACAGCTTTTATTGCATTGGGAAACATGTTGTAAATTATTGGAACAGTATATTCTAGAGTTCTTTGACAGTATTTATTTAGGTATCAGGAAATTACAAGTCCATCGTTTGCAGTTAGTCTTGTTTTATGAATTTACCAATATTTTATTACACACCACTATTTTACCTACCACTATTTTATTACATTCAGATTGAGATGTATACTGACTCGCAATTTTAAACCACAATATAGCACGAACAGAAAATAAATTTTTCAGATTTGTATAGTAGCATCAATGATTTTGGTAGATCATGTCTTTGTTCGCATTCAACTTTATTTAATCAAATATTATACATTTTGCACTGAAAGATATTTTTTTAGTAGAATATCCCCATGTAGTTATTCCATATCTTATTATGGATTCCGCCAATGACAGATAAACTATTCTAAGGGTATTTGGTGGAATAAAAAACGTAAGCCTATAAACCTATTACCCCCAAAACTGCTTCAAGTTTAAAAATTAATATTAATTGTCTTGAGAATTCTAACAATGAGAGACATCCGTCCAATTATTAACTAATTACAATAACAATAATATTGATCGATGCACAATACCGCCATTGATTAGTGCAAAACAATGAACGGCCGTCATCATAACTACCATCATTTGCATATCACTTCCTCTCCTCATTTTGCTGAGTTTACCATTATTCACTCTTTAGAATCTTTAAAACAGTTTTAGGGGAAATAGTTATAAACCTATCACAGATAATAGAAACAATGGAGATATTATAATAATTTCCATTAACCTTTATTAAAAGGAAAGCCGGTCCCCGAGAAATTACAATAATAGGCATTTTACTAATTTCTGTCACTGTCTCTTTTACCCTCCGAATCCTGAACGAAAGGGACAACTACGCCTCAGGCTGATAATACCTAAATAAAATAGTGCGTGGCGGGCAGGGTCGGGAGACTGGTTGACGCAGACCTTCCAACCTCTTCAGCAGGACTATCTTGCACCGCAGTGGGATGGGATTGGGGTTACCAGATGACAGGAATTTTCCTGAGATGACCTGATATTCTCTAGCCACTCCCCCTCCGCCCTGACGGAGTTCTGACCAACGTTTCCAACTCTCGAAATCCTCTAGCCACCCCGCCCTACGTATGCTGTACACTAGATGTCATTCTTACCGATAATTCAGGGATTTTGTCAGGAATACTCATCACTGCTACGATTTTTTTCCTCAGTCCCACTTGTGTGGAGCTACCGTAAAAAAAACAATTTGAAATATGAAAAATGGGGCCGAATGTAAATTAAATTTAGAACCTACTTGAGCATGTATTGTGTAAATTTCAAAAATATATCTTTTTTATATGAATATGACCAGTGGCGGTTCGTGGTCTTATTAACGGGGGGTTCAGAAATTCAAGAGAAGAATGATATATTGTCTAATCAAAATTTACTCTTGTCACACAAATTAAATAAAGTTAGTGGGGGGGGGGGGGTACCTAAATAGGTTCTATTGTTTTTAAATAACTTGATACTCCTCGACACAATTATTAAACAACCAAAATGGTTTTAGAGGATTTAAATTGTTTAATGGTTTTTACAACACTCAATGTACGTTGCTAATTATTATTGTTTGTTTTTTTCAATAAGAATAATTGCGTAGAATGTAGAATATAATATAATTGATATTTTAAAACATAAAAAAACAAGAAACACAAATAAAGGTGGCCACGAAATAAAATTAGCTTTTTTCACTTACACTAAAAATCCATTGTACACGTATACAAAAAATAATAGTATTTAATTTCCAAACTTTTTTCATAAGCATTAGCGTTATTTTTTGTATATAACACTGTAATCCGTCATTGTGTGAAAAAATTAGGACAGAATTTTCGAGATAACCGATAAACACAACCACTTTCAATTTGAAATCCGAAACAATACTAGGAAAGCTCAACACAAAATTGCATAACTAGCGACGTTGTTTGCTGAAACTTTAGGAAATGTACTCGTAACTAAGGGATATAACGACTTATCTATAAAAAAAAAATACGAAAACAGAAGTCAAAATCGGTCCACTTCAATAGTAGATTTACAAATGCCATTTAAAATTTAAAATAGTAAATTTTAAATGTAAACGGTTGGAGAAATGCAGAAACAAGAAAATAAAAAATGTACAAAAATGACTACAAAGTTAAATACCATAATATATAACATTTAACTTGCATCCGTCGGTGCAAAAGTCGACCGTCAGCCGGTCATCCTGCGACAATCTCGGGCTTCGTTTCGGCGAGACTCGTCAAAGTTCGGAGGTCACGTGACATCTTGACTCGTGAGCAGCGCACCAAGCTGCGTAGTTTTTTCCATTCTACCGTCACAGCGATTCGTATCGGCTATGATTTTTCGTATGGACAAATGTGTGCGGATCGCAACGCGCACAAAATGGGAATAGATAGGTACCGTATTTTTCGGTGGCGCGAGTTTTAAAGACGGAATTTTAATGTCGAGCTATCTGTGATGCGCTTATATTACTATACAACAAGATTGTTTTATTTTATCATATTTTTAATGGGGGTTCACCGCACAACCGCACTTTAGAGAAAACCGCCACTGAATATGACTAAATATCATAGGGTTTATTTATGATCACAGAAATAAAAGATTATTTTAAAATTTCCAACAAAAAATTTCAAGTCGGTATCATATAACTAATGTATAAGTGAAATTGTTTGTAATTTGTAACATTTTCACGTGGTGACTCCACGATCTAAAAATTTTCATAAAGCTATCATATTATAATTTTAAAAAAAATAAAACATTTGCATTTTTTCCATTGTATATTGTGCAGGAGACAATAAATAACATTAGAAATCCATTTCCATTTCCAATATTTTGTCAAGAATTTATAAGATAAACTGTGATTTATAAAATGACTAATAAATATTATCGGCAATCCGCACTGCCCTTGAAGGAATAATATTACTATTTATTTTTATTAGATTATATGCATCTATTTCCATTTGTAAGCGTTTCTCTGTTGCGCTTTAAACAGGGTTGTCACATTCAGATGTGAAATTTGAAATCAATAAAGAAAAGATTCATGGATGACATTTTGATTATACACTGTTTCCGAAAACAATTACTATCAGATAGAGAATCTAAAAAAACTTTAATTAATTAAAAACGAATTATTTAACCTTTTTCCATTATTTCGGCAAATGAATTTCTAGAACCGGGTCTATGCTTCGATACATTTAAAAATACATTAAACAGTTGATTTAACCTTTGAGAGACCTTATTATTTTTAACTGATTTTTATTTTTCTGTGTCTTGTTCTGTTTTATGTTTGTTTGTTTGGATTTTTTAGTATTATCTTCTTATTCAATGATGTTATTACATTTATGGTTTGATCTTCAAATGTTATTCCAATAAAACACAATAATTCACATTATCTCTCAGGTGAACTACTTCAGCACATTTTTACTAAAGAAATGCTTTGAAATCCTATGTATTAATGTAATGATATGTATGGAAAAATACATATAAGGACATTAAATACAAAAATATATTTTCGAACAATAATCTAATTACGTTGTCACCATGATTGTTTAGAAGTTTATGTAATAATGTCATGCAAAATAAATATAAATGAAATGCCTAATATATTCTCTAAGGTATTCACTAAAACCATTGTAGTAATTATCTGATAAAAATAACTAATAAAATGTTTAAATAACTCTCTGGAAATCCTGTTACTTATATTCTTCCAATGAAATCCTTCTTGCTTTTCTCCTTCAACTTCTTGTAGGTATCACCCGGTCAATAACCTCACTTGCTTGCGACAACCCTACTCCTTCCAACACTCACAAACAGAATACACAGTGCACAGTGACTCAGTACTGTCTGAACCAAGCACTGTTGCCAGATGGAAGGTTTTTACCATGTTTGCATGGATATTTGGGTCACTTTTAGTATTTTCAATTCCATGGTTCTTTGAAAAACCATGTCGAACTAAACAGTGTGGCTGTATGAAGTGTGCCTAGTCTGTTTTAATATCTATGTACTTTTCATTGAACTGCCCTTTAAATTCGTGTTATTGTTTAAAAATAATTTTCATAATTTTATAATGTTGTCCTTCCCGAAATGAATTTTATTAAACTCAATGGGAATAATGTATAACAAATATTATGTATTATGTATATTATAATTTTTAACCCATAAACATGGTTTATTAATTTTGCGACATGGCATCTCTGGTACCATTCCTGTACGCCCCAGTGTTTCCAGAAGCAAGGTTTTTTCCATGCTTTTTTTAGTTTTTTGATTCATTTAAACCTTTTTTTTAAATATATCGTATAAGTCATGGTCAATCCCGAATTCAGGAATGTAGTTCTTCAACTTCAGTATATTATCTTTTTTACTAAATAATACGAATACGTTAATAATATTAAATTAATATAACTTCCCAACATTCAAAACACAACAACACCACCAAGCATAACCTACTCTCACTTTCATGATATTTTTAGGTCATTTATACCTCCATAAAAACAATGTCTAACAAGACAATAATTGAGCCCTTGCCCCAAATAATGTTGTATCCGAAAATATACGTGTTTTTAAAAAGATTACAAAAACGAAACCAGTTATATTTTATTACATTTTATATTTAAAATACAATAAACATACAATTCTTAAGATTTATACATGAAAAGTGGTAAAGAAAAGCAATTAAATTGGTATTCAATAACATTGATAGTTTTTTCGTTTATAACATTATTCGGGGCAAGGGCTCAATTAATAAATGGTGGTCCATCACGAGAGGGATATTGACAATATCTTTCACTCGGAACGTGCCAAAAACACACTATGTATATAAGGGAATTTCTTGACTAGTCACCAGAGACTAATATTTCTTTTACATTATTTACTCAAAATAATGTTAGGAACTACTAGTTAAAGTAAGGCAAGCACTACCTTTAATACCTTGTACTTTAATTTGTTGTGAGACATCACAAATTAATTAAACAAAATTTACTCGCGATCTCCGGTTTGGTAGTCGAAAGCCTAACCCCCACCACAGGGGCCCGTCTATGGTATGGTGTGTTTATTTGTTTTAGAAAAAACAGTACCGATTTTCCTTTTATTCAAAGAAAAATTGTAAAATGATTATTTTAAGGCATTACAGATAATTAACTTAAGTACCTTTGTTTCCTTACTTAAATTCTCAATAAAAATCTTACATAGGTTTTTATAACCTTTAAATACAGTTGTTTTTTTTTATATAAACTTGGGTTTTTTATCCCAGAAACAGGGTTTTTCATTATTGGAATATGGCAACACTGATACCACACATACTCAGTCGCACGTTCCAATCCAACGTTCCAACTGGATACTGGATTAGTATTGGAAAACCTTTCGAAAGGGCGGGTTGCGTTCGTTTCGCTCTCACAGTTTATAATTCATATTTCTTTGTTTACCGCCTTTAAATGACTCAATATTATTGTAAAGTCGCGTAAAAAACCACTCAGTGACGTTTATTGTGCCATTGAAGAGATAATTTAAATAAATAATCGTAACATTTTGTGTTTTATGTCAATGTTTTCTTAAAAAAAGCTTCCTAGCTGTTTGGGTGCCGCTTGACAGTTCAGCTGACATTTTTTCGGGAGATTTTCGGGAGCCTGTTGAAATTCCCAGGAATTTGTAAATCTTTTCTGTGTTTACGAGAAAGTGATTGATAGTAAGTGAAATATCGGAACCAGTTTTATATTCAGTTTATGGTTAAGTGCGACATTGATCCTTTGTTTATTTTAATTGTGGAAAGGCAGCATAACAAAAGAGGTTGGTACCTACCTTCTTTATTTTATTTATTCAATCTTCTCCGTAAGATGGTGGGTAGGTACTTTGTACGCCAAAAAACATAGGTATGAAGTATTTTTTTAATTGTTTTTCTTGGATTTTTGTTTTAGTGCATAATAGAGATAATAGAATTCCAACCGACACCAGATTATTAAATATCGTCGTTTTATAAATAAAGAAATTAAAATTTTCTCCAAAAGATTTAGGCTCTAAGTAGGTATTCGTGCCATAAAATTTTGGTAATGGAATTTACTGATTTTGATTATGTGCATTGATAGGTGCTATCAATTTTAAGATAACAATATTTTGGGCTGGATTTGATGGATAGTTTTAAAAACGACCCCAATCTAACCTAATTCACAAAATGATGACGTGATGTAGGTATGTATTAATGATAGGTACCTATTTATTATAAATTTGAATTATTTTGTTACTTTATTTGTATTAGTCATGCAATCCTGCAATGCATCGAATGCGTCTTTGCAATATTTCTGCGTTTTCTTTAATTGCATTTGGAACAGGTATTATAATTGTAATATAGTGATATAGAATTCTTCGATATTATATTAGAAATAATATGCAGGTGCAGTGTTGGACATACATTAATTACGTGAGGTGGTTTTTTTTTATTTTTAATTTAGCCCTCCTCGCTTGGGGAGATAAGTGAGATTTGGTGGGATTCCCCCCTCCCCCTCACGTGAGATTTTTTCTTATTCTGGAAAGAAATGTTTTTCACAATACTTAGCCATTTTTTCAGCGGGCAAAATGGGACATTTTAATTAAAAGAAGTGAAATAATAATAATAATTTAATATTTTTTATTATCCCTTTAATAACATATATATATTCTCTTAAAGTTGACATGAGATTATTTTTCGAATCGGGGAATAAGGTTTGATACAGCTACTTTCATTTCTTTTTCCATAGTTATTTTCGAGGGATATTTGCTCATTTTAACAGCAACCGCTGAAAATCCATCTTCGCATAGATATGAAGTCGCAAAGGGAATGAGGACCCTTACGTCGTTCTTCCATGGAGCTACGTTCAAGCGACGCGATCGCCGCTCGTCTGTATTTTCAATACTATTATTAGTGTTTGAAATCGCACAGATATACTACTATTTATTTGTATTTTTTGACATACTTCGTATTGTGGCGCAACTTGCGCGTTTTTTTTAAATCCTGAATGTTGAAAAAAAAACTGTTTTTATGTTGATGATTCATTTTAATGCTTAAATGCTGAATATGCTCACACACACTTACGATACATGCGAATGCGAAACGTGCGAATGGGACAACTGCTCATATTTACCTACAGAAATCGCTCGAAAAGGGGTTTCGGGAGAAAACATTTTTTTACACCCAAACTTTCACGAAATTGTAATTTAAAAACAAAAATATATTATCGAAAGAAGAAGCTATGTCGGTATGTTTTAATAATTTTGTAATTCTTTATGAGAATTAAGTTAGCAGCACTTTTTCCTTAAATAATATTTTCCGATAAATTGTACATGTTTGACAGTGAATGTTTACGTTACTAAGAAACGCATCGAAAATTTAAAAACATACCAACATAGCTTTCACCTTCTAGAAGGTAATTTAAGCACACAACTTGCAATCTTCGCATTATTAATAATAATTGATATTAATAATAAATAATAATAAGTAAGTATGGTACATTTTAAATACATAGCTTGCAAACTATACAATACACCAGCTGCGATTAGACAAACAGAAAACAATGACCAAATTCCAACACGAAATAAAGAAATTGATTGCAAGTATTTGCGTCCCACTATTGCAAACATCTGTAAACTAAATTTCACGTAGACAAGAATAGCAATTTACATATGACCTAAACCATGGGTGGCCAACCTTTTCAGCAGCCGGGCCATATTTAAAAAATGAGATTTCCTACCGGGCCGTACAACAAAATTTCTTTTATTATTGTATGAAATATATTGTTTTTTTAAGAAGATATAACAAAAATGAGAATCAAACATATTTATTAGTGTTAGGCAATACCAAAAATATTTTAAAAAAATTAAGAAAATATAATAAATTTTAGTGAGATGTCTGATTTTGTTTGTCAGAACTAAGTGCCTCAATTTTGATAACGATTGATGTTGTTGCTACACGCAAACAGTTTTCCAAGTACTTTGTGTTCTCATTTGAGATTTAATGTGTTTCATTCCACTACAAAGCTGTTCACACGTGTTGTTTCCAAATAGCGAAATGCGGGATATTTCTCCTTGTCAAAATATGTTTTTTAAAACTCTTCCAAACCAACGTGGTTGAATTTCTCCTTTAACTGTGCATCACAACACATTTCACAATGTTCCATTTGTAAAATTGCAGCAAAAATCACACGATGCACTCGTATTTTAAAATCTTGAAGTCAGTTTTCAAATTCCACGTTCAAGTCGGATATCAACGAAGCGTATTTATCCGCCGCCATTTATGTGTCGTCTGGCTGCAATAACAATGTAGGAAAGTGAGTGAAGATTTTTGTCCTTAACTGTTGTTCCCGAAGCCCTAGTTTCATTTGGAATGCGGAAATAAGATCATACATGTTATTAATTAGTTGATCTTTCCCTTGTAGACTAGTATTAACAATATATGTATTCTTATCGACCAGAAATGCAAAGTCACTAACCCACTCCTTGTCTTCAAATTCTGGGATACTTTTTGACTTGCTTTAAAAAAAATTATGCATTTCTTCCTTCAAATCAAACACTCTTTTCAACATTTTGGCACGGGTCAGCCATCTTATTTCTACATAAAATTATGTAAGTCACTATACTGTGAATCCAAAGACTTGAGACACTCTTGGAACTGACCAAAGACCTAGTTCCATGGAACTGACGCTGATTCAACACTTTCGACTTATTACCAACTTTGCAGGCCTCATTTTCAATCAATTTTACCAAACCTTCGTGTTTCCCAACCAATGCTGAAGCACCATCTGTTGTTAAGATAGGTTGTTGAGTTGTAACGAAAAGCGATTCAATGTCTTTGTAACAGCTCCTAACAAATCTTGTGAGCAAGTAGTATCTTTATGTGGATACAGTGCCACTAATTCTTCTATTTTGTTAAGATGGACATCAACACACCTTTTAAAAATAGCCACTTGGGCGGTATCTGTTGGTTATGTGCTTTCATCCAATGCTAGAGCAAAAAATATGAACTTGGATGCTCGATTTTTCAAATCATATAAATATAATATATATATGATACGAACTACGCACTATGGAATGTTCTTTTGGTGGTTTTATATACAGTAAAAGACATCGTATGCTCCGCGGGCCACAAGTAGAGGCCCAGCGGGCCGCATGCGGCCCGCGGGCCGCGGGTTGGCCACCCTTGACCTAAACCAAATAAAATAAAATAATATAATGCACTCAAATCTAAAGTAGATAATTATTATTTTAATATCAATTGTATATCATATTTTCCTACATTTGAAAGATCACTCTCTTTATAGGATTAACCCATACAATTACCGTTATTTTTGATTGTATAGAAATTAAAATGTATTTAACCTCAATATTCATGTAACTATGTTTGTATACATTCTTCCATGGAGCTACTTTCAAGCGACGCGATCTGCACCGTCCATACTATTATTAGTGTTTATAAACGCCGCTACGCGCTGTACTAGCGAGATAGTATGAAAGGTAGCGGGTAGCGGCGATTGAGTCGCTTGTTGCTAGCTGCGTGAACGAAGGGCGTTAGTCTGTCTCGACACAAGTATATCCTAGACATGCATCGAACAATCGCATGTAATTTAACTTTGTTTAGATCAGTGATTCCCAAAGTGGTCCAGGTGAACCCCCAGGTTAGCATGATAACAAAATGGGGGTCCACAAGTTGTATGTGGAGGTCCACGAAAATTTACCTGGTTTCGATAGTAAATAACAAAAATTATGTCTTGGCTTTACCTGTCAATGTGGGCCAGTGGTTCCCAAAGTGATTTTTATTAAGGGGGGGGTATCAAAACTCGGCTTGACTGCAGTTAGGTATTTTTGGTACTTGTACGGCCCGCTAGCGAACTACAATTTTAGCCGTCTATGGGGCAGACTCGGGTAAGATTGACACCAAATTGGTAAACCATTTAGCATTTTGAAAAAGTACGAAATAAAAAATACACTTGCTCTATAAAATTTAAATTTGTTTACTAGATAATGGATACAGCTAGACAGACAAAAAATCATATTAGCAATGGAATGGATAGATAGAAACATCTTTTACGCCCTGAACCTTTTTTGACGTCTCCGTTTTTTACTCAATGAGACTTTGAATCTAATGGTGTTTTGACGTAGATTGTATGGTTTATAAAATGGTAATAACTGTATTTATAATATTACCGAAAAATAATGGGTGTGAATAAAGGGAGATCATAAAATAAAGTTGGGACAAATATTTTTAAGTACGTGCAATAGAAATGACAAAAGGTGGTTTTGTTTTTGAAAGTTTATTTCGACAAATTTTTTCGTACTCAAGAAAGAATATATTTCAAAATATTAGATCGGATAAACAAAAAGTAGAATGACGCACATAAACGAAAAATCACAAAATTTAATACAAATTGATATAAAATCAACTAAATGTAAACTTGGTATGCAAATATTCAGCATAATATCCTACAAAAATTGCCAAGACTTGTGGATTTTAGAATGATATTAATTTTATCTTTAGTACTTGTGTTAAACAGTGTTAGTCGTACGGAATTTTTAAACCTCTCAACAATAATAGTAGAATATTTTTTTTATTTTTATATATAACTTCGCACAGGAGGCCCGGAGAAAAATTGTCTTTAAGAGACCCATATTGTATGAAGGAGGAAACACAGAGGCCGGCAAATCGTTTCACAGCTGAGCTGTTGAACTCAAGAACGAGTGGTAGAAGCGACCCGTTCTCATGTGAGAAATTTCGACCGTGTATATATGTTGGGCGCGCGTTTGGCGTGTTTCCCGACTTTGCACCGGTGCTGAAGGGATCAATGACGCTAGTTCCTCTCTGAAGCATATTCCATGTCTGAAATAACGGTAGAACAAGGATTCCATCGCGGTAGACGACCCTGAATAATTCTTGAAGCACGTGTGCTCCTGAGGCTGTTCCTTCTTATTGGCAGCTCGTGTACAAATTACCCAAAATTTATTTGACTCTCTCGACTCATCACCTTGCCCCGCTGTGGGAGAGATGGATTCATACGTCCGCCACTCCTTTTTTTATATGAATACCTTACAAACGTCCCACCTGGGGGCCTAGTCTATATCTCTCACAGCGCCCGTAACGCGGGTTTAGCTACGTCACGAATCCGTATTAACCCTCCTCTGACCGTGCTAAAAACTTTCTCGCGCTCCGATGCTGTACACTCAGTAAATATTAGTGTAATGTATTTATTTAATCCAATACATAAATGTATTGTGGAGGAATACCTAAAATGTTAACTCTATGTTTAGTATATTTACAAAGATATTTCAGTAAATACAAACCGTGACCGCTTAGTTGACAGCACCGTCAAGAAAGGTTAAACGGCAAACGTGCTTGTTTGTGAAACCGAAAGATCGAGACTAGGCCCCCTGCTCCCGTCTGGAGTCAGTGAGACTATGGCATCCCCAATTGGGGTATGTTGTGTGGCTGAAGGTGAATGGGGATGAGAAGGAAATATTGTAATTATTTCTACAAATCTCATGACGTCAGAGCTCACCACTATATGTATATAGAATCCTTCGCGGGCGTGTGCACAACAAATCACCTATTGTTTCAGCGCAATCGAATGAATGGTATAGGAAATTTTTTATAACGCCAGAGCTCAGCACTACATATAGAAACCATTAAAGGTATGTGCACAACAAATCACCAAAGTTTCTTTGCAATCGGAGTAATGCTTTAGGTACCGTATAAGGAATTACGAAGGTGTGCATTTAACAACTTACAAAAGTTTCATCACAATCGGATAAATAGTACAGGAAATAAATTCATAACGCTAGAGCTCACTTGCACTATAATATATATAGAAACCTTCAAGGGCATGTACACGTACACGAAAAATCCGCCAAAGTTTCATCGCACTCAGATGAATGCTTTAGGTACCGAATAAGGGACAAACAAAGAAACATTAATTTTTTATGTATTTTTTAACAAATTTCATGACGCCAGAGCTCACTATTATTTATAGAAACATTGGCGGGTGTGCACATAACAACTCACCAGAGTTTCATCACAATCGGATAAATGGTATAGGAAATAATTTCATAACGCTAGATAGGAAATAATTTCATACACGACAAATCGCTATCGGATAAATGCTTTAGGTTCCGCACGAGGAACAAACAAAGAAACATTAATTTTTATACGATAAAATAATTAATTATTTAATTTCTACTTTGCTTGTACAACACCCATTTCCCCATTAATTGCTTGACGGAACTGCAATGCGAGCGCGCGACCTCTCGCCTCAAATGTCCACTCAATACTGAATAAATTTCCAAAATGTTACCGTAAAACCTGAGCCTTAATATGGAATTTATTATAAATATCGACGCAAAAATTATTTGCGATTTTTACGTCCTAAGTGAAATATAGAATTCACAACCTGAAATTTATCAAATTTAATCATACTTGTATGTTCCTTCTTATTGTGTTTGTATTCTTATTACATATAGAGGTAGAATCTGCAGACAAGCAACCATGTGGTGGCTTCGCGAAACTACCTATCTGTTGTCTAAACCGTGTACATCGTTAAGTGTAATCTTTTTGTTAGAAATAAATTTAAAAAATAATAATAATAATTCCTTCTCCCCCCCTCCCAAGTTTCTCATTCCTGAAATTCTCTAGCCACCCCCTCCCCTCCCCTCCCCGCATTCCCTTCCCCGGGGTCCATGGGCATATTTTATCTATGAAAAGAGGTCCATGGGCCAAAAGAGTTAGGGAACCACTGGTATAGATATATAAATAAATAAAAATTGTTGTGTAGGTGGTTGTATTAGTAAGCTGCTTACGTTTCACTTTGAGGTTTTGTGGTCGTAAGTCGTAAGCAAACATGACTACTCTATGCGGTCACACGACAGAAGTACCTTGTTGAATTGTAGAACAGTGATGCACAACCATATTATATTATATATTTTATAATATTCTATTCAATTCGTTAAAAAATAATTGAAGGTAAATAATGTTTACCTAACCGCCGAATGTTATGTGTTCAAATCGTCGTTGTATATAGATTATGAATCATGTTAGACTGAGTACATTCTGAGAAAACTGATAAAAAACTGTTTAAAAGAATAACGAGACGGAAAATAACGATTCTATTTATGGACAAAGTAGGAAATATATATTGAGTTCATTATAAGAATATATCTATGGCAAACATTAAATACTATATGCCAGAAAATTGAATTTTAACGCGTTTTTCTCACATGCTTCAAATTCTATGCACAGTTTTTCTCACATGCTTCATATTCTATCAGTTTTCGTCATAATTTTAAATACCATAGTAATGTCAAAATCTTTAATTTAAATTTATTCAAATTTGACAGCTAGGCATCACAAAATGATGTTAATATTATGTACATAACAAGGCAATTAAATTGTGTAGTGGTATGCAAAGGATATGACTTTAAAACAAAAAATATTATGTACTATTTTGATTGTCCTCACATGGTTTATTTTCTATCGCCTTAAATATTTATTTTTTTTGCATGGCTCATATTGTAGAAGATGGAGAAAAAAAAACAAAATAACTGTGTATTTAAGTCATTTTCGTCAAAATCACACATTGTTCATATCAAATATGTATTATGTAAAAAACACAGACACGTGAAAATTATATATTATATATAATATTTATGGTGAGCACTCGAATATTGCTTTCCTCTTTATCTCATAACTTAGTATTTGGAGATGTCTGACTAATGGACTGGATTATCGATATATGAGGTGTGGCATATTAAATAATGAGATTGACGCTGCTGCGGAAGAAGTACACATGCGCCAAACGCCAGCAACGTACAGGTATGTAGCGTGAAGCCTTCTCTTTCGAATGCAGTTGTTCTCGCTTCTGTAAATAAATCCGTATAGCCGTAGCCTTCGTTCGCATAAGAATTGTTTTGTTTGTTTTGCCGTAAAAATTATAAGTTTAAAAAATGGATCGAGTGAAATTTCACATGTAACTTGAAAACACTGCTACTGAAACTTATAATTAAGTAATATGAGCTGGCCCCAAAAACGGACAAATTAGCTTGTGGGGTTAAAAAATGAATGGACTTGGTGTAACGCCTTGACTTGAGCTGTGTTACAATCATCTTTTTCTGTTACAAGGTGTCGTTTATGAAAACGAGGCAGATACCTAATATCTACTATCCTTGAGCTATCAGCAGCAAATCTTATCATTTTTTCTGATAATAACAGATAACTCCTAGAAACGTGTCTTTACACTGATAAAATACTCACTTTATCAATTGAAATAATTTTTTTTATGTAACTTTACGCCCAGCTAGGCTATCACATATATTATAGGGCGAGAATATACCTAACAAGCTATCGAAAATTAAAATGCTAAGTCACCAAACTTAGCGAACCGCTTGGGGTGATATCCAATAAATGAATCCCGGCACCCGCCTCCCAAAAAGTATAACATGCAATTATTCTTAACTTTTTTATGTTATTCTGACGCTTAACGTGTTCTGACTCGAGTACATATTTGGTTTACTTTATCATGCCATATCTTCTCCCAATTTCTTCTACCATTCATATTCGCGTTTTTTAATTCTTTTATATCTGCTAGCCTTTAATTTTTTTATTTATCTCTATTGGCAAAGCTCCAAGAAATTCATTCACAAATCCTTTACAATCTTTACATGTTTCTTTTTATAATTCTGTTCACGTTCACAGACGATTTCAGCCTCTGACGTCCTTCAAACACTGAGTTAAATACCTTCAAACTTGTATTATGACTTGTACTATACATACATACTTGTACTATCTTGTATATAAAAATTAATGCTTGTTTGATAACGAGGGGAAGGTGAAAGAGGAGCGCGGGAGGGAAAGGGGACGTGGGAGGGGAAGATGAGGCAAAATGAGGAATGAGGAAAGGACACGCAGGGAGAAACAATTTCTTAATTTATGAAGCATTGCAAAGCATGCCGGACATCAGCTAGTATACTTAATGTGACCAGACGTCCCGTTTTCACCGGGACAGTCCAGTTTTCAGACAGCGTGTCCCGGTGTCCCCGAACTCAGCTTAGGGACGCCAAAATGTCCCGTTTTCGAAAAGAAAGAAACTCCCGGTAGAATTTTTAAAAATATAAAAAGCGTGCAAATAAGATTCCTGGCGGTAGATTTATGACGAGTTGTAATCTAGCCTCCCATATAGTGAAGTAAATTCACTCATTTTTACTGTAGCTAATTTCTATTAGTAAAAAAAGCTGTAGATAAGTAGTTGCAAGATAAATTATAATCTAGTCTCTTTCGTACACTCTTGAGTAGGAATGTTTTTAAGTCAGGGATTTATTTATTTATTTATTTATTCACGCCCTTAGAGCTTTTACAACAATCATAATACACAAATAATAGAAAAATAAACAATAAAATACAAATTATTTTACATCATTGTTTAGTAAACGGGAAAGAGAATTTTTGAAATTTCGGAAATAAATTTAGGTAATGAATAAACGAAAATATCAACTGAACTAAATTTATTTCCAAGCCTATTGTAGTCTTTGGATTGGGGAGTTAATGAAATAGTTAGTTTTCGAAGGATAAACAAAGAACAGCTCTGGAAGCCTCGTGTTACGATTTGGTACTCTGAATATTATTAGACTTATTAGTTTAGTTAAGTCAGGTGCGTCAATTGTGCCATTTACTAATTTAAATAAAAGTATCATATCGCTCTTGGTTCTTCTACAAGATAAGTCAGTTAAATTAAGTCGTTTCATTAATATATCATAATTGATTTGTTCAATGGGTATGGAGAGTTTGAAATTAATGAATCTTAAAAATTTATGTTGAACTCTCTCAATTTTTACTTGATGTGCTTTATAATATGGTGACCAAATAGTGGAATTATATTCTAAATTACTTCTAACTAAGGCAGCCAAGAGTATTTTAAATGAATAAAGTGACGTAAAATCTTTGACTGTTCTTAAAATAAATCCCAAATTTCATAGCCTTATTAGTAACTTCATTAATGTGTGGAATAAACGTTAATTTTTCATCAAATACGATACCCAGATCCTTGATATGAGACATCTTTTTAAGAGAAATATTATTGATACTATAATGAAACATAATAGGATATATATATATATTTTGTCAGGCAAACTCATTTTTGTAATTAAACCTTTTTTTTCGGTGTCCCGGTTTGGAGGAAAAAATAAATGGTCACGTTAAGTATACTAATATTAATAATTACTAGCTTTTGCCCGTTGCAAGGCAACTAATTGGTTAAAGCACTAAGCGATTTGACGTTTGAATGTGGATGAAGCAAGAAGAGTGTGTGTCTAAATTTTTTAAAAATTAAATATTTGAAAAAAAAAATCGATCTTTGAATGTGGATGAAGCAAGGATTTTGAGAACTACTCAAAGGGTCTTGTGAGTTAATCGCTCAATTTTGTACACCCGCTACTTAGCCACTTTGGTCGCCCTGGTTAAGGCGTTCAGTATGGGCCTTTTCTCGCAAAAAGGGGCCTAGAAGTTTACGGTTCAATTTTTTCACTAATAAATTGTTTCTAAATTATATGATATGCACTCACTTTTCTAATAACTCCCGTTACACCTATTTAAATTTTTTGTACAAATTTGATAACGTCAAAGCTCTGCATTATATAAAGAAAACTTCGCGGGCTTGCGCACAATAACTCACCAAAGTTTCATCGCAATCGGATGAATATTATTGTAGATAATTTCATTACGCTAGAGCTCATTATTATATTTTAAAACCATTTCGAGCATGCACACATCATATCCCCAAAGTTTCATCGCAATCGGATGAATAGTATTGGAAATAAGTTCATAATGCCAGAGCTTATTCTTTTATATAGAAACCATCCATAGCATGCCAACATCGAATTCCCAAAGTTTCATCTCAATCGGATGAAAAGTAAAGTAAATAATTTCATTACGCCAGAGCTTACTTTTATGCATAAAAACCATCCCAGGCATGCACACATCAAATCTCCAAAGTTTCATCTCAATCGGGTGAATAGTGTATGAAATAATTTGATAACGCCAGAGCTTACTATTACGCATAGAAACCATCCCGGACATGCACACATCAAATCCCCAAAGTTTCATCGCAATCGGATGAATAGTATAGGAAATAATTTCAAAAAGCCAGAGCTTACTATTATGCGTAGAAACCAACCCGGGCATGCACACATCAAATCCCAAAAGTTTTGTCGCAATCAGATGAATAGTATTGGAAAAAATTTCATAACGCCAGAGCTTACTCTTTTACATAGAAACCATCCCGAGCATGCCAACATCGAATTCCCAAAGTTTCATCTCAATCGGATGGAAAGTATAGGAAATAATTTCATAACGCCAGATCTTACCATTATGCGTAAATAATTTCATAATTCCAGAGCTTACTATTATGCGTAGAAACCAACCCGGGCATGCACACATCAAAGCTCAAAAGTTTTGTCGCAATCAAATGAATAGTATTGGAAAAAATTTCATAACGCCAGAGCTTACTCTTTTACATAGAAACCATCCCGAGCATGCCAACATCGAATTCCCAAAGTTTCATCTCAATCGGATGGAAAGTATAGGAAATAATTTCATAACGCCAGATCTTACCATTATGCGTAAATAATTTCATAATTCCAGAGCTTACTATTATGCGTAGAAACCAACCCGGGCATGCACACATCAAAGCTCAAAAGTATTGTCGCAATCAAATGAATAGTATTGGAAAAAATTTCATAACGCCAGAGCTTACTCTTTTACATAGAAACCATCCCGAGCATGCCAACATCGAATTCCCAAAGTTTCATCTCGATCGGGTGAATGAAAATGTAAAATAATTTCATAAAGCCAGAGCTTACTATTATGCGTAGAAACCAACCCGGGCATGCACACATCAAATCCCAAAAGTTTTGTCGCCATCAGATGAATAGTATTGGAAAAAAACCTACCTAACCCTCAAACAAAAAATATTTGTTCATTTACCTACGTAATTTCTAAAAAAAAAAACATTGCAATTTTATTACTTATCAAAAAAACCATCTTATCAAACTCAATTTTACTGCAGCAAAAAAATTACACAAAGAAATTCTTTAACAATATACAATCCGGGTACCCGTGCACACGTATAATTATTTTTATTTTAAAATTTAATAATGTCCAAAGTAAACGAACGAATCCTGTCCGATCTATTTTTCGATTTATATGCATATAAAAAATCTGTAGCACTGCATCGAACCCACCTAATTTATAAAAAGTACCTTCATACATACCTACCTACCCAGAGTACCTGTTCAGTACTTAGTTCCTACCTACCTGCATATCTACCTACCCCCGTGTACACCTACATTTCTTTGGAAATATCCATCTTTGGTTACTTATTTTTATTTTATATCATAATTTTTTTGTGATTTAAAGGAAAGAAGTTCTTACTTACAGTAAATATCGATATTTGAATTCAATGGAATACCATGTCTAGTGTATTCCACCTCCACCTAATACCACCTCCCTGATTGGTCAGTCAAAATGAACGACAGGGTCCGGCAAAATTTCCTCACTCATTATTACAAAAACCAATCGATTAAAAAAATGACTTTTTTTTAAAATCGACTCTTTAATATTTTTTTATGGAAATGACATCTTTCAAGTGTCCACCTTTTGATGTCACGGACGCCATAACTCTTTTCGTAATCAATAATTATTAATAACGATAAATGTATAGAAAATTAGAAAAAAAACTTTGCATCTTATTTAGATAAATTTTAATGCGCCGCAAAAACGTTGGTCGCAAACGCACGACAATATTTTCTAAACAAAAAAAAATTAAGGAAAAAATCATGAGTTTTAATAAAAAAATTAATCAGTATATTTCGAGCGGATTTTTTTTTACCACCCTGTTTCTGAATTTGAATTAAAAGACCGACAAAATGCAATCGGCATTTTTCCAGAAGAAACGCATTTAGTACCTACCATTTTGGTGATTTCTCTTAATTTCAAACCATTTATTTGTAATTCGATGGAGCAAAGTAGGTACCTACCCAGTGATTATTATTATACCAATCCACCTGACCAGTAATATTTTTAAATCTTGTAAAATTTGTTAGCGGATTTTTCATGGATTTTTTTGTAAAATATCAAATTTTTAGCTCGATATTGTGGAATATTTTCAATGGAATGCCACTAAAAAACGGTTGAATAAGTTTTCGAAACCTTTTGCCATTGAATATATCAAAAAACATTTACGCCAGAGGCCGTCATTTTGACGCAATTTCGTTTGCAAATGAAGGATTCTCAAATACGCCAAAGCTCAATTTTTTTAAAGGCTAAAGTCTAATTTTTTTGTTCAGGCCCTAGCACGCTTGCTCTATAACGATCGGTAGGATAACTATCGGTAACTTCTCATCGTTCCCTAGGACAACTGCACATCGCTAACGAACAAACAACAGTTGATGTCGAATATGTTAAGGACACTTAGTCATTGTGAACTGTCACTTATTCGTTGGCGATCTGAAGTCATGCTAGGGAACGATGAGAAGTTACCGATAGTTATCCTATCGATCGTTATAGAGCGAGCGTGCTAGGGCCTCTGACCTACCGCAAAAGCCGTGAGGATCTTACGCTAAAAAAATTCGCTGGGTGGGTAGGCCAACGCCTCTGCAATAGGTCATTTCAAGTGGTTCGCTATGTTTGTTGATTTAGAAGTGGTGCCTGGGTTCATGAGGTTTGTCCTGGTCTTGGCGGTGGATTCGTCTGCCCACCAATTTCGTGGCAGACCAGATCGGAAGAGACTGGTTTAGGGAGACTTTTTGGCTTCTTCAGCAAAGCTCTCTCGGAACATCACCTTGCACCGCAGTGGGAGGGATAAAATCATTCGTCCGTCACTCCACACACTGATCCCCAGATTCCTACCCACCCCTCATAACTTTTTCCTTACCAGAACATCATCTCCTTACTTTCCTAAAAAGAACCCTTCACACAGCATCCCCAAAGATGACATAGGCCCTGAGAGGAATTATTTTCGTCCGTCACTCCACACACTGATCCCCAGATTCCTACCCACCCCTCATAACTTTTTCCTTACCAGAACATCATCTCCTTACTTTCCTAAAAAGAACCCTTCACACAGCATCCCCAAAGATAACATAGGCCCTGAGAGGAATTATTTTCTTCAAGGCCTCCTGTGTAGAGCTATTATAAAAATTAAATAAACTTCTCTTTTCCCGGTAGATTTTCCTAATTTTGTTTTAAATTAGTCGAGTAAGATCCATAGTTTGTGTATAAAAAATGCATAAACATTCACACGAAAAAGCCCGCCCTTAGGATTGTGTGTATTGGTGCATATAACGATGCAAAACGTCACTGAGATACATCTTTTTGCCAACCTGAATATATTTAGATATTCTTAAATCGACTCAGATTGGTTGGTTGAATCATTTATTGGTCATCCAATAAATGATTCACGGGGTGGCAGTACCAATGCACACCACCCACGCCGAATGATATTAGAATAACACTATTGTGCACTATTTAAAAAAGTACCTACACCATTTGGCAAAAAAAAAAGGATTATCCTGAGTTATTTAAACAGTTTTATTCATCATGTTAAATTCTCAATATTTGAAAAATAACGTTCCCACCCAATTAGGTACCTACCCACTGGTAAATTATTTTCTATGATCTCAGCAGCCTGAACCGTTCGAATTTTATTTGTCTGTACAAAAGTACCTACACAGCAATTAAAATAAACGTTGTGTAGCTGGCCGGTAACATTTAACCTGTTTTCAATTTTCCTTTCCTTCATAAACGTCAGAATTTTTTCAACTTTTGAAGATGTATCCTGAAATAATTTACATGAAATGTGGTAAATGTAATGTATTATTGGAGTTCGGAAATCTATGGTTTTCAAAATTATAGAAAAACATCTTATCCACATATGCTATTTTTGACGTAATATTGATATACATGAGACTCGTCGAAATATCAAATTTACATGCGAGACGCCATAGAATAATTTTCAAAAATGCCCCAACATTTCAGTACTTTGAAGGTCTGACGATAAATTTTTCCTTAATAAAGCATTTTTTTTTACTGGCTACGAACATTTTAACAGTTTTTAACTCGGAATTTTTTTCGTAAACGTCAGAAATTACCGACGTTTGAAAACGAATCCTGACAAAATTTCCATGAAAAGTCACAAATATAATATATTATTAATGTTCCGAAACCTGTCGTAGTCGCAATAATATAAAAACATCTAAGCCGGGAATCTTTTTTAAGTCGCAATTTTGATTTACCTCGAGGCTCATCGAAATGTTAAATTTTGAGGTGAGACGCCTTATATTTAAAAAAATATACACTTTACGATTTCAGTACTGAGGCTCTTTCAGAAATTTTTCGTGAAGGTCTGACGATAAATTATTCCTTTTTTGAGGGGCGAACCTGGCGGCTGGCAATATAACTTTGAATTTCTTCGTCGAATAATGAGCGCTTCTAGTTTTCGCCGCTAGGTTTTAATACATCAGTTTTTTTAGCAGTTTTTTTTTTTGCATCCGTTTTTTTATATGAAAATTTGCAATTGGTAAAACTTCTGGCTGAATTTTTCCCATACAAATCAGGTCTGAAAAAATCGTATGTGATTTCATCCACGGTCCCTGTCTCGCGATAATCAGCTTTCGGGTCGGTTAAACTTAAGGGGGAGAGTGGTCGTTTTTCGCCTGCAGGGCTTGTCTTAAAATATGGTCGTTTAGAGCATTAATATATATATAGTAATAAGTATTAAATGGTTTTTAATGATATGTAACACATCTTTCTCATAAACGCGCATGTAATAGAAACAGGTCTTACAATGGACCTCTTAGCGGTACCTACTTGATATTCATTTTGCATAATTTTGTGGAGTATAAACTAAATAATGTCGATCATAAAATAATCTTTGACAGTTAATGTTTGCACAGGTGAAGTAGATGGAATGACAAAAATACGCCGACAGCAGGTCAACCTTTCCAGTTTGGATTTATGTCAGGTAGAAATACTCTTTCCAAGATAGTTATTTATGAAAATTTTATTTTGAATTGCATTTAAAGAAAAAAACAAGTAGACTCTGTTTGTAGGTACTGGTTTTAGAAAAGCCTTTGATACCGTTTCTCATGAAATTTTTATTTGGAAATTAGGAAAGCTAGGTATATATGGCAACATATTATTAGCCTGGTGAGCTATCTTACTAGTAGGCAACAAATTTTTAAAATAAAATCCTCCCTACCGGAAAAAAATTATGCAATAAGTGGAGTCTTACAGGGTTCACACATTGGCCCAATCTTGTTTATCTTATTTATAAATGATATTACAAAAATATTTCATGATGTATCTAGCTAGTATCTTACTTTTTGCTGAAGACATTAATTTTTTTAGAATTATTCAGAATATTTTCCATTGTAAAATTCTCCAAGATAATATCAACAAATTGTTAATTTGGTGCAATGAAGATAGACTTTACTTAAATATTTCTGCAATAAAAAATCCAGTGATCTACAATTATAATATTGATAACAATGATCTTGAGACATTAACAAAAATAAAAGACTTAGGTATCACTTTCCAATCAAATCTTTCGTTTGTTAACCACTTAGCCACTGGAGCGATTTGTGGCTTATTTATGCGCCTTTTTAAATGTCGAAGATTGCTTTACGGCTCTAAAAAGCCATTTATCTCTTGATTCGGCAAAAAAAGATTAAAAAAATATTTGTAGCTTCCACGTTTGTTATTTCGGTCTTAAAACGAAGCTATTGTAATGCTTTATCTATAATAGCCGTAGATGTTCCAAATTCGAAATCGTAGATTATTTTAGAAGGATGTTAAAAATAGTTTTTTTAAATATTTTTTTTTGCCCAAAATTTATGATAAGCTGTTTACGGTTAAAATTAAGTCCCTTTTTCAAAGATACCTTTCATTATCAAGTATACCACAGAGAACATACAGAAATCGAAAATATTCTATATTGACTCGAATAAGTACCTCTGACGGCAGATTCAAAGTATCAAACACGCAGGAACCGCGCGGTTATAAACTTTACGATTTTTTAATATTTTTTTTATACATCCTACAAATATGAGATAAACGGTATAATACAGGTTAATTCATTGTCTATATAGCATTTTAATAAGTTTTTATGTCTTTGTGTTAAAATTCGAAGATATGATTTTATTTAATGTTGGCGAAAAATTAAAAAAATGATCATCTGGAAATCTCGAGCAATCGAGGCAAATTTATTTTTTTTTATTTTTATTTTTAACTTTTTAACTTAAAGAGTTAAACCTCAAATTATAATATTTTAATTAATGAAGATAATATTAGCGAAAGTCAATCGAAAATCTGAAACAGAAAAATCAGAAAAAGATACGGATACATCTGGGCAGTTGGTTAGCGCGTCGGCCCGGATTGCCGGAGGACCTGGGTTGGAGTCCCAGATGTATCCGTATCTTTTTCTGATTTTTCTGTTTCAGATTTTCGATTGACTTTCGCAAATTTATTTATTTCGCGTGGTCGCTCCAGTGGATAATGGAAATTTCAAATAAGGGCTTACAAATTTTGGAATTTATAACTAGGCTAACTATAGATTTCAAGAATTTTAAATGTATTAAGCTTTTATATGTTGCCTTTGTTAGAAGTCAACTTAAATACAATTCTCCCGTATGGAACCCATATTATAAAAATCACGTACAATCAATTAAAAGAGTACAAAATAAATTCTTGCGTCTTATAAATTTAAAAATGGGAATTCCAGTAATTATGTTAAACTACAACATTCTTTTAAATAATATAAAGAGGCTTAAATTGTCAGATATAGTTAGATATTAACTAGTACTAATCAATTCAGTTACCGAAATTTCGAAAAAAGTGCATTTTAATGGTCATTTTTTAAATTTAAAAACACGAAATGTCATTTTTCACTGACCGACGTGTTACGAACTATAGCAAATTTCATAGTGGTCGGTAAAAAATGATAGAGCGTGTTTTTAAATTAAAAAGAAATCATTTTTATAAGTCAAAATATTTTTCACTCAGCTTACTTATTCGGATGTTGTACGTTGTACGTAGCTGTCTGTATATTCAAGGTTTTTTGTTTTTTTTTTGCAATAAATTATTTAAATTTATTCTAAACGTCTCAATACGTCTATTAACATAACTCGTAAATCTAATTTTGTCAAGTAATGTGTATTAATGATTTGTTGTCAATTCAATTTGTTGTCAACTAAT
Organism: Limnephilus auricula; assembly: GCA_951813805.1. Taxonomy (NCBI): domain Eukaryota; kingdom Metazoa; phylum Arthropoda; class Insecta; order Trichoptera; family Limnephilidae; genus Limnephilus; species Limnephilus auricula. The sequence continues at coordinate 9,955,433 of OX638409.1, read as the reverse complement.
TAATGTGTATTCATGATCGCAGACTATTTTTTACGCTAGTAGTAAAGTGTAGGCGTATTTTTAGAAGTGTTACATATTTTTTAAGGCGTCATAACTGTCAACTTATTTTAAATTGATGCTTCCGCTCGTTGATAAAGCTGGTAAAAAATAAATATGCCAAAACCTTGGCAACGGGTTTTTTCTTCGTATTCTCGTGGTTTACTTGATTATTCATTTACATTGATTAGATTTCTCTGAATGGACTTGGTATTTTATTTTTTGTATTTCACAGAATTTTTTTGCAGTCTACAATGTGAATTATATATATTTTTTGTTTTAAAAAAAAAAAATTATAATAAACAGTAAGGTGGATTTTTCAAACTCTTACCTTATTTGATGATAATGAAATCGGTGATCAGCGCCATTTTTAATTTTTGATATCTCAGGTTTCTGATATCTTAAATCTAGATATTTGATATCTAAATCTTGAAATCGAAATAAATAAAGTAGAACATATCCGTTCTACATATTTGGTATACTTACCTTTTGTTTAAAAAATACTTTTCAATTCGGTTAAATATTTTGGCCTCAAATCCAAAATTAAGTTTTGTACGAAAAAGGCCGCGCAGCCGTTCCCCACAAAGGCCTACTGTTAATAGTTGATAGACCACTGATTATTAAAACTAAAATCTAACCCATATATAGTACACGCCATTATTTAAGACCGGACTGAACATTGTATGATTCTTGTTATTTGTTTTTGGGGTTTTATGTCGTGTTGCGCTACCTCCTTCTTTAGCCAACGTTACAGTGTCCGTCATCAGGGAAGATGTGTACGATTCATTCTCGCCCAGTTACTGACTTTACAATGAACGTAAGCGAAAGAGAAAGATGCGTAAAAACATAAGTGCGACAAAGAAAGGTGGGCGTGGAGGCATGCCACTTACTTTTTAATCGTCATTGCGACGATCACGTTCAGGCCGGATTCACTTTGTAAACATTTTGCTATTGACTCTGATATCTCTGTTGTGTTTTTATTTCTCCGGTATGTCTTTCAGATTATAAATATTTGATAAAGCACGCCGATACGTTTTAAAACTAGGCTGCTCTGTCGATCGAAGCATGTAAATATTTCAATGGTGTTATTATTTTCTTTAAGATAATTATTTTAGGAAACAAGGGGAAAGTTCTCTATGAATATTTTATATTAAAATCGATAATTTATCTATCGCTGTATCTACTTTTAATAGTACAAACTCCCGAACAGCTTGTGATGGATGACCTGTGTAGCAGGGTGAAAACTTGAGAAATTAAGTTAAAAAATGCCATATTTAATATCTAAATATAGCAATTTTTAACTTTATTTTTCAAGTTTTCACTCTGCAATATTATTTATGTGGATTTCGTAATAATTTTACTCGACTGTTTAGCGTTTCGTCTTGTCTGTTAATTTTTTTGTTAGTTCCGTTTCTGTTTTAAGATGGTTTAAGCCGTTTTAAGGTAAATACATACTGGGTCGGCGAACGTACGCTACGCTACGCCTAACAATATCTGGACTACTTAGCAACCATACATTTATATGAAAATACATAGATGCTTCAGAACCACACTGACAACACGCATCGCAACGTGTGGCCAGTGTGATTCTGAAGCATATATTTCCATAGATTAGGTTGCTTAGTAGTCCAGATATTGTTAGGCGTAGCGTAGCGTACGTACTTCGACCCAGTATGTACATACCATTAATGGTTCAAAAATTATTTTTTAAATACATCTTGAATTTCACCTTTGTTTGTTTGAATGAAGCGGAATATTAGAAAGGGAAATTAATCCACTTCCCGACTTCTGATAGAGCTGAAACTCGGCAGATCGACTCGTTGTCGATGACAATGCATTATACCATATTTTGATGGCAATCACGCACACATGCGTGTACGTATTCGTATGTTTCTGAAATTCTAAGAAATCAAAGCACTTAATGAACCAAATAAATGTCGGTCTTACCAACTCGGGATTTGACCCGGTTGGTAGCGTAATCGATACCGGTCACTGGATAGGAAGGTTCAATCCTCAGTCAAATCAAAAGTTTTGGAAGACATTTCAAAATAGATGTTTTAACCGCTTGGGCACATAAGCTTGTTTTCACGACAATTTAATGTAGGTAGACATTGGAATGACGTATGCCCCGGACCTGAGTTATAGTAAAGTCTTTGATTCTATATTCATATCGACATGAACATATATGAAATGTAAACTCTTCTTCCATCCACAAGCAAATGATTTTTAAATTAAAAAAAAGTTAAATTGTCTTTTATTTGGTTTTAGAGCGGCGCGGCGCGTGAAAAGGTAACCAATAGCATCCTTCGCTTTAATTCAGTGGTTCCCAAAGTGGTCCGTACGGACCCCCAGGGGTCCCCCCCAGATTTAATGGTTTTATTGTTAAGTCAGGGATTTTTGATTCAGTCAATACATTTATTGCCAGGAAAACTCACTCCCTATCCCCGCGGTCCATGGGCAAATTTTGACTGTGAAAAGGGGTTCGTGGGCTAAAACAATTTGGACACCACTGCTATAATTAGACGAAGCGATGCGGGAATCAGAAAGTATTCGAAATCGAGGAACTAATCCAACATTCGCTCGGAAATCTGCACAACAATTATATTATAATTTAAAATGCATACTATTGTTCTGTTCTTGGTTATCCGTAAATTTATTTTTGAGTCATCATGACGGTTAATGCTGTAACGGTGAATGCTGGGTAATTTTCACTATATCAGTAATATTTATAAAGTATAATTTTAAGAATTACCTACCACATCAAGATAAGCTTGAAATTACGGGAACACGTCATATTCATTTTGTTGTAAGTATAATTTATTAACTGAAAAGCAGATATCTGATTGTGTGAAGTAGGAAAATCCCTTGAATGGAGAACTCTATTATTCATATTCTGCTATTTTGAACCAACTATTTTAACAGATCTGTAGATTTTTAAATACCCTTAAATATATTTACCTATACAAATATACCGTTACAATAAAAAAAACACGAAACAAAGAAATGGATTGCAAATATAGGGCGTCCCACTATTGCGAACATCTGCAAAACAAATTGCGTATAGACAAGAACAACAATTTTACAAGAACAACAATTCTACAAGAACAAAAACTTTACATAGGACCCAACCAACGCAAATGAAATAAAATAAAATTCTAGAAACGTGTCAAATCTAACGTAGATTATTATTATTTTAATATTAACTTTATATTATCTTTTCGTCAATTTATAAAATCCAATCCAATCACCGTATACATATTTCTGTAATATTTTTTATTCCTTAATATTTATGTACTTAATTATGTTTGTGTAGGTACATTTATGTACCTCTATGTCTGTCTCGATCCTAGTAAGACATACACAAAAAAAAACCACATGTATTTAAACTTTTTATACATTAATAAAGAGAAAAAAATCACCCCTTTGCTTAGAGCAATAATATATTTTTTAAATAATTTTATTTTTTTATTAGAATAATTATCTTTTTAAAATAACCTTTGAAGGTTATTCCCACCAATGTAATAATACATTCTCTCTAGGTTACAAACTAATTCTTCGAACTTTTTTTTTATTATTTTTTTTTTATTTACAAAAGAAAATCATAAGTCTTTAATATTACATAATTCTTTGGCTAATTACAATAAAAATAGTTTTTTAACAAATCTACCCAATTCAATAAAGAAAAACATTTCTCGTGTTTGAATTGGGGTTACAATTACAAAGGTCAATTGCCATTACAAAGGTAAGAGAAAATCGAAGAAAAAATTTGGGGTAACAAAATACATAAACTTATATAGGATGTTAACAAATATACATTGATAGTGGAATTGAGTATCATATCAGTTACTAAGTTGGATATACAGAAATAGATAAGTAAAAGTAAGAATATAGATGTAGTGAAATAAAATAATATTATTACTTTTCAATTTATAGGTATATATGTTTCCATTTTGTAAAAAGCGTAGCTGTGAATAAATAACATAGAAAAAAAATGTCTAAGATAATATTGTTAATTCTGAATTTGAAATATGAGATTGACAAAAAAGACCTAAAAATAAGAGTGGACGAGTAGGTTAAGGCGCTTTTCCCGGTAACACAAGAGATCCTGGATTCGAGTCCCACTTGCGACCGTTAACTATTTTTATTTTTCTGTCTTGTTATTTTAAATATTTTTGGTTAGATTTATTAGTATTTTCTTCTTCTTTAATGATATTTTTATATACATTAAAATAACTATGTAATTTGTGGGCAGTTTTATAAAAATAAAATGGTATAAGAAAATCACCCATGGGAAGGCAGAGTAACCCCGCGCGTACTGATTATTGGTTCTATAGCACTTACAGAATAACCCCTCAGGCTATTTAATTAGTTTTCGTAACAACTTATATAGGTCTCATAAAAATCGTTGTCTCTCTTACTCTCATGGTTAGAAATACGATATAAACGTGTTAGAAGGAGAAAACACAACGCCTTTTTATTCAAATCTTAAAAATGACCCTAAAATAATTAAGACGATAGACTTCACTTTTCGGACCATACAAAAAGGACGCCCGGGAAAAAACACTTTTCTACATCGAAAATTGCACGAAATGAATTTTTTTTTTTCTACTGCCTTCTAGAAGGTAAAAGTTATGTCGGTAGCTTTTTGAATTTTCCTTGCGTTTCGTATTAACGTAAACATTCACTGTCAAACATGTATAATTTATCGGGAAATATTACTTAAGGTAAAGGTGCTACTAACTTAATTCTCATAAAGAATTACAAAATTATCAAAACATACCGACATAGCTTATTCTTCCGAGAACATATTTTTGTTTTTATATTACAATTTCGTGAAAGTTTGGGTGTAGAAAAATGTTTTCTCCCGAAACTCTTTTTCGTGCGATTTCTATAGGTAAATATGAGCGTTGTCTCATTCGCACATTTCGCATTCGCATGTATTGTAAGTGTGCGTGAGCTTATTGTGAGCGGGACAGAATGAGACGCGGGTGTTCCGCATGTGGTTCAAAGTCTAGCCTCTTAAAATGAAACAAAATGACCTTTACGAAACCAAAGTTCCATACCCCAATGAATGTATGTGATTTTTTTATTCATTATATGTTTATAATACATTATTTATGTTTATAATACATTTTTTTGTTAGCGTTTACAATTATTTTAGTTGTAAAAATAAATGAGCCATTTTTAAAACATTTTTATGTTTGCATTCAAACACTTATATTTGAAAAATTATATCGCACATCCCATAGAACAGTGTCCTAAGTCAAAATTTTCTATTTTTCGTTTTTTCTCTGAAAAGTAAAGTGATTGTGATTATACTGATTTCTATACCCCACGAAAACCTTGTTTGTTCTATTTGTTACATCACTCCATCTCCGCAAAATGTCTGTAGTATCTATCTTTGATGGGACCGCTTGTTCATTATTCATGAATTTGTTTTCGCAATCCGGTAAAAATAACTTTTTTGACTTACGACACATTACTATGGGATGTGCGAAATGTTTATTTCGAATTATAAAATTTGAAAGCATATTTCATCACCTTTCAAAAACAGTTGGATGCGTTCAGAAAATTTCCATTTATTTTGATTTTAATAGGGGGAATACATTAATTACGTGAGCAAAAAATAGGGGGGGGTCCAGTAAAATCTCACCAAATCTCATCATACCGAGAGGGGGGGGGGTCAATAAAAATCTCACATCAACTTTAGAAGAGTATATATTATTATAGCGATAATAAAAATAAAAATAAATTGTTTCACTTCTTTTATGTCCCATTTTGCACCGCTGAAAAAATGGCTACTATAAAAACATTTATTTCGAGAGTAAGAAAAAAATCTCACGTGAGGGGGGGGGGTCCCACTAAATCTCACTTAATCTCACCAAGGGGGGGATATAAATTTAAAAAAAACCTGCTCACGTAATTAATGTATGTCCCCATACAAAGCGGAAATATTTAGAGCGTCCGACAAAATAGGCACAAGACCTGTGAGGTTAATAGAGATTCCAGAAGATATCAGCTGCAGCAGAGCTCTCGCACGCCTATTTTGTATGTACCAGAATACATAGTAAACGCATTGCATACAACACGTGTTATATCTCTATTCTATTTCCATCCCCGTTAGCCGTTTTTACTAACATTACTCATTGGTAAGCTAATAAGCTGTAAGCTCTAAAATTCTAGCGCTAAGCCGCTAAATTCTTACTGTAGACGTGGGTTTATTCGTGCTAGTGAATCAATTCTTTCTGATTCACCAGCGTCGAGTGAATCGATTGGTGTGATTCACTCGTTCGCTATCATAAATAATGACGACCGGCCTAGTCTAGAGGCAAGGCTTTGGAATCCCATTCCCAGTCCTAATTTTATTTGATTACTTGTGTTATTTCACAATTAATTAATAAAAATAATATATCTTATATTTGCGGCACGTTCCAGAGTGGAAGATACTCTCAGTATCGCTCTGGTGTAATACCACCATTCAGAATTGAAACGTTGCTTAATAATGGCTTTAGCCGTGTTTAGTGACTAGATCTGAATAGCCAGGTACTTTCCCACCTTCTTCTTCCACATCTCCTTCCCTTCCCCACTTACCTTCAGCCTCACAACATACTCCAATTGGGGATGCCATAGTCTCACTGGCTCCAGAAGGGAGCAGTTAGGGACTCTTGTGAAGTTTCTCTATAAAAATAAAAAAATTATCGCCAAACCAAGTCCTTTAATCATTTCTTCCTGTAAATTATACAGTTAAGAGGGTATTACCAGAGAATACCGGAAATTAGTGATTTTTAAATCGAATTCTAGACGAATTGACTCTTTTTTACTAAAAAATATAAATTGATTTTGAAAGATTGTTATTTTATTTGGTACACGCAGTTTTAAAATTTTGAAAAACTAAGTGTAATGAGTAATGAGACTAACTAATGAGTGTTAATATACTAAGGTTATACCGTTGGTGGTTGGCAGATTTGTTTGATTTTCAAACGATGGATTCTATTAAACAACACAAATATCAAATCATATAATCATACAACAAAATAATTTTATATGTAATCTAGTCGACACAGTTTTAAGAATTTTAATTTTAGTTAAATTAAAATCATTGAAAAATAAATCCGAGAACGTGTTTTGTGACAAAAATACCTTAATTTTTCCTATTTATTTAAGGTCTTACAAACTAAAATATTTCAAAAATTTTTTACATACTTATTTTGTTTAGACATTATTGAAAAATCATTAATACTTATGATCAAAAAATACTTACAAGAAGTACACGATATTTAATAATTTATCATCGTGCGTTTTGAGCTTTTTTATTGCTTACTTGAATGTGGGTATATATTAAAAGCAAGTTTTTAATGAAATCAATCAATATTAAATTTTTATTTAAAAAAATTGATATTGGGAATAATAGATCATTCTCATTGGAACCTCCCTGTACAGTTGCAAGCATTTTTAAACTTTTATTCTCAGCTGCTGGTCAATCGCTCTCAAGTAGTTGGTAGCCATTCAACTTATTAAGTGTCAACTTATGAAGTTGAATGACTCGCCCTTGACGTCACTGACCGAAATAGAATTTGTTGAATAAAATGAAGTTCTGTTCGAAATTTAAAATTCGCAGTGTGCTCGTATTAGAAAGAATATTCCAGGAAAACAGCACTAGCTCCAGGAATAAAACCGCATTTTTACGATTATTCACCTCGATAAAGTTATTTTTGCGGTTGAACCGCAGTCAATTATGATAATATTAAGTCTTGCGCCGATCTTCGAAGTGAGAGCAAGTTTTATTGCGCTAAAACGCGTGTTTTTTTTAAACAGTTTTGTTTCGACGTGTTTTAAGTTTTGGTGTTTTTTTTATCTTTCAAGGCTTCAGGAAGAATCATCGTCTCTCTTTTTTGTTGCAATTGTGCAATTGGTGATTAACATTTTGTAAGTAAAACTAACTAACTAAATAATCATCAAACCGTTTCACCGCAGGAGTAGGCAGAGAGGACGGACCGACAAAAAACTTAATCTTGGCACACACTCCTTGCCCCATTAACGCGCGTCGTTTCATACATCATATTATGCTCTTCTATTATTCTGACCCTTAACATGGCCCGACTCAAGTATCTGAATCACTTGGTCGTGCCATGTCATACTCGGGCGTCCCCGACTCATTCTACAATTCATATTTTCATATATTCTCCTTACACTCCTTTCCTCATTCATTCGCTCTACGTGCCCAAACCATCTGAGCGTCCCTTTCTTAATCTAAGTAAATCTAAGTAGTAATATAATAATACAATTATAAATATTCATTTGGTTAAACTTTAAAGTACCTACCCAAGACAAACATCCCCGTGATATTACGCGTGGGTACAAATCCAAAGGACGCGCGTTCAATCCCGGTGTGCGCAAATAAATTTTAATTTGTGTTATTTGTGCAATTTATTATATAAAAATAATGTTATAATATATTTGCGGCATTTTACAGAGTGGTAGATATTTTCAATAACGTTTTGGTGAAAGACCACTATTCAGAATCGAAACGTTGCTTGAAATAACTTTAACCGTGTTTGGTGAACACACCTGAATCGCCAGGTAATTCCCCACCTTTCTCTTCCACATCTCATTCCCCTTCCCACTGCCTTCAGCTTCTCAATATATCTCATTAGAATTGCCATATTCTCACTGGATCCAGACGATTGGGAACAGTTGGGACTCTTGCGCGGTAATCACATAAAAAGACAAATTCATTAGATTATATTTGCAATATTCTGCAGATAAAATAAAATCTTCGCTATATTATCTAAGTATCTAGTTTTGTAATGAAATTGCACATTTTTCGTATGACCTCACGACCTCTTGCCTAATACCGCCTTCGTTACGCTGTAATTATTTTTTTATCTACACGCCATTATTATCAACAATTATTTCTAAAGAAGTCAAAATACATCATTATAATTTGTGGCATGCAATGATATAATAACATACAATAACAATAACACACGTCTGACGTTTGTCAATCGCTCCCCAATAATCATTCATTTGCTATTAAAAACATTGATTCTTTTCTCACAATTTCAACATAAGCTCATAATATAAATTAAGGTGAATCAAACACAAAAGTGAGTGCTTGTTTAAGTGTAAAAAACAGTGCAAAATCGGACTATTCATTAAAAAAAACTCAAGCTACCCACAGTATTGTTAACCATTACCATACCATTAACTGACTGCAGCCGCAAGCAAAACAAAATATGGATACAACATGCAAGTATTGCGTTAAGCAGCTAAAAGAGGCTGAGTGTATAAAGTGTTCGACCTGCAAATGCATCATCCACATCGAGTGTGCTAATATTACAGCAAGTGTATTTAAACGTATGTCGCAAGGTAAAAAAGATGCCTGGAAGTGCAATAACTGTATCCAAGCCCCGGTCAATCAAGATGCTCGATCTTGCTCCTCAGATCAAAGCAACGAATTAACTGTGGAGATCAGAAAAATGTCACTGCAACTAGAAAAAATGAACACTAAAATGGATGAATTCGAAAAGGCTTTTTTTTCAAAACACTTTTATGGAAGATTTCTCAAATAAAATGAAATTAATTAACGAAAAATTGGCAAAAGTAGATAGACTGGAAATGGAGGTTTCCGAGCTGAAACAAACTGTTTTCATGTTAGAGAGGGGTAACAATGAAAGGGAACAGGAACTTCTCTCTAACAACATCGAAATTCATGGAATGCCTGAGATCGCTAACGAGAACCTGCCTACAATGATGTCGACTATCGCAACAGTCATTGGATGCCCTCTACATCAAAGTGACATTGAATACGTTAGCAGAGTTAGTAAGCGTAATCGTAATCAAGACACGACTGACGGACGTCCAGGAAACATCATCGCCAAATTCACGTCTCGCAAGAAGAAGGATGAATTCATAGCAGCCATCAAGAGGAAAAAAGGAATGACTACCAAGGGCATCGGGATGGCCGGAGCTGAACAGAGGATCTTCGTCAATGACCATCTTACGAGGAAGAATAAATCCATACTGAGGTTCGCCAAAGGATTTAAAAACGAACACAAGTATCAGTTTTTATGGATAAGAAGCTCAAAAATCTACCTACGGAAGAACGAAACATCACCTCCCATACACGTATCTTGCGAATCGCAGCTAAAAAACCTTATATGATCACCATTCCCATGTTAAATCACCTAGCTTGTAACTACTATTTTTCTCCTACATTTTTAAATATTTTTTTCAATATCACCCTTTTTACATTGACCCCACCTGCTGATAATTATTGCTCACTAATGATTTATATATCACACTCACACACTTTAATTGACAATTGTATGCTTTGCTTTGCTATTCCCAGTGGACTTATGACTATCAACATAACTCTTGAATATAATATTCGTAAAGTATATTTTACAGAAACCGAATTTATCAATGTAATTAACAAAATTTAACAATGCTTGATTCTTTATTAATTTTTTATCAAAATGCTAGAGGTTTGCGCTCAAAAACGATAGAGTTTCATCAAAATATGCTGCTCAATAATTATGACCTGATCTTTATTACCGAAAGCTGGTTGGTTGATAGCATCCTAGATGAGGAATTATTTGATAATCGCTATTCTGTTTACAGAAATGATAGGGATAGCCATCGCACTGGTAAATCAACTGGCGGAGGCGTAATCATAGGTATTAAAAAGGAATTTTTTGTTACCCCCCGCTCTTGGAAATCAGACGCTGAAGATATTTGGATAACTGTCAATACATCAAAATCTAATCATCAATGTTATAACATCCACATGTGCTGCGTGTACTTGCCTAGCGTCGGTCCAAAATTAACATCTTTAGAAAGATTAGCATTATTTACTAGTCATACCAATATTATTTCTGACTTAACAATCCGTTTTCCCAATGACAAGTTTTTAATCATCGGCGACTATAACATGCCGAATATTGAATGGAATAGTCAACATACGTCAACTAACAGAGACCAATGTTCACTTGCGTTACTTAACTGCTTATCTTTTGCAAACTTAACTCAATTTAACCATTTACCTAACAAATATGGACGAATCTTGGACCTCGTTATCTGTAATACTCTAGCTAAAGTGTCGCTTGCCGATCACCCTTTAGTTAAAGAGGATGCTCATCATAAATCATTGATTGTAGAACTAGACTTCCCATCCACTAATGCAACCCTCTCAACTCCTCGAACAATAAAATTATTCCATAAAGCAGATTATGCCGAAATCAACGAGAGACTGAAAGAGACTGACTGGTCTACTGTTATAAATGCAACGGTTGTAAACACAGCACTAAGTTCGTTTTATGTTATAATTGAACAAATTATCAATGCGTTCATTCCCAAGAAAGTCGTAAAATCTGGTAAATATCCTCTATGGTACACAGCAGCCTTAATAAAAATAACAAACGAAAAATTGAAGTTCTTTAGAGCATGGAAGCGTCATCGGAACCCTCTCGATTATCTCTCATTTTCTTTGCTCCGAAAAAGGCAAAAAACGGTTGCTTCAGCGGCTTACAAAACCTATATTTCTACGATAGAATCCGGTATACAGCATAATGTTAAAAAAATATGGTCCTATGTCAATTCTCAAAGAAAATCTCCTACCATCCCCGATCATATGATTTACGGTGAAAAAACTGCTAAGGACAGTAAAGGAGTAGCTGATTTATTTTCTGAATATTTTGGATCTGTATTTTCGAATGTCCAACCTAATCATACAAGCAATACCAGTGATTGTTCAAATTCAAATAGCGTAATTAACTCAATTGAGATCAATGAAGACATCACCTTCAAATACCTTAAGTCCATTGATATCAAAAAGGGACCAGGGAATGATCAACTTCCAGGGATATTTATAAATTATTGTAGTAAACAATTGACTCCTCCCATTTTTGCTATTTTCAAACTATCGCTATCTGAAGGAACATTTCCCGAAAAGTGGAAAACAGCCTTAATTACCCCAATCTTTAAAAATGGCAGTAAAAATGATGTATCTAATTATCGACCTATATCCAAACTACCGATTCTAAGTAAAGTACTGGAAAAAATTGTTTATGATCAATTATATTCTACTATCTCACCTTCACTCTTAAGTAATCAACACGGCTTCATGAAAAATCGCTCCACAACCTCAAATCTTGCATTTTTTATAAATTTTCTTCATGCTCAAATGGATATGCGATGCCAAGTAGATGCCATCTATACGGACTACTCCAAAGCATTCGACCGTGTTAACCATTATATTCTTTTACAGAAGTTATTAGGTCTAGGAATTCACGGTGATCTCTATAGATGGATCGCATCATATATTAGTAATCGGCACCAAATTACGGTTGTCAATGGCTTCACATCCTGCTTAATGGAAATCGTCTCAGGTGTGCCCCAGGGGTCGCATCTCGGACCACTCCTATTTAATATTTACATAAATGATATTTATGTATGCTTTAAAAATAGTCATTTTGTGTTATACGCGGATGACATGAAAATTTTTAAACCTGTACAGTCTTTATCCGATTGTATGGAATTACAAAGCGATCTTGATAATTTGTGCATATACTGTGAATCAAACTTATTGTCCTTAAACATTTCTAAATTTCATTCTATTACGTTTACTAGAAATAAAAATAAAATCAACTATCATTACAACTTGAATGATAAACCTTTACAATCTATGTCTATATTTATTTATTTATTTATTTATTTTTTCATGTTCTCTATAAAACAGTTATACACCAATATATATCATAGAGAAGATTATAAATTACAAAGTACACAAAGGGCAGTTTTACTACTTAGTGACATTTGCTAAAAGATAGTTGCTGAACTGTCTGCAGTCTTTATCCGATTGTATGGAATTACAAAGCGATCTTGATAATTTGTGCAAATACTGTGAATCAAACTTATTGTCCTTAAACATTTCTAAATTTCATTCTATTACGTTTACTAGAAATAAAAATAAAATCAACTATCATTACAACTTGAATGATAAACCTTTACAATCTATGTCTATATTTATTTATTTATTTATTTATTTTTTCATGTTCTCTATAAAACAGTTATACACCAATATATATCATAGAGAAGATTATAAATTACAAAGTACACAAGGGCAGTTTTACTACTTAGTGACATTTGCTAAAAGATAGTTGCTGAACTGTCTGTAAGTGACATTGAAAATGTCGATGGTCAATGCAGAATCGTTAAGCAGTTGAGTCGCTCTGTTTATTGGCGCGTTCTGATATGTAGAAGTCCTCACTTTCGGAGCATAAAAAAGTGCATGGGATTTACCACGAGTATACTTGTTAGGGACGTAAAAATTAACCTCTTTTAATATAGGCGGATTGAGTATGATACCAGAGATTAGCTTAAAAAAGTGTTTACCTAAAAATATTTTTCTGCGGGCTTCTAAGGTGTTGAAATCGAGCATCCCTGTTAAGAACAAGGATGGATAAAGGAATGGATAGTACGTATATTCCCTCATATACAGGTAACGCAAAAATCTTTTTTGTACTTTTTCTATTTCTAGGATATGGTTTTGTTCAGAAGGGGCATATTATTTAAATAAATTATTTATATGTAAAGATCTAGGTGTTTACTTAGACAGCAAATTAATTTTTGATAAGCATATCGAAAAAATTATCACAAAATCCTATAAGATGCTAGGTTTTTTATTAAGAATATGTAAAGCTTTCAAAAGTGCTAAGACACTAGAAATGTTGTTTTGTTCATTAGTCAGAAGTCCACTGGAGTACGCGTCCACAATATGGAATCCTCAATATAAGGTATACATAGATTTATTAGAAAATATACAAAATAAATTTTCGAAACATTTACTTTTAAAATACAACAAAACTACAAATAATATGTTAACACTACAAAAAAGACGCACATTGTCGGATCTATTGTTTCTGTATAACCTGCTTAATAATAATATTGATAGTCCCGAATTACTATCCGTCATTGGTTTAAATGCTCCAATGAGGCGTACCAGGCACACTTCTCTTCTTCATATAGAAGCCCACAACACCAATGCAGCAAATAACTCACCAATCACTCGCGCAATCACAACCTATACCCATTATGAAAAATTATTACAATTAGACATTTTTCACGATTCATTGCGAACATACAAAACAAAATTATTAAATTTCTTATCATTTTATTAAACTTTAGTGAGCAAATAATTTTTGATTTTAAAATGTAAAATTTTCTCCACCCATACTCTTTCATTTATGTTTTATTAGTCAACCAATGTTTGATTCTTTTCATTAGTTTCATCATAATATAGTTTTAAAACCCAGGCGAAATTACCTATTGATATTTTACAGATTTACGTAATAGGTACAAAACCATGTAATTTATTTAAAATACCTTACAACTTATATTTAATGTACTGTGTAAATCTTATAAACAAATAAATAAATAAATAAAATATTGTTACAATGTAGATCTGTGGTTAGATTATCTAAAAGTTACTTACAATAATGCTTACCGTCAACTGTTACGCCTACCGAGATTCTGCAGCGCTACGGAAATCTCCCTTCTCCGCCACCCCACGCGAAACTCTACACGTTCAACATTTATTGTGATCCGTCAATATTTATCTAATATCGTGATATTTATTGAACGTGTAGGCTAGCGTATTGACGGATCACAATATTTATCGTAGAGGTCTAGATTGATGAAATCCGTGAACTCACGGACCGTGATAAATATTGATGCGTAGGCTCATGAAACTATGATTCTTATGATTTTGATATTTGATATTTGAATGTAGAGAATTTCTAGGAGTGGATCAAAGGGTTTAATCCTTTGATCCACTCCTGAGGGTAGCACTCCGATCCATATTGATGGTTCACGATCATGAAGCTATACGCCAAATTACTAATTTAGATTTATCTTTACTGCGAATCGATTTACATTATGAATATGAAAAATATGCTATGGATGCATTGAAGCTTATCCGACCTTCTCTATTTACTGATACTTGAGAATTAAAAATAAATTTATCAATTACGTTACAAAAAATATAAGCGTAAAGTACTAAATAATTTGTTTTTTCATCACATAAATAGGAGGCTTTTTGCCACAAAATGGCACTATTTCCAAAACCACGGAATGCTTTGTTGCCAAAATATGGCAACTATTCTCTAGTTCTTTAAAATGTTTTAAAGTTAATGATTTAATTATATTTATTTTATAAATCCCATGAATATGTGATAATAGAAAAAAGATAGGTGAATTAATTGGCTATTTAAAACTATAATCAGTGTGTAAGTCTCCATATACAAATTCGGACGTATGATTTTTTTAATGTGGGTAGAAAAATTTCCTTTAGCAATCCGAGGAAAAAGTTTTTAATTGCTCTGTCGCTCCAGTGGATAAGAAACACCTTTTAAAAAATACCCATTTATGGCTAAGATTATTTTTGACTCGATCCGTTGTCAAATTGTAAATTAATTCATAAAAAAAATCCAAACCACTTTGACGCTCCTTTCATCGTGCATATAATACCAAAAACACGCGGAGTTTTAAAGGGATAAGAAGTCAAATATTTCTGGCGTTTGTATTCCTCTTATTTTATTTTATTTTATTTATTTGCGTTATAAACAGTCTATACATTTATATATGACAGTGAATAATATGTTTATGTCATTGACCAATAAAATAACGACATTTAAATATAGGACCATAATTAAAAAAAAATATGCAACAATATACCTAATACAAACAATTCTGATTAAGCGCATCTTCAATTTACAAAGTGATACATAAAATATTTACACATTTCTAAGGTTTACACTTAAATTTTAAAGGATATCAATAATATCTTTGAGGAAAAGATTTCATTAAAATACAAACTACTAAAAGTAAAAGAGAAAATGTGAGGAATTAATAAAAAAAAAAAAAAAAAAATCAATGAAATTAAGTTTTTGGTTAAACATATGGCATTCGATGGAATGTCATTTTTTTATGAATGTTGTGAATTTAGCAAGGTTCATGTTAAACACATCGATGTTTGGGCATAATCTATTAAATGTGCTACAGCTTCTTCTTATAAATACATTTTCAAGGTAATTCGTTTTGCTCTTAGGAATATAAAAGGTATCCATAGATCGAGTAACTCTTTTTGGACATCTAAAATGAATATTTTGTAGTAAGTATGGGCTGTCAATATAGTTATGAATTATCTTATAGAGCATTAATAGGTCTCTGGTGTCTCGGCGTTGATCAAGAGATTTAAGGTTTACGGGGACATAGTTTACATAATTTCGTACGCGAAAAGAGACATAATTGACAAACTTTTTCTGAACTCTTTCTAGATTTGCTTTATACGTAGAACAATGGGGGTTCCACACAGTTGAAGCGTACTCTAGGTGGCTTCTGACATAGGATATGTAGAGAATTTTAAATGTTTGTGGATTTTTGAAAGCTGAACTTACTCTAAGTATAAATCCCAACATTTTCAAAGCCTTCGACGTGATATGCTCGACGTGAGATTGAAAAAGAAGCTTACAGTCTAATAGAACTCCAAGATCCCTTACTACATTTACCCTGTTTAAAATATTGTTCTTAATTGTGTATGGATACAATACTGTGTGTTTCTTTCGAGAATAAGATATGACGCTACATTTATCTGCATTCAAAAGGAGGCGATTTTCTAGACAATACACATTAACCAGAGAGTCCAGGTCATTCTGGAGCTCTATACAATCCATCTCAGACTTAATGATTTTGACAATCTTTTTGTCGTCCGCATATAGGTACAACTGAGAGTTGCGGATAATTTTGTTAACATCATTCATAAAAATATTAAATAAGAGGGGACCAAGGTGAGATCCTTGGGGAACTCCCGAGGTTACGGGGACGAAACTAGAGCAGAACCCTTGTACAGTTACAGCTTGCGTACGATTGTTGAGATAAGAGGCAAACCACCGAAGGAGGTCACCGTGTATACCCATTGCTTCGACTTTCTCTATCAAGATGCTGTGTGGGATTTTATCAAAGGCTTTGGAGTAGTCTGTGTAGACTACATCGACTTGATATCCATTATCCATAGCAACAAGGACTGTATCAACAAACTCACATAGATTGGTTTCTGTTGATTTTTTGGTGACAAAGCCGTGTTGATTTGAAATGATGTGTGGTCGTATACATGGAAAAATGATGTCAAAAACAATTTTTTCAAAAAGTTTACCCATTACATTTAACTTAGAGATCGGTCTGTAATTTTCAATATTGTGCTTGTCTCCTTTTTTGAATATTGGCACAATATATGAACTTTTCCATTCCTGTGGAAAACTGCCAGAAGATAATGAAGTTTTGAATATTTGACTTAGCGGATAACATAAAACATTAGCGCAATTCTTTAAAAATACAGGGTGTATACCATCAGGCCCACTGCCTTTGGTAGGGTCTAATGATTTAAGATATTTACAAACTAGTTGAGTGTCTATATTAACATTATTAAGATTGAGAGTTGAGGTGTTTGGATTATATATTCGAGTTGTAGCCGAGGTAGACGGGGTGGGGGATTCGAAGGAGGATTGGAAGTGCATGTTAAATAAGTTACTTATATCTTCCCCACCCGATACATGCTGAGAGTTAAGAAACATATTGTTAGGAATTTCAGAGTTTTTTTGCTTGGATTTAACAAAGGTCCAAAAGTGTTTGGGATCAGTATTAATATTAATTTCAGCCATATTAATGTAATTATCATAGCACACTTTCTCCATACACTTTTGTCGTTCTCGGAGAAGAGAGAAAATTTGATAGTCGGAGTTACGGTTATAAATTTTGTATTTTTTGTGAAATTTAAGTTTATCTTTAATAACTTTTTTTAATGCGGTGCTGTACCATGGAGGGTACCTTGAGTCTATGTTAATTGATCTAGATGGTACATGCGTGACAATTATCTTATTTAATTCGGAATAGAAACGCGCAGTCATTGAGTCTACATTGCTGCTGTTTAGAGTAGTTGTCCAGTTGACGGCTGCTAAGGCGCTATTAATCTGCCCGTAGTCAGCGCTATGATAGGAGCGGACGGTGCGAGAGCGCGGCGTTTGGAGGGTTGGTTCGTAGGACAAGCGCAGCGACACCTCCAGAGAGCGGTGGTGTGCATCCTCCGGCACTAGCGGTGTGTCACACCCAATAACAGTGCACGCGCGACTCGATATCACTAGGTCCAGAACACGCTCGTTTACATTAAGCTGGTTGTTGAATTGACGAAAGCCGGTATAGTCTAAAAAATCAGAAAGAGTTGAAGATAGTGCATCGATTGAGGACCGATTAAGCACCAGGGAACCGTCCGTGGTTGGAGGCAGAAGCCATGGGGCATGCCGTATGTTGAAATCTCCCAATAGAAGGAATTCATCATTGGGGAAATTGGTATGCATCGTAGATATAAATTCAAAAAAGTCACTTAATGATTTAATATGCTCCGCGCCTTGCACGAAATACGAGCAGTATATACGTAGTTTAGAAGCACGCGCTCCAGAACCTAGTGAAAGAGCAGCGGTGGCTATCTCTGCACGCTTAATGGGCGGGAGAGGGGGTGAGAGGCACGCCGGCAGTTCGCGGCGCACTGCAATAAGTGAGCCGCCTCCGAGTGCCTGGTCTAACAAGATATAATCACGATCACAACGATACACTACATAGCGTTCATCAAATAATTCCGAGTCAAATATACTTGGTAAGAGCCAAGTCTCAGTCAGGCATATCACGTCATAATTGGCATTCAAAACACCGGAAAGGAATACATGGGATTTCGTTCGGAGACCTCTAACATTTTGATAATAAATATTCAAATCACCGATAATAAACATTTGTATGGAACATGTAGGTCAAACATAAATACAGGCATTAGGAGCACATACTTAAGATAAAAAATTATCAATAAAATTAAAATTAATGCCCTGCTGTTATAGTAATTGTAACTTGAACTTAGAATTATGAAGTAATTATAATACCCACAATTTAAACCTAGAATAATGAAGCAATTACGCATTAAAAACACAAGATACAAAATTATCCATAAAAATAATGATATGCAGTTTTTACAATATCCGTTGCTTGCATCTGGAATTAAGAAGCAATTATACACTAATATTAGATACATGAGAAGATAAAAAGTAAACAATAAAGATAATATAGTGTTATTGTAAAATCCATAACTTTTGACTAGGATTATGAAGCATTTACATATTAAAAGCACATATCTCAGAAAATAAAAAATGAACAATGAAAATGATAAAGTTGTATTGTAAAATCCATAACTTTTGTCTATGATTATGAAGCATTTACATATTAAAAGCACATATCTCAGAAAATCAAAATTGAACAATGAAAATGATAAAGTTGTATTGTAAAATCCATAACTTTTGTCTAGGATTATGAAGCATTTACATAATAAAAGCACATACATCAAAAGGTAAAAAATGAACAATGAAAATAATAAAGTGTTATTGTAAAATCCATAACTTGTGTCTAGGATTATGACGTATTTACATATTAAAAGTACATACAAAAGAAGATAAAAAATAAACAATAAAAATGATAATATTTTCGTGGCCCACTTCAGTTGAAGTTTTATACAATCTTGTTTAAATCTTCTGTTTTGAGGATCGCTTAAGAGGATACCTGGCGGTGATTTTTCCATACAAAGGTATTCCCTTTTTATCTCTCTGGATTTTAACCCTAGATAAAATATTGTTTTTGCATAAAATAGATATCAACTACTAGCGTGTCGGTACTTTTTGTTTTTTTTTTGATAAGTTACTTTTTATAGAAGTTATGACCTTCCAAAAATCAATAAAATTGACTGGTTTAAACGCCGTCAAAAGATATTCAGTATACAAACCAGACAATGTTTTTTAAAAAAAGCAAAACGTACAGACATAGAATAGTTTTTTCTTATGTAGTTGGTAAAAAAAAATTGAAAATCAGTCCACTTTTGGAGTAGAAAAGTGGGGAATACAAAACCTCCATTTTAGTTAGGTGTCAGTGCATTGTCCCTTTCGCTCAATATCCGGTGGAGTAAGAGCAACAGTGACAGCAATATTTTAGTAAAATCTATTTCTGCACCACCGGGTATCATCTTAATCCCACCTTGAGATGGCAGTGTCCCGTTAGTAATTCTACCGCTTCCCTCAGTGAGATTCTGGCCGAATCGAGTAGTTTTCTGGTTCGTCTAGTCTAGGATTTTATCCTTTTACGAGTACTTTGGATTGTCTCATTCACAGTGCCCTTTCCCATTACTTATACATATTAAGAGGTAATATCCACATCCAGCAATCCATTCTTCTGTTTTTGTTAACAGCGCAGCACGCGGATGTTTTTACAACGATGAAGCTAAACGGCATTAGTTTTAAATTTATTGCAAAATGTTGTCAAAATGAGCAGCGCGAACAGACAACCTCGCGCGGCCGCGTCTCGGCGGCTAATGGGCTAATGAATCGCGAGAATTTATGTCTTGAGCTGCCATAAAAATGATCAACCGGGAGATGGTAAATGAATGAAAATTATATACTTCATAAATTAATTTTTGGTCAAAATAATTTATAATTTTTCAATAATGTCTAAACAAAATAAGTTTGTAAAAAAAAATCTGAAATATTTTAGTTTGTAAGACCTTAAGTAAATGGAAAAACTGTGGTATTTTTGTCACAAATCACGTTCTCGCATTTATTTTTTAATGATTTTAATTTGTCTAAAATTTAAATTTTGAAAACTGTGTTGACTAGATTATATATTGATTGATTTTGTTGTATGATTATATGATTTGAAATTTGTGTTGTTTAATAGAATCTATCGTTTGAAAATTGAACAAATCTGCCAACGACCAACGGTATAACCTAAAAATAAGCTTAGATTTTTAATATTTTAAACTGCGTGTACCAGATAAAATAACAATCTTTCAAAATAATTTTTTTTTTTGTTAAAAAGTGTCAATACGTCTAAAATTTGATTTAAAAAGGACTATATTCCGGTATTTTCTGGTAATACCCTCTTAACATATATTGTTTTTTGTTTCAGAATTTCACAGTAAAATGTTTGTCTGCCGCCTGGTCCTAGCGCCAGAGACGCTGCGATAAGACCCTGCAATCCCACCGATGCAGAATAGGAAGTTTAAGATGAACGGATCCCAAACCTACCCTTCCCCTTCCCCCTCTCCCCACCCCGACTGCGCCAACAACAACGGAGGCAGCACTCCCGCCAACAAGGTTTCAAGGTTAGAGGGGTAATATACTGCATGAATTTATTATTTTTCGTTTTCATCCCTTCATCTGTGGGCAGTGGTCTAGAACATGTCTTCTAATTCATTGTACACATAATACTTGGTCGAAGTACACAACCCTTTATAATTTTACGATACCTTCCTTAACATACCTATTTAAAATCTGATTAGCTTTATTCCCCTAGGTTTTGGTTTCTTGTATGTTGTATTACATTAATTTCTCATTTCTCATTTCCTTCTATTTTGACCTCTAATGTTGCTACAGTGTACAAATTCGTCCTATGAAATGTTTTTTTCTTATTGATTAATTTATTATTTTTGGTTTTAATTCCCAACTTGTTTAGGCGGTAAATAATTGTCTGAAGGAATTGGAAAGACCAGTTTCACAGTGCTTTGGGCAACTCTTCCCGTATTGCCTATATGAATATTTTTTATTTATGTAATTGCTTTGTTATCGACATTGCGTAGTGTCAATTCATAGAAAATACCTTCAGACATTGCGTAGTGACAAAATGAATGTTCAATTTGACAAAAGTGCCGTCCCAACGGACAAAATGAGTGTCCAATTGGACAAAAGGGATGTCCTATCGGACAAAGTGAATGTCCAATTGGACAAAAGTATGGTCCTTACTGACAAAATAAATGTCCAATTGGACAAAAGGGATGTCACATCGGACAAAGTGAATGTCCAATTGGACAAAAGTATGGTCCTTACTGACAAAATGAGTGTCCAATTGGACAAAAGTGATGTCCCATCGGACAAAATGAATGTCCAATTGGACAAAAGTATGGTCCTTACTGACAAAATGAGTGTCCAATTGGACAAAAGTGATGTCCCATCGGACAAAATGAATGTCCAATTGGACAAAAGTATGGTCCTTACTGACAAAATGAGTGTCCAATTGGACAAAAGGGATGTCACATCGGACAAAGTGAATGTCCAATTGGACAAAAGTATGGTCCTTACTGACAAAATGAGTGTCCAATTGGACAAAAGTGATGTCCCATCGGACAAAGTGAATGTCCAATTGGACAAAAGTATGGTCCTTACTGACAAAATGAGTGTCCAATTGGACAAAAGGGATGTAACATCGGAC
The DNA here is from genome assembly GCA_951813805.1 of Limnephilus auricula. NCBI lineage: Eukaryota > Metazoa > Arthropoda > Insecta > Trichoptera > Limnephilidae > Limnephilus > Limnephilus auricula. The sequence goes on along the minus strand of OX638409.1, from coordinate 9,933,050 downwards.
AAAGTGAATGTCCAATTGGACAAAAGTATGGTCCTTACTGACAAAATGAGTGTCCAATTGGACAAAAGGGATGTCACATCGGACAAAGTGAATGTCCAATTGGACAAAAGTATGGTCCTTACTGACAAAATGAGTGTCCAATTGGACAAAAGGGATGTCCCATCGGACAAAGTGAATGTCCAATTGGACAAAAGTATGGTCCTGACTGACAAAATGAATGTCTTATTGGGTAAAAGGGCTGGCCCAAAGGACAAAACGAATATCCACAAATGGACAAAACGAATGTCCAATTGAAAAAAATTTATGTTCATTGGGCATAATTATTTTTTTACATTAGCAAATAACAAATAGGAGGCACTGAGAAAAATAATTGCCCTTATCACTGAATGGTGATATCACAATGCAGAGTGCCTGTATACTGTCAGATACATTTATTGACAAATCACTGAAAGGGACATGCCCATGCCACTCTCCCTGCTCCGCCGAACTTGGTTTGTTCCTCTCGCCCTTATGGGCAGCTCTATGTCTCTTTCTTATATCATTATAGACAACTTTTTATTAACTTAAAATTATTGAATTTCAAGTTTGTTTTATACACCCTGTTGATTAGCTACCACTGTAGTTAGTAGATGTCTCAGCAACACGTATCATCCCTTCATCTGTGGGCAGTGGTCTAGAACCTGTCTTCTAATTCATTGTACACAACCCTTGATAATTTTACGATACCTTCCTTAACATACCTATTTAAAATCTGATTAGCTTTATTACCCTAGGTTTTGGTTTCTTGTATGTTGTATGTACATTAATTTCTCATTTCCTTCTATTTTGACCTCTAATGTTGCTACAGTGTACAAATTCGTCCTATGAAATGTTTTTTTCTTATTGATTAATTTATTATTTTTGGTTTTAATTCCCAACTTGTTTAGGCGGTAAATAATTGTCTGAAGGAATTGGAAAGACCAGTTTCACAGTGCTTTGGGCAACTCTTCCCGTATTGCCTATATGAATATTTTTTATTTATGTAATTGCTTTGTTATCGACATTGCGTAGTGTCAATTCATAGAAAATACCTTCAGTGTTGCTAGCGTGTATCGATTCCTTATTTATTTCCTGTCAATAGTGCTATAAAATTATCGGAAGTTACGCCTATCGATTGGATATTGTAAAATTATCGATTTCATCGCGCTGGAGCTAGAGAAATACGTTAAATAAACGTCTGAGTCAAGTAAATATCCAAATGGACAAATTTAATGTACAATTGATAAAAGGGCTATCCCAACGGACAAAATGAATGTTCAATTTGACAAAAGTGCCGTCCCAACGGACAAAATGAGTGTCCAATTGGACAAAAGGGATGTCCTATCGGACAAAGTGAATGTCCAATTGGACAAAAGTATGGTCCTTACTGACAAAATGAGTGTCCAATTGGACAAAAGGGATGTCACATCGGACAAAGTGAATGTCCAATTGGACAAAAGTATGGTCCTTACTGACAAAATGAGTGTCCAATTGGACAAAAGTGATGTCCCATCGGACAAAGTGAATGTCCAATTGGACAAAAGTATGGTCCTTACTGACAAAATGAGTGTCCAATTGGACAAAAGGGATGTAACACCGGACAAAGTGAATGTCCAATTGGACAAAAGTATGGTCCTTACTGACAAAATGAGTGTCCAATTGGACAAAAGGGATGTCCTCTCGGACAAAGTGAATGTCCAATTGGACAAAAGTATGGTCCTTACTGACAAAATGAGTGTTCAATTGGACAAAAGTGATGTCCCATCGGACAAAGTGAATGTACAATTGGACAAAAGTATGGTCCTTACTGACAAAATGAGTGTCCAATTGGACAAAAGGGATGTCCTATCGGACAAAGTGAATGTCCAATTGGACAAAAGTATGGTCCTTACTGACAAAATGCCTGTCCATTTGGACAAAAGTGATGTCCCATCGGACAAAGTGAATGTCCAATTGGACAAAAGTATGGTCCTTACTGACAAAATGAGTGTCCAATTGGACAAAAGTGATGTCCCATCGGACAAAGTGAATGTCCAATTGGACAAAAGTATGGTCCTTACTGACAAAATGAGTGTCCAATTGGACAAAAGGGATGTCCCATCGGACAAAGTGAATGTCCAATTGGACAAAAGTATGGTCCTTACTGACAAAATGAATGTCTTATTGGGTATAAGAGCTGGCCCAAAGGACAAAATGAATATCCACAAATGGACAAAACGAATGTCCAATTGAAAAAATTTTATGTTTAAGTGGACAAAATTTTTTTTTTACATTAGCAAATAACAAATAGGAGGCACTGAGAAAAATAATTGCCCTTATCACTGAATGGTGATATCACAATGCAGAGTGCCTGTATACTGTCAGATACATTTATTGACAAATCACTGAAAGGGACATGCCCATTAGCATGGAGCGACATTGCAAAAATCAAATTTCGGTATTGTAATAGCTGCCAAAAGATGCTTTACGTCATTCATATTCTCGTAAAAATACTTTAAAAAATCTAAACTTATGTCTTCATTCAACAACCTAGCGATTTCGTAACGTAAAAAACGTAAATTTAGCCGTTTTTTCCCGAAATCTGAGTACAGCCTCAAAAATATAAAATAATATCCATTACTTTCAATTGCATTTACCTTATTGAACATTACGTGTTTTATAAAAAAAAAACACTGCATAAATTGCTGTCAAACTAGTGAGTTTGTGAGCGCTGTGGAGGTGGAGGGGATAATTTCGCTCCTATTGTTTCGTCGCATCTAGTTTCGTTTCGGGCGTATCATCTACCGCTGACCGCAGACGTGTTAGAATCCTTGTCCGATTAAATTTTAACACATATATTTGTTGTGAAAATTAATGCAAATTACACGAGAAGCAAAATTTTATGTCCAATATTCAAGGCACCAACTGAAATGAACTCTCAAGGGTTATCTACTGTCTCAGAAGTGGTTAAACATTATTTGTTCCTACGATATGAGCGTATTAACTCTACAAAAAAAAAACGTCAGTATTCGAATTCGAAATAAAAAGTGTTATATCTGCAATTGTTGAAGGAATTTGGAAGCGCGCTTCTATTCCCATTGTTTCACACAATCGAGTGATGAAACTGATCCAAGATCATTATAACGAATACTTAAAACTTAAAAATTGGCCAAAGAAAAGTGAGCATTATTATGTTCTTATAAAATCGAAATTAATAAAGTTTTCGATATTGCTTCATGCAAAATCCAAGAATCTGAATATGTGTTCCTGCGAAAAGACGCGCAAGGTACCCACCAAAGAATAAGCATTCCTTCAAGACCAAAGATCCCCGAGAAAAATGATGCTGGGAACAATAAACACCAATACAACAAAAAAATTACATCGGAAAATGAATATGCAAGCTCGTTTATCTGAACTTGTTTCGAAGGTCAGCTCATCTACAGCATCAGCAACAAAACCACGTTAATCCTTTTTTGATGAAAACTAACCATTTTCTTCACATTCTTCGCACATTCCTGAAAATTCCAGTATGATGTTAAAACTCCCCACTTTGGCCGGAATCTGCGATTAGTATGGTTTGTCAGACAGGTCGGCATCAGCTGTTGCAAGTGCTACATTATGCGATTTTGGCATAGTAAACGAAGACGACTCTAAAATGGTGACTGATAGGAGCAAACTCAGACGAGCTAGACAAACGTGTGGCTCTTCTTTAATAAAAACATGGCAGATGTCGTCGGAGTCAACAAAAATTCGAGGTCTATATTTCGATGTAAGGAAGGATAAAACACTGTCTCAGGAAAAAAATAGGGGATAGATATCATCGGAGAACGATTTCAGAAGAACATTATTCCATTTTATTTGAGCCTGGGTCTCAATATGTTGGACATGTTAAACCATCATTAGGAACTGGCAAAAACATCGCAAATGGCATGTTGCACCATTCAAAAGTGAACGGTTTTAATTTGAATGATTTATCAGCGATTGGATGTGATGGGACTGCTGTCAATACAGGCAAAAAAATGGAACTATTAGATTCATGGATGTGGAGTCAGGTCATCCGTTACAATGGTTTATCTGTCAGCTGCATGCAAACGAACTTCCCCTTCGCCACTTGTTTCAACACTTAGATGGTGCTACAACAGGACCTAAAGGGTTTTCAGGACCTATTGGAAAACTTCTTTCAAGCAGCTCTAAAAACACCGTTATAAATTATTCACCAATATACTTTGAGATGCACAAACTTAACGCAGAGGAATTAAAAAACTTGAGCACGAACAAAAATACTTGTACGAAATATTGCAGTTACAACAAATTTAGCAAACCGTCATCCAGGTAATATTTGTCACTCACGCTGGTTGACGACAGCAAATTCAATACTTTGGTTATATATAGGAACAACTAACCCTTCAGTGAACCTAAAAATTCTTGCTGAATATGAATATGTGTGAAGATGGGGCATTACATATTTTTACTATAATAAAACTCACCCGATATTTGAGCACCGATCTACGAGATATAATTAATCCAGTAATTCAAAGAAACGCCTATTTTTGACCCCCGAAAATCTGCTACTATCCATGATAATGGATCACAACCTTATTGTAAGAGAATTGGGTTTCGGACGAATATTAAAGGCGCGAGATAGATGTTTCACTCTTTGTTAGAGACTTTATTTTCAGCAAGTAAATATTACGATATTATCAACTGGCAGGAATGCGAAGTTACACCCTCACCGATACTATCCGAAATCAGTTATGACGACCTAGTCAAAATTATCAATAATTTCGGTGAAGAAAAGGACAGTATTGAATTTCTCATGGTACGGCCTCATACGTGCCGAGCGCGCTCGTCACTGAAGCTTTCCGAGCTTGTCGCTTGGTGGCCGAAATATCCACCGGGCCCTGGGTCAACGGCAAGCTATGGCACGCTCTGGCAGGCGTCGGCACGCGGTCTGACCACACACGTGGGACTTGTCAAGGGTTGTCGTGGCTCGCCACGAGTCTGGTCAGCGCATCAGATTTCCCTGCCACACGCAAGCAGTCGAGAGATTCATCAAATTAGTTACCCAGGCATCGTTGTCTACAGTTGGTCCTGAAGCCAGAGACGGATTCATTCGGGCGTCAATAAAATCTAGGCATGTAATGCCCGAATTTCACACCAAATCTCATTTCAAAACACGATAAATATTATAAAACTTTGATAATGTTTAAAAAATCTCTCTTTGTTAAAATATTTCATTTAATAAAAATTTATGTTTCTCATCAACACGAAAAAAAAATTTAAAAATCAATAATCCTCTTCAAAAAACCAAAAATAGACCCCGCCTTGAAACTATGGTAATTTTATTTTTATTTTCACATGTGTTATGCATATTATTAGCTATAAAACCCACAATAAAATTGTATTTTTGCTATGAATATCGCTCGTTTACAATGCTTGGCAGAGTTTTCAGCAACTTTTTTCATACAATTTTTTTGTAAATATAAATGTGTTGGTTGTTGAATAAAGGAATGTTTTGATCGAGTTGATATTTTTAGACGAAAGAGGTGTTATATAAAGGCATATTTTTTTTGCTATTACAGTACTGGCATCTTTAAAAAAAAAATTCCCATACACCGTCGCTCCACCCTAATGCCCATGCCACTCTCCCTGCTCCGCCGAACTTGGTTTGTTCCTCTCGCCCTTATGGGCAGCTCTATGTCTCTTTCTTATATCATTATAGACAACTTTTTATTAACTTAAAATTATTGAATTTCAAGTTTGTTTTATACACCCTGTTGATTAGCTACCACTGTAGTTAGTAGATGTCTCAGCAACACGTATCACTATCACTGATCCATATCTTCAGTATACTTGACTTATCAAATTTTCTTCCATTCAGAATACCCCAGCCCCGTCCACTCCGCTTATCGGAATCCGGTGACTCCGGCCTCCCTTCGCCTTCCGCCAGAGGGCCGATGTCCCTATCCAGAGCGGGGTCCCGCGAGGAGATGCAGCCGCCCCAGCATCTGATGTCCCATCAGCATGGAGCCCTCGCCCAGCAGGCTGTGGGGGCTCAGGGTGGCTGGGAGCAGCGGCAGGGTTGGGCGACTGCGAGCTCGCACGCAGAGCGGTGGAGGGCCAGATATCAAGAGGCGGATAGGAAGTACAAGGGGTTGCTGGTTAAGAGCGAAAAAGGTGAGTTTTTTTGTTTCGTTTGTCTATAGAGATTAAAATTGCCTCCAGTCTGTTTGGTGTACAATCAGGAGAAGAATTTTAAGGATCTCTCATTTATTTCCCATTGTTTGTCCAAATAAATCCAACCAGAACGCTACGTTTCAGGCTTTTAGTTATGTTGCAAAGAACCGTAGAAGTGCCAAACGACGAATATTTCTTATGGAATTTTGTTTCCGATATGTACCGTATATTTATTAATGACTATTTCAAAATTGCATAGTAAACTATTTTATTCACACTCCTCACTAGGGATCCCTGTTTTAAGGCGGACTATATTGGTGTTACATCATTATTTCCTCATCTTCATCTTTGTTGACTTCCACATCTTCATGTTTGTTGACTGTAGGTTGTGATAGTTTTACTTCATAATTTTTATGATTTCGTCATCTTCATGGTTTACTTAGCCATATTTTGATGTTGTTTTTAAACTTTTTACATCCATTGTGTTTTTAATTTTATTTTGTAGCATGGAATTTACAATTTCTCTGGCCAAAGGATTTAATTTTAGGATGTTCAGTAGATTTGAGGTTTGGTCCTTGTAGTATAGGTGTGTTGGTCCGTAAAATTCTCTTACGTAGAGTTTTGTTATACCTTACGTGACCATTTATTTTTTCCCCCAAACCGGGACACCGAAAAAAAAGGTACAAAAATGAGTTTTCCTGACATCCTTTAATTTCGGTTGCACAAAAAATTCTATTATATTAATTTTTCTTACATTTTTAATAATTCCTGACCATTTCTAATTTTCCCTGTTTCCCTGACAGGCAGCTAAAATTCCGCATGTCAGAAAAATTCCTGTCATCTGGTAACCCTACTCAAGAGTGTACGAAAGAGACTAGATTTCAATTTATCTTGCAGCTACCAATCGCATGGACGGTTGAAATTCTAAACTCTTATTAAAAAAAGCAGATAATTTTTGATTAATAAACGAAAAATATTTGGTCCCCTTTCTATAAAGTACACTCTAACAAAATAGAACGGGTTCAACACAAATTTCTTAGGTACTTAAATTTCAAACTAAAAATTCCAATAGAAAACATTAATTATTTAAGTTTGATGAATATAGTTAATTTAATTACGCTGTCTGACATAAGAATCACTTCAGACTTAATTTTATTATTCAGAGTCGTGAACAACCTAATTGACAGCCCTGCCATCGTTCCTACTATTAAACTCCATGTACCGACAAGGAATACTAGACAAAATGTAACATTCTTTTGCAACACATACACAACCAACTATCAATCAAACTTACTTATCAATAGGATGCATGATTTAGGCAACAAGTTTGGTGGTATTGTAGATATATTCGCTGATTCCCTTTATAATCTAAAATACAATTTAAACCAACACTTTGTGGAATCCTACAAATTATTGTAACATGGGTATAATATATTTAATGATTTGACGTGTTATTGTAATGTTTTTTTTTAAATTATATTTTGTTCTATGTTATCGTCAAATGTTATATTGTTTAAAATATTTCACGGTTTTATGCTATATTCTTCAAAAACTACTTGTACATTGTAAAAAATTTTCACTTTTATAACTTTTGGTATAATTTCTATGTATTATGTGTAATCCTCGATAACATATTATCTTATAATCTATAAATCTATGTAAAAGCCCCTGTGGGCGTATAACAACAATAAATAAATAAATAAATAAAAAAGCAATTTGCTACAGTAAAAATGTTTTTTTACTAAAATTACGTAGCATAGATTTTACGAGTGAATTTACTTTACTATGTAGGAGGCTAGATCACAGCTCGTCTTGATTCTACCGCCAGGATTCTTATTTGCGCGCTTTAATATATTTTTTTAAATTCTACTGCGAGTTTCTTTCTTTTCGAAAACGGGACATTTTGGCGTCCCGAAGCTGTGTTCGGGGACACCGGGACACGCTGCCTGAAAACGTGACCGTCCCGGTGAAAACTGGACATCTGGTCACATTAGTTATACCGAAAACATTAAACAAAGTTTATAATTTTATTATTTTTAACTAATAACGTTTTAAAAACTAGATAAAGTTATCTTTCAGGTATTCTTATTACTAATAAATATTGATATAATAACGTTAACTAAATAAAAACATTTCAATATCAAACATGAAAACGTTGTTAAAAAAAAGATTACCTTACGTAATTTTTTTTTCTTTAAAATGTTAGTAATCCAATGGCAGTCTCCCCATAAACGGCACATTAAATTGTTATAGCCACCTCCGATAGCTTGCAAAATATTATATCGGAAATGTTATTTTTTTTTGTAATGTGTAACCACACTTAGTTCAAAAAATACATACTGAGTATACCGTCAAAATGACATTGACATGTCCCAAAAAACCTGTATAAATCACTTTTACCTTGTAAATTAAAATGGTTATGAAATGCATCGACCCCGTTATAATGTTATTATTCCTTGTAGGGGAAAAATCGTTGTAATCAACTTGTCTCGTAACATTACAAATCATATTGTACCGCCTTGGTTTTATCAATTATCATCAATTAATTAATTACCAGTTTTTTTTCGTTAGTCGAATGAAATAAGTCTTCCTACAAAAACAAGTCTTCCTTAATTTGGTGGAGTCATTAGCGTCCATTACGGGGCTCTTATAAATGCCAACAAATTATTCTCTCAAAGCCGTCATTCATTAAAACAGTGTATGGAAACTTGTGGTAAAATTGGAAAATAACTGCTTCTCAAGCAAATAACCTACCTTTCCGTCCTTCTTTTACAATAGGGTATTTTCACAAACGAGGGATTATGTTGAAAATTTATGGAATATTTAAAGATCATGTTTTGATTTTAATAATTTTACTAAAAATGTTTGTTTTTTATGTTTTCATTCAAATTTATTCATTTTAATGAGAAAGCTAAAACAGCCCGTGGTTGGCAAGGGCATCAAATATGCACGTCAACAAACAACAAAGCACTACTGTCAGAAATTTTTCAAAGCCGGCTAACGCTTATGACGTCACACGATAGCCCCGCCCAAAATATCGTTTTGGCGGTATTACAAAAATGGGAAACTTAGACTTTCGAAGTTCTTACGAACAAATTAACAGCGTTTCAATGTTTATTCTTACATGTTCCCGCCAATAAACATTGAAACCCTGTTAATTTGTTCGTAAGAACTTCAGTCCCGTTTTTAACCGTTTTTACGAATAAAATGATCGTATTTTAGAATAACATTTTTTCTCCGTGTAGGCTTCTCATTGAAATTCCAACACATTTATTTTCTTGATTACATCTATCTATTATCCAGTCCGCCGTTTGTACCACGAGTTCCCATACACCTTGGACAAATTTCCCAATTTATCCACAAACAGTGAAGCAACGAGAGAGTATCTCTTGTAATTACCAACACGGTTCAGATGACGTCGTAAGCCAAAACGCAGTCGGCGCCACATATCAAACTATCTAATATAATATAATGTTGTTTCCTTTAATATACTTATAATGACTTATCTCAAAGATATAACGAGCGAAAGTCCGCCATTGTATTATTGTGTGGTGTAGCCACAGTAATGGGCGTTTTACACGATGTATTTTTTCATACCGATCCCAAATAAAAACTATATTGGGACCCATATGAAGAATATTTGCTTTACACGATTTATTTACATGATTCAATATTAATTTCTTTGAACCATTATATTCGATGTTTTGACCTGTCGACCTGTTTTGGAACAACCGTTCCTTCTTCAGGACAAAATGTACAAGTTTAACTTCGATACGTTTTTAGATTTTCACGACCAAAAGCATTCTCGTTGTTTGTTTTTGGGGTGTTATGCCGTGTTGCGCTACCTCCTTCTTTAGCCGACGTTTCGGATAGCGTTGCAGTGTCCATCATCAGGGCAGATCCGGTAGGTCGGATGTTTTCTTGATTGAATTAATGTAAGTGGAATCTTGGAGGTGGAAATTAACTCACTTCCCGACATCTGATCGGACTGAAACTCGGCACATAGACTCGTTGTTGATGACAATGCATTCTGTAAACTTTTGGTGGCAATCACGCATACACGCGCCGACATTTACGCATTTGTCTAAACTTGAATGACGAAATAATTGTCTGTCCTATCCAATTGGGATTTGGCTCAGTTGTTAGCGGTGTTGACTCCAGTCCCTGGGGAGGAGGTTCAATTCTCAGTTAAACCAGTTGCTTGTGTTTTAAAAGACCATTTAAAACTTGACAGCAATTTAGTAGCCAGTTCCTGGGGAGGGAGGTGTTTCTTTTAATTGGCTAGTAGCCGCAAGAAATGGCGCAACTAGGTCTAAAATTGAAGACAGATGTATGGTTTTTACGGGTTAAAGGCTCTGTCAAACAGAAGGCGTACTTACCACGCGTCAAGGCGTCAGCTAACGTTGCGTACTTTCTATTTGAACGGCTTCGACGCGCAAACCAGTGCGTTCGGCGTCAGTTACTGTCAGTCGGTCTTCGCCACGATGTCCATCGATTCAGATGAAGATAAGTTGTTACTGGTGTGTGCATTATCACGTTTCCGTAGTAATAGAATATGGGTGCATGATATTAATAAGAAGAGGAAAGAATTTGGAGATTATCATCGATTATTCCGGGAGCTTTCATCACATGAAGATCGCTTCTTTCAATGTCATGAGAGTGCTTCGAAGAATTGCATTCCCTTCTGCAACACCAAATAAGCAAATGCACTGTTCCTCGTGTCATACAAACAATGATGTTTTCGGACACATCGATTAACTTTTCAGCAACCATTTTTACCACAGTCAAGCAAGAACTCCCGGCGTCAAAGGAAATTTGGTTAACAAAAATACAATGTGCGTTCTACCGCGGCGGCAGAGCTTCGCGTATTGCTACACGCTCGCTCTGTTTGACCGGTTTAGACATGTTCAGTACAACACAACGTTGCGTTATACGTCCGGGACGTTTTAACGCCTTGATGCGCGTAAGTACGCCTCCTGTTTGACCAATGTTTGACCGAGCCTTTATTATTTTTGTCCGAATTTATATGAAATGACGACCCATGTGCAAACTGGATGAAAAAAAGCATCATGTAAACCGGCCATAAGTTAGTATCTATTGTGGGTATTGCGAGAACGAGTTTCCCACAAGAGACTGCTTGTTTGTTAGGTTACTTCTTACTTCGGCAATCTCTTCCGCTGGATTATATCTGCATAATGCGAAGGCAACTTGCAACATTTGCTCTGTAACCGAGATAGTTTTAAAAGGAAACCGGACGTCGCGCCGGCGTTTTGTCCATACAAACGTATTCATTAATTTCCTCCCTGGATTTTGACACTACTGCAAATATTTTTTTAATATAATATACTAGCGTTTCGGTACGTTTTGCTTTTTTTTTGAGAAGTTACTTCTTGTAGGAGTCAGGACTCTCCAAAGATAGTTAAAATTTCCCGGTTTGAATGTCATCGTGTCATCAACTAACATACGATCAGTATACAAACTAGTCAATGTATTTTTAATAAAAGCAAAACGTACAGATATAGAGTATTTTTTTCTAATACAGTTATTAAAAAAAAATCTTTAAAATCGGTAAATTTTTGGAGGAGAAACATAAGGAATACAAAACCTCGATTTCGACGATTTTATTTAGGTATCATCAGCCTGAGGTGCAATTGTTCCTTTCGCTCAGTATTCGGGGGAGTAAGAGCGACAGTGACAGCAACAGTTTGCTAAAATACCTATTGTTCAAATTTCTCTGCGACCGGGTTTCCTCTTAAGCACATTCGCTGTAAAACAGTATCTTGTAAGTTGATCCACAGGTTACCTCGACGTGAAACTTTCGGAATAGGGCCAAATCACACACTCCTTTGCAGAGATGGCGATAAGGTTGAAATTCCCACCGCAGGCTAATTTGTTAGTTTTTCGGAAGAACTCATACGTCTCATAGATATCGTTTTGTCTCCCTTACTATCACGTTAGGAAATGGATCTAAACGGTGTTAGAAAGAGAACACACCATGCTCAAATCAAAAGTTAATCGCAAAATAATAAAAATGTACAACTTTACGACTTCAAAGTTTTCGACCGCAATTTTAAAAAAAATTAACTTTGTGAATTTTTTATTTGCGTAAGGTGGGCCGTTTTTAAAACTTTTTTATGATTGCATTCGAAATATTTAAATTTTAAAAATATATGTATTTGTTTATTTCGAATTATAAAATTTGGAAGCATATTTCATCACCTTTCAAACTCAGTTTTCAGTTTTCGGATGTGTTCAAAAATATTCTATTTATTTGGATTTTATTGCGAAGCGGAAATATTTTGCCCTTCTAAAATAGGCCCGAGGCTAAGGGGTTTAACACTGGCCGCCTGTTTTGATTTATGCAAAAAACATCGTCGAAATGCTTGCTTTATTTCATTTTATGAAGTTCACATGCACACATTTTGAAATATTTTCCGATCATAATCTACAGAACTAAATTTACCATATTATACAATAAAACCATATCAGAAAAGGGGATTGTCAGTAGAAGATTTTGCACTTCAAAGATTTTTTTATTGGCCTGATATTTTATCATTTTCTAGGCTTATATATTAGTAGCATATTTACATATAATATTTCATACCAAATGCACATGGTTTAGAATTATTACTTGTCCTTAATTATAAAATATTTGTAAGTGAATAAAGACTACCATTTTAAGATATGTCCCTCTTTCTCATTACTCCATCCAGCTTCGTCACATTGTCCCAATCAGAGATTCCATACTGTATAATAATCCCTTCATCTCCATAAAAATGGGACTTTGGTACGGTTTACCACATAAAAATATATAAATAGACCAACTGTCAACAAATGTAACGTCGTTTAAACGAGAGTTGAAAGAAATACACCAGTAAAAGAACGATCTGGTAAACTATTTATCACAGCAAATTACGACCTGTCTACATTCCTGCTGGCATTTTATTGTGTAGGCCGAAATTCGAGCAAGTATCTTGAACCCACTGAAGATAACAATCGATAGAAGTGGTTTGCGGGCGTTTCCGCATGCCCTTATCTTCTCGTGCCCTGCCTTTTCGACGGACGTTGGCTATCGTGTTGACTTTGTTTATTGCGGCCCGGAATTGCTCTTCAGTATACTGGCCAAACCACTGTCTCGGGTTTTTCAGCCACGATGTCCTCCTTCTTTCAGGGCTCCAGGGCCGCGTCTTCCGGCAATCTTTCCCTGCATTATGAGATGCAAGATCTCGTACTTCTCCGAATGTCTCTCACGTGTCCTAGATATTGAAGTTTTCGGATTTTCATTGTTTTATTTTTTGGATTTTTTGTTTTGTTTTATTGTTTTCTGCATGCCCGACGTGAGCTAAAATTTACCTTACTTCTTGATAAAATTGATCGAACATTATAAGGCGAAGGTTAATGCTAATTCGCAAATTTTTGATTAATCTTTACTACGAATCGGTTTATGTCACAAATGCAAAAAAAAATATGTATTGGATAGATTGAAGTTTTTCCTACCGTTTTTACTGAGTATAATAAAAATAAAATTATTCATTTAAAAAATATATAATCGTAAACTACCATGTATTTTTTCAGTACTCATGTATGTCAGCTTATAATAAACACCTTTTTAAAAAATAATTTTTGTGGCAAAAATTATCTTTTTTCATTGATTAACTTTTTTCTTTTTTATAAAATTATTCACAAAATAAATAAATACCACTTTTGATTGATGTTTCATTTCAAATTTGGTTAATTAAAAATAATATACGCATTTGCGGCACGTTGAGAGTGGTAGGATACTTTCAGTATCGCCCTGGTGAAAGTCCACCACTGGAGTCGAAACGTTAATTGAAATGGCTTTGAGAGGAAACCCGGTCGCCGAGAAATTTTAACAATAGGTATTTCAACTGTTGCTGTCACTATCGTTCTTACTCCCCCGAATATAGAGCGAAAGGGAAAACTTCACCTCAGGGTGATAATACCTAAATAAAATCATCAAAATCGGGTTTTTGTATTCCCTATTTTTCTCCTCTAAAACTGGATCGATTTTTACGTTTTTTTATAAAAAATTGTACGTTTTGTGTATTTAAAAATTCGTAACTAGTTTGTATACCGAACAACTGTTTATATAGCAAGGCTGCCCAACCCCAGTCCCGCGAATGAATTATAAATGGCCCGCGTGAGTAAGTTTAAAAAATGCCTAAATTGACTGAAATAATAAGTCTGTAAATAATCAATTATTACAACTATAACATACAATTTTGTGTGTAACGAAAATTACGGGATGACGGACTTCCCGGCGGAATCCAATAAAATGTCAAAAACTAAATAATTCATATCCCGAAAGAGAAAGTCTCTACCCCCCCCCCCCCCCATTACTCACTCTACCCCCACACATTATTTATTACACTTATAACTGTTGGTTTTCCAAATAAAATAAAATAAAAAAATAGTTGAGGTACACTTTCTAGACATTTTCTGATCAGTGCTTGAACCCAGTTCATTTGGTCTTGATTGGACAGTGGTGGTAGAGGTACCTACCTACTCCTTTTGCTGGTTCTCGCTCTGTCTGCCTGTAACGTCCGTGTGGCGGAATGTGTGGTTTATTATCATTGCTGTAGTTGTTTTTGTCGTGTTGAGGAAAACGCCTCGCGTGGGATTTGAACCCGCGGGGTTTGTGATTGCCAAGCAGACCGGACCAGCTGGTGTGGGAGGCGAAAGTCGACAGAAGGGCACGCAGTTGTAATAAAAATGTCATTTATTGCTGGTGCTTTTGCCCTCGGATATACACGGTGACCGGAAACCTGTAGTACAAACTGGTAAGACACTTGACTTCCAATCGGAAGGTAGCGGGTTCGAACCCGGCGTGTGCAAATAAATTTTTTTGTTTAATTTGTGTTATTTCACAATTAATTAATAAAAATAATATATATACTATATTTGCGGCACGTTCGAGAGTGGAAGATACCCTTAGTATCGCCCTGGTGTAAGACCACCATTTAGAATTGAAAAGTTGCTTAATAATGGCTTTAGCCGTGTTCAGTGACTAGATCTGAATAGCCAGGTACTTCCCCACCTTCCTCTTCCCCATCTCCTTCCCTTCCCCACTTACCTTCAGCCTCGCAACATACCCCAATTGGGGATGCCATAGTCTCACTGGCTCCAAACGGGAGCAGTCGGGACTCTTGTGAGATATTCTCTAAAAAAAAAAAAAAATACACATAAAATAGAGAACACAAAAAACATTCAAAAATATTTTTCTTACATATTACGATTTACATATTACATTAATAATAAGGGGTGGATATGAGAATCTGGGTGTCAGTGTATCCAGGAGTGACATTTTTGAAATGAATCATCCCTTTAACCTGCGGTGCATGGCGATGGGTCGAGAGTCCGGGTGGAGAGGTCTAAAGGCCTCCCTCAACCAGTCTTTCTCGATCCGGCTCGAGACGCAGAAGGTGGTCCTAGACCTAGACAAACCTCACCGCATGAACTCGGGTATCCTTGCTAAGTCACCAAACGTAGCGAACCACTTGGAGTGACCTATGGCGGAGGTGTTGATTATCCAATCAATGGTTTCCGGGGCGGCGCACAGTGGGCTGAAAATCGCCTTTCATAGACATTGAGACTTGAATTTTCATGGGTCTTTTTTTGGCTAGAAATGGACTCTGCTGATCATTACTATGCTATAAATAATAGCTAAGTACGATCCAGAGGCCCTAGCACGCTCGCTCTATAACGATCAGTAACTTCTCATCGTTCCGTAGCATGACTACAGATCGCCAACGAATAAGTGACAGTTCACAATGACCAAGTAAGTGTCCTTAACATATTCGACATCAACTGTTGATTGTACGTTAGCGATGTGCAGTTGACCTAGGGAACGATGAGAAGTTACCGATAGTTATCCTATCGATCGTTATCGATCGAGTGTGCTAGGGCCTCAGGAGCGGTTACGGCGTAAGATGTGCATTGTCTATGGTTGATCTGCGCATAAAGCGCTTAGGTGTGAACGATCTGAAGGGATTGTACGGAGAGCGATATTTGGCGTGCTATGATCTTTAATAGTTTATAGCTGTGCCTGAACATGGCTTAAGATATTTTCATCGACATTTCTCTAAATCAGTATTTTTCAACCTGTGGGTCGCGACTCCCTGGGGAGTCGCAAAGCATCTATAGGGGGGGTCGCAGGGGGTCCAAAGAAAAATATAAAAAAACAATAAAGCTCGAAAATATTTTTACTAAGTAATTATTAATTATAGGACATTTAGTAGTTAACATGAAATTTATATTATAAAATTTATATGGGTCAAAAATCCTGAGTCACATTCACATTACTGTGAAGGTTGCGCCTGTTTTCGTCAATCAATTTCTGCCATCGCGGATCCGTTTTTGCTTCATTATAATTAAGTCGTTTTCTTAAGTTAACCGAATCCTCTGTTTGTTTTGTTATTTGGGTCATTGACGAAAACGTCAACTAGCACAAGTAAGAGGTGGCAAATGGAAACAAACACTTCCAAGCTTCTGTGGTCAATTATGGGAATTCAAATTTTCTTTTTAACCAAAAGTTATCCAATTTAACAGACTTGAATTTCAAGTGCAACGTTCCATCGGCAGATAATTCCAGCAGACTTTCTTTTAGGTTGATTTCCAAATTCCCTCATCTGTTACATTCAAAAATGGGTTTATAATCCGCCTTTGCCCAGTATTCTGTGATGGTAGGGGGTCGCGAAATATTTTTACGTACCAAGGGGGTCGTGCCATGAAAAAGATTGAAAAACACTCTAAATAATAGCTAAGTACGATCCTGGTACATAGTACGTATCGTCTGCAGAAGGTATATTCAAAAGGAAGTAAGTTGCGCATATATTATAATTACACAACGCCTCGTATCTCCATTTTAAGCGTCTAATTACGACAAAATAATGTCTACCGTAGAATAAACCGCAATGTGCACTCAAGAGATTGAAGTTCCAAGAAATAATAAGAAAGCAGTCAGGTCCAAAAGCCAATAGGAGTTATGTGTACAAATTTTTGTTTTACGTAACTACAGGTTGTTAAGGGGATACCCGGCGGTGATTTTTCCACACAAACGTATTCCCTATTTATCTTTCTGGATTTTAACCCTAGAGAAAATATTGTTTTTACATAAAATATGTATCAACTGCTAGCGTGTCGGTACTTTTTGTGTTTTTTGATAAGTTACTTTTTATAGAAGTTATGACCTTCCAAAAATCAATAAAATTGACTGGTTTAAACGCCGTCAAAAGACGTTCAGTATACAAACTAGACAATGTTTTTTTTTTAAAAAGCAAAACGTACAGACATAGAATAGTTAAAAAAAATTGGAAATCAGTCCACTTTTGGAGGAGAAAAGTGGGGAATACAAAACCTCGATTTTAGTTAGGTATTGTAGTAGCCTGAGGTGCATTGTTGACGGCAACAATTTAGTAAAATCTATTTTTCAAATTTCTCCACCACCGGGTTTCATCTTAAGGGACGTACTTGACTTACTTGGTTTGACCAGTCTTCTTCTTTCGTATGGTGGATCCACCTTTGAGTGAGATGTTCCCTTAATATTCAGGGACAAAAAGCAGTGATTCCTGCCATTATTTGGAGTAAAAAATGTAAATAAAATTTTGTTCTGGTTACCTTTTTTTTTTCTTCAAAACCAAAAATTCTTCATCATATTATGACCGCTCACCTAACTGTCCAATACTTACTGATTTTTTTTATGTTTTCGATTGACTTTCGCTAATATTATCTTCATTAATTAAAATAGTTTAAAAAAACTGTTTGCTCTCAAGATTAATTAGCAAAACCAAAATGTTCTTACTTAAAAAAATGTGTTACTTGGTTTTAGGTAGTAAACCATCATTATTAATATTATTTGTATCAATGTATATTTCTTTTAACTTAATAAATAAATAAAAAAATTAAAAGAAAAAACAACTTTAAAAATGTCACCGGAGACTAAAATTTCATGTAATTTTCTTACTTCAAGTAATGTCAGGAATCACTTTGGTTAAAGTATTTTTTTGTTGAAATTGTTGCCTGTTTTAATATTATGCCGATGATACGATGCTTATTTCTAACCAAGAAGATAGAGAACTAAAGATCCACAGTCTCTCGCGTCTAGGTTGAACAAAGTATGTATGAAGAATGAGTTAATGATGAATGTAAGTAAGTCCAAAGTCATGGTTTGAAAGAGAGAGTAGGAAAACACTGTTCAATATAGTTGAGAACAATGAAAATTAGCAGCGAGTGGAGGCGTTTGTTAATTTGGGATGAGGTTCACGAGAGATGGAGAGATTGTTAAACCCTTGGGTAATAGATGATGGTAATAGAATGAAGATATTCTTCACAGACAACAAACAACCGTAGATTCGTTTTGGGAGATATATCTCCCAGCCTGGCATGGTGTCGTAAAAGTTAATTATGTCATCTCTTTTGTATTACGGTGAGAAATATGTTTTAAACAGTGTTAAAAAGAGAGATTACCGTGCATTAAAATTTTGAAATAATTCTATAAAACGACTTTTAGCGTTTAAAAAATTTAAACAAATGTTAATTTTTCAAAGAAAAATTCTTCTGAAAGGTTTATACTTTGTGATGGCATTATTTATTTTAATAAAAAGACAAATAACATTGTTTAGATCACTTTTATTCACAATCTTTCACATTTTTCGTGAACAATGTTCAAATCGTCAGGATTAAATGTACACTAAAGTAAAAAATGACAGATCATTTATGGGAGGATCGCTTATAAGTTATAAGCAACAAATTTTTATAAACCCTCTTTTGAACCTTTCCCCATTTAACCGCTAATGACCCTAAAATCCCTTATTCTAATAAACTTCCCTGACTCTTACCCCTCTCCCTTCCTTCTACCCCTTCCTCCCATAGGTGGTCTGTATTTATGTTTTAACTTTAGTGCACATTTAACCCTGATGATGTGAACATTGTTCAACATGTAGATTGTGCATAAATAAAAGTGATGGAAACAAAGTTTTTTTTTTTGTTAAAATTAAATAAATATTTTTATAGCAAACGAAAAAAGTGAAGTGATAATGAATGACTTTTATAATACCTTTATTTGTCTATTTAAATATGTATTACGCGATAAATACCAACAGTTAGCGACTTTAAAAACTTTATCTTTGTTTGCGTTAAAAATTTTTATGTTTTTAATTGCGTGGGTCGATTTGTAATACCAAAATATGAAATAGCCTTTAATCTACTTTCAAGAACAGTATTTTATTTTGAAATGCGTTCGAAAAATACAGAGAATTAATCTAGAATTAAATTTAATGCGAAAATATGGTAAGTACCTTGGAAAATGGCAGAGGCTTTAGAGTTTTAGAGGTTGAGGACATTAATATAAAGGTGAATGCAGGGAAATTAATTATCAAAAGACTGAATGCAGTTGTTGCTAATAAAAAGCTGCTAAGGATGTGAACAGTCCATGACGGAATTCTGATAACAATCCTGTCGTATGATAGTGAAGCATGGAATGATGATAGCGGACTGAATGCAGTAGAAATGACATCCATGGGGCGTACGTGCGTAAAACCATGCGCGACCGAATTGCGAATGAGAAGATCCGAAAATAATGCGTTTGCTGATGGTACTTTCCCATCTTCCTCTTCCTCATCTCCTTCCCCTCCCTTATATACCCCAATTGGAGATGCCATGGTCTCACTGGCTTCAGGCGGTTGGAAGTTGGAAGCAGTTGGGACCGTTGTGCGGTATTCACATAATCAAAAATAAATTGTTATTCTTATTTTAATGAAAAGACAAATAACTTTGTTTAAATCACTTTTATTAATACACATAATTTACATGTTTCATGAACGATGTTCACATCATCAGGATCAAATGTATACTGATCCTGATGATGTGAACATCGTTCATTAAACATGTAGTTTATGTATTGTGATGTACACTGATCCTGATGATGTGAACATTTGATCCTGATGATGTGAACATCGTTCATGAAACATGTAGATTGTCTATTGTGATGTATACTGATCCTGATGATGTGAACATTTGATCCTAATGGTGTGAACATCGTTCATGTAACATGTAGATTGTCTATTGTGATGTATACTGATCCTGATGATGTGAACATTTGATCCTAATGGTGTGAACATCGTTCATGTAACATGTAGATTGTCTATTGTGATGTATACTGATCCTGATGATGTGAACATTTGATCCTGATGGTGTGAACATCGTTCATGAAACATGTAAATTGTGTTTTGTGATGTATACTGATCCTGATGATGAGAACATTAGATCCTGATGATGTGAACATCGTTCATGAAACATGTAGATTGTGTATTAATAAAAGTGATGTAAACAAAGTTAATTTGTCTTTTCATTAAAATAAATAATGCCATCACAAAGTGAAAACCTTTCCTAAGAAGTTTTCTTCGAAAAATTAAAATTGTCATTCTTACTGAAAGATGTATTTTATCATTTAAATTTGATTTTAATTCGGTTGAGTCGGTTTTCCGACGAAGCCGCGAAATGTACGTTTATTGGAGTGATGGTTTATTCTTTCTTTCCTGCGTGATCTATTAAACGTGATCGTTTTATCTCATTACAAAAGCGTTTGTTTATAAGTCAATTTAACTTATACTCAAATTTAGATTCGGAGTTCACTTCTTTGAACTGATTGGAATAAACATTAGGGTTATCGCCCCTTTTGGGGCCGTTTCTTACCGCTCTAGACGCTGGTAAGCCTGTTTGGGTTGGTTTGCTTGCACATGATGCCCTGTAGAACTGTACACTGTAGTTATATGTATGTTGACATTGGTTGAACGTGTCCCGGGCTATTTCGGGACCTTTCCGCCCGAAAAATAATCACGCAGATGACTAACGACTAATGAGAGACGGGAGAGGGCATGGGGAAGATTCCTGTCACTTTGTCTGCCTTCGTTTGTGGTTTTGGCGAACGCGGAATGTAAAACATCTGTCACTTCGATAAACATTGCAAGCGCCGCGTTTGTGCGGTTCGAACTGTTCTCTTTTCTCTTGCAGTCGATACGAAGTTTTGAACTCGACATGTTGAAGGTTGTTTATTTGTGTTTGATCGTCAATTATTTCCCTTTTGTCTAGATTAACTAACCATCATTTATCCACAGGGGTGGGCAGAGAGCATGACATAAACCCTTGCATTGTCTTAATTTGTTTGAAATGGGGTGAGTACGATTTCCGTTGCGCCGCCTTTTGACAAATCGACCTAAATTAAATCGAAAATGAAGAATAAAATTATTCGATATCTCGCTTCGTTTTCGAGATTTCGACACTTTAAAGTTTTAGTAATTATTTTTACAAAAAATACATTCACTTTTGTGTTACAAACCATGTTACATAAACCTAGCGTAGCCGCTAAACTACTTGAAAACTATGATGTTTTTCTTGCCTTGACGCGAGCAGGCGCTATAGAGGGGGCACTTTCTTTTGTATCACAAACCATGTTACACAAACCTAGCGTGGCCGCTAAACTACTTGAAAACTGGGATGGTTATGTAACATGGTTTGTGATAATAAAAATGAAAGCGCTTAAAATGCAACAAAAATTAATTGTTTATTTTATTTATTTTTATTTATAAATCCTTATCTAGTTAAAAATTTTAAAGTGTCGATATCTCGAAAACGAAGCGAGATATCGAAAAACTTTATTCTTCATGTTCGACTTATTTTGGGTTGATTTATAAATGGCGGCGCCACGGAAATCGTACTCGTGCCTATGAAATGCCTGATTTTCAAACTGGATATGCCCGTAAACAAAGATTTAACCTGAGATGTGTATATTTTTCACTAAAAACTTTTTTAAAGTCATGTTCTTTTTAGAATTTTTGCAATTTATTTTGCGCGAAACCACCATATAAAAAATGATTGTTTGTTCGTATGTTATTCGCGGCCATACCAATCATCCGATTGCGATGAAACTTTGGGAATATGATGTGCGCGTACCCGGGATGGTTATAGGATAGTGAGCTCTGACGTTATGAAATTATTTCCTATATTTTTCATCCGATTGCGATGAAACTTTGATGAGTTGTTGTGAACATGCCCGCATCTGGCATTATGAAATTTGCATAAAAAAATTGAAATAAGTCACACTCGCGTGTTTGAAAAATTGGTGTATTTTATGGAGTTTAGCGGCAGGGAAAAAAGGCGTGAGGGGAAGAGGAATGCGGGGAGCGGAGGGGAATTAAGGAGGGGCGGTTATCGGGAGGGGGGTAGAGGGAAGGAGGAAAGCGGAGAAGGTGGAAGGGGATAGCGTGAAGAAGGGTTCGCGAGAAGGGTGACAGCGGAAGAGGGGAGAGGGAAAGCGAGGAAAGTGAAAGGGGAACGCGGGAGGAAAAGGGGAAGCAGGAGGGGAAAAAAAGCGGAAGAGGAACGAGGACGAACGGGAAAGGACACGAAGGGAGAAACACTTTATTTATTTAAGTGGCATTTCAACGCTTGCCGGGTATCAGCTAATTAGGAATAAAAAAACCCTGCAAATGCTAATCCTATAGTTATTTGTAGAGTCAATCGGCGATAACTCCAAAGATGAGATACAAGCTTACTCTAGTTGCAATGTACGAGTTCTGCTTTTGACACAGTGAGTCATAGAATATTAATTAAATTCTAGTAAACTGAAAAATAAATACGGTTTTGCGAACTCTGTAATACAGTAAATATCAGACAGTACCTTTAGGGTTGACAGAACCTCTGAATTGTGAAGTTGTGGTGTACCACAGGGGACTGTGCTGGGTCCTTTTACTCCCCTTCTGTTTTGTATTGCACACCAGTGACTTGGATCCATTCATATCTCTACTTGTACGAAATTATCACTGCTATGCTGATGGTTATTTTCTTTCTATTATATTACCATGAACCAGAATACGTTATATGCAAAGTAAATGTTGACCTCAATTTTTGTTGTCCCCAGGTCAACGGGAGCAGAATGAGCTGGAGCGTCGACTCCTGCTGCTGCAGGAGAGGAACTCCGACCTGGAGGCCTTCCTGGGAGAGAAAGAGAGCAAGTTGGCAAAGCTGCGCGCCGTCTCGGAGAAGGTCTACCAGGAGTACGACCAGCTCAAGAACCAGTATGATGTTGAGACGCAAGCCATGCACAAGTAAGTGGAAAACCAATCAAATTGTAGATAATAGAAACAAGGAAGATGGGCCATGAACCATTATTAGTATGAAACCGCAGCAGAGCGCGTGTTGCCAAAATCGTTCACTCATTCTTCCGCAAATCTCCGCACAGGAGGCCCAGAGGAAAGAAATTTTAGAGCTTATGTCATATTGGTTTCTCAGAGCTTATGTCATATTGGTTCCTAGGCTTGACAACTCAGCAAAGTGGCATTTCAACATCCATTTGAAAAGTAATTATAAGTTATGAAGTTGCACATTGTTGAGTTGTCTGATCACCGTCATATTTGAGTATGCTGCGTGGAGGGTCTTTTTGAGGAGAGGAAGGAGTGAATTTTGTAGGAGGGAGGAAACACAAGCATGCAAATCGTTTAAAGATGTTGGTGCCGAAGGGATCAATGACGCTGATTTCGGAACAACTTCCATTGTAATACCGGTACACAAACACAAATAAATAAAACAGCACATATCCGTATTAGATATTTTCTAATCCTTGAATTTAAAAAAAAGTATTCAAGTACTCCGATAAATGTATATATATAAAAAAGCTCAATACAATTTTTTTTTGTAACTTCCTTAAACTTGCTTATTTGAAATAAAATATTTAGGTCCCGCTTTGTCCCGATTAAGCGAAAACGACTGTATTTGAAAAATTATTTCAGCAGATTGAATTTCTTTATTTGCTACACAAAAATAATTTAGTTTGCTTCCAATGAGAACCCAAATTAACTCTGGTCAAACTAATTGACCCTGACCTGAATTCTCCAATGATCTTATTAAGAAATATAGAGATACAAAGTCGTATTATAAGGCCTAGGCACTAAATATCCCGTACAAAAAAAAGATTCCAAGAAATTAACCGACGACTTCTCAATTTTTATACATTGTTATTCTTAAGTTAGACACACTGGGCCCACGTACGCAACGTATGCAATATTACATTCCCAGGCCGACGAGACATGCACACTTGTCCTATGCGCGCAACGCAAATTTAAATTGGAAACGTAGTATCGTGACATTAAATTTTTTGTTATAAATCACTCCTAACGCCTTACTAAATCTATTAGTTGTTCATCTTCCATTTTGAATATAAACTAACAATAAATAATATTCGCAGTAGGTGGGCAAATACATTCGTCACCAAGTCCTAGACAAACCTCTCCCCATGAATCCAGGCACCCCTGCTAAAAGTAGCGAACCACTTAGGGTCACCTATGGCATCGGTGATGGTTACCGGTGGGGTCACCTATGGCAATTTGGTGGCGGTACCCATAGCCGCCTCGACGATAGAAGATAGTTCTACTCGCACTCTTTAATTAAGATGATACCCGGGTGGTGGAGAAATTTGAAAAATAGATTTTACTAAATTGTTGCTGTCACTGTTGCTCTTACTCCACCGGATATTGAGCGAAAGGGACAATGCACCTTGGGCGACTAATACCTAACTAAAATCGAGGTTTTGTATTCCCCACTTTTCTCCTCCAAAAGTGGACTGATTTCCAATTTTTTTTTATACCAACTACATAAGAAAAAACTATTTTATGTCTGTATGTTTTTTAAAAAAAAAAAAACATTGTCTAGTTTGTATATTGAACGTGTTTTGACTCCGTTTAAATCAGTCAATTTTATTGATTTTTGGAAGGTCATAACTTCTATAAAAAGTAACTTATCAAAAAAAAAAACAAAAAGTACCGACACGCTAGTAGTTGATATTGTAAAAACAATATTTTCTCTAAGCTTAAAATCCGGAGAGATAAATAGGGAGTACGTTTGTATGGAAAAATCACCGCCGGGTATCCACTTAAGGACAGTTATTGTAAGAAAAGTCTGCAATACGTCCTGCCCTGATCACCTTTAGGGGTCCAACAGACACAGCTATAAAAGCACAAGCGTTATTTGGCTTGGCCTACATTCCAATTGGGAATGTACGGCAACCGATATGCCGAAATACGCCAAACCAAATAACGCTTGAGCTTTTATAGCTGTGTCTGTCGGTCCCATAATAAATACTTACCTGTATAATATATTATTATACGTATTTCTTTATGTTAACATCCCGATTGTATTGATTTGGTGATTATGTGTATTATTGAAATGATTTTTTGCACAATGACTTCAATCAATTCGTAACTTATAAATATTGATCTGTAAATGCTGCCATTGTGTTACTTTGCAGCAACTGTTAAAATATAACATTCTTTGATTGCAAAACATATCACGTACAGAATGCCAGTATTTCGGTTGTCTTTGCTCGAATCAATAATGTATGTAAACTTTGTAACTTAAAATTTTTCGAAATTTATTTTTTAATCCGTTAGAACATTTTGTTGTACTGAGGTAAACACACAAATCTAAATCACGTATTCGTAATTGAAAATTGTTGTTGTTTTTTTTTTAGTTGTAATGTTCTTAGAAGTGTCAGAAATGTGTGTTTGTTTCATGTAAATAGTTCACAATGTTTTTTTACTGTGCTAAAATAAATATTATTTTAGTTTCGTAAAATGCAGCGAAAATTTTTACTTGTTTATTTACGAATTACCTATTTATTTTTTTCACTTCAAATTTATTTATTTTAGATTTTTTGGTTTTAAAAAAAAATTAAATTAAATGTCCGTTTTTAAATATTTTTATTAATTTATTTTTTATAATTTGAAATACGTGGGTTACACCTGGTACCTACCTGCGTCATAATTCTTTAAATAATGCAAAAAATGACTAATTTTTTTTAACAACACTGTAACATTTTCTAAAATAAGTTTGTTGATATCAAATTTTTCTTAAATTTTATTGAAAATGTTTGTAATTTAACTTACAAAGTTTACATATCATAGGCTCCTATTGGAAGTTGGATTTTATCATTTCTACTATTTTTTACAATGGTGCGTTGTTCACCCATGAATTTTTTTATCTACGGGCAATGTTCATATTCCTTTACTTTTTACCTTGAATAAACCATATTTTTGATGTTTTTCAGGGCAATGCAAAGTGCGGGGCAGTGGTACCAACAGAACCGCCGCCTGAAGAGAAGATCGGCAGCCCTGCTGCAAAGGTTACCTCCCCAGGCACTGCAAGATTTGGACACACAGGACTCGACGGATGCAGGTCATAAAACAATCCTTCAACAACAACACGTCACATAGTAATTAATGATGGGCTAAATGATTGCAGGTTCGATTCCTGTTGAATTAGTTCTTGGTATGCTGAGCCTTCCAATCTGACAATATTGAGCTTCGGTCACAGAGTAACTAAGACACAGAGCCGTCCATAAAGTCAATGGGAATTATCCAGTTGTGCGGAGCAGGGAACTGGCGTGGACATGTCCCTTTCAGTGATTTGTCAATAAATGATTCCCATAGTCGAGCGACTCGCATTGCAGTATCACTATTTTAGTCTTCGAAAATTAAATCTGCTTATGAGTAAGTATTCCTTTTTACAACGGTGCGGGAATTACTTGCTGCGTAAAATAACCGTAACTGTGAATCCCAAATCGATGAATTTTTTTTTTCTTGAAACTTTTTACCAAATTTGTTAAAGACTATTTCGTCGATACATATAGAATACGAACCATGTGACTCTGAGTACGTTCTGAGAAAATCGATAAAAACTGTTTAAAAAAATATCGAAACAGAAAATAACAATTATATATGGACAAAGTAGGAAAAATATAGTTTGTTAATTATAAGAATATATTTATGGCACACATTAATTATTTTATGCCAGAAAATTGAATTTTAACGCAATTTTTTCACATGCCTCATATTAAATGCACAGTTTTTCGCACATGCTTCATTTTCTATACATAGTTTTTGTCCTAATTTTAAATACGATATTAGGTCAAAATTTTTAATTCAATGAAATTTGATTTTAATATCATGTACATACCAATGCAATTGAATTGTGTAGTGGTAAGCAGAGGATATGACATTTTATTTTTTATTAGTTACTATTTTGATTGTCCTCACATGTTTCGTCTTCTATCTCCTTAAATATTTGATATTATGTATTACATGGCTCAAATTGTAGAAGATGGAAAAAAAGAAAAGAAAAACAACTGTATATTTAATTCATTTTCATCAAAATCGTCACATTGTTCATATTAAATATGCAACGAAGATTTAGTTTGCACTTATATATTTTATAATTTACTCACAACAATAAACGAGCACGTGAACGATGAGCGAATGACTGACGGTCCAGTTAGAAACGAACATTGCACACAAAAGTCCCACAACGGACTGTGCTATAAACCATTACCTTACTTTAGCGAACTTTACTTTTCTGCGCAGGGACTAATTATTTCGATGTTCATTCGCCGGCAGTATGAATGTTGTCCTATTCAAGGCATGCTCAAATCCTCCTGATGCCAAAAAAATTGTCAGTAAGTTTGCTTCCAGCTTGTAGAAATGATACTTACCCAGTTTTTGCATTACGGCATGTCTCTTCTAAGTCTCATCAGTGGATTCCGCCTATTCCCAATCTTTCTCGTCCTCATTGCCAAATTAAAAATAATATATTTTTAATTTGTTGCTGCAGCGTCCGAATCAAGCGGTGGAGAGGAACTCGAGGGTCTCCGAGAGACAGTTGCCGAGCTGAGCCGAGAGGTGGCGCGGCTGCAGACGGAAATCAGCTCCGTGAGGCTGCAAGAGTTCGAGGCTACGGAACTCAATGTCAACCTCACCCAGGTAAAGCAACAACCAATTTTAAAACTCTGTTGGTGGTGTTTTATAGTAAGATTGCATTGTTCAAATGAGAATGAATTTTTTTTGCCTTTTGTGTTATCTCCATAAATTGTGGTTTTGTTCATAAAATGTAAATCAATATACTTTTATATTTGTATAATTCAATATATTTACAACTTATTTGTGTTATTTTTCATTTCATTACATTATTTGTAAATTGTACTTTCATTTTATGCCAGAAGGTGGTGTTATACGGTTATACTAACCAATATTCAAATTATATGAAAGTGATGTTCTTTATAACATAATTGTCTAATGCATATGTTGATAGGCATGTATCTAAGAAATACAGTGGAACTTCTTATAATGAGCATAATTCGTTCCGGAGTCTTACTCGTTACATGGAACACTCGTTAAGCGAAACATTTTTCCCATATAAAACAATGTAAAATACGATAATGCGTTCCATGTCAAAAAAAAAAACATATTTTTTATGTTTATTCAAATAACTACACATTCATGTTCTACAAAGTATCACTTAAAATCCCACAATCTATCTCACAGTGAAGAAAATCCTTTTGTTTGTTCCGATTGCAATCATTCATTTTCTAGAATGGAGTATTTAAAAACCCTCAAGTTTATTCATAGTGGACAAAAATCATATACATGTTCCTGTAACTATTCATTTTCTCGAAAGGCATATTTGAAAGTCCACAAGCTGACTCACAGTGGAGACAAACCTTTTTCATGTTCCGACTGCAGCTATACATGTTCTCGAAAGGGACAATTTAAAATCCACAAGGTGACTCACAGTGGAGACAAACCTTTTTCATGTTCCAAGTGCAGCTAGCTGTACATGTTCTCAAAAGGGACAATTTAAAATCCACACGCTGACTCACAGTGGAGAAATATCTTTTTTCATGCTCCGACTAAACTATTTATGTTCAATAAAAGGAAATTAAAAAATCAACATGCTGAGTAGGGGAAAAATTTTTTCATGTTCCGAAATTTGACCGTGCTAGGGCCCATGTTACTTAAAAAGTTTGCCTGTATTGGACAGCCTGTCCAATGATGTGATGTTTGATTGTGCCTGTCCAGGAGCTAGAGCTGGAGAAGGAGGCACGCCTGGAGACGGAGGAGCGCCTGAAGGCCTCGCTAGAAGAGGCAGAGAGACACAAGCGCCTGGCCCGCCACCTGGCCTCGGAGGCCTCTCTGTTCCGGGACCAGCTCACGCACACCAAGAGCCAGGCCAGCGTGTGAGTATTCAATCAATCCTCTGTGTTCATGCTGTCCAGGAGCTAGAGCTGGAGAAGGAGGCCCGCCTGGAGACAGAGGAGCACCTGAAGGTCTCGCTGGAAGAGGCAGAGAGGCACAAGCGCCTGGCCAGCCACCTGGCCTCGGAGGCCTCTCTGTTCCGGGACCAGCTCACGCACACTAAGAGCCAGGCCAGCGTATGAGTATTCAATCAATCCTCTGTGTTCATGCTGTCCAGGAGCTAGAGCTGGAGAAGGAAGCCCGCCTGGAGACGGAGGAGCGCCTGAAGGCCTCGCTAGAAGAGGCAGAGAGACACAAGCGCCTGGCCCGCCACCTGGCCTCGGAGGCCTCTCTGTTCCGGGACCAGCTCACGCACACCAAGAGCCAGGCCAGCGTGTGAGTATTCAATCAATCCTCTGTGTTCATGCTGTCCAGGAGCTAGAGCTGGAGAAGGAGGCCCGCCTGGAGACAGAGGAGCACCTGAAGGTCTCGCTGGAAGAGGCAGAGAGGCACAAGCGCCTGGCCAGCCACCTGGCCTCGGAGGCCTCTCTGTTCCGGGACCAGCTCACGCACACTAAGAGCCAGGCCAGCGTGTGAGTATTCAATCAATCCTCTGTGTTCATGCTGTCCAGGAGCTAGAGCTGGAGAAGGAGGCCCGCCTGGAGACGGAGGAGCGCCTGAAGGCCTCGCTAGAAGAGGCAGAGAGACACAAGCGCCTGGCCCGCCACCTGGCCTCGGAGGCCTCTCTGTTCCGGGACCAGCTCACGCACACTAAGAGCCAGGCCAGCGTGTGAGTATTCAATCAATCCTCTGTGTTCATGCTGTCCAGGAGCTAGAGCTGGAGAAGGAGGCCCGCCTGGAGACGGAGAAGCACCTGAAGGTCTCTCTGGAAGAGGCAGAGAGACATAAGCGCCTGGCCCGCCACCTGGACTCGATTCCGGGTCCGGGAATTGATCCGAGATGCTGTCTGCAGTGTGATGATTTCCCTGATGATAACCAACCTCCAATAATAGGTCAACAGAAGAAATGGAAGATGTTTAAAATTTGCACGTCGTGTCATATTAACCGGTTCCTGGCGAATTCATCGAAAACGAGTTCATCAAAAACAAATTTTGTATGAACTTTTTTTCGAAAACCTAACCTAACCTCTCATTGGTCGATAAATTTTCTTTCGATGAATTGATTTTCGATGAACTCGTCGGTTGTCATATTAATCTTACTAAAGTTATCGCCTTTTATGGCATGAAATCATTGCTCCTCTTTTGCATCTGATGAAATTGCCCTCCATTGAACTCTGCTGCTAATTTCCTCAAATTTACAACATGTGGCAATATGGCGCATGTTCCAGTTCTAGTTTATGTAATTCCATTATCTTAATAGTTGTACCCTCTTCCAGAATGTTGTGCGAAGCAGAATCAGCCAAGAAGGAACGCGATGTCCTGGTGCACCGCAATTCCATGTACCTGGAGGCGCCGCCACCAGGTGTGGGAGGGGATGGCGACGGAGCCCCCTGGCTGGCGGCGGGGGCCGACATGCTCCGGGAGCTGGAGACCCTCAGGGCGGACCTGCAGCAGGAGAGGATACGCCACGCCAAGGAAATCGACGAACTACACGTGAGTATTATCACTGTGCCGACCAACTAAACAACTGCAGTGAAACTAGTTGTTTGATATCCATGTTAACAGGCGATTCTCGATCCGTCAGCGTTTGTTCAAATTTAAATTAGGTTTTTTAATCAGCTCTCAAGCACGACTAGGCCTAAGTCACTTCAAAAATATGACCACTTTTATCGATTTGAACCTTTGAAACATTGTCCCCCTTACAACTTTTTTTAAAATTTTACACTAATAAACAATTGTTTAACAAATATCTGTTTTTCAGTTGTGTAAAATTTAAAACATGTTTATTAGTAAGACCTTGATGCTTTATATCCGACTACTTGAAGTTCCCGATGTTGCCCAGGCTTTACGCTGAGTTTTTCATAATCAGATGTAGACAGTCATCTTCCTCTTGTTTTAAACATTAAGTGTGCAAAATTTCATCAATGTCAGAATAAAACTGTAGAAGTGTTTAAATAGCAAACCCACACCGGAACGTAACACTCTTCTTTGTATTATTATAGAAGATTTCTATATAAAATAGTGTGGACTTGGACAGAGAAATATATATAAAGAAGAATTTAAGAAACTCAGAAAGACTGCACAATTAATACTGTACTTAGTATGAAATAGTTTGTCAGCTGTCAAGAATCAGAATAATAGAAGAGAATGTGTGAGACAATGTACGAATGCGGATGAAATAAGTGTGGGACAATTATTAATTTGCTATGTATTCTTTCTTCCAGGAAAAGCTCATTGATCGTGAGACAGAAAACGAGATATTCATTTTACAAGAGAAGCTCAACCTAGCCGAGGATGACGTGAAAAAAGCCACCGAACGAGCGGAAAAAGCCGAACAAAAACTCGAAGAGGTCCGAACCAGCCCGCCAAACAACCACCGAAGATCCGTCATGAACCGAATCTCTCTATATGAAAACATACAAAAGATTCCATATGAACTGAATAACTCGTTATCGGAAAAGAGCGATAATTCTATTTCTGAATCGGAGACAAAGTTTTCTAGTTGTGATTCTTCGCTCAGTTTGTCTGTGCCGATGTCTTCGGCTTGTATGGCTCCACCACCTCCTCCTCCTCCTCCCCCTCCACCGCCCCCTCCCCCACCACCAATGTTCCCATCGCCAACTAATGGGACGGCCGGCGGAGAAAAGACTAATGGTTCGGCCATCGCGGATATGGCAACTCTATTGGGGCTGAAGCAGGCTTCTGGCGAGAAGAAAAGACCAACTGGAGGTAATTACATTTTATTCACTTAACACTCGAGCGATTGCTGTCCACATTTGGATAGTTGTAGGTAGGTCCGACCGTCCGTGGTCGAGTGGTAAGACACTTAACTCCCATTCGGAAGGTCGCGGGTCCGAACCCGGCGTGCGCAAATAAATTTTATTTGATTAATTTGTGTTATTTCACAATGAATTAATAAAAATAATATATATTATATTTGCGGCACGTTCCAGAGTGGAAGATACTCTCAGTATCGCCCTGGTGTAAGACCACCATTCAGAATTGAAACATTGCTTAATAATGGCTTTAGCCGTGTTTAGTGACTAGATCTGAATAGCCAGGTACTTTCCCACCTTCCTCTTCCCCACTTACCTTCAGCCTCACAACATACTCCAATTGGGGATGCCATAGTCTCACTGGCTTCAGAAGGGAGCAGTTGGGACTCTTGTGAGGTTTCTATATAAAAAAAAATATAAAAAAAAGGTAATTTTTATGAATTTATTTAAACTTCCTGCAATCAGCCAATATGTTTAGTCACTAGCTTATTAATTAAGCTTCTATTGAAAACCAAAAGATGTCACTAATGTTCCTACAGTGAAATATTCTATACAATTTTTTGTATCATGCGGTCTGCTTGTGGGCATATTTTTAAATTGTTAAAAATTAAACATATGTTTTTTATTATCGAAGAAAGCAAACACTTTGTGGCTTGACATTATACCAAATGAAACAAATTTTCAGTTTATTTTATCGTCCTGATGAAGATTGAGTCCAATCGAAACCGGTCGACAAATATAAATAAAAAGTGGTTTAAAACTAAGTATTTGTTTCATTTGGTATATGTTTTTTACATGTTAAAAATTACATTATTTAATATCTGTTATTGTACATTGTTGTTATTGTTCCGATAGACCAAAAACAACATACATAAATAGTAATACATATTCAATATTGCCCCAAATATGTACATGTTAGAGCAATATACAGAACACTAACAGAATACTAACATACAGAATTCATGCATTTACAAATGTAAGGTTTTTTTGTTTAATAAATCCTAAAAATACACACTGAATATTGACCGATTAGTGGCCAAGTTGGCATTGTGTTTAGGTCCCACCCAGACGTCACGTGTTAAATTCCTCAGCTGGCTATTTCCTCCATCACAACACAAGCAACATTTTCCGCTAACAGTGGTGGTAGTAGAAGAACTTCAAATATCGTCAGTTTATATGTAACTCGGGAATGTTTGTCATACTTAAAAAATATATATATACATACTAGCTTCTTCCCGCGCCTTCGTCTGCGCAGGATTAGTACTTCATGTAGCCTATTTTCTTTTCCTAGGTCACATCTATGTTTATACCAAAATTCTTTACCTATTTATGTAAAATATCTATAATTCTTGCTTGGATTCGAAGTGTAGGGCGAGTACTTAAATTCACTAATAATTTATTTTTTTAACTAACAGAATTTTGATTTAACATTTTCAAAATGTCATTCACAAATTTTGACATTTTCTATTAAACAATATTTTTATAATAATTGAAAATAGCAATTGGGTATAAATTATAGCCTATATGTTATTCTGATGTATGAGCTATATTATTGTAAAGTTTTGTCAAAATCCATTAAGTAGTTTTTGCGTGAAAGAGTAACAAACATACATACATCCATACAAACTTTCGCGTTTATAATACTAGAAAGATTTGTGTATATGTATATACATTGGTGAATTTATTGGCTTTAAACATAGAATAAGCAGTGCCTTGCGGTCACCTTTCATGATCGAAATATTTGCCTAATCAAGGCTTAAAACTGTGTTTATGAAATTCAAATGGGTTGGAGATCTACGATATAGACGAGTGTAAGTGAGATGGAGCGCTGGGCTTTTGGGCTAAATAAAACATTTGCTTCCATTCAAATTTGTATGAAAGGCATTTTTAGTTTTTTTTTTTTTTAATTCTATGGCCCTAAACCACAGTAAGCAGTCTGTATTGATTATTTTTTTAATTGATAAACTAATGTTTAAGACAAGATTTTTTATGCATAGCACAAAAGGTAACAATTATTATAAGCAATAATTATTAGCCTGAAACACTCATCCATATTGAAAAAATCTTCCGAGAAAAGATACATATCGCCGACGGGACTCGAACCCGCACCTCTTTGATTGCCGGTCAAGAGCTCTACCATTAAGCTACGGCGGGTTACCTCCTACCCGCCAAATATTTCAATATATACCTAGTGTTTCATTCAACAATTACTGCTTATTACATTTTTTTTTCACCTGCAAACAACCAACTTTATTTTTATATGGGAAAGGCATGTAAGTGCTAACTCTCCCACTAGGTGGCGTCGAGACATATTATGCCTACATTTTTTGGTGAAATAATTTAAGTCGTCAAATATTGATTATTTTTTTAATTGAGCTTGTAATAATAGTTTGTATTATATTTCCATGTTAATTTTTGGAGGTATGATTTTTGGATGATTCCATCCTCTCTGCCTTCTCCTCCATTGAAATGGCATGATGGTTAAGAGTGTTTTACCAAAGAATACCGGAAATTAGCCCTTTTTAAATCATATTCTTGACGTATTGACACGTTTTTACAAAAAAACGTAAATTGATTTTGAAAGATTGTTATTTTATCTGGTAAACACATTTTTTAAATTAAATTAAAACAAATAACTTTGTTTAAACCACTAATATAATCACAATCACCTACATGTTTCAAAACCGATGGTTTCTTCGTCAGGGTAGTAATGACATTAATAACAAAATAAACAAACAAGTATAGACTAAAAAGAACAGATTAAAAAGAACTATGGACAAAAATATTATTTTGAAAAACTAAGTTTATTTTTAATATACTAAGGTTATACCGTTGGTCATTGGCAGATTTGTTCAATTTTCAAACAATTCTATTAAACAACACAAATTTCCAATCATATACTCATACAACAAAATAAATCAATACATAATCTAGTAAACAAATGTTTCAGAGTTTTAATTTCAGTCAAATTAAAATCATTAAAATATAAATCCGAGAAAGTGTTTTGTGACGAAAATACCTCAGTTTTTTATTTATTTAAGGTCTTACAAACTAAAATATTTCAGATTTTTTTACACACTTATTTTGTTTAGACATTATTGAAAAATTATAAATTATTTTGATAAAAAAATAATTTTAAGAAGAATATAATTTTCATTCATTTACCATCTCCACTTTGATCATTTTTATGGCAGTTCGTGACACAAATTCTCGCATTTCATTAGCCGCTGGGACGCGGCCGTGAGAGGTCCTGTTGGCGCCGCTCCCGTTGAGAACATTTTGTAATAAATGGAAAAATTATACTGTTTGGCTTCGTGGTTGTAAAAACATCTGCTCGCAGCGCTGTTAACAAAGTCGGAATAATGGATTGCTGGATATTACCTCTTAGCCATTTAGTTACACAAAAGTTATGCAAAATGTTTAGTACATATGTAGTTATTTAAAAAAATTTTAATCAATTGTTTTGATAACGTGTTTGAATACTTTTTTATTTCCAGGCGCCATAGACGAGATTGTGAACCAGATCAAGGGTGGACGATTCCACCTCAAGTCTACAGAGCAGAAAGCGGCGGCCGTGAAGAAGCCCCGTGAGGAACCGCCGGCTCTCAAGGAGATGCTGAACATCCTCAGCACACTGCGGAGGAGGCCCAAGTCGCACAAGGAGCCCAAAGAATCCAAGGACACCACCGATAAAGCCAAATGACAAGGGGCTAAGAAGAAATAGACGACTTAAACTAGACGTCAGCATTTTGGTGTAGTGTTTTTTGGAATGACCCAAAAATGGCACACCATTAAAATGTATTCCTAAATTAATTATAAAGCAAAAAATTGTAGAACGGTGAGCTCTGGCATAACTCAATTTGTGGGCCAAGAGGAAATAGACTGCTTACTAGATGTCATCATTTTTATTTTGTTGTTTTTCAAATGACACACAAAATTCACAATCAAAAATGTATCCCTCTATCCGAATGGGGCAAAAAATCTGTAAAAACTCTACAACAGTAAGTCCTGGCATCATGAAATTTGCAGGCCAAGAAGAAATAAACTAGATATTATCATTTTGGGTTAAGTGCCAAAAAGCCTAAGTGAAAATTTTATTTTTTTATGTGAAGGCAAGAGTCACAACTGCCCAAAGCTGGTGGGACTTTATCAACCCTGGAGAATTTTTGTAAAATATATATATTGTTTAAAGGTGGGAAATATCCTTATAACAGAGTGTGAATTCATGAAATGGTGTTTTTAATTCAATGTCTAGAAAAATGGGTTTAAAAATATATGTTTATAATGAAATTGGTTTTTTATATTCACTGGAGCGCTAGGCGTCCACAAATGGGTAGATGTGTTTTACACTTCAACGCAAGGCTCCCACAATGTTTCGCCTTTTCTTCAAAATTAAATTGAATATATTTGAACCTTCCAGCGGCCCGATTGTTTGTTAGTAATACGCTGAGATAATGCGTTCACCCATAATCAATATATGGCATTGTGAAACGTTTCCAATGACATTACCGACATTAGAAATATGTTCAATTAGATTTTTTTGTTTATGGCGATGTGATTGTCGTGTTAATTCCATGGATTTATTTTAGGCAAATTCTGTTATCTATAATATAAAAATTAATGTTTGTTTGTTTGTATATTATGCGCGGCCATACCATTCATCCGATTGCGGTGAAACTTTGGGAATATGATGTGCGCTTGGTTGTAGGATATAGGATAATGAGCTCTAGTGTTATGAAATTATTTCCTATACTATTCATACGATTGCGATTAAAATTTCATCCGATTGCTATTAATTTTTTTTAAATTGTTGTGAACATGCCCGTGAATACTTCTATATACATATGCTGGTGAGCTCTGGCATTGTGAAATTTGCATTAAAAAATTAAATAGGTTACACAAGTTGTTGGAAAAAGGCAGCAGGGAAAAAAGGCCGGGGGGAGGGGTAAATAACAAGGGAGATCCATCTATAGGTTGTCTTGATAATTTAGAACAGTGTTTTTCAAGAGTGCATAATATATTATGATATTAAATGTGTCAAATTTTGAAAAATTATGTCTTTGGACAAAGCCAAATTATTGAAAATGAAAAATGGAAAACAATTGTATTATATAATTATTGTTTTGTTTATGAATTTCAATGAAATAATGAGTTTTATTATTTTATGTTCTCTGACATTATGTTTAAGTTTATATTAATTTTATTTTAGAGTTAGAACAATTACTCACTGTTTAGTTTTTAAATCAATAAGTTTTATAATTATTTTTGAATAAGTTTAAACTATTAGATTTAAAACTTATAATATATTTTGATAGAGCAAAATAAATATTTATGTAATATGTACTACGGTTAGTGTAAAACAAATATAAATTATTGTGAGAGAATTAATAAAATAGCTTTTGTCTCATTGAGTGCAAGTTATGCAATGTGTTTTTGGAAAGATGAAATTTTAAAGTAAAGTTGTCAAATATCAAATAGAGTTGTAATAATATTTGTAAAATTCGAATTAAGTTGTAAAATGGAAATGAAATTGTAAAATATACAAAAAGTCACCTAAATAAGTTTGGAGGTTACCTTTTTGACTTGATTTTTCTAGTCTTGTGATAAATTTTTGATTATTTTAATCGTTGGCATTATGATGTGTTTATTTGATATTAAATTTGTAAAAATAATTGGTTTTTATCTGTGCAGTTGTCTGTGTCGCTTTACCCTCTCTGTTTGACTGTTTAGGGCCATTTTGGTTCAGTACTTTGTAAGCGATTGAAGCAATGAATATAATTCCCAAAAGCCATTTGACAAAAAAAACTGATTTTGCCAGTTAACGAATCGGCTTCTGGGCCTTGGGCTGGGCCCCACGCTTTAATTTGATAGCCATCTCTGGTCTAGAACCCTGAAAAACCTTGGACTCTGTGCAGAAACTGGTGGTCCATTTGATAGATACCCCTATCTTAAACCGATTGCACTCTTTAGAGCGCAAGCGCCAGATTGGAATGCTGTTTTTTTTCTATTGGTATTTCAATGGAAGATGCTCCGAGGACTTGTTTGAACATTCTTCCCTTCGGCATTGGTGCATAGTACATGAGAACAGGTCGTTTCTTGAGTTCAACCGCTGGGCTATGGAACAATTTTTCGGCCTCTAGAGGTGTTTCCTGCCTCCAAAAGCATGCGCCTCTT
The DNA here is from genome assembly GCA_951813805.1 of Limnephilus auricula. Classification (NCBI taxonomy): domain Eukaryota; kingdom Metazoa; phylum Arthropoda; class Insecta; order Trichoptera; family Limnephilidae; genus Limnephilus; species Limnephilus auricula. Next base: position 9,894,731 of record OX638409.1, on the reverse strand, counting down.
CAAGATCCACATTCACTCCTTTCTCTCCTCAAAAAGACCCTCGGCACAGCATCCCCAAAGACAACATTAGACCCCGAGGGAAATTATTTTACTCAAGAGCCTCCTGTGTAAGCAATAACAATTTTCAAATTGTGCCACAAATATTTAATTACGGGCAAAGAATACTTCACACAGTAAAACTCTCAAAAAAAGATTTTTTTAAGAGATCAGAATTAAACTTTTTATGTGGGAACTTTTATAAGGTTCTGCCACTGAGAACTTCATTTTTTATTTTTTTTTATTTAATGGCAATACAAATTAAAATTAAAATACAATATTAAATAAATTAAGAATACAAAGTGAAATATTTTATCCTCAGTCCTCCTCACTAGGTATTCCTGTTCGGAGGTGGACTGCAGTAACCTCTCTTTCTTTTACATCCGTCATTTATGAGAAAAAAGGAGTGGTGCTATGGAGCCGTGTCAGCCATATGACTATAAACAATATGTATAGGTTTTTACTGTAATTTTAAAAGCAATTCGGTAAATAATGATTCTCATATTTAAAATATTAACTAGATATTAATTTATGTGTAAATTATTTAAGTAAAATTTACCACTAAGTGCCATGTTGTATTTTCATTCTGTTTATGTTATTTTAATTTTAAGAGGGTGTTTTTCTATAATTTTAAAATTTGTTTATGTACGCTACATACTTCTATTTTCTATTACACCAATTTGTTTATGTACCCTACATACTTCTATTTTCTATTACACCAACCTTTTTATGTACGCTACATACTTCTATTTTCTATTACAATTTTTCTATTACACTTACTTCTATTTTCTATTACACCAATTTTATCAGTGATTCAATGCATGATATAGAAATAAACTAGATTGACTCTTCATTAACCCCTCAGGCCTCGGGCATATTTTGTCAGAAGGTCAAAATATTTCCCCTGTGCAATAAAATCCAAATGACAAAGAGATTTTTTTTGCTTGGTTTTATAATATTATTATATTGTACAAGGTTAATTCAACATTATTTTGATTGCACCAGTCCGTTCCAAGTAGACTAATATAAGTTAAATGGTCTCATTTCTTTCAAAACTTACAAGCCAATCTATTATATTCTATATGAGGGTATAAAAGCAAAACCGCCATTATCCACACTTTGTTCATTTTTACCGAATTATTAATCTATATCTCACTCTATGGTCGGCAATTAGTTTTGGTGGCCGGCCATATAAATGCAATTTTTTGGGGGAGCCACGCGCGACCGTTGACATCACTCGTGCACGTGCGAGCATGCTCAGTCAGTGCGCTTATGTTTGCAAAAAAAAGTGTAAATTACATGTTTTGAAATATCACGACCGACTGACTTGGTAATTATTGGTTCCCACTCGAGCGTTGCTGGTTTGATCCTTTACCAGTTTAGTCCTCCATCATGGCACAAGCCACATTTACCACTTATAATGATGGAAGTGGGTGGATTTTCAACATTTGGAGATTATTTGTTTATATAAGTATGATATCACATACAGAAAAAGCGCCGCAGACGAAATTTTGGTAATTTAAAAAAAATTAAATACAAATATTTTTAGCAAAAATCTTTAGATTCATCGCAGTTACTATAAAAGACAACTTTTTGCATTTGGGGCGATGGAAAATACTGCATTCAAAATTTCAATTGAGCGAAATGAAAATTTATCAATTTACGGCCATTTACAATCATTTTTGTCATTTTGTTATGTCGGTATTCCTGATGTTATTACGAGGGGCTAGGTTGGTAGTCAACTTCATGCGGATATATGAAATGACACTTAAATACTTACATTTGTTTTCTTACCACGAACTAAATGTGAACAAAAAAATATATGACTGTGGGAATCAATACTTGTCTGTTCAGAGACGCTCCCCGGATCAAATGGGAGCACTTCACTGAACAGATCTGGCCCACAGGCTGCCAATTACCGATTGCTGTTCTGCACCATACGATCTTCAAACCAAAGCAAAAATGCCTCTAAACCATTCAAAAATGATTAGTGGTCAAATGCAAAACCGCTTTCTCTTCCACTTTTGGTGAGGTCCAAAAGCGCCACTCTCGAAATGCATCAATCACGAGCCAGAAAACATATAAGTACTTTGCAAATCCAGTATGGCCAAATTTGTTTTTAGAGCAGGAACAAATTTAAAATTGATTCATTTGAATCTGCAAATCTAAATGCATAAGCTTGCAATTTTTAAAAAAATCACTAAAATGGTTTAACCCTTACCGCTCATTTGTCGGGTGCCAGCCGACATCACTATTTGTACGCTACAACTCAGTTGTCAGCTGGCGGACGAAAAGATAAGTCGTGCGCTCGCGGAGTATCTTCGTGTGCAAAACTTGACACGTGCATTGTTTCTTGTGATTATTCGATAAAAAACATTCAAATTCACATTGTAATAAGATTTTAACTGTTTTCCGTTTTTATTTTATTATAAAATAACCTTTGCTTTCACATAACCTAAAATGGCGGAAACTTCGCGTGATATGGCATCTGAATACCAAGTGTTTTTGGAAGATGAATCAAGAATAAAAACAAGCAACACGTCATTGCCAAACTGGACAAAGGTTCTAAAGGCTGTTCTGTGTGCAGTAACAGAAAGATTCCAGGAGGAAGACGCGAAACAGTGTCGTTTTGTGAGGCCTGTTCCAGAAAACCTCGTGTCCATCCTGGAGAATGTTTTAAAAAGTACCGTACTATGCAAAAATATAACTAGTCCATAATGTTTTCTGTAAACTGTTTTTTTATTTGAAGAATAAATCATTACAAATGAATTTTTAACGATTAATATTTTCCATTTTAATTTAGAGTTGGCTGATAAAAAATAATGGAGTGATAAGGGTTAAGGTAAATATGCAGATAGTTTTTTTTTAAATGCTAACCATTTTGCATTGGACAGTGGCGGTTTCGCTTTTACACGTAATAGGTATTCAATAAATAAAAAAGATATATTCTATAAAATAACCAATATATTTTATGAAACTCTCAACAGAAACTTATAACATAAATGTATTTTTTTATAATAAATGTTACATTATTTTGATGCATTTGCGTTCATATTTCTTGAGAAAATGCTAATGGAAATAATAAGTTATCACTTTTACATAATACATATGTATTTTACTGACTGCTGAGCATTAGCTATCCAAACCAAAATAAAATAATCATACATTATATTTCCATGAATTTAACCACAATTTACTCTGTCAGCATGTATATACTTGCAAATCAAAAAATTATATTTTTGTGACTTATCGACGAATTAAAGTGCAAGAAAAGGCATTTTTTAAAATGGCAGTTCCATGCAAATTTAATTAAAAAAAGAAGTGTAAATAATAAAGAAAAGTGGCTACATACAGCAAATCTGACAAATTATATCTGGTAATTTCTGACCTTATTTAGGGTAAAAAATGTTAATTAAATCAAATTCTTTCATATGTCATCACTAGTCACTCAGCCGAGTAACCGTTCAATGACAAGGATAAAATAATAGGTTATGTTGAGATTGTTTTTTTTTCCCCCACTTTTTCTTCGCTTTTCTTATATCGTCGGTTTACTGCCAGAAGTCATTATGTGACATTTTTGTCAAAACTGAGTTAAAAGTCACAATCTACCTATTTTGTCACGCTTTATCCAGTACATAAGTCATTATGTCACTGAGTTAATGATTGTTAACACAATCAGTAAAAATATTTTGATGCTTGAAAGAGGGATAATGGTAGGGACAGACACGAAGCTCACATCAAAAGATACTGTGTTATAAAGTATCTTTTCTACCGACACACTATGTTATAAAAGATTTCTTCCTACGGCAGGAGAGGGGGTCAGTTGAATTCGGAAGCGGTCAAGGGAGTATCATTTCTTTGTACTGGATATGTCAATTTGCCAGCGCTCCGTGATACTCCGTGTGTTAAAAATGACCCTCTCGCTTGTTTACGGCGGAGGGAGGGTCGCATAACTTTTCTGATATCGCACCGGTAGCGGTTATAGAAAATAATGCCGATTAGCGAAGATTCAAACCGCGCTTATAACACATGATCTTTTTACGTCTGGCGGGTATGTATGGGATTGTATGGCGAGGGCTATTGTGTTATAAGTATCTTTTTGATGTGAGCTGCGTGTCTGTCGCTACCTTAATGCATGGAAATGCACGTAAAATACCTACCCACTAAAAATTACACCTAAAAATAACTTAAACATTTTGGTGACTTCTTGCTAGACAAAAAATATTAACATTTTTTGTCACAATACTAAATGCAGTTTTTATTATTTTTTTTCCTATAAAAAAAAAGTTTTAATTTACACATAAAAGCAGTTGTAAAAGATGAATAAAAGTGCATTTAAAAAGAGTCGACTTTGTAATTATTTTAGCTTGGATATAAATAATTAATAACTCAGGTACGCGTTCCTATGTTTACCCATGTTAAATTATCGTGAAAACAAGCTTATGTCTCCAAGCGGTTAAGGTAGCTGAAACATCAAAGTCAATTATCTCAAAATCAACATTTTGTTGGTTAATGACTTCTGGTAGTGAGTTAACGATACATTCTGTTTTGGAATACAATCTCTTTGGTTTGGATAGTCAATATTCCGCAGTTCATACTTCCAAGACAAAAATTATTAATTTAATGTACAAATCAGGTATAAGTTATGCTATGAATGCCTTGACCGCCTCCAGGATGTTGGGCAGCTTCTTGCCCTCGAGGATCAGCACCTTCCGGCACGGCACCATCTCCTTGTCCTCCTCCAGCCAGTTCCCCGTAAGGCCGGAATCCTTCTCTGTGGTGACCGTGAACTCAAAACTGTCGCTGGCCTCGCCCAGGATTACTTCCTCTTCAGCGTTGGAGTAGATTATGAGTGGTTCTTTGCTTTTGCTATTTTTCGCTGAAAACAAAATGCAACGACATAATGAGACGGCAAAAAACCTGACATTGCCAAATATTATTTAATGAGCATTCTGCTGAAGCGTTCATATCTAATTTTACGAGTTATACAACAACTGAGATGATAAAATTAAAAAACATAAGTTAATCCTTTCTTCTCTTCAAGTAAGAATCCAATCGAGCATTAAATTGATTTATATTTGTAGCATCGATGACGTGTTGTGGAAGTTTATTCCGTTACCCTAATTTGCAAGGAAGTGTTTCCTTGGATTGTTTTTTTAAAAAAGTTTGAGGGCTAACGGAGATCTAATACCAAGTCAACCATAATGTCCAGATAAAATTTAAAGTCTCAATCAAGTCTATATTTTACTTTTCGACAACCTGGGGTGCTAGCATGGTTGATCGATAAGGATCGGTAGGATAATTGTCGGTAAGTTCTCATCGTTCCCTAGGACAACTGCAGATCGCAAACGAATAGGTGACAGTTCACAATGACTAAGTGTCCTTAATATATTCGATATTAACTGACGTTTGTACGTTAGCGATCTGCAGTTGTCCTAGAGTATGATGAAAAGTTACCGACAATTATCCTACCGATCCTTATCGATCGATTATGCTAGGGGGCCTGGAGTGATTGTCATACAATAGAACCTACATAAAATCTATCATTTTCCTATATACACGGTGTCGGGAAACTAGTGGCATAAGCAGAAAACTGGGAAATCAAAGAACACAGAGACACCTTTTGTTAAATTTTTTTTTTAACTTTAGGATGAGTAAACTATTGGGGCCAGGTCTACGCAGTATATTTTAAAATAGAATAACGGCTAATAGTAACCCCGTATCATTTTGAAATTTGAATTCCTCAAAAACGAAAGACCAAATCATAACAAGTTTATTTTACAAAATCGATTCCAAATGTGATGTAGATTTACCGATTTCCCGACACTAGGCATAAAAGTACAGTGAAACCCTCTTAAGAAGTTCTCGCTTAAGATGTTTTCCTGCTTAAGAAGTTTGGTTTTTTCGGTCCCTTGAAGACCAAATGGCCCAATTTTTCCCACTTATAAGGTTTTCCCGCATAAGAAGTTTTTTTTTTCTGGTCCCTTGGAAAACTTCTTAAGAGGGTTTCACTGTACTGTATTTTTTATACAGTATTCTTCGGAATGTACGCACCGTGTAAAAATAGAATTAGTGTAATGCTTACATCTTTTGGAGGGGTCCGCCTTGTACATCTTGCAGATCATAACGAAATAGTCAAAGTTGTACGCTTCGTTCTTTATCTGCGCCTTCTCGAGCTCCATGCGCAGCGAGTCAAATAGCGGCACGCTGATCTGTGGCGGGATGTTGACCAGTCGCTCGCTGAGCAGCAGGGCGCTACGGGAGGCGAGGACTCGCTCCACGAAGGCGCGAGTGCCGGGACTGGCGTGTTCCTCGGCCAGGTCGGTTAGGAGCTTGCGGATCTGCTGGATTGATTCGCATTCCTGGAAGGATTGGGAAGTCAAACGGATTATGAAGGGAAAACATTTAAATTGTGAATTTCTGGCATTTTGAAATTTGAGCAGTCCGTCTGGATTTTCTAGGTCAAAATAACTGGGTAAAATTTTACTGTTCTGCCTCATACTTAACAGCAAAGCATAGATTATTGAAATAAAACTTTGATTCAACTTAATTAAAATATACGCATTCGTACACGGAGCTACATACAAGAGACTCGAGCTTCATTCATGCACATAGCACATAAGCGGCTCGCGAGCATCTGCCATACTATTTACCATACGATGCGCGTAGCAACACAAACGCTGGCAAAATAGTATGACGAGTGCTCACGAGCGGCGTGTGTGCTATCGCTTGAAGCTCGAGTCACTTGTAAAATAGGTAAATAGATAAAAATTGTAATTAAAAAAATATATAGTGTGTTTATTTTCTCTTCAACAACAACATTGAAAAAATAAAAACATTATAAAAACAGTGTTTACAAATTTAACTACAAAACTTTATGCTAGAAACTGAATCACACATGAACTCTTGTAATGGAAATAAAACATTCTTTGACAAAGTAAATTTTTAGTCTTCGAATTGTGCAATCAGCTCCTTGAAAATTAGGTTAAACATAACAATAATTTATGTAATATATAGTTGGATAATTTTTGTGAAATACTTCAAGCTATACCATTTCACCATATACAGTTGATTCTGCTAATTCGGACAGCCAGTTATTTGGGACAAAACCCAAGGAGTGGAAACCAAATAAAGAAACTAATACCAATTTACTTTGGTTATGGGTGTATATTTAAATGGTGATGGGACAAATTCCCATCTAAAGTCGATGCAAAACGTGTCTCAATAAACGAACTTTAGATAAGAAGGGAGGAGAGATGCACCACGCTACTGGTGTTCCGAATTCATTCGGCAGTAATTCGGTAGATTTCACGTCGGCTGTTCACCGTCCGCTGATAATCTTCAAAGTAAGTTAAGATAAATAATTTTTTTTACCAGGGGACCTTAAACTTCACTTATTTAGGACAAAATGTTTGGGCCAAGTGTGTATCAATTATGTGCAGCCCCGAGACTGTATATGTAGCGTTCTGTTATTTAGTAAAGACTCTCCAATACTTTGGATGGAGATTAGTTCTTGGAATAATAGATACTTTATGTTATTATCTGCGTTTATTATACTTCGCGTATTACAATATAGATCTCGTTGGTCGACCTAACTAGAAGCTGGCTAAATGGAATTTGATCGAGTGTACCAGTGATGTCTCTCTCAGAGCTGTTTGACCCTCTCTTGGTTCCCACAGGTACTAGCCTACCTGCCATCTAGCGGAATCTAAGGACAGCTCTTAGCACTGCCATCTATGTCTACAAGCCGGAAGCTTTTAGATACACTACAGTACACAATTTACAACAGTCAGATAGAGAATGTTTTTTCTGATATAGTATTTGTATGTTATGCTTACCATTCTCTGCTGTAATGAGACAGCGGTAGTAATACCAAACACATCATTGGCATCATCATACTCTTCATCCATATCATCCTCGGCCATGTCGGGTTCACCCTGCTTTATTACACTGCCAATATTGCTCTGGCCTGCAAACACAATGGAAATTAATTATTATTATTTTTTTTAATAAAGTTGGTTGTTTGCAGGTGAAAAAATGTAACAAGCGGTAATTGTTGAATGAAACACTAGGTATATATTGAATCATTTGGCGGGTAGGAGGTATCCCGCCGTAGCTTAATGGTAGAGCACTTGACCGGCAATCAAAAGGGTGCGGGTTCGAGTTCCGTCGGCGATATTTATCTTTTCTCGGAAGATTTTTTCAATATGGATGAGTGTTTCAGGCTAATAATTATTGCTTATAATAATTGTTACAATGGAAATTATTACTATTATTTTTATAGAGAAAAAACAACCACATTTCAAACATATAGACACAAAATTAACACAAAATGTGGCAAGTAACAAACACACTTACATTCCCAGTAAATTCTTAATTTAAACATTCATTCTTATATGACAAAGATAGACATTCAAAGAATAATGTGTGATGAAAGAAATAGATATAGGACCGGGCAGCGTTTACCCACTTAAAAGTTGCGTAAAATACACATTCAGGTGTGATTGAGATGACAGTACTCTTTTTCTAAAACGAACACCGAACAGTGTACGAGATGGCATACTTGTCAGTGGGTTGCCTTTTAATGTTTATGTGTTGCTCCGTTCACCACCACACTTTCTACAATGGCGATTAAAATTGTTTTTTTTTTTTACGCACCAGACTTTTAGGTCCAGTCACTTTTCACACACTTTTCCATATAAATGATCATCTAGTAAATCCACGCTATGCAAGTGTATTATATAAGTATAATTAATACAAAACAATATAAGAACACCATGTTAACCTACCAGACTATTAAATGGGAAAATAATTCACCGACTCCAGATATTTTCATATCAGAGGGTTCGGCTCGGTGGAATTCCTAATTTGACCGATAAATCCTACTGATCCCTCAATATAAATATTTAAAAAATCTTTCGTAATCCTACATGTATTTAAAATGGCTGATTTTTGCATTTTTATATACAAATTCTTTGACAAATCTAATATGCCTAAATTTTTAATGAGAGAGCTAGGTATAATGCCAGTAGCCGAAATAACAAATGGTAATATTTTTATAGTCTGGGAATGCCAAATTCTTTTAATTTCATTTCCTAAATCTGTATACTTTCTTATTTTTTCAGAAACAGATTTTTCAATATTACAGGAAATTGGAATTGCTACATCAATGATATAAGTTATTTTTTAAATTTTGTCATGTAAAACTATATCGAGTCTATTATGACTAATTGGTCTGTCTGTTAGTATAGTTTTATCATAATAATAATAATATAACAATAATAAGCCTTTTATTCTGGACTTCGGTTAGGTACATGAATTTAAACATTTTTTGTTTTTTATAATATGTCCCGAAGCTCAGTTTGCCTCTTGGCATAGGCCTCCTCTAACATTTTCCATTGGGACCTGTCACGCGCTACTCTTCTCCATTGATGTCCAGCCGTGAGTTTTAGGTCGTCTTCCCATCTTATGTGTTGACGTCCTCTACTTCTCTTGTAAATTGTTTTATCATAGTAAATTTTAAAGAAATTATTTTCTAAAAATGAATTTGGTTCATATTCATAATATGGTACTATATTATGACAGTCAATCAAGTTATGTTTAATTACCAAACTTTGGTGAATTATTTTTAAAACCTGATTGTGCCTAAATGTATACTCAGACGGCGCTAATATAGAACATCCTGATATAATATGTTCTATAGTTTCCGGAAAAGCCATGCATTTTCTACATAAATCATCAATTTGATTTGTATCTTTGATTATATGCTTCCTATAATTTTTGGTATTAATGACTCTATTTTGGATAGCAAGCATAAATCCTTCTATTTCTGCGCTCAACTCTCCAATACTCAACCATTTGTTTGATGAAAGTTTGTCAACATACGTTTGGTTGAGATAATTGAAGTATTTTGCGTGAATAATTTTATTTGACCAGGAATTTAATAATTCCTGGTTGGCATTTTTAAAAATGCTGGCATTCTCGTCGTATAAATAAAGGTGAAAAATTTTTGTCTGTCTTGCAAATTATTTTATGCAGCTCTCAGCTATTAGCTTTTCTATGGAAAAAATTCTTAACATTTCTACCTGATTGTGTTTCAAAGAAGTATAATAATATAATAATAATACAATAATTGTGTGCATGCTTATAACAAATAATATTTAGAAAAAAGATTTTGATTTAGATTTGGCTTAATTACTATAAAAGGAAACTTTTTGCTTTACGGGCGGCGGAAAATGATGCATTTTAATTTTCAATTGCGTAAAATCAAATTTCAGTGTTTGTTTTTGGGCACCGATTTCTTCCACAGGAATTCGCAGAGATATCCCTCGTAATGGGCCTTACTCCTCCCGAATCTGGGTACATTTCCCCTCACATCTCTCCAGCTCCGCTCAATATTTTGAGTGTGTGCTCCGGTTTCATGATCTACAAAAATTAAACTGCGGTTCACATTTAAATGGATGAAACCTTCATCTCCAAGGCAGTCATACGCCTTCCAACAATCGCTTATGATTGTTGTGCCCGGCAGTATTTACTCTTTAATTATTTTCAGTAAAATTTCTTTTGACCGATCCTCTACTCCGCAGACAAACATTTTCTTGGATTCCCTCTCGAATCCACCGAAAATCCATTTTCTGTCCATTTTTCTACCACGGTTGTTCTTGTGCTTTCCAATCTTAGCCTCATCCACCTCCACAGTGATAAAAACACCTCCAATCTTCTGCTTCATCTTGTCACACCAGATCACGCAAACCTCCCGGCAATATGATGACCAGTTTACGACCGTCTTACTGCTGATGTCCATCTCTTCCATCAAGAAGGTAGTCCTGGGTGGACGCATCATTGTCCAAAATGCCACGAAGGTGCATATTTTCGCGATGGAGAGATTTGATTGTTTGAAAAATGTGCCTTTTCTCATCGACACTGAAAAGTTGCACCTTTTTTAAATTCGATTGTGGCCCGAACTCACCACATAAGTTTTTCGGCAACGGTACAGCGGGTTCGAGAAGTTACAAAGAAGTTACCGCAAAGATCGCACTTCTTCTCCCGGAGAAGCACTCCGTGGCTCCGTAACCACTCAAAATAACTTCTACGTTTCTGACGATATCTCCAAACCCTAAAATTCCAACAGAACAAGATTGGCACGACATTGTTTTCTTCTAGAAGGTATGTTCGGCGAAAGAAATTGTCGGAACTAATTAAACACATTGGTCAGAACCGGAAACAAAAAAACCGGAAGGAAGAAATAAACGGCTAGAGACAATAAAATGAAATTACTAAAAATTAAATTGATATAATTGAATTTAAAAAAAATACTCTGAAACCAATTGTGTTTTAAATGTACAATAGGTTTTCAGGCAAGATTTTATTATTTATGCTTTAAACTCGTTAATACGGAATATTTTTTTATTCAAACACTTAGATTTAGCTTTATTATCACGAAAAATGGAGTATTTATGTCGCGGGAGGCAAAAAAACATGCAAAAAGTATGCATTTAACATTTTAATTTTGTTTAAATTAATTCGCTTACACGGTAACGCCATTTAATATTTACCAAATAAATAATTTAAAAAAAAAATATTCAATATTTTTTTCACTTTGGACACTTTCTTTTTTATCACAAACCATGTTACACAAACCTAGCGTAGCCGCTAAACTACTTGAAAACTGGGATGTTTTCTTGCCTTGACGCGAGCAGGCACTATAAAAGAGGCACTTTCTTTCGTATCACAAACCACGTTACACAAACCTAGCGTAGCTGCTAAACTACTGGGAAACTGGGATGTTTTTCTTGCCTTGACGCAAGCAGGCGCAATAAAGGGGGCACTTTCTTTTATATCACAAACCATGTTACACAAACCTAGCGTAGCCGCTAAACTACTCGAAAACTGGGATGTTTTTCTTGCCTTGACGCGAGCAGGCGCTATAAAAGGGGCACTTTCTCCCCTAATTCGCATAGATTGCGTAGTAGTGACATTACTAGCTCCTCAGCTCCATCAGTTCGCGAAGTGAAATTCAATTTTACGCAATTGAAAATTAAAATGCTTCATTTTCCACCGCCCAAAAGGTTTCCTTTTAGAGTGATTAAGGCGAATCTAAAGTTTTTTTCTAAAAATTATTCGTAATAAGCATGGACACTCATTACGAAAATTTACCAAATGTATAAATATATTCATTTTGGAACATCTAAACCGTCAGATAAACAAAAAAATAACTTGTCGAAATATCAGTAAACTTCGAAAATTAATCATTCACCAAAAGAGAAAAGAGCACAAACGGAGTTTGCACAACAATATAAATTATTATGAAATAGTAAAGTAAAGAAAGAACGACTTGATTTGCGATTTTTAATATTATTCAAGCGATGTAAAGCAGGGTGAAATGTAAAGTAAGGTAAAAGAACACGTGGTATTGTAAATATAATGAGACAAGTTAATAAAACACGAATACTGACCGATAATTATGTTGGAAAGTTCCGAGAGATTGACATGTGCTTTTAAAAACAATTGTTGAAGCAACGCCTTGATTCCGTGGAAATCTGAGTCTTGAGGGTTCCTGCCTTCGAAGTCAACTTGAATCTCCTAAAACACAAGACGATAATCAAAACATTAGCATGTTTTCACGATGTCTCGTCGACAATATGGATTGAGGTTATGACAAACAGAATAAGTTGCCAACTTCGTTTCCTGTGTAGATGTCGGGGTTGCTGTCATCGTCAGAATCTGAACTTCCACTACTTCCATCGTCCCTGTTCTTGGGATCGTCGCCATAAGCGCGTTTTTTTAGAGGATTCGACATTTTATTAGCGTTCGCGACACCGGCTCAATGGGCTCAATCGGGCTCAATCATGTGTTTTTAAAATGTCGTTTTGAGTTTTGACAGCGAAAGTGAAAATGTTGCCACTCTTACGAAAGGTGTGTTGTAAAGAAAAAATAGAATTGAATAAGAACTTTTTCTAGGTAGGTACTACTACTTACTGTATCGTTATTTATTATTATTAGGTTGATACGCTCCTACTTTCGGCGAGGAAAATTATTTGAAAAAAAAATTATATAACAGGAGGAACAAATGAAAAGAAGCTATGAAAATTATTACTGAGACATTTATTCTAGAATTACAATTAGCTGGGGTTAATTTTAGGTTGGGTTAGTTTTCTTAACTACTTAATGAACTCTTAAAATTAGAATATCCAATTGCTTAAGTCTAGGAAATTGTCCTTAATGTATAAAAATATAGTCTTATAAAATCACTTCCCTTTTTTCTGCCGTCTGGGTCCTCGATTTTCACGTACACTCACAATCACTAGTTATTGCACGTAATATCACTACTTCACGTATCATTTGATCATTACGATTCTTGTCGGTAACTTTGCGGGTTGTCTTTATTGAGTGAGGCAAGACAATTCTTCTGCGGCAGGAGGCCGGTGATTGCTGGTTGAACCGAAGGGCGGTCAGTGTGCCGGTCAGTATTCCCGGGCGGGAGCTGGCTGCTGCCTGGGCGGCGGGCTGGACCGAAGGGCGGTCAGTATACTGGTGGTACACTGTACACTGCCGAAGGGCGGCGTGTACGGGAGTCTGGGTGCTGACTCGGTGGCGAACTGAACCGAAGGGCGGGCCAAGACCTAGACAAACCTTACCCCCATGAACCCGGGCACCCCTGCTAAGTCACCAAACGTAGCGAACCTCTTGGGGTGACCTATGGCAGAGGTGTTGGTTATCCAATAAATGGTTCCCGGGGCGGCGGTACCCATTCCCGCCTCCAAAATTGGGGAATATTAGGGAAGAAAATCCTTTTAACAAAAACGGAAAAGGCACAAAAATGTAGAGAAATTCTGAAATGTTAACAACATTAAGGTAAAATATTCTTGAGGAATTCGAGAAAACGCCAGCAAATATACCATACATTTCCATTGGGAAAGAACAGCAAGCAATATGCCGAAATACGCAAAGCCAAATTACGTTGGCGCTTTTATAGCCGAGTCTGTCACTAGCATAACAAACTCATTCTGAAATCCAGGGAAATTTCATTCTGAAATCTAGGGAAATGAAAATTTTGGGTGTACCATCACTTGGCAAGATTTCTTGTAATAATAATAATAATAATGTTTGGATGATTTTTATAGCGCCATTTTCGTGAGAAAATCACCTCAAGGGCGCTTAACGCTTGTAGTTTGTTTTTCTAATTCCTTTGACAGGTAATTGTTTATTTTATGAATAAAGTAATATTTATGCTGATCATACTAAACCAGTGGTCACCAACTTTTTTGAGAAAAGGACTGGATTGATTTTGTTGAAAACCTGGGGGGCAGGATGAAAAATATATTTGTGTTCCGGATAGAATCCAATTAGAATTATATGTGCTTATGTGTTCTTATTTTACAATAGAAAAATATTTATTTTAATGCAGGAATATCTAATTTATATTTACAGCTAATTAAAAAAGGAAAGTAAAATGAAGGACCTTCCAATTATAAAAAATATTATTTGTGTAGTTTTACATATTATATGGATGTTATTTTATCTATTGAGTTACAACAAAAACAATTAAGAGAAATACTCACATACATATTAAACTACTTACGCATTAAAAAGGAAAAAAGTAATAATAAAGTTACCTACTCCAAGTATTGAATTTATTTCTACACATGGTTTTTCTAGTTTTAGATATCTTATGATGTGAACAGATTGTCCAAATGAAAATATATAAATTTGATACTATCAAGTTTAAATTGTGATTAGTGCAAAGTTTGCACCTTTTTTGACGAAATTATTTCTTTTAGTTTCAGTTTTAATTTTGTGGTGACAATTTTCAAGTAAGATTCGAGAACAATTTTTTTTTTTTTTGTTCACATATATACTTAATATTTTCGATTCGGCCTCCGTTTTGTCTGAATTACCATTTTTTATCTTGCTTGCACTACGTTCTTCGAATTTCAACAAAAACTGAAAGTGTCCGGAGAAATATCGAGTAACGAACATACTTGATATTTCTCTCATTTACCACTCAATCTAGTCGCCTCAATCTAGATATCACTCGATCTAGTCGCCTTCAACAACGATTTCTCCGACAACACCGAAAACTCTGGTTTTATTTTTTATTTTTTATAGAGAAACCTCACAAGAGTCCCAACTGCTCCCTTCTGGAGCCAGTGAGACTATGGCATCCCCAATTGGAGTATGTTGTGAGGCTGAAGGTAAGTGGGGAAGGGAAGGAGATGGGGAAGAGGAAGGTGGGAAAGTACCTGGCTATTCAGATCTAGTCACTAAACACGGCTAAAGCCATTATTAAGCAACATTTCAATTCTGAATGGTGGTCTTACACCAGGGCGATACTGAGAGTATCTTCCACTCTGGAACGTGCCGCAAATATAACATATATTATTTTTATTAATTAATAGTGAAATAAGACAAATTAATCAAATAAAATTTATTTGTGCACGCCGGGTTTGAACTCGCGACCTTCCGAATGGGAGTCAAGTGTCTTACCACTCGACCACGGACGGTCGTCCTATCTTAAATACCCAATATTTTTACATTGGGTCCTGCCCGTACCTAATCAAATTCGGATTGATGAATTGATATGTAGCTAATAATAAAATTCTATAAATATAATATATCCTGTATGAATGATCTATATGCAGAAATCAGGAATTTTTGGAGAGCCGTATGAAAAACTTTGGCGGGCCGGATCTGGCCCACGGGCTATGTGTTGGTGACCACTGTACTAAACTGTTGTAAAGATCAGTTTCCCCATATTCATCCTACCAGTTATGCTTGATGACTTATTATATCTCTGATAATAGTATAAGATAAACAAAAACTTTTTAAACCACATTTATTTATTCTAAAAACCATGAAAATTATAAAACAATAGGGATGACATTATTAATGGGGAAAGTTACATAATGTGAATATAAAATTATAAAACGCAAATAATAATAGAGACGAACTTAACCTAATTGAAAAACAATGAAAAATTACAAATGATTAATAAAAAAAAAAAATTTGGTTCAAAACCAAAGTTTCAAAGACATTTGAACATTTTTATATATAAATAAGAATGTTATATAGCTACTATATTTATTTTAAAGTAGTTGTAAAAACGTTTGGGGACATACATTAATTAGGTTAAAAAAAATTTAGACCCCCCCCCTTAGTGAGATTTAGTGGGACCCCCCCCTCACGTGAGATTTTTTCCTTACACTCGACATGTTTTTTATAATAGCAATATTTTCAGGGGGGCAAAATGGGACACTTCAAAAGAAGAGAAACAATAAAAAAAAATATATGATCTCTATAATAATATGTAAAGTTGACGTGAGCTTTTTATTGACCCCCCCCCCCTCGGTGTAATGAGATTTGGTGAGTTTTTACGGGACCCCCTCCCTCATTTTTTGCTCACGTAATCAATGTATGCCCTCTTTGAAAAATGTTGGTTATGAACCAAAAACCCACATAAAATCATATTTTTTTAAAGAGTTAAAAAATCAAGTACCTACTGAAAATGATCAAAAATTTCTTTATAAACTTATAGATAATAATTCGTTTAGTCACGCGGCAACATTTTGAAAACCATTCTAATATTTTTTCATAAAGTATACATCAATCTTTGGTTGTTCGCATTGGCAGTGGGCGAAATGTGAATACATATTTTGATTTGAAAAAGCCAATTAATAAATTCTCCTTGGTACAAAAATAAATTATTTTTGCCATTACATATCAACAAATGTTGTTTAATATCTAATTTACTACTTAAAAATATCAAAAAGAAGAAAAAATATTGTTAAAAAACAACAAAGAAAAATATTTAAACTGATATAATAAATATACACCAAGATACCATGTCACCAAATGTGGAACAGAGATATAGTATTATGTAAATATCACTCTCAAAATAAAGACATCAGTAAAAAAAAAAAACATAAATATATTTATTTAAAAAATTAGGATATGAATATTTTTCAAAGATTCAAAGTGGTGCATACATATTTTTGAAGGTTTTAAAATGAAAATTTTTTACAATAAAATTAGCTTTTTCAACAAATGGACAAGAAATCAATGCTTATTCTTTTAACATATCAATAACACTTATTATTTAAATTACATTTTAACGATAATCTTTTGCAACACACAACAATCTTTTGATACATATTGTAGTCCCAGAGAATGGTTGTATGTATGACTTTGACAAAAAATCTTCCTTCTGCACGTCTTGTACGAAAACGTAAAAGATAGAATTTACCGAACTATGACGCCATAAACGATCTCTCTCTAGGACCACCACAATAATAATTTACTCAATGAGACGAGATATAACTTGTGATCTCATTCGGCCACAAGTAGTACATAATCATTTTGCAAGAATTCGAGACAAACAAAATATCGAACAAACAATACTTTTTTAGTACGGCAAGAAATAATATATATATTAATATTTAATATCGATGAAAATGATTATTTAACAGATGCCAAAATATCAATTGTGGTAACTTTATAATTTTATAGAAAACTCGTCGCTTAAGGAAATTTAACGTATATTGAATTATTTATTTGGAAAAGCTTAGGTGAAAGATTTTTAGAATTACATATTATAACTTACATTTTAGTAAGTAGAGAAAAGTATAAGAATAATATAAAAAACCTTAAGAATTAAATTTACTTTTTAAAGTTAGTTGTAATGAAGTCAATAGTGTAAATAAATAATTTAATTCAAATGGAACCAAAATATTTACGTATGTAATACTATGAATTAATTATTGTTAAATCCCTAGTGAATATGTTTAAATATCTTTTTTTTATTGTCAGTGAGGTTGTTTATTTATTAATTTATTGACGGATAAAATAACTAGTATTGTGGTGTTATAAAAAATAATGCAGTATATTTTTGTTTGGTTTGAATGTTATATTATTATTTTTGTGAGTGTGAACTTTATTATAAATACTTAAAATATGTATTAAAGGATGAATATGAAAAGTTATTGAGCTATTTATTTATATTAAAAAAAGGAATTTAAAAACATAAAAATTATAAAAATAACTCACCAGTTTTGTATACCCTAAAGAAATTGAAATAATACAAAGTTGTCAGCCATAAAATATTGTTGCCAGGGTTTAAATGAAAAATGATCTAATTCATTTTTTAACTTTTATGCAGTGATGTCACCATCCGGTTTCCAACTAAATATTTAAAAATATATTTATGAAAACAATTTGATCAATGAAATCCAAAAACTCTTAAATTTGATTATTTATATTTAACGATCGTTACTTATAATGCCAAAAACACTAAAATCTATTAATATTATTTGTCAATTGTTACTCATGGCGGCAAAACTCCCAAAAACCGATTATTAAATTTATTATTTACTTACTCATGCCAGAAAAAACGGTGATACTTGCCATATATATTTATCTGTAGTTAGTTAATCATGATGCCATCCAACTATCAAATTTGTTCTTTATGTTTGACAAAAATACTAAAGACGCAAAATACTCCCAATCTTGCAATTTATATTTATCAATAGTTACTCATTATGCCAAATACTTTCAAAACTGATTGATGGCAAATACTCTCAAAACTGATTATATTTTTACCAACAGTTATCCATGATGGCAAATAACTCAAAACTGATTATATATTTATCAATAATTACTCATGACGGCAAATATCGCAAACTGATTATATATTTATCTATAGTTACTCACAAAGGGAAATACTCTCAAACTGATTATATATTTATCAATAGTTACTCATGACGGCAAATATCTCAAAATGATTATATATTTATTATAGTTACTCACAACAGGAAATATTCTCAAAACTGATTAGATATTTATCAGTAGTTACTCATGACGGCAAACATCTCAAACTAATTTCATGTTTATCAATATTTACTAAAGACGGCAAATAACTCAAACTTATTATATATTTATCAATAGTTACTTATGACGGCAAATATTTCAAACTGATTGTATATTTATCTATAGTTACTCATGACGGCAAACATCTGAAACTGATTATACGTTTATCAATATTTCCTTAGCAATAGTTACTCATGACGGCAAATATCGCAAACTGATTATATATTTATCTATAGTTACTCATGACGGCAAACATCTCAAACTGATTATATGTTAATCAATATTTACTTATGACGGCAAAAAAACTCAAACTGATTATATATTTATCAATAGTTACTCATGACGGCAAACATCTCAAACTGTTATCAATATTTACTCATGACGGCAAATACTCTCAATATATCTACATATTCTTTAAAATCAAAAACTCTCCAAACTGATCATGTATTTATTTATCAATAGTTTACTCATGACGGCAAACATCTCAATCTGATAATACGTTTATCAATATTTGCTAAAGATGGCAAATAAATCAAACTGATTATATATTTATCAATAGTTACTCATGACGGCAAATATCTCAAACTAATTGTAAATTTATCAATAGTTACTCATGATGGCAAATATAGGAAACTGATTATATATTTATCAATATTTACTCATGACGGCAAATATCTCAAACTGATTGTATATTTATGAAAAGTTACTCATGACGGCAAATATCGGAAACTGATTATATATTTATCAATAGTTACTCATGACGGCAAATATCTCAAACTGATTGTATAATTTATCAATAGATACTCATGACAGCAAATATTGGAAACTGATTATATATTTATCAATAGTTACTCATGACGGCAAACATCTCAAACTGTTATCAATATTTACTCATGACGGCAAATACTCTCAATATATCTACATATTCTCTAAAATCAAAAACTCTCCAAACTGATCATGTATTTATAATTATCAATAGTTTACTCATGACGGCAAACATCTCAAACTGATTATACGTCTATCAATATTTGCTAAAGATGGCAAATAACTCAATCTGATTATATATTTATCAATAGTTACTCATGACGGCAAATATCTCAAACTAATTGTATATTTATCAATAGTTACTCATAATGGCAAATATCGGAAACTGATTATATATTTATCAGTAGTTACTCATGACGGCAAACATCTCAAACTGATAATACGTTTATTAATATTTGCTAAAGACGGCAAATAACTCAAACTGATTATATGTTTATCAATAGTTACTCATGACGGCAAATATCTCAAACGAATTGTAAATTTATCAAAAGTTACTCATGACGGCAAATATCTCAAACTGATTGTATATTTATGAAAAGTTACTCATGACGGCAAATATCGGAAACTGATTATATATTTATAAATAGTTACTCATGACAGCTAACATCTCAAACTGATTATACGTTTATCAATATTTGCTAAAGACGGCAAATAACTCAAACTTATTATATATTTATCAATAGTTACTCATGACGGCAAACATCTCAAACTGTTATCAATATTTACTCATGACGGCAAATATTCTCAATATATCTACATATTCTCTAAAACTAAAAACTCTCCAAACTGATCATGTATTTATAATTAGCAATAGTTTACTCAGGATGTCAAATACTCTAAATATTTCTATTTATTTGGATAGTTACGCGTTAGGAAAACTCTGAAATCTGATTATATTTAATTAACTTGCTTTAGATCAAAGAGATTCCGGAAACACTTGGAAAACCTTTTGATGACAACACTGCTCGTAATTAAAAATTGAACCTTACTAACAAACAGAATAAAAAAAAATATGCTTAAATAAAATCAAACACTCACAACAATTACACAAATTATTAATAAAACAAATCGATAGGTGTTAAAATTAATAAAATAGGACATACATACAATATTGTTAATTCTGTTGGCATCCAATTATAAGATATTGTAAAAAAAAATCATAATAATTTAACTTTTAACAAATATTTACGATTACTTATTCTCACTAATAAATTCAGATATAAATTTTATTGCATAATAATATATTTTAGGTACGTTAAAATGTACAGGCGTTAAGAAGACCGACTGCATTGCCTTTTTTGTACAAAACTTAAATTTGGACCAAATTTAAACCAAATGGAATAATAATTTTTTTAATCAAAAGTTATTCATGACGGAATTAATTCTCAATGATTATATATTATATATTTTTCAATAGTTACGCATGACGGCAAATATCTCAAACTGATAATATTTGAAACGGAATAATATTTTTTTTAATCAAAAGGTTTAGTAAATATCTTGTACGGATATATGCTTCTATTTATTTGTATTTTAAATTATGATAATTGGCCATTAAAAAATTAAATTTTACGTGATTTTAGAAGCAACTTTGCATTTTTTGTGAGATAACGGTAATTATTAAAAAATAGTCTTGCTCTACTACCTATTAAGAAATGAAATGTAAAATATTTGAATTAATGAAGACAATATTAGCGAAACTTAATCAAAAATCTGAAACTGAAAAATCAGTAATAGATACGGTCACATCTGGGACTCGGAGTATTTATCTTCATTAATTAAAATAATATAATTAGAAGTTTTACTTCTTAAGAGGCTAGACTTTGAACGACACGCGGAACACCCGCTTCTGTCATTCTGTCCCGCTCACAATAAGCTCACGCACACTTACAATACATACGAATGCGAAATGTGCGAATGAGACAAAGCTCAAATTTACCTACAGAAATCGCTCAAAAAGGGGTTTATGGAGAATACACTTTTCTACACTGAAACGTTCACGAAATTGAAATTTAAAAAAAAAAATATTTTTTAGAAAGAAGAAGCTACGTCGGTAGCTTTTTATAATTTTATAATTCTTTATGAGAGTTGAGTTAGCAGCACTTTTTCCTTAAATAATATTTTTTGATAAATCGTACATGTTTGACAGTGAATGTTTACGTTAATACGAAACGCATCAAAAATTCGAAAACATACCAACATAGTTTTCACCCTCTAGAAGGCAGTATAAAAAAATATATATTCATTTTGCGCAATTTTCGATGTAGAAAAGTGTTTTAAGTAAAAAAAAAAAAAAAAAAACACAAACCTTCTTTTTTAGCAGAAATTTTAATATATGACATATTTGGGTTCCAACGTAAATAATTTGTTTGTAATTTAAATTTATGACTATCAAAATGCTTATTTTAGTCATGTTTATTATTAATTTTATATTTCACCACCTTGTCGGTATAGTAAATGGAGCAAAATATTTTTTTTAAATAATTATTTTTACCTCTCAAAAAAAGCTAAAGTTGCCTCCAAAATCGTGAAAATCTAACTCTTTAACGAGTCATCTGTCGTAAGCCCGTCGGCGGGCGGGTGACTGCCGAGAGGTTAAAAAATAAAATGCGATTTTAACCCTTATGTATACAGAAACTGTACAAGGACAAGATCAGAATCGCTTGCGCCAATATCATTCCAGACTTTGCTTTTTATTAACTCCTTGGAATGCTCTGATAATAATTTTTATGAAATACGGCCTTAACCTCTAACTGTCATCCGACATTCAAGAGGTTAATGACCTATATTTTAAAATTTTAAACAGTCAAATCGTCGGATCTGCCGGTCAGAATCGCTTACGCCAATATCATTCCAGACTTTGCTTTTTATTAGAGCACTCTAACTCCTTGGAATGCTCTGATATTAATTTTCTATGAAATACGGCCTTAACCTCTAACTGTCATCCGACATTCAAGAGGTTAATGACCTATATTTTAAAATTTTAAACAGTCAAATCGCCGGATCTGCCGGTCAGAATCGCTTACGCCAATATCATTCCAGACTTTGCTTTTTATTAGAGCACTCTAGCTCCTTGGAATGCTCTGATATTAATTTTCTATGAAATACGGCCTTAACCTCTAACTGTCATCCGACATTCGAGAGGTTAATGACCTATATTTTAAAATTTTAAACAGTCAAATCGCCGGATCTGCCGGTCAGAATCGCTTACGCCAATATCATTCCAGACTTTGCTTTTTATTAGAGCACTCTAGCTCCTTGGAATGCTCTGATATTAATTTTCGATGAAATACGGCCTTAACCTCTAACTGTCATGTCACATTCAAGAGGTTAATGACCTATATTTTAAAATTTTAAACAGTCAAATCGCCGGATCTGATGATGGACACTGCAACGCTGTCCGAAACTTCGGCTAAAGAAGGAGGTAGCACAACACGGCATAACACCCCAAAAACAATGAACGAAAATGCTTTTGGCCGTGAAAATCTAAAAAACGTATCAGTCAAAAAAGAGATTAAAAAAATCATTTTTCAGTTTGGTTGGGTATTTTGACTTTAAATTCTAATTTAAGTTTTGTACAAAAGAAACTGCGGAGTTGTTTCTCTTAAAATGTCTTCAGTAAAATCTAAAACAATACTATATGTAATATTCATGTATTAATAATATGTAGGAGCAACTTTATGTGAACACAATTGCATGGTTATTTATGCGAGATTTAATGCAAGATTTAGGCATTGCAAGAAGGTGCAGGATTTTGCAATAGACCCCTCAATTTAACGGCACTTTGAACTTGTAAACGTGTGATAGTAATCTTGGATTGTCCGCTGATGCAAGGGGTTGGGATTGAACTCCGGGCAAGAGAGTGCAAAGCAAGCGTACAACCATCAGCCACCAATCCACTTTCACAAATAAAATTTATTATATAGATATGTACATGTATTTCGGCTAGTTCCAGTTGTGATTAAAATTCAATACAGTGAAACCCTCTTAATCGCTTGGACACGTAAGCTTGTTTTCACGATAATTTAACGTAGGTAGACATAGGAATGACGTATGTCCCGTACCTGAGTTATTAAGAAGTTCTCGCTAGGAAGTTTTCCTGCTTAAGAAGTTTGGTTTTTTCAGTCCCTTGAAGACCAAATGGCCCAAATTATCCCACTTATAAGGTTTTCCCGCCTAAGAAGTTTTTTTTCCGTTCCCTTGGAAAACTTCATAAGGGGGTTTCACTGTATTTTTACATGTTTGATTTTATGAGCAAATTTTGTGATTTTCGAAAAAGGGTTACAATTTATTGGTGGTTTTTAACGAACCATCCGTAAGCCCGCCGGCGGCGGGTGACAGCTGAGAGGTTAAAAAATAAAATGGAATTTTAACCCTTATGTATACAGAAACTGTACAAGGACAAGGTCAGAATCGTTTACGCCAATATGATTCTTTAGTTCCTCGGACTGCTCTGATATTAATTTTCTATGAAATACGGCCTTAACCTCTAACTGTCATCTGACATTCAAGAGGTTAAAGAGAGATTTAATTGTCTTGGGTTAAGAATAACCTGACGACATTTGAATTGTCCCTACATTCATCATTGCAAGTGGAAAATGTTGCTTGTGCAATGATGGAAGTCTAAGTTAGCAAAGGATTGAAGACGTAGAAACTCAATGCATTAGTTCAATCGGCTATTAACCATTTACACACACACACAATTTTCTTGCAGATGATAGCCAACCTCTGATAGAAAAAAAAACACCAAAAAAAATTGTTAATTAAATAATAATGAAACACTTAGTTTATTGATACACTAGCGCAGACTCGTGAAAAATCACGGGATATTATAATTCGAATTATGAGAGAAAATTAAAAGAATTTTTTCTTAAAAAGATATACTTTATTTTATTATGGGTATTTAATCATTGAGTTTGTCCAAACAAAAATTTACAATTTTGAAAAATATGACACTTAAATTCAAAGCAAATTCGACTTCTAGAGTTCATTGAAATGGAGCTATAGACACAACTGAAATTAGCATTTTTATTTGATATTAAAATGCTTTAGAACTAATGGATCCTACATCAGGATACAAAGTATTTCAAATTAAATTCATTAAAACAGTGGCTCAAACCGAGTGTTTCATTATTATTTTATTAAAAATGATGCCACAAAGTAGGTACTTTTACAATAAGTATCTTTAAAGGATAAACTTTTTGTTTTGCATAATATAGAAAATCGGTAAGCATCACTATATTTTTTTATCAAAATTAAAGCATAGTCAGGGTTAGATATGCAGTTTTTATAACAGAGGTTACAGTAACTGGAGTACAGTCTAAACCCATTTTTAAAAATCCATTAATACATATATTAATATTGTAGTTTTAAGGGTTTTTTCTGATTGTATTTGTTGTGCATGAATTAAAGAAAAACAGTACCGTAAAATGGAGTGACTTTGATCAATTTCTTTGATCCGTGAAACTAAAAATCTTTTGTATAAAATCATTTGTCCGAAAATTTTGCACATGTAACTACCAAAATATATATGTTACAAAAAATTGTATAAAGGTGTTTCGGAAGTAAAAAAAAAAAAAAGCATTGTGTTCAAAGTCACCTTTCAGAGTGGGGCGACTTTGTGAAGCTGTTTACCATTTTTTACAAGCTTATTACAATGATATGCCAATACCAAAAACAAAAATAAATGTTAAAAAAAATTGTGTTCAAGTTCAAAAATTGAAGTATGTAGTTATATAAAAAAATATAAAAGTAATAGTGGTTGATACAAAGTTATTTCTTTAATTTAATTAAAAATGTGTTTGATGAAATATGTAGTTAAAAGTTAATTTCGCCCTACCCCTCACCCCGACACCCTGTCCACTGGTTTTTTTATGATTTGGGTTAAATAATGTCAGGAATCCCTGATTAACATAAGTCCCTTAACACCCGGTATATACAGGGTGTTAAGGTACGTACTTGAGTTACTTTAATCAGTGATTCCTGACATTATTTGGAGTAAAAAATGTAAATGAAATTTTAATCTCCGGTGTCTTTTTTTATGACAATTTTTATTTTTTTTTAAATTTTTATTCTTCAAAATCAAACAAAAAAAAATTCTTTCACATGAACTTATTGGTCACTCATCCGAGTTACCGCCCCACCACTTACCCCGCCCCCAACTACCCAACACCTACTATTTTTTATGATTTTGTAGAAAAAAAAAAAAAACATCAACAATGTCATCGGAGACCAATTTACATTTTTTACTCCAAATAATGTCAGGAATCACTGGTTAAAGTAACTCAAGTACGTACCTTAACACCCTGTACAGATGGACACTGTGATATGACAATGACAAGTAACTTGTATAATGAATGAGGAATTTATTTTTTTTATCATTTAAAAGAAAAACAAACATTCCCAGGTTACTAATAACCTGACAATATTTGAAAATCTCCTACTACCACCACAGAAAGCGGAAAATGTTGCTTGTGTCGTGATGGGGGATTTAGTCAGCCGAGGAATTGAATTGAAGCTGAGGAATTGAATTGGGACGCCTGGATGGGACCCAAACGCGATATCAATTCGGCACCGACGGGTCATCACCGGTTATAAAATATATTAACATTTTTCTTTATCTTAAAATATCTACAAAAACAGCTCCACAATGCAACCAATATGTTAGAATATAACTAGAAACCAAATAATTCAACACTTACTTTCAAAACTTATCCACATTACCCGAAAAAAAAATTCAAAAAGAAGCAAGTGATTTCTGATATCTGCGATGATCAAAGTCACTCCTGATTCAAAAGTCATCCCATATTACGGTACGTAATATTACATATTGTTAAATACTACAAAATTCTGCCTTATAAACTAATTTTAATATAGTTACTAGTTAAATATAATTTTATAATCTTTTTAAATAGTTTGTTTGTTTTTTTATTTATTAAATATTTTGTGTACATATAATGGAAGCTTACATTCTTAATTATAGGCAATGACATACTAATGACCAAAATCTAATTCAAGATACTAATAAATAATTCAATCAAAATATGTTATTTTTATTAATGAAAACAATATTAGCAAAACTTAATCGAAAATTTGAAACAGAAAAGATATGGTCACATCTGGGACTTGAACCTAGGACCTTCTCCTTGCCGTGGCACAGCTCTACCAATCCTGGATTTGACGAGTGGTGCTAATCGACAGTTAACTCGGAGGTGGTGAAATATCTCTTAGTTCTATTAAATCAAAGCATCAGCTATGGTTCCTTGATTAAACAGTAGAAATTATTATCAGAAATCGCTTTTAAAGAAACTGGAGAATATATTATTCTCTGTTGCTGAATAATAAATATATCAGTCTTAAACTATTTCTTTAGGATCATAGCTATTTAAATATACGTTCTCAGATTTCTAAGTATTCTTCAACAAATCAATGAAACACTCTTCTTATAATACAAACCATAGAACAAAGAAAGATGTAGAAGTGTCAATATATGTCCAATTACAAATATCCACAGTATACGGTACTGTTTTAAGTGTCTAAATTTAAAAATAAAAATTAACCATCTCACAAATAATAATTACTCAATAAAAAAGATTTCGAGTTTATAAAAAAATAATAGTTGTGATGGATATTTTTGTTATTTTGATTTATATGGGGACACTTGTAACACTGTTCTAAGTCCTGTCATTACATTTGTTTTTTTTTTATTACGATAAGCCAATAATTTAATAACGATAATTTCCAAAACGAAAGTCATGTTCAAATAAAGAAAGGCATTTTCTTTGACTTAAAAAATATTTAGATTGGCTTCGAATTTTCTCTGGTCACATGTGAATATTTTTTAAGTCATAGAAGTATGTTAGTATGAATATTAGATACAAAAGTATATTGACTGTGAAAAGGAAGAAGTAAACGCGCCGGCGCGAGCGGTACCAATTTTTTTTTTTTGAAATGCGATTTTAACCCTTATGTGTAAAGAAACTGTATGAAGAACAAGGTCAGAATCGCTTGCGCCAATATCTTTCTTGACTTAACAGTTAATTTGATTAATCTAGCCCCTCTGAATATTTTTTAAGTAATTATCTATGACATTCGGGTGTCATATTTTTTTCCCTCTTTACCAGCTGTCAACTTTTTAAAGAAGTATATGTTGGTTTCCATGTAGGATGTATATAATATTATAAATTCAGGTTTGTATAGAAACAATAAAATCAGTTCATATTCGTATAAATATATATTTTTTTGATATTTGTTTGCCGAATGCCCCACCCCAGCTAGGAGCAATCCTGTCCCGACAAACAATGGCAAAAAACAATTCCTTTGTTTTTATATGGATATTTGACCAAAAGTCAGGAAGGTAATTCCGCACGGTTTTTTCCAAATACACCTGGCTCGTGACAGGTTAAACTGTTTTGGTTAATTATATTATCACATGTGGCAAATTTCATGTTGGTACATAAATACATATTGTGGCAAATTACCTGTTGTGGCAAATTAAATGTTGTGGCAAATTTAATGTTAGGGCATTTTACATGTTGTGTCAAATTTAATGTTAGGGCGTTTTACATGTTGTGTCAAATTTAATGTTAGGGCATATTACATGTTTGGCAAATTTCACACTGTGGCAAATGACACATTATGGCAAATTACACATTGTGGCAAAGATCCTAATTTATCCCACATGTGAGGTTTTCACTCTTAGGAAAACATCTTGTAGAGGGTATCACTGTATTATAGTTAATCATCATTAAGAGAAATTAAACATTGTGGCAATTTACACAATGTGACAAAATACTAATAGTACAGATTTTAAGCTAATTTTGTAAATATTTTGAATGATTTAAAATTAAGTTAATTTTAGCAGCCATTTGCTCAGTTTTGATTGGTGAAATCAATTAATAATAAACAAGAATACAGCATGTTTAAACATACTTTTTTTTTAAATTAGAAAGTGTGAGTTATTATTTCTTTCTGCCATTTCACAGTTAACATTATATGTAGTGTGAAAACTACAATAGTAAATCTATGGTTTTTAATATCAACAATGGACCCAACGTTTTAACCAAATCCTCCAGTCCATCAAAATTTATACGATAAATTGAACACATAAATGAACACACATTCAAATTATTAAAAGACTTATGAGGAAATGAATGCGGAAATTAGTGCAATAAGTGTTTTTTTAAATATTTATATATATATAATACACACAGCAATATTGAAACAAATGGTTTCTTTCCACATTATAAAAGTGCATATACTCCTAAGAAATTTATTGTATTTGAAAGGTTTCCAAATTTTTTTTTTTTTAATTATTTTAGCATCCAAATGTTGAACAATCATAAAAAAAAAAAAAAAATAGTTGGAACAACTTAAAAAAAAAAACTGCTTGTCATAATCTTTGTTTAAAAGCTTAAAAATAGGTACCAGAATTCTGAAATGACTTATTCACTGTAAACTATCTTATTAAAGCAACTACAGTTTTTGCCATTCCCACTGAAATAATATACGTGTATAAAAAATAATTCCCTAAAATAACCGATTGTAAAAACCGATAATAAAAAAAATAACCGATTTGTTAATACCGGAGGCCGCTGATGTCAAATGATAACAGTTTCTATTGAAAAGAAGGAAAAATATTATTTATAATAGCGAACATAAGATTCTAAAATTGATAATAAAGTTTTAGATTGTAGATGACATCTATTAATGGGATTCGAAACTAGATCTCTGATACGTTTTTAGATTTTCACGGCCAAAAGCATTTGTGTTAAGTGTTTTGGGGGTGTTTTGCCGTGTTGCGCTACCTCCTTCTTTAGCCGACGTTTCGGACAGCGTTGCAGTGTCCATCATCAGGGCAGATCACTGCAACGCTGTCCGAAACTTCGGCTAAAGAAGGAGGTAGTGCAACACGGCATAACACCCCAAAAATAAACAACGAAAATAGATCTCTGGTATTCATGAAAGATAATGTAAAGAAGGGTGGATTTGAAATTTGGCTATTTTATACTGGAATTTTACAATACAATACAATATGCGCTCACGACTCACGATATGAAAAGAAAATGTATGATAACGAAAAAAAATTACACGCAATTATTGTTATTTTATTTAAATAGGAAAAGGTTAAAATAATAGAGACCGTGGTTAATAAAATAAATTAAACCATATAAATTGTTAACTGTCAACATTCGGATAGTTATTAATATTCATTAAATCGGTTAATTCAGGTTACATTAATAAAATGTTAAAATTATTATAACACAATAAAGCATTACCTAAGCTCTTGTTTATAAAACATTTGTCTTATTGTAAAATTTGTACAATTGAAGTTTATGATTGTGTCTTTTTTGTCAATTGGCCATTTTTCTCACATTCCTAATCCTTAGCACAAAACACATACTTAGAGACAGCACTTGGTTAGAAATTTATATAATTTTATGTACATAATGTCATGATTTAATAATACATTTGTTGCAGCAATGAGTTTAGAAATTCAATATTGTTTCAATTCAAAACCCTAGACAAAACTTAAAAAATTAAAAAACTCAAAACATAAAACATGCCGTAATTTAGCATACTAACATAACACTTGCTACATTTCTTAAAATAAACACAAAATTTACTGCTTTTCAAAATTCGACACATTAAAGGTACCACCTTTTGGGATACACAATACAAAACTTGCTGCATTTGAAAATTCTAACATAAAACATTTCAGAAATCAAATTACAAAACTTGCTACTTTTCGGAATACAAACATAAAACTTGTTGAATTTCGGAATACAAACATAAAACTTGTTGCATTTCGGAATACAAACATAAAACTTGTTGCATTTCGGAATACAAACATAAAACTTCCTGCATTTCGGAATACACACATAAAACTTGCTGCATTTCGGAATACACACATAAAACTCGCTGCATTTCGGAATACACACTGAAAACTTGCTGCATTTCAAAACTGAACTTTACTGCCTTTTTTGGAGCTACAACATAAAACTTTCTGCATTTCTAAACACAAACATAAAGTTTGCTCGTTTAAACACAATCTTAAAAAACCTATCGTTTCAATAAAATTAATTTATTTATTTATAAAAACAAAATGTCAAAATTAACCCCTGGGGGCCGGAGCCCTGCAATAGCAGTATTGAAGAATCGTGTTAATGCACGGTACAAAGCACGGCAATTGCAATGTCGACCTTAAATAATCAAGGTTAGTTAAAGACAAAAATAAAAATGTCACTTTATCAAGTAAGGTATTGTCTACGAGTCGGATTTTACAAGAAAATCTTTTTATTTATTAAACTTTCTTGCCGTCCCCTATGGGTTAAAAATAACTTATGCCACCAAAAAGCTGTCAACAAGTTAGTGCGCTGTCAAAGGATTAAATTGCAAGAAACCGCCGTAGTTTATTTAGTACATAGAATGATTATCTCGTAGAGATGCACTACCACTGGCGTTATGTGCTGGAGAAGATGCTGAGGGAGACCACAACTGGTCCCAACATGGAGAAGGCGATTCCGGCCACAATGCCCGTGATGAGCATGGCCGATCCGTACATTCCAGCCGTCTGTGCGTACTGCTTTTCTACACAACTAGAGGAAGAGAATAAATGGTTAATTATTCATTAATGAAAATACATTTCGATAGGATTGTTGGTGAAAGTATTCAGTTTAGATACACACTACTTGATTCATTCATATTCATGCATCATCTCATACATACCCTTCTTCATACATGTTCTGACTCATGAAATAACCTGACTTAAAAGTATTTTGTTCACTTGATCGTGTCACAACTTCCTCGGGCGTCCCCGACTTCTTCTGTAAGGTCTTTCAATAGGGAAGCTCCAACTTTGTTAGCATCCATGGTGTTAAAGTGACATCTGTCAAATTTGTTGTCAATTGTTTGTACGTCTACGGCAAATCACCATGGAAGGTTAGAGCATTGAACAATGTGTGCAAATCATCAAATTTGAGATTTGATCAAAAAGCCGTGGTTATCTCGCACGGCAGCAACGTGAATTAACACGACGAGAACAACGATGCCAATTAATTTAATGCCTTTAGACTTCTTCCTTTGGGGCTATCTTAAATCGCAGGTCTACGAGAATAAACCGCAAACAATTGACGCCCTCAAAGTCAACATAACAAACGTCATCCAGCCAGATTTATGCAATAAAGTCATTGAACATGGGACCTCCCGAATACGTGCCACCACAACAAAGCCGCGGCGGACATTTGAACGACGTTATATTCCACACTTATTGCTATAAAATATATTTTGATACATAAAAAAAAAATTGAGTGGATATCTCGTTCACAACTTGTTTTATTTACATTTTAAAATCGAGCGTCCTTATTGAAAAACCCTATACCATTCAAATTCCACCGTAGTAGGAAACAACTAAAGATCCAACCAATTAAGAAATCAAGTTCCTCTTTATCAACCAATTAACCGGTCATTTGGCGCTCGCCTGCCGGCGGACCAGTGACAGATAAGAGGTTAAAAAATAAAATGCTATTTTAACCCTTGTGTATGAAGAAAC
Organism: Limnephilus auricula; assembly: GCA_951813805.1. Taxonomy (NCBI): domain Eukaryota; kingdom Metazoa; phylum Arthropoda; class Insecta; order Trichoptera; family Limnephilidae; genus Limnephilus; species Limnephilus auricula. The sequence goes on along the minus strand of OX638409.1, from coordinate 9,862,459 downwards.
TGTACAAAGACAAGGTCAGTTTATTTCAGTACTCTTGCCTCTCGGAATTCTCTGATATTAATTTTCTAGTGAATACGGACATATGTAGGCAAACGTCATCCGACATTCAACAGGTTAAAGAAATCAACATCATCGCTAGCAACTCACCCCGGGATGTACATCATGGCCAACGAGCTAAAGTGTCCGTTGGACCAGCCAAACACGACCGCGATGGCCCAGTAGACCCAGTCATTGTTGATGAGGATGGGCATGGTGCGCTCCACTCCCAGTGGGATGTAGCGGCACAGCACAAACAGTGGCAGGAAGATGAGGCGTGCCCACACCAGCACAAACAGGTACTTGGGGCCGGGCCAGCTGAACATGCTGGCCGTGGAGCTGCCGATCATGGCCATGATGTTGAAGGTCAGGAAGCAGGTCACCTGCGTGTACACGCTGGCCGGGATGAAGAAATCCTCGTCCGAGGGTTTCACATCTGCAAAAACAACAACAGATTAAATTCTGACAACAGTTTTAATTTTATTTATTTAAATTGGCTTAATGTGTAATTTGGTCCTACTTAAAAGATAGGATAGTTTTTATCTCGCTTATTGACCTCAATATTTATTAATGCAAATATTAAATGTTCATTAAATGTTTGTTATAGGACAATGCTTCGTAATTATTTGTAAGTCCCATAAGTTCCTAACAGATGGCAGTATGAGTTAATTTATTGACACAATACTTGGTTATCTAAAGCGTAGCGGGGTCAGCTAGTAATATTATAGATAAAGGACCTATAAGTTTTCATAAAAACTTGAAGATGGTGATGTTTAAATGGTGGCATATCATCAAACTAACTAAGGGTGGGTAATTACCAGAGTGCAGGGCGGGAAAGATGCTGAGTGAGACGAAGAATATGATGAAGATATTGAGTAGTTGGGGGGAGGCATCCTTGAAGACGCGCCAGTACGGGGGTCGCTTGGAGGCGCGTGGGCTGCGAGCGGCCGCTTTGGCAGACATCATCTCGTGGTAGCGGTAGTACCTCTGCAACACACACACATTGTTTAGTCACTCCATCCTTATAATAACTGTAATTAGCCCTCCCATATCTAATTTTAATCCAAAAGTAACACCACCTATGAGTAATTTCATAATACAGTGAAACCCTCTTAAGAAGTTTTCATGCTTAAGAACTTAGGTTTTTCCCGTTCCTTAGAGAATGAATGGCCCAATTTATCCCGTTTATAAGGTTTTCCAGCCTAAGAAGATTTTTTTCCGGTCCCTTGGAAAACTTCTTAACCTCTTGTAGGCCGCAGTCCCCCGGCGGGTCCGGATTTTTGAAGAGATTTTGCCCCTTATGTATAAAGAAATTGTATGAAGAACAAGGTCAGAATCGCTTGCGCCATTACATTACGAATTACTGGATAGCATTTAGCCACTCCAAATAGTTCATATTAATTGCTAATGACACGCCGGGCACCAAAGATGGCGGACAAAATGGCTGCCGCTTGATAATATGAACGCTGTCATATTCGAAGTCTATATTTATTCATTGTTTTTGATATAAATCCATTGTGGAAAGCATAGATTTGAGTGATTATTAGGAAGTTCGTTTTATCTACATTATTTTGATGTTATTTTTGTAATATGTATATCACAAGAGAAATGTTATAAAAATTGAATTCGTAAGAAAGGTGAGAACTGTCAAATATTTTACGTCGTGTTGAAAAAATATAATTTTTGTATGCTGGCCTTCAACATGTTAAGAGGGTTACACTGTACGACTAACTACCCATCGTATTCACCCCTGCTAAGTCACCAAACGCAGCAAACCACTTGGGATGACTTGTGGCAGTGGTTTTATTATCCAATAACTGCTTTCCGTGGCAGCGGTACCCATTCCCGCCTCCCAAATTGTAAAGATTAGGTTAGGCACATATATTGTTTCTTCAATGATATGTTTTGTAATAGAATGGTAGTAAATATACTCACATTGAGCGGAAGTGCAAAGTAGGTATCAAAGCACGCCAGCAGGATGAGCAACGCGGTCAGGAAGTAGTAAACAGCGCTTGTGCGGTGACCGGGCGACAAGGCCGTGGTGATGGCGGACGCCACAGCCGTCAGACATCCCGCCACGTTGGAGCCGAGCACCACCGCGCCCACATACCGAGGCGGCAAGCGCGCTGCCATGCCGTATACAGAGTTCTGGAAGATGGCATTGAATGCTAGAAAAGAGAAAAGGAACATTAATTAGGTCATATAGTTGTGAAACTTTAATTATCCTGGCCAAAATTAATTATTTTTTATTATTAGTATATATTAAAAAATTATACAGTATTCATTGTACATAACTGAACTGCTTCAGTTATGCAACATTTTGTATTTGTTTAGTGACAAACTGAAGATGTCCACTGAATTGGTTTAATTATTTCCCCCCATTAGTATTCTGGGCAAAGGGGAATACATATGGTAGTTAATCCCAGAATTACATAGTGGAATCCGAAAGCTAATCAATGCAATCAATTCTAAAATATCAACTAAGTCTTACTAATATTATGAACGCGAAAGTTTGTATGGATGTATGTATGTTTGTTACTCTTTAAATCGAAATTTAATGAATGGATTTTAATGAAACTTTACAAAAATATAGCTCAATAATAACAAATATATAGCTCAATAATAACTATAATAACATAAAGGCAATAATTTATAAAGCTAGCTATTTATTTTCAATATATTGAAAATAATAATTATTGTATTAGAAAACGTCAAAATTTGAGAATGACATTTTGCAAAACAATGTTAAACCAAAATTCTATTTTGGAAAATATTTAAATTAGTAAATTTATTTGAAGTACTCGCCTAATACTTGAATTATACATATTTTACATAGATTACTCGAAGTACTAATCCTACGCAGACGAAGTCGCAGGCAGAAGCTTGTCATTTTATATATCTATATAAAGATACCAAGTCAGTGAAAATCCTTCCGTCTGACAATTTAAGCATATTCAAATAATTTTCTTTTCGGTTTCTAAAATTCATTAATGATGACAAGACAATGAAAAGGAAGATCACCTTCTACATGAGATACAGAAAAATCAACTCTATCCCCCTTCCCTAATCCTTAAAGCAGAATGTTGATACTGTTGATGAAATTTTGCACACAAATTTTTGACTCATATGAAATCTCCACCCTCGGTTTATCGGAAACGATTAGTCACATGACTAACCTAAGAAGAGTCTTAAAAACAACATGGCGACCAAAATTTTGACTAATATGAAATCCCCATTCTCGGTTTAGTCAAAAACAATATGTCACATGACTAACCTAAGAGAAGTCTTAATTTCTCTTGATTTCAAAAATCTCCAGGGACTAATTCCAACAGCAAGTTATTATATTTAATATCATCAGTGTAAGTCACATACTGCAGAAGAACCATTTGTAAAAATGTTCATTAGGGACAAAAGGCTAGATAGGAATATATGTATATGCTTTTGCTTGCTTATGTACTGGGGATGGTTCATTTGCGGCTTAATTTAACTGAGTACAAGCAGTCTATTGATCAATCAAAAAAATGTGGCTTGTGCTGTTCAACTGAAAGCTCCAAAAAATTGAATTTACATAGCTAGTCGAGCGCTTTTTGCCACAATATGGTACTATTTCCAAAACCACAGATTGCTTTGTTGCCAAAACATGGCAAATATTCTCTAGATTCTTTAAAATGTTTTAAAGTTAACTATTTAATAATATTTTTTGTATAAATCCTACGAATGTGTGATAATAGAAAAAAGATAGATGAATTCATTGGCTATATAGAACTATAATCAGTTTGTATGTATCCATATTTAAATTCGGAGGTATAATTTTTTAAGGTGGGCGGAAAAATTTCCTTTAGCAATCCGAGAAAAAAGTTTTAAATTGCTCTGTCGCTCCAATGGATAGACGATATGTTGGTTTATTTAGACTTACCATTCAGTAGTATAACAGTAAGCATGGTCAGATAGAAGAAGACGCCGGGCCACCCGGAGCTGTCCACCATGGCCAGGATAATAGTGCCAACAAACAGCATCACCACTACGGAGATGGACCACACTATCCGCACTGTCAAGTTGCTCCTGGAAAGTTGACACCCCGTCAAAATCACTGTATATTATTATTGACGTTTGGTTCATTAACACTTAAGGACTCGCTAATGGGTCTAATGGACCCATTAGTAGTAATTTTAAAATTTTGACATTTGCAATGTTGCCGCTCTTAGTACCTTTCAACGTTAGTGTAGCACGTCAGATTACGATCTAAGTCGCGAGTGCTACGGACGTAAAGGGTGTGTATGGGTCCACTGGACCCGGTAGCTGCTAAATACGCAAGTGTTTTTTTCCATCATTTTATTACTATTTATTTCCCTTTTTTAACTTCACTTCATAGAAAATCTCAATGAAGACTGTTCCTATTTATAAAAAAGTTAGCATGAATTGGATTCCGAACAAGAAGGCGATAAGAGCGTTGTAGCCTATGTAACTGGAAAAAAGATAGAAAAACCAAAGTTTTTTTGCATAAAATGCAATATACCAATTTGTGGAAACCACATGAAGCAACTTTGTTCAAATTGTCTTAACTAAATTTGTAGTAGAAATAGACCGCACAATGTGGAGATGTGATTTTATTCCAAAGAATATATTTTATATTTTGTTAATTTTAAAGTTGTTTTTGTTTTTTCCTATAATGATTGACTCTTATTATTATTTTGTCTAAGTAGGTTCATCATAGTACTGTAAGAAAATATAGAAGATTTTGCTTAAAATAAGTAAATAATCTTAACATAAAAGTATGGCAAAATTCCTTTTATTTTTGTAGTGACTTTTTGATTGTAAAAACAATAAATATTAGTATTTAATTGAATATTGTCTTTTTTATTCACACATTATGCTTATAAGAAAATATACATTCACTTTTACTGAGCAGTTTTGGAATAAACATAAGATATTATACTGGGTCCAGCGCACCCGGTAGCGAGTGTTACAAATTGACGCGCAAGCCCCTAAGTGTTAAACCTCTCGGAATATACCCCAATTGGGGATTTGACTGCCTTCTTGTGTAATAGCATTTAATAACTCAGGTACGGGCCATACATCATTCCTATGTCTACCTATGTTAAATTATCGTGAAAACAAGCTTATGTGTCCAAGCGGTTAATACGAAAATATCAATAATAAATACAACTGAATTTGAACTTATAAAATTAGAAGACCAAAATGTACAACTCTGTTAAAGTTGGAGCTACGTAGAATAGATGACTCTAGTGCTAGTATTTCATAAAGTTTTAGAGTTATCCAAGAGATGTCTCTAGTGTACAGGTTTGCCCCTCTATGTTCAGAACTGAGATGGGCTTGCAGTTATGTTTCTAACAACAGAGAGAGATAAGATGTTGGCCTCCAGAATTTCCTACACACTCATTCCTGATTATATAAGTTTTTTTTAAAGACAAAGTGTTATGCTGTGAAGACGGCGTTATTATCTAACAAGATCCATTCACAACTAACTCCAAGACAAATAATTTAAAGAAATTATCAAGTATAAAATGTAATAATAATTAATTATTCAATGAAATAGCACATATACTAACTTGACTTCAATGAAAATGTTTATCCAGTTAAACAGTAGATTGGGAACTTGTGAGCACAATCCAACGTAGGGCATGAAATTGTTTGCGTAGGAGGGGGCCATTGCTAGCTAAAACATTAAAAAAAAAATACTTGTTAGGATGGGAATTCAAAATACATATTTCATTGCCTGCATCGAAATTAATTATTAACTTCTTTATTTAAAAAAGGCCGTTTTCTCAAACTCTTCTTCCTTTACTTAAAAAGACCCTCCAAACAGCATCCCCAAAGATGACATTAATTATTTTCCTCAGGGCCTCCTGTGTGGAGTTAACGAAAAAAAAAAGGGTTTTTCCCGTACACATCATTTGAGCTTGTTATTTCCAACTACTACATTTAACAACCAATTTGGGAGGCGGGTATGGGTACTGCTGTCCCGGGAACCATTTATTGGATAACCAACACCCTGGTCACCTCAAGTGGTTTGCTCCGTTTGTTGACTAAGCAGGGGTGCCCGGGTTCATGGGGTGAGGTTTGCCCAAGTCTTGGCAGTGGATGTGTCTACCCACCAACTGCGTGGCAAGCCGGATCGGGAGAGACTGGTTGAGGAAGACTTTTTAACCTCTCCAGCCGGACTCTCTTAAAACATCGCCTTGCACCGCAGTGGGAAGAATGGATTCGTACTCCCGTCATTCCTGGACACACTTACTCCCAGATTTCTACCCACCCCTCGTACCTGTTTCCTTCACCTTCATTTCCTAAGAAAACCCTCCAAATAGCATCCCTAAAGATGACGTAGGCCCTGAGGGGAATTCTTTTCTTCAAGGCCAGCCAGCTGTGTGGAGCTAATGTAAAAATAAATAAAAATTGTCAACATTGATTTTTTGGAATTGTCGTCACAACCACGCAGACCGTGTGCTTTTGAACAATAATAGCCATCGCTCACCTTATAGTCTACAAAGTAACCCTTGGCTGTGATGAACATATTCCATGGTGTCAGAGCTCCAATACCGTGAAGAAGCAGTGTCAGGTAGACCAAGTTCTTGCTGTCGGAGGGCGGGTCCACCTCCAAAGTGGCGGCCTCCATTGTCATGCCTGGAAACAACAAGCAAGTTTATTCATAATTAGTTTTAAGACTCTCTAAACAGTATTCTTAAAGTTGACACAGACCATGAGGGAAACTGTTTTCCTTAGTCACGGGACGCCTGAAACATCGAAATTGATTTTTATTAAAGCAAGTAAAAGTAATCAAGTTTTTTATATTTTTGATGATAAAACAGCCAATTGGCAGCCGACCGTCGTTCCGCGCACGAGCGTCGCCCTGTCTTATCACATTAAAGTCAGTTTTACTTCCTTCGGCATGCTAAAAGATGTTTCACATCAGAAAACATAACATAATTTTTCCAGATCAAAATCATGATCAAAGGTATGGAATTGACAATGCAAGGATGACAGTAGACTGCTGTAGAAATGAGATCCATAAGGCGTACATGTGGTAAAACCATGTTATGAATGTGGAGATCCGGAAAGAATGCAAGGCTGGAGAAAGTCTAGGGAATGAGAATAAGAAAGGATGTTTAACTTCTTGCAGGCCGCAGTCCCCCCAGCGGGTCTGGATTTTTTAAGCGATTTTGCTCCTTATGTATAAAGAAATTGTACGAAGAACAAGGTCAGAATCGCTTGGGCCATTCTCGTTCTTGACATAACAAAATACTGGATAGCATTTAGCCACTCCGAAAAATTCAAATTAATTGCCAATGACGCGCCGGGCACCAAAGATGGCGGACAAAATGGCTGCCGCTTGATAATATGAACGCTGTCATAAAATTGAAAATTAAAATTGAATTCATAAGAAAGGTGAGAACTGTCAAATATTTTAAGTCATATTGAAAAAATATATTTTTTGTATGCTGGCTTTCAACAAGTTAAGACATGTTGAGCGGAAGAAGTGAGAAAGGCGTGTAAGGAGAATATATATTATGATGTCAAGGTCATTAAGGCTTGACAATGCCTTGAAGAGTTCAAATACCCATCTCACAAGAGTAATTGTTCTAGTGACGCATGTTATGAATGGCAATAAATAAGCTACAGATTGTCAACAATTAAATTGATCGAATGGAGAATAGAATTTTTTTTTATCACTTTCGTTCAATGAACCGCTCGGTGGCAATTGCATCATGAATTATCGTATTCTGTCTGAATATTAGCTTAAATTACACATCTAAATATTAGTTATTTAAATACGAATTCCATACTACAGTTAGTGGAACAGGTAGGACAAATGAAAGTCGAAGAGTAAAAGGAAGTATAAATTGAAAAATAAAATGAAGTGTAAGTGGAAGAGTAAGGATAATGGAAAGAAAAAGATAAAGTATATGTGGAAGGGCAAGTACAAAGGGAAGTATAAGTGGAAAGGTAAGTATAAGAGGAAGAATAAGGGAAAGAGAAAAGGTAAGAGGAAAAACCTACTTTAGAGGAAAGGAAAGTATAAGGTGAGGAATAGGTGGAAGTGTAAGTGGAAGGACAAGTATAAATTGTAGAATAGGTGGAAGTATAAGTGGATACAAGCATAAATTGAATCATAAGTGGAAGCATAAATGGAAGGATAAATATAAGGGGAAGTATAAGTGGAAGGACAAGTATAAATTGAGGAATAGGTGGAAGTTAATTGGAAGGTTAAGTATAAGGGGAGAAAAGGGGAAGTATAAGTCGAAGGACAAGTATAAGGTGAAGAATAGGTGGAAGTATAAGTGGAAGGGCCAGTATAAAGGGAAGTATAAATGGAAGGGTAATAAGGAGAAGAATAAGGAGAAGAATAAGGAGAAGAAAAAGGGTAAGAGGAAAAGGGAGTTGAAAAGGTAAATGGAGGGATGAACAAGGGTAATTGTAAGGGGAAGAATATGTGGAAGCAAAAATGGAAGGTGGGTAGAATGGAAGGATAAGCAGAAGGAACAAAGAAGAATGGTAAGGAGAAAAAACAACCTTGTAAAGGGAATAGGGGTGAGTAGAAGGAAAGGGGTAAGGGGAAGGGAAAGTGCCTGGTATTTAGTTCTATGCATAGCTAAAAGCACTTGATGCAATATTTCAATTCCGAATGGTGACACCGGGGCGATATTGAAGTATCTGCTCATCTTGAAAAAAATTTATGGCAAAATTAACTGTTTGGTCATAAAGGAAAATTTATTAGACATTCAAATTGGTAAAACACAGGCTTAATAAAAAAATCTACTAACATAAAATTTAATTATTACCCATTAACTTAATGTGTAGCTCGGAAGGAACAAGATGTGTGTGCTATTGTTGTAAATCAATAAATCAAAAGATTTCCCGCTAACACTTGAAAGAAAATATCAAAACAATTTCATCTAATTCGACCTACATTATGTCTTGTTATTTTCAAACACTAAATAGTACAAGGATTTGTTTCTCTCAAATTTAGTCCAACACATGTTGTGATCGAACCAAACATTTGTTCAGAAAATACAACAAGAGATGCAGCAAATAGCAGCTGTTTGATTTGTATGTTTAATTGTATTTGATTAACAGGTAAAAGAAAAAGTTTCACCTTTGATAGTCGCACTTTGAATGTTCTACAATCTACACCTAGAAAATAACTAATAATTTATAACAAAATTGCTTAGAAAATACTGGGACACTTTCCATATTTCGTATCATTAATAGAAAACTTTTCATATTCATATTGTTCAGGTGAATTTTTTATAATTGTATATCTTTTTTTTTAAAATGAGTATTTTTTAGTATATGGCAACTTACAGAACCAGCATTATCCATGGCCAAATTTCGCTAACATCGTTTAGTATTTTAACATACAGTGCAGTTGGGTTGCGAGCGGCAGTGCCCTGTACACAGACGTCACAACAGTTGTGTAGCGAACTGGTACATCAATAAAAAATGTGCAGTTTATAGGGACATCTGACAGTGAAATGTCACACATTAACGTGTGACGAGATAAGGTAAAATTTTAAGTGTATTTTATGTGTTGTTTTCTATTACTCGATAAAGCATAAACTTGGAATATCCTTTGAATACATATATAGTCAAAGATTCAATAATGGCATTTACTTTTTTATACCCTTTGACAGATTACTGCAAACTATTGGGTTTACTTGTGTAGTTGGTAACAATGTTATTAACAACAAACCGAGATCACCTATGTTCACAACATCAAGATGGTTTTGGGAGCAGTTTAAGAGGACAAGCCAAAAGTATGTATATTCTTAAAATCACCATGAATATAGGTAATAGGCTTAAAAATCGCATCGCAAACGGAGTCCAGAAACGGTCGACTTACGGTTGAGAGGGTATTACCAGAGAATACCGGAAATTAGTCCTTTTTAAATCAAATTCTAGACATATTGACTCTTTTTTACAAAAAAACATAAATTGATTTTGAAAGATTGTTATTTTATGTTGATTGATTGTATTTTATATTAATTTAAAAAAATTAAAATCATTAAAAAATAAATCTGAGAACGTGTTTTGTGACAAAAATACCTCAGTTTTTCTATTTATTTAAGGTCTTACAAACTAAAATATTTAAAAAAAATTTTAAACACTTATTTTGTTTAGACATTATTGAAAAATCATAAACACTTATGATAAAAAAATACTTCAATATCTTCGATATTTAATAATTTATCATTGTGCATTTTGAGAATTTTTACTTGAATTTAGGTATATATTAAAGCAAGTTTTGAATGAAATAAATCGATATTAATTTTTAATTTAAAAAATTTGATATAAGGAATAATCGATCTTTCTCATTGGAATCTCCCTGTACAGTTGCAAACATTTTTAAAATTTTATTCTCAGCCGCTGGTCAATCGCTCTTAAAGCAAAAGTAGTTTTTATTAATTTTATACGAAAAAAATAATTATTAAAGAGAAACTGCCACATATAATCTAAGCCACAGAAATGTTTTTTTTATTAGTTCAAGCTTATTTTTTTAATAACCGCTTGGACACATAAGCTTGTTTTCACGATAATTTAACGTAGGTAGACATAGGAATGACGTATGTCCCGTACCTGAGTTAATAAAGTAATTATAAATTTATATTTTATCGTATTTATAATGCAAACCGATTGGTAGTAAAGGTTAATTGAAAATAGTGATTTCAAATTAAGCTTCACCTTAACCGGATTTAATCCAGATTGAACAAGATAATATGCGGAATTTGCAATAAAATATAAATTTACAATCAGCTGTGGAAATTTAATTTCCATTTTAATATTTATCTGGAAATAATGATTCTTGATTTATAATATATAACATAATCTTTCAAATTGTTGATGAAAACATAATTGTCTTTAAAAAAAAATTAGAATACTACTCGAAATATAGCGCTAGAGCACAATAAGAGATCATTGAAGAAGAAGATAACACTAATAATCTGAACAAAATATGAAAAAGAACAAGCAACAGAAAAATAAAAGATAACGGTCGCAACCGTGACTCGAACCTAGAACCTCTCGTCTTTCCGGAATAACGGCCATACCAATTAGGGTACTGTCACCTCTTATATAAACATATTTGCCAATTTCAAATTTAAAATTAACAATACTAAACAATGTTATTAATTGACTAATTTTTTTCCATATTATTGGCAGCTACCCTTTTCATTGGAAACAAGTGTTCTATGAAGCTAATAACACAATAAGAGAATTATTATTTTTCTAAAACAATTAATTTTTGGCTGATTTTACGGCACTATTTTTGAGAAATCAAACACTGAAGATGAAGATAAAGTACAAAAAAATAATCTATAATATAAAAATTAATGTTTGTTTGTTCATACCTTATGTGCGGCCATACCGTTCATCCGATTGCGATGAAACTTTGGGAATATTTGCGCATACCGGGATGGTTATAGGATAGTGAGCTCTGGCATTATGAAATTATTTCCTATACTATTCACACGATTGCGATCCAAATTTCATCTGATTGCTATTAATTTTTTTTGAATTGTTGTGAACATGCCCATTAATACTTCTATATCTATACTGGTGAGTTCTGGCATTATGAAATTTGCATAAAAAATTAAATGCGTCACACGAGTTGTTGGGAAAATGGGTGTATTTTATGGAGTTAGGCGGCAGGGAAAAAAGGCTGGGAGGAGGGACATGCTGGACGGTCAGTTGGAGAATTAAAGAGGGGGCTTCGCAGGAGGGGGGGACGAGGGAGAGGGGAAGGCGAAGAAGGTGGAAGCGGAATGCTAGAGGGGGGGGGTTCGCGAAAGAGGGGAGAGCGGGAGAGGGGAGGGGGAACGCGGGGAAGGGGATGCGGGAGGGGAAGGGGACGCGGGAGGGGAAGGGGATGCGGGAGGGGAAGAGGAGTCGGAAGGGGAACGGGGACGAATGGGAAATGATAGCTAGTAATTTATAAACATTACCTATACAATTTTATTCCTAAGAGAATATGGTGTTTCTCTATTATCTTTTTAATTAAATGACTTTCTGAACAGTTGACTTTTGAGTATCATTCTGAATTCCGTACACTATTTGTACACAACGTTTATAGCGTAAATTCCTAAAACAACTAACACATTACAAATTAAATGTAAACAGAGTTAGTTAAATTATTGAATATTTCTTACAAAGGTCTAAGTTCTGAGGTGTTTATTTAACAGGAAAAGGTAATTAACGGGGAAGTTATTTTAATCGATAAGACAAACGATAGATAGATCAAATACAATTTTATCATGGCATTTTATAAAGGTCACAATCATGGAAGCTAGCAGTCGACAATGGAGTTCTATATCAGTCCTCCTGTACGGCAGTGAGGCATTTTATTTAATACATTTTTAAAAGTTACAGTTTTTGACATTTTTTTTAACTACCATACTAGGCTAATGCCTGTGTTGTGGTAGTCATTAAAGGAGGAAAGGCAGGATAAGTGTACCAGCAACTCCTGAGAAAATGAGTAAAAAATTAAGACGTTATACACTGCCACTCGTCACAACGGATCAAGTGATACATGCTCCACAAACATGTTTTTGTTTTTAATTTTTTATAAATATCATCAAACACCAAAATGATATGTATATTTTTTGCTCCCAAAATGTTCATTTATAGTTGATTAAAGTATATCAGGTACGTCCTGGTACACCCTGTATAAGTAAGTAAAATTGTAGATTTTTGATACATAATAGAGTTAACCTCTCAGGCCTCGGACATGTTCTATCAGAAGGTCAGAAAATTTCCGCTTTGCAATAAAATCCAAATAAATGGAATATTTATTAATATATCGAGATATATTATATAATAATAAGATAACGAGAAAAAAGAAAGACACACACATATTTTATTATACAAATGTATTATAAACGCAATCATCACTTCACATTTGCAACATTTCATAAAAAAATTATTAATTTCATACAAATAATTCACAGTTAAGTTTTGTAAATTATTCTCAAATTGCAGGAAACTGTTGTTTCTTAGACGTGAACGATTTTTTTTTCTGTGGTTTACTTCTAGATTTGAATATAAAGTGTGGTGTTTTCTCTTACTAACGCCTTATAGAACGTATTTCCATGACAATTTGGGAGGCGGGAATGGGTACCGCCGCCCCGGGAACCATTTATTGGGTAACCAACACCTCTGCCATAGGTCACTCCGAGTGGTTTGCTACGTTTGGTGACTTAGCAGGGGTGCCCGGGTTCATGGGGTAAGGTTTATCTAGGTCTTGGTGGCGGATGATCTAGACACACTGAACCCCAGATTCCTACCCAACCCTCATACATTTTTCCAAAGAGTGAACTTTTATTAGTTGTCTGTACGATTAAATGGACGAGGACCAATAAAACTGCCATGTGTTTGCATTAATTTGTTATTAGTTTGAGGGGTATAAAATACATTAAACTTTCTTTTGCTTATTCTATTTTCAGATATAATAAAACTATTCAGATGTTACAGAGAGTTTTGAATTAATAAAAAATTTTAAGTACCTTAAAAAGTAACTAGAGTTTCAAGTCACAAAAGCAAACTGTCTCTGAGTATCGGGTGAATCAAATGATAAAAGCAATGAACATCAAGTTATTTGTTGAATTAGCGAAAAAAAAAAAAAACTAAAACTTTACGGCATTATTTTGTTTGACAGACATAAATATTGCATTACAATCATTTTCAGATTTATGTACTACCAACATACAATAATAATTATTTTTTCCTGAATGTGTGCAGGGGAAGTGCTTTGCAATACATTCCATTAGAGCAGCGGTTTTCAACCTGTGGTACGCGTACCCCTTGGGTATGCGCAATATCGTGGCACGAATGTAGGTTTTAAAACTCAGCTCAACGTTTTCAAATTTCGGTGGTTTACGCTCGGTGGTCTGGCAGCCTTCTGTGCGGCAGTCGGACAAACTTTGTAAAACTAAAAAAATTAATTCTGAAAAATGTGCTTACTAGATTACGTATTGATTTATTTTGTTGTGTGATTATAAGATTTGAAATTTATGTTGTTTAATACAATATTTCGTTTGAAAATTGAACAAATCTGCCAACGACCAACGGTATAACCTTAGTATATTCAAAATAAACTTAGTTTTTCAAAATTTAAAAAGTACGTTTACCAGATAAAATAACAATCTTTCAAAATCAATTATCTGCAAAGCAAGCTCAAGGGTCACATTGACTGTATGTTAACATTGTATGATTGATTATTCAGGGTGTAACAGGAAATCGGGCTTTTATTTTAACTTTTTATACACGAGAAACTTTTTTTTCTACAAAAATTTTTGAGGTTATGAAACTTCATCGTCTCAATACGCTTTGTGTATGGAGAACATGAATTTTTTTTCGTCGAAATTAATTTAAATTAATTTTGTGGAACAAAATTCGTTCAACTAGCCATGTAGAATAACCGAAAATGCCCGAAGTCGTGTTACAATCTGTATAAAATTGCATTGATAATGCGATCTATGGTATGCTACTTTAGAGTTCATTTTCGCATGCCGTTACCTTGTTATTCCAAAGGTCGATGAAAAACAAAAAAAAACAGTCCTCCTGCACAGATTAAAGCAGGTTGATGATTACATGTAGATCTGTTTACCTTTGAGGTTAAGCGTGTCATTGGGAAGATTGCTCTCCTCCCAGGCAGGGGTGAGCCGAACGGGCTCGCTGGCCAGGAATGGAGTCTTCTCCGGCACCATGTCGCCGCCGCCTGAAACATAACCGCATTGTTACAACATGAAAATTTACCTATATTAAATTATTACAAAACAAAAAAGTTATGGCATTTTTACTAAATCCATCCAATTCAGAACCAGTTTGCATGAAAATTAATCCAGTTGCTGCGGTCTGTCTCAGTAAAAATAAACAATATTATAAAGAGTATTACATTCTTTGAATAGTTTTCTTGAAGTCCTCAGCGATCCATACATTATAATTTAAATTTAACTAGAGGTAAACCCATATCATTTTTACTATAACTTTTATGTAACACCATTAAAAATATTATCACAAATACTATTTTATTACCGCTTTATATTGTTTATTAATAATAATAGCCAATTATCACCAATTTAATTTTAATTGGGACTTTTAAACTTATTTACGCATGTGGCAATATATTTAATAAGTACAGGAGTCCCAGCAATATATTTACACTTCATGGAAAAAAAGTTTAATTTGTTTTTTGGGGTGTTACGCCTTGTTGTGCTTCTTCCTTCTTCTTGAGTGAAAGTTTCGGAGAGTCTCTCAGTATACTTTGTCAGGGCAGAAGTGTAAAATTACAGAAAGTCGGGGGTTTATTTTTGTACACCAGTATAGCATGTGTTATCCTGCCAATGTATGTTTGATTGTAACCTCCCTGTCTGTTACTTATGTTGTTTATGAGAAGGATGAAGAGGTTGCAAGATATCTTTCATCAGTATGACCTTGGCCCACATTAAGGAGTATTCAATGACTTTTGCATATTTAGCGAATTATTTTTGTTATTACTATGTATTTATACATCCATGTATGTAAATGTTTAGGCATATGCCTGTTTTATGTACTGAAATAAACAGTACAACAGACAACATATACATACATTATGTTAAGTTAACTCCACACCTATGTTATCTTTATGGATGTTGGGTGGAGGGTTTTTTGAGGAAAGGAAGGAGTGAACCTGGGCCACTATTTTGTAGGAGGGAAGAAACACAGAGGTCGTCAAATCATTGAACGAGTCGTAGAAGCAAGCCATTCTCATGTGACAAATGTCAACAGTGTACAAATGTTGGGCGCGCGTTTGTCGTGTTTCCTGACAGTGCTCCGGTGCCAAAGGGATCAATGACGCTAATTCCTCGGAACACCTTCCATTAAAATACCGATAAAACAGGGATAGCATTCCCACCCAAAGCCTGTGCTCTAAAGGCATTGCGTGATTGCGCCCGTTTTGCACAGAGATGAGGGTTTTATTCAGAAATTTTAGGGCTTCGAGCCAGGGGTGGCTGCCAAAGGTTTACAAGGAAACAAACAACTTTCTACACTCTACAAATCTTCACAAACTATAGACGACTTCTACAAACTTTTGCCTTGATCACAGACTTTGCAAGGCTGTCTGAATCGTTGGTCCAAGAAGAAGGAAGCAGCACAACATGTTTTAACTTTTAAAATCAAAAATTTCAATCAATGTGCTACTCTATTGGCTGAGAATTTAAAATCACAAAATTACTTAGCAAACAACAAAAAATTCACAGTAACAGAGTTTTTGATAATTTATTGTCCTGTCAAGTTAAAAATCTGTACAAACTGAAGAATTCTTCGATAAGTCATTTCCAGTGAAAGAATCACAGATAACTAAGACAATATTATTTATGGTTGATTGTGATCCCAAATAATAATTAGTTTGTTTTATTTTATGAATGAGAAACAACTAAATAATTATGGTTTTGAATAGTATCAGTTAGGCACTTGTATCGATTAAATATAGTATGGAAGGTTTGTCTAGAGCAGGCATGCCCAACCTGCGGCCCAATTGGAAAATTTTTGAGGCCCAAAATGAAGTTTTCAGCTTCATATGTTTCAGATTTGGGTATTCATACAAAAAAGAATAAAATTATTCTCATAAATTTATCACATTCATATTATTTTTTGTGAATTAGAACTTTCTTGCTATTTTATTTATTTATTGTTTCTTTACATGGTAGGTATTATTGTTCACATTTCGATATTAACCTCACTAGGACAAGCCTGTTTTGAGGGTAATAAGTTTATAAAGAAGTAAAAATAGAACAAAAAATATTTAGGTACCTATTGATAAAACATATAGGACAGATAAGGACAAAGATGAACCAATTTTACCTATATTATTTTGTATTATTTTTGTTTTTCCTTTTGTGTTATTTTGTTACTTTAAGTAAATAATTGTTAACCTCAACACAGGCTTGACCTAGTGAGGTTAAAAATTGTATTGTAAACTGTTATACCTAAAATGTGAAGAAGAAACTATAAACAATAAACAATTGATAATAATGAAATATTTTTCAAAAAATGCACAAGATGTCTTAATATATGTTCTGGAAGGATATTCAATATAAGTGTAGACTGACACAAATAATTTCTTTGACCAAAAGAAAATTTATTTTGAATTAGACCTTGGACTCTCGATGGGGGTCTTGATGTATTGTTCGAAAAGAAACAGGCGCATGGCCGCACTAGAAATTTATTTTCGCAATCAATTGCAACTTGTATATTTTTTCTGCACAGTTCTCGGAAAATCGAATGCAACTGACCCAATTTTAATAAGTGGAGGGTGAGTGCAAAGGATACACATTGGGGCATGTATAGTCATTTTACGTCTTCTAGCATTGAAGGTATATGTACTATATATAATAGCATTTATGGACACCGAATTAACGGTCCACCGTTTGCCACGGTTACCTAAGCTAAGAAAAAAAATTTTTTGGCCCACCAAACGATTTGGATTGGGTACCCCTGGTCTAAGGCAAACTAAACTCATGCACATTATTACAATCTATACAAAATATTTATTCAGACTGTAGGACCAGATAAATATTTTTCCACACAAATATTTAGGGCGATGTCATGCGAAGTAATGCAAAATTATTCTAAATCACATGTTTTTGGTTTAAAAATTTGCCCAGAAATACTATAAATGTTTTAAATAAATACAGCGAGTAGGACGCATCTTAGCCTTTGCTTTAACTTTTTTAACACACTTTTTTTCAAGTCAAGACTTTTTATAAGCCTAGAAAAAATAAGTATCAGGTCTATTATAAAAATCTGCCACTTATGAGCCCCTTTTCGGCGATGTTTTTATTGTATAATGTGGCAAATGTTCATTAGAATGTGAACGGAAAATATTATAATATTTGTACCTGAACTTCACAAAAAATTATTAAAAAATACCCTTTTTCGATGTTTATTTGAATAAATTAAATTATGTGAATACCGTCATAAGACAACAGTTCCAGCCATCTGGAGCCAGTGAGACTATGGCATCCCCAAGTGGGGTATGTTGTGAGGCTGAAGGTAAAGGGGAGTGGAAGGAGATGGGAAAGAGGAAGGCGGGGAAGTACCTGGCTATTAGTTAAGCGGGATTTTCAACCTTATCGCCGTGTGCGTAAGAAGTGATTTCGTCCACTTCCGAATGATGCCAATGTTGATAGATACTCTCAGTATCGCCCTGGTCTGGTATCGTGTCTGGTGGCAGACCGCCATTCAGAATCGAAACATTGTTTTAAATAATATATCTCTGGCTGGGTTGCCGATTTGCGGGGAATTCCCCAAACTGCGGGGAATATTTCAGATTTTTTAAGAATTGGGTATTTTGCGGGGAATGACTTTTTGTGGGGAAAATGCGGGGATTCTGAGCATTTCTTGATTTTCCAACCATATTGAAAAATAAGCACATTTGGTGGAAGATTTCGTAGTTTATTTTATGGCAGCACTGTAGCATTTATTTCTAAACGATAATATGGGGGGGATTCCCAAAGTCGGGACCCAAACTCGAAGACACATGAATTTGCTAGTCATTGAACTTCTATGACAGAAACAGTCATTTCTTACGTACGTCTTGTGGTTTTGATGAATTGGTGACTTGTTGTTGGAAATTTAATTATTAACCCCGATACAGGCGAATCCTTGTGGGGTTAATAATTAATGCTAAACAATGTATTTTAATTGTAAAGAAATAATAATAAAAAAAAAATAATAATTACAAATAATAAGTAATGACGTGGGCTCTCTAGCCCGCCCCCCCCCCCCCCACCTCCCTGGATGGGTAATTTAGGATTTTTTTCAGGAAAACTTTTTTTCGGACCTGGTAACCCTACGTGTGGGGAATTTGCGGGTATTTTGGATCATGAGCATTGGCAACCCTGCTCTCTGGACACCATGTGCATATGAAATAAGGATTAACTTCGGGTTAAGGTTTGAGGGAGGGGGAAGGCGGAGAAGATGCAGCGCCGGTTCTACGAAATCTGGCGCCCTGTGCAGAAAGTACCGATGGCGCCCCCCATATAAAAAAATAAAAATAAAATTTATGCAATACGTTTAAAATAAATTAATATCCCGCCAACAAGAATCAAGAGTAACTTTTCCAAGTGACCTGGCGGTAGCTATCTATGACACTGGACAAAATAATAACATCATAACAAAATATAATATAAAACATGAGGCAGTTTAGTTCAGAAATAATAATATTCTGATCAGTTTGTTTAATATGGTGCCAAATCGCGCGCGAATGGCAACATAAATAAACCAATAACGCGGCGAAAGCGACGAACTATCATCAAAGAGCAACTTGTAATCAACGAAGGGAGATCCGCACGAGAAGCGATTAATGAACCAATCACAATGTTTGTTGAATTTCGAACGATACAATGGTCGTAAGAGCAACAAGGAAAAACAGGTCTTACGTTCATATGAAATATATTGTATTTGGAAAAAAATTCCTTGACGTAAGTCAAATCCGTATTTCGTTAAATTTTAACCATCGATGCGCGCGCATTAGGTTCACGCATATGGAAAGTGAGTGTTGCTAGCGCGAACTAATAATTCCGTATTACGAGTAATTTTTAAACGATTCGGGGAATATTTTAATTGAATTTTAAAACAATATTTATTTTATCACGGCGCCCCTTCGTAGTGGGCGCCAGGTTTTTTGCACGTTTTTGAACGTATGGCAGATCCGGCGCTGAGAAGATGGAAGGGGAATGAGTGAGAGGGAGGTTCGCGAGAAGGCGGAAGGGAGGGGGAAGAGGAACGGGGACAAATGGGAAAGGACATGCAGTAGAAACCATTTATTTATTTAACCTCTTGTAGGCCGCAGTCCCCCCGGCAGGTCCGGATTTTTGAAGCGATTTTGCCCCTTATGTATAAAGAAATCGTATGAAGAACAAGTTCAGAATCGCTTGGGCCATTCTCGATCTTGACATTACGAATAACTAGATAGCATTTAGCCACTCCGAATAATTCATATTAATTGCTAATGACACGCCGGGCACCAAAGATGGCGGACAAAATGGCTGCCGCTTGATAATATGAACGCTGTAATATTCGAAGTCTATATTTATTCATTGTTTTTGATATAAATCCATTGTGGAAAGCATAAATTTGAGTGATTATTAGGAAGTTCGTTTTATCTACATTATTTTGATGTAATTTTTTTGTATTATATCACAAAGGAAATGTTATAAAAATTGAATTCGTAAGAAAAGTGAGAACTTTTTACGTCGTATTGAAAAAAAAATTTTGTATGCTGGCTTTCAACAAGTTAAGTGACATTGCAATGCATGCCGGGTATCAGCTAGTGAATTATAATAATTGTGAACCAGTGATAGATATATTTGGGAGGTCAACACAGTCATGAGACCAACTATCATAGTACTGTCAGATTGTATAATTTTGGCATTTCCTATGATGCTGGCTATGATTCAGAATGTATAAGAGAGGCCTATGAATCATTGAAATTTACTTCACTGATATTTCGCAGAAATTTTATGTATATTCATTTTTTAAGAAACGAACCGCTTTTAATTTATCCACCCAACCGATAGCTAATTAAATATGGGTAGGTGATATTTTAATAATTAAAATTAATTATAAATCTAGGTGGATTCATCGCTTTTAAACCACAGTAAGCAGTTCATATGTTTCCGTATTAATATTTGAAGACATAATTTTTGTAATGAGCGCGGTCATATGGAAAACCGGCCACACGGAAATCTCTATCGTCTGAGTTGGCAAGAGATAGGAGTTTTATTTTGTGTTAAAACCAATAAGGTAAAAGGAAGGGGAATATAGTATAAGGATAGGAGAAGCTCTCGATATTTTGTAATGAGCGCGGTCAAATGGAAAACCGTATTGTTGTTTTGAATATAATTATATAATCTAACCTAACAATAAAAAAAAACTTTAAACAAAAAAACCTACCTACTTTGTCACTTATTCTTCACAAAATCAGTTCCAATTTTGAAAATGGCACTTAAATTCAAAGCAAATTTGAGATCATTGAACGTGAAAAACTTCATACAGGAATAACATACATCACAGACAACCAAAATTGGTACGTTTGACTATACATTGTGAATTATATTACTGAGGTGGCTCCATTGATTCTCGACACATTCGATTCATTAAATATTGCTAAAAACCTATTGAAAAAATTATGAAAAATAAAGATGGGGCATATCTTGAGTCTTCTTTGTCAATGGATGTCAAAGAAACTTTATAAGAAGTACAAACAAAGATATGTAATGACCAAGGTCTACATTGTAAACCAATCTACGTTGCAAACATTACTAGGAAACCACAAACATCTCAATGCCACATTAAATTTGAAACGTAATCAACACAAATAGATTTTGTACGGTAAAATACGGTCAATTTTGAAACAACGTCACCTTTCAGAGTGGGGCAACTTTTATACACCATTTTTTTAACCGCTAGGACACATAAGCTTGTTTTCACGATAATTTAACGTAGGTAGACATAGGAATGACGTATGTCCCGTACCTGAGTTATTAAGCATATTACAACGGTTAATTCAAATTCAAAACATTTTGAGATTAAATTATCATAGGTACATATTTCAGTACACACTGATTGTACTTTACAACATTAATGACATTAAAATATTATAAACTAGTTTCTACCCGCGACTTCGTCTGCGTAGGATTAGTACTTCGAGTAATCTATTTTCTTTTCCTAGATCTATATTTATACCAAAATTCTGAACCTATTTATTCAAAATATGTATAATTCTTCATTGGTTTCAAAGCATTAGGCGAGTACTTCAAATAAATTCACTAATTTAAATATTTTCTAAAATTAAATTTTGATTTAACAATTATTGTTTTGCAAAATGTCATTCGGAAATTATAACATTTTCTATTAAACAATAATTATTATTTTCAATGTATTGAAAATAAATAGCTAGCTTTATAAATTATAGCCTATGTGTTATTCTGATGTATGAGTTATAGTATTGTAAAGTTTCATTTAAATTCATTCAGTAAATTTTGCCTGAAAGAGTAACAAACATACATACATCCATACAAACTTTCGCATTGATAATATTATATTAGTAAGATAAGAAGTAAGATAGGATGTTAAGGAATTGTGTCTAAAAAAGCGTGGGGTCAAACTTTGAGGGCCTTTTTTTCAGGTGATTTGGCGCCAAACCAGCACAAATTTTGGATTCTTACTAAAAACTAATGATTTGAAGAGGAATCGTAGCCAAAATCTGCAAAAGACACATTTTTGGAAAAATTATTATTCTTTGGTTTGCATCTTCCTTCCAGAACTTCATAATAATAAAAATTTGTAGAATGCCATTTTTGTGAAAAATCACTTCAAGGCTGAATTTATTGTTATTTCCAAGGTTCTATCTAACTTTATTATTTACAAGACTTTCCACGCAGCGTCCCCAAAGATGGCGTAGGCCCTGAGGGGAATTATTTTCTTTAGGGCCTTCTGTGTGGAGATAAAGTAAAAAATATATATATATAACCGCAATAATCAAAGTCACCCCTCAATTCAAAAGTCACCCCTTTTTAGGGTACTCTGATAAGATGGAATCAATGAAAGATGTTTTTTACAAGGACAGATATTATGTACCGTATTTTGAACACTTGTTGGTAGCATACATAAATTATTTATAATTTGAATTAGGGATGCCATAGTCCAACTGGCTCCAGGCATTTGGGAAACTTGTGCGGTATACACATCAAAATTGAGCTGCCAGTCTGGGTGTTGTGCGATAAACTATCAGTAAAAATTAGCCAGATTAGTTTAGTAGCAATGCTGCGGCTATGTGATGCCGTGCTCCAAAACTTTAATTTTTGTATGTATGTAAACACACTAACCAATAACCAAAAAACAGTTAATAAACAGACTCTTCATGAAACAGACGCGTTGTCATATTTTTATGTGCCTAGGTGCTGAGGCAGCAGCCGCTGACACATTCACATTCACACCAATGATATATTATGTACCTAATGTATATGCCGAGGATCTGAGGCAGCAGCCACCGACTCAGCATATTCCACACACCAATGATATATTATGTACCTAATGTATATTTTTTTTTTTCATGTTCTCCGTAAAAAGGTTATACACCAATATATCATGGAGAAGATTATAAATTACAAAGTACACAAGGGCAGTTTCACTATTTTGTGACAAGTGTTAAAAGATAGTTGTCAATGCAGAATCGTTAAGCAGTTGAGTCGCTCTGTTTATTAGCGCGTTCTGATAGGCAGAAGTCCTCACTTTCAGAGCATAAAAAAGTTCATGAGATCTCTCATGAGTATACTTGTTAGGGACATAAAAATTAACCTCTTTTAACATAGGCAGTTTGAGTATGATACCAGAGATTAGCTTAAAAAATGTGTTTACCTAAAAATATTTGTCTGCGGGCTTCTAAGGTGTTGAAATCGAGTATCCTTGTTAAGAACAAGGATGGAAACAGGAATGGATACTAAGTATACTCCCTCATACACAGGTAACGCATAAACCTTTTTTGTACTTTTTCTATTTCTAAGATATGGTTTTGTTCAGAAGGGGCCCAAATAATGGAGCTATGTTCCAGGATGCTACGAACAAGTGCTTCTTATGTTCTACGAATTGCAATTCCATTAATGAATGATCTCGCATATGCCGAGGTGCTTAGGCAGCAGCCACTGACTCAGTACATTCCACACACCAATGATGTATTATGTACCTATTGTATTACTAAAGTGTGAGAAGGAAAAATTCCCAAATGATTTGATAATTCAATATCAAGTTATACTGATATTTTTAACACTATGCACGTCACAGGATCAATATATGGGTTTGCGTGATGATACCATTAGCCGGTTGTACATAAGCATCACACTCGCATCACTGAATAAATATTTCTTCTATTTATAAGCCAATTGAGAAACTGTATACAAAAAGGCTTACATCTCTACGTATACTCATATAAGAGCTCCACACACGGAGCCCTGAGGAAAAAATCCTTCAGGGCCTATGTCATCTTTCGTCTTAAAATGAATTCTTTCGACATCCGTCGACGTCGACGACCGTCCATGGTCGAGTGGTAAGACACTTGACTCCCATTCGGAAGGTCGCGGGTTCGAACCCGGCGTGCGCAAATAAATTTTATTTGATTAATTTGTGTTATTTCACAATTAATTAATAAAAATAATATATGTTATATTTGCGGCACGTTCCAGAGTGGAAGATACTCTCAGTATCGCCCTGGTGTAAGACCACTATTCAGAATTGAAACGTTGCTTAATAATGACTTTAGCCGTGTTTAGTGACTAGATCTGAATAGCCAGGTACTTTCCCACCTTCCTCTTCCCCATCTCCTTCCCTTCCCCACTTACCTTCAGCCTCACAACATACACCACAATTGGGGATGCCATAGTCTCACTGGCTCCAGAAGGGAGCAGTTGGGACTCTTGTGAGGTTTCTCTATAAAAAAAAAAAAAAATTATATGAATTTTATGGTGAAGTAACTGAATGACGGAGTTATGCTCTAATTGTCTACGATTTATCAATTAGTTGGTATAGTAGTCAAAGGCTAAATTCCCACCCAGGAATTGTGAGTTACTCTACCTAACTGAGTCCTCCATCACTGCACCAGCAAAGTTTTCCATGTATTACAATGGAAGTAGGAGGAATTAAAATCATATCGACTGGTTATTCATAGCCTTGAAATATTTGCCTTTCTAGAGGCTTTTACTGCACTAAATATGCCAAATCATGATAAACTATAGTTCTGTGAACAGTAGACCTCGCATCCAAAAACTGTGTTTCTAATTATCTCTTATTTAATAAATCAAAACCAAAATTTCCTCTGCAATCATAAAATTTGTAAGTACGTACTTGAATAAGTACCTACTTAATTATAAACCATATAACAGGATTAAAAAAAAATTGTCCAAAGAAACGTCACAATCTTAACCTTTTGAAAGCCTGCATAGGAAAAATATTTTTTTCAATAAGACGTAAAAAATTTGACATTTCTCACCTTTCTTCAATAAGACGTAAAAAATTTGACATTTCTCACCTTTCTTCAATAAGACGTAAAAAATGTGACATTTTTCACCTTTCTTCAATAAGACGTAAAAAATGTGACATTTCTCACCTTTCTTCAATTTTTATAACATTTCTTTTGTGATATATTACAAAAATTACATCAAAATAATGTTTGTAGATAAAACGATCTTCCTAATAATCACTCAAATCTATGCTTTCCACAGTTGATTTATATGAAAAAATATAGACTCCGTTCATTTTATCAAGCGGCAGCCATTTTGTCCGCCATCTTTGATGACCGGCGCGTAATTGTGAATTAATTTGAATTATTCGGTGAGGCTAGACGCTATCCAGTATTTTGTTACGTCAAGAACGAGAATGGCTCAAGCGATTCTGACCTTGATCTTCATACAATTTCTTTATACATAAGGGACAAAATCTCTTCCAAAATCAATGGTACACCGGAGTATGTACGGCTAATGACAGGTTAATGACGGTTCTTTTTTCAAACTTTCTTCAGGCAGGTAGGTACCTTAACCTGTCATTGGCCGTACGTACTCCGGTGTACCATCGATTTTGGAAGCGATTTTGTCCCTTATGTATAAAGAAATTGTTTCAAGAACAAGGTCAGAATCTCTTGGGCCATTCTCGTTCTTGACGTAACAAAATACTGCATAGCGTCTAGCCTCCTGGAATAATTTTAATAAATTTTCTGATGCGGCGGGCATGAAAGATGGCAGACAAAATGGCCGCCGCGTCAAAATATGGATGAAGTTGGTTTAGAAACTCTATATTCTTTCATTGTTTTTGATATAAATTCATTGTGGAGAGAATAGATTTCAGGTCTTATCAGAAAGATCGTTTTATCTACATTATTTTCATGTAATTTTTGCAATATATAACAAAAGAAATGTTATAAATATTGGATTCGAAAGAAATGTCAAATTTCTTACGTCGTAATGAAGAAATATATTTTTCCTATGCTGGCTTTCAAAAGGTTAATATTGAAAAAAAGAGTATAATAAAATGGAAACGCATAAACAATTTACAGACAGACAAAATGCGAAACGGTTAAGTTCATACAGGACTTGGCTACACACAGTTAATCATGGATCAATTAAATTCCCAGATTGTGTCACCCAGTAAAATCAACTTAGGCCCCTCTCACACTCAGTCAATTATCTTGACCTTGCCCTTTGTCCTCTTGAGCCGCTCTGTAACAGTGAGATGATCCACACTACAGTGAGGTACAATATAATTGACATCAATCTGCCGAGCTGGCGTTGATTTGTTTCAATTTGGGGCCTTGGAGGTCACTGGGAAATTCTCGGACCAGTGAATAATGGATACATAGTATTTTGATGCAATGTGGTATGCACTATGTCATTGTAATTGCAGATTGATGCAATATAATCTGCACGATTATCTTCACAATTATTCAATAAAACATAACAATACTTTGAAAATTAATGTTGAAAAAATAATTAAATTATTTCAGCACAACCATGTTGTCTTTAGGGTAAAAATAACAGTTAATTTTAAGCAGTATGTCCGTCTTATTATGTGGGATACATATTGTACCTTTTTATTTTTTTTTATTTTAGTAACTATAATTAATTTTTTTTAATTTTTATAAGAACTTATTTATATGTATAACTAGCTGACACGGCAAACTTCGTACCGCCTCAAAATCAATAAATGTTGTGTTTAATTTATCAGCTGATATAAATTAAGTTTTGATTAAGTTAAAATAAATAGGTACCTACTCTAAGTTCAAAAAATGAAATTGAGCTGTTGACTAAGCACAAAATGTTCGGCACTTTGGCAATTGATTCAAATTATGTCGACCAAGGCATGTTATTTGAAAAGCCGTTCCATACAAAATATATGAAATTTTTTATTTTCTTCATAATTATTTTTCCCCTGATTTTTTCCGATGTTTTAATAGTTATTCTGTTAATCGGGATGGAGACAAATCCAACAAATCAAAGATCATAAAAATCGGTCCAGCCATTCTCGAGTTATAAATAGTGTAACTAACCCGACTTTGTTTTATATATTAAGAAGAAGATGTTGGTTATATTCATAGTCCTCCTCACTAGGAGATCCTGTACTGAAGGAAACTAGGTTTTGGATAAGTTTTCAGCGACTTCTATGGTTCGACTTCATATTTTGGGATTTGGGAAATTTCTACGATGTTTTAAATATGCTAATAAGCTATTTTTCCAGTAGTTCCTTAAGCCTGATTGTAGTTGTTTGGTACAAACCACTTTTAGCATTCCACGGACTATCTATTAAATTATTAATAATTTTATATGCCATTACCGCAAGGGCCCCATTCCTCCTTGACTAGAGACTTTAGTAGCGCGTTTCGGCAAGCAGATCTTCGTATCTGATCTAATTTTTCAATGTATTTTTTCTGGTATGGGGCCTATACAGCTGAGGCGTATTCAATTTTATTTAGACCTTCAATTCAATCATACATAGCCATCATTGCTTCGGAATAAGAAAACTGTTTGCAAGATCTTATGACAAACCCTGGAAGCTTGTAGCATGATGTTGTCAATGCAATATATACTGCAATATATGGTCTGAAAAAATATGTTTGGAATCAAAGACCTACCCTAGGTCCTTGATGGATTTTAAGTGACATTTTTAATATGATAATCAAATTTGATTGATTGGGTTTCTCAAACACTCAATGTACCTGACACAGTGACACACTTTTGTTTTAAAATATAATTTATCAGCCAGTTATGAAATTGAATCTAAATCGATTTGTAATTTAACAAAATCTCGCCCATTTCAAATCCTCTAAGTAATTTGAGATTATCAGCAAAAAACAAACAAGTGGAATGTTTGATGCATTCCTGAATGTCATCCATTAAAATTATAAAGAGTAGAGGCCCTAGATTTAACCCCTGTGGTGCTCCAGAGAATGCAGAGAACGAAATGTAATTTACATTTGTAATTTAACCTCTTGTAGGTCGCAATCCCCCCGGCGGGTCCGGATTTTTGAAGCGATTTTGCCCCTTATGTATAAAGAAATTGTATGAAGAACAAGGTCAGAATCGCTTGGGCCATTCTCATTCTGACATTACAAATTACTGGATAGCATTTAGCAACTTGGCGTAATTCATATTAATTGCTAATGTCACGCCGGGCACCAAAGATGGCGGACAAAATGGCTGCCACTTGATAATACGAACGCTGTCATATTCGAGGTCTATATTTATTCATCGTTTATTATATAAATCCATTGTGGAAAGCATAGATTTGAGTGATTATTAGGAAGTTCGTTTTATCTACATTATTTTGATGTAATTTTTGTATTATATCACAAAAGAAATGTTATAAAAATTGAATTCGTAAGAAAGGTAAGAACTGTCAAATATTTTATGTCGTGTTGAAAAAAAAAAATTTTTAATGCTGGCTTTCAACGAGTTAACACAATCTTTCCCGTCACAAATCCTCATCAAGTAATTTAAGATCATCAGCAAAACGCAG
Source organism: Limnephilus auricula (assembly GCA_951813805.1). Lineage (NCBI taxonomy): Eukaryota > Metazoa > Arthropoda > Insecta > Trichoptera > Limnephilidae > Limnephilus > Limnephilus auricula. Next base: position 9,833,869 of record OX638409.1, on the reverse strand, counting down.
ATAAGTGGAATGTTTGATGTATTATTCTTGAATTCATCAATTAAAATTATAAATAGCAGATGCCCTAGATTTGTCCCCTGTGGTACTCCAGAGAATGCAGGTGTTGACCACATTTTCATTGGTCAGCGCCCATTATAAAGCTAAATCTGTATTAATGAATTTTACTCACTTCTTCTCGATACGATAGTGGCTCCATTGCCATATCTGTCTTGTAACAATCCTCGTTCATCCGCCATTCTGTCAATAGGCAATCACGCCAACTGCAAAAAATATATATATATTATTAGTATTAGACAGCGAAACAGTGGATGGGTCATTTCACAAAATTTGAACAATTCATAAAATTACAAAGTTAAAAATCAAGTTCTGTTTTACTGAAGTACTGTGAATAAATTACAGAACTTTTATGGAACTTATGTAGAACTTGAATTTCAACTTTGAAAATCTGTGAAACAACCCATCTTACGACAGACAAGAAAATAGATTGAGTAATCGGAACCGTTAAAGTAAAAGGCATCACTAATATAGAACATTATATTTTTGTTTGAAGAATTTTGTTTTCTATGTACATTGTTAGTTAATTTTTTTATTTATCTGCTACCGGTTTCGACACATCCGTGTCATTCACTAGCAACTTAAAACTAAAACTAATACATAGAACATTAAAATTTAACCATTCGGGTCTATCGCCTTTGTGTAGATTTTTAGTCTATAATTATATAATTTTTATCTATCTATTACATTGATAAAAAATTTGTGTTATTTTCGCTTTGCAATTATAAAGCTCAATAAATAAAATATTTCTGAACGTAGCCGAATACAAAACTATTTTGGAAAGGTGATGAAATACACTTTCAAATTGTATTATTGCGATAATATCGTCGTTGAATATAGAATATGAAGCACGTTACTCTGAGTATATTCTGAGATAATCGATAGAAACTGTTTACAAAAAAAACAAAATGGAAAATAACAATTCTATTTATGGACAAAGTAGGAAAAATATATTTCGTTCATTATAAGTTTATGGCAAACATTAATTATTTTTTGCCAGAAAATCGAATTTTAATGCGTTTTTCTCACATGCTTCATATTCTATATACAGTTTTCGTCATAATTAAAATACCATAATAATGTCAAAATATTTCATTTAAATTTATTCCAATTTGACAGCTAGGCATCACAAAATGATGTCAATATTACGTACATACCAAGGCAATTGAATTGTGTAGTGGTATGCAGAGGATATGACTTTTTATTATGTATTATTTTGATTGTCTTCACATGGTTTATTTTTTATCGCCTTAAATATTTGATATTTTTACATGGCTCATATTGTAGAAGATGGAGAGAAACAAAGAAAAATAACTGTATATTCAACTCATTTTCGTCAAAATCGTCGTCACATTGCTCATATTAAATATGCAAAGATGATATATTAATATTTGTAAATTTTAAAATTTAGAATGCTAACATTAAAAATCGTAAAAATGACACACCTGTGATGTTTTTATGTGAAAACGGTACATAAATCACGGATAATGTAAAAAAAAAACTTATTTTATCGTACAAATGTATAATAAACAATTTTATCACCTCACTTTTTTACCATTTCCAATTAACTAAGTCTAACAAAAAGTCATGAGATTTGGCGGGTGAAACTGTAGCTACAAAATAAATATTTTTTTATCTATTTTTATGGACAACTTTGAACAGAACTGTGAAGTGTTGTTTATTATAGATATTCTCCTTTTCGTTTTAAGATTGTCACTAGAACAACAACGGAGTTATAACGATTTCTGTGGGAACACACACGTTAGCTTGAAAACAAGCTTATGGGACATGACTGCTATCATATATTGTCGTGAAAACGAGCTTAGGGGTCTGAGTGGTTAATAGCTCTGCAAAAAGTGGCGTCTGCCTTTACAGCATAACTGTTATGCATATAAATTTTATGTGTTATGTATAAAGTAGTAAAATGTTAAAGTAATATTGACAATCTGTTTTAGGATAATCAAATCAAACAATAATATACTCAATTTAATAGATTCTACAAACCGCGTCACAAATTTTTCAATAAAGAAAATTAATAAGTTTAATGAAATAGTCGCTCCAGGTGGAAAATACTCTCAGTATCACCCTGGTGAAAGACCATAATTTTGAACGGTAACGTTTCTTTAAATGGCTTTAGACATGATCACTGACAGGATCTGAATAGCAAGATGCTTTTCAATCTTCTTCTCTCCAATTTCCTTACACCATTCCCTTCAACTCCACACAGGAGGCCCTGAGGTAAATAAATTCTCTCGGGGCCTCTTCACCATCTCAGTATAACATGACTGTAAAAACAAACATTTTTTAACACGGAGATAAATAATTTCCCTCAGGGCCTGTCATCTTTGGGGATGCTGTGTGGAGGCTATTTTTGAAGGAGAGAACATAGGTCTTGAAGAGATCCATGTAATACGAGGGAGGAAATACAGGAACCAGAAAATCAATCATTTGTACAAATGTTGGTTGCGGATTTGACCGGACCGGAGCCAACGGGATCACTCAACATGACTAAAGCCACTTCGAGCAGCATTTTGATTCTGAATGCCAGTGGTTAACACTTTAAAATTAAATTAATTTAATCAAATTATTTCAAGCCACACTGGAACTGGAATTTTCCTCGTCCGAGATACACGGAGATAAATTTCTAAGAATAATATTATTAATCCTAGCACAGTGTGAAAGCAAACACATCATTGAAATAGTTTATTATCGGCTTGCATATTCCAAGACCTTTGGTATTAAAAATTTAATAACATACCAGTATTGAGCTTTTATCTTATAGACAACATTCAACATGGTTGCTTTTATAGATCTACTTCTAATTCAATTCAACATGGTTGCTTTTATAGATCTACTTCTAATTCAATTCTGAAGCCAAATACTGAATAAATTAAGTCACAAAAGGGGGAAATAGAAAATACTAGCCTTAAGAGGATACCGGAAATTAGTCCTTTTTAAATCAAATTCTAGACGTATTGACTCTTTTTTACAAAAAAAACATAAATTGATTTCGAAAGATTGTTATTTTATCTGGTAAATGCATTTTTTAAATTTTGAAAAACTAAGTTTATTTTTAATATATTAAGGTTATACCGTTGGTCGTTGGCAGATTTGTTCAATTTTCAAACGACATTAGTATTATACAAAACAAATTTCAAATCATATAATCATACAACAACATAAATCAACACATAATCTAGTAAACAGATTTTTCAGAATTTTAATTTTTGTAAATTAATCAGCTGTTCCTGATGGACCAGGCGTTGTGAGTCCGTCTTCGGTGTCGATCGAGACATCACAGATGGAAATTTCATCAGCATCATCTGTGATGAGTCTGATAACCTCATCGCAGATGATGCGGATGTAATTTTGGACTATGACATCTCGATCGATAACGAAGACGAACTCGCAACGCCTTGTCCATTGATTGAAGATTGCGCTAAATTTCGAAATTGTGCATAACATGTGGATAGGGCCTACAGGGGACAGACACCACTATAAAAAAAAAACGCGCCGCTTACTCTACCTCAAAGTGGTGTGGAAATGAGTTTTTTAGCCAAATCGCATATTGACGTGTAATTTGCGGCGCTCGTACGCCAAAACTATTGATTTTACAAAAAAATTTGTTTAGACATAAATTATAGCAAATTTTTTTTGTATTTATCGTAAAATGAGTCGGAAAGAAGATATTGTCAATAAACTGCTAAAAGGCGCCATTTTTCTAAAATGGCGTCGCGAGCGGCAAAGACACGAATTTGTTGAAAAGAATTAAACATAACCGTTGGAAATAACGCCGACTGATGCTAACACTAACAAAAATAATAAATAAATAATTCTAATGAAATTTGGGAATCCCAATGTCGGGTATTCCAAAAGTTGGCACAACGGATATAACAGCTATATTGGTAGTAAGTTGTAAGTTACTAGTTTATAAATCTTAGCTATAAGTTATTTAAGTACATAAGTGTAAGTAATAAGTCATAGGTATTTTAGGTTGAATTGCCTAATGCAAAAAAATAAGTCATAGGTTAAATACAAGTTGTAAAGCTGATTTTCCCACGAAATGTATAAATTATAAATAATCCAATAATAATTATTACATTACTAAATAAATTTGCCCAATGCTCGGCGCTTATGGATTTTGGGAAAATCAAAGACCCACATTGTAGGAAGGAGGCAACACAGAAGCTGGCAAATCATTCCACAACCAAACGGTAAAAAATTAAGCCAAATAACAAATGTATAATGTGTAATAAATAAATAATAATAAAATTGATTAATGAAATAATATTACTGTCTTAGAAATTACATACCCAATAAGTTTTCAATTTTATTAAATTTGACAAGACAGAATCAAATGAAATACAAGCAAGTCCTAACGGGAAGGAAAAGTATGGCCAACTGAATTTTTCAGTTCTTAATTTTTCCTTGAGTAACTAAAAGATTTATTCATTTACTGTAATATAATCCTTGGCAATATAAAGAACTCAGTGTTTCATTTAATGTCTTTTGCAAAACATTCATTGCAATAAAATAAAAACTTTGATTATACAACTGTATAAAATATTAGAATTGTGTTGGTCAAAGGTACTGACACATTTGCTTATTAAGGTACTGACACATTTGCTTATTACAAGCCGGCTTATGAGTATGCTCTTTAATGAGCATGCTCACACAACTGTACACACTTGCTCATAAATGAACAGGCTTGGCTTGAGCTTTCTCATGAAAGAGCATGCTCAAAGCCAACAATTGAACACACATGCTCTTTAAAGAGCATGCTCATGTCAAATAATAACTGTCATCGTATCTATAGAGACAATTCCGTTCGCCCAGAACATCTTATTGCTTGCAACGCAATTATTAATTATTTAAGAAAATTATAAGGATTATAAAAGATTTTATTTTATTAACGCGGTTAATCACAGGATACCATATTATTTGTCCCAGCTCTCAAAGGTCTCATAGAAATCGTTGTATCTCCCTTACTATCATAGTGAGAAGTATGATTTAAATGGTATTGGAAAGATAATACAACACGCTACATATTCAAATCTAAAAGTAAACTACAAAAAAATAAAATGTACACCTTTTTGAAACCAAACTTTCCGATCAGAATTTGAATAAAAATTATGAAACTTTGTGAATTTTTAAAGTTTATTTTTTACATGAAATGACAAAAAAGTGAGGTTACCATTTTTAAAACTTTTAAAAATTTTCATCCAAAAATTTAATATTTATAAAATTACATGGTTATTTCCAATAATATAATTTAAAAGCATATTTCATCACCTTTCGAAAACAGTTTTTAGTTTTCGGATACGTTAACAAATATTCCATTTATTTGGATTTTATCTCAAAGCGGGAATATTTTTAGCCTCTGACAAAAATCGCCAAATTTTTGAAGGGATAAGAAAATTAAAAGATCGATTTGGGTTCGTAATCGGATCACTAGAAGAGCAAACCTTGGAGCAAGTAATCATTTGTTAGTAGAAATGCGAGATGTCAACGGATATAAAAATCATTTACGAATGCTTCCGCAGTATTTGACGAGCTACTCTCTAAAATTGCATACAAAAACGAGATAGTCAAATGCGGAATGCTATTCGGAAATGAGATCGGATTGAAATGAGCATGCTCATAAGCCAGCCTGTCCACACATGCTTAGAGGCTTCCCCTTCCATCTGATAATCCAATGAGCATGCTCACAAATCAAACGTCTGTCGATTTGAGAGTATGCTCTTTTGGCTTCAAATGAGCATGCTCATTACTAGCAACGTCACTGACACACATGCTACTAGGTAGCAATTGCTACTAGGTAGCATGCTCTTTGGCTTCAAATGAGCAAGTGTGTCCGTAGCATTACAAGCCGGCTTATGAGCATGCTCATTAATGAGTATGCTCACACAACTGTACACATTTGCTCATAAATGAACAGGCTTGGCTTGAGCTTTCTTATGAATGAGCATGCTTAAAGCCAACAATTGAACACACATGCTCTTTAAAGAGCATTCTCATGTCAAATAATAACTGTCATTGTATAGAGATAGTTCCGTATGCCCAGAACATCTTATTGCTTGCAACGCAATTATTAATTATTTAAGAAAATTATAAAGATTATAAAAGATTTTATTATATTAACCCGTTTAATCACGGGAGACCATATTATTTGTCCCAGCTCTCAAAGGTCTCATAGAAATCGTTGTACCTCCCCTACTATCATAGTGAGAAGTATGATTTAAACGATATTGGAAAGATAATACGACGCACTATATATTCAAATCTAAAAGTAAACTACAAAAAATAAAATGTACACCTTTCTGAAACCAAACTTTCCGATCAGAATTTGAATAAAAATTATGAAACTTTGTCAATTTTTAAAGATTTTTTTTTACATGAAATGACAAAAAGTGAGGTTACAGTAACGTTGATAATTCATTTGTCTAATGTGTGTATGTTTTTTAATTTTTTTTTTTCATTATCATAATTTTAGTTAGAAAAAACGTAAAGTGAGCCATTTTTAAAAACTTTTAAAGTTTTCATCCAAATTTTTTTTTCCATCATCAGGGCAGATCCGGCAGATCCAACGTGATGGACACTGCAACGCTGTCCGAAACGTCGGCTAAAGAAGGAGGTAGCGCAACACGGCATAACACCCCAAAAACAAACAACGAAAATAACACAAAATTTTCAGCTGAATAATATGACTAAAAAGAAAAGAGAGGAACAGTTTTTACATTTTAGATAAATAAAGTTTGGTAGTTGGTCCCAGAATTATTGTTACAGAATAATATATTTTGCCAAGTTGCTTGATTAGGTGCCTTGAAGTCGATGAGATGCCGGAGTTAACAATCTAATTCGGAGCGAATCCGAACTAAGTGCTAACTGGATAGTGTTCCAGATGTGACCATATCTTTTCTGATTTATCTGATTCAGATTTTCGATTGAGTTTTGCTGATATTGTCCTCATTAATTAAAATATAACAATTTGAGGTTTTACTTATTTAGTTAAAAATAAATGTAGATATAATCTTTACTTATATGTAAAGATTTCTACAATTGATACAATAAACTAAGTACATGGGTCGATTTTTAACAATCAGAAAGATTAGTTGATATTCAGATAGCTTGGGTTATATAATATTCAGATCTCATCTAAATGGTGAAAACACTGGTTACTATTTGGGAGGCAGGTATTTATTGAATAACCAACACCTGTCACAGTTCACCCCAATTGGATCGCTACATTTGATGGCTTAGCAGGGGTGCCCGGGTTCATGGGGTGCGGATGCGTCCGCCCATCTACTGAGTTCCTGTTAATAATAATTAGATAATACTGAGGACAGAACATGATTTTTAAAATACCGAATAGTACCGAAGACATAAGTTATCAAAATGTTGATGTTTGCAGCGGGCCGATAAGTTTGTGATGTCACGGTACACGCAATGACTGGTGCAGCTGTACTGCAACACTGCCATTAGAATTATGAATTGTACTGAATTGTGTCTCATGTGAGACACTATTACATATGTTTTACCCAAATTCACCTTGAAAGCTCTTAACTTCATTTAAATTAATTAGTTACCGTTGTTATAATTACTTAAATGTATATATATACAGGGTGTAACAGGACAGGACGTACCCGAGAGATTTTAACCAGCGATTCCTGAGCTTATTTGGAGTAAAAAATGTAAATACAATTTTGGTCTCAAGCGAATTTTTTTTTTTTCTACAAAAACATAAAAAATAGTAGATGTTGGACAGTTGGGAGTTGGTTAAGAGGCTGAGCGGTTACTCGTCTTAGTGATCAGTGATGAGATGTGGAAATTTTATTTTTGTTTGATTTTGAGAAAAAAAAAAAGTCATCGAAAAAGTTACCGGAGACCAAAATTTCATTTATATTTTTTACTCCAAATAAGCTTAGGAATCGCTGGTTAAAATCTCTCGGGTATGTCCTGGTTCAGACCCGCATGTGGACTTTGGTTCAGACCCGCATGTGGACTCGGACCAGTCACCGAGAACTCGCGCGAGTTACGCGGTTTTGGAGGGACGCGTTTGCCAGGAAGCGACACCGCCGAGCGTTGAGTAGAGGAATTACTATTCCCGCAGAAATGGAACAGTAACAGGATTGGCTCGCGCCATCTTATTTCTCATCTTTAATACGAGTGAAAAAGAGGCAAGAAAATGATAACTTTTTTGCATCTCCCTCACTGGTAAAATAAATTAAATGCCCCAAGCCGTTACCGTCGCCGTGCCGTTTCCGCGGGAATCATAAAAGCAGCCAATGTGTCCATGTGCCAAAAGTAAGCTCAATTTTTCCTTACTTGTGATGAATTTGATCAATATTTTGAAATACCAAAGTTCTTTCTCGAGCAGATAAATAATTTCATTGACCTTTCTCGGACTTACGAGTCCAACGGTTTTAAGTAAATCAACTTTCCTAATAATCTGTTTGGTGCTGTAAGTCTTTCTGTTTGCCTTGCCCCTCTTTTTAATGCTTTTATAAAAAATTGTAGTTAATACCTTTTCACTAAGCATGAAAAGGAAGTCGATTATATCGAACTCGGTCCATACGACTGCAAGCCGAGCATTCTGCCTACTGGGCTACCAACCGCTTGTGTCCTGTCCATGTTTATTTCTAGTTTTTAATAAATTATTTATTGATAATTTTTAGATCAACTGAAATCGAATGATTACAACACTCTCCATATTTCTTTCATCGCTAGCAAAGTGTCATGTGGTTTGCAGTAATTATGCAGATAAATTTTAATATTATAAACTGAGCAACTGTAAGAAAAATAAAAAATTCCAATGGAACAAGACTCCATTGTTTTATTTCCAACCGACTCTTTTGAACACTCTAAATTGGTCCTGTTTTATAGGAGAAAATTGGGGAATACAAAACCTCGAATTTGGAATTTTTAATGGTATGGACACACTTGCTCATGTGTGCTCATTACTGCTAAAACTGATGCAAAAACATTTCCTTAAAGTTTGAAAATAATAACTTTCAGAAGGAAATTATGTTTACAATTATAATTAAGCAAGAATAGCTTTTTGCCTAAAATATACATAATTATAAGTCACATTGCATTGCCAGTACCAATGACATTACTAACTTATAGACACGTTATTGTCTCAGTAAATGAACACAAAATGTAGTAAGTAACAAACACACTTACATTTCCAGTAAATTCTTAATTTAAAGATATGCATGAACGAAATAGATATAGGCCCGGGGAGCGTTTATGTAGATAAAAGTTACATTGAATACTACATTCTACATTGTGTGATTACAATGATAGACGCTTATGGTGGAGTTACACTTGTAAGGCGTGTTGTGTCGTGATGGCTAGCGTTCACATCTATAAGTTGTGTTCTGATGCCTTATGACGATATTTTAAAGCAATACAGCACGTGGTACGTACACACTAGCCAAGACGCAGCCGTCCCCGCGCCCCTGACCTTCACCTCTCTGTCAAAAATCGAGATCGCTTCTGACGCATCACGACACAACACAACACACTGATATAATCGTTCCATACTAAATGTATGAAACCGATACCGTTCTGAAGCGTCACGACAGACAAGTATAACTCCACCATTACTCGCTCAGGGGACATACATAAATTACGTGAGCTTTTTTTTGTTAAAATTTAGCCCCTTCCCCCCTCCTTGGTGAGGTTAAGTGAGATTTGGTGGGACCCCCCTCCACCCCTTTTGGTGAGATTTTTTCTTACTCTCGAAATAAATGATTTCCATTTATTAATAAATAGCCATTTTTTCAGAGGGCAAAATGGGACACTTCAAAAGAAGTGCAATTTTTTTATTATCTCTATAATAATATACATTATTTTTAAGTTGATGTGAGATTTTTATTGACCCCCCCCCCCTCGGTTTAAAGGAGATTTTACTTGACCCCTCCCCCCATTTTGAGCTTACATAATTAATGTATGCCCCCTTACACTAAGACGAATACAGATCGGTGTATGAGACGACCTATTTCCAGTACATTGTCCTTCCTATAAATGTTGTTACTTTTGCTATCTTTCTGTAATGGCGTTTAAAATCTTCAGTAAACAATATAAATAAATATATAATTATTTATAATGATAAGTTATTTGCACGTATTTATGAATTATATGTTATTAGTTGGGATTTACTAGTTTGTGCCATGGAAACGCTTTCTGATCACCCACGGAGGCATTTTGACTACTTTTTTTTTTTTGTTTTACTACTCTATTTTATGTAACTCTATGACTACATATTTTATTAGTTGATGTATTTTATTAAACTATCTCCTTGAATTGACTGCAACACGCATTCTAACCAGGATAAAGTAACTAAAATATGCAAATTAAAAATATCAGTCAAATTTGCAATTCTCTGATTACGAAAAATGTAATATCGGTTGGTTTAAACTTTAATCGTATCATAAACCATAATCTCTGAGATCGGAGTTAAGGAGTTTACCTTTCTGCAACGGTGCATGTTAAATTATCAGAGATTATACAACGACAAGATAAATTTTTAACACATTCAAGCAAGAGTTATTCTAAGAAAATTTCATATCCATCGACAATATGCAAATATTGTAAGATTATTCGGTTCCACAAACTTTATTTCACTATTATGTATTACATGTTATCAACAGAAGAGATAGTAGTACTTTAAAGGTTGGGTTATCAAATAAAAAAAATAAGTTAGAACACTTCATAAATACATGTTTGGTGAATGTTATGCAGATACCAAATGGAATTCGGGAAACATGTTGAAATGTTTTCCATAACAGATATTATGGTCGATAGCCGCCCCCACAGGATGTGTCAATCTAAAATAATAAGTATTGCGTCCAATGATGAATGCAAATATACGCAATCGGAAAGTGCAAATATCTTAACCCCGCAGGCCTCGGACCTATTTAGCATTAAAAAAAAATTATATTTAAAAAATTACATGGTTATTGTATATAACCTCTTGAATGTCAGATGATATTTCGAAAAACCGTGCAGAAATTACCTTGATGACTTCTGGTCAAATATCCATATAAAAACAAAGGAATTGTTTTTTTTGCAATGGTTTTCTGTTTACCAGATAATGTATCTTATTATTCATATACATTACATGATAATATCGTTACAAGTTATCCCAGAATAGCAACCTTTAGCAAAAAAAAAAATCTCCCATTCGGCAAACAAATATAAAAAAAAATGTATATTTATGTGAATATGAATTGATTTTATTGTTTCTAAACAAACCTGAACATACACCCTACATGAAAACCAACAATTCAAAGGTGTTTTCGAAGAATCAAATGACATTCATACTTCTTTAAAAATTTGACAGCTGATAAATGCGAAAAAGCGTGATTTCCGAATGTTAGAGATAATTACTTAAAAAAATATTCAAAGTAGCTATATTAATCAATTCAACTGTTATGTCAAGAAAGATATTGGCGCAAGCGATTCTGTCCTCGTAATTCATACAGTTTCTTTATACATATGGGTTAAAATAGCAATTTAAAAAAAAAATCTAAAAAATATTTGTGCCCGCCGGCGGGCTTACGACAGACAAGAGGTTAATCTCCTTTTCAAAACAGTTTTTTGTTTTCAGGTACATTCACAAATTTCCATTTATTTGGATTTAATTGAAAAGCGGAAATATTCTGTCCTACTGACAGAATATGGTCGAGGCCTGAGGGGTTAAAGTTTGAATTTGAATAATTATTGTGAGCCCAAATTAATGTTACATGACTCCCAGAAACATGATGCATTCCTGTAGCACTGAGTCATTTCTTGGAATGTCGTTTATCTACTCTTTAAAAAAAATCCCCTAAAATCCTGAACAAAGAAAGTCCTTTATGACCGACTTGGCCTTATCACAAATACACAGATAACAAGTTGAAAAATGTGTAACAAAACATGCAAAGGACTCACAGTTTTTTTGGTTTAGAATATTATTATTGTCAATGAATGGAATTCTTGTTGAATTAGATTTTAAATTAACTATTGCACAATTTCACAGAAGGGGTGGGCAGAGAGGGTAGAATGCTATACAATTCTGTCTTGACACAAACCCAATCTTTGCTTCAATCGCATTCGTAGATGTCTCATACAAACTCTTGTGTTATTCTAATTTTCGTCGTGACCCAATTTAAGCATGTAATTGATTTTTTTTGGGGTGTTATGCCGTATTGCGCTACCTCCTTCTTTAGCCAATGTTTCGGACAGAGTTACGGTGTCCATCCATCACACATCTGCCCTGATGGACTCTGCAACGCTGTCCGAAATGTTGGCTAAAGAAGGAGGTACCGCAACACGACATAACACCCCAAAAATAAATAACAAAAATACTTTTGTCATATAATTGATTTTTATTTATTCGATCAGCACAAGAGTCCTAACTGTCTGGAGCCAGTGACTTTGTTTCAGGATTGTATAAATAAAATTATTACATATATATATTAAACTCATCGGAAATAATATATTATAAATATTATGTATAAGTTTGTAATATATTATCACAAATAAATTTAAAAAAATGATTACTTTGTAAAATTTTTATGAAGCAAAGTGGTTGAAAGTTACAGGGTTCTTAAGAGAAACAGCTGCACAGACTTTATAATACAATCTTAAATTTGGATTTGATGCCAAAATACTTGATCACTTTGATAACTGACAATACCATAATCGTTCTACAGATTGAAAGAAACACACATTCGAGAAATATCCCAGTATCTTCTGTCTGTTTCGTTTTCATACAAGACATGTAAAAAGGAATATTTTAATGCAAGGCTTTTAGGATGATGGTCAATGATGTGCATACAATCTCTCCCTGGGACGAGTATATTCAGGTCGGTCAAGTATTTTGGCCTCTAATCCAAATTTAAGTTTTGTATGAAACAGACCAGACAGCCATTCCTCTTAAGATAGCTTTAGATTTTGGGCATATTCTGTCAGAAAATTTCCATCATGCAATAAAATCCAAATAAATAAAATATTTCTGGATGCATCCGAAAACTAAAAACTGTATTTGAAAGGTGATAAAATATGCTCTCAAGTTGAAACAAACATATAATTTATAAAATATTAAATTTTTTAACACAAACTAAAAAAAGTTTTTAAAATGGCTCACCTTACGTTTTTTCTATCTAAAATTACTGATAAGGAAAAAAAAAAGAAAAACACACACATATTTTATTAGGCAAATGTATTATAAACTTTATTATCACCTCACGTTTTTGTCATTTCATAAAGAAATAATGAATAAAAAATTATCGGCGTTTTATAAATTTTTCTCAAATTGCTATCGAAAACTTTGGTTTCATAGAGGTGTACATAAAATTTTTTCTATATTTAAATTCTAAATTTGAATATAAAGAATGGATTAATTTGTACCCTGAAGATGCTTGAGTAAAGCGAAACGGTCGGTAAAGTAAATTAATAAATATTGTGGTTTTAAAACAAACAAAAAAAGTGTTTTATTTTTATTATTATAAAGAATGGAGTTTTCGCTATCTAAAACTGTTTAGATCAAGGGTGGCCAAACCGCGGCCCGCTGGGTGTGTACTTGTGGCCCGCGGAGCATATGCACACATATTTTTCTTTTAGTGTACATAAAACCACCAAAGTAAAATTCCAACGTGCGTAGTTCGTATCATATCTCATATATGGAAGTGTCTCAGTACATTAATTCACAACTATCGTGACAATTTTTCTGTGGTATATTCATGTTAAACATACAATCACAACTTTAAACTGATTTTTAAATACACATTGAGAAACACTTTCACTCGTACACGCGTGAACAGCTTTTTGGTCGAATGAAGCATATTAAATCTCAAATAAGAACAAGAATCATCGATGAGCATTTGGAAAACTGTGTGTAGCAACAACATTAATCGTTATCAACATTGATGCACTTAGTTCTGACAAACAAAATCAGACGACTCACTAAAATGTATTATATATTATATTTATTATTCGTTTTTGAATTACCTAACTCAATTCTAATAAATATGTTTGGTTCTCATTTTTGGAAGTATCTTTAAAAAAACAATATATTTCTTGTTTGTTTTGAATAATAAAAGAATGTTGTACGGCCCGGTAGGAAATCTCATTTCTAAAATCTGGCCCGGCTGCTGAAAAGGTTGGCCACCCATGGTTTAGATCATATTTCTTACCATGACAGTAAGGGAGATACAATGATTTGTATGAGACCTATGTGAGCTGGAACAAATTTGATCTACTGTGACCACAGTCTTCTATGATACATCAGAGTAGAGGTACTGGTTATTTTTTAAGATAAAATGCAGCTTTTACTGTTAGAGGAAGTGTGAATGATATAGAATGAGGTTGTCCCCAATAAGGAAATTTCATGAATTGTTTTTTTGGGAAATAGATTAGTACGGAAGATATATAATCCGCCAAAATGTTGATATTCGCGGCCAGCCGCAAAACTTGTAACATCACGGTACATGCACGGAAGTATTGCAGCACTGCCACATGAATTATGAATTGTACCCCTTGTGACATCATCAGGCACAATTGTACTGATTGTGACGTCATGAGACACTATTTTACTGCTTGTGACGTCATAAGACACAATTGTACTGCTTGTGATGTCATGAGACAAAATTGTACTACTTGTGATGTCATGAGACACAATTGTACTGCTTGAGAAATCTTGAGACACAATTGTACTGCTTGTGAGTCGTGAGACACAATTGTACTGCTTGTGATATCATGAAACACAATTGTACTACTTGTGACGTAATGAGACACAATTATGACGCCATGATACACAATTGTATTGCTTGTGACGACACAATTGTACTGCTTGTGAGGTCATGAGACACAATTTTACTGCTTGTGACATCATAAGACACAATTGTACTGCTTGTGACGTCATGAGACACAATTGTACTGTTGTGAAGTCATGAGATACAATTGTACTGCTTGTGAATCATAAGACACAATTGTACTACTTGTGACTCATGAGACACAATTGGACTGCTTGTGACGTAATGAGACACAATTGTACTGCTTGTGATGTCATGAGACACAATTGTACTGTTTGTGACGTAATGAATCCTAATTGCATACATTTTAACAATATTCACTTTGAAATTGACATCATAACTTGGTCGTTTTTGAAGATATCGAAAAACTAAATTTATTGTCATTATTGACTGTGTTACCGGTCAATGGCTGAGTTGGCATTTAATCTGGGTACCACCCAGGCGTCGTGAGTTCAATTCCTCTGCTGGCTAAGTCCTCCATCACGACGCAAGCAACATTTCCGCTTACTGTGACGGTAGGAGGAGATTTTGAAATATTGTCAGATTATTCGTAACCCGGGAATGTTTGTCTTTCTTTTAAAAGTAAAAATATAATACATTAGGAGACAACCTTATTGAAGGGAGAAAATTTAAGGATTAAAATTCAAAAATGAAGTGTGAGTTCACATTCAGAAGAATAAGAAGGGAAAATTTACAATTAGGTATATAGACCATTACATATCGAGTTGGTGAGAAGATAAATATTATGAACCTTACATTGTGCTAACACTTGTATAATCTCTCAAGATATTTTGAGATACCGTCGGATTTCAGAAGGTCAAACATTTATCTATAAATGTATTTTGAAGTCCCTCTAGTTTGCTCATAAAATCTAAGTTTATGTTCTCCTAACAACTTTACGTTGGCGTAATCAACAATAATAATTATTTTATAGTAAAACTGTTTAATTACAATTTTTTTTAAATCTGAAACATATTGAATTAATAAGTTTGCTAATTAATTCACACTTGAGAGATAAAAAAAAAATGTAGTTATTAAAAAGATATCTATAAATAATGCTTGTTTTGCATAAATATTTCTGAACCTACTTCATGAAATTATGTAGGATACTTGAGATAAAAAATATACTCCTGGACCTGGCAGACCTCTAAAGTGGCTTTTAGCAGTGAATTCCCATAAAAAAATAAGGAAATACACAAACATGTATTTTAATTTTACCAAACTTTAAACAAATTCCGTGCTAAAAATCTAACCGACTGAATGATACTCGTACTCAGTGGCGACTAGCTCTAAGGAGCGACACACTCCCTGAATTTCTGCCAATATAAAAAATCAGAGTACCGAAAAACATAATAAATTTACGAAATGATTCATCATAAATCACAATGAAAAAACTCACTTCAGTCGCAAAGCACACGTAATATAGGTGTCTATATAATTTGCATAAAAAAAGCAGGACGTTTTATGCCTATATTCAGAGCGGTGGTTCGTTTTAGATTTCGCTCACATGATAATGCGAGAATGTTCAATAATTCTCTAATGAGTCGAAACCGTAGGTAGGTCGAATGCTTTGAAAATATAACTGCAAGGCAGACGGCGTTCCAAAATTTTCCACCACATCAAAAGGAACAATTTGTTCAGTAGCATTTTAAACGGCAACGCGTTTGTGTCATATTCTTGTCGATATTGTGTCTTTAGTTTAACATCTGCTCTTTTTCATTCAACGTTTTATCCGTGATTTGTAAAGACGTGTGTGATATTATATTATCTCAAGTACAATCAAGATTTAATTAAGGATTGACAATTTACAATTGTGACGACTTTGCAAATGCCGATGGATCAATATCTATTTTACAACTATTTTATAATAACAGATTTTCGGATGCTTTTCCAGAGTGTGTTAAATCTTTTAAAAAATGTGCGTACAATCCCCATGACGTCGGTAGAGAGTGAAAAATGTTTTTCAACTAAAAAAATAATTAAATCTTTCTTAAAAAAAATTAGTTAAGATAGACTAAATGAATTGTCAGTGCTAAGCATTGAAAAACGCCTTATTCAATCTTTACCGGACTTCAACCCCAGGGTCACCGACGTCTTTACCACTCGGAGACAACGGGGATCGACTTAATCTACAATATGTTTCATAATTAAATTTATTTTTATTAGTTAGGTACATACAAAGATTTGTAGTGAACCGCCTATTTTTGTGAGCACCAGCCGCCGCTGCAGTACTGAGCAAGTCTGAAATAAATCCGAAATCTCATAGGTGCATTATGAATATCAGCACCTATGGGACTTTCCACCACATTTTTTAGGTTCATACAAAACGCACTAGTGGCACCAGAGCAGTGACTCCCAAACCTTGTGAATCAACTAACTACATACAAGAAGTGCGCAGCAGATTTATTCGGAATAGCATTTTGCAAGAATAAACAGATATTTTTTTGTGATTATCATGTTGTAAGCTTAATTATAATTATGAAAATGGGTTGAAAACTGAATGGCTTGACTTGGGCCATTCTCGTTCTTGACATAACTAAATACTGGATAGCATTTAGCCACTCCGAATAATTCAAATTAATTGCCAATGACGCGCCGGGCACCAAAGATGGCGGACAAAATGGCTGCCGCTTGATAATATGAACATATATATTGTTTATTGTTATATTTATTGTTTTTTATATAAATCCATTGTGGAAAGCATAGATTTGAGTGATTATTAGGAAGTTCGTTTTATCTACATTATTTTAATGTAATTTTAGTAATATATTATAAAAATTCAATTCATAAGAAAGGTGAGAACTGTCAAATATTTTACGTCGTATTGAAAAATAAATATTTTTTGTATGTTGGCTTTCAACAAGTTAAGGGTGCATAAAAGAAATAAATTTGTATTATTTATTGAGCTTTTTCATACGTACATATAACATTTATTCGAGTTCTCTTATTAATTTATGTACAAATAGTCCGTTAACAATATTATAATAACAAGAATAAGAAACAGAGATGACAGTGAAAGGAGAGCACATATAAATGAAAAGCAATGACAAAATATAATATAAGTACATTTAGAAGATAAATACAAGTCAAAACATGAAGAAGGATTTAAAAATTACACATTGCGTATCGACTGCCGAGTCATTTAGGCTTACATCCAAAAAAATCGATTCAATTCTTGAATTTGTTCTTAGGTTTTATACGTTACGCATTTTTTTTTTTATAGAGTAACCCCACAAGAGTCCTATTTGGAGCCAGTGAGACTATGGCATCCCCAATTGGAGTATGTTGTGAGGCTGAAGGTAAGTGGGGAAGGGAAGGAGATGGGGAAGAGGAAGGTGGGAAAGTACCTGGCTATTCAGATCTAGTCACTAAACACGGCTAAAGCAATTATTAAGCAACGTTTCAATTCTGAATGGTGGTCTTACACCAGGGCGATACTGAGAGTATCTTCCACTCTGGAACGTGCCACAAATATAACATATATTATTTTTATTAATTAATTGTGAAATAACACAAATTAATCAAATAAAATTTATTTGCGCACGCCGGGTTCGAACCCGCGACCTTCCGAATGGGAGTCAAATGTCTTACCACTCGACCACGGACGGTCGTCATATGTTACACATGCATATGTTACATGTAACATCTCATCAACATCTGCACACATCTCATACAATCTTGTTCCACTCTCAAACTGCAAAACTTTGGGGATGGTTATTCGTGAGGTTCTAATGCTAGGGCCGCACCTGCGTGTATCGTCACGAAGCTTCGTGCTATGAAACGATACGCGCAAATGTGACCGGCCATTATCGGACATCGTCGCAAACATTCGGGCTGCGTGTGCGTTATCGCGCGGGAGGCGATAAGTCAAAGGGTTTTAGCGCGCTAACATATCGCGCTGCGTGGTCAGACTAGCTTTGTTACAATATCGCTTAGTTATACCTATTTCTCTAATTTAAAAATGGAGTGGAGCAATGAAATGGTGCTGGAATTTCTCCATTTTAACAAATATATTGTGTAATTGTTAGCACACATGTAGAAGTAAAGAAAGTCATCGTCCATAGTTAAACGTCTGGAAATGATTTCGGCCATTTTGGATTAATGCACGATAGTTCGTAAAAATTAAAGAAGTCGCTAATATGACCACAGTTTTTATCGCGTTAACTTTTTAGTGTCAAAACATACGAAGCATCGGCACTCATTACTTCGGAACGATAGGCGCAGATGCGGCCGAAGCATAAGAATAAAATCTTAACAAAGTTTTTTAAACAATCCAGTTATAATTACAAAAAAAAAATGTAATAAAAATTGCCTAGGGTAATCTTTTTTTTTTCAGACGACTTCCGAGGGTAGCCAGGTACATGCCTAGTAACAACGTTATTTATTAGAAAACGTGTTACAATTAACGCTTAAAAGATAAACAAATAAAAGAGTGTAAATAGAATATCAATGTAACGCGCGGAGAAATAATAAGTATTATAAAGGTGTATGTGTAAGAAGGTTTTGTAAGAATGAGAAATTTATCTTAACTTTTTTAATTTGGACACTAATGAAAAAAATTAATAGCCATCACATCCAATACACCAAACACAAGAGCCTCATCTCTTTATGGTGAGGAAAAGCTATTCTTATCTACTATTTTAACACTGTATAAAATGTAAAAATTATGGATTTATTGAAAAAAAAAAAACCTATAAATATTAAATTTAAAAAATCACGAGACGTGAAACATTCAAATTGATTTTTATTGAAGGAAGTGAAAACGAAAGTAAAAAGTGTTTTAAAATTATTATTAAAATATACTCAAATACTTAAATACAAATTAAAATTCATCGTCAATTAGATTGATCTATTTCCAATTTTAGTGAGAATAGAAGATAATAGAAGAAGCAAATATACAACACAGAGTTGTGGCGGCCTGGGCGGAAAGAGCCGAAGAAGCACGAGGCTGGCCGAATGGAGCATCGTTCCATGCAAGTCTGTCCTGTCTTGTCCTGTCTTGCCACGCTAGAATCGGTTTTACCCGCCTAGGCGTGCCAAAAGATTTTCATTGTTTATGTGTTTAATTTGTAGAAATTCAAATAATTTTGTTATTTTTAAGGTTTGCAAGTTTTTATTTTGTTTTTAAATTATTGTGACAGCTGATTAGGCTTACAAGGCCTTTCAAACAGTTTGAAAATGGCCTTGTAAGCTGAAACAGAAAACTGTGTATAAATAAAATAGTATATATTATTTTTAGTAAATCATTTTAAATTATGGTACCTATTTATTATTGATGACCAGCTGAATAGCCAGGTACCTCCCCTTAACCCCTAGGGCCGGAGCCCTGCAATAGCGGTGAAGAATTATGCTGATACACGATGCATTATAATATAATATATTATAATCATTTTCTCTTCGAATATTACTTGTACTGAGTTAGTTGAAGATAAACACAAAAGTGTCACTTTATCAATAGTATGGTATTGTCTACGTTTTGGCTAACAAAATAATCTTTTTATT
Organism: Limnephilus auricula; assembly: GCA_951813805.1. Taxonomy (NCBI): domain Eukaryota; kingdom Metazoa; phylum Arthropoda; class Insecta; order Trichoptera; family Limnephilidae; genus Limnephilus; species Limnephilus auricula. The sequence continues at coordinate 9,813,512 of OX638409.1, read as the reverse complement.
TATTGAAATTTCTTGCCGTCCCCTATGGGTTAAGAACATATAATATTATGTAAAACCCATAGAGTATTATTCATATGTCTATGGTAAAACCTATGTTTATGACTTTTATTTAATTTTAACCCGCCATAATAACTGTATATTTGGTACAATGTTAATTGAATTTATTATTTAAAAATGTATGAACGATCATCTCATTATTCTCTGCTAAACCAAAGATGGAAAAACTTAATTAATAACTGATATACGTTTCTGATAGCAGTTATCGTTAATTAAAAAAATATTGCTTTTATCGCGTAATGCTGTATCTATCTCTAATTATCTAGTTGTGATGAATTGAAGATGTCATCTCAAGTCACCAATATTATAAACGATTTACAATTGAATTAAAATCGAGAGCTCCACCCAAACCCGGCTTAACCTCGTAGGGTTAATCGATTCAAAACAAATATAAATAAAACGGAATCGTTAACAAGTGCAACATTACCAAATTAGCTTATAATATAAATAACACGCTTTAGTCACGTTTCCAAAGATTGGTTATATCGTGTATTTATGACAACTTACCGATTATAATACACAGATAGAAGTGTTGCGAATCATTAAATATAATCAGCAGTATTAATTTGTCACTTTATGACACAAAATCACTTATTGTTTAAGTCAAACATTATAAATAAAAACACCAATATTACAGAAAAAGCCCACTCGACGAGATTTGACCATAAATAAACCACTTCTGATTTGACAATAGAACAGGGTTGCCAATGCTTATGTTCTAAAATACCCGCAACGAATGTTCAAAATCACCTATTCGGGGAGAGCAATATGACAAATTCCCCACAAATTCCTCACAAATTTCTTTATAATTCTGCCTTCAAAATAATACAGTTTTTTGTGGAAAATAGCATTTTTTATTGATTTATTTTATTTTATTTGGAACATTAACATAATTAAAACATATTATTACATACATAAAATAAGATTAAAATATAGGTTACAACCCAATAACTCAAGCCATTTTTTTATATATAATATATATTTTTTTAAATCAATATGGTGGTATAGCTAGTAGTAAAAATTAGGCCTTTTTAACCATTATACTTTAAAAAAGACTCTCACAGAGCTCACGTTATTCCTTATTACAGAAAAAACTTTCCAACAACAAGTCACATCATCAAAACAACAAGACGTACGTAAGAAAAGAATCCTTCTATCACAGAAGTTCTATGACTAGCAAATTCATGTGTCTTCGAGTTTGGGACCCGAACTTCGGGAATCCCCCCGACATTATCGTTTAGAAATAAATGCTACATTGCTGCCGTAAAATAAACTACAAAATCTTCCGGCAAATGTGCTTATTTTTCAATATTGTTGGATAAAAATTCCCCACAGTTTGGAGAATTACCCGCAAAACGGCAACCCTGGAATAGAAGCATAATCAATCATCCATGATCCAAACCATAAATAAACCACTCATTATGGGCCTGCGAGACGACCAAGCGGCTTGATGGCCAGCACGTAAATTTGTTATCTATTGTTTTCTATTATTCTCTATGCTTTTAGGCTTGCCGCGGCGCATCAAGCCTCTCCTTCAAGCCTGGCCACGCCTTCGGTGATTTCGTGGCGGTCGAAAGGGGGTTGAAAGTGAATTTTTTTGCGAAATGGAATATAACAAAGACAAAGCATTCTTTATTGTGTTATAATAAATTTTATATATTAATATTGTAATAAAACATTAATTAGTAAAGTAAAGACAATTATTTTTCTTCATTTCTCAGATGTTTATTTATTTATTTAGGAAAATCAACAGATTGTTTACATCAATTAAATTAAAATTAAAAATACAAATAAAATCTAAACAGATTTTCACATTACTATAATTATAATAAAAAAACTAAGTGGGCTGAGATAATATTTACAAAAAATACAACTTTGTGAAATTAAATAAAAATTAAAAGAAGATGTAAGAACATAAATAAATAACAATTTAAAGTTAACATATAACCTGCTTAATAAATTTCAAATCATAATGTTTGGAAATATTTTTTTTTTAAACACAAGACCTGTACAATTTAACACATTTAATTAAGACAATAGCAGTTTCGTTATTATTAAACATTTAAGAAAATATAAAATTATTAACACCAGTAAAAAATCATTTTAAACTCCATGGATATTGAAATTGGACGGCGTTAATAGAATCGCATAAATAAGTGGTCTAAAAGTGACCTAACTACAATTTAAAAATGACATTGAATGCCGAAACAGTTTTCATAATATTTAAAAAAACTAAAATACTTGCAGAACTTAAAAATAACATTATTGAATTTGAAGTACAATATTTTCTTTAAAAATCAATGGATTTCTTGAATTGAACCCAGAAATGGACAAATTGAACACAGAAACAATAGCTGCCTACTTTATAATAATTTTATATGATTTATATAATTGTTTTACACGATACGTAATATCTAAAATCACCACTCATCGTAATGTTTTTTGTCTATGGGTACTTATTTATCTATTCTCGTTTGTCTATTCCCGAAAAAATATAAATTCGCATCAAGCCCCACCGCCAGCACGTAGTATTGCGCAATGCTTGTGAGAAAGCCGCAAGCAAGCTTTGGAGACGGTCAAAAGGCTTGTCACAAAGCGCCATAGAAAAGAAACTACGTGCTTGCCATCAAGCGGCTTGGTCGTGTCGCATAGCCTTTAGATTGGGTGACCGGTTTACTCAGTGGAAACTTTTTCAGTGTACTTTTGAATATTGAGCACAAACTTTTCATCGGATGTTAATTCCTCACATGATAATTCATCATGTCTCGAAGCGTCGAAAACTGATAATTGGGGTTTTTAACCTTAGGTGAGGTAAAGTGAGGGGAGGTATGGAAGGGTAGGTTAATGTGAGTTATGATGTGATGAATTATCATGTGAGGAAGTATCGTGTCTGAATAAATTTACAACGGGAATTCAGACTCTGAGATCTAATAGTCCGATTAGACATGGACCCATTAGATTGATATCTTCGGGCTTTTTGTATGGGCCAACTTTCGACACTTGCCACATTTATTTTACAATGAATATGGCAACAATAGCTGTACTTGACGTCACACACCATAGACGAGGATAGAGGAAATTCAAAACGCCACTCAGTTCTTCCACGGACATTCTAAGTTCTCTATGGGATGCGATGATTTGGGCGTCATAATGACGTCATGACTGATGCCATTTTTTTTTAATAAATCACAGATTACCGATGTGTAAGCGAGAGAGAATGAGTCAGCTCGCTTGGAGCGACAGGGAAATGACAAAAACTAGTTGGCTTGCCACTCTTGCCAGTGTAATAAAACACAAAGCGAGTAACTGCAGGTAAGTACGGTGTGGATCGTTATTGTCCGAACGCTTTAACTTAAATATCTATGTGAATTTTGTTTGACATCCTCATATTCGAATGATCATTTCTATGAATTATGCATTCGAATGAATTTTGACATCGAGAAACGAGAATCGATTTTTCCATGGAAATGAATCGAAATCATTCGATGGTAAAAAAGATCGAGTAAATCATCCTTGATTCATCGAGTGTGCCCATCGCTAATTCGAATGAATTTTGTCATCGAGAAGCTAGAATCAATTTTTCTATGGAAATGAATCGAAATCATTCGATGGTAAAAAAGATCGCGTAAATCAACGATGATTCATCGAATGTGCCCATCGCTATACTCGATGCGCGTGGCAAGCCTCAAAGCATATAAATCTATGCTCAATGCAAAGAAAATAATAGACAACAAATTTAAGTGCTTGCCGGCAAGCCGCTTGACCGTGTCCGATCTCTTAACGGAATTTACAGCTGACGGATTTCCTGGCGGAATCGAATAAAATGACAAAATACACGATTTTATAGGCGAAAGCAGCCGAAAAATAGAAATTCATACGCTGAAATTATCTAGCTGACGGATTTCTGACCGATGATCCGTCAGGTTTCGCATAAATAAACCACTCATTAAGGCGCTCCGCTGACAAGGCAACTGAAACCAAACTAAAACCGGCTGGTTTCCATGTCTTGATTGGTCAAAAAGCTTATTTAACCATAGACGAAGAACAATCAGCTGACAGCTGGCAACTAGCAACGGCCGGCCACGGCAATCAGCAGTGCAAGTCGCGAGTCACCACTTGCGTTACCATTGACAACGGGTTTTTGAGTGAATGTGTAGTGTGCGGGCCATCACATTGTCATACAAAGACAATTGCCAGTTGACAGTTTTCAGTTGCCTCAGTGAGCGGATCGCCTAACGGGAACGGGAATTCCGAGTTGGCAACGCTGTGCTTGGGTCGAGTTGGGTTTATCATTTAGGTGATGATGAGAGACGCTGAGATCACTATGAGATCTCAATTCTCAAGATCTGAATTCCCATAGTAAATTTATTCAGACACGATACTTCCTCACATGATAATTCATCACATCATAACTCACATTAACCTACCCTTCCATTTCCCCGCCATCCCCCCTCACCTAACCTAACTTAAGGTTAAAAACCCCAATTATCAGTTTTTGACGCTTGGAGACATAATGAATTGTCATGTGAGGAATCCGATGAAAAGTTTGTACTCAATACTCATACACAAAGTTTCCACTTAGTAGACCGGTCACCTATTATTTATGTTCAGTTGGTGCAGTTGGCTACGTTATTGGTTTATTTATGTTGGCTACTCTGTTGTTTGACATTTTATTTTACGCTTGGGTATTTTATTATTATACCGGTAAATTTGGTAAATATATCCATTATTTTATTTCTACCACTATATCTCGATACATAACTGTTTAACTTTTGTCTCCGCCCTTTGCGTTTCGATGGTGATTAATTCCACTCCCGCTAAGTGTAAACTTTGTTATTTTCTTCCATTCCTTGTCCAATTTTGCTGACCTGTTCCTTTGCACAAACTTATTTCGGTATTCATAACTCAACAAATATTAGCAATTCGCTTTCTGCTTATCTTACCCAACATTAATCTCTTCTTGAACAATATTTATGAAGTTAGATTCCTGTGATTTGATCTCTTTTATAGGTTATTTATTTATTTATTTATTTAATTTCTACGGTAAAATAAACCATAAACAGTAGTTACATGACACAATTAGAACCATAAGAAAATATTAGCAATCATTTTAGATAAAGAATAACAAATTAACTGTGGCATTTGATTGTGAAATGACATCAGAGATAGGTACAAATATATCCAAATTCTATAGTATAAATAAGGTAAACTTAGATTGAATTAATATTGATCGAAAATATTAGATAGCATAGCCCTTTTGTATCTACTTTCCGTGCAGTTAAATATATCCGCTACATCAGCGTATCTATTACTAATTGCATGCAACCTAGGTACAAGCGAGTTTTTGGAATACGTAGTCCTGGTGTTACATTTATATTAGATAGCATAGCCCTTTTGTATCTACTTTCCGTGCAGTTAAATATATCCGCTACATCAGCGTATCTATTACTAATTGCATGCAACCTAGGTACAAGCGAGTTTTTGGAATACGTAGTCCTGGTGTTGTTACATTTAAATAGGACTTTAGAACGAGTAGCTCTCGTAGGTATATGAAATTCAATGAGGTTAGTTAAATTTAATTGATGTTTGGATTGACAATTTTGTGCAATTGAATTAACGTCTTTATACATTATGTGTTTGATTTTGTTAACTGTTTTGTTTTGAGTAGTTTTGAATCTTTACACACAGGACACACACATTTCCGTTTTATTTGTTTAGATTTAAGTATTAGATACACAGTAACGAGAAAGCGCCTCCGCCCACTGAGGCAACTGAAAACTCTCAACTGCCAACTGTCTTTGTATGACAATGCGATGGCCCGCACACTACACAATCACTCAAACACCCGTTGTCAATGGTAACGCAAGCGGTGACTTGCAATTTGCACTGCTGATTGCCCTGGCCGGCCGTTGCTAGTTGCCAGCTGTCAGCTGATTGTTCTTCGTCTATGGTTAAACAAGCTTTTTGACCAATCAAGACAGAGAAAACAGCCGGTTTTAGTTGGTTTTCAGTTGCCTCGTCAGCGGAGCGCTTAACCAAACAAGGTGAAGAGGTGTTAGCACATCCCAGTTGAGAGTCGCGAATGCCGTTGTTTTTGGTAAATATACAGAAAATTGGGACACACTTAATACACACTTAAAAAAAAGTAGTTAGATAATAATGAAAAGTAAGTATTTCACTTTCCGGAAATGGAAAATAATAAATTTTTTTAAATCGCTGGACAAGCTTTACTTAAATGAATATTTTTTAGAAAAACCTTTTGATTCGCCTTAATTACTACAAAAGACAACTGCTTGCATTTGGGGCGATAAAAAATATCGCATTCAAAATTTCAATTACGTAAAATTAAAATTTGCCTTCATCTTATGAAATATCGGCCATTTACAATTATTTCAGTCATTTTGCTATTCTTGAAGGGCTGATGTGTGATAACCAATTAGTTGCCTGCATTGCACAATCACTCAAAAACCTGTTGTCAATGGTAACGCAAGTGGCGACTCGTGATTCGCACTGCTGGTACTGATTGCCGTGGCCGGCCGTTGCTAGTTGCCAGCTGTCAGCGTCTATGGTTAAACAAGCATTTTTGACCAATCAAGACAAAATCCAGCTGGTTTTAGTTTGGTTTCAGTTGCCTCGTCAACGGAGTGCCTTAATTTTAACCGTAAACAGCTAATCAGAAATTTGGCGCAAAAAAATATTTGAAATTTTTTTTTAACATCGTTCTAAAGTAGTCTACGAAGTTCAGATTTGCAACATCTATAGTTATAATAGATAAAAAATTTCAATAGCTTCATTTTAAGACCAAAATAACAAGAGAGAGCTACAAATATATATTTTTTTTTTTGCTGAATAAAGAAATAATTGGCTTTTTAATCCAGAAAGCAATCCTAGACAATTAAAATGGCGCATATATAAGCCAAAAATCGCTCCAGTGGTTTAATAGATTATTGTGATGCAAAGAAATAAATGCTATAGATGAGATCCGATGTCGTCACATCGTCGGTTCTGCCGGATCTGCCCTGATGACGGACACTGCAACGCTGTCCGAAACGTCGGCTAAAGAAGGAGGTAGTCCAACACGGCATAACACCCCCAAAACAAACAACGAAAATGCTTTTGGGCGTGGAAATCTAAAAAAGATATTCCCGTATATCAAATTAAACATATCAGGGAAAAATGTGGAAACTGCCCTGGAAAACCTGGAATTATTAGGGATTTTTGAAATCCGTGTTTTGTGGCCACCCTGTAAGAGTATCTTCCACTCTGGAACGTGCTGCAAATATACTATATATTTTTTTAAATAATTAATTGTGAAATAACACAAATCAATTAAATAAAATTTATTTGCGCACGCCGGGTTCAAACCCGCGGCCTTCGGAATGGGAGTCTAACGCCCTACCGCTGGACTACACTGGCCGTCAATATGAACCTGTGACCCTAAAATAGGTTCTCAGTTTGGGTAACAGCATCTGTTTCAGTTTTCTGCTGTATCGCATTGTACGTGTATTGCAAGTTGTTAGGTGTTGTTGTGTGCACCCAGGAGCAGATCGTGGATACTACATGTTTTCCTATTGTTGACATTATATGTTTGTCTGTTTCAGACGTAAGTCAGCGACCATGAGCAAGCGTGGACGGCGAGCCTCCTCCAGCGCTAGCCGCGGCGAAATGGATGACGTAGAGGAAGACAGCGACCAGGACTTGCCACAGACGTCGCAGAGGAAGCGGCGGAAACCAGATCCCGTGAGACAAAAAAACATTAAGATTTCATAGCCAGGTTAACTCCTGGTGCACAAGTCCTGGTTTCATGCAGTGTCTTTCTATTCCAAATCTATGCTTTTATGCTTCTTTTAAAAAGGATTTTAAGAATATGGAATGTTTAACCGCCCTACCTTCGGGTTTTTGCTGCAAAATACTCATAACTGATAAGATTTTGCCAAAATATATGCATTTACAAAAGGTATATTAAAATAAAAGTTTTTAAAACATAAAAAAAAATATTGAATTTGTTTTTTTTTTTTTAAATTTACAAAAAAGATGCATATGTGATACGGGATAGTGCAGAATGGTACAATCAACATGAACGTATCACGTACGTTCGTAGGCCTAGGGCGGTTAAATTCTTTAAAAATTTTTGTGAATTCAGAAATTTTATCGAAGATCTTTGCTATAAATTGCAAAATATCGAAAACGCTTGCTCTGCTAGCCTAAAGTTAATACATTTTTCTATCTATTTCCGTGTTTTAATTTCTAACTTATATTCGCTAAATACCTTTCAACTCTGGTGGCTAGGGACACGATATCGAATAGAAAGTATCGATACTATTCTCAAGAGTAGTATCGGAAAAAAAGTATCGTACTCGTAAAAGTATTGAAACAAAAGTATAAGTAAGGATCGAGTACATTTTATAGCAAAGGGCCTGATTTAGAGCTCTGACCGGTACCACCCCCTTGTTAGAAAAGAAAAAGGTTAAAGGATGTCAACGTCAGTGAAATGAAAAAAGAAACAATCAAATTTTACAACTTTTAATCAATAATAAAAAAGGATCTGTAAATTCACGCTTTGCTTTGGTACTCATAAAAAAGTGTAATGTTTTTTTATGTATATAGCCAACTGCAAAACTAAACGTGCGTAATTAAATAAATAATGAAACACAGCTGCCCTGTTAAAACACGAACTAAAAACACTAGATTGCTTGTGCTTGCAATTATACCAACGCAATGGAATGTTTTAGGAGGTTTGATATAATTGAACTAGATGGCGTTGCCATAAACATGAGCCGCTTAGCCAAAATTTTAAAGGTACCGATACAAAAAGTACGCATTGAGTAAAAGTATCGGTATCGAAAGGAAAAGTACTCGATACCACAAAGTATCGATACTTTTTTCGTGTCTTTACTGGTGGCAAGAATTTACAATCTTACATGTATATAAAAATTAATGTTTGTTTGTTCGTATTTTATGTGCTGCTATACCGTTCATACGATTGCGATGAAACTTTGGGGACTTTATTAGGGAGTATGGCTATTTTGATTAATTTAATAGGGAAACATTTGCGGGTCTTCTTGTGTTTTTATATTTTTTTATTTTTTTTTTATATTCGCTCCACACAGGAGGCCCTGAGGAAAATAATTTCTCTCAGGGCCCTTATGTCTGTGGATGTGGAGTGTGGATGCTGTGTGGAGGGTATTTTTAAAGAGAGGAAGCTCTGAGAAGGAAAAAGTTATGAGTGTTGGGTAGGAATTTGGGGTTCAGTGTATCCAGATCATCCGCCACCAAGACCTAGACAAACCTCACCCCATGAACCCGGGCACCACTGCTAAGTCACCAAACGTAGCAAATTACTTGGGGTGACCTATGGCAGAGATGTTGGTTATCCAATAAATGGTTGGCGGAATTTATAGGAATGGCTAAAATTTGTAGGAATTTATATAAAAAAGTGTCTTTAAACTAAAAAGATTTTAGACTGTATTTTAAGTACTAAAACGAAAATGAAAAAAATAAACTCAAAAAATATGTCTTTTTTCTCATCAGACATTTATCTAAAAATAAAAAAAACAAAAATTAAATTTCAAGAGCTTCAATAACATACAAAATCACAATAGTTTTGTTTACAATATCAGACCTGGTCATTTAGTAGGAACATTATGCAGTCTTATACGACAATCTTTTGTTTTATCTATATATTATTACTATAAATTATTATTTACATTTATCACAAATTTTAACATCGACGGAGTGTATTCGGCAAACATTTTTTTGACATTTCGAGCGCACTCTTGGAGTGTTACTATCCTTCCAATCAAGAAATTTTACTTACGTAGGGGACCTAGGTCTCAGAAAAACGCGTACCTCGTCGACCAAAAATGTCAGCCCAGTGCACGCCCGTTCCCGGCGACCTCTTGGGTGATACTGAGAATACACGGAGCTGCAAGCACGTAAGGCTTAAAACAAAAGAAATATTTGCGATAACGTGCTTGGTGGGGGACCCTTCTCCCCCACGAGTGGTGTTAAGGGTTAAGCCTACCGACATCTATCAAAACCCACTGAAACTATGTGTCTTTTAACCTCTCGACTGCCGTTCGCCCACCGGTGGCCGCGGGTCGAAATTTAAAAAAAAATAATTTTTGAAGCGATTTTGTTCCTTATGTATAAAGAAGTTGTATGAAGAACAAGGTCAGAATCGCTTGCGCCGTTCTCGGTCTTGACATAGCGAAAATCCGCATAGCGCCAACCCATCTGAATAATTTATAATAAATATCTATGGTCAACTTGGCGTCACTTTTACAAACGGTTTTCAACTGTCATTTCATTTTCAAACAAGTATTTATGTCATTACTTCTTCGAAAACACCTTTGAATTGGTTTTTTTCATGTAGGGTGTCTATTCAGGTTTGTAGAGAAATAAAAAAAAATTATCATTTTCGTATGAATATATTTTATTTACATTTTTTTGTCGAATGGGAAATATTTTCACATTTTTTTGTTAAAAATAGCTATTCTGGGAAAACTTGTAATGATATTATCATGAAATATATATGAATAATAAGGTACATTATCTGGCAAACAGAAAACAATCACAACGTTCCTTTGTTTTTATAAGATATTTGAGCAAAAGCCGGGAAGATAATTTCGCGCGATTTTTTCCAAAAACACCTGGCATTCAAGAGGTTAAGGACACTACAATAATGTGTGTGGATAATGGGGGCCAAATGTACTATCTCATCAAGTTGATGTTTTTCTTCCAGGGAGAGTTGTGCCAGCAGATCTATGACACTATCCGCTGCTTCAAGAAGGAGGATGGATCGCTCCTCTGCGATTCCTTCATACGGGCGCCCAAACGCAGACAGGAGCCACAGTACTACGAAGTCGTCTCTCAGCCCATTGACCTTTTGAGGGTGAGGCCAAATGCATACTTCTACTATTAGGTCCTTACATATGAAATTGGCGTTTTATCTCATAGGTAGTTCATCGATCCCTTTACTAAAAAAACCATTCGGACGGGAATCAATAAAATCTTTGAAGGCGGTTTGGACTGCCCCATCGGAGTTGAATTTTTTCCCTTGCAAGAAGTTATCCAAATTTCGAAAAAAATGGTAATCTGTTGGGGCAAGGTCCGGAGAGTACGGTGGATGTCTTAGACATTCCAATTGAAGCTCCTCTAATTTGGTAGCCGTCTGTTGTGCAGTGTGTGGTCTAGCGTTATCATGAAGCAGCAGTGGCCTAGAGCAATTAACCAGCCTCGGTTGTTTAGCAGCTAGCTTTTCCATCATGGTTTGCAGTTGCTGACAATAGACATCTGCCGTAATCGTCTGGCCAGATTTAAGTGAAGCTTAGCTGTAGTGAACGACACCAGCACTAGTCCACCAAACGCTCACAAGTAACTTTTTTGGAGTCAATTTTCGCTTGGGGCATGGTTTGGTTGGTTCGGCAGGGTTCAGCCATTGCGATGAGCGCATCCGATTATCGTACAGGATCCACTTTTCATCACAGGTAAAGATTCGATTTAAAATCCGTTCATTATTGTGCCGGTTGAGTAATGCAACACAGCAGTCAACGCGCGTTTGTTGATTTGCTTCACTCAATTTGTGAGGAACCCACCTTTCAAGCTTTTTCACCTTCCCAATTTGCTTCAAGTGGATTAAAACAGTTTTATCACTAATACCGCAGCCTGCAGCTAACTCGGACGTGGTTTGCGATGGATCCGCTTCCACAATAGCCTTCAATTCTTCATTATCAACTTTGGTCTCCGGCCGTCCACGGGGCTTGTTCTGCAGGTCGAAATTTCCAGAATGAAAACGTTGGAACCAAAAATGCACTGTGTTTTCTTTTGCGGCACCGTCGCCATACACATCATTAATCCTTCGAGCCGTTTCTGCAGCACTGGTGCCACGGTGGAACTCGTACTCGTAAATAACGCAATATTTCAAGTTTTCCATTTTGTAAACTAAGTGACGCAAAGAAAAAAAACAATTAAGGAAAAAACAAATGAATTATAATTTTCGAAACACAAATACATGAGTAAATAGCTGTATAAATTTGAATTTGGAATTCCTAACCAAAGAGAAGATATTTGAGATCAAAGTTGCCAGTAAGGCAAAATGCCAATTTCATATGTAAGGACCTAATATTAACTCATTCATAAATAGTAGGCAAACAAATAGACGTAAACAGTTACATCATCATTGAAGAAGAAGATAACACTAATAATCTAAATTAAAATATGAAAATGAACAAGACACAGAAAATAAAAGATAGCAGTCGCAACCGGGACTCGAACCCAGAACCTCTCGTGTTACCGGGACGGGCGCTTTTACCAATTCAGCTATTGCCACCAATTATAAAACCGTCATATTTGTCAAACTCATATTTCAAATTTCAGAATTAACAATATTATCTTTGACTAATTTTTTTCCATGTTATCGGCAGCTACCTTTTTTCATTGGAAACAAGTGTTCAAAGAACGTGTTTGTTACCTAGATAGTGTCTCGGATAAACATATCCGACTTGAAACACCTATTGACTTTTTATAAAAGTCGAAATGAATATTCAATTATTATAAGAAAAACTCTTTTTTTATAACTTTTGAAGGTTATTCCCATCAATGTTATATATCATTGAGAAGAAGATAACATTAAAATGTGAAAATGAACAAGATACAGAAAAATAAAAGATAGCGGTCGCAACTGGGACTCAAACCCAGAATCTCTCGTCTTACCGGGAAAGTTAAAAAGATAGTTTTTCTTATAAAAATTGAAGTTACATCATCATTATTTATCACATAGGTGTGTTAAGACTGGGTCGTTCATTCCATGATAAATGCAGACTCAACAATCCACAAAAACGAGCATTCTATTGTACTGCTGGTACTTGTAGACGCATTACAGATTCATTATGGTAGATGTAGGAGCTTATGGACGAAATTGTGATACAGGGCCGGATTGAGCATGTCGGGCCATTTTTAGTTTTAGTTACAGCATCAGTCAGATGTGTAGATTGAGGTGAAGTGTGAGTTTATGTATGTTGAAGCGGTAGCGTGTTGCCCGCTCCAAAAAGAATTACAAATTTGAAATATAGAATTAAAATAATTTTTTTCTTTAAAAATATATTATATTATCGGTAGATAATTTATAGCTTGTCTGAATTCTTGACCCATCAGTTCCAATTTAAAAAATTATAGTTAAAGTAATTAATTTTCTGTTAAAATATTATATTACAGGTAAGTAGGTAGTTTATCGCTTGTCTGTTTCTTGACATAATCAGATCCAATTTTGACAATGAAACAATTCTTAAAAAATTCTTAAACAGATAGACCAACAAGTGAAATTTATTTTATTATTAATATTAATAGTGATATAATGATTAGTGTTAAAAATGTGGTTGTAGGTCCAGCAGAAGCTGAAGACGGACACGTATGATGACATTGAGGAGCTGGCCGCAGACATGGAGCTGCTGGTGAACAACGCCAAAGCCTTCTACAAGCCGGACAGTGCGGAGCACCGTGATGCCGTCAGCCTTTGGAACCTCTTCACGCAGACCAGGAACACGCTGGAGAATTCCACCAGTAAGTTCCTAAATGCTCACCTCTGAATTAGTCACACCATTATTGCCGAGTGTTGTGATTCTCTAATCAATAATATACACCTCTACATAATATAGGGTCTTCTAATAGGGACGCTCGAAATTTGTTAAGTTATAGCAGCCATTTTGTTAAAGTAACATCTGTCAAATTTGTTAAGTTATAGCAGCCATTTTGTTAAAGTGACATCTGTCAAATTTGTTAAGTTATAGCAGCCATTTTGTTAAAAGTGACATCTGTCAAATTTGTTAAGTTATAGCAGCCATTTTGTTAAAGTAACATCTGTCAAATTTGTTAAATTATAGCAGCCATTTTGTTAAAGTGACATCTGTCAAATTTGTTAAGTTATAGCAGCCATTTTGTTAAAAGTGACATCTGTCAAATTTGTTAAGTTATAGCAGCCATTTTGTTAATGTGACATCTGTCCAATTTGTTAAGTTATAGCAGCCATTTTGTTTAAGTGACACCTGTCAAATTTGTTAAGTTATAGCAGCCATTTTGTTAAAGTGACACCTGTCAAATTTGTTAAGTTATAGCAGCCATTTTGTTTAAGTGACACCTGTCAAATTTGTTAAGTTATAGCAGCCATTTTGTTAAAGTGACATCTGTCAAATTTGTTAAGTTATAGCAGCTATTTTGTTAAAGTGACATCTGTCAAATTTGTTAAGTTATAGCAGCCATTTTGTTAAAGTGACACCTGTCAAATTTGTTAAGTTATAGCAGGCATTTTGTTAAAGTGACATCTGTCAAATTTGTTAAGTTATAGCAGCTATTTTGTTAAAGTGACATCTGTCAAATTTGTTAAGTTATAGCAGGCATTTTGTTAAAGTGACATCTGTCAAATTTGTTAAGTTATAGCAGCTATTTTGTTAAAGTGACATCTGTCAAATTTGTTAAGTTATAGCAGCCATTTTGTTAAAGTGACATCTGTCAAATTTGTTAAGTTATAGCAGCCATTTTGTTAAAGTGACATCTGTCAAATTTGTTAAGTTATAGCAGCCATTTATTAGTGTGCGGCAAATCACCATGAAAGTTTATACCATTGAACAACGTGTGCAAATCATCAAAATTTTAAATTTTATCAAAAAAGGCATGGTTATCTCGCGCGGCGGCGACGTGAACTAGCCACTGAGATTGTGCGATTTAACGCCTTTAGAATTCTTCCTTTGGGGTTTTCTTAAATCGCAGATCTATGCGAATATACCACAAAAAATTGACGCCCTCAAAATCAACATAACAAAAGCCATCCGTTTCAGCCACATTTATGCGACAAACTCATTGAAAATAGAACCTCCCGAAAACGTGCCACCAAGCGAAGCTGCGGCGGATATTTAAACGACATTATATACCACACTTATTGCCATAAAATATACTTTCTAATAATAAAAAAAATTGGGAGGATTTCTCACACAAAACTTGTTTTATTTACATTTTAAAATCGAGTGTCCTTATTGAAAGACCCTATAGAAAAATATACCTACCTGCTTTTGAAGACAATTATTTATCTAACTTTAACTGCTACTAATCTTTAATTTATGTATACGATACTGCCGCCATGAGTCGAACCACAGTGCCCTTCTTGACAATTTCAAGGAAGATATTGTATTTTTACTTATGTCGATAGAATAACACAAAACATTCGAACACCTCAACAAAGGTTCACCCAGTGAGCAAAATGCTACTAGTAACCTTTTTACATCCAGTTACAGAATATTAACATTTTTTTGTACTATGTAATCCACTCTAATCATTTGTAAAATGTACGTTCAAAAATAGAAATAAATAAAATTTAAAATAAAATAGTCCTGGGTATCTAGCATGGTCAATCGATAATGTAGTAACTTGTCATCGTTAGATCGCCAACGAACAAAAAACAGTACAATGACTAATGACTGGTTGTTTCACAGAATTAGAACAATTCATCAAATTTCAAAGGTAAAATTCTGTGATTATTCTATTAAAGTTTTGTTATTTCATCATGGGCCGGTTATTTCACTAATCTTGGATAATAACAGAACTTGAATAGGACTTTCACAGAACTTGAATAATGTCTTTGATATTTGATGAATTGTTCAAATTTTAATGTTAAAATTCTAGTTCTGTGAAAGTTCTATTCAAATTGTTATTATTTCATTAGGGGATGGTTGTTTCACAGAACTTGTATATTATCTTTGAAATTCGATGAATTTTTCGAATTTTGTGAAACAACCCGTCATAACGATCCTTTGGAATAACAAGGTTCCATCATTGTGTATTTTCAAACTATTTTCTAAACTTTTATACTGATAGTATCTGTTTATTTGTCTTAGGCGAGGAGTTGAAGCAGTCTTCCCGCATGTCGAGGCTAGCCTCCACCTGCCGCAAGTCCACCACCAGCCTGGACAATGCCGAGGGGGAACTGTCAGAAACCTCCACTACCAATGATGACGATGAGACCTTCGAGGACTTCTTTGTCTCGGTATGTTTTTATTGGTTCACGGCGAGTTCATCGAAAACGAGTTCTTCGAAAACAAGTTCAACCTAACCTAACCTAATTTAACCCAACCTCTCGTCGATAAATTTGCTTTCGATGAATTGATTTTCGATGAACTCGTCGGTTACCGTTTTTTTTAAATGTGATACAAATGGTTTTTAATTTGGGAGGCAGGCAACCAACCTCCCAACAAACCAACTCTGCCTCCCAACCAAGCATTGGATAACCAACACCTCTACCATTGGTCACCCCAGGGCGCCGCCAAGGGGGGGCAGGGAGGGGCAGCTGCCCCCCCCTAGAGATTCTAAAAAAGTTGCCAAATGCAATGCAACTAAAGTCCTAAGTCTTTGACTTATCTAGCTTGATCATTCATTCCCGTACGTCGAAACTCGAATAAATTTACCAATTCCATTCCTAATATCTACGCCCAACTACGCTCTGCTCTATGCTATTGTTAAATCCCACAGAAAAAGAGTTGAAAATTTTGATCGCTCTTCCGTGCACCTAGAGCGATCGTTTAGCAGCCTCAGGAGACTTAAAACTTGGCTAACACTATGGGACAAAATCGCCTCAATGGTCTGGCCATGATGAGTGTACACAGAAAACTTATTCATGGAAACTTAGAAGATTTTCATAATAAAGTGGTGGAGAAGTTTACAAAAAACCCCCGAAAATTATGTTTTAATTAACCTAATCTTTGTCGACCCTTATATTAAAATCTGGTAATTACCAAAAAAAAATACTCTGTACACTTATTAAAAATCAAACTCCCAAATAATTTTTATTGAATTTTTCTAATAAGTGTAATACCTAACTTATTTACATGTTTTATTTATTGTACAGTCAAGATCTCGTGTAACTTTACATGTTGGACTCTGTATTGTTTATAACAATCGCCGTAGATGTAAGGCTCGAATTACAAGTGAAAAACTTCATGAGCTCTCGACTTTACCTACAATTCATACTTTTCTCATTATCCATATCAACTTGCCCCCTCCCCTGGGCTATCAGCTGGCGATGCCCTTGGGTCACCCCTTTATGTTATGTTATGTTTGGTGACTTAGCAGGGGTGCCCATCTTCACGGGATGAGGTTTGTCTAGGTCTTGGTTGCGTGTCGTCTGCCTGTCTCAGTTTAGCACTGAGTTGACTCTGTTGATACGAAAGTAAACTACTCACAAGGTTCCTTATGAAGTCAAGGGGGTTTTAGTGGGCATCAAAAAATGAAAACTTATGAAAATTATTTTAACTGCAAAACAATTTTAACTTGTTGAAAGCCAGCATACAAAAATATATATATTTTCAATACAATGTAAAATATTTGACAGTTCTCACCTTTCTTATGAATTCAATTTTTATACCATTTCTTTTGTGATATATTACAAAAATTACATCAAAATAATGTAGATAAAATGAACTTCCTAATAATCACTCAAATCTATGCTTTCCACAATGGAATTATATTAAAAAAAAATACAATGAATAAATATAGACTTCGAATATGACAGCATTCATATTATCAAGCGGCATCCATTTTGTCCACCATCTTTGGTGCCCGGCGCGTCATTGGCAATTAATTTGAATTATTCGGAGTAGCTTTCCAGTATTTCGTTATGTCCAGAACGAGAATGGCCCAAGCGATTCTGACCTTGTTTTTTATACAATTTCTTTATACATAAGTGGCAAGATAACTTCAAAAATCCTGACCCGCCGGGGGGACTGCGGCCAATTAGAGTTTTATTAACATTTAAAAAAAAAAAGGATTGGAGTTCCTTATAGAGGTAACACCACTTTGCGTTGAACGGTCCCTTAGTGGTCCCTGGATAGTTTGCCGTCAGTTGTAAATCGAGCTTGCTGCTTGACTTCTTTTTGTTTCCAATCCAAGGGGACGCGCACAGAGATTTTGAGGTTTGAAAGATTATCCGTTTGGATTAAAAATGCTTATGTTTTTGTATTGAATATTATTGTATCGATACGAACAAAATGAATGAGATTACGAGTAGAACATGGATAACTTCTGAAAACGAAAATAGATATAACACAGTTACACAATACATAAGGATAACACTGAAATAACAACCAAAGATAGATTCCCACCTGCATTTTTCTTCCAATCACGGGTCCTGTTTTCGCATTTCTCAAATGCGAAAACAGGACCCGTGTAATAATATTGTGTCGCAAGCAAATGTCAAACGCGTTCAAAACAAATGAACCTCAAATGAAATTATTTTCAATATAATAAACCAGAGAAACATACAGAAATTTTCCATGGATTCATCCAAAAGATTCCCAATGGTCGCAAAATATGTGACGTCACACAATCATGGATATTTCTTATTTTGAATTAGATAATAGATGTAAAAAGTATGTAGGTGAAAGAGTATATAGACGAGTATAGGAAGTTAGAAAAAATGAATTCAATATGAAATGATAAGTAAGAAATGAAATTAAATATTAAACATTAAACACTCAACAGGCGTGACTTGAATTGATGTGACGTGACCTTGAATTGTGTCATTGCAACCGAATCATTTTAGTACCTAACTTAACCTGTCATTGGCCGTACGTATTCCGGTGTACCATCGATTTTGGGAGCGATTTTGTCTCTTAATGTATAAGAAATTGTATCAAGAACAAGGTCAGAATCGCTTGGGCCATTCTCGTTCTTGATGTAGAGAAATACTGGATAGCGTCTAGCCTAGCCGAATAATTAAATTTTTTTTTTTTTCTTATAACAAAATAAAAACAAAAATATAACAAAAAAGTGAAAACATTTTTTTTTTCTTGTTTCTACACCAATTAAGAGAACTGGCTCTCGAGCTTGGTGTAGGAGTTATGTAAGAATATACAATTTTTAGTCTATAATTAATATAATATCTTAAGGACTAGATTAAGGAAAACATTATACAATACTTTATGGTTTGATTTACAGGATTAAGGTTAAAGGATTTTATTGCATACAGTTTTTTTAATTAATTAATTTATTAATTCACGATGATGTGCCGGGCATCAAAGATGGCGGACAAAATGGCTGCCGCTTGATAATATGAACGGAGTCGTATTCGAAGTCTATATTTTTTCATTGTTTTTTTATATAAATCCATGTAATCATCTCCAGAAAAAGGATATTAAAAAAAACCACTTGAACTAGTGTCAAAATCCAGATATAAAGAATATATTTCTGTGGACAAAACGCCGTCCGGTTTCCTCGGTTTCATCATCATATAATATCTCAGTTGTGTGAATAATAATGAGTGCAATATAGTGGAAAGCATATATTTGAGTGATTATTAGGAAGATCGTTTTATCTGCATTATTTTCATGTAATTTTTGTAATCTATCACATAAGAAATGTTATAAAAATTGAGTTCGTAAGAAAGGTGAGAACTGTCAAATATTTTACCTCGTATTGAAAAAATATATTTTTCCTCTGCTGGCTTTCAACAGGTTACCACAAATATTACAAGTGACTATGGTTATAGGTTAACTCAAATATTACAAGTGAAAATGGCATACACCATGACACACTTAACTTTACAGCAATCGGTGACGTCACTTGTGTAGATTTATTAATACAAAAAAATTAAATAGTTTTTTCCTTTTTTGCCCGCCTGCAAAGTAAAGTGTGTGAAGCTGTAACTACTTATATTGACTTTAACACCTAGGAGCCAAAGCCCTGCAATAGCAGTGTTGAAGAATTTTACCAATGCACGTTGCGAAGCACTGATTTACCTCTAGAACCAAGAGATTCAAATATTTGGATCGTCTCGTGTTAAGAGTAAAGTGAGTTTTTGAAAAAGTGAAGAGTCTGGTCAAAATGATTGGGTTAAAATGATTGGGTCAAAATGATCAGTTCCAAATGATTGGGTCAAAATGATCAGTTCAAATTGATTGGGTTAAAATGATTGGGTCAAAATGATCAGGAGGTCAAAATGATCAGGAGGTCAAAATGATCAGAATGAGGATGAGAAATTCAATCGTTCTTAATTTGTAGGTTATGTTAGCTACGGTGGAGGGACGCGCGCTGCACCCCGCTTTCCTGAACCTGCCATCCAAGAAGCAGTACCCCGAGTACTACGATGTGATCAAGAGCCCCATCGACCTGCGCATGATAGCCGCTAAGGTGCAGAATTGCGACTACGCTACGGTCGCAGATATGGAGCGGGATCTGCTGGCCATGACAAAGAACGCCTGCCTTTTCAACGAGCCTGGCTCGCAGATTTATAAGGACGCCAAGACTCTGAGGAAGGTGAGATGTGTTATCGTAATTCATTAATTAACACAGGAAGCGCACCCCTGCGCCGCCCTAGAAGTGCCCTGTAATAAATAAATAATAATTGAAGTAAAGCTTCGACAATCTATCAGGTCCTATTGATGTTCCGAATGTTAATTTTCATTTGAAAAGATACTTGGTAGACATTAGTGATGTGATTTTTAAAACCAATAATTAAATCAATATGTAATTATTGTTTGATCTGTTGAATGTCGGACGATATTTCTAAAATCCGCTCGGAAATTACCTTGATGACTTCTGGTCAAATATTCCTATAAAAACAGAGGATTTTTTTTTTTGCTTTTGTTTTCTGTTTACCAGCTAATGTATTTTATTGTTCATATATATACATTTATTGTATGATAATATTAATTGTCCCCTTCGCGAACAAATATCAAAAAAAAAAAATTTATACGAGTATGAACTAATTTAATTATTTCTACACAAACCTGAATCACCCTACATGAAATAAACAATTCAAAGGTGTTTTTGAAGAATTAATGACACTGATACTTTGAAAAGTTGACAGCTGGTAAAGCGGTAAAAACATAACATTCTGAATGTCAATAGATACTAGATTAATCAAATCAACTGTTAGTCAAGAAAGATATTAGCGCAAGCGATTCTGACCCTGTCCTTCATACAGTTTCTTTATACATATGGGTTAAAATAGCAATTTAAAAAAAAGCAAAAAAAATTGTTGATCCAATGCCAAATGAGAAATTAAAGCCATAAATTAGATTGACGGTAAAGTGCCGGATTTCTCAAGTTTCGTTCAACACAGAAATAGAGATGGTTAATCTGAAATGGAGTGTCACTGCCGTTCCAGGCTGGAATAACATCCTATTACAGATTTCTTCCAACTCTATTTCATCGTGGGGAAATTTGGTTTAGAGACTACAAATTTTTAGAATAATAGCTCGTCGATTAAATGATCAAATCTTTTTTGAAATAGTGACCCGATCGATCGGTTCCCTCTACATTCTGAAATCTTGAGAAGTAAAATTGCCGACTCCACAAAGCAAGGGCTCTTTCTACTCACAAATTTTATTTCACTAAAGCAGTGATTCCCAAATTGTAGTGCTGTTGAGTTCTAAGGGTGGTAAATTTTATAGAGATTGAAACCTCTCAAACTAATGGTCACTACACACAATCAATTTCACCGTCCAATTTGCATTAAACTTGAGGCTTGATCAAGTAAACTTGACCGTGTGTGGATGTGAATTTGCATGACAAGTGTACTTGAAGACAGAATAGATATTTAATTCTGCTGACTTGATCGATCTTCAAGCGTCGTGCATACTTGAACTTATATACGTGCATTCATCAGTTCAGACAAACGTACTGCGACCACCACAGAGTAACGCAACCGCTCAAAGATGTGAACTGACGTGACGTCCCAATATTTTGGAGCATTTGTAGGCACTAAGGACAAATTTGCAAATTGAATCAAGCCTCAAGTTTCAAGGAAATTGGTAAACTTAATTGTGTCCGGCCTCTAGTCATGATGATTGTTATTGTTTTTTTTAGTGGACTAATGATGATTGTTATTGTTTTTTTTAGTGGACTAATGATGATTGTTATTGTTTTTTTTAGTGGACATGATAATTGTTTTTTTTTTAGTGGACTCATGATGATTGTTATTGTTTTTTTTAGTGGACATGATAATTGTTTTTTTTTTAGTGGACTCATGATGATTGTTATTGTTTTTTTAGTGGACTAATGATGATTGTTATTGTTTTTTTTTTAATGGACATGATGATCTTTATTGTTTTTTTTAGTGGACATGATAATTGTTTTTTTTTTAGTGGACTAATGATGATTGTTATTGTTTTTTTTAGTGGACATGATAATTGTTTTTTTTTTAGTGGACTAATGATGATTGTTATTGTTTTTTTTAGTGGACATGATAATTGTTTTTTTTTTAGTGGACTCATGATGATTGTTATTGTTTTTTTAGTGGACTAATGATGATTGTTATTGTTTTTTTTTTAATGGACATGATGATCTTTATTGTTTTTTTTAGTGGACTAATGATGATTGTTATTGTTTTTTTAGTGGACATGATGATTTTTATTGTTTTTTTTAGTGGACTAATGATGATTGTTATTGTTTTTTTTAGTGGACATGATAATTGTTATTGTTTTTTTTTAGTTGACTCATGATGATTGTTATTGTTTTTTTTAGTGGACTAATGATGATTGTTATTTTTTTTTTTAGTGGACTAATGATGATTGTTATTGTTTTTTTTAGTGGACATGATGATTGTTATTTTTTTTTTTAGTGGACTAATAATTATTATTGATTTTTTTAGTGGACTCATGACATTTGTTATTGTATTTTTAGCACATCCAAACCAAAAGGGTAGAATTAGAGCATGGCCGCGTTCAGACGCCGGCTAAAACTTCAGAACGCATCCGGAGCAAGCGCTCCGCCCGCCCCGTGGCTCTTTCCCTGTCAAGCGCCGCCGTTTCAGGTATGTTTTTTTTTACATTAACTCCACACGAGTGGCCCTCATGAAAATAATTTCCCTCGGGGCCTATGTTATCTTTGGGGATGTCTTTTTGAGAAGAGGAAGGAGTGATCGTTGGTTGTGATGAGTCCCTTGTTGTAGAAGGGAGGAAACACAGAGGCTGGCAAATCTTTTCACAACCGAACTGTTTATCTCAAGAACGAGTCGTAGAAACGACCCTTCACTCATGTGACAGATGTCAACCATGTAAAAAATCTTCACTTTGGCTGGACAGGGTTCTAACTTCACGTTACCTCGTTCTGAGGTATGAAGTGTCAAAGTTTGCAAAGATGATTTTTTTAAATTATAATTTTTTTTAACTCTAACATTACAAATCCCCAGGCACCATAGAGATCCCCGACAGTGACACGGAGAAGAACCCAGAAGACCACAGCGATGCGGAGAGCGGCCAGAAGGATGGCCCGCAGTGGCGGCTCATGGAGACCGTCAAGAACTTCCCCGGAAATAACGGTAACAAATAATTCCACCTTCCTATAATAATACTTTCACCTTCCTTAAGCAGACTAAAATGGACCCTTGGAAAGAAGAACACAAGAACGTGATTGGCTCCCTTAAAGCCGGTGACCCGGACCAGAGGTCAGCTCTTTTGTTTTCAGGTTTATTTCTAAGTTAGTTTTAAGGGTCCGGAGGACAACCACTCGAAGTGGTTCGGTTTTATTTTTAATTCAGACGAGTTCTTAGTAAGATCCCAATCCAAAAATCTGCCAAATCGGGCTTTGAATTTCATATTCAAAACTGTGTTTCATAATTATTATGACAATCAAAGAAAATGGCGATATACAAGTGTAAGAAAGACAGAGCGCGTGCTAAATGGGCTAAAAACAAAAAGGTATTTAATCAGTGGCGACATTAGTTTCCATTCATCTGTACATGGAAGGCATTTCTGGTGTGTATTAACTCAAAAATATTTTCAATTTGGGAAGCAGTTATGGGTTCCGCCGTCCCAGGAACCATTTATTGGAAAAGCAACATCCATAGGTCACCCCAAGTGGTTCACTACGTTTAGCAGGGGCGCCCGGTTTCATCGGGTGAGGTGTGTTCAGGTATTGGCAATGGATGCGCCTGCTCACTGGCTGAGGTCGATTTAGGGAGACTTTTTTACCATTCCAGCCTCTCTTTCTTGACCCATCGTCTTGCACCGTAGGGATGGATTCATATGTCCGTCATTGCTGAACACACTGACCTTTTCATAGCCTTTTCCTTTCCAGAACTTCCTCTCCTTCCTTAAAAAGACTCCACACAATTCTACACTACATTAACATACTTTATTTTCTTTGATTTATGTAGTTTATTATTTACCTTGTTTTTATGTTTCATTTTGCCCTCTATCATTGGATAAAATCAGCATTTTATATTATGCTTTTTTCATACCAATCCTCTTATGGAATCTGTATTGGGGTGCATATGAAAAATATATTTTCTTATATTACTTACCATTTTGAACATATAGTATGATTAGAGAAGAAATAATATTTTGCAGCTGCAGTCAATCATCAAAAAATAGCAACACCGTGAACATAACAATAGATAACATGAAAGCATCCGTCATCTGTCTTTGCATTGCCGTCGACTGATCATAAAAAATACATGTGAAATTCCACAATAGTACATGTTCACAATTGGTAATAAACATGTGCTTTAGTCTTTGTATCAATATTTCAAATATAAAACAAAATAAACACGCTACATTTCCTAATAATACAGTTACGTAAAACAATGACAGACGACAAATGTCAAATAATGTCCGCCATCTTAAACTAAATGAAAATCGGAACTAAAATAAAACATGGCTTTTTTTTCATCCTGAATCCATATGAAAAAAAAAACTAGTTGAAAAAAACATCGCGTGAAACGTGCATAAGGAGAGTATTGTTTAAATAAAATAAATAAATAACTTCCAGGTCCGATGTCCGAGCCATTCTGGCGTCTTCCCTCCAAGCGTTACTATCCAGACTACTACAAGGAGATAAAGAACCCCATATCGCTATCGCAGATACGTGACAAGATCCGCCGCGGGGCTTACGGCACCCTTTCAGAGGTGGCGGGCGACATGAACATCATGTTTGAGAACGCCAAGCAGTACAACGTACCCAATTCCAAGCTGTACAAGGATGCAGTCAAACTGCAGCGGCTGATGCAGCACAACGTCCAGGAGATGCTGGACATCATACAGGATTCGTCCAGCGACGATGATGAGAGTTTGTCCAGTATGAAAAGCTCCGTGGTGAGGGGGAGAGGTAATAATGCTGAGTAATATTATTACGGTGAAGTCTATCGATTGTTCAATTCATTTCTTACAAAATGCGCAAAAATAGATTGCATCAATCGTTTCTCTATGCATCTTTTAAAGTACGCAGTTTTATTTTACTAGTTTGACACGGCGGGCGCTTGCATTAGTCGTCGTTAAACATTCTAAAACAGCGGTGCACGCTTGCGGTTATCTTTTTTACTTTCTAGTTTTTGAGAGTCTCAAAAAAAGTGCGTACTCTTCAAATATTACAAAATTATTGTAGAAGTGGAAAAACTCCTGCTGAAAAACAAGTTGAGGAATTTAGGAAGTGTTAAGAAATCACAACATTTTTATTTAAACAGTTTCATTTATGTGTAAAATACAGATTTTTTTTTTTAAATTAAGCATTTTGCTTATGTAGTTTATTTCAAAAGGACCCGTATCTCTTGAGTACTTGTCTCTTTTTTGATAATTTAGTCTTTTGCTTTTACATTTTTATTTTTAAATTGATTTTATATTATTAATTTACAATCTTCCACTGTACCATAGAATAAAGAAAAACACCAGAAATGCCTCCTATATATTTTTTGAATGGAAAGCAATGTCGCCTTTAGGTTCTAGCCTTTAACCTTTTACCTTTAACCTTTAACCTTTTGTTTCTAGCCCATTTAGCGTGCGCTCCGTTATCTCTTACACTCGCCTGCCATCGTATATTGCCCATCTCTTTTGAATTTTGTAATAATGATGAAACACAATACTACATATGAAATCTGACTTTTGTATCTTATCTATGAAACACGTCCGCGATGGCATTTCTTGTTCTTCTTTATTCTAAGCACTGTGTACAATGAATCAATTTACCATTGAAATATGTCCTTCTTAACACAGGTAAACTAGAGTGGAGGACAAATACATTATCTTGTAACATGGATGTAATAACTATGGATTAGCCCTCCCCTACCTAATTTCAATCCAAAAGTAATACAGTGAAACCCTCATAAGAAGTTCTTGCTTAAGATGTTTTCCCGCCTAAGAAGTTTTATTTTTCCGGTCCCTTGGAAAACTTCTTAAGAGGGTTTTACTGTACCACCTATGAGTAATTTCATAATACAACTACGTGTATACAACTAATGTTACTTGTATATTTTGTTAAGTATTCATATAACTTATAAAATTGTTAATAATAAAGTCTGTGATATAAATTCCATACCTATCTATTTAAAAAAAAACTCATAACTGCCTCAATGTTGCGTTTTAATAATGATCTTCACGAAGCTAGTGATTCAAAAAAATTTGCTCTGTGCAAACCAACAAAAGGTACAAACTAATGCTTCTGACGATCTTTTGACTGTGAGATAGCGCGCTTTCTTTTTGTATTTTTGGTTTCGGTGTCATTTTTAAAACCCACACGCCTTGTCTTGATAAACTTGGTCGAAGTCTTGGAATAAAAAACATGACTGGTAAATAATAACTTTTAAAAAACACAAATCTAACATTTTTGACGATTTTTCAAATCTAGAATCTCTGTTTGTGAAGCAGAAAATGTTATTGATCGGTGAGCTCTGGCGTCATGAAATATGCGCAGCATTTTCTGTTGGGGATTTCCACAATAGTGTGATTACAATCATGTGCTGTATTAAATGTCCAGTCATTGTTCCAAACTATGTACGTACATATTATAATTAATATATATATCAATGGCAAGAAATTATTATTCAATTAAAAAAAGTTTTATAACTCGAGCAAGCCGGGTTCCAGATAATATTAACAAAAATATTTTGAAAGGCACATTAAATGCAGTTTTTTGGATTGTAGGTTACAAAATTTGATATTTTTAGTGGATTTGAAGATATTGAGTGGCTGACAATTTTTCTAAATAACTTCTTTTTTTTTCAGGTCGCCCCCCTAAGAACTCAGCCCCCTCTACCCCGCCGGCTACCTCTTCGACCCCTGCCCCTCCCCCCGTTCCCCCCCTCAAGAAGAAGCTGCACTCCCTTCAGCGCCACCTCATTGAGTTCACATGCTCGGATGGACGCCAGCCGATGCTGCTCTTCATGGAGAAGCCGTCGAAGAAACTCTACCCCGATTATTACACGGTCATCGATAGGCCCATCGATATGCTTACTATTGAGTCTAATATCAAGGTAACTTTTTATTGTTTTTTTAACCCTTTCAATTATTAACCTTTTCAATGCTGGCCTTATCGATACAATATAAACAATGTGTTTAAAGGTAATTACAACCAATCATAATAATAATCTTATTATTTACTTCTTTCAGAATGAGCGCTACAC
This sequence comes from Limnephilus auricula, assembly GCA_951813805.1. Classification (NCBI taxonomy): domain Eukaryota; kingdom Metazoa; phylum Arthropoda; class Insecta; order Trichoptera; family Limnephilidae; genus Limnephilus; species Limnephilus auricula. Next base: position 9,786,079 of record OX638409.1, on the reverse strand, counting down.
ATCTCTAGAACAAATAGCCAACGACTTCCGTCTGATGTTCTCCAACTGCCGCCAGTACAATGAAGAAGGATCTATGATATACGAAGACGCCAATCTATTAGAAAAAGCCTTGACCGAGAAACTCCGCGAGTTAAACAGCTCGTCGTTAGAACGAAAGACACCAATGAAGGTCGTCAAGAACAAGGCAAAAGTGTTATCTCCGTTTGAGCAGAAATTACGGACTTTATACGACGCCATCAGAGATTACCGGGAACCGAAGGGTAACCGTCAACTGGCGCTCATCTTTATGAAGCTGCCGAACAAGTCAGAATATCCCGATTATTACGAACTGATCAAGAATCCCATCGATATGGAGAAGATTGCGCAGAAGTTGAAGATAAATGCGTACGCTTCCGTCACGGAATTGGCCTCTGATTTTGTTCTGATGTTTGACAACGCGTGCAAGTATAACGAACCGGATTCGCTGATTTATAAGGATGCCCTTGTCTTGCAGAGGATTTGTCTTCAGACCAAGCAATTGCTGAGGTTAGTTTATGCTTTATAATAATAGTGTATTCCAAAATGTATGCAGGTGTAGTGCAATGAAATACATTCCGAGTTTCCAAATAACAACAAAAGAGAAATTAGATTAAGTAACAATACAGACATAGAATAAAAATGGAAAAATATTAAACACAAAAATGCATGCAAGCAGCTGTTTATGGAGGATATTTGACTGTCTCTAAAAGATCATCAGGGGGGACTCCATCCAGGCAACCTTGCCAGTGATGATTGTATTTTTCGATTGGCGTAATCTGTGCCATAAGCTTCCCATGCAATGGTGGAGAAGTGCTCTGAAAGAGGACACTTGTCTCTCCAGGAGAATTTCCGTGGCGCTGCAGTATGTCGGTAGACGGAACAGTTGGCGATAAGCATTATTTTAAGCAAATTTTAGCTTATGGCATTGGGATGTAGTGTAATCTACCAGCAGTTCTGACGTATACAGCGATGTGCAGAATGCATTGAATAAAAAGTCGCTAATTTTGCTACCAAGATTTGAGTTGCTTGAATGGAACGAAGAATATGGCATCTTGCCATGTTCTTCTTTTAACCCGTTTATACACAGGAGACCATATTTGTCCCAGCTCACATAGGTCTCATAGAAATCATTGTATCTCCCTTACTATCGTAGTGAGAAGAATGATTTAAACGGTATTGGAAAGAGAATACAACACACTATATATTCAAATCTAAAAGTAAACTACAAAAAATTCAAATGTACACCTTTTTGAAACCAAAGTTTCCGATTGCAATTTGAAAAAAAAAAAAGAAACTTTGTGATTTTTTTTACATGAAATGACAAGTGAGGTAGGTGACAGTATCGTTTATAATTTTCATTTGTCTAATGTAATATGTATGTGTTTTTATTTTTTTTCATTATCAGTAATTTTAGTTAGAAAAAATGCCATTTTTAAAGCTTTTTAAAGTTTTCATCCAAAATTTTTATATTTACAAAATTACACAGTTATTTTTAATAAAAAAAATTGATTGCCTATTTCATCATACCCTTTTGAAAACATTTTTTAGTTTTTGGATACGGTAACAAATATTCCATTTATTTGGATTTTATTGCAAATCAGGAATATTTTTAGAAATTTCATAGTTCCTGATGCTCATGGTGGAAAAGACGTGACCTGGAAATAGTTCCATTGACCTAAAAATTACACAGAAAAATCTGTACCAATAATATTTCTATTTTGTTTCTATTAACACATGATATCTTTGGCTTTCTCTATTTACATTTCGCTTTTTGTTATTCCCTATATTTAACCCTTCTCCCTATTTAAAAATCTTTCTTCTGCAACACATTTTTGTCCTGTATTGTAATCATATTTGTTTATTCTTCAGGGAAGACGATGAATCTGTTCCGGATGTTTCTGCCGCTGTTCAAGAGATTCTTCTTACACTGTTCACCACAGTTTACAACCACCAGGATGAAGAAGGAAGGTGGGTTAAAAAAATATACTACTACTCTATACTGAAGCAACTACATGTATCACCTTCCTCTGCCCAACCTTTTATCCAAGTACCTGTCCCTGTCTTGCAGTGCGTGGCCAATGTACCTATTATGTGTGTGACATTTACATCATTACATTATGGTACAATCAGTCTATTAATGAAACCTGTGCAACGAACAACATATTGATTTCGCAGTGCAATTTAATATCGGCTATTAAGAAATCTGGGCAGTGACCACCTGGCACTCCCTTGGTGTGTATAATTTCGAATCTCTTACATGTGATTGTGCGGTGAATGTCACCAGTATCCCTCAAGGCCATAAGAACGATTCTTATCAACAATTAATATTCCAGCATCAAACTGTCGCATGTGTTTCTGTTTGTTTAGTTCTGCCACATTTTTTTAATAAAATAATTAATATAATACTAGCTGACCCGTAAACACGTTGCTGTGGCTAACAAAACACAGCGCCATCTACTGGATGGTTACCTAACCTAGATAACCAAGTGTTGTTTCAATAAATTAACTCATACCGCTATCTGTCAGAAACTTATGGAACTTACAAATAATTTCAAAACATTGTCCCGTAATAAATATTTAATGAACATTTAATTCGCAATAAAAAATATTGAGGTCAATAATCGAGATAAAAACTATCCTACCTTTTAAGTTGGACCAAATTACTCGCATAAGCCAAATTTCATCAAAATCAGTTAAGTATTTCGGAGTTTACCTTGGACTAACATCATGACGTGAGATTTTTTTATATATGTATATGAAATACCTGTTTTAATTTCTAGCATATTTTGTATATATAAACAATTATAATCCACCGCTTTTACTAATAATTAGACAACCAGTATTGGACATTTGCCCGGTATTTGTCTTGAAGTATCAGTGAGAGAGTACTGTAATAAATTAAGTATTTTTATTTCTTTTCCAGGTGCTTTTCCGATAGTCTTGCCGAACTTCCTGAACACGACGAGGTAAACGGAGTGCGAACTCGAGGTGTGTCTCTGGATCTCATTAAACGCAGACTCGACAAAGGGCTGTACAAGCGACTGGACCACTTTCAGGAAGATATGTTCGGCGTGTTCGAACGGTAATATTTTTATGAATAATAGATTATGTACAGGTATGGAAGTGTCTATTATGGGACTGCTGTAGTCAAAAATACTAATGTAAAATTAATATAGTACCATAGTATTTATTTTACGTAGTTTTTAATATAGTATTTTACGTGATCAAATTAAAAATATGATCAAACGCTGAAGTTTGGATAGGCCTTTAATGTTCATTATTATTATTGTAGGGGCTGGGCGCTGATTTGATGTGGTGTTTTAATCAGTCATCTTGATCTATACCTATATTAATGGAGCAATTTAATCTCCTAGAGCGCGCAACCTAACCCGCTCCGACAGCCAAGTGTTTGAGGACTCGGTGGAGATGCAGACCTTCTACATCAGCTGCCGGGACCAGCTGTGCAAGGACGGGGCGGTGCTGCAGTCTCCAGCGCTGAGGCTCACCAAGGAGGATCTGGTAGCCTCCATTGAGCTGGTCAAGCAGTGCAACATGCTTGAGGAGCATATTGACGAAGACACTGAGACTAGGTATGCCACTCTTCAATTTTTCCTTCGTCCTTCAATAATTTTTTTTTGAAAGAATGAAAAACTTTTGCAGTTTACAATACATGCTTAAATTATCCCTACTATCATCATTATTGTCACATAAGTAGGTCACATCACTAGTGGAAAGTACTTGTGATCATTATGTCTATGGTGTACGCTCTCTCTGTGTCTAAGTCTGATCCAGCAAGTCGTGAATAAATCTTCATTATAAAATATTAATGAAAGTGTTATCAATAAGATCCTCAACCATTTACCCAACAAAACAATTATATGTGTAAAATGTTGGTTGTGCATTAATGGTGGACTTAGTTTGGACTTTGTTTTTAAAAATTATTTAATACATTTTTAAAAGTTACAGTTTTTGTAATTTTTTCAATTACCATACTAGGCTAATGCCCGTGTTGTTTTTGGATTATCCCTACTATCATCATTATATGCGTAAAATGTTGCTGGTTTATTGATGGAGGACTTAGTTTGGAGAGCTTTGAACCTGTGATGCCTGCAGGTGTAATTGACATCATCGTTCTATATATTCTGTCTTTTAGTCACACAAGATGCGTGAAAAGAAAGAGGACTATCATCGATGATGATAGTCCTCTCTGAGACTACTGCACTAACCGGTCAACTAGTGAAACTCTTTTAAGACATTTTCCAAGGTAATGGAAAAAAATTACTCAACTTGTTGAAAGCCAGCATACAAAAAATATATTTTTTCAATATGACGTAAAATTTGACAGTTCTCACCTTTCTTACGAATTCAATTTTTATAACATTTCTTTTGTGATATATAAAAAAATCACATAAAATAATGTAGATAAAACAAACTTCCTAATAATCACTCAAATCTATGCTTTCCACAATGGATTTATATAAAAAACAATGAATAAATATAGACTTCGAATATGACAGCATTCATCACCTTTAATCATCATGATATCAAGCGGCAGCCATTTTGTCCGCCATCTTTGGTGCCCGGCGCGTCATTGGCAATTAATATGAATTATTCGGAGTGGCTAAATGCTATCAAGTATTTCGTTATGTCAAGATCGAGAATGGCCCAAGCGATTCTGACCTTGTTCTTCATACAATTTCTTTATACATAAGGGGCAAAATCGCTTCAAAATCCTGCGGCCTGCAAGAGGTTAAGCAAGAAAATCTTATGCATACTATATATGGGAAATATTTATAATTATTATAAATATTTATGAATATATTTATTATTTAATAATATTTATAATATTTATATTTATAAATATTATATATATGGGAAAAATTGGGCCATTCAGTCTTCAAGTGACCAAAAAACCAAACTTCTTAAGCATAAAAACTTCTTAAGGGTTTCACTGTATTCAATTTGGACCCGTAGAGCCGGAAAAGATAGGAAAGTCTGCATTCTTCATGTACTGCCTTCCCTTTTGTCATCTCCTATCCATTTGACCCTCAATCATAACCTATCAATATAAAAGTCAATGAAATCGGCCCCACTAACAATGCTAATCTTTATCTTCTCCAGGTCCAGTTGTGAGGACAGCGCAATCCCAACTGGCGGGCAGCCAATAGCCGAACCTCAGTACGCCAAGGGCGAGTATGTCTATGTCCAGGCCAAGAAGGGTGCACGCCCGGAGCCCTCCATCCTGCTGGTGGAGCGCGTCTGGAACACGGCTGATGATGTGCCCATGGTGCATGGAAACTGCTTCTTCAGGTATAACTTTTTCCTAATGTCTATCTGCGTTTGCAAGAAATGTCTTCTTACTCATTATCAAATTGTGAGGACATTTCATTTTCTCCTTTATCAGCCGCGAGTACATATTTTCCCCATGTTCAGCTGCGAAAACATAATTTTTTCCCCGTGTTCAGCTGTGAGAACATCTCTTTTTTCCATGTTCAGCTGCAAGGACATATCTTTTTCCCTATGTCTATGTCCAGTTGTGAGACCATGTCTTTTTCCCAATGTTCCGCTGAGAGGACATGTCTTTTTCCCCATGTTCAGCTGTAAGGACATGTCTGGTGGTGGAACTCGGCTGATGACTTCATAATTTCTTCAGGTATGACTTCTTGTTCATGCCCAGCAATGGTGAATGTTGTTTTCCCACATAAAGTTGTTTAAACTGATATCCAGCTGTGAAATGCTTTTCCATGTCTAGCTGTGAAGACCTGTCTCTTTCCCCATGTACAAATTACAGGATATGACTTCTTATCCATAACCAGTTGTGACAGTGTCCAGAGGAGTGCGAACTAAGTAAATAATTTATGTTCATTGCAGACCCCACGAGACATTCCATGTCACAACGCGCAAGTTTCTGGAGCAAGAAGTGTTCAAGACTGACTCACACATCTCCTTGCCATTGGACCAGGTGGTCGGCAAGTGCTGCGTCATGAGCGTCAAGGATTACTTCAAACTGAAGCCGGAAGGTATGTGTTTTCTTTACTATCCAATCCTAGCATCCTAGTGTGAATCCTGGCATCCTCGTAGTTAAGTGTGAGGGATGAGATTTTAACCCTTCAATTTATATTTTATAGATATTGTTTTTTTAAACACATATCTGCCATTTTTCCAGTGGCGATGCACAATGAGATAATAAATTTGTTTTAATTACTTTTTTTTTCTTTCTTAGATCTGTTAACTGTTTCTACAGCAATGTCCAATTATCTTTTACCTGTCCCCAACACTTATACTCCATGTACCTTCACCAGGTTTTGTGGACAAAGACATATACGTCCTGGAGTCTCGCTATTCCACAAAGTCCCGCTCGTTCAAGAAGATCAAGGTGTGGCCGGCGCCCGAACACCCCGTCCGCTTGTTCCCACGAACCTCGCCCCTCGAGCCGCGCCGCGTCATGTCCGTGTTCCGCCAGCGCGTGGAGAAGCACAAGGACGAACTCGCTGAACTTGACGTCCAGGAGAATGTCACGGAGAAGGAAAGACCGGTGAGTTTTTTAACTTTTGATTGACTAATAAATTTATTTCACTTATTGAGTTGTATAAATCTTTGTGTCTTTCTTTTAATATATATATTTTTTATTATTATTTATCATTGTGTGTTTTTGAAATATTTCTCTCAGTAATCACAGACATCTACTATAATCCTCCGTTATTTTGACTAGTTGAAAGCACAAAATCAAGATCTTCAATTCGCCCATATTCGTATGTCAAATTCTGTACTCCGCTGCCTGTTAGACTGCTAGACTCAAGCGCCGAGCTTTGTGCCCTGATGGGTTGGGTTATTTTACTTTTAAACGTTCAGTTACTATACTGCCAACTAACTTGCTAGAGTTGACCATTTTACCAGTCACCAGGGTCTGTTGTTTTAGAACATTTCGGTTAATAATTTGTGTATTCTAGCATCTCTTATCTAGGATCTCCAAATCTGAAAGCTGAAATTACGCCATATTATATATTAAAAATCCCTCATCCCTCTACTATTGCTGACGAGTTTTGCCCTCTATTGAACACCAAAATTGTATCATAGAATTTTGTCCAAACTCCATCGCCCTCTGTTGAACTCGAACGCGTGCACTGATTCTGGTTTGTTAATCTCAGTGAGATTATATCCATTTTGAGCTAGTGTCTTGGTTCTTTTTGGGGTTTTTGGGACTTGTTTTGGAATGTACATACTTTATTTATTAATTTGTGTCTTCTTCCTATCCCCATTCAGAACGTGGTGATCTTCAACCCGCTGGGAGGTGACGATGAGAACACGTACTACGAGCAGTACAACACGGTGTGTTCGGGCGTCATCAAGACAGGGGACTACGTGTATGTGGTTACGGACGGGGGCAAGCAGATGATAGCGCAGGTGGATTCCATCTGGGAAACTAAGGAGTAAGTTTAAAATCCTCTACTCCGATTTGTTGAAAAGATTCTCGTTTGAATTTAGCTAAAACCTTCCTACAGATTATAATAATTGGCAAGACACTTGAGGATAAAAGCAAAAACGCCACTGTTTTCAGTAAATCAGATAAAACCAATCATAGAATGCTTTGCATTTTTTGCGTGATTTTTTTAGTAATAACCTAAAAAGTATGTTCCAAAGTGAATTATTATTTAAAAAAAATATATAATAATGTGTTTGTTGGTCATGTTGAATTTATTTTGAATTCAGGCTTTTGTGAAAAGTGGTGATTTTCATCTAAACCCTACTTTTATTTCGATTTTTCCATGATTTGTGGATGATTTCTCTAGTAATTACAAAAACCATCTTGTAGCTATGGAGTTGGCGCATAGATTGGCATTTGTAACTCAATTTTGTAATTTTTGGAGAGTTGCGTTTTTGCTTTTATACCCCACACTTATTACATAGCACTGTTTTGGTTTAGCAGTATTAAGTGTGTGGGGGATCATTTTTCCCATTCACCAAAACTAAAAGATTTTTGGAATGGTGTTTTTTATAGGTGAAAAAATTTATTTTGATTTTTTATGTTAGTACCCTAAACTCGCCTGACATCGTAGATCTCCATCCCATTTATATTTCGAATTAACGCAGTTTTGCATTGGAAACTTAAGGCCCGATTGGCCAAATATTTGCATGGCACATGGCACTTATGTTTTTCTTTATTCTATATTACTACCGCACAAGTTGCTCCCAACAGTCTGGAGTCAGTGAGACTATGGCATTCTCATTTGGCATATGTTGTGAAGCTGAAGGTATTGGGGAAGGGAAGGAGATGGGGAAGTACGTGGCTATTGATTCCCAAACCAATTCTATCCGATTCTGAATGGTGGTCTATCACCAGGGCAATACTGAAAGTATCTACCACTTCGGAATGTGCTTAAAAATAATATACAGGGTGTAACAGAACATACCCGAGGCATTTTAACCAGCGATTCATTAGCATAATTGGAGTAAAAAATGGTGATATCAGTTTGCTGTCCGATGACTTTTTTTCTATTAACAACATTAAAAATATTTTTCCATCACACGTCGCGACTGACTAGTTAGGAGAAGTAGAGCGTTTATACTCAAGCGTGTTTTGAAATGCATTCTCGTTCATGAAACAGCGTGAGTATCGCTCAAACCCAGTATGGCGATGGGATCAGTAGCGACATGTGATTTAAAAATTTTTTTTGGTTTTTAATAGAAAAAAAATATCATCGGACAGCAAAATAACATCTGCATTTATCACTCCAAAGTCAGGAATTGCTGGCTAAAATCCCTCGGGAACATGCCGTTACACCCTGTATATATTATTTTTTCAAATAACATAAATTCAAATAACCGAGATTCGAACCTGCTACCTCTGGATTCGTAGCCAAGGATTGTAACCACTCAACCACAGAAGCCGTCTGACTTTTCCATGGCACTTCTGATACTGTTTGTCATTATTTTTCAGTGGGAAATGTTATTTCCGGGGCCCCTGGCTTATTCAACCGTCTGAAGTGATCGGGACTATCAACAAGGTTTGTGCCAATCCAAGTTTATCATTTTCAAATTTGATCCTACCATCTCAGGAGACACGTGCAGCTGTTTTGAGTGGAAAACACCAATAGATGCAGAAAATGAGTAGGAGATGAACCGACTCCAATTCACCTATGGTGCCAATGTGATCAAGGCTCAAATACCTCATATCAAATACTGAAGACTGATTTTCATAAAAGGGACCGGGTTACTGTTAACCTTTCAAAGGCTTTGCATAGCCAAAAATTTTTTTAAAAAAATTAAAAAAAAAAACAAAGTCAAATGTGCACTTCAGAATTTTTTTGTGTCGCATTTTATAAGTTTACAGTAACAATTCTTTCAGATTTTGGTAAATAAATAATGCTAAAAATATAATTATTCATTACGACATAAAAAATTACAAACCCAATATTTATGACATTTCTTTTGTGAAATATTACAAAAATTACATGAAAATAATGTAGATAAAACTATCTTCTTTATAATACCTCAAACCTATTCTTTCCACAATGAATTTATATAAAAAATAATGATAAAATCAGGAGATTATGTAAAAACGGCTGCCAAAGTGACGCCACGTTCATCATAGACATTTTATGTTAATTATTCCGAGAAGCTAGGCGCTATGCGGCTTTCTGTTACGTCGAGAACGAGAACAGCCCAAGCATTTCTGACCTGTTCTTGATACAATTTCTTTATACATAAGGGACAAAATCGCTTCAAAAATATTTTTTTTGAAAGTTGTTGCGATCTCACCGGTGATCACACGGCCATTTAGAGGTTAAAAGATAGGTGTAAAATATGGCCTAAATGCTGAAGGGACTGTACGTAAACCGTATCCACTTTCAATATTAAAAAAAAATATATATTTATATATTGTTGTAATCTTCAATTATTTTCCAGGTGTTCTTCAAGCAAGAGATTCTGTTGACTGCCGTTCACGACTCAAGTCCTCTGGTAGGAATTGTAGGGAAATGTGCCGTGCTGTACTACGATGAATACCTTAAGTGTAAGTTAATATTACTTGACTTAGTTTTTTCCAAGGTTAAAAATTTGTAGTGTTTCATCATTTAATCCAATGGAAGTTCTGTACTAAAACACGACATTCTAAAAATGATACTAAAAGTATATATATATATTTTTTTAATATTATTATTTGTTGTCAGGTCGTCCCACGGAGATACCAGAATCGGACGTGTTTGTGTGCGAGGCCTTGTACGATGAATCTAACCGCACTTCGCGCAAACTGAAGACAGGACTGCGCAAGTACGAGCACACGGAGGTGGTCACCGTTGACGAGGTTGGAGCTCAACTTCCCCCATTTTGCTTTCACCACAATAAGTTGTTAATTCTGTTTTGAAGAGTTTTATTTTCCATGTCATTTGTTTTTTTTTTTTTTTTTTAGTTAAGTTTTTCAACTTCAAACTCTCCGGTCTGGTCAATAGATTTTAGTAAAGTGGCAATGTGATCTACTTCATTACACTCACCTTGGTTTTCGGGTGGGGTGTCTTCTTCGGATTTAGAAGATGCCTCCACCTTTTCCTTCCTTGGTCTTTTCGTCCTCTTCCTCCGGTTATTTCCCTCATTGTCTGGTATGATTAGTTCCCAATTTTTGGGGGGCAGGCGTCTCGCTGATTATTAGCGGCTGAGTTGTGTTAATTGGTTCTGAGTTGGCGGACGCTGGTGCCTCGCTGGTTGGGTACCCCTTAGTGCGGTATGTGCAGGCGCCTTCCAGTTGCGCAATTTTAGCCGATAGTTTGGCGATGATAGTATTTTATGTAACAATAGTATTAGACTGCTCACCAATCTTGCCGTTTAGAAGAGTGATCTGGTTCGCCAGTCCACTAATCTGCTCCGTCAGGTCTTTTATCGCTGCTGTCACAGTTTCCCAGCCTGGGATGATCTGGTCGCCATATCTATCTCCAATAGTGAGGAGCACAAAAAAACGCACACGTCTCAGATAAAGTCTATGTAACATTCTGTGTTAATTAAATTTTTATTTTTCTGTTACCGGTTTCGACACATCCGTGTCAGTCATTAGCAAACTTAAAACTAACTTAAAATTTATACAGAAATGATTAGATGTTATTAGGTGGGGGTAGTGGGAGGGGTGATTTTGGGGGAGAGGGAGAACGATAGGAGGAGCCAAGATCACATGGGATTATTGTTAATGATGGTGATTTACGGTTGTTAACTAAATTCATTTTTGATTATTATTTTGGAATATATTTAAAGATAAGTCTCCTGTATAAAGAAGTTTTTTTAGATACTAGTTTTTATATATAGATAGTTGATGGTGATTTTCTGTTAATTTGTAATGTCTTTATGGCTTATTTCAGGTGTACTGGTTCCCTCGCCCGCTGGGTCCTCCCCCGCTGGCTAACATGGCGGAGGTGCAGGCTCCACAAGTCATCCGGGCCAATTCTCAAATTGTAAGTTACAAAAATTGATACTTTTAGTGTTCAGTATTGAAATAGCTTTGGGACCACTCCATACATCCCAAGGTTATGTTTGAAATATTATCTTTTCCTTTCTTCCTCTCCTTTATTACAAAGCCTTACTTGGGAATCAGAAGAAAAAAGATGACTAAATCCTACCTACCGATGGCAGTTCAAAAATATTATTTGTACAATCATTTGAAGTATCCACATTTAACAGTTGAATTGGTGACCACACCAATTATTATTGAATCTCTCTCAATATCGCTTTAAACATCGCTATCATAAAAAACGTATATGAGAGCGATGTTTAAAGGGATTTTGTGAGAGTTTCAATAACTGATGTGGTCACAATCGCCTGTGCCTCCAAATTGACCCATCGATGAAGTAACGAAATCATCAACCATATGAAGGTATGGCTTTATCCTGTCTCTCTTGTTTCCTAGCGATAAAAAAACACAATCAAATGTTCTTTGTTTTATAGTACACATCAGTGACAATCAGGCACTAGATATTTAGCTTTTTATCTGCGGTTGTCAACACACATTTGATTTCAAAAGTTAAGCCCACAGCACGGCTGACGCAAGTGTGATGTGATCGATTGGCACCCAAAATTCAAATAAAAATTTGGCACAATGTATAAGGTCAACCCGCCTTTACTACGGTGGCTTATTCTTTGACTTCTGTTGAAATATTCCAGAAGAAATAATATCTTTACTTCTCCTAAACCTGTTACACCTGTTCATATTTCAAACGCCCGTGTTGCCAGCAAACATTGTCACGTGTTTATTAATTAGTAAATCTCTCCAGTCCTTTTTGTCAACTTTACAGGAATTTTAAAGAATAATGTGATGGTTGGTGTAAGCATAATGAGCAAGATTGTCAGGAAAACTTAGATGGATTGGACATGTAGAGAGGATTAATAGAGAAAGGCTGGCCAGAAGAACAGATTGGTAGTAGAAGTCAAGGTCACCCGAGGAAGATAGGGCAAGACCAAGTAAATCAAAAACAATATATTTCAGTCCTGTTACATCAAGAGCCATAATAATCCATAAGTGTGAATGAAGCAAGGAGCGTGCCATGGGAGTTATTTTTGTCAGACCATCCTCTCTGACTAGCCCTTTGGGAAACCAAGTAATGTTAAGTTAGACATATTGGAAAAAATCATTAAGTAAAAATCAAATATCAGTCAATTGATTCATATTTTCTTCAGCAGAACTTTTACTGCTCGGAAACCCTCAAGCCCGAGGACATGGAAATCCTTCTGGAGAGCTCGTTGGACGAGTCGTCCATGGCGTCACCGGCCACACCCCTTTCCGGGGGGGCGGGACCTGCTGGCTCCCCGGCCAATCAGACGGCGCCGGTAGTGCAGGTCGCCACTCCTGCCACCAGTAAGAAGAAGCGCGAGCCCAACAGCAGCGGCGTCGACAGGAAAAAACTGGTTACCGGGTATATACTATATTCCAGCGACGTGAGGAAAGCGATTTCCGCCGGGAATCCGGAATCCACGTTCGGTAAGTAAATTTTTTTTTGTATATTCGCTTTGTGGAAGTAGACAGAAAGATTCATGTTTTAAATTCGTTTCCATCTACCCTTCACCTCTTTTGTAATATAATATGAAACGTGCAGTAAAACCTCGGTTATACATATTTATCCACTAGCTGATCCTCAGGCTTTACGCAAAATTTGCAAGTCAGATTTAGACGCTAATTTTCTTCCTTACTTTGAAGTGTGCAAAATTTCATCAAAAAGTATGAAAATTTTGCTTTAAAAGGAATGTTTCCGAGGAACGTTTCGTCCCGTTTCACACAAATCTTAATTTTGGATTTGAGGCCAAAATACCCAACCAATATGAAAAATTATTTTTGTAATCAAAAGGTATATCAAATATCTAGTTAGCACAGGTGCTACTTTTTTTTTTTTATTTTTGCTTTAACCTCTAATTGGCCGCAGTCCCCCCGGCGGGTCCGGATTTTTGAAGCGCTTTTGCCCCTTATGTGTAAAGAAATTGTATGAAGAACAAGGTCAGAATCGCTTGGGCCATTCTTGTTCTTGACATAACGAAATACTGGATAGCATTTAGACACTCCGAATAATTCATATTAATTCCCAATGACGTGCGGGGCATCAAAGATGGCGGACAAAATGGCTGCCGCTTGATAATATTGCTGTCATATTCGAAGTCTATATTTTTTCATTGTTTTTGATATAAATCCATTGTGGAAAGCATAGATTTGAGTGATTATTAGGAAGTTCGTTTTATCTATATTATTTTGATATAATTTTTGTAAAATATCACAAACGATATGTTATAAAAATTGAATTCGTAAGAAAGGTGAGACCTGTCAAATATTTTACCTCGTATTGAAAAAATATATTTTTTCTATGCTGGCTTTCAACAGGTTAAATTGTAAAATATAGGCCATTAAAATGTTTTGATTCATATTGCGTTTCCTCTTTGTTTCTTTGGCTAACGCTTCGGATAGCCATACAGTGTTCATCATCAGAGCAATTGACACTGCTGAATCTGTCGGAACACTGGTTCAAGAAGGAGAAGGAAGCACAACACCTCTTGACACAACAGAATCTTAAAATCACATTGATATTTTTTCTGTTTAATATTTATATTTATTTGTTGTTTGTAGACTCAGGATTTACTGTATTGTTTTTACATGCTAACATCATCACTTATTTAATATATCCCTTTCCAGAGTTTTTTTGTAAATTATCTTTCACCCCATTTACATCCCTTTCTTCATTATTCATGACAGCGTGTATATGTAGGTACGGTGGGCTGAATTGTATGACATGATTCACGTGATAGAGATTTAATCACATTATACGAGGGTCAGTCAATGCCTCCTATTTTTTTCTACTTAAATAAACTTAGTTAAGTGAAAAATTTGAATTTGGTGCTATTCCTCCAACCTTCTTCTACAATCTACTCTAGTAGTAACGTTCTGCATCAACACGTGGCAGCACTGCAGTCGCTTGCAAAATGGCCGACATCGATGTTCGTATCAGCGTTCTGTGAATAAATTCTTGAATGCAGAAGGTGAACCGCCCATTCGCAATTATAAAAGACTAAAAAATGTACACGGTGATGCAACAGTGGATGTCAGCATTGTTAGTTAATGGGTTCGTCGCTGTAACGAAGCTGGAGGACAAACGCCGTCGGTTGACGAAAAGCGTAGCGGTAGGCATGTTGACTGCAGTGAATCCACGCACAATTCAGCAAGTAGATGACATCATTCGTGGTGACCGCCGGATAAATAGATATGAATTGTGACGCATTCTCTCCCTCAATAAAGGCAGTGTGATGTGAAGTTCATCGTGAGATTCATTTTGAAAATGCGGAGGCCGTGAAAATGTCCGTTCGTCAATGGCTTATATAAGAAGCAGAAGTGTGCTTTTTACCACACTGGAATAAATGCCCTTGTTAAAAGATGGACCCAACTGTGGAAATGGGCGGAGATTATATTGAAAAGTGACGAATTAATCGTCAATAGTGTGGTTTTTAACCTATGTAATTGCATTTTAATTTTTTGACAATCAAAAAGAGAAAAAAATGGGAGGCATTACTTTTCGACTGACCCTTGTAATTGTGGCATATGAGTAAGAGAGTACTGTAATTGTAAAATGTTTTCTGAAGAAGATTCTAGTTGGCAGACTGACTTTTTCGTATTATTTGTCAATAATTTCCACCTTGCCTTCACCTGCATTATTCCCTTCGCTACAACTTCATGCCAGTTTGTGAAATCGTCATTGTTGCGAATAAAATTCATATTTGATAATATAAAATTGGCAAATATTAACATGAAACAAAAAATTAAACATTTTAAGGATATTATTTATTTATTTACCATGGTAAAGCTGCTTTCGTTGACAACAAAAGAAATACAAACATTCCACCAAACCAAGGCAGAACAAAAGGTGAATTAAAAATTGCAATAATTAGTTAATGAACCAAAGTAGAGTATCATTGTGTAGCCTTTCATTGCATCATTATAGATAATATATACTTTGATATAAAATACATCAGATTCCCTTTTGATGATTTTCCAGAGCGGTGAAATAGCTTCAGCCGAGTTTAGTGTTCAGATCTAAATGACCAGTTACTTTCTAAACTTTCTCTTCTCATCTCGTTCCTGCTTCTTTCGACCTCACGTCGTTCTTCAATCTGGGAATTAAAAAATGAAATATTCCGTTAACTTCGTGCAGGGAGGCCCTGATTAATATCATGACAACTTTCACCTGCTACGGGCATCTTTGGTAAGCCCATCTGTTGGTGTATTTTATATCAAAAAAAGAGTAGGAAAATAATAATTTTAAACTTGTGAATATGAAAAATTGTGTAAAAAATTTTACCTGTTATTTTATTGATTTTAAAGTGACTAAGGCGCGCTGACGAGGCAACTGAAAACCAACTAAAACCGGCTGTTTTCTCTGTCTTGATTGGTCAAAAAGCTTGTTTAACCATAGTGAAGAACAATCAGCTGACAGCTGGCAACTAGCAACGGCCGGCCAGGGCAATCAGCAGTGCAAATTGCAAGTCACCGCTTGCGTTACCATTGACAACGGGTGTTTGAGTGATTGTGTAGTATGCGGGCCATCACATTGTCATAAAAAGACAGTTGGCAGTTGAGAGTTTTCAGTTGCTTCAGTGGGCGGAGGCGCTAATGCTGACAGGATATTATAATTCTGATTTTGAACATGAGAATTAAAATCATTTAAAAAAAATTGTATTATTGGTAGGTACTAGGGTTTGCAAATCCCACACCTTTTTCCAATTCCGCGGGATTGTAGAATAGAATTTATAAATCCTGTAAGTTACTGAGGGCGAATGAAGGTGGTCAAATATTTAAAATGTTTCTTGAAAGTTTTCTTTTGAATCATTAACAATTGCTGGTAAAATCTTCTGCACAATACTCGGATCAAATTGGTTAAAAATATTGGCTTTAAATAATGACTGTCTTGTGTGTGTTTGCAGGAGAGATATCGCGCATAGTTGGCGTGGAATGGCGATCGCTACCGGCGTCCACCAAACAGACCTGGGAGGAGAAGGCAGCCAAGGTAAACGAGGAGTCCAAGCTTGCCGAAGCCAATTTACCCACCGTTTCCACACCGGTTAGTACCAACCTACGTCATCATCATCCTCAACTTCTTGCCCAACTTCAACTTCTTCATTTCATCCGAGATTCAAACCATGAATATTCTTTATTTTTATTGCAATGTCAGCAATGACAATCACTGAAATACAAACATTCATCTTATTGTTAGCTCTTATCTTACTCCTTTAAAAATAACCCTCTTGGCTTGTGTACTGAAATCAGGGCAGTGACTCACACAGGTCTTGTGGCGCAACGGATAACGCGTCTGACTACGGATCAGAAGATTCCAGGTTCGAATCCTGGCAAGATCGAAACTTTTTTTTTTTGTTTCTTTTTTATTTGTTTTTTTAATAAATATTTTAATAATTTTAATCGAAATTTGGTATAAAAATATTTTTTTTTTTACAAATGACTTTCAAAAGTGTTTACCAAGAGTATTTCGATATGTGTCTCATTTTATCGAGGATAGCTATTATAGCTAAATATTAATTACGTAATAAGGTATTTTCACAACGAGGGATTCTGTTGAAAATGTATGGAATATTTAAAGATCATCATCATCCTACTAAAAATGTTTGTTTTTTATGTTTTCTTTCAATTATTGGTTTTAAAATCAAAAACTTAAAATCAAAAACGATCAAAAACTGACAAAATCAAAACGGCCCGTGGTTGGCAACGACGCTACATACGCACGTCAACAAACAACAAAGTACTACTGTCAGAATTTTTTCAAAGCTGGGCAATGCTTATGACGCCACACTCCAAAATGTCATTTTGGCGGTATTACAAAATGGGAAACTATGACTCGCTGTAAAAAATTTCATTTTAGCGGTATTACAAAAATGAGAAAATTTGACTCACTGTAGGAAAAAATTTTAATAAATTTAATGAGTATATTTAATGAATAATGGAAAAACATGAAAGTTAACATCACTTTTGTTGTAAAATACCACAGCATTTGATTAAAAATTATACCGCTTTTTGCCAAAAAAAAAAATTCCACAACAAAAAAAAAATTGCAAAAATAACTTTTGTATGTTTTTTATTTATTTTTTATTAATGACTATTAAAAAAATTTCAAAGTAAAGACTGTAGAGAGTTATATTTGTGTTACATCACGATTTCCTCACCTTCATGTTTGTTAATTTCCTCATCGTCTTGATTCTTGATTTCTACATTTTCATGTCATTTGACCGTAGGTTTTATTATTGTTTTGTTTTGAAGAGTTTTAATTTTCAATGTACTATCGTTACTTAAATTTTAATTTTTATGCTACCGGTTTCTTTAAAAATATCCCGCATATTACCAGATCACATTTCTCCAGCCTTCTATACTAATTCTAAAATAAAAAATTTAATTAATAACAAGGATGTTTCTAATAAATTCGAAAAAAACGGGATACACACTTTGGAATGTAATGATTGCGACGCCCAGTACGTAGGAATGACTACTAGAAATTTTAGAACTAGAATCAGGGAACATGAACTCTGTTTACGAAATAATAACTATTCTGAATTCGCCAATCATTTAATAGAGACAGGCCATAGCTTCAACAAAGAAAAAACCAAATTTAAACATATAAATTCATACTTTAACTTGTGCGCTTTAGAAACTTTAGAAATAAACAAAAAAATTAAATCAAAAATTAATTTAGTTAACAAAATAATAGCACCCTGCAAATCTCCCCTTCTGACTTTGTTCCCGTGTGATATTGACCCCGCCCACTGTTCTCCCCTTCCCCCAAAATCACCCCTCCCACCACCCCCACCTAATAACATCTAATTCATTTCTGTACTTGTTTTAAATTTTAAGTTTAGTTTTAAGTTTGCTAGTGAATGACACGGATGTGTCGAAACCGGTAGCATAAAAATTAAAATTTAAGTAACGATAGTACATTGAAAATTAAAACTCTTCAAAACAAAATGTCTAGAAATTGTTACATAGTTAATGCCCAAGAAATACAAAAAATTATATTATTGTTACTTCATAATTTGAATGATTTCCTCATCTTCATGTTTACTTAGCCATATTTTGATATTGTTGTGTAATACCATATTTCAATTATTTTGTTGTTAATGGCAGGCCGCAGCCCCGGGAACGCAGGCAGACAAGTCCCTTCACCCGGACTTCACGTACGAGTGCCTGTGGGATGTGTGCGACTACCAGTTCGAGGACTTCGGAGATTGCACCGAGCATTGCATAGGTGAAGGCACGGGTCAGTCTTACATCTAACACAAGCCTCCTCCCACAACCAACCATCACACCATCCTATCACATCAAACAAACAAACCCTCAAACAGGGAATAGCAAATAGATTGTCTATTCTAAATAATTACACCTTCTTCACAACAAAATACTTTTGTCTTTATTTAGACTAAATTAAACCCTTTTAATCAAGAACGAGAGAATATGATAGCCTGAAAGTTAACTTCCTCTCTATTATGCTCTTAAAATCTCTCTCGTGCTAGATACTTAACTGCTAGCCCACCTCCACTCTGAACGTGGAGGGGCAAACCTAAATACTACTGACATCTGTTGGATAAGCTATAACCTCAATGAACTATCTACACTAGAGCCATCTATGTCTTGTAGCTCGAACTATCACAGAATACATACTCTTCTTCACAGGTCTCCCTTGAATTAGTCCCGTTTTGCAGATTCTTAGCACAAATGTCTTACTTCAAATAAACCAAACCAACGCAGTAAATATCCAATAAACCCTCAATTAAAGGGAGTGTATTCTTCTCTGTGAGCCTTCTGCCGTCCAGCTTTGGAAATATGCTTCTATCACATGTTTCCAGTTTTGCCGATTCTTGGCACACGCATCTCTTACCAACAAACCAAACCGACACACACCGTACAATCAACCAAATACACAAGAAAATGTTGGCAACCTCATTCGTTTGCCACTAGATGGCGCTAGTTACAAAACAAAAAATATTACAACATAAGACTTTGAAATGTGCACATGAACATGTTATTCGCAAATCAATATTTTATAGTTGTGTTTCTTAGATAAAATTAATAAAAAAATAAGAAAATTTAACCTCTCGGAGAGTGAGCTTTTTCGAACAAAACTGTGTCCCGTGAGTGAGCAACGTCGGTAAATGAGCTCCAAAAGTTCGAAACATCCTTGGAACCTGTCCATAGATGGCAGTATACACTTCATAAATAAATCGCGTTGGGCACGTGTTAGGCACACGGCCGTTGTTGGCGCAACTATGCATGTATATACCTACCTTCCTTCCTTCCACCTACCTATCCCTTCTGACTACCCACCAGGGGACAATACTATGTGTGAGCACTACAATCTACATGTGTTTTCAATGAGTCTGCTTTTGTATTGTGCAATGGTCGCTTGGACCTCTCCTTACTAAACATCGACTCTTAAGAGATATTATGTGTGCTGTGCAGTGTGTGATTAATCATCCCTCGGCGCTATAATATGCATTAAACCGGACACTAGTGCAAGTGATAACCAGTGATATCATTATCAAGAACAAAGACTAGGAAAGCAGGGTAAGCCAGAATTCCTTCCAGCATCCGAAATACCATCCCAATAGTTGTGTCACGCCACCTCATATTTATTTTGATACAGTCCATTCCTCAAGATTCGCATCTTTGCGAGTACATTTTGGTCCTTCGAGCCGGATGAGACTAGCATTTAAATTCATTTTTAAATTCATTTAATTTGACATAAATTCATATTATTCAAATTTATATAAACTCATAATTGAAGCCTTCTGCATAGGTTGTTTTCTGTGTGACAATATTATACGAAATAATATTGTACTTGCGCAATAATAATATTGTATGAAATAATTATTATATTCTAAAACAAAAACATTAAAATTTAGCAAAATGGAAGATAAAAAGATTGCAGCATTGACAGCTCGTCGCAATCGTTTTTTACAAAGAATAAAAACAACACATTACTTAATTCCCTTTTTAAGTTCCGATGAAAAGAAAAAGCAAATATTTTTATGTCGTTGTGATTTAATTTCCGAATGGGTAGGAGAGATCGAATCCTTGAATATTGAAATTAAAAATCGGTTAATAGAATCAAACACAGCTGGTGATTATTCAGAGATAATCACAGTTTCGGAACAAATGCAGGTCCTATATTCAGACATTTTATGTGCCAAAAGAAAACATGAGAATTTAGACATTGAATTAAAATCAACAAATAATAGTAACAATTTAGATCTACCCGCGAATAAAATCACACCATTTGTTTCCAATACTAAAAATTTATCTGCTTTGAATGCAATGAATTATGAAAACTTATTTAGTAAATTTGTTCCTCATGTAATCTTACATTGTCTAGATCAAGACATTAGGCGACATTTCGAAACGTCATTTGCAAGAACACAATTACCCGAGATATCTCAATTATTTGAATTTCTCCACAGTCAAACTAGAATTCTTAGAACACTTGTTACAAACATACATAAACAAAAGGCATCGGTTTCACTAAAATCCTTATTGAATACAAATCCTTCTCAAGATTTGTGTGCTATATGTAAAGAAAATCACCCAATACACAAGTGTGCAAATTTTCTAACTATTTCTCCTACTGAAAGGAAAAACCGGATAAAACAACTAAATCGCTGTTTTGATTATTTAAGATTACATATATTTCGTGAATGTCAATTATTGTCTACATGTACGTCGTTGACTGCAGTCACTTATTTCATCGGAAATGTAAACAATGCGTGCCCAGTACCTTTAGGTAACGCTATTGTTTACATGCAAAATAAACACAGTGCGTACGTACCTATACGAATTAGCCATAGCCACGTTTCTCAGGGCTGTGCCAAAACGCTTGTGTTATCTTTAAGGAAATATAATATTCCGTCAAATGGACATTCACTTTTCAACTTATCACATATCGTTTGTGGTAACCCAAGTGTTTTAAATATAGTTTTCGGATATATTAATTTCGGGAAAACTAAATTAATTGATTCATCATCAACGTCATGTTTCATATTGTCAGATATGTCATTAAATAATATAATGAAAATATTTTGGAAAGTTGAGGAAGTGCCAGTCGCTTCTGATTTTATCAATGACATTATCAAAGCGGAAGATTCTGAATTATTCGAATGTAATTCTGAATATCTACAACCAATATTGAATTTTAACAAAATTTTGAATGTTAAAATGTTACGCGTGTTTTGGAATCCCAAAGTGGATTATCTTTTGATACCAAATTCGGCAGTATATTCAAAGCGGAATATATTGTCAATCTGGTGGTTGTTTCCTGTAATCCTTACTACAAAAAGGATTATCCAGGAATTTTCGAATCTTCGGGACTCCGAAGTACCACGACATATCGTATCTACATGGATCAGCTTTGTGAAACAACTTCCATCGCTGCAACCCTTACGATTTCAACGATATTACCATGCGAACCTAGATAGTCATTGTATTCTCGTAGAATTTTGTGATGCATTCCAACTAGGTTATGCAGCAGTGATTTATTTAGTCGTTCGAAACAATAACTCTAGCCAGTTGTTGATGGCCGAATTCAAGGTCGTATCCTTAAAGTCATTAACAATCCCTAGATTAGAATTGTATGCAGCCGTGCTGTTATCAAAACATATAAAAAATATATTGTCGTCAGCACCTTTTGCCGTGCAAATTGAAAAGGTTTTCCGCTTCGCTGACACGACAATTGTCTTATCTTGTCTTCATAAGCCACTACTTTTATTCAAAACTTTTGTTGCGAACCATGTTGTTCAGATCCCTGACAACATGCCAAGAGCAATATGGAACCATGTTATTTTTGAGAATAACATTGCGGACTATGGGTCCCTATGTACATTTTCTACTAATTTTATAAAACATGTACCAAGGCCTTTGGGTCTGCCGAGGCTCCGTGATCCTGTCGAGGATTGGTCTTCGGTGAGGCCGCCAATTAAGCTGCCATGGCGTTCGGGTCTGCTGAGGATCCGTAATCCTGTCGTGGATTGGCCTTCGGCGAGGCCACCAGTTAAGCCGCCATGGGCTTTGAGTCTGCCGAGACTACGTAATCCCGTCGAGGATTGGCCCTTTGTGAGGCCTCCAACTAAGCCGCCATGGCCTTCGGGTCTGCCGAGGCTCCGTAATCCTGTCAAGGATTGGCCTTCAGTGAGGCCACCAACTAAACCACCGTGGCTGACGGGTCTGCTGAGGCTCCGCGATCCTGTCGAGGATTGGCCTTCGGTGAGGCCACCAATAAAGCCGCCGTGGGCTTTGAGTCTTGCGAGGCTCCGTAATCCTGTTGAGGATTGGCCTTCGATGAGGCCACCAAATAAACCAGCTAAACCACCGTGGCGTTCGGTTCTGCCAAAGTTCTGTAATCCTATTGAGGATTGGCCTTCGGTGAGGCCATCAACTATTCCAATCAGTGAATTGCCGGAAATTCAACCCCTTAAATCTACAGTTTTTAGTGCAGAAATAAAATCCTCTTCTTTTATAGTAAAGTCCCATCATCAAAATTGAAGATAGTTATTTCTAGTACACTTAGGTGCAAAACAAATGTCTGTTTTACGTTTCCAATACGGCGAAACAGAGCCTAAGTAATGCGGTACTTATTATTCAAGAACTTGACAACGCGCTCATGAAGATGATTAAACTCGAACAAGAAGATTATTATGATCTTATACTTTTAACTTCCAACAAAATGTGTACTTTGGCCTTCAAAAGTTACAACCTTTTATTGATTCCCAAGGTATTCTCAGGGTGGGCGGTATGCCACCAAATTCTGCACTCCTATTCGAAAGTAAACATCTCGTTTTACTACCCAAGCCTGGTTATTTAATCGAGTTGTTAATTAATTAATATCACCGTGCACATCTTCATGTAAGCCCGCGTACTCTCCCATTTCTTATTCAACGCAATATTGGATCATGTCCGGTCGTACCGTCATTCGATCTCAATTATAAAAATGTTTCACATGCCACAAGTTTAAGGCCATCACACATCCACATATGATAGTGGATCTACTATCCTCTAGTGTCCGACCTAATCGTCTCTTCTCTCGCGTAGGCGTCGATTTTGGTGGACATTTTTTGCTAAAATATCATAAACTTCATGAAGCAAAAACCGCCAAGGCATTTCCATGCCTCTTTGTATGCATGACTACCAAAGCCTTGCACCATGATATTGTGTCATATCTCTCTACTGATGCTTTTATTGCATCTTAACCCTACTCACAAATCGACGGGGTTTGTGTTGCGGTGTCTTCGTGACTGCGGACATAATTTTGTAGCAGCAAAGCAATATCTAACTGGGATATTCAAATCTTTCTATTTTTTTCTTTAATTTAATGTAATATCAGATGACAAATTATGTCGCTACATACATAAGAAAACCTACAAGTCTCCCGGCCAAGATCGAACTCTCGCCGTTCATCCCGGGAAAAATTATATTGTTCAAATCGGAACAATTAGAACAAGTAAAGACGTCTTGTCCACTCATCGGTCAAGCAGGGTCCTCGCCCATACTATATAACTCATTTGAATTCAATACTCAGCAATGTTCTTATCGTAGAGCTATCCGTAATAGGTTGCCCTATTACGCTGAATACTATAGTCGTGCAATATTGTGTTTTTGTGTAGTGCAATAGTGTTGTAATTTAATACAATATAATTTTACTTTTCATTATTTTTTTCGTTTCTTTATTGATGATTACACGGAAGACAGCCAGTGTGCTAGCGTTCAATGATAATCTTATAATTTAGTAATATAATTATAGGATAATTTCTTTATTTTCTTTGATTGATAACATAGTACCGTAGCTACTTTTGTTGTTATACTGTTTTTTGGTTATTAATTTTATTCTAAAATTAGGTGGGCGGAATGTTGGCGCAACTATGCATGTATATACCTACCTTCCTTCCTTCCACCTACCTATCCCTTCTGACTACCCACCAGGGGACAATACTATGTGTGAGCACTACAATCTACATGTGTTTTCAATGAGTCTGCTTTTGTATTGTGCAATGGTCGCTTGGACCTCTCCTTACTAAACATCGACTCTTAAGAGATATTATGTGTGCTGTGCAGTGTGTGATTAATCATCCCTCGGCGCTATAATATGCATTAAACCGGACACTAGTGCAAGTGATAACCAGTGATATCATTATCAAGAACAAAGACTAGGAAAGCAGGGTAAGCCAGAATTCCTTCCAGCATCCGAAATACCATCCCAATAGTTGTGTCACGCCACCTCATATTTATTTTGATACAGTCCATTCCTCAAGATTCGCATCTTTGCGAGTACAGCCGTAATATTAAGGTCATATTTCTTTGATACTTTTTTATTCTGGCTTTGTATGGCCATACTCACCGAGAGGTTAATAACAAATTATAAGTAGCATTTACAGGGCACATAGTTTTTTTAAAATCTAAATCTAATAATTTCCTGTTACTTTTTAAATGGAAATTAGTGACAGGCTTTTTGAACTTTCGGAACTATGTAATTTAAAAATTGGCATCTTGCATTTTCTATGCTACTAATACAAGTAGGTACCTTGAACCACATTTGAATTATATCATCCCCTTGTGATTTTTCTTTGAATATTTCAGCATTGTCTTTGTGATTAGAATTGTTCTTTTATTTACGCGTAGAAAGCTTTATAGTATTTGTAACGCCGCATCTTCTCTTTCCAAAATATCTTTCTAAACCTCCCCCCACCCTTTCCCTAATAATCCTTTACTAATAAAATTGCATGAACTGTGAAAAATTTAAAGATGGCTATTTTTTTAACAATATTCCAATCTTTAAAAAAATATATGTTTTCCCGCTAATAAAATGCTTATATTATGTAGAATATAACTATTTTGGAAATTGGAATATGGTAGAAGATTTTAACCATTATTTTGAACTTGTGAACAAAGAAATACCCTTTTTGATACTCACCCCTTTGTAATACTAATGTTCTGCATAGTTTTAAAAAAACTGTGTTCAATTGTGGTGTGAAATTGACCTGAAGCATCATTTTGCCCAGTGAAATTGACATGTATCATCATTTTGCCCAGTGAAATTGACATGTGTCATCATTTTGCCCAGTGAAATTGACATGTATCATCATTTTGTCCAGTGAATTTAACCTGTATCATAATTTTGTCCAGTGAAATTGACCCGAAGCATCATTTTGTCCAGTGAAATTGACCTGAAACATCATTTTGTCTAGTGAAATTGACCTGAAACATCATTTTGTCGAGTGAAATTGACCTGTCGTCGCTCTAGTTGGTTTTTGTCCAACTTCGTGAAATTGAATTAAGTATGCAAATGTTCTCAAAAAGCCTTTATTTATGCGATACTCGTTCAAAAAAAAAAATTATAACCAATTATTTAAGGGGTTTTTAAAACGCACTTTGTCTTACGTCCTCCAAAATGTATGTGCTTCTATCGTAAAAAAAGTTTAAAGTGCCAGTTCTCCCGATTCGCGTTTTGGTCTGTTGGATAAAAACGAACTGAAGCGACGCTGTTTCATATTTCGTCCATTGAAATTGACCTGTATCATAATTTTGTCCAGTGAAATTGACCTGAAGCAACATTTAGCACAGTGAAATTGACCTAAAACATAGTTTTGCTCTTATTACTCAATTATATCGAATGATCACAGTAAGTCTTCCATTAGGCAACCCCGCAATCTTCCTTTCCTAAATTAAGTATTGTGTCAGGGCACATCCAGCAGTACTACAGCGGCGGGGGCCCCTTCCAGTGCCTGTGGCGGGGCTGCTCGCGCCTCAAGCGGCAGGCCACGGCCGGGGCCCCCTTCCCCAACCAGGCCCGGCTCACCCGACACACCCGCGATCTGCACATCAACAAGGGCAATGGCAGGAATGTGGCCCAAAGCGAGAGAAGCAAGTGAGTATTGTTGCATGCAGTGCCAGCTGTCCCATAAGCAGTGGCGGCTCGTGACTTTTGGTGAGCTAGAGTGCTAATATTAACAAAAAAGGGAATTTTTGGTGTCGTTGTAGCCGAAAAAAAAAAAAAAAAAATTTTTCGACTACAATGACATCAATAATGCCATTTTTGTTAATATTAGCACTCTAGCTCACCAAAAGTCACGAGCCGCCACTGCCCATAAGGTCATTTGGTCATATTGATCCCCAAAAAATATAAGACCACATTGTTTTTTCATTAAAAATCTGTAAAAAAAAAAGTTAATTAAGTGAATACTGCGTTTATACAATTTGGGAGGCGGGAATGGGTGCCGCCGGCCCAGGAATAATTTATTAGATAACCAACATCTCTGCCGTAGGTCACCTCAAGTGGTTTGTTACATTAGGTGACTTATAGGGGTGTCCGGGTTCATGGGGTGCGGTTTGTCTAGGGCTTGGTCTGTCCACCTACTGACTGGTTGAGGGAGGCTTTTTGACCTCTCCATCCGGACTATCTCGACCCTTCACCTTGCACCGCAGTCAGAGGGATAGGCCCACCGGGTTATTCAGACCTGGTTACCAAACACTGCTAAAGCCATTTATAGAAACGTTTCGATTCTGGATAGTGATCTTTCACCAGGACAATAGTCTACCTCTATCACATGCTGCAAATGTCATTTTAAAAAAAAAAGAAGTTTGATATGAAACAACACATTATTGAGATTAGCATCCATCTTATCATCAATGACAAGTTCTTTTGATATTATTGTTGCTAAAGTGAGAAGGAGTAATGTGTGAGCTCTAACCGCTCTCGCGTAAGCACTCTCGTTCAACATTTTTTCTAATGAATTAGTGGCATAAATTAATGAGAGCACCTCTTTTATGCCACTTCCCTGCATAATATGACCAATTGCTCCAAAAAAAACATGAGTAAATGGAAACCTCCAAGTCTCACTACGATTTTCTATACCTCAGATACCCAGATTCCAATATAACCCGATGATGTGCGCATATGAGTGCATATTATTAGTTTGAAATAACTGGAGCTTCGTAGGAAAAAAGTATTCATATTTTTTTTCTAGAGAATTTTGCAATCTACAAACTCTTCCGAGATTTATGCAAAAAACAAAAATTTATGACCTTGGATAAAAAACAACGCTAATGCTAGATCGATGGGGACTTTTGACATAACATTTATATTGCCGTATTCAAGACCTGTACAAAAATTCAGCTTGTCGGGAATTAACGCCAACTCAGCACTTTTTTTCGTCTATTTTGACTGGACTATTTATCTACAATGCATCTGACCAATTAACGTGATGCTGCCCAAAAATGTACATTTATTTTTTATTATGAAAATATACAGGACCATACTTACCTGGTAGGTCACTTGAGATTAATTTAGAGAAATTTAGATACAGTTTATTAAGTTACTGAT
The DNA here is from genome assembly GCA_951813805.1 of Limnephilus auricula. NCBI lineage: Eukaryota > Metazoa > Arthropoda > Insecta > Trichoptera > Limnephilidae > Limnephilus > Limnephilus auricula. The sequence continues at coordinate 9,758,192 of OX638409.1, read as the reverse complement.
TTATTAAGTTAACGTAAATATTACAATGAATATTAAACTAGGCAGACATGAATATCGATAGATGGTAGTCTTCTTATATTGTACTCAACTGCTATCGACATCTATTGAAGGAAGATGAAACTACATGAATAATCAATACACTTCATGTTTCACCCACCCATTGTGTTGTGTGTCAATATTAATCCCTCTATGAATTTTATTTGTAGAAACTTTGTGCCTTCAAGAAACAAGGCTAAGCCTTCGGTGGTTCAGCACAGACCTACTCCGCAGACTGCTACGGGACAAACTGGTAAGTCAACCTCTTCAATTTACCAGTTACGAGATAATCTTAGAAAACACCGCATACTGTCATTCTTTTTCCATTTTGAAAGAAGAAAACTTTTTTTGTTGCATAATACGAAAGGTTAACAGATCGTCACCTTTGTTGCACAATACTGCCACTTTTCCTAAAAAATAGCTTGAATTTTGTCAAAAAATACCTAATGCAAATTTTGACCAAAGTTTTGAGGTCCCCAGGGTTTAATAATCGTACGCCCTATAATTTTCCTTAGAAATGGGATTTCTAGAGGAAAGAGTAGAGGAAACTCATCTGGAAGTCATCAAAAATCAGATTAAATCATTTTTTTTATCGCTTAACCTCTTGTAGGCCGCAGTCCCCCCGGCGGGTCCGGATGTTTGAAGCGATTTTGCCCCTTATGTATAAAGAAATTGTATGAAGAACAAGGTCAGAATCGCTTGGGCCATTCTCGTTCTTGACATTACGAATTACTGGATAGCATTTAGCCACTCCGAATAATTCATATTAATTGCTAATGACGCGCCGGGCACCAAAGATGGCGAACAAAATGGCTGCCGCTTGATAATATGAACGCTGTCATATTCAAAGTCTATATTTATTCATTGTTTTTGATATAAATCCATTGTGGAAAGCATATAAAAAAAAAAAAAATAGATTTGAGTGATTGTTAGGAAGTTCGTTTTATCTACATTATTTTGATGTAATTTTTGTAATATATCACAAAAGAAATTTTATAAAAATTGAATTCATAAGAAAGGTGAGAACTGTCAAATATTTTACGTCGTATTGAAAAAATATATTTTTTGTATGCTCGCCTTCAACAAGTTAACCGCAGATTTGCCTTTGGAACTTTTTGAATTTTAATTATAGTTTACTTCTGGAGTAGGTTGTTCAATTGTATTGATTTATTTTCCAGTGTCGCTGTCGCAGCTGTCCCCTGTCGGGGCGCGTTCCGCTAGTCCCATGGCAGGGACTCCCCTGCGTGGTGCTGCCCCGGAGCCCCTTTTTGTTTCCGTGCCCCCGCGACCTCATCGCGTCCAGCACTCGGAAGCATACATCAGGTATTGTAATTATAGAAAAACAATTAAACAGATTTTAGTCATTGCTTTCAACACTTGTCTATCCTAGATTCCAACACTCTTATTCATGTTTGCACACGGTGTATTGAGTTTTTTTTTTAATGGTTGACTTAGCAGGGATGCCTGGGTGAGGTTTATTTTTTTTTTTACATTAGCTCTACACAGGAGGCCCCGAGAAAAAAATTCCCCTCAGGGCCTATATCATCTTTGGGAATGCTGTGGTCAAAAGATCTCCCTTAACCAGTCTCTCCCGATGTGGTCTACTACACAGCTGGTGGGCAGATGCATTCACCGCCAAGACCCAGACAAACCTCACCCTGTGAACCTGGGCAGGTCTTGGACACCATTATAAAGAGCACATCAGTCAAATAAATAGACACCACCGTGCGCTTGTTGTAAAACTGGAGTTTTATTTCAAAAGAATAATCGCAAAAAATAATGGTTATTATTTTTCTTTCTCAGGTACATCGAAGGTCTTCACTCGGAGCAGAAATACATCTCCCCCTGGGAGAAGAGCTTCTCCCAACAGCCGGCAGCCGCCACGGAACCCCCCGCCAACTCGGCTAAGCTGCTGACGGGTTGGTTCAGTGAGGAGCTGGTGGGGAGTATTACCGCCGCGGAGCCCCCGACCCCGCCAGACGCGTCCGGTGACCCCAAGGTGCTGAAGGCGCTCTGGAACCTGAGGGACCTCATGCTCAAGGATGCCTTCGCTATAGGGAAGATTTGGACAGTACAAAATGTTTAGAAGCGTGTGAACACATCTTCATTTTCTTACTAGAAAAGTACCTTTGACAGCTGGTTATTCCTGAGTTTCTTTTAAGAAATGTATCTTAGACATATAATATATATCATGTTCGCCGCTTAGGTTCTTAAAAAAAAAATATTCCACTTCCCATACGTTGTCGTAACGTTAATCATACTTGGTAGTATGTCTCTATGGGTGATCGTAATAAGTAATGTCCACGCGGTGGCTGTTACAGTGCTTTACTCAAGGGAAAAAACAACTTCATGTTTAAACACACAAAAAACACATAGGTACATTTTAAACACTTATTTTTAAACCGCTTCCTGGTTTTAGTATGCGTGAAGTTGAGTATGTTGTTAATGTCGTAACCATAAAACCATAAGGTGTCGTAAATCAAAATTTTCTATTTTACATTTTGTCTTTGAAAAGTAAAGTGATTGTGATTATTTATGCCCCACGAAAACCGTATTATAGTTAGATCACTCCAACTCTAAAAGATGTCGCTAGTATCTCTCTTTGACGGGCTTGTTCATCATTAATTAATTTGTTTCACTCTCCTGTAAAATTAACTTTTTTGACAAATGACACTTTTCTATGGGATGTGCGATATAGCGATGAAAATATAGTGAGAACTCAATTCTTTCCAAGTTTCTTACAATTGAAGTAACTTCATAAATAGATTCTCATAACAAAGGTTACTTACAGTATACAATCTTTAAATAAAAGCAAAAACTTTAACAAGGAAGGTTGCTGCTGCAAAGGCTAACAAGAAAAGTGACCTACTGCAAAGATTTTTAACAAGAAAAGTGACCTCTATTTTAACAAGAAAGGTGACGTACTGCAAAGACTAACAAGAAAAGTGACCTACTGCAAAGACTAACAAGAAAAGTGACGTACTGCAAAGACTTTTACAAGAAATGTGACCAACTTCAAAGACTTTTAACAAGAAAAGAGATTTACTGCTAAAGGCCTCTCCACACAATGCTGCAAACAGCCCGACATGTCAGGCTGTTTGCAGAATGGCTACAAATCGCAAAGGATTCGGCAGCCGGTTGTGCCTACTAACGATGCATTTGTCAAACAGCACGATATGTCAGGCTGTTTGCAGCATCGGGTGGAGAGGCCTTTAGACTAACAAGAAAGCTGACCTACTGCGAAGACTGCAAAGATTCTTACGAGAAAAGACAACCTCAGCGGTCGAAGGGTAAGGCGCTCGACTATGAATCTGGAAGTGATAGATTTAAATCCCGACACGCACAGGCCAATTTTATTTAATTAATTTCAGTTAATCGCTATTAATTATTTAAAAACAATATAAAGTATATGTATTTGCAACAAGTTCCACCCACTTTTGAAAGCAGCATGAAACTCATAATGTAAAACGTCTTTATATATTTTTAATATTATAGTATTTTAAGAAATTATTGAACACATTATCTCAGTTCATTATTTTGACATAATATTAATGTATTTTATTTTACAAGTTTAAAGTGTTTTTTGATTTTCTACAGATGTGCAAATCTTTAAGAATTTTAGTTTTACATGATTAAATATATTTAATAAAGGTGTTTCAAGATTATCTGATTGTGTACAAATATCAATAAAAATATTGCATCAAAATCAAATACAACAATTTTTTTACTGGAAGTTGATAAATAAATTATTTATTGATTGAAGAAGTCCGGACTAAAGAAAGTTGTAAACATTTACAAACTTGGTTTTACACAAAAGCTGATATAATTTTACAAGAATATAAAAAGATGGATGTTGATGGAAGATGTAGTGGAAGACCTCCATGAAAATTTGTGAGGCTGGTGCGAGTGCAATTCCTCTGCCCTTTATGGGCTGCATGGTGAAGATATCACCAACCTCCAATTGGGTTCAATGAAACAATAAAGTGAATGTCCAATAACAATAATTTTATTTATTTTTAACTCATTTGAAGTTTTTACATATTATAGGTAAGTATGTATTATATCATGGACATTTTGTGTACATCAACGCTAATAATAATATAATATTAATAATAAATAAACATCACAAAATATTTTATTTATATTTCTAAACAAGGTTAAACGGCTCTGGAATAATTCTTTCGGTTGTTCTTAATTTCAGTAGCAAAATATTCACTCCTCCCATTGAGACAAAAATATTACAATATGCCGTGTAAAGCTTTGGGCATTTATAGGGATTTTTATGGCTTTTCTGGGGATAATGTTTACATCCTTCGTATCTAGGAATAGTATTTATACAACAATGGGATGGTGTTAGAAAAATTCACAACCACATTTATTATATGAATCAATTATTTTCAATATTGAAGGGCTGTGGCCATTCATAAAAATTAAGATTTTTTGCATTTCTGGCAATTTCGAAATTGTACCACATTCTCCCTAGATTTGATCAAAAACTCCTTTTTCTGTCCTGGAACTCTCTGTTTCTCCCTAGACGTGGCAACATCAAGGAGAATCCAAGTTATTATGACATTGAAGTTTTTACTACAAAAGGGTGTTCAAATATTAAATCCTTTCTCTGTACCCTGTAATAAAGTTTGTTTAAAAAATAAATTGTAACTAATCATATCGTTGTAACCATAAATTGTAACTAATCGAAAAGGAATCGCGTAAACCTCGACTATAAACCGAAAGCTGAAAGGCGCTACACTGACCGGAGAAACTGAAACCAAACTAAAACTGGCTGGTTGCTATGGTTTCCAACCAAACTTTTGTGACGGCGCTATTCAATTTTACGATTTCAGTCATTATCTCAACTTGTTTAACCATAGACGAAGAACAATCAGCTGTCATATCGACACTGGCGACGAAAAAACAAAAAGAAACTCGAAAACTGACAACAAAACTGATGCAACCATAGCAACCTGGCAACGGCTAAAAATGGAAAAATCGAAATGAAAATAGGGTTTAGTATAAAAGAAATCACCACTCTCCACAAAAGCCTGATTTCAAAATAAATTCAACATGGCCAATGAATACATTATTATAATAATTCGCTTTGGATTATACTTTTTAAGTTTTTACTAAAAAATCACACAAAAAATGCTTAGTATTCTTTCAATTGGTTTTTTGGGATTTACCGAAAACATTTTTGGAGAGTGGCGAGAGTGCTTTCATACCCTTCACGTTGTATATCTATGATTGAAGGTAAGAAGATGTTAGATGTGTGGGAAAAGTAGTTTCAGAGAGTTAGTTGTATAAATGTGTTGGATAAAGTTTTAATAATAGCAATTGGAGGAGAACAAATGAGAAATGTAAAGAAAGCATTGTATTATTCTTTTAATTACAACAAATCTGTGTATTGTTAATATGCAGCAATGTTTTGTGTGGAAAAAAATTACATGATAGGTAATATCTTTTCTGCATAATTTATAGCAATGAGATTCTTATCAGAATTGAAAACATGTTCCCACATTGATATAATGCGTAATACACGCTTAATAATAGTTAAAACTTTATGGCAAGGAGAGCTCAAGCTTTTAAATATAAAATTCACAGTGTTACAAGTCTCTTTCTGTTGGCTTTTATCCATCTTTTTCATAATTCATGTTCACAAGATAAACCATACATAATACCATATTATATGCATCGCAAATAGCAGATATTTATAAAAAAATACCATACACAATGACCATAGATTATTTATTTATTTGGTCTTTTCTCACAAAAATTATGAATTCGATCGACCAAATTTTGCTCCACGATTGACCGGTTGGGACCCTTTGTTCGAAGATTGATACAAAAACCTTTTTTTTCTATTTTAAACCCTCTGTATCACATTGGATTGTCTTGCAAAATTGGCGTTACGACATAATTGATTCCTGGACACTATATTTTGTATAGGATCAATAATTATATTTGGTAGCTTTTTCTACGAAAGTTTGTTTTTAACCCTTCCATACCAGAGGGGGTAATACACTTCCCCCAAACGAAAGTTTTGTGCAATATCTAATTTGTTTTTAACGTCACATACTCTATAATTTAGGTATTCCTAGAAAAACTACTCCATATTCCATCTGCTTTAAAAAAAAAATTATCCCGTTACTATGAAATTTAAAAATATCTATTGAATTCTGACAAAATTACTCTCACCCCCATGTTGTAAAAGGTGTATTTTACAGGAAAGGGCTACAATAATGAAAAAAAGTATTTGTTTTTTTATCGACGGAAGCAAGTACTTTGTGACTTAAGTACGTACATAATTACAAATTTGGCATATGCTATCAAAAAAAAAAACTAAACTACGCAATGAAATTACTAATCCTACAACATTAATAATATATCTCCAGACTAATTGTCACATTAATTTTAATTTTGCCCCAAAAACTGGGCAATAACCAATAAACAAACGATCCGCTGCCGCTATCGATCTTTTATAAAATATCAATTTTTTTGTTTTTAAAGTCATCATCGGGGCACATCTGTCCTGATGATGGACACTGTAACGATGTCCGAAACTTTGGCTAGAGAAGGAGGTAGCACAACATGGCACACAATACCCCAAAAATAAATCACTGTAATGCTTTGGCAGTGAAAATTTAAAATCATGTCTTAAGGTTTTATGTTTTCACTTGTGGACTCCATTTTGTTAACTCATTCAAACAAAAAAGTGTGGTACAAGGAAATGAGCAGAAACATATGCGACAGTTGCTAGAACTAACCGAAATGTTGCAAAACAACAATAATTAACCCTGGTGACTCGTAACAGTATTTGTTTTCTACATTAGCTCCACGTAAAAGGCCCGAGGAAAATAATTCCCCTCAGGGATGACATCTTTGAGGACGCTATGATGGTGTTTTTCGGAAAGGAAGGAGAGGTATTTCTGGGAAGGAAAAAGGTATATAAGAGGTGAGTAGGAAGCTGAGGATCAGTATGTCCAGGAGTGACAGATGCACAAATCTATCCCTCCCAATGCGGTGCAAAGCGACGTTCCGAAAGAGTCATGCTGGAGAGGTCAAAAGGTCTCTTTCCCGATCCGGCCTGCCACGCAGCTGGTGGGCAGACGCATCCGCCGCCAAGATCCTGACAACCTCACCCCATGAATCCGGGCACCCCGTCTAAGTCACCAAACGTACATCAGTGTACAAAGCAACTTGAGTCTGGGCATGTGACTGACTACCAAATTTGACATACGAATACATACCAAGTATAGCTTGATTTTGTACTTTCAACTAGTCTAAATGACAGTGGCGGTAGTTGTCGTGTAATCTGAGAGAGCACTGTAATAATAATAACGTATAAATTAAGTACCTATACATTTATAAAACATCACATTTCTACCGGAATAGACACCTATTGTCTCACAAAAAACGTGAAACGTTGCAACAGTGATAAATGCACACAAAAATCTGTTGTAAATTTCTAACATACATTATTATTACATATAACTAACATTCAACAATCGCTTATAATAATCCTATGATTATTTTGAACAAACATTAATTTGACAAAGCTCTCGTGTTTGGGTTCTAAGTCTTTACAGTTTTATAGCCCACATAAATATCTTGGTCTAAACATATATCCTATTATATTGAAGTGTAAGTATTGCAGTCAGAGTTGACACAAACACAGTACTAGCACAGATGCATTAATAGCATACAGCATGTTTCAAACATGTTATTCGACTTCATAAAACAAAAATTCTATAGCTTACAGCGTGTTTCAAACTTGTTATTCGACTTCATAAAACAAAAATTCCAGTGAAATTGAAAAAATTTAATTATCCAAAATACTAATATCATTTTCGACATAACTCTGGTTCTTTAAACTCTGGAAATCGGATTTGCTTTGAATTTATGTATTATTTTTACATTTGGAACTGATTACAAATAATATTGTAGTAAAAATTGATTTCATATAGATATGTTTTTAGATTTTCACGGCCAAAAGCATTATCGTTGTTTGTTTTTGGGGTGTTATGCCGTGTTGTGCTACCTCCTTCTTTCGACCTTTCGGACAGCGTTGCAGTGTCCATCATCAGGGCAGATCCGGCAGATCCGACAATGTGAAATTGTTAGTGTTAAGTGTGTGCTTATTTACTTGGAAGCGATACCGTGTCGCCAGCTTCAATCCACTACAGTATCGCTTCCAAGTAAAAAAGCACACACTTAACACTAACAATTTCACATCTTCAGATCTGCCCTGATGATGGACACTGCAACGCTGTCCGAAAAGTCGGCTAAAGAAGGAGGTAGCACAACCCGGCATAACACCCCAAAAACAAACAACTACAATGATTTCATATACTTTAGACCTCTCTGATAGCTTATTTTAATTGTTTTGAGTTTGAGTTAATTTTTTATTGCAAGTTGATAGCAGCTCAATGCATCGCGCAGGCATCACGAGGATGTAGCCATTGAGTATTGAACAACCAAGGGATATATTTGTGTAGTCACTCTGAGCAAGTTTTTTGTACAGTAGTTTCTCTCTATGGAAAGGGATATCCAGCATATTAATCTGTAAAATGTACCACATTTCTCTATGGGCTTGGTAGTGTAGAGATTTTATGCAAGAAAACAGAGTGACAACAAACCTACATATTATTTTCCGTGCACTCTATTGGCAAACTAGTCAATTTAACGGTTATTAGTCTGTGTGTTCAATAATTTTATAAATTTCCATGTAAAGTAAAAAATTGGAAGGAATCGTTAATACGGACAGCTATAATTTATTTATTTTATTGATTGGTGTTATTATAGTATAATAATTAGAAACGTCAACTAAATTCTTTTGTATCTGACCCATTCTGTCCTCATGAGTAAAGGTGACCCGACAGTTGATCCTCCGACAGTTGATCCTCCGACAGTTGATCCTCCGACAGTTGATCCTCTGACAGTTAACTACCCGGAATTATAATTTTTTGTGCATTATTTACCAATTATAAACCTAAAACCGACTTCAAAAATACCTTTAAGGGGATACCCGGCGGTGATTTTTCCATACAACCATATTCCCCATTTATCTCTCTGGATTTTAACCCTAGAGACAATATTTTTTTTACATAAAATAGATATCAACCACTGGCTTGTCGGTACTTTTTGTTTTTTTTTTGATAAGTTACTTCTTATAGAAGTTATGACCTTCCAAAAATTAATAAACTTGACTGGTTTAAACGCCGTCAAAAGACGTTCAGTATACAAACTAGACAATGTTTTTTTAAAAAAAGCAAAACGTACAGACAAAGAATACTTTCTTTTTATATAGTTGGTAAAAAAAAAAAAAAAATCGGTCCACTTTTAGAAGAGAAAAGTGGGGAATACAAAATCTCGATTTTAGTTAGGTATTAGTAGCCCGAGGTGCATTTGTCCCTTTCGCTCAATATCCGGTGGAGTGAGAGCAACAGTGACAGCAACAATTTAGTAAAATCTATTATTAAAATTTCTAAACCACCGGGTTTCATCTTAATAACAAGTTTTTTTTTTTTTTTTTGCACAACACGGCATAACACCCCATGCTTTTGGCCGTGAAAATCTAAAAACGTATCTAATAATAAGTTGATATGGATATAAAATGAATTTATTTACAACGTTGATTCTTTGTACTTTTAGACTGGTACATATAGTATTTATTAGAGATGAAACAGATATCCGGTATCCGGCCTAAATTTAAAATCCGGTCGGATACCAGATAATAAACAAATATCCGGCCGATGCCGGATTTGAAAAAAAATACGAATTATAAACTTTAGTTAGAGGAGCTTTATTTAATTCACATAACAAAGAGAATCATCAATTTTTTTATTATAGAACAAAGAAAATTAGTACTCGAACTGCACCAAGGGAAAATTATGATGAATAAATACTAATTTCTCTGCGTTAAGAGGCAACAAATGGTTTCGCTTGTCTTCGTATATAGGCCAGCTTCCGAAAAGTCTTTTGCTGTATACACTGCAAATTTTTGTTCGTCACTTTTCACATCAAAATATTTCCGTAAAGGCGATTTTTTCTTTATCGAAGACATTTTTTTTCGGTAACTGAATCTCTTTGAATTTATAGAAAGAAACACTAATAAAATCACCTCAAACTCAAACTACGACAGCACGTTTTTTCATAACCTCAAATGATCGTGTCTGCAATCAATTCAATAAGACAATGAAACACTAGCTTCACTCATAAACGAAAGGGCCTGAATTCACCTGATCGTTTGTGCGGTTCGCTTGTGTAATGAGTCGCCAATCGGCTAAGTTCGGCCGGATATCCGGCTTCAAGGTTGGCCGGATATCCGGTATCCGGCAAAACAACTATCCGTTTCATCTCTATGCATTTGAAAACATGTTTTATACTTTTTTTATTCGGCGATACATCCTCTCCGCACACCCCTTCGGGACACTTAGTTATATTTTGTGTAAGTAGGCAATCCGTTTTTTCCCTACTAAATATTGTATATAAATATGCCAGAAGGCCAACTGTCAGGGGATCAACTGTCGTGGAACCGTATTTTATTTATGACGACAGCATAGAAGGGAAAGAAATAGCATGTGAGCCCAAAACCGATGAAAATAAAAGCAAAACATTTGTGATTTACAAAAGTGTCAACAGATGGCAATAATTTAATTTGAATATACACCACAATAACTTTGACGTAAAAATGTCAACTGAACTACTTATTATATTGTTTTAAATTCTTGAAAAACTGCACAATAATTACTATCACCTATTTTTCTAAAACTAAGACTACTTTTTATTTTGACCCGTCTCATTGCAGGAAGCAAATTAATCATAATACTTCTATTATAATTGCATTCCAGAATGTTAAATGTTACATAATCCACTAAATTTGTAATACTATTCCTTACAAAAATAATCCATTTCAAATATGTAATAATTAATACTAACCTGCTACTATTTATTATAATCTACACCTAATTAATGTACACGAAAGCAGAAGAAGAAAAAATTGACATACTACAACATTACAGAGAAATCTCGATCGATCGTTCCTCGCATTTATCATTTATTTCTTCCAGTACCGAATTAATTTCATGCAGAAATAGATTGCATTGATCGTTCCTCTATGTATCATCTTACCGCATTGATCATTCCTCTCTACGTATTTACCGCATTAATCCTTTCCTCTTCATATCATTTTACCACATTGATCGTTCCTCTACATATCATTTTACCGCATTCGGTTCATTTAATATTTCAAAGCGTAACTTGTAAAAACGTTTATAAGTAAAATAATTAATGCGCGCCATCTATGAAAGAGTAGAATATGAATTCTTTTGACAATCACCTTGTGGGATCTTGATGCAGCAATGAAATATTTTTTTATTTGTAGATAACAGTTCTGTGCAGCCCGTGATGTGACATTTGTATGAAAGTAGCATTTTTCTATATTCCCGCATCCATTGTTTTCCTGCCTTCTTAATCCATTTTTTTTCCCGCATCCATTTTTTTCAACAGGTCCTCTTAAAAACGATATAATAGAGGTTTCACTGTATTATATATTAGGGATGTTATGAACATTCGCATTCGCATCATTTCAAACATTCGCATCGACATTCGCATTCGCAATGTTTAGCAAATGCGAATGTGTGCAGATCATGTCGTGACTCGCCCACTGTCCACGTTTTTTTTGTTTTTCGCGCAAGCGCATCAGCGCGCTAGCCGGCATCACGTGTTTCATTTGCAGTTAGTTGCACCCCACACACTAAAATGTCGTAATTTTTTCATTGAGAATACCTGTGAAGTTTTATACCACAAAGTTGCTGAAAAAATCAAAGTTCTGTTAGGAGATTTCAAATACATATGTATATGTCATTCACGACTGACATATGGTCAGAGCCAAGTGCGAATGTATCACTTCTCAGTCTAACCTGTCATGGCAGCCGGCCTTATATACGAGCCCCTTAGAAATCTCCTCATGGGAGAAAAGGCTGCAAAATTGCTTTTTCTGAAATATGATATGCCTCTTTTGAACTTCGGTTATTAAATTGCTTAATTATGATTATAACTTCTGTATAAGAATTGATTTATTGTTTTTATTTTTTTTATTAAAACGATGATTAATGTTGACTAAAGTTTTTTTTAATGTGATTCCTTAACATTCGCATTCGCATTTGCACATTTGCACTCTGAACATTCGCATTCGCGAATATGAAAAATATCACATTTGTAACATCCCTATTATATATGTATAAGTAGGTACTTAAATATATTTATGCAGTATCCCTGAAAGTGTAGGCAGAGAGGACAGTGCATCCCAGGCAACAGTCATGATACTTCAAGACATCCATATTATGTTTTCTTCATTCGCTTAGTTGGTAATAAAAAGATCAATACATAGTTGAAAAGTTTCCCCACGTAAATAGGATTAAGAAGAAATCTATTTTAACATCAACACACTAAAGAATACACCGTCACAACATTAAGATATAATAAATATTAATATATCTTTTGGTTATATTCTTGACAACACAGAAATTTTATAAGACATAATAAATATGTAGCTTACTAATGAATATAAATGAGTACAACACTCAGATTTTATAAATAATATGTAGATTACTAATGAATATGTTAGGACTCTGAGATTTTATAAATAAAAGTTAATTAATGCATTTATTACGACAGATTTTTAAATAATAGCTAGCTAATGAATACACATAGTACGATGACGACAATTTATAAAAAATATGTAGATCACTAATAAATACATTACACCACAAAGTTTTAGTAAATTATAGTTTATAACTAATGAATTATATTTCCGAGATATAATAAGTGGTACGAAGATTACATTTAATAAAATATTACTAATGAATATAATATTATGACTCGGATATTATTTAGTAAATAAATACACAGTACGCTGCCGCAATTTAGAAAATAATAATTAATTATAAATTACTTATGAATATATTATGGCACAAAGAGTCGACATATATTAGTAAGATTAATAATGAATGAACATAAAAATATAAGCACATAAATATTTTGTTAATAATATGTACTACGAAGGCAAAAGATTGAAAAATATGCTATTTAGTAGCACATTTTCGTACATAAATATGTATAGATATACTAAAGTTAAATGAAGTTTTATAAGTAAATGTTGTACAATATATGTTATATTTATCTAAACAGGCAACATTAAGTGAATAAAATTGGTGTTTTAGGTAATATTAATAGAAGGATTAAATAGTAAAATTATAATTATAATTTAAATGATACATTCGCAATATTTGAGTACATCATTCAAAATTTTCAATAATTGAGCCCTTTTGTGAAAAAGCCCTTTTTTGGAAAAAAAGAGTATGTGAAAAAGTGAGTCCTGAGATATGGGCTGTTATTCTATCTCACTGTAGCAGGAAAATACACATTGAAAGTCTAATAGAAGCAGATCGTCGCCCGAGTGATCGTTGTCCAAATGACCATTAGCAAATTTTACAGGAGGAGGTTTTGTTTCATAATTTCAATTAAACATTTTGATAGGTTGTCGCTTCAGTTCGTTTTTATCCAACAGACCAAAATGCGAATCGGGAGAAATGGCACTTTAAACTTTTTTTTACGATAGAAGCACATACAATTTGGAGGATGTAAGACAAAGTGCAGGCTTTTTGAGAACATTTGCATACTCAATTCAATTTCACAAAAAATGGTCTGTTGGACAAAAACGAACTAGAGCGACGGGGAGTTTAAGATAAAGCTATTTAAAAAAAAAAAATAATAATTCTTGGTAAAGTGGTTAATTATTGTTTTTGATACTTTATTTTTAATTTTAAAATGGACATTAAACAAAAAAAAAAGGTTGTTTGGAAAATTAAACCCCCGGGCGACAGGATATAAAATTTTTCACTATAATGCCGAAAAATATTCCAAACGCCGATCTAACAAACCTTGTTTCAGTGTAAAGGCCGATTAGTCAGGTCTCGATAACGCTGCTTTTTCCGCATAAGGGTTTCGTTTTATTAACCAATTTTACTAGTTTTAATATCCGGCTTTAATAATCGTTTTTTCTAATTGTAAAATACGTCTCTTTGTCTTATTTAAGAAGGTTAAATGCACATTTGAATGCTCCTTATCTCATGATGGAAATGACTCTTTGGGCTTAGGAAAAATCACAGTAACCTAGAAACTTTTTGATATCGGAGCTCACCGGTTAAGAGTTTTTAGTACGACATACAAATTAATATCGATTTTATAACTAAGATTATAAATGTAGCAAATTATTAAAAAATAACCTAATAAACTTATTATAAACCTGAGTAAACTATAACTACATAATAAAATAACTATAACACAGATGAAATAATACTATAAGTCAAGGCGTTTTAAATAAAAATAATCATAATTCTTTAGCTAAGTACTTTTTTTAATAATACTAACAAGTTTTTTTTTCTGCCTAAATTATAAAGGATACGATTGAAACTTGACTGAATAACTTCCTCTTTTATCAGTGTCACAATTGACTTCCTTTCCTTAAAAAGACCCTCCACACAGCATACCCAAACATCAGTTGCTCAAAGGCCCTGAGAGAAATTGTTTTCCTCAGGGCCTCCTGTGTGGAGTTAGTGTGAAAAAAAGACTAACGGCCGCTGTTCCCAATCCTACTAATCTTTTTCCAACACACAAGCATCGCAAGCATTAACTTAATCTAAGGAAGCCAGACCAGCGGATTAAACTCGTCGCAGCCGCCTCAGTTTTGGAATAGTTCTAAAAAGTGTCAACAGAGTAGAAAAAATACTTTGACAAATGTCACAGTCAGTTTCGCGGTCATTTCAGTTCTGTTGTATTGCGTTTGTCAATTATCATTTTAATAAATATGGATAGAGAAGTTCTAGATATTTCAGATATACTGAATGGGCGGAAGAAATTGTGCGGATGCGTGCGGAGCAGAGATGAAAAAATATGTCATTTTTGAATATTCGGCAAGCCAAATCAGTATCAAGTCGAGTACCTACGGTCAAGCTGACACTTTATTTTTAAAATATCATATACATTTGTTTAAAAAATATAAAATGTAAGTTTATGTATAAAAAGATTTTAAATAATAAATACAACAATTAACTCTATAATATTAATTTAACATCGAAAGTTCTTATTTTGATGTCATTTTATTGTCCACGAAGGATTATCAACAATAAGATGTTTGGGACATAACTCGAGTGTTACCCTACAAAATGCTTAGCTGATCGCGGCCTTAGATTAATCGATTGAAAAGTTGGGAACAGCGGCTGTTACCATAGTTAAATCACCTTAAACCGGGCTTAACTATACCAATGCTGAATCGACTTCTAATTACATAATAAGTACATATAAAAATTTGCCGCCAAATCAAACACCCAATCACTTTATAATATACTTTGTAACGGCTTTGAAAAGGTTACGATTTAATTGGTGATTATATTATTTTAATACAAATCACAAAAACAAAATAACTATTTTACATTGTATTACCCGAAATGGCTTTATAATCTGGTGTAACATAAAGGACTTCACTACCTAATTACTTCAAATAGGAACCGTTTACTTAATCATTTATTTTGGTTAATCAGGGATTTGGCGTTTCGAATCATTCTTCTGTGGCAAAAATCATCATAAAAATAACATTGAACACAGATTAAACATTAACTAAATTGTTAAATTAACGATCTGTGGAATAAATAATTCATAGTATAATCTTTGGCTTGAATTTAACAGGGCATAAAAGTAATTGTGATTTGGTTACCGATTAAATAAATTACAAATTATATACAATTTATCACTGAAAAAAGAGTTTTTCTTATAAAAATTGTATACAATTTTTTACCAAAAAATAATTATTTGCAGCTCATTTCAATAGTTCCCATAATCCCTCACAAATGATTAATTAAAATCAATGGTAATTTTTCATTCAAATATCAGATTCTTTGAAGACATTTTCCTGATTTTCTCCTTTGATATGAATATATCTGGTTGGGCAGTTCTCTGGCAAAATATATTCTGGATCCGGTAAAAAGTCACTGGCCTCAAATTCTTCAATCTCTGGTTGCATGTCATTGCGACAATAACCTGAAATAAATTATCTAGGGTTAAAATAAATACATTACCATAGAGAAAAATAAATCATATAAATGTATCAGAAATAATAAACATAGGATTGGATGTAGATCCAAACATTGTAAGGATATCAATTTTAAATATAATACTGCATTATCAGAATTTTAACTTGTCTAAAATAAATAATGACAATTTGTACTTACTTCCATGCATAAAACACACAAAAAACAACTAAATAAAGCACTCTGCAATAAGTTACGAAAAATCATGCAACAGTTTCACAAAATAAGAACAACAGCTATTTTTGTAATAAATTATCAGTAATGATTTATTTATCAAAGTAGGCATCAAAATCAAAGGCACAGAGCACAATTGTGTTAAAGTGCAATTAAAAGACGTTTCTCAGAATGATTTAAATTAAATTCTAAATTAATTTCCCTACTTATTTTTATTTTTAAGTTTTCTTTAATATGTATATGAAATGATACTGCTACCCGACTCGGAACAGATATTGTCTAGTGAGTCGGGTAGCGCACATGAACTGTAAATATACTTTAATGTTAATAAACGCCGGGTTACCGGCATTGAAATTGAAAAAAATTAAAATTGATTTAATTAGTACAAAAATAATGATTTATGGAAATTTATATTCATTTTAATTGCATTGTTTTAATCCTTTGACTAAACTTTTAACATTGCGTTAAACACCTTTTTACACTATGCCTTCAAAATAATAAAATAAAAGTCAAAATAAAAAAATCTAAGCATTTTATTCATAAAACTAGTCAACACATAATATTTAATTCAAATTGAAAATATACTAAATGGAATACAGATCTAATTTAGCAGTTTAGTAATAATAAACAATAAGGAATACACAATATAACACTACATATAAAGGGAAAATCATAGGAGTTTTATTTATACTAAAAATAATGGTTTTGCAAATCTTTTCAGATGAATTTTAAACATTGTTATTTTCCTGTAAAATAAATTATTGCATAATAAGGTTGTTAAAAATGTGTGGACTGTTAATTTGCCTGCCCCATAGTTTTAGCTAAAATGAGCCTACTATATCTACAAAAAAAAAAGTAAATACCTAATTGTTAACAACTGTCTAAATAATAAAACATAGCCTACCTATGGATTTTAATTAGCAAAGAAACATGGTTTAATTGTCTTTATTATTAAGTAATCAACATTCTCAGTGATAAATAATTAATAATCTATTCTTTATTCGTGGCAAGACATAATCAAGTCTTTCGAGTGTCAAATGGCAGAAATGAGCAATAAGGAGAGAAAAAGAGTCTTCATGATATAAAAAATTAAGCAAAATTCAGTTAGGTACTTTTGAGTGAAATAATTATTTATGGCAACATTTTTGTTTATGGCATTCTAAAGACATTTTAAATTTGAGCAATGTAGAACAAAAAGATCAAGTTCACGAAAATATTTATATAACATACATAATAATATGTATTATAAAAAAAATAATAACTTTAATTAAATAAAATGAGAGAGGTACATGTTTTTCAGAAAAAAATTGTAATAATTTAAAAAATAAACAAATGTTTTAACTTCAGTTTGACTCAATTTAAATAAAAAAAGAAACATTCAAAATTTATGTGATAAATTTTTGGTCCAAAACCAGTACTTTTTTTAAGCATAACAAAAATAAACTGTTATAATTGTTGTATTAAACTAGAAATGATTGTCTTAGATGTTATTAAAATGGGACTTCAATGTTAAAATTAATACAAATTAATAATACTATGAAAATTGCACTGAAAAACTAAATCCTAAAATTACAGTGGTTTTTAAAATAGATTAGATGAGAATGAAATTATATGAAAATGCAAAATGTCTTGAAATTTTTAACATTTTAGACGATAACCCGAAATTTTCTATCATTTCGATATTACATATTATAAATAGCTAATATCTATCTTCTGTTTGAAAATAAATAAAATAATAAAAATGGTTACCTATTGGAAAAAATTGGCAATTATTAGTCAATCATTGACAATTCTGCCAATAAACTCAAAAAGAAAATAATGAAAATCTGTAATTTAATATCATTTGCCGCAATTGCACCATTGTAAAGAAGTCAATTTGCTTCTTATTAGCTTCACTTAACTGTAGTTCTGGCAACTATGCAAAATGAACTATCAACCACCTACTTATTTATCGTTGTATTTAACATGGCTTGGTAGACTTAAAACTAATATGTACACACTTGCTACCATACTACTATATTTATATTCAGTCACTAATTATTCCTCTCATTCAGGAACCTCTATATTTTGAAATAATGCAAATTAACCTAAGAGTATGTATATTAGAGAGATGGCATGTGAAGTGTGCCCGCGCGCTCCAAGTGTACCTTTTTTGAAAATTTTACCCACACGGCACACTTCACATGCTGTCTCTCTAATATCCATACTCTTAGGAATTAACTGTTAGGCTGGAATCAGACAGTTCACTCGAGTGAAGGTTTACTCTATGGTTACTAGAGCGAATGTTCCCATCTTCGTTTCACTTTTGTTTCATTTCTTGTTCAGACGAGTCATTCCGAGTGAAATAGGTGGAATGAATGATTAGTGAACTGTCTAATTCCAGCCTTACTGATTGGAAGAGGATGCCATTTTGTATGTTAACCCTTTTACTTCAATAAAAAAATCATAGATGGCATTAGTGATATATTGTGTCGCATAATATTATTACATTTACGTCTATAGAAAACATAATTTTTAATTAAGTGTGTGACCTAAAACTAAATATATAGTATTCTGAATTGATAAAGATAAATTAAATAGGAACACGTATGCATGTACTTCAGTTCAAATTCAAACTTCAAGTTACATAATAATAATATAAGTTTTTTAAATCTACTTATAAAGTATTATTGATTATTTTTAAATATAAACATTATGTTGTGCAACTGAAAGACTTTGAAATATTTGTTTATCCAATCGGCAAAAACAAAAACATTTTGCTATTTGGCGAATCGAAGACTGACAACAATCTCCTAAAAAATAATGAACCTCCGAACTTACGCATTATTTCTCCACTATGGCAAATAATATTGTACATGGTCAAAAAATCCATATTTTTTTGTATGTGCTACTGCTACCATATCTGGCAAATAATATTGTACCTAGTCAAAAAATCAAAATTTTTTGTATGTTAAATCTATTTTGTTTTTAAATATTTTTCATCAAGTGCCAGGCGCCCTGTATAGTTTGCAGGGTGATAGGTAGAATGGTGAAAATGATGCGGGATGTTTTAAATACAGATACATATCATTTTGGAATGAATTGAGCTAGAATGCTGTCTAAGTAAAAATAAAATTATACTTTGTGAATGGACCAAACATAAAACGTTTTGCACTTTTATGTGAAAGAATTGAAGATACTCTTAGTATCGCCGTGATCACCATTTATACTCTCTTTAAAAGTAGAACATTTCTTGAAATGGTGTTAGTCATGTTTGTTGACCAGATCTGAATAACCAGATATTTCCCAACCATCATCTTCTTTTTTCCTTCAGCCAAACAACATATTCCAGTTTGGGGATGCCATAGTCGCAATGGCTCACAGACAGTGAGACGTGTTTATTTACAAAATAATAAAAATAAATATGTTGATTCATCATTTTAATCTGGTTCATTCACAAGAACCATTTAGCTACATAAAAAAGCTGAATTCAGACTATGGTACATTATCAGTCCCGAGGGTCAATTAAAAAAGTTGTAAATATAATACAATTCAAGAAAAATCAACAACAAAAATTGCAAGAACCTACGGAAAGAAACTCAAATAAAAATAATTTGCACAAATTAACTTATTTTTAAGGCAATAATGAATAAAATTGCCTTTAACCTCTCGCAGGCAGAAATTGTTTGAAGAACAAGGTCAGAATCGCTTGGGCCATTCTCGTTCTTGACATAACAAAATACTGGGTAGCATTTAGCCACTCTGAAAAAATCAAATTAACTGCCAATGACGCGCCGGGCACCAAAGATGGCGAACAAAATGGCTGCCACTTGATAATATGAAAACTGTCATATTTGAAGTCTATATTTATGGTTTTTTTTATATAAATCCATTGTGGAAAGCATAGATTTGAGTGATTATTAGGAAGTTCGTTTTATCTATGTTATTTTGATGTAATTTTTGTAATATATATACTAATATATATTTTGAGATTTCATGATAAATAATTAAGCTGCTTATAAGCAGAGAAAGAAAATTATTGAAAAACAAAGATAAATAATAATATAGGCACTAAATTATAATTTGTCAATTTTTTTCAGACTGAGAATGTTGCCAGCAACGTTAGTGCCATCCATTGGTGTGGTTCAAAATTTTTATTATTATTGAACCAAAATAATGCATTAGAAAATTGTGACACAAATGTAAAATTAGTTAGACATAAATATAATATATAGGAATACAATATATGCATACAAATAAAGGCCAGCTCTGTATATAATGTTTCATTGTAAGTAAATTTGAACAAGGAAATTAACACATTTATTAAAGTGAAGTGTTAATTTTCTTTGCAACAATAATTTTATTGTATTGATGATATATTTGTATAACCTTTTGTTTCTGGTATCTTAGAAGGCATATGAAATAAATATACACACATTTCAGTGTTTCATCAGATTTTATGTACATATGTATATTATATTTAGTTCACTTAATTTTAATGAAATATACAATAAAAAATATAATGTATATTATCTGACTGAAATGTAAATGCTACAAACAAAATGATCAAATTAATGTCTAAAATAAATATACAAATTCATTATTGTCTTTGTGAAAAATTAAGTTATGAACATAAGAAATTTGTTCAGTCATAATGTAAAGCAAAAATAATATGCTTTTAAGTAAAATAATAACGTTGACTTAGCCTACAAAAAATCTAGAGTAATATTGCTCTCTTTGGTTAGTAAGAGTAAAATTTTAATTAATTTTAATAATTAATAAATAAAATTTTATTGATTTAATTGGGTTGAGTTTACACAACCAAACTCAAATAAGAAACTTTTGGTTAACAGAAGAGAAATGTATGAAATTGATATTATGAAACTAGCTTTCACTAAGAATAAATTATGTTACAGACTTTGAAATATGAGCGTATTATAAGCTAAAGAAAATAACATGAGAATCGAAATTGAGCTAAGAAAAAAATTAATCTGTAGCTCCAAACGTACATTATAGTTAAGTTAGTTGTTTCAAAAACTATCGCATTGGATGACAATAAAATAATGATCAGCGCCATTTTGTTTTTATGACACAACCGTCTGCATCCATTTTAGCTTTTGATGAAATTTTGATCAGCTGTCAGGGAAATTTTACTCCTAAGAGTATTGATATTAGAGAGACGGCATGTGAAGTGTGCCCGCGCGCTCCAAGTGTGCCTTTTCGAGAATTCTACCCACACGGTTGACATTGGCTGTCACCATGTAAAATGGCTGCTGTCGGAACGTATTAAACGACCAAAAACCAGCAGCCAATGTGAGCCGTTTGGGTAAAATTCTCCAAAAGGCACACTTGGAGCGCGCGGGCACACTTCACATGCCGTCTCTCTAATATCCATACTCTTAGTTTTACTCAGTTATTAAGTTTGTCAGTCGATCAAAAGCTGAAAGAAGTCGATAATCAGCGTTTAATGGGGACCGTTCAAATGTAAAAAATTCAAAATGTCACGAAACGTTTAGTTTATGTGATGGATTTTGAAACACCTAAACCTTACATTATTAAGTTTGTCGCTTATATAATGGAAAACGTTTGATGTGAAATGAACGCTAACACACATCGAAAGTCAGTATTGTGAGTGTTAACAATGAAAGATTTTGGTTTTAAACGTTTTCCACTATATATTTCAAAATGCATTACAAAAAACACAAAATTTAAGTCATCTGATGAAACAATAAGTTCCGTGCGGTTCTACATCAAAATAACACACAAAATCTAGCACACGTTGCAGCCAAAGCAATTGCACCTACTCGCCTTGTCTTTAATCTTAGATGTGGTAGCATTATTAGCATCTTTACTGGAACTACATAAACCTACATTCTTCTCCGTACTTCTATTCACAAATCCTTCAGAGTTCGCTAAAGGGTTATTGTCAAAAGGAGTTATACTACTCGTCGTAGAAGTCCTCAAAATATTTTCTAACCTAGATTTTAATTGTCTCGGCGATACACTTTTGGTTTTACTCGTTGAATATTCTGACCGCGCAATTGACTGTGATTTATTCATGTAAAAATTACTGTCGTCTATTTCACCTTTCAATCTCAGATCGAGACTTGAATCCAAGCTGTCTTTAATAATGTTTTCGTTCATTATGTTGATCGGCAGATCGGAAAACGATATCTTTTCTGAATCAGTTCCGTCGTTCGAGCATATTTCCACGCATGGAGAATGCGAATCTATACTTTCAGGAGTGTAAGGATCTCGCGGATTGTTCGCACAGTATAATAAATGCGGGTCGATGTTATTAACGATGATACCGTCGTAACTAATGTAATCCGCGTCGATTATGTTAATCTGAACATTAGGTATTAAATCGATGTTATCGTTCGAGTCATCTAAACTGTCTTTTGAAATTGTATCACTGTTCAATCGTTCGTTTAAAGATTTATTAAACTCGTCAAAATCATTGTTTTTACTGCTATTATCTTTAGAGTCGGAGTTAAAACTCTCGTAATCGCTGTGTTTGAGTTGGTCTTTGATGTTTACGGTTAAGTTTGGGTCGGTGTCTAATCTGACGAGAGAAGTGGGTCTGTCTTTGGAGGCAGATCGTCTAAAGCCGGAGTCGTAACTAAGGTGGCTGGCGAGACGATTGCGGTAGGCCGTCAGGGATTGGGGTTCGAAGCACTCTTTGGAGGGGCATTTGATGAGGGCGTGGGAGTGGAAGCAAGGATCGGAGCTGGTGTCTAGGGGCTGTGAGAAGCAGTATTGGCTAGGGTTGTCCTGCATGCAACACTGAACGGTACCTTTGTCGCTCTGGAGTAGGACTCTCAGATACACCGGCTGGAAAGTAAACAGAATCAGATTAACAACAAGGCAGGCACAAAGAATTTGAATAAACTACTACACCCACCGTTTAAAATATTCTAAAAGGAAAGAAGGGTTTTATTATTATTTGTTCAATATTCAATGATTGATTTGAAAAATCTAGCACATTTTTAGGCGCTCTGCTGACGAGGCAACTGAAAACCAACTAAAACCGGCTGATTTCCCTGTCTTGATTGGTCAAAAAGCTTGTTTAACCATAGACGAAGAACAATCAGCTGACAGCTGGCAACTAGCAACGGCCGGCCACCCCAACCAGCAGTGCGAGTTGCGAGTCACCGCTTGCGTTACCATTGACAACGGGTGTTTGAGTGATTGTGTAGTGTGCGGGCCATCACATTGTCATACAAAGACAGTCGTCAGTTGACAGTTTTCAGTTGCCTTAGTGGGCGGATCGCCTTAGTGTTAAAGAATTCATTCTTCATATTTTTTTAAATCTTCTAATAATAGTTTATCTCTGTAAATAAGTATGGATTAAGGCCGGTCTCTTGCGACCAATTTCACAAACAATACCTCAAACATTACCATAAACATGGGGCAGGGCCACAACGTTTGTCGTTTTCCATGGGCCACGGAAAGTAAAAACATTGTGGCCCCGACTTAACTATCCACAAAGTATGTAAAAAATTTTGTCGGAGAAGACGTCGCTTTATGTATACTTCTGGATAATAATTTGTAAAAGTGTTTGGGGTATTAAAGTCAAGAATGATGAAAGAAACAAAAATGGATAGCATAAAAAAAGTTTTCATACTATCGTAATCAATTTTTGGGTTATTGTGCCATGTTTCACTTCCTCGTTCTTTAGCCAACCTTTCGGACAGCGTTACAGTGTCCATCATCAGGATACATATGTTGATTGCGGTGAAATATGTTTTTATATGCTCGTATGTGGAGATAATACAGTGTTGCATCCGTTAATCCTCTTAGAGCTAAGTACATTAATGAGTAAAATGAATGTGGTTTTCGGCGTTTACTTTTGGTGTAGCTGTCAAGTACCAGACACCAAGAACTATTAAGCTTAGCCCTGTTGTCTCTATTAATATTTATGGATTTCTGTGGATTTCTATTGCCTCCAGACCTGATGCGTTTTTATACTCCTTCTATTTGAAGAATGTCAAACTGTATTCTAAGATGGACGAGACTTTCTGTTTGTTATTGAACTAGCGATTGTATACCACAACAGAGTGATATACATTCACCACTCCATCTTTTCTGTCAATCTGTTCATAGAATTAGCGTGATAGTTAAGACCTAGTGCCGTACAGTTGACCGCAGTTCTCACCTTGTGGTCTCCCATGCATGTGCTCTCTCCGATAACTCCATATTCAGGGCGTCTTCGGAGGATCTGACTCCCACATTCGGCCCCCGCCACCCGGCGCAACTCGCTGGCCATTGTCTCGCACAGCTTGGGAGAGCCCTCGGACTGGTTGCGAACCAGCCGCCTGCGCGTGGGAGAGCCCGCCTGCTCGGAAGCCCTAGAAACATAACATAACAACATACGGTTATTATTGATACTATATTATAGTTACTGCACAAGCAAGCACAACAAAGCTCCAAAGGAATTTGAACAGTTAACAGTTAAGTGGACAAATGTGCATTTTTTTTACATTAATTCCACACAGGGGGCTCTGAGGAAAATAATTTCCCTTAGAGCTTATAACATTGTTGTGAATGCTGTGTGGAAGATCTTTGTAAGGAGAGGAAGGAGTGAACATGTGTAAATATCGAACAGTGATGCTAGTTCCTCGAAATATCTTCCATTAAAATACTGGTAGAGCAAGGACAGCATTCACATCTGATGGCTGTGCTCTAAAGATTGCAATCTGTTTATTAAGAGATAATATCCAGCAATCCATTATTCCGTTTTTATTAACAGCGCTGCGCGTGGATGTTTTTGCAACCATGAAGCTAAACGGTATTAGTTTTAAATTTAATGCAAAATTTTGTTATTAAGAGCGACGCGAACACAGGACCCGTCACAGCCGCATCTCAGCGGCTAATGAGTTGTGAGAATTTATGTCTCGAACTGCCATGAAAATGATCAAACGGGAGATGGTAAATGAATGAAAATTATATAATATTTTAATTAATGAAGATAATATTAGCAAAAGTCAATCGAAAATCCGAAACAGAAAAATCAGAAAAACATACGGATACATCTGGGACTCGAACCCAGGATCTTAAAAAAAACCTTGGACCTTGTAAAGTAAACCTTGGCCCTTGAAAATTATATACTTCTTAAAATTAATTTTTGATCAAAATAATTTATAATTTTTCAATAATGTGTACAAAATAAGTATGTAAAAAAAATCTGAAATATTTTAGTTTGTAAGACCTTAAATAAATAGAAAAACTGAGGTATTTTTGTCACAAAACACGTTCTAGGATTTATTTTTTAATGATTTTAATTCGTCTAAAATTTAAATCATGTAAACAGTGTTGACTAGATTATATAATGATTTATTTTGTTGTACAATTACATGATTGGAAATTTGTGTTGTTTAACGGAATCTATTGTTTTAAAATTGAACAAATCTGCCAACGACCAACGGTATAACCTTAGTATATTATAAATACACTTAGTTTGTCAAAATTTTAAAACT
Organism: Limnephilus auricula; assembly: GCA_951813805.1. Taxonomy (NCBI): domain Eukaryota; kingdom Metazoa; phylum Arthropoda; class Insecta; order Trichoptera; family Limnephilidae; genus Limnephilus; species Limnephilus auricula. The sequence continues at coordinate 9,732,379 of OX638409.1, read as the reverse complement.
GCGTGTACCAGACAAAATAACAATCTTTCAAAATCAATTTATGTTTTTTTGTAAAAAAGAGTGAATACGTCTAGAATTTGATTTAAAATGACTAATTTCCGGTATTCTCTGGTAAAACACTCTTAAGATAAGGTATTCTATCAAACGGATTGCCCGTTTTCGCACATAATCAAGGGTATTTATTGGGCGCACTTGTGATTTGTACAGGATTAGCGGTTGTGTAATATTAGATTACTAGATACCTAAAAAGCTGAATGGTGTGAATCAGAAGACAAGGTCAAATGTCTCCCACAAAATTCACCAAAAGGACTGGGCTGCTGCCAAAGGAATAAGGTGAAACATGGATCTATTTTACAGTTCATACGCCTTATTTTGTACAATAGCAAGAGTTTAAAAAATGAATTCATACCTTGTATTTAATTGGTGCATTATGTTGGTGGGATCCGCTATGCTCTTTCTGCTTTGAGTCATGCCAGGAACTAAGAGACCATCGAACTCCGGATTGGCTTTACGCGAGGAACTCTAGAAGGAGAACAGAGTCATTACACTATTTCTGCCAATTAAGGAACAGAATAACCTCTCAAGCGATAACATATTAAAAAAAAAAAAAATGCCTTAACCGTTTGAACAGTTAAGAGGTTAAGGCCGTATTTCATAGAAAATTAATATCAGAGCATTCCGAGAAGCTAGAGTGCTCTAATAAAAAGCAAAGTCTGGAACGATATTGACGCAAACGATTCTGACCTTGTCCTTGTACGGTTTCTGTATACATAAGGGTTAAAATCGCATTTTATTTTTTAACCTCTCAGTTGTCACCCGCCCGCCGGCGGGCTTACGACAGATGACTCGTTAGTCAGTTTAGGATTCGGTCACAATCTGAAAATCATACCTTCAAATATTAATAAGCAAACATATTAACAGCTTACTGTGGTATAAAGCCAATGAATTCACCAGTATTTAACCATTTATCCAACACTTTTAAGTTCTACAAAAAAAAAAGTTTAATTTATAAATGCATGAATTCTGTATGATAGTTACCTAAATTGTCCTAATGCATACTTATTTGTGGCAATACTGAATATTACTATTTCTTATATTGTTATGTATAGTCTACTGGAAAAGTTTACAGTCACAGACATTTTAGGTGATGTTCCAAGCACATCAACTATAGCGTCAGTGTCGGCTCATCACTGCCGTAGCGTCACTGAAACGCTAGTCACTTCCGAGGGCCGCAACACTTTCGCTGGCGGACTTCAGTCATAACACGATCTACCAACTTGCTTAGCCATTTTCCTATAAATTTGATCTAGTTAAACTAATATATTATTATGAATCAATCTCTTGCGAAGAATAATTATTAGAAAACAATTTAAAATGGTGTCTACAGCTAGACCACATGACACAAAACATTATCGAGAATATTTTAGAACATTAATGACATCTTTTGGTATTTGGTAAAAGCTTAATCAAGCTAGCGACTAAAAAATATTTACTGTGGGAATTAAAAAATAAATTCATGAAAATCACCTACCTACAGCTACCCAAATTTGGGTAGCTATCGCTCAAGGACATTGCATTAACAGTGCTACTCAAATTTTCGGTTTGTGATTAAAAAAAATGAAAGAATGTTATAGAGGTGTTTTAATCCATAAAATTTCTCTCGTTTTGCAGATTTTTAACGACGTCTAATAAATAAATGTCTTACATCTAAAGCGTTTCAAAAATGTTATGGATATTTCTTCATAACTTATAATTACATGTCATATCCATGGTTAATCTACTCCAACGAAGAGGAACCTCTGTCATCGACAATAGACTGTTTATCTCCTGGCTTGCACGACTAACTTGCCAATGGTCATGCCGTTGACGAGAAGAGAGCTGTTGAACAGAATTTGGATATCGACATATTTCATCAATGAAAGGCAAGCTCTGTTCCTACTAGCATAGTTAATACCTACTTCTATATTTGTGTAATTATCTTTAAAAAAATTATATAAAAATGCATTAAAATTAATAATTTTATTTTAAATAAAACAAACACTTAGTATTTAACCACGTATATTTATTATTTGATATATCGACCGGTTTCGCTCCGACCGAGCTTCATCAGGATATAATAATAACCTGATATTATTATTATTATATCCTGATGAAGCTCGGTCGGAGCGAAACCGGTCGATATATCAAATAATAAATATACGTGGTTAAATACTAAGTGTTTGTTTTATTTAAAATATAATGCCTAACCACAAAGTGATTGCTTCTTACAAAAAAAATAAAAAAATAATAATAATAATAATTTTATAATGGAAAAATAAATAATTATATTTATTATAAGCTTACGGCATTTAACTGCAGGTTGGAGCACTTGTTGGGTGATGCCGACCTGGCTGGACTGCTCTCGGAAGAACTGTTCTGTCCTGAAGACCTTTGGCTGCTCTTTGAAGGACTGCCTCCACTCTCTGTGGAATCTGTTGCTGATTTTCTGCAATAGGTACAGTAAATTTGGCTTTATTTTGGTTGCCTGTTTGATGGGGCATGATAAAAAATCAACATAATCAACAATACATCAATCAACATAACATTTTATTAAACAAGTTTGAAAATTCCCGCCAACTTGCAAATCCTTTTACAAACAGTTTGACTGAAATAATAAATTACAACTACAACAAACAATTTTGTGCGTAACGAAAATTACAGGATGACGAAAATGACAAAAACTAAATAATTCATATCCTGATGATCCGTTAATCTGGTAACCCCATCAGTGGACCCCCTGTGATTTTGCCGCGTCAATTTGGCCCGACTGTTAAAAGGTTGGGCAGCCTTGCGCTATAGCATTGATTTGGAGGTAAATAAATAATTGCATTTCAATTTTGTATTTATACAAAGAATTGGAGTAATATAATTTAGAAAAGTGTTCATTTTTTAATGTATATCTAGCAATATTTAAGTAATTTCGATAAATTAGATGGATTTAGGGGATTTTGATACTCACTTCGTGATATAGGGGCTTTTGAAACTCAACTGACCTGACATGACAGCTAAATACTCGCTTGACGTATGTGAACACGACGCTTGAGCGTGGCGTCACAACAGCGGCCATATTGTATTTTGGCAAAATAACTGTAACTTCCTGTATGACATAGCGGATTTCGTTTCTGAAGACCATCATCAAGATGTCATACTAAGATAATTTTGTCAAAAAAAACGTTTTTTTTAATGTTATTTTGAGACTTAATTATAAATGGAATTGCAAAATTTTACATCAAAATTTTTAAAAACAAATAACCACTTTCATATAAACTTTCACAATTTGTAAAACAGATTTTAAATTAGTTTTACAAATTTGTAAATACATATTTATTGTCCCCTGTAAAGATTTCATTTTGTGGCTTGAAGGGTTTTAACAAACCACAGTCGATAAACAACATAAAATATCATTGGTTATAGCGACAAATGGCAACTAATATTTTTGCCAAGTGCCCTTTATCATTTCGCCTTTTTTTTTCAAATAGCACATTCCTGCAATGTAACAACACAATAATGTCACCTCTGATTATTTGATATTACTTCTTATTACATAAATACTTCAAATCTTCAGTATACACATGTTATGTACTTATATCTACAATTTGTTAACGCTACTACATATTCAAATAGATTTTTTTTTACACCATTTCTCATTAACTGTACCTTTTTGTGTTATATTCTTTCACCGGGGCGACACTGAAAGTTTACCTTTTGGTATTTTGCTCATAAGAAAAGTAGTGTGTTTTAACCTGGAATGTTTGTCGATGTGTTCGCTGATGGAGCGGCGTGAGTCGGAGATGTCTCGCGGGCGGCCCGGACCCTCGCTCTGGTGGATGATGAGGCGCGCCGCCTGCGACAGCAGCACACGGTCGCACCACGACGGACATCTGCAACACAAACAACAATTTATACTGTTCTGGTTCTACTGTATCAGTTCAGATAATAATTATTAATGGAGTTCTTTAATTTTATCCGAATGACAGATGGATGACAGCAACCGAATTCAAATACATAATGTTATACACATAAACATTGAGATTAGAAAGGATTGGAACTGTAATTAAATAGAAGTATGTTCATTTTCAGAAAACTTTTTTCCACCTTTTTTTTATTATTTATTTTTGGGGTGTTATGCCGTTACGCTATCATGTGTTACGCTATCTCCTTCTTTAGCCTAACGTTTCGGACAACGTTACAGTGTCCATCATCAGGGCAGATGTGCCCTGATGATGGACACTGTAACGTTGTCAAAAATAAATAACAAAAATACTTTTGGGCGTGATAATCTAAAATTTTCCACCTGAAAAATAAATTGAAATCTCTTTGGTGTTTTGAATTGGAAAAATTCCTTTCTGTTTACATTTGTTTTCGTGGGTAGTACTTATTTGAGTTTTTACTAGTATAATTTTTATATTGTTTTCGGGAGATAATAAGGTGGGCGATTATCCATTTAACCTAATCAGATTTTAGTTAAACCAATTAAAATACTAGTGTTCGTAGGAAAAAATCCTACGAGTTTTCTAAATCTAATAAAAATCTAATCTAAATTTAATCCTAAAAGACAGGTGTTTACCTGTCTTTTCATTTTTGACATCTCGTGTGGCGTATTTTGGTACCATTTCTTACGGTAAGTGTCTCAACTTATCAAACTGATTTGTTAAGCTGTGAGAAGGCTGGAAGTTCGCGCGGACACAAATAGATCTGTCAAAAAACTTATATGAGAACAACTTCTGTAACTTAGTATAAATTACGTAAGTGACTTAAGGTGTCATTAACGTTGGTAATTTGGCCATAAGTGACTTCCGGGAAAAACTTACGTTTGTAAAGGCAGCTTATTAACCAGCTATCCGAACAGTTGTATCAAATTGAAGAGTTAAATATTTATTACAGTCCACTTTAATAATAGAACTAGAAATTGATCCGCAGACAATATTTGCGACCACAATAGTAGAGATTTCCTAACATTATTAAATACAGTGAAACCCTCTTAAGAAGTTCTCGCTTAAGATGTTTTCCTGCTTAAGAAGTTTTAAATTTTGGAAGAAGATTTTTTCGTTCCCTTGAAGACCAAATAGCCCATTTTTTCCCATTTATAAGTTTTGTTTTCCCGCCTAAGAAGTTTTTTTTTCCCGGTCCCTTGAAAAACTTCTTAAGAGGGTTTCACTGTATATCTCACTTTTAAAATTGTTTCGGCCACGATGTTTTACAGGTCAAAATATTTCACTTCCATGAAATGACAATAATTTGTAGGTAGAAGGAAAAAATACCAACGGCAGCCAAGGTGAGGGTTTAAATTGCGATTCACTGTAGTTTTACTGTATTTTTCACTCTGCAATGATAACTTTTAATTGCGAGACGACAATTGTACGCAAAGTATGAAAAACATCGGGGATGCGATTGCTGTTAAAACCTTTTGTTGGTAATCCGAAAACGCAGAGTCAATTGCGATTCTAGCGAACTGCTCTTTCTTATCCAGTGAACGGAAAGTCTCACCGTCACGGGGAAGGGTGGAGCAGGGTCGGGAACAAAGAATAAAATATTGCCAGAAGCAAAATACTTGCCGTGTTGTTAATTATAAAGTGGCACAAACAAGCATTTTTCTATAAATATTTACCTCGTCTTCATGTAGTGAGTCGGTTGTTCCACATTCTCTTCAAAGGGATAGGACGGAGCAAACTTGATGGGATACTCAAACAGATGCTGCTTGAAGAATTCCATCTCTTTGTCATTTTTTAAAACCTGAAATGTTGAAAAATAATTAAAACACTTTGATCGGGAAGGACTTTTTACGCCGGTACTACTTGAATGCCTGAAAAGGCGTTGCTGTCAAATATTTTTATACGATTATTGTCTATGTAAGGGTCCCAATCAATTTGACAGTTCATTTGTAGTCAGTACTTTTTGCCATTTTACCATGAATAGACTGATGTCAGAACAGCGCTTGAAAATTGTGCTAATTTATTTTGTTGTAAAAAATCTACAATTTTGAACATAAATAAAGGATGTTTTTTTTAGAGGTTTGGTTTTTAAACTGGTAACATTGTTTCTACAGACTGTCAATTTGACAGTTGATAGTTGATTTGAGTCGGTACATTTTGCCATTTTACCATAAATAGACTGTGTGACATAAATAGACTAGTCAGAACAGCGCTTGCGAATTATTCCAATGTATTTTTTTTCATTTTGAATTTGTATACCTCTAAAAAAACACCATTTACATTTTCCTCGGTTTCACGCTTTTTAACGAGATTCTTTAAAAAATGCTAAAAAAAAACAAAAATTACTGTATGTTATAACGAGTATGAAGATTGACCGAGATTAGAATTGGTAAATTGGCAGCAGACAGAGAAGTAACACGCAACAATGAGTTTCTCTCACCCAGGGTTCTCTGAACACCTTCTGATGCTCCACATGGCTGAACTCCTTCTTGCCAACGCTAAGGATGATGCGCTCGTCTGCAGGACTGCGGAACAGCAGCTTGGTGTGCTCCACCGACTTGCTGCTGTAGATGCGGTTAATCTTCAGGTCCTCTGTCAGTTTCTGAAAATAAACATCAGAAATAAGATCAAGAAAAACAAACAACCACAATATGGCACTATTTTTAAAGTCACGGAATGCTTTGCTGCCAAATATGGCAAATATTCCCTAGATTCTTTAAAAAGTTTTAAAACTTTATGATTTTATAATAATTTTTTTATAAATCCTACAAATATGTGATAATTGACAAAAGATAGGTGAATTCATTGGCTACATAGAAATATAATCAGTTTCTATGTCTCCAAATTCAAATTCAGAGGTATGATATTTTTATGTGAGCAATCTGAGAAAAAAGTTTTTAATTGCTCTGTCGCTCCTGTCGGTAAGGCCCAGTTGTTTTGTTTAATTCAAATGTAACATTCTCATCAGATGGCCATTCAGCGACATTTCGTTTTTTGACATTTGAAAGGTCTCAGTTAAAAGCTGATTCTAGGTACATTTCAGATTTCTATGAAGGTACCCTTTTGCTGATCACAATTTTTGTAAAAAGCTGAAACAAACTTAGAATCGGTATTCAACGGAAACTTTTCAACTGTCAAAAGAAAAATGGTGGGGCCTTAATTTTTACCGATAATTCGGTGTCCAAAGATGCTATAATTGTGAAACCGCAGTGTTCAATGCCTAAAGGCATAAACTGACTATACATACGCCTAGGTGTATCCTTTGAACTCACCCTCCACTTATTAAAATCAGGTCAGTTGCATTTGATCTTCCGAGAAATGCGAGGAAAAAATATAATGTGATAAATAAACGAGAATGATTTTTTTTTTTTTTTTATGAATATTGACAGTTCTCACCTTTCTTACGAATTCAATTTTAATAACATTTCTTTTGTGATATATTACAAAAATTACATCGAAATAATGTAGATAAAACGAACTTCCTAATAATCACTCAAATCTATGCTTTCCACAACGGACTTATATAAAAAAAAACAATGAATAAATATAGACTTCGAATATGACAGCTACCATGTTATCAAGCGGTAGCCATTTTGTCCGCCATCTTTGGTGCCCGGCATCTCTTTAGCAATTAATATGAATTATTCGGAGTGGCTAAATGCTATCCAGTAATTCGTAATGTCAAGAACAAGAATGGCCCAAGCGATTCTGACCTTGTTCTTCATAAAATTTCTTTATACATAAAGGGCAAAATCGCTTCAAACCGCCGGGGGAACTGCGGTCTACGAGAGGTTAAAGATTCCAGTATTCTGGAAATGCGTTAACCACTCAGATCAATCTAGTTTGTGTAGGTTTTTGGTTCTAATGAACTGTCAGATTGATAAAAATTTTGTGTTCTTTCCGCTTTGCATTTAAAGCTCGATAAATGAAATATTTCTGAACGTAGCCGAATACTAAAAACTGTTTTTGAAAGGTGATGAAATACACTTTCAAATTGTATTATTACAAATAAATTTAAAAAATGTGAATATTAAAATTTAGGTAAATTTACCACGTGGCGGCTGCCACATGCCGCTACACTTTTAATAAGCATACATTTTAAAAAATAAACTACCCCTAAACTTAATTACCACAAGAACCATCGGTTTTAGTCGAAAAAGGCGGAAAAACATGCATTTAAATTTATATTCGTAAAAACTTTTATACACGTAATTCTCCATTTTGACACCGACGCCATAATGAATCTTGTCCATAGAAACTTCATAGTGAAGTATATCAGTAGTGCCAAGCGCACACAATCTAAGGACCTGTTTACAATCAATATTCACAATCTGTTTCGGAAAATTTCACGTATGAATTTCCTTCAAATCGACATTCACCGAAAAATTGGGTTGTTTCAACCTCCGTCAGAAGAAATTTCAACGAAAATACCATAGGACCAGTTGTTTTGGAATTCCCTTCAAATTTGAATTTCTTTCAAATTTGAATTTCCTTCAAATCGTCATTCACCGAGAAATTGGGTTGTTTCAACTTCCGTCAGCAGTAAAAATACTATAGAAATGTGATGTGAATGTGATCAGCCGAGTCCGGACGGTTAGCGAAATAATGGGAGGCGCATGCGCAGACGTCAAAATTGTGATTCGGCGGGGAACACTTGAATAAATTTTTCAAATTTATCGAACGTTATTTGGAGTTGAAACAACCCATTTCGTATTTGAAATATAGGAAGACGCGATTGCGTGTCAAATTTGAAATGAAAAAAAGAATCTTTTCATTTTAGAAACATTTAGATAAAATTTTCATTAAAACTTCTTCTGACGGAGGTTGAAACAACCCAATTTTTCGGTGAATGACGATTTGAAGGAAATTCAAACGTGTAATTTTCCGAACCAACTGGTCCTAATTTTTCATTTTGTACAGAGAGCAGTGCTTGTCTAACGGATATGTGTAATAATACATTTTATTATGAAAACAGCTTCAAAATTCTCAATTATTAATTTCTGAATGTCGTCGGAGAACGTCTTATTTAATATACCTAACATGGTTTGTGATACAAAAGAAAGTTCCCCCTTCGTAGCGCCTGCCCACGTCAAGGCAAGAAAAACATCCCAGATTTCAATTAGTTTAAAGGCTACGCTAGGTCTGTGTAACATGGTTTGTGATACAAAAGGCAATGTATTATTTTTAAAAAAATAATTACTATATACATATATATTTATTTTCCATCTGTATCCAATAATTACCGATTTTAATTTGTCCTAAATGTACAATTATTTATTTATTCAGAACATAAAAATTTGTATGGTGCAACCTTTAGTTAGTACCTTCCTCGAATATGTGTGATTTTTGCCATATAGCAATCTTTTTTTAATATTTATCGATTGGTACCCTGGAAATGTTCAGCATTATTCAGTATGCAAACTAATGTAATACGAAAAGTCAGCCGTAATGAGAAATTACGTAAATTTTATTTTTTTATGAAATGTAAATTTAAATGCATATTTTTCCACCGGTCCCGACTGAAACCAATGTTTTTTGTGGTAACTAAGTTTAAAAGTAATGTACTTTTCAAAATCTGTACCTATTAAAAGTGTGGCGGCTTATGGTAAAATTAATAAAATTTATAATGCAAACATAAAAAAGTTGTAACAATGACCCACCAGAGATGTTTTCATGTGAAAACAGTAGGTACTAATGTAAAAATCACTACTTATTTTATCACACAAATGTCTAATAATCAATTTGATCACCTCACTTTTATCCATTTTATACAAAAATATTAAAATAAGTCTAACAAAATTTGGATTTATTCTTGAACGATTTGGCGGGTGAAAACTGTTTGTACAAAATAAGTACTTTTAATCTATTTCTATGGAAAACTTTGAATTATGTGAAGCGTGGTTTATTATAGATATTCTCCTTTTTGTTTTAGGGTTGTAATTAGAACAAAAACGAAGTTATGACGATTTCTGTGGGAACACACGCGTTAGTTTGAAAACAAGCTTAGGGGTTTGTTTTTAAACTAATTTTGTGGTTAACCCGATTACGCTTGGTTTTTAATTGTTTGGATTATAGATACTATTCTGTAGTATGGTATGTAACTCACCGAGACCACTTGCCCGGTATCCAATCTAAAATTAAAGTCCCCGAACATGAAGAAGGGAGGCGGCGCTTGTCCGTTGATGTGCATGTGCTGCAGCGTGTGGCGGAGGGCGCGCCGTCGGGAGCGAGCGTACACAGACTCCCCGCCGTGCCCGCTGCCGTCCCCGTCGATGGCCGCCATGTTGTTGGCATCGTGGAACAAATGCACATTGACAAGGTCGAAAGCGGTGCCGCGCACGAGCCAGCGGGTACGCATGAAGCCTTTGCGCGACCATTTGCACTGGAAACAAGACAAACTATCATTATATATTATTTATTAAATTATTCGGTTCCAGGATAAAACAGAATCAAAAGTGACGAAACAGAACGTTGAAGAAAAGTGATCTAAACGTAACCGAAACTAATTTGGGGGTGAGTCTATTTTTTTGCATTAGCTTTTTACGTGGGCGAAGTCCATGTGAACGCGATTTCTTTGCTCTTCTTGGAACAATTTAAAATTCAACATTCAGTATTAGTTCAACATAAAAAATACAGACTCGCCCCCCAGAACTAATCTAACTTACTCTGATATTTTAAAGTATTGTTTTGTCGCTGTTCTGTTTTATCCCGTTACCAAATTATTCGTTTTACAGCTAGTAATATTTTGTAACAATGTACATGTAATCTGTTGCTTATTTTTTACAAAAATTAAAAAAAGTAAAACAATAATTTCATATTCTTGAATTCTGTTTTAACCACTCGGGTCAAGTAGTGCTGAATTTGTCACTGATCATCCTTTCCATCCACAAATTGAGCTGTATCTGTCACCAAATGTCACATTCTCATAAAACTTCTATCTTCTTTTCCTTCTTCTTTTCCATTTGCCTCCAAGCCTTCTGTTTGCATTTAGAAGTTTACCATATTGTACACATTCAAAATTTTTTAATAGAATGTCAAGAGGGAATATTTCTAATCTGACAGATTTGTCTTATTTGTTCAATTAAAATGTCACATAGCAAAGTACACGCTTCAGAATATGAAAATTGGCTATTTTTTATAAAAGTCTGGCTATATATTGGCTCTAAGAATATTTTTGCTGTTTCTATAAAAGCAAATATTTTAAATGAATGCTATTAAAAATATACATCATTGAAGAAGAAGATAACACTAAAAATCTAAATTAAAATATGAAAATGAACAAGACACAGAAAAATAAAAGATAGCGGTCGCAACTGGGATGACAAGTTATAAAAAGAGAGTTTTTCTTATAAAAATTAGATATTACAAAAAAGTCTATATAATAATACCATCAGTAAGTGTGTTTGCATATTTGAATGTAGGTACGTAATAAATATTTGGCAAAAACTCTCCAACCAAACATGCAAAACAATCATTAGACACGTTACTAATTATATGCAGCTTGGAGACAAGACAGCTATGCAAATGAGCGTGAAATTAATATGCTTCTGTTCCATAACTTTTGTCTTCCGTGTGTTCTCCAAATAAGAAACAAAATCATTGTTAATTTATTGAGAATTCTTTTCATCACTGTATTTGGTGAGTTAGCAGAGGTGCCCAGATTCATGGGGTGAAGTTTGTCTAGTTCTTGGTGACGAATGCATTTGTCCACCTACTGCATGGCGGGCCGGATCGGGAGAGACCGGTTGAGAAAGAACTAACCTAGACCTCTCCAACCGGACTCTCTCAACACATCTCCTTGCACAGCAGTGGGAGGGATGGATTCATTCATCGTCACTCCTGGACACAGTGACCCCAGATTCCTACCCATACCTTTTTCCTTTACAGAACTTCCTCTCCTTCCTTCCCCTACAAATATCTTCCACATAGGGCCTGAGGATTTTTTTTTTACTCAGGGCCTCCAGCTAGCCATACTAGCTGACCCGCCCACTTGTTGCTGTGGCTAACGAAACACAACGCCATCTGCTGGATGGTTACCTAACCTAGATAACCAAGTGTTGTGTCAATAAATGAACCAACACCGCCATCTATCAGAAACTTATGGAACTTATTATTTTAAAAATAATAACACAATGGCTGAATTGGTAGAGCGCCGTTCCGGTAAGACATGAGATCTGGGTCTGGGTCCCAGTTACGACCATTATGTTCTATTATTTTTCTGTGTTTGTTCATTTTTATATTTTAATTTAGATTATTATTGTTATCTTCTTCTTCAATGATATGTATATATCTTTTTAAAACAATAAAATAACACATAACCCACAATGGAAGTCGATTCACAATGTTTAAATCCGTAGCCTAATTTATTTTTGATCGGTTGGAATTGAACCTGAAACCTACCAACTAAAAATAAAGTGAATTAACCAATAATCTATGTATTTTGACAGATTATATCACCCATCTAGTGGATTTCAATTTCATTATATTTATGCACATCAATAGGCAATAAAATTAATCAACAAAACAGTCAGATAACAACATTTATATAGTGGTTTTAACCAACTAATAAATAATAAAAATGCTATAAAAACATGTGCCTAAATTCCGTACTTCGATTCAGCATTGGTTTAAAGAATATTACATACTTATCAAATAGTTTATCCACAAATAATACAGCGTGTGAAATGCCGTGACGAATGAATTAACAAATATATTATTACTACTGGGCTTGCTCTCGTGCACGGCGTATCGTACGCTGTTTTTATACTTTTATATCCCATTTAGACTAATCTTTTGATTATTGAGCATTAGCCTGGGCTTAGATATTATCAGAACCAAAGGTTACATCACAAATAAAATTGTATTTCAATGGAAATTCATACATTATTTTCTTCCAAATTTGTCGACAAATAACGATGCAGTGAAAACGAAGCATCCTTTTTCACGATACGATACGATTGTAACACCCCAGCCAAGAGCAATCCTGTCCCGGTAAGACCGGTACACCAGGGGGCACTGATTTGTTAGGACATGGAATGTGTGCTCTGAGGATAGAAAGGAGGTTATAGTTTAATTGACCGGTATACATTTGCCAATGACACGCCGGGCACCAAAGATGGCGGACAAAATGGCTGCTGCTTGATAATGTGAATGCTGTCATATTCGTAGTCATTATTTTTTCATTGTTTTCGATATAAATCCATTGTGGAAAGCATAGATTTGAGTGATTATTAGGAAGTTCGTTTTATCTACATTATTTTGATGTAATTTTTGTAATATATTTAAAAAGAAATGTTATTAAAAATTGTATTCGTAAGAAAAGTGATAACTGTCAAATATTTTACGTCGTATTGAAAAAAAAAAAATTTTGTATGCTGGCTTTCAACAAGTTAAACGTAACACAGATTAACAAATATCATAAGCCCAAAAAAATCCCAGGGTTGTGCAACGTTCCGATATTGCCAGAACATCCTGCGAACGCACGCGTTCTACAGACTGGCCGTGCCAGTAAAAGTGCGGAGGAATGAAGGAGCAGGGTAACAGTATTAATATCAATGTCCTACGTACATTATAATCTTGCTCCCCGCAGTGTCATTTCATAATGCGGACTGGAGGGAGTGGTACCATGCTAAACGAAGAAAATAGAAAACGAAGACTGCCGTAGCTAAACATCCTCATCTTCGATTTCCCCGACAAGCCGTCCGGTACAAATATATTAAATTCATTAGTGACTAACACTCATTAGGGTTATTGGTTTGGTGAAGTTACATTAAGTTAGGTTAGATTAGATTAGACTAAGTGTGTTATTTCCCAATGACCTACATTATTCATTATTATATTACCATCCTCTCTCGACCTTGAGAGACTAAATAATAAGGGCTATTTTATTGTATATGGATAAGCAGATAATCTTACTAATATTATAAAGGCGAAAGTTTGTATGGATGTATGTGTGTTTGTTACTCTTTTACGCAAAAACTACTGAATGGATTTTAAGCCCTGTTCAGACACAGCTATAAACCGCAAGCAGATATCTGTTAAACCGCGAGCGCTTATATTTTGTACCGTTCACACGACGCTATCAAATATTTCTTCCTATAGTAGGAGAGGGGGTCAGATGAATTGAGATAGCTCGATACGAGAAACCATTTCTTTGTAGATTTTGTACTAGATCTGAGAATTTGACAGCTGACATTCGTGCGTTTTAATAAAAATGACTCCCTCTCCTATTTTCGGCGGAGAGGGGGGGCGCTTATCTGTTCGTATATCGCCTCAGGAGCGGTTACGGCGTAAGATGTGCATTGTCTATGGTTGATCTGCGCATAAAGCGCTTAGGTGTGAACGGTCTGAAGGAATTGTATGGAGAACGATATTTGGCGCGCTATGTATGATCTTTTATAGTTTATAGCTGTGTCTGAACAGGACTTTAATGAAACTTTACAATAATATAGCTCATACATCAGAATAAAATATAGGCTGTTGAGCTCTGGCGTTATGAAATTATTTCCTATATACTATTCATCCGATAGCGATGAAAATTTGGTTTAGTTGTGAACCTGCGAAGGTTTCTATATTGGTGAACTTTGGCGCTATGAAATTTGCAAAAAAAAAATCAATAGGTCACAAGCGAGTTGTTTGAAGAATGGGTGAATTTCATGGAGTTTGGCAGCATGGAAAAAGGTAGGAGGAGACGGGAATCCGGGAAGGGCAGAGGGAAATTAAAGAGAGGTGTTCGCGGGTGGGGGGACAAGGGAGGGGAGGTTGGAGAAGGTGGAAGGTGGAGAAGGTGGAAGGGGAATGCATGAGGGGAAGGAGACGCAGAAGGGGAAGGAGACGCGGAAGGGGAAGGAGACGCGGAAGGGGAAGGAACGGGTCGAATGAGAAAGGACACGCAGGGAGAATTTTTTAAAAAATTTAAGTTGCATTGCTGTATGCCGGGAATCAGTGTATTATATATTTTTTAAATGAAAAAAAAAGTTATATTACATGCTCAGAAAATTATAGAATGCGGACATTTTTGGTGTCACATAATAGGTAAGTTACTAACACAATCATATTTGTTGATCATTATCCACTCCATTTTGAATTTTCTTAACATTTGTAACAACGGTTATATTTAAATGACAATTCTCGACCCATTTGAGCTTTTGATCAAATTATGATCAGCTTTCAAACATAACATTAATGTTGTTAAGCTTGTCAGCTGATTACAATCCAATCAAAAGCTGAAACGAGTTGAAAAACAGCGTTAAACAGGGTCCGATAGTGCTTCAAAAATAAAACAGAACACCTAAAAGTGTAAAGGAAAATACAACAACAAAAACTGCAAAATGTATCTAACGTGTGATAGAAAAATATTTTTAACCCTTTAAATGCCAGTATGTAGGAGTGTAGCTGTGAACAGCAGGCCATGAATTTTTAATCAAAATAAATCATTTTTAAATCTTATTTTTATAAATTAAAAACATTACACCTTGAAAGGATATTTAAATGAATTACCAAATTTATTCAATATGCGATGTATTTGCTTCCCTTCACTTAGATAAACACATTTTAATTTTTCAGAAAATGTCAGGGTTGTCACAACTTGTCACGTATGACACATATGTATTAAGATCAATTTTTATTTTTTTTATTGTAAACTAAATTATTATTTATTTTTGTTGTTGAAAAGAAAATTAAAAGTCTTCTAATGTATGGTATTGTTCGAAACACGGTTCAATGCAGAGAGCCACTTTACACTGCTTGCACTGATACCTCGATTCTTTCCTCTTCTTTTTTGATAGGCATACTACACATCTGGCCGTAGGTGCTGCTTTTTTTGCAGTTGGATGTAGTTTGTCCATAAAGTGCCTTTCGGTTAGACGTGATGGCAGATCCGCCTTTCTTTTCCTATGGGTATATTTCGAGGGTATTCGTCGATTAGAGAAATATCAGGAACATCTTGTTCGTCATCACTAATCTCAAAATCGACATCACTGTCATCGGAATCCACAGTACGGCCGGCATCTTCCATGAAATCTTCATCCAGTTGTTCATGTCCAGATGTATTTGGTTCACCCTCCATTGTCGACGGTCACAATAATTTACGTAAATCAAAAACACAGAAAACACACAGAGCAGAGTTAAAACACAAAAAACACAGTAAAGAAATGTACAAACAACACAGAAAACCCACAAACAAGTTAAAAAATTGATAATTGTTCCGCACAAGTTTCAAAAACGAACAAAAATCAATAAATCATAACAAAATTATTGACGAGCGACAGATATCGGCAATATACGCGCCAAAATTGACAACCCTGTTTTAGTGACTCTGTTGTCTGTCAAACGAAGCTTGTGGGTGGATCTCTGTAAAATCGATAATATCAGAAAACTGTAATTTCGTCTGTTTAGTGAAGTACTACAAAATCATCCCAATAGATGTCTCTGTGTGTTCCATATTTTAAATTAATAAAAAAACAAGACATATGCGTGATACAGAGGCTCAAAGAATAGCGAGAAAACTCGCTATTTTTCTATGGCCGGCCTGTTGGGCACGGCCAAGAATGCGAGTAATCTCGCTCTTGGCACAGAAGCGGTTAATTGTTTTCAATTGCAAAAAAAATTCTGTCAGACGGCAAAATGACATTTACATTCTTTAATCCAAATTTGCTTAGGAATTGCTGGTTAAATCCTTGGGGTATATGCTGTTACACCCTGTGCATAAAGAAGAGTGCCTGTGGCAGCATGCTTTTGTAATATACAGTTTAATTCTGAGATTGACGAAATTTTGCACACTTCTTCTTCCTTGTACTTTCCCAACTCATTGCCTAGGTAGGCTGTTGGGGTCGGCTCTCCTCGTTCTCAGGTTGTAGCTTCTACGGTTCTGGGTATCGCTTTCATCCAGGCCGTTTCTACGTAGGATTTTGGAGCATTGAGTCATCCAGGAGTTCTTTGGTCTTCCTCTGGATGACTGTCGATGAAGCTCCATAGACATTGCCTGCTTCACTGTGTGGTCTGGTGGTCTCCGTTTTATGTGACCATACCATCTCAACTGTCGTTTCTCTAGCTTACTGTTTATGTCCGTGACACCCAGGCTATCATGAAGGAGTGAACTTTTAATCTTATCTTTTAGTGACACTCCTGCCGACCATCTAAGCATTCGCATTTCTGCTGATTCAAGTTGCCTAGTGTAGTTGTACATGGTCCAACATTCGGAGCCAAACATTATCGCGGGTCTAACAATAGTCTGGTATACCTTTCTTTTTAGTTTTATAGGCATTTTTGTGTCACACGTGACCATCAAAACAAGAAGGTCACAGTAAACCACACTTATCCCCATTTCTCTCCTCTAAAAACAGAATAAATCCCAGGCAACGCAGGGTCGCTAGCTTGTCCATAAAAAAGCTATTACTTCCATTGAAAAAGTGTACTCACCTCAGGGAAAAAATGCTGCGGGAACTTGGCTTTTTCTTTGGTTGGCACCCTTTCGATGTTGCCAGCGTGCACTTCCTTTCCCTCCACCAGCACCCAGGAATCCAACGAGAAGTCCCAGATCTTCACCTCCAGCAGCGAGGAGTGGACGAAGTAAATGTTGCCGAGGGCCTGGAATGTTAACATACATTAAAACATATAGAGGTAGTGAAACTGCAAATATAGTAAAAATCTAATCAATTTTGACTGTAAATTTATACAGTCGATTCCGCTTAATTGGTACACTTTATTTTTTCATACACTACTTTTCTCCAAATTTTAGTTCAGGCAAAACATTGTAAAGATCTCTAAAATTATCGTAAATGAATATCGTGTCGCTTACCATACACAGTAAGCATAAAAGTATAATAATGACAATAAAATAATGTTGTTTTAATGCCACTTTATAATATATCGCAAACAGGGGCGAATTAACTATATTAAATGAAAAGTAGAAGAGGGAAGAAAACAACAACTTATGTGGAAGCAAGAGGGTACCTAAGAGGAAGGGGTAAAAGTAGGTGTGGGAAGGGAAATATGTTAAAAACGGGGCTGTTTGACAAATCTAACTGTGATATCCTCTCTCCCTCTACTTTTCATTTAAATACTCTGTAAGTCTGTATGTTATTTAATGGGGTATTCTAGTCTAGAATTTCGAAAATAATTTCTTTTTTTAAAGTATTTTCAATGTCAAATTTTAAATTATGTCCTTAAAAGGATTTTTCAAATATCGAATTATTTTCGGAGTTTTAGCTCTTTTTGTGGCGCGCTATCTAAACCGGTCTGGCCGGAACAAATTGAACAGTATTGTAGACGTTGCCCGACTCCCTGCAAATGGATTACCCCATAAAACCTTTCTTATATTAAATACGTTTATAATGTATATATAATGCAAATATAATGAATTTTTAACTGAGAGTCCTAGTAACATAACGTAAGAACAACGTACCCATTATATGAATAAAACTTCCTGAAATTTTACTCAAAACTTTAACCTCTAATAAGCGATTTTGCCCCTATAAAGAAATTGTATGAAGAACAAGGTCAGAATCGCTTGGGCCATTCTCGTTCTTGACACAACGAAATACTGGATAGCATTTAGCCACTCCGAAATATTCAAATTAATTGCCAATGACATGCCGGGCGCCAAAGATGGCGGAAAAAATAGCTGCCGCTTGATAATATGAACGCTTCGAAATTCGAAGTCTATATTTATTCATTGTTTTTTATATAAATCCATTGTGGAAAACATAGATTTGAGTGATTATTAGGAAGTTCGTTTTATCTACATGTAATTTTTGTAATATATCACAAAAGTCCCCCCGGCGGGTCCAGATTTTTGAAGCGATTTTGCCCCTATAAAGAAATTGTATGAAGAACAAGGTCAGAATCGCTTGGGCCATTCTCGTTCTTGACACAACGAAATACTGGATAGCATTTAGCCACTCCGAAATATTCAAATTAATTGCCAATGACATGCCGGGCACCAAAGATGGCGGAAAAAATAGCTGCCGCTTGATAATATGAACGCTTCGAAATTCGAAGTCTATATTTATTCATTGTTTTTTATATAAATCCATTGTGGAAAACATAGATTAGAGTGATTATTAGGAAGTTCGTTTTATCTACATGTAATTTTTGTGATGTAATTTTTGTAATATATCACAAAAGAAATGTTATAAAAATTGAATTCGTAAGAAAGGTGAGAACTGTCAAATATTTTACATTGTATTGAAAAAATATATTTTTTCTATGCTGGCCTTCAAAAGGTTAAACGCGTTTTTCTCGGAACTACTTTTTTCAAGCTGGCGTACATGATATCTAGAGTTCTACTGAACCGATTTATTTGAAATTTGGTATGAACCTTCTCCACACATCCCTTTATGGCCCCAAGCAGAATCAGAGAAAAATATTAAATTTTACTATTAAAAAAAAAAAATTAAACTGTTAAAAAAAACATAAAAACATGTTTTTTTTTCAAACGGCTGCCATTTTGGGAAAAAAATTATTTTTACTCCTCGGAGGTCCCGGCGATAGCCACATTCTTACTGATTAAGAATCAGTTTGATTTTTTTTTTCAGTTGATCAGATGGGTTGCAAATCAAGTACGCCAGGGCGTACCGTTTTTATTGGATCCCCCACTTTACCAGCCGATTACTTTTCGAGTTTAGATTTTTTTTTTTTGTTAAATTTTTATTTATCCTTAAAATATAAATAAACACATCATAAAAAGAAAGATACTAAAAATATTCTTTGTTTATTTTTTACAGATCTCAAAAAAACGTCAACAAAATTTGTGCCTTTAGACTGGAATACCCCCTTAATACATTTTATTTACTCCCTGATAAAGGTTCAGGTCGAACCGAAACCAGTTGGTTAAAGATGTATAATGAAGTCAAATTAAAAAAAAAATAATTTATTGTCATTATTATAATTATGTATACCCACGAAGTGTTTGCTACATTTGAAAACTTAAACATAATTTTTATATTACAGCAGAAAGTATGCTTTCTGTAATGAAAGCTTACTTAGATTTTGAAAAACCATCTCCTTCCCTTTTCACATCCATTAATAACTCAGGTACGGGCCATACGTCATTCCTATGTCTACCTACGTTAAATTATCGTGAAAACAAGCTTATGTGTCCAAGCGGTTAAAGCAGAATTTTGCACATTTGACATTCAAATTAAGGGGAATATGAACTGCCTACATCTGATGACAAAAAACTCTGCGTAAAGCCGGGGACTTCAGCTATATAAATAAATATTACAATGGTTTTAAAAAGGTAGAAATACTCAAAATAAGGAAATTGTATTACATAATATAATTTTATTAAATTTGAAAGTCACATTATCAAAAAATCGCACAGCTGTGTTAATAATTTCTCTAAGCGTAATCGTGAATTCAGTTTGGCGTTGTGGTGACCATTATCTGGTGTTAATTAATTAACACTGTGAATAATAATAATGCCTAATCATTTAACCACAGATCTTTTCAACGCCGTTAATTTGCACCACCTATTTTTATTTATTATTTCGACTAGTACCAAGTAATGGGATTTATATTATTAAACCCATATTTATGGAAACTCTATCGGAACCCATAATATGAAAAATCTTTGGTATAGTGCTTCCACTGACGAGGCAACTGAAAAAAAAAAAGTTTTCAACTAAATTCGCTATCCTGTGTATGTAAACATGATGGTCCGCACACTACACAACTTCTCAAAAATCTATTGTCA
The DNA here is from genome assembly GCA_951813805.1 of Limnephilus auricula. Taxonomy (NCBI): domain Eukaryota; kingdom Metazoa; phylum Arthropoda; class Insecta; order Trichoptera; family Limnephilidae; genus Limnephilus; species Limnephilus auricula. The sequence goes on along the minus strand of OX638409.1, from coordinate 9,711,712 downwards.
ATGGCAACGCAAGCAATGACTCGAATCTCGATTGATTGTTGATTGTTCTACGTCTATGGTAAAACAAGTTGAGATAAATACTAAAATTGTAAAATTGAATGGAGCCGTCATTGAAGTTTGATTAGAAACCATAGCAACCAGCCAATTTTAGTTTGGTTTCAGTTTCTTGGGCGGGCGGAGCGCCTTACAGTACACAATCATTATTTTCATACTTGCTAGTTCAAACAGATAGTCACCATTAGAGAAGAAATAATATTTTGGGACGGTAAAAATGGCAACACCTTGAACAAAACCATAGATCACATGAAAGCATATGTCATTTGCCTTTGCCTTTCCTGTTATCCCATTATAAAAAATTATTTAGTTACAAAATTGAAATTGTACGGTAAGTAAAGTTAGTGATTGAAAGATCTCCGTGCCACGGAAGGGTAACCTTGCAGCTCCGGGTTCATTAGCATCCTGTCTGCGCAACGCAACCTTTCTAAACCACGCCAGATAAGAATTGATTAAATACACAATGACGGGGTTATTTTTTAGCTACAGCAAACCGTGTACTTTATGGGAAATAATTTATGACCATGGCAAATATCCCAATCAGATAAAAATAATGGTTTTAAAAGAGTTTTTAGTTCCCACCAGTGGAGTGCGGTGAATTTTCTTATAATATTTGCTATTTTCCAGAAAAAACACCTTTTTTTACAAAGTTTTGTGAACTTTAAAAAAAATTAATTTACAAATTTATATTATTCATTCCAAGTTATGGGTGGTCTAGCAAAACTGTTACATGATAGCTTGTCTGTAGGTTCTACCAAATCAATGTCTTAACCTCTTGAAACTCGGATGACATTTGCCTACATATGGCCGTACTCCATAGAAAATTAATAGCAGAGCATTCCAAGAGGCTAGAGTACTGAAATAACAAGCAATGTCTGGAATGATATTGGCGCAAGCGATTCTGATCTTGTCCTTGTACAGTTTCTTTATACATAAGGGTTAAAAATCACGTTTTGTTTTTTAATAATAATAATAATAATTGGATAATTTCTAGAGCGCCGTTTTGTGATAAATCACATCAAGGGCGCTTTTAACCTCTCATCTGTACCCGCCCGCCGGCGGGCTTACGACAAATGAGAGGTTAATATTTAATACAAAATATGACATTTCTAAGTACCTACATTAAATTTATTAAAACTCTCAGATCGAAGAATTAAATTCGACTTAATATTTATGTACAAAATTGTAAATGGTAGTTTGGAGAGCCCTTATTCTTAAGAGGGTATTTATTACCAGAGAATACCGGAAAAAACTCTAAACATATTGACTCTTTTTTACAAAAAAACATAAATTGATTTTGAAAGATTGTTATTATATCTGGAAAACGCATTTTTAAAATTTTGAAAAACTGAGTTTATTTTTAATATACTAAGGTTATACCGTTGGTCGTTGGCAGATTTTTTCAATTTTCAAACGAAATTTTGTATTATACAACACAAATTTCAAATCATATAATAAATCAATACATAATCTAGTAAATTTTAGTTAAATTAAAATCATTAAAATATTGCAATTTGTTATTTCGGCTACTGGCATTATACCTAGCTCTCTCATAAAAAAATTATTATCTACTTTTTTATAACTATAATTTACTGGAATAATTAATCAAGGATTTAGCGGAACAAGTGTCAATTGACGATAGAAAAAAAGTTAACTTGACATCATTCTCTTGTAATTCCTTGGCAGTGACGAATCAATGCCCTACAATTGTTATTATTTATTTCTTCCCAAAAACTTCTGTTAGATCATCACCGTAACAAGCATTACCCTTTTAAAGAGTGAGCTTTTACGGTAAACGAGTCAACTGCTCCAAATGTTCGAAATCCTTGGAAACTGATGGCAGTACACTTCACATTTCATGAAAAAATCGCGACGGGGACGCGTAAGGCATATGGCTGTAATGTTGCGGCCATATTCCTTGGAGGCTTTTTTATTCTGGCCGTACTTTTACACCCGTGCTCGCCGAGAGGTTAAAGATTAGTATATCTGTAGGTTACTTGTGGTTTCGTCACAGTGACCATAGCTTTTAACCGCTTGGGCACATAAGCTTGTTTTCACGACAATTTAACGTAGGTAGACATAGGAATGACGTATGCCCCGGACCTGGGTTATTAAGAATCTTAGTTTACAAAAGGCCTTACATTTTCATTAAAAATGTTTTTAAGATTAAAAAAGTTTTAAATTGGAATAAAAAGTATTCTCTTCTTATGTATAACTTTTGTTATGGAAAATGTGAAGTTCCGGCAAGTCACTGGAAGTCGCCTGAAAAAATCCATTAGCATCCTGCGATGGCTTTCAGATAGATAGTACTAATTGCTGTATTGTCTAAGCACAAGTGATTTATAGTAAGCCGTGCCAGAAAACTGGACATTATTTATAGCTATTTTAAAATGCTGCCAAGGTTACAGTTAAAATAAATACAGTAGCGTGAAAATAAAATATCATTTCAAGATTTTATTCATTTTTACAAAGTCGAGCCGTTTATTCTCTTTGATGTATAAAAAGAATAAAGAAGTACTTGAAAAAAAATTATTTTACGATCATATGCAGAAATGAAAAATTAACACAACTTTGAGTTATTAATTTTTACGATGATATTAAGGGAACCATTTGCACGGAGTGGACGGTGTTATGGTACTGGAATTTTTTTTTTACCAGATTTATCCATTTACAATACGAGTTTTCTTATTTAAAAAAACCTTAACATTTGGGAAGACAGTCATAAAAAAAAAAATTTAACTCCTCAGGCCTCGAACATATTTTGTCAGAGTCCAAATATTTTTCTTTTACAATAATATCCAACAATATGGAGTATTTCTTAAAGTTTCCCAAAACCTAGAACTGTTTTTGTTTTTTAAAAGGCTTCAAAATTTCATAAATTGAAAAAAAACATAATTTTTTCTTAAATATAAAATTTTTGCATGCAAACATAAAAAAAGTTTTAAAAATGGCTCACCTTACGTTTTTTCTAAATAAAATGACTGATAATGAGAAATAAAAAAAAATATTTTTTACATATTTTATTTAATCTTAAAATTAATTTAATTTATATAAATATATTTTTTTTTAATATAAAAATTAATGTTTGTTTGTTCGTACCTTATGTGCGGCCATACCGTTCATCCGATTGCGATGAAACTTTGGGAATATGTTGTGTGCATACACGGGATGGTTATAGGATAGCGAGCTCTGGCGTTGTGAAATTATTTCCTATACTATTCATACGATTGCGTTTAAAATTTCATCCGATTGCTATTAAATTTTTTTGTATTGGTGTGAACATGCTCATAAATACTTCTATATCTATACAGGTGAGCTCTGGCATTATGAAACTTGCATTAAATAATTAAATAGGTCACGCGAGTTGTTGGAAAAATGGGTGTATTTTATGGAGTTAGGCGGCTGGGAAAAAAGGGTAAGGGGGGGGTATGCGGGAGGGTCGGTTGGGGAATTAAGGAGGAGGGGGTTTTCGCGGGAGGGGGGACGAGGGAGAGGGGAAGGTGAAGATGGTGGAAGCGGAATGCGTAAGGGGGGGAACGGGAGAGGGGGGGAAAGGGGGAAAAGGTAACGCGGGAGGGAAAGAGGACGCGGGAGAGGAAGAGGAGACAGAACGGGAAAGGGGACGAATGGGAAATGACCCGAAGGGAGAAACAATTTATTTATTTAATTAGCATTGCTACGCATGCCATCATCAGCTAGTGTATTAAAAACATAACTGTCACATTACTTTTTTGTCGTTCCATGTAAAAATAATTAATAAAAAAATTCCGAAAGCTGTGCGGGTATAAATGCAGGGCAAATTTTCACTTCTTAGAGTTCAAACGTGGGCTCACATCGGTCAGAGCCCCTTATTAGTAAGGGGCGAAGCGACGCGGGAATGAGAGAGTATTTGAGATTGAATACTTATCAATATACACTCGAAAATAACTAGATTTGTTACAAAATGGAAAATACGTAACACAACATACCGTGAACTTGGCCGGAATGCTGAAATCCTCATCGAGATATATCCTGATCTTGTCGAAGAGACGCAGCTCGGGACTGTCGCACAGCATCCGCACAAAGTCCTGCACGTGGCGCATGCTCTGCTCGTAGGTTTTGCCGCCCACCTCCTGCAGGTGTAGCGCCAGGAAACGAGGCTCCATCTTCGCCACCGCCGCCAGGAACTCGCCCGTCCACAGCGGCAACATCTCCACAGGCTGGAATTTATATTATTTGTAAGTTATTGTGTAAGCCGAATACTCAATATGGACAGTGCACTCACTGAGAGGACATGTTGGGCGTGGAAAAAAAACAATAGATGCATGAAATGAGAAGAGCATGAAGAGACTCCAATTCACCTATAGTGACAGTGCACTCACTGAGGGTACTGGTAAGGCATCTCAGGAGATAGAAGCAGCTGTTGAGAGTGGAAAACACCAATAAATGCAGAAAATGTGAAGTGGATGAAGAGACTCCGGTTCACATATGGTGCCAATGTCCCGCCCTGATGGGACCAAGGCTCAAATACCTGGAAAGAAACATTGTGGAACTAGGAGACACAGCCATACATATATCCAATGATAACCAAATTAATTAAAGGTACCGTTAAAAGGAATTAGGCAAAACGGGAGATAGTACAATGGGTTTTTGGCCTGAGTGCTTACAGGACCTATTCTTATCATTTAATAATATATGTATAGTGAGAACCTTTTAAGAATTTTTAAGGGACCAGCAAATTAACACTATTGGGAGGTTTTCAATTCTCATAATATAGTTTTGAACTTCTGCTGCTTGCACATTCTTACGCTGTTCTTCCATGGAGCTACTTTCAAGAGACGCGATCGTCGCTTGTCTGAATTTTCCATACTATTATTAGTGTTTGTAAACACCGCTAGGCGCTACACTAGCAAAGTAGTATGACAGGTAGCGGGTAGCAGCAATTTAGTCGCTTATAAGTAGCTGCATGAACGAAGGGCGTTAGAATTTAATGTTTTTACGTGGACTAAAATTTATTCATCTAAATTTTGAAATATTTATATGTTAACCAATAGTAGTAGTAGGTAAGTAGTACGTAGTAGGTCGTAAATTAGGTTGTTTTAATTACGTAAATAGCACTGCAGGCGTAATTTTAAGTAGAAAAACACCCAAATTGTTTATTGAATAAATGTTGTTGAAAAATTATACATTATAGAGAAAAGTTCACTTGAGGTGAAATATTACAAAATTAAGGTATATAAATACTGACGTGAAAAGAGATAAACATGCGCTAAATTAAAATCTAGAAATCATATTGACGGTCTGCGGGAGGATTCGACAATGCTTTGAATAAACTATGGCATCAGTCGTGCATTGACCGCCGAAGAGCGCATATATTGAAATATCAGACCCTGTGTAGAATAGTACAGTTTGCTACAGTTTACAGTGCAGCCCATTGTATGACTTTTCTGCACAGGGTGTGAACATTTGTTTTTAACCAAACCATTTACAAATCGGGTGGCGTAGCGATGCAAAAATGAGTGAGGTGAGTAAATTATAACACATTTGTAAAAGTGTCTTAACTAAATAGTGTAACAAAAAATTCGATTTTAGAATTAAGTCCAAACTTTTATTTACCCGATTTGGGTTTTGCAGTTAACCGACTTCATACGAGCGTGAGTTTGTAATTTTTTGCTGGTTGCAAAAGGGTTAAGGTTTTTACGCAGCCAGCAATTTGCGAGTTATTATATAAAGGACTACTTATTCGTAAGCAGATTTTATTTTCAAAGACTAGATTCTGACAGGACACGGCCGGTGTGGTCGAAGGGTAAGGCTCTCCACTCCCAATCCGAAGGGCACGGGTTCGGACTCGGCGTGCGCAAATATATTTTATTTTATTAATTTGTGTTATTTCACAATTAAATTAATTAAAAATAATATTTAGTATATTTGCGGCACGTTCCAGAGTGGAAGATACTTTTACTATCTCCCTGGTGTAAGATCACCATTCAGAATTGAAACGTTGATTGAAATGGCTTTAGCCGTGTTTGTAACCAGATCAGAATAGCTGGTACTTCCCCACTTTCCTCTTTCCCATCTTCTTCCCACCCCTACTACCTTCAGCCTCACGACATACCTCAATTGGGGATGCCATAGTCTCACTGGCTCCAGACAGGATCAGTTGGGACTCTTGTGCAGAATTCATATTTAAAAAAAGGACAATGTAAGTTTCCTGTACTGTAAGATTAATTTATTGACAAATCACTTAAAAGGGAGATGGTCACACCACTTTCCCACTAGGCGAAACTTGGTTGTTCCCTTTTCCATCATTGGCAAGTCTATTGTTTTCTTATGTCTATGGGTATTTTAAAGTAAATGTTTTTAACAGAAAAAAAATTGGTATGCCTGCAGTCAGTCATACGAATATAAAACTAAATCCAGTAATCTGAATCCATATTAGTGCAATGTGCGGAATTTAGATAATCAGAAACTATAAAAATAACATCATACTAACATAGCACGATTTAGTGACATTTCACACCAAGTGGGCTTTACTCAATAGCTTAACATACTTTAAATTACTTACGTAATAGTGTCGGTTTACAGCTAAAATCCACTAAGCACTGTTTCGGCTTAAATTGTGTTAAATATGCTGAGATGCTTAATAACACAGCTATAAAATAATACTAAAATTGAAACAAATAGGTCTTTTCAAAATTGACAAATATTTGAATTGTAAATGTGTTTCTAGTGTTTTCATGTGAATTTGGTCAAGAGTCTAATCTGACTGAAGCCAGTTGGATTTGTTGTGGATCGGGAGAGAAGATGGGAAGGAGGAAGGTTGGAAAGTACCAAATCTCCGTAGTTGAGTGTTACAATCCTTGGCTAAGAATCCAGAGGTCTCGGGTTCAATTCCGGCATGCGCAAGTAAATTTTATTTCTTTAATTTGTGTTATTTCACACAAAATAATATATTCCACGTTCCAGAATGGTACATACATGTATCGCCCTGGTGAAAGAGCACCATTTAAAATAGAAATGTTGCTTGAAACGGCTTTGGTCGTATACGTTTTTAGATTTTCACGGCCAAAAGCATTTTCGTTGTTTGTTTTTGGGGTGTTATGCCGTGTTGCGCTACCTCCTTCTTTAGCCGACGTTCTGGACAGCGTTACAGTGTATCGTCGGATCTGCCCTTATGATGGACACTGCAACGCTGTCCGAAAAGTCGGCTAAAGAAGGAGGTAGCGCAACACGGCCATAACACCCCAAAACAAACAACGAAAAGGCTTTAGGCCTCCTTCCCCACTACCTTCGGCCTCCCAATATATCAAACATATTCCAATTATTGGGGATGCCATAGTCTCATTGACTTCTGGCACTTGGGAGCAGTTAAGACTCTGGTGCGGTACTAAAGAGTACTTTTTGTTTGACAAGACCCCAAAGGTGCACAAATTCCAACGGCTCGGAGGGCTTTGTAGAAAAGAATGGACGGTTACCTCAAGAGGGTTTTCTCTTGGGGTAAGAATAATCTCGTCGAATTCAATGTTTCAAAGTCCCAATCATGTCTAATTACGACTAAAAGGGGTCGAAATCAAAATCTAGTCTCCTTCAACCGAAGCAATCTTCCGAACAGGCCCACCATTGATATGCTTGGTGTAACTCTAAGTGACCAGCTCAGGTACGGGGGCTCCATCGAAGCCAGAGTTAAGCTAGCCTCTCAAAAACTCGCGTACGGTACAGGGCCCGCAGATACTTTAATAGTATACAACTGCCACCTCTGCAAATCGCAAGTGCGCCCCACGGATGAATTTGAATTTGGCAGCCACCTCTGGTCTGGAGCCCCACAATACTTGAAAAAACCCTTGACTCTGAGCAGAACTGGGCAGTCCGTTTGATTCTCCCCTCTTAACAAAAGGATTACAATCTTTAGAGCACAGGCGTCGGGTGGGAATGCTGTCCTTGTTCTACCGGTATTTCAATGGAAAATGCTCTGAGGAACTAGTATCATTGATCCCCTCGGCACCGGTGCATAGTCGGGAAACACGCCAAACGCGCGCTCTACACGGTTGACATTTGTTACATGAGAACGGATCGTTTCTACGACTCGTTCTTAAGTTCAACAGCTAGGCTGTGGAACGGTTTGCCGGCCTCTATATTTCCTCCCTCCTAACACAACACGAGTAAATACGAGTCAAGTCCTTTTTGCGAATCTATTTTGAATCATATTTGTAGCATGATTCAACGAAAATAAATTACATTCAGTATTCAAAGTCCTTTTCTGATATTTGATTGTTTGTAAATATATATTATATTTTATCAAACTTTAGTATTGATTTACCATATTTATATTTGGTAAGCCATTGTATTCTTAATCTGTGGTCTGTAAATATTTGTGGGATTCTATAATCATATTATTGAATTAACATATTTATCATTAGTAACACATTGTTGCACCAGCGATATCTGTTGAAGCCACACAACAGATTGTTCCTAGATGCTGTTAGAGCCTAATTATATAAACCTTTTGGGTTTTAGACCCCAGATAGGCCAATTTTTTAAAATGTGAATACCACACTTATATGAATAAACAAGTTTCTGGCCGCAACTTCGTCTGCGCATGATTAGTACTTCGAGTAGCCTATTTTCTTTTCCTAGGTCCCAACTATGTTTATACCAAAATTCTTAATCTATTTATTTAAAATATCTATAATTCTTGATTTGATTCAAAGTACTCGTCTAAGTATTAGGCGAGTACTTCAAATAAATTCACTAATTTAAATATTTTCTAAAACAGAATTTTGATTTAACAATCATTGTTTTGCAAAATGTCATTCTCAAATTTCGACATTTTCTATTAAACAATTATTATTATTCATAATATATATTAAACATATATAGCTTTAGAAATTATAACCTACATGCATAGACATATTATGTATAGACCTGCCCTAAGTGATAAAAGCGTATTATTTCCCCCTCCTTAATTCTGGGTTCCATGGAACCGGCCGGGCTGGCATATAGCGGGCTTGTGCGGACTAGCGTCGAGCTCTCATCGGTACATTACGGAACGGAAGTGAAAAAGAGTATAAACCCAATTGTCGTATTACCTTCTATAGGTAGGCATTATTTGTCTTTATTTTAAGCTTATTCACATCATATAATATGATCAGTTTTATCACACCGAGATACAATGAAGCGTTGGCAACCGAAATTCCCGGTCCCGTCTTGTGCACGTTGCTGTTTACTGGGATAAGTAAATTATGAAACATTTGTAAAAGTGTCTTAACTAAACACGGTAACAAAATATTCGACTCTCAAAACAAGCGAACCTTTCTTCATTTTATATGGATTACACAAGTTTGTTCAAACCGGGCGAACAATTCGCGCTCCCATGTAAAAAGGTCTATTCATTCAAAAGCAGATTTTACTTTTAAGAACTAAATGGTGATATTATAATGCGAGATGCCTATATACTGTCATATTAAAGTATTAACGAATCACATATCGTTACAGTCAACTCATCCCTCTGCGCCCGCTACAGTTGGTTTTTACCCCTCTCCCTGATTCTCTGGTCTATGAATATTCATATGTCTGTGCCTATATGTTATTCTGATGTATGAGCTATATTATTGTAAAGTTTCATTTAAAAACATTCAGTAGTTTTTGCGTGAAAGAGTAACAAACATACATACATCCATACAAACTTTTGCGTTTATAATATTAGTAAGATTACTAATGTTTGCACTCCAAATGTTGTTGATGATTATCCAAATGATAAATCTCTGCTATAATGTTCTATACCTTATGAGCAAACTACACTCCATTTATTCCGTTTTATTGGTTTATAAAACACACAATTAATATTGTACACCCACTTACTTTTTTAATGCTATATGTACTTTCTTCTACTTATTATTTCAGGCTTATATCTTACTAATATTATAAACGCGAAAGTTTGTATGGATGTATGTATGTTTGTTACTCTTTCACGCAAAAACCACTGAATGGACTTTAATGAAACTTTACAATATTATAGCTCATACACCTAAATAATATATTGGCTATAATTTATATACAAAGCTTGCTCTTTTCTATGTATTATAAATAATAATTATTGTTTAATAGAAAATGTTAAAATTTGAGAATGACATTTTGAAAAACAATGATTGTAAAACCAAAATCCTATTTTAGAAAATATTTAAATTAGTGAATTTATTTGAAGTACTCACCCTCGAATCAAATCAAGAATTATAGATATTTTAAATAAGGTATAAACGTAGATGGGACCTAGGAAAAGAAAATATTCTAATCGAAGTACTAATCTGCGCAGACGAAGTCGCGGGCAGAAGCTTGTTGAATCATATATTGTAAATTACTGTAATTCAATTTGTAATAATTTCATATAAAAGCCCACCAGGGCGTAAATAAATTATCAATGCTATCAGTATCGCACTGGTAAAAGACCACCAGTCAAAATAAAAGCATTTCTCAGGAGGAACATGGGTCTCTTCAAGACCCATGTTCACTCCTTCCTCTCCTCAAAAAGACCCTCCACACAGCATCTTAGATGACATAGGCCATGAGGGAAATTATTTTATCATTATATTAAATTATCTTTGTGGAGTTAATGTAAAAAAAAAAGAAATGCATTCCCCTTACCCTTTCGCCATCCCCCTCCCACGAACCCCCCTCCTTAATTCCCCTCCATCCCTCCCAGGTTCCCCTCCCTATCGCGCTTTTTCCCTGCTGCTAAACTCCATAAAATACAACCATTTTTCAAACAACTCGCTTGTGACCTATTGAAAATTTGTTTGCAAATTTTATAACGCCAAAGCTCACTAATATAGAAATATCTTCCTTTAAACCTTCATGGGCATGTTCACAACAACTCATCAAATTTTAATCGCAATCGGATGAATAGTATAGGAAATAATTTCATAACGCCAGAGCTCACTATCCCATAACCATCGCAGGCATGCGCGCATCAAATCCCCAAAGTTTCATCGCAATCGAATGAACGGTATGGCAGCGCATAAAATATAAACAAACAAACATAATTTTTTTTTCTAATTCTAGAAATTTTCTGTTCAGTGGATATCAACAATGATCCATTTCAAAATAATTTCATAGCTTGGGGAACCAGTTATCATTGAAAACTTGCTTTGTATAAATAAACCGGTTCAACTAAAAATAAATAAATACAAATAATTATCAATGTTTTGAATATCAAACTGGTTTTGAAAAAATTTAATTATATTCAATCTTTTTTTTATGTGAACTGTAAAAGAGTCCCGACAGCTAACAGGTGTCCGGTGGTCTATGGCATCCCTAACTGTGGCATGTTGTGAGGCTGGTTAGGGAAGAAGACGGGATTAGGAAGGTTGGGAAGTACATGACCATTCAGGACAGAATGTTTCTATTCTGAATCGTGATCTTTTACCAGGGCGATACTGAGCGTATCTACTGCTCTGGAATAGGCTGCAAATATATTATAATATTATTTATCAACTAAACGTAAAATAACACATAATAATTTATTAAAGAAAATGTATTTGCGCATGCCGGGATATATTGCAGGATTGAACCCGGGACCTCTGGATTCGTAATCGTAGATTCTTAGCCGCTCAGCCACGAAGGTTGTCATGATTGATTTAAGTAAACAATTTATTTAATGTCGGTAGATAGAAAGAAAGTACCTATTTACAGTTATTATTCATTTTAAAATAATAATAAAAACACTTTCCGTAATGAATTGAAATCAGGTTAGAAAGCGTATTGTATTATATTTGAATTTCTACTATAATACTGAATGTATGTGAAAACATTTCAAGAATAAATTCTCACAAATCCAGTATTGGTCTAAACATTTAGTATCTGTAAAAACCTTCTAATTTAATTAAAATATGCAACTAAAAAAACAGGAAAAAGATACTTCGGACTGTGTTATTGAGTTGTCAAAACTGATTTGACATATAAGTAATGAGGAGGATGAAACAAAAAGTGATGAATGGTACTCTATCCTCTTTCTGAACACATATTTACATCAAACTTGGTTATATTTTATATTGTATGTACAGGTTATGACAGCATTCATACAATGTGTTATTATTTTTTATAAGTACAAGAATGCGTTTGATAAGCTAAGATAAAAGTATTAGAATTCCAATCCAAAACTGTTTTCATTCCACTAAGTTGTAATAAATCTACTAAATTATATGAATGTCCAAAATAATTAAATGAATTCGGAATTGGTTTAAAATTTCGAAAACATCACCTATATTCAAAAGTGTTCGATTGTCGAAAATAATGAATTGGGTTGTAATAAACATTGTACCATAATCTAATCAAGTGTTCGATTGTCGAAAACAAAGAATTGGTTTGTAATTTTGAAAACGTCGTTCCATATTCAAAAGTGTTCAATTGTCGAAAACAATGAACTGGTTTTGTAATTTCGAAAACATCGTTCCATATTCAAGCGTTCGATTTTCCAAAACAATACTCACAGATTCAAAAATGGAGCCGACGTTGGCGGTGACCAGGAGCATCGGAATCTTTTCGGTGCCCATCTTTTTAAACTTCAACATGTTTGTTTTAAACACTGAAGACAGACATCCGAGCACCAGAACACGCACAAAACTGGGTTACGCTTCTGTTTTTATCGAGAACACTGAATTCACGTCATTTTTACGTATCCCGTCCGTCTGTGACGCGGGCGGTAATTATCATACATAACTGTTTTTGTGTGTCGTCGGACGCCTCCCCGGCCTTTCTGTTTGATTAGCTTGTTAAAAACACAAGAGGTTCAGAATAATCCATATTAAATTCGTGCCATTTTTATCAATCTGTCACACCCTCGGGCAGGGCTGTACTCGGCCTGTTTTCTGACGTATGGAATTGAGGTTAAGTTGAGACGGAAAAGTTGTGGTGTTCGCAACCTTTTATTCATTCACTATTTTCTACCAAAAAAAAGTCAATACTTCAGTATCGATAATAATTCTGTTGGGCATATTATTATTCGTGCTCTGATATTGAAGAATTTAATGTTTTTATTAGTTTTTTTTTTTAAATTAAATTTCTTCAAAAACTGTTGTAATCCGTGAAAATTAGTGGCTATGTATGCTCAATAACATTGTAAATACTAAAAATATTAACAGAATAAATAATTGATCGAATACATATTGTATTTGAACGACATCAATAATGCATCGAGTACTGTATTGATAAATAATGACAAGAGTTAATGGTAACTGGAAATTAAAACGATTTACTTTAAAATGTTTTCTAAGTGCATTTTTTATCGAAATGATTGTACAAATGCGTAAGCAATTTATTGTATAAATCTGCGAAGCAATAAATTACGCTACGTACGAGCCTCTGAAAACTTTGAACAAAAAATAACAAACACAAGCGCATAGGCGACAATGAAACGTGTGTTATACGATAACGCCGCGAACTTTACAAACATGCATTTAAATAAACAATAATAACATTGTCGGTCTGTATGTAGTGATGACGATTATTGATGTAAAAAGATACCTTAAACAATTAGGTTTTCCGCTGTTGAAACGCATTTTTATTCTTAATCAATTCTGTCTTGTAACTCAGAATTTGACGTTTTCGGTTTTAATAATACTAATATAAAATCTTGAATAATATTGTAATCTTCAAGGTTAAAGTACAAAGATATTAATAATTAATGGAGTGAATTATTCACTCCATTGACGTCGTTACGAAGGTCTTAGTCATATATATTTTTTACCGCTCGACGTTAACAAGAAATAATATTACTTACTTATAATCTTGTGTTTTTCACATTGCTGTGAAACTATTTGTATTCGATTGTTTTTATTGAAGTACATTGAGCTGATAACTACAACAGTCGACTTAACAATGCATTATGTCTCGTGCTGGAGTAATGTATTTACACTAGCCATTCCGAAGTATTTCACAGAGGTAGACAGAGCGATTAAACGCCACCATTTTGTGCATTTTCATATTATTTTAACGGAAGTTTTTGAGGAAGATGACATAGTAATTACCTATCACTGTTTAGTGGTAGTTATAGTACATGCCAAACGTCAATACCAACCTGACGTTGATTCGGAAACCTTCGCAATACGCGAATTTAAGGTCAGAAAAGCAGCTTGCTTCTCCGCCGATCCCTTTCTCTGTCGCACGTAATGTTTTACGCATCTATATCTTTCGTTTACGATCATTGTAAAGTCCTATACTTCCGCGAGATTGGATCGTATCAAGTTCAGGTCGGCATTAAAGTTTGGAGCGTACTATACTACCCCGTTTAACCCAAGTTTCAACTCTCTTTTCTGAAAATCTAAAATAATGGGGGAAATAATATGGTGTATTGATATTTAAATGCTTCATAGCTCACGATTTACGCATGGTTAAGATAAGAAAATAGTTGTGTCGACTTTTCGAACGGATAAATCTGTGAAAATTTCATGACGCCAGAGCTCACCGTTCAATATTTTTTTTACTGCTTCGAATACCATAAAACAAATTATTCTTTGAAAACTTATTATATATTATATTACATATTATTTATACTGTACTTATATATTATATTACATATTCAACGTTTTTTTTTAAAACTAGGAACTTAAGTAATATGTTTTTGAAAATGTCTAGAGAATAGAGATTATAATTTAAAAACAATGAGGCAAAAATTACAACATTATGTGAGTCGGAAGCCTCGATAATATACATGAATTTAAAAAAAAAGAAAATGCTTCAGAAGCAGAAGTAAACATGAATTTGTTAATTCTACACCTGGAAATAATACGTTTGGGAAATTTTCATTAAACCAATGACATTATAAAATTAAATGAAATCATTTAGAAATACAGATTCATTTCGAAAGCCCTCAGTACATAACACCTTTTCGTTATACGAATCAACTTTCATTTTATTTCTTAATTCCGTCAAAAGGTCGCGGCTAAACAAATAAAACGACATTTTATTACAAAAAGGTATAAGTTTGAACATAAAACATTTCCAAAGTAATAATAAATTCATGGTTGTTTCTTCTGAATTCTCTCCTGACCCAAATTGCTTTTGCACATGTGCAGTCGATGTAACTTGCTCGACAGCTTTTCCGTCACAAGAATCGATTTTTCCATCCGTTTAGTTTCAGTGGAACAGTTTTATCAAGTACGGTAAGCTTTGTTCGGTAGATGCTTTTTTTTATTTCTGAACGTAAACAGTATTACTGACATGCTGTTAGCTGTTATCGCGAGATCAAAAACCCTGCGCCACATATTTCGAGATAATAACACGCAACTGATCGGAATGTGAAAAATTCTGCCATTTTTCCCTACATTTTCGTTTGTTTTGATTTTGACGTTCTGTTATTCTTGTATCTTTTCAACCTTTTGATTTATATTTTGATGGAAAGTTTTGTTTTGATCGAAATGAAAATTGACCGAAATTGTTCATTGTTTGGTTTCGATGATATTTCGGAAAATTAGAGTTTTCATGTAAATCTTGAATTTTTTTTTCACGTTTAGCTTTTTCTACCTACCTATTCAATATTGTTATGATCGAAAAATGATAGATTAAAAAAAAAAATCGTGGGGAAAATGACATGAATAATTTTTTGTATTGTTGTGATGAATTTTTTAAAAAATTTCAAGTTTAACCATTTATTACCTACCTACTAGACTTCTATTCAATGATTTTTCGGAAAAGGTACCTACCTACATAAAATCTCGATAAAAGAAAAAATAACAATTTACAACTTAACTATTATTTATGTATTTGAGTATGTATACAAATCTTCATTTACTTTGTTTGCCAATATTCTAATAAAAACATAAATTAATCTCGAAATTTGTGAAAGATTATTTTTGGTGCAATTCAATTTCCATTTGATAGATCTGACACCTGGTGAAAACATAACATTTTCTTATTATGTTGTTACTTTGGAAAAATTTTCCCGTTTAAGACCAGTTATATTATTTACTGTTATTTAAATAACCTGGTTAAAGTGGTTTCCTTATCCGATTTCTTTTTACCTCACAATGATAAACCGACTGCCTTCAAACATTGTAACTACTTCCTGTAATGTAGTAATGGCTGAATCAGACAGTTCACTAATCGTTAATTTCTGTATTTCATTCCACCTATTTCTCCCGGAGTGACACGTCTGAACAAGGAATGAAACAAAAATGAAACGAAGTTGGATCATTCGAGTAAACACGGAGTAAACCATAGATTTATAATGTTATATTATAAAAATCTATGGGGTAAACCTTCACCCGAGTGAACCGTCTGATTAAGCCATAAGTAGGTACTAACCCAAGTACACATAAAAATAATGTTTTAAGAAATATGTATTTTTTTACAGAAACAATGCAATCCATGATGGGAAACCTATTCATTTTAATATTTGGTTTAATTATTGGACATGGCTTCGCAGAGGTCAGGGAAACTGAAATGTTTTCAATAGCCATCACACCAAAAATGTTCAACTGGACATACCAAGGCATGTATTTATTTCAATTTAAAAAAAATTGCATTCTAGTGTTTTTTTGGTAATATAATTTTTATCCAAATATAGTTAGGCGACAAATTACTACAAACAGTTGTTAGGTGACCAAAAAATATGTTGATGCTGTTTTAAAAGGTTCTCTTTAAGAGCGATTGACCAGCGGATGAGAATAAAAGTTTAAAGATGCTTGCAACTGTACAGGGAGGTTCCAATGAGAAAGATCGATTATTCCACTTATCAAATTTTTGAAATTAAAAAATTAATATCGATTTATTTCATTAAAAACTTGCTTTAATATATACCTGCATTCAAGTAAGCAATAAAAATGCTCAAAACCATAGACATATTATGTATAGACCTGCCTACCATGGAACCGGCCGGGCTGGCGTATAGGTTCGCGTGAATCTAGAAAATGTGACGTCATCATTCTTGTGCGGACTAGCGTCGAGCTCTCATCGGTACATTTTACGAAATAACACGGCAAAAATGGTAACTTGTGCTATTAAAATGAGTAAAAATAGAAGTGAAAAAGAGTATAAACCCAATTGTCGTATTACCTTCCATAGGTAGGCATTATTTGTCTTTATTTTAAGCTTATTCACATCATATAATATGATCAGTTTTATCACACCGAGAAACATGAAGCGTAATCAACCGAAATTCCCGGTCCCATCGTGTGCACGTTGCTGTTTACTGGGATAAGTAAATTATGAAACATTTGTAAAAGTGTCTTAACTAAACACGGTAACAAAATATTCAACTCTCAAAACAAGCGAACCTTTCTTCGCTATATATGGTTACACAAGTTTGTTCAAACCGGGCGAACAATTCGCGCTCCCACGTAAAAAGGTCTATTCATTCAAAAGCAGATTTTACTTTTAAGAACTAAATGGTGATATTATAATGCGTGATGCCTATATACTGTCATATTGAAGTATTAACGAATCACATATCGTTACAGTCAACTCTTCCCTCTGCGCCCTGCTACAGTTGGTTTTTACCCCTCTCCCTGATTCTCTGGTCTATGAATATTCATATGTCTGTGCTCAAAACGCATGATGATAAATTATTATTAAATATCGTATACTTCTTGTAAGTATTTTTTGATCATAAGTATTTATGATTTTTCAATAAAGTCTAAACAAAATAAGTGTGTAAAAAAATTTTACTGAGGTATTTTTGTCACAAAACACGTTCTCAGATTTATTTTTCAATGATTTTAATTTAACTAAAATTTTAATTCTCAAAACTGTGTTGACTAAATTATGTATTGACTTATTTTGTTGTATGATTATGTGATTTGAAATTTGTGTTGTTTATAGAATCTATAGTTTGAAAATTGAACAAATCTGCCAACGACCAACGGTATAACCTTAGTATATTATAAATACACGTTTTTCAAAATTTTAAAACTGCGTGTACCAGATAAAATAACAATCTTTTTTCGTTGTTTGTTTTTGGGGTGTTATGCCGTGTTGTGCTACCTCCTTCTTTAGCCGACGTTTCGGACAGCGTTGCAGTGTCCATCATCAGGGCAGATCCGGCAGATCCGATGCTTCAATCCACTACAGTATCGCTTCCAAGTAAACAAACAAACTTAACACTAACAATTTCACATCACCGGATCTGCCCTGATGATGGACACTGCAACACTGTCCGAAACGTCGGCTAAAGAAGGAGATAACACAACACGGCATAACACCCCAAAAACAAACAACGAAAATCTATTTGGCCGTGAAAATCTAAAAACGTATCAAAATAACAATTGTTCAAAATCAATTTATGTTTTTTTGTAAAAAAGAGTCAATATGTCTAGAATTTGATTTAAAAAGGACTAATTTCCGGTATTCTCTGGTAATATCCCCAATAGCCAAAGTAATACTATGTAATAATAATTTAATTCACATTTCATTCAGAGTTCAATAGATTGTACTTGTTTACTATATATCTCTGGCTTGCCATTGAAGTAAAATCATGTATTGGTTTCATATAGTGCTTTCACACAAACGAAGTATTGAATTCCGTAAGTCTAAACTTAAACTTTAGGTCGCACAGTTTATACCCGCGCTGTGCAAGCGTTCCCTACAGAGCATATATATATACGAATAGTGTTTAGAAATCACCTTGTACCATTTCAACTATTACTAGTTGGTGAGAAAATAAATATATAAGTTAGTAATGTATTTCAAGTATAAATTAATGCCCTCAGGTAAATTATGAAATAATATGTAATTTTATTCTTGATTATTGGTATATCACCTGATGAAGGTGCTTTTGACATGAAAGGAAACATTGATTGGTATTAGTAAGCTAGCAGTCCATAATGGAGTGCTGGTAACCACCACAATGTATGGCAGTGAAGCCCTGTTCAGACACAGCTATAAACTATAAAAGATCATAGCATGCCAAATATCGCTCTCCATACAATCCCTTCAGACGGTTCACACCTAAGCGCTTTATACGCAGATCAACCATAGACAATGCACATCTTACGCCATAACCGTTCCTGAGGCGATATACGAACAGATAAGCGCCCCCCTCTCCCACCGAAAATAGGAGTGGGGGGTCATTTTAATTGAAATGCGTCAGCTGTCAAATTTTCAGATCTAGTACAAAATCTACAAAGAAATGTTATCTCGCAGCAGTTATCTGACCCCCTCTCCTATCATACGAAGAAATATTTGATAGCGTCGTGGGAACGGTACAAAATATAAGCGCTCGCGGTTCAACAGATATCTGCTCGCGGTTTATAGCTGTGTCTGAACAGGCTATAACGCATACATCATGTAAGATAGATGGCAGACGAAGGATGAAAGTAGAATGATTGCTGTTTGGAAAAAAAATGGGATCCCTGAGGCTTATGTATGACAAAACCATGTATGTGAGAAATGTGAATATCCACAAAGAATGCAAGGCTGATGTAGGCGTAATGATAAAGATTAAGAAAGAGACCCTCAGATGGTTTTGGTATGTTAAGCGAATGAATAAAGAAAGAGCAAAGTAAAGAGAATAAATGACATAAATCGCTTGCTGAAAGTTGGTTTGTACTACATATGTCCACAAAAACTCGTATTTAGAAAGCGAGGTTTGAAGTTTAAAAAAATTCTATTTTTGTTTCTTTTACTTCAAACTAATTGTTATAAATCTTACCAATATTATAAACGTGAAAGTTTGTATGGATGTTTGTTACTCTTTCACGCAAAAACTACTGAATGGAGTTTAATGAAACTTTACAATAATATAGCTCATACATCAGAATAACATAAAGGCTATTGAGCTCATGGAGGGTAAGGAACGTGTCGAATGGGAAATGACGTGTTTATTTAAGTTGCATTGCAACGCATGGCGGGAATCAGCTAGTAATAATATAAAATGCAAGGGTTAATTTACCCATAAGTAAAAGAACAACAAAATAGTATTTACAAAATATTCTGGGTAAAGACAGACCAAACCAACAGTAATTTCATCCTGTGGAACATCAAACAATAATAATTTAACATTCACATACGCAAGGTTTTAATAAATAATAATAATGATAAAATAATAATAAAATAAAAAATTCTTCATTAGAAATTATAAAATTTAGTATTGTCGTATTGATAAATAAAATGTATGGAGTAATCAAACATTAGTAATTTTTACAAACGCGTACATAAGGTTTTAATAAATAATAGTAAAAAAATTGTATTGGCCAATGGACATGGTACACTCGAACTCTGATTTTTTTGTAATTATTTTGGAGATAGAACAAAAAATCATGTTCAAAATATAAGTTCCCGCCGAAAATTAGTTTTTTTTGTGAGTGGATTTAGTAGATAAAAATATGTAGACTTACTGCATTCACAGTTTAAAAAAACCAAAAATGGAGTTAGTACAAACCAACCCTCAGCAAGCGAAATGAGAATCATAGAAGAAGTTGGGGATGCCCGAGGAAGATATGGCATGAACAAGCAAATCAGATACTTAAGCGGGCAATGTCAAGAGTCAGAATAATAGAAGAGTAGTGTGAATGGATGTCAATGAGGCAAGGAGTGTGTGCCAAGACTGAGTTGTTTGGCGGTCCGTCCTCTCTGCCCTCCTGTAGAGAAACTGCAGGATGGTTATGTAGTTAGTTATTGTTAATAATTTTGAAACGGTACAAAGATTTACATACCTAGGCTCTGATAACAAACAACAATAATACTACAGAGGAGATCCAGAAGCGCCTAGTGAGCGAAATTTGCCGTTTTCTCCGCCTTTAAAAGCAGATAAAATCCAGACTGCTGTCCAGAAACGCCAAGATATTAGTGTACAAAACACTTATTAGACCAGTGCTCACGTACGCAGCTGAGACATGGCTGCTAACTAAGAGGAATGAGAGAGCATTGGACGCTTTTGAAAGGAAAATTTTGAGGTGTATGTTCGGACTGGTTCAAGAAAATGGATTTTGGCGCAGATGTTACAACAGTGAGCTCTATACTCTGTTTAAGGAGCCAAACGTCTCAAAATTTATAAAACTGGGAAGACTTCGGTGGCTGCGTCATGTGGAGAGAATGACCGAACATCAAGCACTAAAGCCCCTGCTGAACTCAAGACCGATAGGGCGAAGGAGCCTGGGAAGGCCAAGATTAAGATGGAGTGACCATGTCCTCAAAAACATACCTACCTTGGAGCTTCTGAACTGGAGAGAGCTGGTATAAAACCGAAATGAGTAGAGGTAAACTCTTGAGGAAGCCAAGAACCACCAGGGATTGTAGACAGTGTTGCCAACTCAGCTCCTTTAGAGCTAGATCTGGCTCTAAATCGACGTCGTCAGCTCCAAAAAAAGTCATTTAGCTTCTTAGCTCGTTTTTCAGATATTTCAGCTCTTATTTGGGTGAAATAATATTCCAAAAATGCAATGCTGTGGTGGAAACATCGGTATAGGGACTTTCCGAAAAAATGAAATTCCCAAAAACTCCGATACAAGTAACTTGCCTAGGCCGGCTATTGCGTATTGCATATTGCATTGCGTCTTGCGTCAGTCTCATTCGAATTCGAATGCCCTTTGCATGTACGTATCATAGCAGTACGTGATTATTTAGCTGGAAGTAATATTTTGCGCGCTGGTACAGGAACTGGAACCGGATGATTACTTAGATTTTTTAGAGGACTAGTCGCAGTCTAACAAAAAAAAATTAAAAAAAAAACAATTTAAAATTCCTGAAGACTTTGATGTTATCAAAAATAATTGTGTAATGAAGATTATAAAAATAAACAAGTTTGTTATCAAAAATTCTAAAGTCCCCCCCCCCCCGGAAACTGGAATTTTTTTCTTCTCTGAAATTTTCTAACAACCCCCCCCCCCCATGCTTTATGTCATTTTCAAAATTTTAGCTCCTTTTTGGCTCTTTTTTGGGTTTCGCCTAGCTCTACTTTAAAATTCGAGTTGGCAACACTGGTTGTAGAGCCAAGAGTAAATAAATCACTAAAATTGAAAAGAGAAAACATGTTTTAATTTGGGAGGCGGGTATGGGTGCCGCCGCCCCGGGAACCATTTATTGGACAACAAACACCTCTGCCACAGGTCACCCCAAGTGGTTCACTATGTTTGGTGACTTAGCAGGGGTACCCGGGTTCATGGGGTTAGGTTTGTCCGGGACTTGGCGGCGGATGCGTCTGCTCAACAACTGCACATACCCTTCACACAGCATCTTAAAAGATGACGTAGGCCCTGAGAGAATTTTTTCTTCAGGGCCTCCTGTGTGGAGCAAATATAAAAAAAATAAAATTGAAATGATTAACCCATTCAATTTAACCGCTTGGGCACCTAAGCTTGTTTTCACGACAATTTAACGTAGGTAGACATAGGAATGACGTATGCCCCGGACCTGAGTTATTAATACTAAATACTATCAAACTCAAAACATGCCTGGTAGATTTTACTAACGTGTTCGTTGAACCTGAGGCCAATATTCAGACATTAGTTTTTCCACAATTTCAGATATTTTAATGCTGAATGGTGCAACTTCCTTCTGCAGATGGTTATTTAATCATATTAGATAGAAGATCCACAGCTAGCTTTCTGAACGCCCGCGTTCAAAACTGACTGCCGCTTCCATCCCCATCCGTACTTACCATGTTTACGATTTTTCCAACAAATATTTTATACAATAATCACTGATAATTTATTTATGACATTGACTAGTTGAAATAGCTTTAATTATTGACCCAGAGTAACTAGTTGCAATTACTTAAACAACTCGTATATAATAACTGTGAACGATCAACATGCAATATGTGTGAAAAAGGTGAAGAAAGCGAACACTTAACCCAATGAAATTTCTTATGTAATCTAACTTTCAATGCTAGATGCCACAGGGAACAAGGAATTCTATCTACTTTTATTAAGGTGGTTCGAACCTGCAGATATTTCGTATCCATAGACATATGAATATTACTAGACCTGCCCTAAGTCATAAAAGCATATTATTTTCCCCTCCCCATACCGGTTCCATTTGGAGCCGGCTAGTCTCGCGTATGGCTTCATCTGAATCCAGAAAAAATGACATCATAATTGTTTTGCGAAATAGCGTCGAGCTCTCATCGGTACATTTAATGAAATAACACGGCAAAAATGGTAGCTTGTGCTTTTAAAACATGTAAAAATAGAAGTGAAAAAGAGAATAAACCCAATTGTCGTATTACATTCCATAGGTAAGCATTATTTTACAATATTTTAAGCTTATTCAGATCATATAATCAGTGTAATAATATGTACTATGAACTACGACATCGCGATATATCTGGCGAGGCATTTCTCGAGTGTGCTCGTCGCTGTTTACTGGGGTAAGTAAATTATGAAACATTTGTCAAAGTGGCTTAACTAAATACAGCAACAAAATATTCAACTCTGAAAATAGCTACGAACTATATTTTGCAGTATTTGGACTTCGCGAGATCGTTCAAAACGTGGCGAGCAATTCGTGCTCCCATGTAAAAAGGTCTATACATTCAAAAGCAGATTATACTTTTAAGAACTCAATGGTGATATTATAATGCGAGATGCCTATATACTGTTAAATTGATTTATTGAAGAATCACAGTCCCGCTACAGTTGGTGTTTACCCCTGGTCTGTATGTTCTGGTCTAGTAATATTCATATGTCTATGTTCGTATCTTAACTCCGAAAGATGCCAATGGATGGCATTGTTATGGGATAATAAAAAAAAATAATTGCAAAACAATGCTTGCAATAAATGACATGAGAAAGAGTTTGAACATGTCCGGATCGCTGTATTTGAATGTGCTGCCCACGAACGGTGCATGCCCGCTTACAGCTGGCCTATTAGGCAGCTATAATATTTAACGCATCCAGAATTTTAATTTAGGTACACACCAAAAAGATTCCTGTTTTACTTTTTAAAAAAGTTTTGAAATCTTGAATCCTAAAATTTACAAAAGGACTGACTCACTGTTAAGTTTGATTTGCTTTCCAGAATTTGACAAGCAATATACCTTCCACACATCTCTCCTGAACAAGCCGGACCTGCCTTCCTGGCTACACTATGTGTACAGCACCAGGCACCATCTGGGCTTCATCTATGGCACTCCCCCCTACCTCCAGAAGGATATTCGGGTGAGTTATGCACGGAAGTAGAGTCTTATGTTGTAGCTGTATGCCCATATCAAACAAGACATCTTATACCATGTCATAAGAGACAGTATGGGTTCTCATTACCCCTTAAACCAGCCCTGTCCAACCCGCAGCGCCCTTACGTGCGGCCTGCGGTCGTATATTAAGGTTTTTCTGTTCTTTTGGGAATTAGTAGAGCTCTTGATACGCAACTTGTCCGATCGCGTAACAAGGACCAATCAGTGCAGATTAGTATTTAGATTTACTCACAATAATGCGATCGTACAAGTTAGGAATCCACAGCTAAACAGGTGAACTTATTTTAGTGATATATTATTAATTAGTATATTAATTTTTTAGCCGTTAAACAGGATTTTGAAGAAAAAGAAACTCGTTGAAGAAAAAAGATAATTTTGTAACCGTTGGGAAGACGATTATTTCTTTATAACATATATATATTTCACCTTAAAAATATTGTTTATTTCAATTCTTTTATATATCGAGACACAAATAGACGTATATATTGCAATTTTTGTTTATACATAATATCTATTATGTGAGACTTCTTATCATTTTTACCAATGCATTTTATTTTATTATATGCTTTTGTCGTAATATTTTATTTTTTTCAGTGTATTATGTTTTATTTATTGTTTTAATTTTGAAGTATTTAAAATAACTGTGATATTCAACTATTAAACTAGAATGTAAAAGCCCGTTAGGGCGTAATAAATAAATAAATTAAGGAGGTAGCAACCCGGTATTGAAATTACAAAAGAAT
This sequence comes from Limnephilus auricula, assembly GCA_951813805.1. Lineage (NCBI taxonomy): Eukaryota > Metazoa > Arthropoda > Insecta > Trichoptera > Limnephilidae > Limnephilus > Limnephilus auricula. The sequence goes on along the minus strand of OX638409.1, from coordinate 9,686,818 downwards.
TGCCTATTTAACTTGCTAAATTAAAGCTACAACGAATATCTTGACAAACAGCTATAATTTTTTTTTTTTTTACATTAACTCCACACAGAAAATAATTTTCCTCAGGGCCTATGTCATCTATGAAGACGCTGATGTGTGGAGGGTTTTTTGAGGAGAGGAAGGAGTAAACGTGGGTCTTGAAGAGACCCATGTTGTAGGAGGAAACACAGTGGCCGGCAAATCGTTTCACAGCCGAGTTGCTGAACTCAAGAACGAGTCGTAGAAACGATCCGTTCTCATCTGACAAATGTCAACCGTGTACATATGTTGGGCGCGCACTTGGCATGTTTCCCGACCATGCACCGGTGCCGAGGGGATCAATGATGCTAGTTCCTCGGAGCATCTTCCATTGAAATACTGGTAGAATAAGGACAGCATTTTAAAGATTGCAATCTGTTGTTAATCTATCTTTCAATCGGACCGCCCGTTTATGCACATAGTCGAGGTTTTTTTTAAAGTATTGTGGGGCTCCAGACCAGAGGTGGCTGCCAAATTCAACCGTGGGGCGCACTTGCGATTTGTACAGAGTTAGCAGTTGTATACTATTAAAGTATCTGCGGGCCCTGTACAGTACGCCCAGCTTTTGAGAGGCTGGCTTAACTCTGGCTCCGACGGAGCTCCCGTACCTGAGCTGGTCACTTAGGGTTACACCAAGTATATCAATGGAGGGCCTGTTCAGAAGATTGCTTCCGTTGAAGGAGACTAGATTTTAGTCGTAATCAGACATGATTGGGTCTTTGAAACATTGAATTCAACGAGGTTACATTGAACCCGTTACCGTTAGCTATATACATATGTACATCACATTGCTCCCTCTCGCCTCCCGACCTGTTTGCACTGTTCCAAATTCGGTATACAGCACTCGGTTTTGTCGAATATTTACCGGCCCTTGACTGCCTTTTTGATTTTTTTATCTCAAAATGCATTCCAATAATCTGACACTTCCACTAACACAACATCAGACTGGTTTTCTTGATGTTGAGATTGAACTCTACTTTTGGTCCATGTAATGTATTAGGATTCACTCAAGGTTAGAAAGGAGACTCTTTTAATAATTCACTTTGTTTTTTAGCGAACAAGTATAAAAATTTTAGTGACACCGAAATAATGGCTCCATGTTATTCTGACCATGAGATCTCAGCGTCTGAATTCCCTTAGTAAATTTATTCAGACACGATACTTCCTCACATGATAATTTATCACATCATATAACTCACATTAACCTAACCTAACCTTACCCAACCTAACCTAACCTAACTTAACCTAACCTAAGGTTAAAAACCCCAACTATCAGTTTTCGACGCTTCGAGACATTATGAATTATCTTGTGAGGAATTAACATCCAATGAAAAGTTTGTACTCATACACTTAAAAAGTTTCCACTGAACATTCTGGTCACTGAAATAATACAACCCAAGGAATTTAATTTCCCCCGAACGGAACTGATATGTGTTTCTTTCTAGATAGTTTGATGCAGAAGAGACTAATAATTAATTTTACAAAGAATATATTAACTTCAGTTCTGTTGTAAAAGAGAGTAGTAAAACTTACTGGCCTGCCATCTATCTTAATAATCACAAACTATTTATTCTAAATCTTATGCTAAATTCGAACCTGGATCCAAACCAAATTTCATTTTTGTTTGAATCTTCACTTCATTTCTGTCAGTCCATTTTTTTTTATTTTTTTTTTTAATGTTTCTTTATTCTTTGAATAGTAAATATATAACAATTGTGGAATTTATGGCCGTTAATTTGATCCAATGTTGTTATTTTTATTTGTTTGGAAGTACATAATAATGATGGATGGATGTGTTTCAGCTACAAATCGTGGCGCTGAACCGGGAAGACTATGAAACCAGGAGGTTGGTAATCCCAGTGCATATTCTGAAGAAGGAGAACATCGCCACCTACCAGGTGCAGATGAAGATAGACAACCTCAACGTGGAGGACATGCTCGATGAACATAGGTAAGATTCATATATTATTATAATATGTTACGCTCATCGGCAAATCAAAACTAGCATTCAGTCCGAAAGGACGTCTGTCTTCAGGAGTATTATTCTAATTCCGGTACGTCAATAAACAGGCACACTGCTGTAAAGAACCCAAGTCTTTTAATAAGCAACCTATAGTTATAGTGTACTGGAGTACACAGGTTCAAGTACTTACTACATTACGAACATCTTAGGTTAGAACAATAGTAACAATAGACATAAGAAAGTATTACTAGAGAATACCAGAAATTGGTCCCTTTTAAATCAAATTCTCGACGTATTGACTCTTTCTTACAAAAAACAAATTGATTTTGAAAGATTGTTATTTTATCTGGTAGACGCAGTTTTAAAATTTTGAAAAACTAAGAGTATTTTTAATATACTAAGGTTATACCGTTGGTCGTTGGCAGATTTGTGAATGAATAGATTCTATTAAACAACACAAATTTCAATCATATAACCATTCAACAAAATAAATCAATCCATAATCTAGTAAACACAGTTTTCAGCATTTTAATTTTAGTTAAATTAAAATCATTAAAAAATTAATCCGAGAACGTGTTTTGTGATGAAAATACCTCCCTTTTCCTATTTATTTAAGGTCTTAAAAACTAAAATATTTAAAAAAATTTTTACACACTTATTTTGTTTAGACATTATTGAAAAATCATAAATACTTATGATCAAAAAAATACTTACAAGAAGTACCGATATTTAATAATTTATCATCATGCGTTTTGAGCGTTTTTATTGCTAACTTGAATGTAGGTATTTTGAATGAAATAAATCGATATTAAATTTTTAATTTAAAAAATTAGATACGGGGAATAATCGATCTTTCTCATTAGAACCTCCCTGTTCAGTTGCAAGCATTTTTATACTTTTATTCTCAGCTGATAGTCAATCGCTCTTAACAGAATAAGCTGAGAAATAAGGTTTGCTGTTTAACTTCATCAACAACAGAAATAACATTTTTATGACCATCGAAGTTGTGCTTATTTATATTTCTATTAAAAAATAGTTTTGACTGAAATTTGACTGTACTTACAATTGTAACAGATTCCAGAGGCTTTTTCGTTGCATAGCAGAGCAAAGTCTGATGGAACAAACCGTGTTGCGCCACCTCCTTCTTTAGCGAACGTTTCGGACACATCTGTTACATGTTACACGCATCTGTCCTGATGATGACACTGTAATGCTGTCTGTAACGTTGGCTAATGAAGGAGGTAGCGCAATAATATCTCTAAAATAAAGCACTATAATACTAATGTTCTATCTAGAACAGCCATCATGTGGCCAAATGTCACCCAACATACAAGAGGTTAATAAACATCACACTTCCAAATATTAATATGAAAACATTGCGGTTTGAAGCTAATGAATCCGCCTAGAATTTCATCATTTATCCCATATTTCTAGGTTTTATAAAAATCTATTTAAATTTGTAATTCGTTTAACCTATCTAAATCTGGGTAGCCATCGCTCGAATGATTAAACCACCTATAACTTTGTTCTGCAGGCTTACAATAGAAAAGCCTCTTTGGCTGTCAGCTCTCTTCCATTCTTACTTCATATGTCCTACCAGGGGAAACTGTCTCGGTTGTATTAATCTTGTTTTTGACAGTTTTTTAAACTTTGGTACCACTCTAATTCCAGGATGGAGCGCCTAAAAGACGTCTTCCGCAAGAAGCTGTGGCGGGAGGAGGACCTCTACACCACCTTCATGGCCTCCGCCATTGACCTTGGAGCTCGCCTGCCTTTGAGACCGAGCGAGGGAGAAGGGTAAGTCACTATTATCTTATATATTAACCTCTCCGCTAGTGAGTTTTCGCGAACAACACTGTACGTGGGGAGTGATTATTTGAAATATTTTTTTATATATCATCAACTTTGAATAAAAATCAATCCATGCAACTAAACCAACATTGAAAACCACACGTTCTTACAAAAAACTTTTTCTTTCCTCTGACGATAGATGCCAATACAAGTCAAACATTTTCATTATGTAAATATGACGGCGTTTGAATTATAGCCGCGGACGCAACGAACGTTGCAGCCACACTCGTCTGGGCTTTTTTTCACTTCACCGCAACTTTGCGGCCATACTCGTGGAGAGGTTAAGATCATTATTATTATCATTATGACATCCCCTCCAATCTTCAAGCGTGCAAGTGAAGGTAAGCCTTTTATTTTGAGGTATTAATCTAGATATTTTGTGCTTACATCTTATAGCATTTGTAAAAAAGCCTTAACCTCTTGAATGCCAGGTGTTTTTGGAAAAAATCGCGCGAAATTATCTTCCCGGCTTTTGCTCAAATATCGTATAAAAACAAAGGAATTGTTTTTGTTTGTGATTGTTTTCTGTTTGCCAGATAATGTACCTTATTATTCATATATATTTCATGATAATATCGTTACAAGTTTTCCCAGAATAGCTATTTTTAACAAAAAAATGTGAAAATATTTCCCATTCGACAAAAAAATGTAAATAAAATATACTCATACGAAAATGATAATTTTTTTTTATTTCTCTACAAACCTGAATAGACACCCTACATGAAAAAAACCAATTCAAAGGTGTTTTCGAAGAAGTAATGACATAAATACTTGTTTGAAAATGAAATGACAGTTGAAAACCGTTTGTAAAAGTGACGCCAAGTTGACCATAGATATTTATTATAAATTATTCAGATGGGTTGGCGCTATGCGGATTTTTGCTATGTCAAGACCGAGAACGGCGCAAGCGATTCTGACCTTGTTCTTCATACAACTTCTTTTTACATAAGGAACGAAATCGCTTCAAAAATTTTTTTTTTTTAAATTTCGACCCGCGGCCACCGGTGGGCGAACGGCAGTCGAGAGGTTAAGCAATAGAAATTTCCGGGAGTTCGGTTTAGGATTTGGCCACATTCATTCTGAAAATCATACCTCCGAATATTAACACACTTTGGGTGGGAAAGTTTTACCTTTTATGCCGGTCCTACTTGTACCACCATCCCGGGAACCATTTATTGGATAACCAACACCTCTGCCATAGGTTACCCCAAGTGCTTGCGGACTTTTGGTGTTTAAATGGGGGTGCCACGTGGTGGGCGGGACCGGGAGAGGCTGATTGACGGAGATTTTTTACCTCTCCATACGGACACTCTTGACCCATCGCATTGTATCATTTTGCTGGACTTCAATGCACTGTATATTTATCTTGTATTATATTTATATAAGCTGTTTATTTCTTACAAAGTAAATAAATAATGCATTGGGAGGGATGGATTCATACGTCACTCATGGACACATCAACCCTCAGATTCCTATCCACTCCTCATACCTTTTTACTTCTCAATATTTCCTCTCCTTCCTTTCATTAAAAAGGCGTACACGGTAAGTTGACGTAGACACAATTATTTTCCTCGAGCTCCAACTCCATATGTCTACCTACGTTAAATTGTCATGAAAACAAGCTTATGTGCCCAACCGGTTAATGTAAAAAACCCCTTGAATTACGGAGGCCTTATTTTATTCAGCTGCAGTTTCACACGTTACATTTCGTCGCTCTAGTTCGTTTTTGTCCTACAGACCATTTTTAGTGAAATTGAGTTAAGTATGCAGTTGTTCTTAAAAAGCATTTATTTATACTTGACAAGTGAAAAAAAAAAATTCAAAAAATTATTTAAGGGGTTTTTAAAACGCATTTTGTCTTACGTCACCCCAAATGAAACCACATTTCGTTCGTGTTTATCTAACATTCACGCGTTGGCCAAAATAACCCCTCTTTTTTAAACCGGCCGTTCAGTTGTATTTCATAGAAATGTATCTAACATCCAAGCCGCATCTTAGCCTACGTATGCAATACAAACGCTCTGTTACGGCCGTATTACTCTAATAGACCGAACAGCCAATAGCAGCGCAGCCGAGGACCACGTGATTGCTCTCATTTAAAACATTTGTTCATTAGCGCCGAGGAAGTAAACATCTTCATTTGTGATTTTGCTATTTACAAAGTTATTTTAGTGGTTTTCTCTGAGATTTCTCTACACAAAGTGCCTAATGATGTACACCGTAGAAAAGGATAAAAATTTCCAAGGAAAATATACCAGGTAATTAATTATTTATTATTTTATCAGCAAATTGTTTCAACTGATCGTTCGTTACAGCTCTTTACAGGGTGGTTATAATAACATTGTGTATCTCGATTATTAAATATATTATATATTATGTATTTCGATTATTAAATATTTTATATATACATATTTTTTTATTTTTTATTTATTTTTTTTGGATTACAATATTTGCCAAGTTCAATATTATTGTGAAATATCGTACTATAAATTCAAATAATCTAATGTCGAAATCGTAAAGTTAAAATTAATTGATTGCAATCAATATAATTTGTAAAGTATTTAATTAATTGTAATTGTAATAAGTAATTGATTGCAATCAATATAATTTTTAAAGTTAAAATTAATTGATTGCAATCAATAAATCAAATCAATTTATTGAAAAAAAACGACAGTATTTTTATAAAATTAATAAATTGAAAATTTTAGTAACTTTAGAAAATTAAAATTTCGTTTTATAAAATTAAAATTCCATTTTATCGTGACAAAGACATTGATTTCGAAATATATTGATAATAACGTCAGGAAGAACGATTTTAGATCCGCTTGTAAAGGCCCAGAAATCCATAATTAGAGTCATTATGCGTAAACCCTACAGGTTCTCAAGCGACAAACTCTACAAAAAATTTAACGTTCTTGATGTTCGTCAAAACTTCATAAAAAAGATTATTATCCATGTACATAAAAATATAGAAAATTTTAATAAAATTGATCACAAATACAATACAAGAAGTCACAACAGAAAGGATCTCTTCGTCCCAGGGAGCAATACGGCAAAGTATCAAAAGACGTATGCGTATCTGGGACCGAAATTATACAATAAAATCCCCCCAGACTTAAATATTAAAAATTGCAAAATGTCCTGCATTGGTTCAATAATAACTAAATGGTTGATTGGCTTGGGTAGGGAGGAGTCTGAAAAACTATTATATAATGTGACTTAAAACGATACATGGTTACCTATGAATGGCACATTTAGTAAAAACTTAGTACATAGGTATTAATTAAAAAAAAAAATAATAATTTAAATTGCATTTGGCACTTTACACACTTTGGTTCCTTAGAACAGGCAATCTGCCTAGCTAGGAACTAATATCGACCTAAAACAACGTAATAACACTTGTATTCATTTTAAATATATTCTCTTATTATGTAATATTATTTGTTATTTTGGCTTTAAATGTATCAAATGTAAATAAATAAATAAATAAATTGTTCAGAATAAAGAAGAGTATATATAAGAAGATGTATGAATGTGAATGAAGCAAGGGGTGTGTGCCAAGACCGAGTGGTTTGGCGGTCTGTCCTCTCTGCCTACCCCTGCGGGGAAATGGCGTGATGGTTAGTTAGTTAGTTAGTTAGTTTGATAATATTGATTAAGTAAGTGGTATACACAAAGAGATTTGTTTTTATTTAATTAAAATGACTCCAAAAAGTGAATTTGCTACTATTAAAGAAGTATTTTAAGTCATTTAATTGTTCATGCATCATTTACATGAATGAACGGTAAAGGTAATTTCTAATCAATGTTTTATTTTTTGTTTGTTACAGAATTGACAAAGTTAAAAGAATTTTAAACTTTGATACTGTAGCAGGTGATCATGACGAAGCTGTTATTTATTTAAATGGTTCAATCGTCTTCCCCGTTGATAAGGACATTGTGAGAGTGACACCAGAGAAACAAACGTTGACAAGGAAACGAAAATCAAATCCACAAACATGGAACAAAAACTTAATAAAACAACTAAGGGAGACTGGACATGAATATATCGACAAAAAAGGTAATATTCACGCAGCAAAGACGGTCAAAGGTTCCTGCATATTAGCATGCCACTTCAAGTGTTCCGAACACTTTAGTCAGGCAGACAGGGAAAAAATTAGGGATATATTTTATACTTTATCGGATAGCAAAAAAATTCTATTTTATGAAAAATATACCCATCGACACGAAGCTGACCGAAAAAGAACTAAAAATACAATTAGCAGAAGACAGTTCACTTTCTCTTATTTTTTTAAATGTAATGGAGTACTTCGAAAAGTTTGCAAAAAAATTTTTTGTGGTACCTTGGATATATCGTACAAACGGATTTATTACTTTCATGCTACAGGTAAAACACCTATTGGTCTAGCGCGATCTCCAGCCAAAGGGAAGAGAGGCCACAAAATCACTAGTATAGAGAAGATAAAAGAGATTAAAGAACACATAAACTCCTTCGCTAGAATTGAATCCCATTATTGCAGAAGCACATCAAAACGTGAATATTTAGACAGTTTTTTAAGCATTCGAAAAATGTTTGATATTTATAAAATGGTTTATTCCCATCCTGTTAAGGAAAATATTTATAGGAAAGTGTTCAACGAACAATTTAATCTATCTTTTCACCAGCCAAAAAAAGATGTACGTGATATGTGCTCAGAGTTTAAAATGATTGCAAACCCTACAGCTGTGAAACAAATTCAGCATGATGAACATTTAAAAAGAAAGGAAATTGGCAACGAAGAAAGAAATAAGGACAGGAAAAATATGGAAGATAGTACTGCAATTATCATTTTCGATCTTGAAAACGTATTTAGCCTGCCTAAAGCAAACGTTTCGTGTTTTTTTTATAAATCTAAATTAAATGTGTATAATTTAACAGGTCATTGTAACCAAAATAAAACAGTGTATAATTGTATTTGGAACGAATGCGTAAGTGGGCGGTCTGGTAATGATTTAGCCAGTGCCTTAATTAAGATACTTGAAAATGTCGTTCAAGATTTACCTCATCTTAAGAAACTCATTCTCTGGTCTGACAGCTGCGTCCCCCAAAATCGAAACTCATTTATGAGTACTGCCATTATAAATTTTTTGTGTTCTCCTATTCAACCGCATAATTTAGAAGTAATAGAACAAAAGTATTCTGAGCCTGGCCATGGAAATTTACAAGAGGTGGATGCTGTGCATAGTCTCATTGAAAGGCATATTCGTAATATGGAGATATATAGTCCTTTAACTCTCATGCGTGCTCTAATGAAATTAAAATCTAAATCTCTAAAAATGAAGTTCATGCAAATGCAACACAATGATTTTTTATTGTACAATTCGCAGGCAGCGAAATTTTCGTTTTATAAAATCCCTTATACGAAGGTTAAAATGTTGAAATATACGAAGAGTAATTGTCATTGTCTAGAATTTAAAATCGGATTCATTGAAGATTTTGTTATTGTAAACATCAGGCCTTCGTTAAAGTTTAACATCATTTCCGATTTACAAGTGAAACCATCTGAAACAACGGTTTCTTCAAAAAAAATTGAAGATATCAAAAGCATGTACAAGTATATGCCTTTAGATGACAAAAATTTTTTTGTTGCTTTGTTTAACTCCGAAACACTTAAAAGCGGTTCAATAAAAAATGTCGTTAAAAAATCTTCCAAGGCTAAAGCCTTTACTGATTCAGAAGTAATTGCGAGCGTACTTACTGTTAACAAAGACACGGCAATTAGAATTACTGAAAGTACAAACCAGAAAAAAAAACTAAAACCGTATCCGAATGCTCCTCAAATTGAACAAAAATCTGTAAAAAGACACTCAAGAAAAAATAAATAATTTTTTATTAATAAGTGGTTTATATATACGAATGCATTTATATTATTATTCCTGGCTATAATAGTTTTCTTGTGATGTTAAAAAAATACAATGATTAGCCTACGGATAATGAAAGTGTTTTTTTGTTGCAAATTTATTGCCTGATATTTTTTTATTGTTTTTATCTACTTTTATGTAATAACTGAAATCTTTGTGTGAGAGTTAACAAAATTTTAGTTGTGATATTTCGATCAAAATAATTAGCACGGGGACAATTAAAAGTTTTTGTATTTGGTATATTTAGTGCCTCATATGATTTTTGTTTATCTACCAAATCTTAGTGTAAGAATTCTACTTGTGATATTTAAGACAACCCAATTATTAGAATAAGGAAATAAAGGAGTTTTTGTTTTCGGTATGTTTAGTTCCTAATATATATAAGTTTATCTACCAAATCTGTGTAAGAATTCTACTTGTGATATTTAATACAAGACAATTATTAGAATAAGGAAATAAAGGAGTTTTTGTTTTCGGTATGTTTAGTTCCTAATATATATATGTTTATCTACCAAATCTGTGTAAGAATTCTACTTGTGATATTTAATACAAGACAATTTTATTAGAATAAGGAATTGAAGGAGTTTTTGTTTTCGATACATTTAGTGCCAAATATACCTATACATACTTTCATCAACCAAATCTTAGGCTAGGAATTCTACATTGTGTTATTTAAAAACACAATTATTGGGATAAGGACAATGAATAATGTGTTGCTATTGGTGCATTTAGTGCCTAACATTTTTATATATTATGTTTATCTACCAAATCTCAAAGTAAGAATTCTACTTACGATATTTAAAACAATAAAAAAATTAAAATAAGTACAATGAATAAGTCTTTGTTTTTGATATATTTGTGCCTAATATCATAAGTTTATCTGCCTATACATAATTACTTAAATCTTTGTATAATAATTCTACTAGTAAAGTGGCATTCCTAGTAATATTCAAAACAAGTCAATTTTTTTTAAACATAGTAGAATGACAATGAATACGTTTTTTGTACATTTAGTAACTAAGATTTGTTATACTAAAATTTGTCTACCCATCTTCTTACTGCTTACACCTTAATGGGGGAAATGTACGTGTAAAAACTTATATATGTGTAAAAACGTAATAGAATGACAATAAAAAACGTTTCTATTATTTTATAGATTTAGTGCCTAATATTTCTTAGATGTTCGTTTGTTTCTTACCTATTCCTTAATTTTTTGTGCAAGCATTGTATTTTAGAAAAAAGATTGTTCATCGCAAAGCTAATAAAAACTTTATAATTATTCGCACATTTAATTAAAATACTATTAATTACCAACCTTTCCAATCCATTCCAGTCCTTTTCGTAACCCTTCAAATAATTTCACCCAACCAAGTGGTAAAACATAATGGGTGGTCGATATGTCAAATACCGGAACACTAAATTTTGGTTAGAAAGGTTTTATGACCTCTTTGTTACAAATCGATATTGTGCAATAGATATCCTTAGCCATGTGTTCCAACATCAAATCATTTAAAAAAAAGAATTTGTCGTCTATTGTTCTGAAAATCCCTAAGACTTTTAGGTCCTCTACCTATTGTGTTTCGAAATCCTTTGAAATGTTTATTTTTAAATTATGGGTTTACACTTCTGTTATCACACATGGTGACCTCCGTGGTCGAGGGGTATGACTCTCGACTAGCTACCCAGATGTCACGGGTTGAAATACCGGCATGCACAATTGCACAAGTAAATTTTATTTGATTGATTTGTGTTATTTTACAATTAAATAATTTAAAAAATATATATATCTATAAAATTATATTTTTAAAAACATGGTTGTATTTGCGGCAAGTTCTAGAGTGGTAGATACTCTCAGTATCCCTCTGGTGTAAGACCACCAATCAGAATTCAAACGTTGCTTGAAATGAGTTGCTTGTTTTCCAGGTACTTCCCAACCTTCCTCTTCCCTATCTCCTTCCCCTTTCCACTACCTTCAGCCTCCCAAAATACCCCAATTGGGATGCCATAGTTCACTGGCTCTAGGCGGTCGGAAGCAGTTGATTAGCGCCGTTTTAGTGCAAACTCACTTCCAGGGCGCTTTATAATAATATTGATTAATGATGAATATACATAGGATCTAATTAAAAACATACTTTTTGCACTGATTGCATTCACCGATCGTCAGCAATATAACAAGCAATGAATTCATCGATGAGTGCAATGCCGCCTGATACAATTTTTATTAATAAGATGTCTAAAAATGTAAGTTTTCATTGATGATTTTACAACGTTATTATTGCACAAAAAGTCATTTTTAAAATTTGTTTCCCTATCAAGTAAGATTTTTTTTAATTGACGCAAAAAATTTCATGAATGTTCTAAGAAACTGTTTAAAAATCACACCTGAATTTTTCGGTCTCACCTCAAAAATATAACTAATAAGTTATTAAGTTATATTATTAACATTTAAGCTAAACCCAAAAGTATCAAAGTTCAATGATAGATCTATTTTCAATGTTATAATAATATTAATTTGAAATGCTTTCCGATCTCCCTGTAATACCTAGCTCGTTAGATAAATCAACCTCACGCAAGAGTACGCGCTCTTGTCCAACATCCAGTGTCCTTTCTCCAATATCCGTCTTGAACAAACAAGATTTCATCACTTTGTCCTATATCCAAATTAAAAACGCGTTTTCTGCTTAATTTTTAACATTTAAAACATATCATACTTAAAAATAATAATTTCTATTACTATACATCGTTTTAGTAATCATACATTGGAGCTTATTTCATTTTATATGCCTTTTTTGTAAAAAAAACTTTTAAGCGCTTTTTCTCGCGATTTACATATTGGTCTGTTGGAGAAAAACGAACTGAAGCGACGATTTCTAATCCATTTTTACCCTTTCCAGTGTGGTTCTGAAGCTGGGCAGCTACAAGAACTACTCTGCAGAGCTGCTGCAGCTGCAGGAGGAAGTGCGGCCCCTAGCCAAGATGAGCTGGTGTCCGCGGGACTTCAAAAGGACCACAGTAGAACGGCTGTTCCGGGACGCCGGTTTCAATCTGGACTGGTGCGCTTTCAAATTGGTAAGCCTCCACACAATTTCCCTCAGGACCTATGACATCTTTTGAGATGCTATATGTTGGTTTTCTTTGAGGAGATGAAGGAGTTACCAGTTAAAGTTAGACCAATTAAACTAACCACAAGTAATGTTATTATCGAAATCACAACATTTTTATGTTTTGGACAATCGCATTATATTCCAACTACGTACCTTGAATGCTGACTTGTACTAATTCATTTGATTTTTTAGTATTTCTAATTCATGCAAACAAATTTGAATCCCTTATTCTCACCTAACGAGTCATCTGTCGTAAGCCCGCCGGCGTGCGGGTGACAGCTGAGAGTTTAAAAAATAAAATGCGATTTTAACCCTTATTTATACAGAAACTTTGTAAGGACAAGGTCTGAATCGCTTGCGCCAATATCATTCCAGACTTTACTTTTTATTAGAGCACTCTAGCTCCTAGGAATGCTCTGATATTAATTTTCTATGAAATACCTCTCACTGACATTCAAGAGGTTGATAGATACTACGCACTAGAAATGCTTTCCATGTAGATTTGAATGGAAACCTATGACGCCACCGACTTGGTTTATTACCTTTTGGTTCTAGCCCATTTAGCATACGCTCTGTCTTTTTTACGCTGCTGACATCTTCGGCCGGCATGGTCGAGGGGTAAGGCATTAAAGTCCCAACCCGAAGGTCGCGGGTTCGAACCCGGCGTGTACAGATACATTTATTTGATTATATTTCACATTTAATTAATTAAAAATAATAAATGAAAATAAAATAATAAATAGAAATAATATTGAGCTTCCAAACTGGAGAGAACTAGTACAAAATAGAGATGAGTGGAGGAAGACTCTCGAGGAGGCCAATACCCACCAAGGGTTGTAGAGCTAATTGTGATGATGATGATGAATAAATAGTATATTTGCGACACGTTCCTGAGTCGAAGATACTCTCAGTATCGCCCTGGTGAAACACCACTATTCACAATTGAAACGTTGCTTGAAATGGCTTAAGCCATGTTTGGTGACCAGATCTGAATAGCCAGGTACTCCCCCACTTTCCTTTTCCCCATCTCCCTCCCCTCCCCAATACCTTCAGTCTCACAACATACTCCAATTGGGATGCCATTGTCTCACTGGCTCCAGAAGGGAGCAGTTGTAAAAAAAAATCTTCATTACATTTGATCGACAGAAGATAGCAAATTTTCTGTATTCGAAAGTTTAGCTAATGGACTAGCTTTTGGATCAAGAAAAATACCTACATTTTTTTCTTGGTTACTCGCTAATGACAAATATCTCATTTATACAACTCTTTTACATCGCAGGTTGAGGTTCCAAATCCAGCCACCGCGAAACCCAACCCGGTGAACATGCTCCGAAAACATGGTGAATTCAACGAGAAGATGCGCAAAGACGAGGACTTCCACAACAGCTGGGACGAGGATGTAAAGCCGCACATCCAGAAATGGATGCCGCCGACCAAGAATTCTGTCCCGCACCGGAGTTATGCCCACGAGTTTACTGTGTCAATAATTGTGCCCGTGATGGCCATGATTCTGTTGGTGTCCGTGTTGAGCTTGATTCTGTGCTTTCAAAGACAGGGAATGTAAGTATTTTTTAAATTATCTGATAGCGGTTTCATGGCAAAACAGAACATGAAGATAAATAGAAAGCAAATATCTAACCTAACCTATTCTTTTATCATGTTCTGTTCTACCGGTTACCACTCTGATGGCTGCTTTCACCAATGAAAACCGAGTAAATGTAATAAAAATCTTAAATGATGCACTGCATAAAAGTTCATATATGATGCTTCATAAAAGGACATGTATGAAACGACATACGCTGTGGGGTGCCGTTCAGAAAGGCATCTGCTCTGGTGTCGGGTCAAGTTGTGGCCGCGGCGCAGATTCTGTGCGGCACATGTACAGGCGAACAGAATTTCCCATGAAAATCTCGCTTTTTCAGGTATTTGCATTTTGAAAGACTACATAAATCATTAGTAAATTATTACATAATTTCAAAGTCAGAATTGGGCTCGAAACTCAACATTCTCACAAACGACCACCGCCCAAGCAGGTACAAGCTGAACTAAGCTGCGTCGCAGCATATTTTGATCACCGATTTCTGCATCGTCTGTCCTGTGGCGACATTTCTGCTCTGCACATTCTGCGTGGCCTACGTCCTAGTCTAATCTTAGCATATGCCTATCTTAGCATATGCCTATCCTAATTATTGTTGTTGTCCAGTAGCAATGTTGTATTTAGTATTAATAATTTCTCAGTGATTAGATTAAACCACAGCAAACTGGAATCACTTTTCCATTTGTGAATTTCATCTTTCTTGGCATTTCCTTTAATAAAATATGTAATACAACATTAGGACCCCGGTTTGTAAACTCATTTGACTTATATGTATGTTAACTTTTTCTCTGTTAGCTTCTCCCGCTTGCATTAATGACATTACAAAACATAGATACATTGTACAAATCTCAAAGTGTAAACGGTAATTGTCGTACTTTCAATTTAGTACAAACTGTCAGGCGTCACGTTAAGTTGTGTGCCATCTCTAACCAAATTGCACAAATACGTTGTGGTGTTAATTGTTTCCCGAAGATTTTCAGCTCCATTAGAGAAAGTGAGGTAGCGAACGTAGCAACACATAAGTATAAGAAGGAAAACCTACTGGTAGTAGGTAGTCTCATCCAGTGTTCCGTGTTCGTCTTAGGTCTTAGTATAAGTGAGTGTAGTGCCATCTCAGTCACAACCGTGATGTAGCATTTTATGCAACTTTTTAAGTATGTAAAAGTTTCCCGTTCCTATATCTATCGCGTTCATACTGAATGAACTTTGCACTAATAATTTACTGGAAATGTTGTTAGAAAATAATGTGTCTGTATGTTTGTAATGTCTTTGGTTGGCATCGATTTTTTCTCGTTAAAAATATTGGTAAACTTAACGGATAAAGGCTTTCTTTCCAGTTGTGAAGTCAAAATGTTGAATCCAATCACCGAAATTATCAATGTTGTATGTTGTAAATGTATGTTGCTATTGTTGTTTTAATATTTGCAGGGAAGATAGGAAGTTTGTAGAGTACTTACATAATTTGTTTCTCCCGTTCACCGATTACGTGGAAGAGAAAAGGTAGTGTTATTTATTTATGTTGTTTGCTTATGCTGAATTAACAATATGGCTTTGCATAATATTTCGCGGAAGTGTACAATAAAAAAATATTATATATTTCTTACTTCCTTCCCATTTGTAAATAAATTCATATTTTTTTACCTCACTTATAATATAATTTAACAATCCATAGTTTTATTGAAAGTTAAACCTATTGGGCGCTTTTTTTATTACCGTGACGACCTTCGGAAACGGTACGGCGACGTTAATGGCTTGCGCCATCTCATTCCTTTAATACAAGTGAGGGAGTAGCAAGAAAATGATTACTTTTCTTGCCTCTCCCTCACTCGTATTAAAGAAATGAGATGGTGCTACCGTCGCCGTGCCGTTTCTGTGGGTAATGATAAAAGTTCTCACTTTTTATATAATTACTTGTTTTTTGTCTTCTTTGATCATGTAAAACAGCATACAGTATGAGTTTTTTCACTTCTCTTCAAAATTTTGTTTCGTCACTAACATCGGCAGGGTGATTTTGTATCTTTTGCGACAGCGTAATGCATTTTAAATCGGCCGTATATGACCCATTTTGACAGTTTTCTTAAATGTGTAACTCTGCATTGGGCCAACGAGTGAAATACTGCGCTCATGTTAAGACTCCAACCTTTAAAAGTAGTTACCCTAACGCCAGAGATGACAGTGTGTTTTTCCACGTAAGCCTCATTAAGAGATGTCAGACGTGGGAAAATTTGCAAACCGAATATTATCGCGTACAAAAAAAAAATTATATGACAAACGATAGCCATTTATGAATGCCTTCTACTCACCTTATATTATGTAAGTTGCTTTAATAATTAATAAATAGTGATTTGTGTTTTTAAGTAAGTAGGTAATTATGACATGTAGGCGGGAAATTGGCAAACTGAATGCTTCAAAATTTCCGAGTGCTTTAGGCTGAAATTTATTATACAGCGGAACGCTACATTGGTTAAACCAGAAATTGGGGTTTATTTTTAAACATATTTGCTATTCGGTTTGAAGTGTGCCTTTTGTTTCTCTGTAATTATTCTTACTTTACCAGTTTTTTTGGTTTTTGGCCTTTCTTGTGAGTTTTATGTATAATGAATATACCTCTATTGTATTAAAGGCGTGGCTGTAGCAAAATGAGAGACAACAGCAAGGTTCAGTCGTCCATCTTCAGCAGTGATGTGACGGGTCCGCACGCCAGCAGCAGTACTGCCAACCTCAACAACTACCTCGGAGACGACATCAGCACTAAGAGCACTGGAATTAGGTATATATTCATAAACGAGTATTTAACTACTTGAATGGAGAGAAACTTTCTTAAAGGGACTCCTAACAGGAGACTTCCACCTCAGGAGACACATCATTAAACATTGAAAGAGTTCATAAAAAATTCCTACATTTTTTAGTTTTACGCATCTATGGAACATATCCATATTTATATCCATCGAGATTTATTCTACTAACTACCATTCTCTAGAAACTCGTAGATGTTTTGCGTTCCTAAAATAATTCTTTCAATTAATCAATGGCCTCATCTCTAACGGTGAGCTTCTGGCGCAAATCAATTTATTTGTACCAGAGTCTCACTCTCGGGCACGTCGCCATAACATATTATATTGCCGATTGAGTCGTACAAATCTGTACCCGAATTCGCCCGTGGGAAGAGCGAAACACTATTTAAATATATTAGATAAAAATTTCGACATATTCTTCGAAAAATTCAATGAGTTTGTAAGGTTTTTGGCGCTACATTCTCACTGTGAAAATGGTACCATTACAATTAATTAGATAAAATATCTGTAATGTTGTAAATTTTTTGTACACAAATAAAATAAAATAAAATAAACATCCATCTGTTGGGGAGTTAATACATCAATAGTGTAGGAAATGTGAAGTGAATGAAAAAACATTATTTTCGCTTATGCTTTGTCCAGACGGTGCCAGTATTTAAGTTATCTAAATTAGTTTAATTATGAGCCAGTGATACTATGGCATCCTAAATTGTGGTATGTTGTGAGGCTGAAGGTGGTGGGGAGGGAAAGATGGGAAAGAGGAAGGTGAGGAAGTACCAGGCTATTCAGATCTGGTCACCAAACATGGGTAAAGCCATTTCAAGCAATGTTTCAATTCTGAATGGTGATCATACACCAGGGCGATACTGAGAGTATCTTCCATTCTGGCTAATGTCCTGCTTTGATAGGAAGATGGCTCAGATGCCTGAGAAGACACTTTAGGAACCAGGAGACATATCCGAAACATGAGGGATGAATCCATTCCTCCCACTGCAGTGCAAAGCGATGTTCCAAGAGGTCTCTCCCAGCCAGTCTCTCCCGCTCCATCCCGCCACATAGGTGGGCTGGCGCAACAGGCGCTAAGACCTGGAAAAACCGCACCCCATGAACCCGGGTACCGTTGCTAAGTCACCAAATGTAGCTTGACACTTGAGGTGACCAATAGGAGAGGTGTTGGTTATGCGATAAAGGGATCCCGAGGCGGCGGCACCCAATTGTTGAACGAATAAGTTCAACAAAAGAAGTGCTTAGTACGGGAGTAATACAGACCATCTTCTTACCACAATTAGATACGGCCATAAATCGAAGCTCTGAGTTTTACCAAATGCTAGAATGATTTTTCTTAGTTCTCAAATGTTAACAGTCCTTTTTTTAATTTTCACAGCCCAAACAACAGTCTGGCGAAACCTCGCTCCAACCCTCACCTGGACGTGGACTACAATCGCCCCCAACCGCCCCCTTATCTCGGCTCCAACACCAACAGCCTAGTTCTTCGCCATCGCCACGCGATAGATGAGGACCTCGCCAGCAAAAAGAACCGCGCGCGGACCCTGGAGGAATCGCTCCAACTTTTGAATGAGGCGAACATTGTTAACCGAAACTACAACATGGACAACTGCATGCTGCCGGAAAGAATGCTGATGGACGATTTGCTGTTGTCGTCGGAAAATGCGGCGAATTCCGTCGACGAGGATTATGTGCCGATCAAACAGCAAGAGTTGTTGCTGGCGAAAAGGCGAACGAACGGGATCATTGTTAATAACGGAGCCATGAATAATAACAACGGGAGTCTGGGTAAAAGCGGTAATGGTTTTTGACATCAGGAGAGAAATGGGAAGTGCGTTGATTGGGAAGATGTAACGGAACCCCCGGTCAAAACTTGGTTTTGTTAAGTTACGAAAATGATACAGGATTTGCAGCAGAATACACATTATTACGTTTGTCTATCATCAGGGCTTTATTTTACCCTGCATTAAATAGTTAGAGAACAAAAGCATTGATGTAATTTTGAATCATGTTATTGAGTTATTGCATAAGTTAATGATTTTAGTGCAAATCAAGTTTGAAAATGTAATTGTGCAATCTCCTGTATTGCAATTGTCTTTCAAGTTTACAGGTTGTAAATTTTTCGCATTCAAAATCATGTTTTTTTGTCATTTTATTTGATACTGCCAGGATATCCGTCATCCTGTAAATTCAGTTGCACACAAAATTCTATTATATTTATTTTTTCTTATATTTTTACAAATTCCTAACAATTTCCAATTTTCCCTGTTCCCCTGACATACAGCTAAAATTCCAGACATGTTACGAAAATTCCTGTCATATCGTCGCTTCAGTTCATTTTTATCCAACAGACCAAAACATAAATCGGGAGAAATGGCACTTTAATGTTTTTTTTACTAAGATAAAAGCACATAAATTTTGGAGGACGTAAAACAATGTGCATTTTAAAAACCCCTTAAATAATCTTTTATAATTTTTTTTTTTTGCATGATTATTGTATAAATAAAGGCTTTTTGAGAACAAATGCATACTTAACTCAAGTTCACAAAAAATGGTCTGTTAGGCAAAAACGAACTAGAGCGACGTTATGGTAACCCTAGCTGAATGGCTTTTGGATGACAATGTTACATTTGAATTTCTGTGAAACAACGCAGCCCTAAGATAGTGAAAATTACTATTCTCAGTAATAATATTACATTTGATTACTTACTGGTGAAGCATACACGTGAATGGACAATATTTGATTTATTTTTTTAACCAATGTGTTTAGTCGTTCATCGGGCACTGCATTATACCCCAAAAATAAATCATGATAATGCTTTTTTTCCGTGAAAATATCAAATAATATTACTTGATGTGTTGATTTGGATGAAATAATGGAAAAAGTTTTTAATGTAGGCAGCCTAGTGGAAATACTCTTATATTGTTAGGCTGGAAACGGTGGGAAATGCCGCTTGCAGTTGCTTCGTTCCTTTCCCATAATTTGAGTTTCGTCTCGCACATGTTTTCTCCTGTTTAAAATAACCAAAGCGTATTTGCTACATAATATTAGCGTTATAACAAGTTTATATTTTACAATTTAAAAAATGCTAAAACCGTGTTCTTAAAATCTAGTCATTTTAAATATATTTATTTAACTTTTAGGTGTAAAAACTTTTATATTTTTTTTTTTTTTTAAGTGAATGTGATTATAACACATTTTTATTGTATGTAATTAGGAAATGTTTTGAAAATAGTCAATAGTTTTTTATGTTATGTTTTTAAGTAATATTCTAACCATATCACTAATTGTGGAGAAATAACATAATTACATAATTAAAACATAATTAAAATAATAAATAAAAAAAATGCAATAAATATTGTTTATGGTGTTGTTTAACTATTTTCATTCTTGTAACATCGTAAGGAAATGAAAATTCAATTTATCAGATTAATTCACAGAAGTGAATCGATTCAGTTTCATTCCCTTGGCCTTATGAATTGATTTCTTTTAGTCAATCCTTTAATTCACATAATTCCCCCCAAAAAAAAAAAACATAATATTTAACATACTCCTCCCACGTGCTCGCATAAAAAAAACATACAATTTTTTCTGTCACCTGTAATAAGTTTCACCCAAATATATTTATAAAAATGTATGTAGGTGGTATGTTTTGAATTTCTCGTCTCAGTATTACAAAAAACCCAAAAGAAACTGTAATTATAATTTATTATAGGTAATATACCTACCTACTTTTTTTAAAAACCAGCAAGCATTTTCTAACCATTGGCCTACATTTATTATTACGCCCTTATCGAAAAAATCTAACCCGCATAAGTAGATTTCTCACCCTTGAAAACTTAATAGGGCAGACAGACTTAGCTATAAAAGCGCCAGCGTTGTTTGGCTTGGCCTATTTCAGCATATCGCTCGCCATGCCAATTTTTAAAATATTTTTTTTATAGTGAATACTTTACAAGAGTCCCAAGCCAGTGAGACTATGGCATCCCCAATTGGGGTATGTTATGAGGCTGAAGGTAAGTGGGAAAGGGAAGGAGACAAGGAAGAGGAAGGTGGGGAAGTACCTGGCTATTATTCAGAACTAGCACCAAACATGGCTAAAGCCATAATTAAGTAACGTTTCAATTCTGAATGGTGGTCTTCCACCAGGGCGATACTGAGAGTATCTTCCACTATGGAATGTGCCGCAAATAAACTATATATATTATTTTAAATAATTAATTGTCAAATAACACAAATCAATTAAATAACTAATGTGCCCGTAAGGGACCGACAGGGATTTGAAAAAGAAGCGATTGTAATAATTCCTTGAATGAGTGGAACAGAGATTAAAGTGTCACAGAGATTCGGTTTGACCGCTTCGGTCCGGACAGACTTGTAGGACTATGATAACACAACTGAATAAGGAATGCATTTATTGATTCCCTGAATAAGTGGGACATACGGGACTGTAAAAGAGATGCATTGCTTGGAACTTCTTGGCTCTTTTGGCTGGCTCTTGGCTGACTCGCAGCGTTTTGTCGCCTGGACTGGGGGCGTGGGGACTCTCTGACCTATGGGTTTTCGACGCAGGATTACTATACGTGATAGAGTGTACAATGCATAGAGCACATTACCTCCGGTAGGCGGCGCACCGCCCATAGGTACCTTATCCGCGCTGCCATCATCCAGAATAATATTTAATAAAATTTCTACAAATCATTAAAATATTTAAATCGTTAATATAAAATATTTTTTTACTGTAAAATAAATAGAAATAAAAATATGGTGCCATTTAAAAAAATTGTATACTGCAAGGCCAAGGGTAAGGAATGGAGATTTAATTCCTTCTGAAAATGAGAATCAGATCGAGTGTGTCACAAGATTGAATTGATTCATTCAAATCATTCACTCAATTTTGCCCACGTCTATTACACAAGTGTCAATAACGCTTGCCTTTCAAAGGCAGCGGTCACTAACGCCAAATATGTCGATATCCATATTAATTTAAGCAAGATTGCTCTCCCGACCGGCATCACCATTGGCAAGTTAGTCCTGTAGGCTGGGAGATAAAACAGTCTATGCTGTCGGTGGCAAAGATAACCACCGGGAACAAAGAAATGAATGCTCTCCATGATAGCCGAGTTTTCAAACCATCTACGAATCAATCTAAAGGAATGTGTGGCAATATGTACATCCCTTCTGACCAGTAGGTGGTTCATTCCAAGCATACCCTAAAGTCTGTAGGATTGAGCCATGGATAATAGCTATACTCCTTCACACAGCACTCCAAAAGATGACAGGCCCTTAGGAAAATGATTTCTCTCAGGCAGGGAAGGCCCTGAGCCAAACAGCGTGCGGTGCTAATAAAACCTCAAAGGTGCTGTTTTATTAGGAATTATCAGCATCTTGGCTCCTTGGTAAACTGGCGCCTGGAGCCAATTGCTTCAATTACTGCATACCTGCACAATCCTCAGTGTGGAGCTAAAACTTTTTCTGTAAACAATTTGGGAGATGGGTATGGGTACCGCCGCCCTGAGAACCATTTATTAAATAACCAACACCTCTGCCATAGGCCACCTTAAGTGGTTGGCTAAGTTTTTTATTTATATGAATACCGCACAAGAGTCCCAACTGCTCCCGTCTGGAGCCAGTGAGACTGTGGCATCCCCAATTGGGGTATGTTACGAGGATGAAGGTAAGTGGGGAAGGGAAGGATAAGGTGGGGAAGTACCTGGCTATTCAGATCTAGTCACTAAACATGGCTAAAGCCATTTCAAGCAATGTTTCCATTCTGTATGGTGGTCTTACACTTTATGTATCTTCCACTCTGATGGGATGGGAAAGTACCTGGCTATAACAAACACGGCTAAAGCCATTCCAACCAATGTTTCAATTCTGAATGGTGGTCTTACAACAGGGCGATACTGAGAGTATCTTCCACTCTGGAAAGTGCCGCAAATATACTATATGAAATAATCAAATCAAATTTATTTGCCGGGTTCGAACCCGCGACCTTCGAATTGGGAGTCGAGGGCCTTACCGTTCGACCACATCGGCCGTCATTTGGTGACTTAGCGGGGGTTCCCGGCTTCACGGTGTAAGGTTTTTCCAGGTCTTGGCGGTGGATGCATCTGCCCACCGGCTGTGTGGCAGGCTGGATCGGAAGAGACTGGTCGAGGTTTGACCTCTCTTCATCAGGAATCTCTTGGAACATCACCTTGCACCGCAGTGGGAGGGATGGATTCATATGTCCATCACTCTCACCCCTCATATATATATATTTTTTTATAGTGAATTCCTCACTAGAGTCCTTTTTTTTATAGTGAATACCTCACAGTAATACTATGGCATCCCCAATCGGGGTATGTTATGAGGCTGATGGTAAGTGGGAAAGGGAAGGAGACGAGGAAGAGGATGGTGGGGAAGTACCTGGCTATTCAGATCTAGTCACTAAACACGGCTAAAGCCATTTCAAGCAAAGTTTCAATTCTGAATGGTGGTCGATAATTCATTAATTGATAATTCCAGGGCGATACTAAGAGTATCTTCCACTCTGGAATGTGCCGCAAATATACTATATATGATTTTAAATAATTAATTGTGAAATAACACAAATCAATTAAATAAAATTTATTTGCGCACGCCGGGTTTGAACCCGCGAACCTTGGAATGGTAGTCCAACGCCCTACCATTGGACTACACCGGCCTCATATCTTATGCCTTCACAAAACTTCATCTCCTTCCTTTCCTCAAAAAAAATTGAGTGCGTCTAACCTTTAACCTTTTACGACTAAAAACTAAATAAAAATTACCATTTTTAGACAAAGGAAGATGATAAGGTTATTGATTAATTTTATTAACGTTTACTCCAAATAATGTCAGGAATCACTGGTTAAAGTAAGAACTAAGTACTAATAGCCACCAGTAATAACATGAAATGAATATAATTATGTAACTTTAATTAGGTATCTACGCTATCTAGGTACCGTAAAATGTAGAAAATTTTTTATTGGAGAATTTATTCTCCCCTACCTTCTTTTTTTTACGCACCAGACTTTTAGGTCCGGGTTCAGTTTTCCCCATAGGAAAAACTAAACCCTTTCACACACTTTTCCACAAAAATGATCATCTAGTAAATCCACGCTATGCAAGTGTATTATATAAGTATAATTATACAAAACAATACAAGATCAACATGTACCTACCAGACTATTAAATGGGAAAATAATTCATCGACTCCAGATATTTTCATATCAGAGGGTTCGGCTTGGTGGAATTCCTAATTTGACCGATAAATCCTATTGATCCCTCAATATAAATATTTAAATCTTTCGTAATCCTACATGTATTTAAAATGACTGATTTGTGCATTTTTATATACAAATTCTTTGACCAATCTAATATGCCTAAATTTTTAATGAGAGAGCTAGGTATAATGCCAGTAGACGAAATAACAAATGGTAATATTTTTATAGTCTGAGAATGCCAAATTGGGCACATAAGCTTGTTTTCACTACAATTTAACGTAGGTAGACATAGGAATGACATATGCCCCGGACCTGAGTTATTAATTTCATTTCCTAAATCTGCATACTTTCTTATTTTTTCAGAAACAGATTATTCAATAAACTTAAAGATTTATATTTTTATGTTATTAATATTTGAAAATATAATTCATTAAAAATAATTAAACTTGATTACAGTAAAAAAATACTTTATAGAGTTTTATTTGTTTTGTGTGTTTTTTTTTTTAATAAAGCATTACAAATAATTGATAACCTTTTCGTACTCCGCCTCATGGGTAATACGTAGTTTTTCTTATAATACTTAGATTTATATTGAACTTTATTATTACGAAATGTGAGTATTTATGACGGGAGAGATGAAAAATATTTTATTATATATATTATTTTGTTAATATTAATTCACTTATCCGAAGTTCGACGCCATGATTGGCTAAGTGAAACGCAGTATTACAATATTACCCAAATTATTAACTTAGATACTGTTGTTTTCTTGATTTTCAATAAAAAAGCTAAAATATGGCTTGTTTTCCCCTGTAATATATATATTTTTTTTTTTTTTACTTTTGGGATATGGCATCACTGCTACCATTACTCAAATACTTACCAATAAAAACAAAAAATGGGACATACTAACGCATGACGAGCTTGTGGAGTTTTGTGAAGGAATTGTTTTTCCATCTTTTAATTTTTTTTTATTTGAACCGAGATTAGTTTGTGAAGAATCCCTTCTAAGCCCAAGGAAGGATCCAGGGGGGGGCGGGGGAGGGTCATGGGGCTCATGACCCGCCCCTGGGCTGAGTCCAGGACCTAGGTGGACCCAGCAGAAAAATTGAATTCTTATTTAAATATAGGTAGGTATTTTTAAGTACAGTACTTATATTTATTAATAAAATACCTACTTTTTACTTGTATCTATTATTATCAAAATTAAATTATAACTTCTTGTGACTTGACCACGACTATGTGACCCCCCCCCCCCCCCCTGGCACCAAAGCTGGATCAGCTTTTGTCTAAGCCCAACCACGAATCTCACAAATTGCTTTGCACATTTCTAGAATAATTAGTATACTCAAGGCTGGATGCAGAAATACAGATACTAAATTAAAAAATCTTCAAAAGAACAACTTGCAAGAAATCTCGAGGCGGCTGTTTAACCGCTTGGGCACATAAGCTTGTTTTCACGACAATTTAACGTAGGTAGACATAGGAATGACGTATGCCCCGCACCTGAGTTATTAATGTAAGTTAAATTATTTGTAATATTAGTAGATTCCTGTTTTACCATGGTATTTATTTTGTTCATTTATAAACAGATCAATATTGTTTATAGATTCCTATTTTATCATCTCTGCCATTTTTCTTTTCTTTTATGAGACTGAATTTTTTCTCTTCAAATTTGCGTACTCATCGAACAACAGCTTGTGAACGAAGTGTCTTTCTTAACCGCTTGGACACATAAGCTTGTTTTCACGATAATTTAACGTAGGTAGACATAGGAATGACGTATGGCCCGTACCTGAGTTATTAATATTATAAAAGGAAAGGATTGGATAATATATGTTATTGAAATAACAATCAGTACCCTTTGTCTAATAATTTGATCCTTCGACCCGCAATTCCTTCATCGGGCCAAAATTTTCAACATATTTGCATGGGAAAAAGCCAGAAAAACCAGCAACCAACATTCAAGAAAGGATATCATATATACAGTGTAAGTGATCAGTTTCCACCCTTTATGGTACTGACACATACACATTTGCTCATAAATCAGCATGCTCGGTTTGAGCATAATTAATAGGCGTAAACGTACATATTTAATAGTGTATGACTTATTTAAAATAGAACAAAAATCTCTCAATAAATATCTAAATTAGCACAGAAGAAGTGTGATTTTTTCATACCTGTATCATGTTAAATAACAGAAGAAGATATGTTTTTAATAATTTTCAGAGCATGCGATTTTTTCCAATCGAGGGAATTTCATGTAAGTATGATTACGTTTTCCACTCATTATTAATATTCATTATTACATGTGTGGTTTAAAAGCAAAAACGCTACTCTCCAAAAATGACGAAATAAATGTCAATCTGCGCGCAATGTCCGTAGCTACAAGTTGGTTTTTGAGATCTCTAGAAAAATTGACTGCAAATCATGGAAAAAATCGAAATGAAAATAGGGTTTAGATGAAAATCACAGCGATTAACAAACAAAATCACCACTCAACACAAAAGCCAAAATTCGAAATAAATTCAACATAACCCATGAACACATTATTATAACATTTTTTATTATAATGATTCACCTTGGAATATACTTTTTTTATTACTAAAAAATCACACAAAAAATGCAAAGTATTCTATCGGTTTTTTGCGATTTACGAAAACCGTATTTTGGAAAGTGGCGTTTTTGCTTTTAAACCTTTCACGTGTACTCCACCTCGGATGAGCGCCCTAGCTTTTCCAAGTGACCAGTGACTGCTGTGGTAGCCAGGACACTCGTTTTTTTTTAAAGAGAGAATCGCCAGTAGCCCTATACTCTCTGAATTAATGATAAAAAAATCGATAAAAAAGTTCAAAGATAAGTTCAGTAAAATGTACGATAATGTTTTAAGTTAGTTAGTTGTTAGTATGTTGTTAGTATGTTAGTTACCCCCATGCAAGTTAGTTTAAAACCGTATTGTAGATCTTACTAAGAACTCGTCTGAACTAAAAATTAAACCGAACCACTTAAAGTGGTTGCCCGGCGGAAACTTAAAACTAACTTAAAATTAAACCTGAAAATACAATGTTTCTGGCCACTGGCTTTAGGGAACAACTTGCCCGCCAGACACTTAAAACTAACTTAAAAATAAACCTAAAAATACAATGTTTCTGGCCACTGGCTTTAGGGAACAACTTGCCCGCCAGACACTTAAAACTAACTTAAAAATAAACCTGAAAATACAATATTTCTGGCCACTGGCTTTAGGGAACAACTTGCCCGCCAGACACTTAAAACTAACTTAAAAATAAACCTGAAAATACAATGTTTCTGGCCACTGGCTTTAGGGAACAACTTGCCCGCCAGACACTTAAAACTAACTTAAAAATAAACCTGAAAATACAATGTTTATGGCCTCTAGTCCGGACCACTGGAACAACTTGAAGATCATACCACGGAGCAGTTTTGTAGTCGGTCTAGCTCACCAGTCATCCAGTCCTCTAGTCATCCAGTTCTTCAGGCCCACAGCGTTACTCCACGATGCATTCTGAAAAGCAAAATGCAACATTAAATCTTAAAGGCAAAAAAAAAATACTTGCCCCCACTACTTAATAAAGCTATTGCACAATTTAGTTAGGCACCTTATGCTACATATCACTACCGATATATTAAAACAATTTAAAACTATTTTCCACTTTAGCCTATTACAGCCAGATTAAGAAGATGAATGTTTATACATTTATATATAAACATACAATATTGTCGCTGGAGAACCGGCTTAATAGTATCAGGAATACGAATGTACCAAAATGTCAAAGAATATTGACAAATAATTGCATAAACTTCAATATAATCAACATGGCGATCAACCCAAATGATGTGAAACAAGTTTTCATTTTATATAATTATAATTTAAATGAAGTATTTTCCAAAGACCTGAAAATTTTAACAATTCATCACATTTCAAAGTTAATATTCAAGTTCTGTTGATATGTTATTACGGTTAAAATAGTGTAGTAACTACAGTCACGTCAAATAAATGTATCTATACAACTCATACGTTAGTTGATTGGTAGTTGAGCTACAACTGTATGTATTACACAGTTGTAGCTCAACTACCTTTGGGAGCAGTTGAAAAATCTCATGCGGTATTCTCACAAAATAAAATAAAAACCCTGACTATCTACCCCTAAATACCCCGCCCCACCCTACCTACCCCCAACCACACCTACCCCCCCGACACCCCACCCCACCTATCCCTTTAACCTCCTCAACCCCTCCTTCATCCCAACTCTCCCACTGCCCCCCCTTAGGACTCTTGTGCTTACTCACAAAATAAATAAAACCACTGACTATCCTGAAAAAAACCTCCACACCCGTCCTCACCCCTCTCCCTTCTATCATCCCTCATCCCAATTCTCCCTCAACCCCATCTATTGGGAGCAGTTGGGACTCTTGCGCGGTATTCACGTAATAAAATATTAATACACTACAAGACTAATACATAAGATATATTTCAGTAAAGTTTAACATTTTCACTTATTAAACTAAAAATAACTAAACTAAAACCTATTTTTATACTGAGTGTTAAGAGACGTACTTGACTTAATTTATCCGGTGATTCCTGACATTATTTGGAGTAAGAATAATGTTGTATCCAACAAAACTATCAATGTTGAGTTATTGATGGGCATATTATTACGTATCTTAAGATAGCCACTCGAGCGCTTTTTGCCACATTATGGCACTATTTCCAAAACCTCAAACTGCTTTGTTGCCAAAATGTGGCAAATTTAAAAATTTTTTTTTATTAAAACGATTATATAATATATTGTACATTCAAAATATAACAAAATAAATATTCTCTAGATTGTTTAAAATGTTTTAAGGTTAAATATTCAATCATATTTTTTTTATAAATCCTACAAATATGTGATAATAGACAAAAGATAGGGGAATTCATTGGCTACATAGAACTATAATCAGTTTGTATATCTCCATATTCAAATTCGGAGGTATGATTTTATTAATGTGGGCAGAAAAATTTCCTTTGGCAATCCGAGAAAAAATATTTTAATTGCTCTGTCGCTCCAGTGGATAGGGGAGATCTCAATAGTTTTTCACATTCAAATGAATTAATTAATTGAATTAAGCAAAGTTGAGACTTCAGAATTCAGAATCCCTCAGCAAACTGTCATAGCACCATTTTGTTCTTAATTTAGTTGATACTAAATTACCGCGTATGTAATATCCAAGACTAGTAAACGAGCACATATTTCACCAACTCGAGCGTGTTTTGTTCGATACTGCTGAACAAGAAACAAAGTAAGTATTTTTCATACCAAAAACTAACAATCGATTGCCAACTCAAGAAGTTAACTTTGCTCCGATAACATAGTATATGATTTGAAAAAAAAAGGTAAAACAACAGTGTCAGAAAACGTACCTTCGTACTTTGGAATGTATAACAGATAATACCGGAAATTTGTCTCTTTTAAATCAAATTCTAGACGTATTAACACTTTTTTACAAAAAAAACATGATTTTGAAAGATTGTTATTTTATCTGGTAAAGTTAGGTTTTTAATTTAAAAAAAAAAAACAAGTTAATTTTTTATATAATAAGTTTCTACCGTTGGTTGTTGGCAGATTTGTTAAATTTTCAAATGATAGATTCTATTAAGCAACACAAATTTCAAATCATATAATCATACAACAAAATAAATCAATACATAACCTAGTAAACACAGTTTACAAAATTTTAATTAAATTTTGTGAAAAAAATACCTCAGTTTTTCTATTTATTTAACCGCTTGGGCACATAAGCTTGTTTTCACGACAATTTAACGTAGGTAGAGAGACATAGGAATGACGTATGCCCCGGACCTGAGTTATTAAGGTCTTACAGACTAAAATATTTCAAATTTTTTTACACATTATTTTGTTTAGACATAATTGAAAAAAATCATAAATACTTATGATCAAAAAATACTTAGAATACACAATATTTAATAATTTATCATCGTGCGTTTTGAGCATTTTTATTGCTTACTTGAATGTAGGTATATATTAAAGCAAGTTTTGAATTAAATAAATCGATATTAAATTTTTAATTTAAAAAATTGATACGGAGAATAATCGATCTTTCTTATTGGAACCTCCCTGTACAGTTGCAAGCATTTTTAAACTTTTATTCTCAGCCGCTGGTCTAATCTTAGTATATTAAAAATAAACTTAGATTTTCAAAAATTTTAAAACTATGTGTACCAGATAAAATAACAATCTTTCAAAATCAATTTATGTAATTTTGTAAAAAAAAGTCAATACGTCTAGAATTTGATTTAAAAAGGACTAATTTCCAGTATTATCTGGTTTCTAGTCTCTTAAACCGTGGATCTCAGAGATTATTAAAAACTGTATACGAATTACATAAAAAACTTAAACAAAAGCTACAATACTACAAAAGATATAGAAACATTTGCAATAACATCATTAACACGGCAAAAGAATCCTACTACAAAAATAAAATGCATGTAATGAAAATCCCCCGAAAAATGTGGCAAATTATAAATGAAGTGACCAATTCTAAATCCACCATCAAAAAAAGATGAATTGAACATAAACAAGGTTCCCACTCTATTTGTCAAAAACCCTGACAAAATTCTCATTTTTTACAAACGTTGGATCAAAATTAGCAAAACAAATTACAGTATGTGTTAATGATGCAACTGAAGCTTGCAATCTGGAAAGGGAACTAAATTTCAAACAAATAACCGCTGACGAAATCAAAAACATAATTACTTCCTTAACCAAATGTATCATCAGGGGATGAAGAAATCTCAAGCAATGCAATAAAACATCTCAGTGAAGAAATTACCTCCCACTGACACACCTTATCAATCTGTCTCATATTTCCCAAGTGCCTCAAAGAAGCAACTGTCATACCTATATATAAACAAGGATGTAAAAATGACATCAATAACTATCAACCGGTAAGCCTTCTAAGTACCTTTTCTAAAATATTGGAAAAAGTACTAAAAAAACAACTTATGATATACCTAAATATTTAACGTTTTCCATAATGGCCAGAGGACAACCGACTGCCGATTATGCTCTCAAATTACATGATTGTCAAGGAAAAAACTTTACGCAATCATGTCACTGCCCCACCATAACACACTCCAGAAACATAAAATATCTCGGCATTGAAATCGATGAAAATCTTTGATGGGACTCTCACATAAATAGCATTACAAAGAAACTCACAAAGCTCATGTACTACTTTAGAAGCATACACAATATACTAAATAAAAATGGTCTATATAAAGTCTACTATGCTCTTTGCCAATCACGCATAGAATTTGGGATTATTGGATAAGGATCTGCCTCAAACATCCACAGGAAGCAGCTCGTTAAAACACTAAAAATAATAATAAAAATAATCCTGAAAGTACCCATAAGAACTCCATCAAAAGAAATTTAAAAAAAATTATGTGTTCAGAATTATAAAACTGTACTAAAAAAAATGCACTACTCAAATTTAAAGAAAAACATGAGTACCTTGCTGACCAACACACCTATATATACTACAAGGACGAAATCCTCAAATCTACTAGAATACATCATTTGGTCAGAAAAACCATTATTTTCACGCTACAACATTATATAAAGCCCTTCCAATTGAAACTATTAACACCATGGATATACAAAAGTTTAAAAAAAGCATCTAATTAAGGCTAACTAAACATGAAGAAATTACTGAATTTACGAAGTGACCTCAGGGACGCAACCTACAGACAAAATATATAGCTTTATACTTTATTTATTTTTGATTTTGTGGACACCAACTAACCATAAGATAAGGAAATCAAAATCAACACCCATACAACATCCTACAGTCCAACTAACAGGAATGCCTAGTGAGGAGGACTGCGAACAAACTACTTCAGTTTGTATTTTTACTTTACATTATATTGTATTTTTGCTTTACCTTATATTGTCGTTAAATAATTTTTTTTTTTTTTTTAAACTTATCTATACCTACTGTATATATAATTTAGCAACTGCTATGTTAGTCAATTTGATTATCTATAGTTATTAACATCCTATACCTATAAGTTTATTTATTTTCTTTCTTTACATGTAAAAATATCAAATATTTAAGGCGATAGAAAATAAACCATGTGAGGACAATCAAAATAGTACATAATATAAAAATTTAAAAAGTCATATTCTCTGCATATCACTACACAATTCAATTGCCTTGGTATTTACATAATATTAACATCATTTTGTGATGCCTAAGCTCTCAAATTTGATTAAATTTAATAAAATATTTTGAACTTATTATGGTATTTAAAATTATGAAGAAAACTGTACAGAATATGAACCATGTGAGAAAAACTGTACACAGAATATGAAGCATGTGAGAAAAACGCGTTAAAATTTAATTATCAGGTATAAAATAATTAATGTTTGCCATAAATATTATTCTTATAAAGAATGAAATATATTTTTCCTATTTTCGTTGTTTGTTTTTGGGGTGTTATGCCGTGTTGTGCTACCTCCTTCTTTAGCCGACGTTTCGGACAGCGTTGCAGTGTCCATCATCAGGGCAGATCCGTCGATACACTGCAACGCTGTCCGAAACGTCGGCTAAAGAAGGAGGTAGCACAACACGGCATTAACACCCCAAAAACAAACAACGAAAATGCTTTTGGCCGTGAAAATCTAAAAACGTATCTATATTTTTCCTACTTTGTCCATAAATAGAATTGTTATTTTCCGTTTCATTATTGTTTTAAACAGTTTTTATCGATTTTCTTAGAATGTACTCACATGGTTCATATTCTATATGCAATGAAGTTATACTGTAACGGCACTACTGCCCAATTCAAACAATGTTTTCTTTATTGAATTGGGAAGATTCGTTAATAAACTATTTTATTGTAATTAGCTTGACCCATGTTTTTCTTCTGTAAATATATGTACCTATGTATTTCAAATAATAACTTGTCGCTTGCTGAGGGTTGGTTTGTAGTTTGTACTATGTCTACTTATGGTTTTTTTTTTAAATGTGAATGTAGTAATATTAATCATATTTTTATCTACTATATCAACTTTCTAATTAAAGTGTGTTTATTAAAAGTGATCTGCCAGATAAGTAAGTTTTCTATATCTATTTGTAAATAATAAATGTAGATATAACCTAAGAATTCATAATAAAATGTAAAACGCCCGTGGGTTGAGTTTCACAAAAACCGTGCTCTACAAATTATAAATGACCAGTGTTTTAAATGTAATGTCCTCCAATTACTTTCTAATTAAAGTGTGTTTATCAAAAGTGACCTGCAAGATAAGTAAGTTTTCTGTATCTATTTGTAAATAATAAATTTAGATAAAGCCTAAGAATTCATAATAGATTGTAAAGCGCCCCTGGGTTGAGTTTCACAAAAACCGTGCTCTACAAATTATACAAAATTTATTACTATTGTCGCTGGAGACCCGGCTTTATAATATAGTATCAGGATTTCCAACATACCAAAATGTCAAAGAATAATGACAGATAATTGCTTAAATTTTTAAATAATCACTATGGCGGTCTGCCTAAACGACGAAAAGCAAATTTTCATTTTTAAGTAATTATAATTTAAATTATATATTTCCCACAGCGCCCACATTTCAAAGTTAATATTCAAGTTCTATTTATCGATCGTCCTGTTGATTAGTCAGATATCTCCAAAAAATCAAGTTTTGAGATAATGAGGAAAACAATATTTGAATGATACGTTTTTAGATTTTCACGGCCAAATCATTTTCGTTGTTTGTTTTCGGGGTGTTATGCCGTGTTGCGCTACCTCCTTTAGCCGATGATGGACACTGCAACGCTGTCCGAAACGTCGGCTAAAGAAGGAGGTAGCGCAACACGGCATAACACCCCAAAAACAAAAAACGAAAATATTTTAATGTTCACCATAACTCAAATGGAGGCGCGTAACGGTCCGGTACATTAGTATGACATTTTGAAATATCCTACTAGTGAATGGGAAAACATCATTTTGTTTAATTCACTACAAGTTTTTGTGCATTATAAATGATTTGGTGGTGTTTATGAGTAATCTAATATTTTATCAGATAGAGGGGACATTTTTACAAATAAAAATAAAAACCCCAACTACCTTGGAAAAAACCTACCTTCCCACCCCACCTACCACTAAGGTTTTCAATCTATGTATAATGTTTTTATTTCAACCTGTTAAAAAACTGATACAAAAAGCAATAGGAATTTAAAAAAGGAAATTATTACTTACCAAGTCCCTCCGAAGCGTTGGTGATCACATCAATTCCCCCGGAGCACCGGCAATTAAGTCCTCTGGATTCCTGGAGCTGGTGCGGGGCACAGAGATGAAACGCAACGTTCAACCTGAAAGACACAAAAAGCAATGTTATTGTAATGTAAAATCAACATATGTATTATTAAAATTGTTAACCGAATTAATTGTTAACCATCAAAAATCAATTCATCGAAAGCAAATTTATCCACAACGAGAGGTTAGGTTGAACTCGTTTCCGATGAACTCGTTTTCGATGAACTCGCCGTGAACCATTAAAATTTAATGTCATAAAAAAGATTTTTTTTACACTGTATTTTTAATAACTTTACCCGTGCTGGGGCCCTCATTTTACAATTAAACCACAAGATAATAATTATTCAAAGTGTAATTTAATTGTTCGATAAGTTGAAATAATAATAATACATGAAAATTAAATTAAAATTAAATCCAAATTAAATTAAAATGAAAATTAAATTAAAATCAAAATTAAATTAAAATCAAAATTACATAAAAATAAAAATTAAATTAAAATCAAAATAAAAATAAAATTTAGTATATATTTTTCACACCAGACTTTCAGGTCCGGGTTTAGTTTTTCCCATAGGAAAAACTAAACTAAGCGGCAGGGTGGGAAAGGATAGCGAGGGAGCGATAGTGAGAAATCCAACGAAAAGCTTCTCACATGGTCAGCTCTATGTACTCTCTCACGGTAGCCTACTCACGCGTCGGAAAAACAGAAAATATTCCAATACATCCATAAGCACTTCAATAAACAGAATAAAAACTGAAATGCTTACTTTCTTTGAGTAGCATTCAACGTATGACGGGTAGTCACTAGTATCTCATATATGTATCGTCTAGTAGATTAGTCAGACATCTCCAAATACTAAGTGTTGAGATAATGAAGAAAGCAGTATTGGAATGCTCACCATACATCAAATATTATTTACACAATAGTACAACACATTAGTAAGAAATTTTGAATTATTTTACTAGTATCCCTTATAACATAATTTTTTGTTTGTTTATTTCACTACGAGTTTTTGTGCATTATAATTGATTATTGGTATTTATGAGTAATCTTAATATTGTTTCAGACAGAAGGTACACTTTTACATATAATTGCATACTTTACTAAAATTTCGATTTTTAGAGATGTCTAAGTTATCAACTTGACGATCGCATTTAAAAACGAAATTATTAAAATTAAATAACATACCAAATCCATAGAGGAATTGGCGATCCAATCAAGTCCCCCGGAGTGCCGGAACCCAAAGTTCTGGTGCAGGACGCATATCGAATCAAGTCCCCTGGAGTGCTGGCAACCCAAAGTCCTGGTGCAGGACGCAGATCGGTTCCACCTGAAAATCACCAAAACAGATGTTATTATAATGACAAAGCAATAGATTAATAACTCAGTTAGAAATATGACCTAAATCAGTGATTCCCAAAGTGGTCCAGGTGGACTCCCATTGGTCCACGGGAGACTTGATGGGGGTCTACGTTGGCGTGATAAAAAAATGGGGTCCACAAGTTGTATGTGGGGGTCCACGAAAATTTATCTGGTTTCAATAGTAAAGAATAAAAATGTTGTCTCGGCTTTACCTATCAATGTAGGCCAGTGGTTTCCAATACCAATGCACAAATTATTTGCGATTTTTACGTAAAATATAAAAATACCTAAGTAAAATATATAATTCATAACTTCAAATGCTCTAGCCACAGAATGGATGGTTTTATTGCTAAGTCAGGAATTTTGGCAGGATCACGCATTTCTTTCTCCGGGGGTTCATGGGCAAATTTTGACTATGAAAAGTGGTTCATGACCCAAAAGAGTTTGGGAACCACTGATCTAAATGATATTGGAAAGAGAAAACACAATGCCATGTATTCAAATCTTAGAGTTAACCACAAAAGAATTAAAATTTAAGTAATACACCTTTATACTATATA
The DNA here is from genome assembly GCA_951813805.1 of Limnephilus auricula. Classification (NCBI taxonomy): domain Eukaryota; kingdom Metazoa; phylum Arthropoda; class Insecta; order Trichoptera; family Limnephilidae; genus Limnephilus; species Limnephilus auricula. Next base: position 9,650,049 of record OX638409.1, on the reverse strand, counting down.
CATAAAACCAAAAGTTTCCAACTACGAATTGAATTTTATAAAAATTATTATTGCACGAAACTACAAAAAAGTGAGGTGATAACATTTATAATACATTTGTGTTTATATTTTTTTTCATTACCAACAATAATTTTAGTTAGAAAAAATGTGAGCCATTTTCAAAGCTTTTTAAAGATTGCTTTCAAAATGTTAATAATTAAGAAATTGCATGTTTATTTCTAATAATTAAATTTTAAAGCGTAATTCATCACCTTTCAAAAAAAGTTGTTAGTCTCATCAGATACATTCAATATAACATTTTATTTTTCAACCTTCCTTTATCGAGTTAAAAGAGGTCTTCGCAACACTCACTCAATTTATTAAAAAAATAGTAATACAACTTCACAATTAGGTTGACAAACTGCAAAAAAAATAAAGGTATTTAAGAGTAAGTAAGAAGGATCTTTATTTAAATTAAATTTCTTACCAAATCTCAGAAGAGTCGACAAATGTTTCTCGGAAGTGCAAGTCGACCATATCCCTTGGAGTGCAGGAGAACTAGAAGAGAAGGCATTTGAAGTTCAATCTGGAAAAAAACTAAAAGAGATGTTATTATAATGAAATGAAAAGGGGAACAAACACAAAAAATATATAAAATTCAAAGCACAGTAGATAAAATACATAAAACTCAAATAAAACTAGAAGAGAAGGCATTAGAAGTTCAACCTGAAAAAAAACAAAAAAGATATTATTATAATGAAATCAAAAGGGAAACAAACACAAAACAAAAACACAAAATTCAAAGCACAGTTAATAAAATATAAAAAAACTTATGTGTTCCTCTTCCGCATCTCAAACTCCACTAGAGGGCTTAAATCTGAACGAGACAACTTAGAGCTAAACGTGCATAAAGCTAAACATGCTTAAAGCTAAACGTGCTTAAAGCTAAACGTGCTTAAAGCTAAACATGCTTAAAGCTAAACGTGCTTAAAGCTAAGACGGACTTAAAAGCTAAGACGTACTTAAAACCTAAGACGGACTTAAAACCTAGGACGGACTTAAAAGCTAAGACGGACTTAAAAGCTACGACGGACTTAAGACCTAAGACGTACTTAAAAGGTAAAATGGGCCTAGAGCTAAACGAGACGGCTTAGATCTACCCGTGCTTAAAAGCTAAACCAGTTAATGTTAAAAAAGGCGTAAAGCTAAAACAGCAAAAATTTTTAAATTGCATACCAGTTTATGAATATATTCAGTCAGGCCCCCCCCCCCCCTTATTAATGGTGGTCAACAAAATACAATTGAAAATAGAAAAATTAAAGTATAATAAATAAAATTTCACTTCCCAACAGCCAGACAGGTAGGTAGTTGTAGGATGTTGGTTCAGCAATCCGTCTGCTGAACCAAATTGCAGCTTGATGATGTCACATTCTTTGATAGAGCAGCACCTAGAAAAAAGAATTATGTAATCAATTAAATAAAATGTACAGACAGATAAATTCGAATACATTCATGTTTTTTTGTACCAACTCTGCCTCTCTACCCCCTTATCTTACCCTCTTCCAAGTACCATTAAAGTTCTATTATTATGGATTTGTCCGTTGCTTCACAGAATGGAAATACTGACAGAACTCGAATATAACTTTCACATAATTGAAATTTGAATAATTGTTAAAATTCTGTGAAGCAACTGGCCCTTAGCTTGCCTAAAATGCATGCCAATTGAAATATTGTAAAATTTAATTTTAAATGATGGCCTAGAACATCCTTGAAGGGTGAGAGTCAGAAGTAATTGAAAAAACTACCTACTAATTTAAAACAAATATGTACCTAGAACAAATGTTCGATCAATTATGATAACTTACTGGAATGGTAGATACATTTATATCGCCTCAGTAAAAGACAACCATTCAAATACGAAACTTTGCTTGAAATTGCTTTAACCCTTTCAGACCGTGTATATATTTTGCACCATGATTACTTTAGTGGATGGCCCGAAGTTGATCCCCCGAAAGTTTATTTCCTGACAGACTTTATTTTTATTGATTGTCTGAATTTTTCAGTTTTGAAACACATTAAAAGCAAATCTGAGTTCTAGAGTTCATTGTTACAGAAATAGACTTAGTAGACTTTATCGATTGTCTGAATTTTTCACACAAGCAGTTCCAATCTTGAAAATAACACTTAAATTCAAAGCAAATCCGAGTTGATCGAGTGTCTGAATTTTTTACACAATCAGTTCCAATCTTGAAAATGACACTTAAATTCAATTCATTGGAATCACCGATGCAATATTGTATTTGTAATGGTACTGAACCACTTGCTTATTACAAGACTTATGAGCATGATCACACAAATGTACACACTTGCTCAAAAGTGAACAGGCTTGGCTTGAGCCTTCTCATGAATGAGCATGCTCAAAGCCAACAATTGTACACACATGCTCTTTAATGTGCATGCTCATGTCAGATAATAAATGTCTTCGTATAGAATCAGTTCTGTTCGCCCAAAATATCATACAGCTTGTGACGCAATTATTAATTATTTCAGAAAATTATAAAGGTTATAAAAGATTTTATTTAACTCAAATGCGGAATGCTATTCCGTACTGAGATTGAATTGAAATGAGCATTCTCATATTTGGCTTCAAATGAGCAAGTGAGTCCGTACCATTTAAACACGCATGCTCTTTAATGAGCATGCTCATGTCAAATAATAAATGTCATCGTATAGAGTCAGCTCTGTTCTCCCAGAAAATCTTAATCTTGCAACGCAATTATTAATTATTTAAGAAAATTATTAAGGTTATAAAGGATTTTATTATATTAAGAAAGTAAAAGGATAGACTTGGGTTCGTAATTGGATCCCTAGAAGACCAAACCTTGGAGCAAGTAATCATTTGTTAGTAGAAATGCTAGAAGATGTCAACGGATATAAAAATCATTTACGAATGCTTCCGCAGAAATTTGACGAGCTACTCTCTAAAATTGCATACAAAAACGAGAAACTCAAATGCGGAATGCTATTCCGTACTGAGATTGAATTGAAATGAGTATGCTCATAAGCCAGCCTGTTCACACATGCCCTTCCATCCGATAATCCATTGATCATGCACACAAATCAAATGGCTGGAGAGCATGCTCTTTTGGCTTCAAATTACTAGCAACGTCACTGACACACATGCTACTAGGTAGGCTCTTTGGCTTCAAATGAGCAAGTGTGTCCGTAGCTTGAGTAATAATTTATTTCACACTATACAATAAAACCACAGCCTGGAACTTTATTTTAAAAACGCTAATAAAAAATACACGATCATTTAAAAGGCTGAAACGGAAAATACTACTCGCAGTATTTTAATAAAATATTTCTAACCGATCTAACTTTCAAACAAAAAACACACGATTATTCAGTAGTGCATTGCCTTAACGATAAAGTTTATAAATATTTTTAAAAGAACTTACTCGTTGCAGAGAATGGAAAAAGCCAATCCGCTCCCAACGGCGTCAGAAACGCAAATGATCAAAGAACGGCGGCTGACGGCGGCCATCGGCAATGCTTCCCGCGTTTCCGCCCACGTGATCCGTTCGAAACTAGTGATGGTATCGGCGTTGACATCTTGACGGATTTCCCGTCATTTCTGGCGGATTAGAGCTCACTGAAACGGGAATTTTTTTTTCTAACGGGATTTATACGATGACGGATTTTATAGCGGAATCGAATAAAATAACAAAATACATTTTTTAATAGGCGAAAATAGCCTACATCTCTAAATTTATGAAGAAGTTTTTGTAAATGAAATTCTCAAACCACCCTCCCCCCCTCACAGGATGGAAGAAAATGTTCAATAAAATGGTTTAGGGGACATATATTAAAATGAGCTGTTAAAAAAAAATTTAGACCGCTCTCCCCGCTTGGTGAGATTAAGTAAGATTTAGTGGGACCCCCCCTAACGTGAGATTTTTTTCTTAGACTCGAAATAAATGTTTTCATAATAGACATTTTTTTCAGCTGGCAAAATGGGACACTTCAAAAGAAGTGAAACAATTTTTTTTTAAATATTGTCTCCATAATAATATATATCTACTCTTTTAAAGTTGACTTGAGATTTTTATTGACCTATTTATCATATGTTATGCTTTGAATTATTAGCAATATGAATATTAGCAAATAGTTTTGTCAATTAAAAAACTCAAATCTTCCAAAAAGGCGAACAAATACAATATTCCATTGGTGATTCAATCCAATATTGTATTTGTTAGCCTTTCTTGAAAGATTAGAGTTTTTTAATTGACAAAACTATTTGTTAATATTCATATTGCTTGTGTACTTTCGCGAACAAATTTTTTTTCTTAATATTTCAAAGCACAACTTGTAAAAGGCGCTTATAAGAAAAAAATATTATATCCGCCGCCTACGAAAGAGTAGAATATGAATTCTTTTGACAATCACATTTAAAAAAATTCTATGAACTTTGGCAGCAACCTAGGCAATGCCGTCAATGTAAGCGCCTCCGCCCACTCAGGCAACTGAAAACTCTCAACTGCCAACTGTCTTGTATGTTTGTATGACAATGTGATGGCCCGCACACTACACAATCACACAAAACCCCGTTGTCAATGGTAACGCAAGCGGTGACTTGCGACCATCTTGCGACTGTCACGGCTGATTACCCTGGGCATTTAAGAGATGTCAGCTGATTGTTCTTCATCTATGGTTAAACAAGCTTTTTGACCAGAGAAGACAGCCGGTTAAGCTACGGACACACATGCTCATTTGAAGCCAAAGAGCATGCTACCTAGTAGCAATTGCTACCTAGTAGCATGTGTGTCAGTGACGTTGCTAGTAATGAGCATGCTCATTTGAAGCCAAAAGAGCATGCTCTCAAATCGACAGCCGTTTGATTTGTGAGCATGCTCATTGGATTATTGTATGGAAGGGGAAGCCTCTAAGCATGTGTGAACAGGCTGGCTTATGAGCATGCTCATTTCAAACCGATCTCTGTTTGGAATAGCATTCCGCATTTGAGTATGTCGTTTTTGTATGCAATTCTAGAGAATAGCTCGTTAAATTTCTGCGGAAGCGTTCATAAATGATTCTTATATCCGTTGACATCTTTTTCTCGCGTTTCTACTAACAAACGATTACTTGCTCCAAGGTTTGCTCTTCTAGTCTAGTCTAATTCAATTACAAACCCAAATTTGTCTTTTTATTTTCTTAATATAATAAAATCTTGTATAACCTTTAAAATTAATAATTGCGTTGCAAGCAATAAGATATTCTGGGCGAACAGAACTGATTTCTATACGATGTCATTTATTATTTGACATGAGCATGCTCATTAAAGAGCATGTGTGTTCAATTGTTGGCTTTGAGCATGCTCATTTATGAGAAAGCTCAAGCCAAGCCTGTTCATTTATGAGCAAGTGTGTACAGTTGTGTGAGCATGCTCATTAATGAGCATACTCACAAGCCGGCTTGTAATAAGCAAGTGTGTCAGTACCATTACTTCCAGATAACCCGGTCCAAGATTCGGACCCAAACCCGGAACTCGGACCCGGACCCGGAGCCAAAAACCTCCACCGGCGTCCCTGTAGCCGCGGTCTTGCGCCACTCGAGTCGTGAGGGTTTTTGTCCTGGTCCGAGTTTTTGTCTATCTGAATCTGGCTCCGAGGTCTGGTTCTAGCCGAACCCGTGCGTCCCAATAGCCACAATAGCACCCAGTACCCAATTCGCACCCAAGAACTCGAACCCGGGACCCGCCAGAACTCGAGTACTTTTCAAAGGAAGCACTCCTCGGAGGCCTCCGGTAAAATCCAAAACTCACCCATCTCTAGTTGGAAACCTACTCACGTCACGTGGAGGGTGGAGGGGAGGGCTACGTTTCCACGCGCCGCCGCACGGCCTTGAGACGCTCGCAGTCACTTCTGGCGTGTCGCCGGGTGAAGGCGGTCGAGCCTTCCTTCCAGAGCGCGGGTAAGTTTAAATTTTTATAAACCTTTTGCCTCATCATAATTAATTCGTGAAATAATGCAAACACTTTACTTTTTTTTAAACTACTTCGTTGAGTATAAATTCAGGACAATTGTGCATTGCGTTTTAAATAATTTAGTGGTTGTACGTGATTTTTTAAGTGATTTATAAGTGAATTTCTAGGTACGTGAATTTGATTTTGTAATCGGTAAACTAAGTTTAAGTTCTGTCGAAGAAAACAAAATATAGCATAAGCCGCCACACTTTTAATAGGTACAGATTTTGGAAATTACACTACGTTTCAACTTAAAAATTTTCAAGTCAATTTTCGCGTTCTGTGTAAGTTCTATTAAAGTTCTGTGATTATTTCAATTATATGAAGAAATTTGCCTATACTGATATATTGACAGAACTTGAATATAACTTACACAGAATGTGGAAATTAACTTTAAATATTTGACGAATTGTTCAAATATTTTGAAACAATCCATCCTAAGAAACAAGTAATTACGTTTGGATAGATGGTAAAAGATGCATAAAAATTCTATTTTTGTTCAATCAAAATTGAAAATATCCCGTATAAAACGAACAATTCCATGTATTTGACATTTCCAAAGTTTTGTTTCAATCTAAATACGCATGAATGACTATACCATGAATGTACCGGCACACATGCTCATAAATACGCATGAATGACTAATGGTACCGGCACACATGCTCATAAATACGCATGCATGACTAATGGTACCGGCACACATGCTCATAAATACGCATGCATGACTAATGGTACCGGCACACATGCTCATAAATACGCATGCAAGGGAAAATGAGCATGCTACTACTAATGAGCATGTGTGCCCGTACCATTAGTTTGCCCAAACTAAGAACCTAGTAACCTATTATGTGCACGTAAATAGCTGTTCCTTGTAGTAATTGCTTAAATAAAGTGTAATTTTCATAATCTGTATCTAAAAGCGGCGGTTTATGAAACATTTAATGATAATACTTATTGATTTCATCATTCACCAGATAAACATTGACATGATGTGCTAAAATAGTTGCATAATTAATTAATCTGTAGTGACATTATTGCACAATTATAGTAATTAATTGCACAATAATTTCACCCTATTTCACCACATCACGTCATTGTATATTATCATCGTTACATTTTTAATATGAACAATATGACGATTTTGACGAAAATTTGATAAATATTTATTTATTTTGTTTTTATTTTTCTCCATTTTGTACAATATGAGCCATGTAAAAATGTCAAATATTTAAGGCGATAGAAAATAAACCATGTGAGGACAATCAAAATGGTACATAATAAAAAATAAAAAAATTCATACTGTGCTTACCACTACACAATTCAATTGCCTTGGTATGTACATAATATTAACATCAATTTGTGATGCCTAGCTGTCAAATTTGAATAAATTTATATTGAATATTTTGACATTATTATGGGAATTTAAAACTATGACGAAAACTGTAAATAGAATATGAACCATGTGAGAAAAACTGTGCATAGAATGTGAAGCATAGAAAACATGTTAAAATTCAATTTTCTGGCATAAAATAATTAATGTTTGCCATAAATATATTCTTATAATGAAGAAAATATATTTTACCTACTTTTTCCATAAACAGAATTGTGATTTTCCATTTCGTTATTTTTTTAAACAGTTTTTATCGATTTTCTCAGAATGTACTCAGTCTCACATGATTCAGATTCTACATGCAACGACGATGTTTGCTGTTGCTGGTTTGAAGGTCACGCTGCCCATTTTTCAGTTTTTTTTCTCTTTCTTTTTTTTATGATAGTAAATTAATAAAAAATATTATAATTAGTTAAGGCCAAGGGAATATCATGGGTAATTTACACCACGTTTCAATTACTTTTAAACCGCTAATAACGTTTGGATATATGGTAAAAGATACCTACCTAAATTTGTTTGGCACTTTTCTTATGCCTCGTCCAATTTAGCAAACTTCCCTGGTAGTAGAGTTTTGGACTCTTTGTTTGTATAAGTATGTTTGTACGTACAATGTTGGGTTTTATTTTGGTTGGGTTTGCTGCTTTAAAAATTGGTCGCGCATGCCTGGGGGCCTAGTCTATATCTCTCACAGCGCCCGTAACGCGGGTTTAGCTACGTCACGAATCCGTATTAACCCTCCTCTGACCGTGCTAAAAACTTTCTCGCGCTCCGATGCTGTACACTCAGTAAATATTGGTGTAATGTATTTGTTTAATCCAATACATAAATGTATTGTGGAGGAATACCTAAAATGTTAACTCTATGTTTAGTATATTTACAAAGATATTTCAGTAAATACAAACCGTGACAGCTTAGTTCACAGCACCGTCAAGAAAGGTTAAACGGCAAACGTGCTTGTTTGTGAAACCGAAAGATAGAGACTAGGCCCCCTGTACTTCGAATTTAAAACGTAGGTAATATGGGAGTGCTTTTTAAGACGGTATTACCAAAGAATGCCAGAAATTAGTCCCCTTTTAATCAAATTCTAGACGTATTGACTCTGTTTTACAAAAAAACATAAATTGATTTTGAAAGATTGTTATTTTATCTGGTACACGCTGTTTAAAAATTTTGAAAAACTAAGTTTATTTTTATTATACTGTGGTTATAACGTTGGTCGTTGGCTGATTTGTTCAATTTTCAAACGATAGATTCTACTATCTACTAACAACACAAATTTCAAATCATATAATCATACAACAAAATAAATCAAAACATAAGATTTTTTTATTCAGAATTATTGGCGCGCTCGGATAGGCAGAAGTCCTCTACTCACTGTTATACTTGTTCGTCTGAAAAACAAGATCTAGTAGGCGTATTCAAATTATAAACATTGTTAAATTGCTTGAGATTCAGAAAAAAAGTGATTGCCAAAATAATTCATATTCTACTCTTTCAGAGATGGCGCGCGTATAATTTTTTTCACTTATAAATCCTTTTTACAAGTTATGCTTTGAAATATTAAGAAAAAAATATTGTTCGCGCAAGTACGCAAGCAATATGAATATGAATACATAGTCAATTAAAAAACTCAAACTTTTTAAGAAAGGGTAACAAATACAATATTGCATCGGTGATTCAATCAAATATTGTATTTGTTTAAGATTTCTCTTTCGCATAATGTCGTATATACCAGCTTATAAGTACAAAATCCACACTATAAACAAAATCGTTTGATATCCGTACCAACTTATTAAATGTGTTTTTGAAGTCGATTTTAGGTTTGACATTTCAAGACTGGAACGGATTGAGGGAAAAATCCAGATAATCGATAAATTCTAATGTCTGTCTGTAGCTCTGGTCGGATTTGCGTTGAATATAAGTGTAATTTTTAAAATTGGAACTGATTCTGTCAAAAATTCAGATAATCGATAATATTTACTTGATGTCTGTAACTCAGCTTCATTTGTACAACTCGGATTTGTTTTGGATCTAAGTGTAAATTTCAAGATTGGAACTGACTGTGTGAAAAATTCAGACAATCAGTAATATTTACTTACTGTCTGTAACTCAATTTCATTTGTACAACTCGGATTTGCTTTGATTCTAAGTGTCAATTTCAAGATTGGAACTGATTGTGTGAAAAAATTCAGACAATCGATAAAGTCTGTAACTCCGGTTTAAAGGACTCAATAATCCGGATTTGCATTGAATTTAATTGTAATTTTTTTAAATTGGAACTGATTTTGGGAAAAATTCAGACAATAAAGTCTGCTTACTGTCTTGTCTGTCACTTAATTTCGTTTCTACAACTCGGATTTACTTTGATTTTAAGTGTCATTTTCAAGATTCAAACTGACTGTGTGAAAAATTTAGACAATACGAAGTCTAATCTTTGTCCGTAACTCAGGTGCAATGAACTCTACAACTCGAATTTGCTTTTAATTTAAGTTTTTGAAAATTGGAACTGATTGTGCGAAAATTTCAGAAAATCATTTTGTTTCTGCAACTCAGATTTGCTTTTTTTTTATTATTATTTTTTTTTTTATTGAAAATTTTTTTATACAATCAGGTACATAAATAATAAAAGGTATATAACATACTTAAATATAATATTGTATGAACAAAAAAATCCCACAAAGGCAAATGCCTGAGCGTGGGTATAATATTGAATTTAATATAATTTTATGGTTAATAGGAAATTTAAGAATTTAGTTTATTTTTAGGTATAAAAAGAGTAAAAGTAAAAGAGTAAAAGTGCCTTAAAACATAGAGCAAAATAACAGCATTTGTTGTTATTATTGCATTTGTAAAATTTTATGAAGAATTAATGTTAAAGGCGTAATTAAAATAAAAATAAAAACAAAAACATAGCAAGCAATATAATATTTCTACTTTAAAAGTTGTCTGATGATAAACATAATTAATGGTTTTGTTTAATCTTATAAGAAAAAGATATCTGTTTCAGTGTTTTTTAGCCAAGTTTTGATATATTTTTTATAAGATTTAAGATTTTGACATGTGGGGGCTTTAAATGATGCACTTAATGAATTATGCATTTTTGGAGCAATAAAACTAATATGGCTTTGGGCCAACCTTTGAATTTAAGTATCATTTTCAAGATTGGAACTGATTGTGTGAAAAATTCAGACAATCATTTCATTTCTGCAACTCAGATTTGCTTTGAATTTGAGTATCATTTTTAAGATTGGAACTGATTGTTTGAAAAATTCTGACAATCGATCAACTCGGATTTGCTTTGAATTTAAGTGTCATTTTCAAGATTGGAACTGATTGTGTGAAAAATTCAGACAATCGATCAACTCGGATTTGCTTTGAATTTAAGTGTCATTTTCAAGATTGGAACTGATTGTGTGAAAAATTCAGACAATCGATGAAGTCTAATATCTGTAACAACGGTTCAATGAACTCTAGAACTCGGATTTGCTTTTAATTTAAGGGTTTCAAAATTGGAACTGATACTGTGCAAAATTCAGACAATCTTAATAAATCTTAATAAATTCAGACAATCTTAATAAATTCAGACAATCTTAATAAAAGACAATCTCGAAATAAACTTTCGGGGTATAGACTGTCGGGGGACCAACTTCGGGCCATCTACTAAAGTAATCATAGTGCAAAATATACACATGGTCTGAAAGGGTTAAAGCCATTTCAAGCAATGTTTCGTATTTGAATGGTTGTCTTTCACCGAGGTGATATGAAAGTATCTACCATTCCAGAAAGTTACCATAATTCATCGAACATTTTTTTATAATCATGCAAAGCTAGTTACATACATATTTGTTTTAAATTATTAGATAGTTTTTTTCACTTATTTCTGGCTCTCAACCCTTCAAGGGTGTTCTAGACCATCATTTAAAATTAAATTTTACAATATTTCAATTGGCAAGCATTTTAGGCGAGTCTTCTAAGGGTCAGTTGTTTCACAGGATTTCAGCGGTTATTCAAATTTTGAATTTAATTTTGGAGTTCTGTGAAAGTTATATTCAAGTTCTGTATTTGTCAGTATTTCCATTATGTGAGCAAACTGGCCCATAATAACATAACTTTAATAGAACTTGGAAGAGGGTGGGATAAGGGGGTAGAGAGGCAGAGTTGGTCCAAAAAATATATTAATGTATTCGAATTATGTATCTATCTATACATTTTTTAAAAATTGATAACATTTTTTTTTCTAGGTTTTCTTTCAAAGAATGTGACATCATCAATCTGCAATCCATCTGCTGAACCAAAATCCGCTGAATAAGCACAGATGTATCGCTGGCGTGTACTATCTACCTGACTCTGGCTGTTGGGAAGTGAAATTTTATTTATTATACTTTTTCTATTTTATATTGTATTTTGTTGATCACCATTAATGAGGGGGGCCCCCTGACTGAATAATATATTCATAAACTGGTATGCAATTAAAAAAAAATTGTGGTTTGAGCTTTAAGCCCTTTTTAACATTAACCCGTTAAACTTTAAGCACGGGTAGCTCTAAGCCGTTTTACCTTTTAAGTCCGTCCTAGCAATTAAGTCGTCTTAGATCGTAAGTCCGTCGTAGTTCTTAAGTTCGTCTTAGTACGTAAGTCTTAGTTCTTAAGTTCGTCTTAGCACGTAAGTCCGTCTTAGCTTTAAGCACGTTTAGCTCTAAGTTGTCTCGTTTAGATTTAAGCCATCTAGTGGAGTTTGCTCGAAGAGGAACACTTAAGTTTTTTAAATGTTTTATTAACTGGGCTTTGAATTTCGTGTTTTTTTGTGTTTGTTCCCCTTTTAATTTCATTATAATAATATATTTTTGTTCTTTTTTTCAGGTTGAACTTCTAATGCCTTCTCTTCTAGTTCTATTTGAATTTTATCTACAATGCTTTGAATTTTATATATTTTTTTGTGTTTGTTCCCCTTTTCATTTCATTATAATAATAACTTTTTGTTTTTTTTTTCAGGTTGAACTTCCAATGCCTTTTCTTCATGTTCTATTTGAATTTTATGTATTGTATCTACCTATTATGCTTTGAATTTTATATATTTTTTGTGTTTGCTCCCCTTTTCATTTCATTATAATAATATCTTTATGTTTTTTTCAGGTTGAACTTCTAATGCCTCCTCTTCTAGTTCTATTTGAATTTTATGTATTTTATTTACTATGCTTTGAATTTTATATATATTTTATGTTGGTTCCCTTTTTCTGTATTAGATCCCCTTTTGATTTCATTATAATAATATATTTTTGTTTTTTTTCAGGTTGAACTTCTAATATGTCTTCTCTTCTAGTTCTATTTGAATTTTATGTATTTTATCTACTATGCTTTGAATTTTATATATTTTTTGTTTGTTCCCCTTTTCATTTCATTATAATAATATCTTTTTGTTTTGTTTTCAGGTTGAACTTCTAATGCCTTCGCTTCTAGTTCTATTTGAATTTTATGTATTTTATCTACTATGCTCATAATTTTATATATTTTTTGTGTTTGTTCCCCTTTTCATTTCATTATAATAATAACTTTTTGTTTTTTTTTTTCAGGTTGAATGTCTAATGCCTTTTCTTCTTGTTCTATTTGAATTTTATGTATTTTATCTACTTATTATGCTTTGAATTTTATATATGTTTTGTGTTTGCTCCCCTTTTCATTTCATTATAATAATAACTTTTTGTTTTTTTTTTTCAGGTTGAACTTCCAATGCCTTTTCTTCGTGTTCTATTTGAATTTTATGTATTGTATCTACCTATTATGCTTCGAATTTTATATATTTTTTGTGTTTTCTCCCCTTTTCATTTCATTATAATAATATCTTTATGTTTTTTCAGGTTGAACTTCTAATGCCTTCTCTTCTAGTTCTATTTGAATTTTATGTATTTTATTTACTATGCTTTGAATTTTATATATATTTTATGTTGGTTCCCTTTTTCTGTATTAGATCCCCTTTTGATTTCATTATAATAATATATTTTTGTTTTTTTTTCAGGTTGAACTTCTAATGCCTTCTCTTCTAGTTCTATTTGAATTTTATGTATTTTATCTACTATGCTTTGAATTTTATATATTTTGTGTTTGTTCCCCTTTTCATTTCATTATAATAATATCTTTTTGTTTTTTTTCCAGCTGGAACTTCAAATGCCTTCGCTTCTAGTTCTCCTGCACTCCAGGGGAAATGGTTAACTTGCACTTCCGAGAAAAATCTGTCGACTCTTCTGAGATTTGGTAAGAAATTTCATTTAAATAAAGATCCTTTATTAAAAACCTTTATTTTTTTGCAGTTTGTCGACCTAATAAGGAAGTTGAGTCCTTGTTTTTATCAATGTTCACATGCAAACTTAAATACTAGTTTTATTTTTTTTAAAGTACGTTTTCATAATTAAATTAATACTACAAGTTCTAATTTTTTTTAAGCACGCGAAAACTAAGAGTATAATACCGTGCGGGAGAGTTCGTGACGTCATCTGGTCCCTTGATTGTGTGAAATATAAGGTAAAATATTTATAAAACCAGGTCACGCTTAATATGGACGAAAAAAATAAATTTTATAAGTTGTAGTAGTTAGATATTAACTAGTACTAATCAATTCAGTTACCGGAAAAAAGTGCATTGTAATGGTTATTTTTTTAATTTAAAAACACGAAATGTCACTTGAAAAAAGTATAATATCTCCCGGTAAGACGTAAGGGTCTGGGTTCGAGTCCCAGTTGCGACCATTATCTTTATTATTTACCTGTGTCTTGTTCATTTTCATATTTTAAAAAATTAGATTATTATTGTTTTCTTCAATGATAAATATCATTGATGGGAATAACCTTCAAAAGTTAAAAGAGAGTTTTTTTTATAAAAAAACATTTAAGATTTGATTTTGTTTTTTTTTTGTGTCCTGTATCTATTTTGTATATCAAGTCTGAACTTTTTCTACATTAAATTCAAAGTGTTCTCCCTTTTTATCAAATAATTGTTTTATTGTAGTTATGTGATCTTATTGTGTTTTCAAGTGCTGTTTTCCTGTCTCTGATCTAGTTACTATTTGATTTTCTTTGCTTTAATTCATTTGGTAAAATCATGATGTCCTTACCATATAACAGATAACTCGGTGCAAAGCCAGTAACTGAGATGAATAGTCTCATTATATTTACTTACACATACTCGATATTGTTGTCCAGGCTCTCTTTTTTTCTTTTTCATTTATTTTACATCTAATTTTGTTTATTAAAGTTTGATTCAATCTCTCATTTAAACTATGAGAATGGTGCATTTACTGCTGTGAAGATTATTGGTATCCAATTGTCTTGTAAAAAATTCTTGAAATCCTTTGAATTGATTCCCTGGTGTTGATCGGTGAGTAACATAACTACTTCCTCTGTTTCTGTTATGTTAATAACTAGTTTTACAAAATCATTTGCAGTTTTAAGTTTTTGAAGTAAGAATGAATGCATATCTTGTAAAATGATCTATCAATAAATGTAGATTTTTTTTGTTGATCTCTTGCTTTATCATTATAATAAAATCTGTTCTGGTAATTTTCAGGTGGAACTGATCTGCGTCCTGCATCAGGACTTTGGGTTGCCAGCACTCCGGGGGACTTGATTTGAACGCCAATGACTCTATGGATTTGGTATGTTATTTCTTTTTAACCACTTCGTTTTTAAATTCTGATTGTTTTCGTAGCAGTTTTTCAACAGAGATCGGTATATCGATCTTCAAATTGATAAGTCAGAGATCTCTGAAAAATCATAATTTGAGTAAATTATGCAGATATATCGTCGGTTAAATAAAAAAGTAACATTCAAAAATAACAAATTTTACAATTCATGCTTTTAAAATTTTTTGTTTTATAATTTATTTTTTTAAGTTGCATATTAATATATAAGTGTTATATATCATTTTAAAGGTATTTACCTAAGGATTAAGATCGCGTGATTATTTTAATTAATTTATTAATAAAGGGGGCATTTTTAACAAGAAATGTCATTTTTCTAAATAAATAAAAAAATATTGCGACACATTTCTCTTAAAAAATATGTTTTTCTATAAATATTTGTTAACTTTTACAATCATAACCAAACAATTTTTTTGGAGATGCCACTTTTCTATAAAAAAGCACATGGTGGACAGTTTCGTGGCTGGGTTGCAAATGGCAGACCAACGTTTTTCTACAATCAAAATGGCGGATTAGAGAGTACGAAGTAGAGTAAAGAAATGACACTTGCGACATTTGGTGATCTTGATTTGTAATTTTATAAAGTGTCTTTTATCCATATAAAATAATGTGTTGATATCAGTCTTGTTTTAACTAATAACCTTATTTTCCAAAAAATTTGAAAAATGTCATTTTTCCATTTAATCGACGATATGTAAAAGTGTACCTTCTGTCTGAAACAATAAGTAAATTATAGTACACAAAAACTCATAGTGAAATAAACAAAAAAAAATGATGTTTTATGGGATACTAGTAAAATTTTTTTAAATTCTTACTAATGTACCGTACTATTATGTAATATATCAAATGTGCTCTTCACACATTTCATCAATTAAATGGAAAATTTACATTTTTCAATTTTAAAAAAAAAATAAGGTTATTAGTTAAAACGAGTCTGATGTCAACATTATTTTATATGGATAAAAGACACTTTATAAAATTACACGTCAAGATCACCAAATGTCGCAAGTCTCATTTCTGTACTCTATTTCCTACTCTCTAATCTGCCATTTTGATTGTAGAAAAACGTCGCTCTGCCATTTGCAACCCAGCCACGAAACTGACCACCATGAGCTTTTTTATAGAAAAGTGGCATCTCTCAAAATAGTGTTTGGATACGATTGTAAAAGTTAAGAAATATTTATGGAACTTATGTAGAAAAATGACATTTCTTGTTAAAAATGCCCCCTTTTTAAAAAAATTTTATTAAAATAATTACGCCATCTTAATATTTATGTAATTACCTTTAAAATGATATATAAAACATATATTTTAATATGCAACTTTAAAAAATAAATAATTAAACTAAAAAAATTAAATGTGTGTATTGTAAAATTTGTTATTTTTGAGTAATGCCACTTTTCTATTTAACCGACGATTTGATAATATTTGCCTAAACTCTAACATTGACATTTCCTCGAATTCACTGCCCAAATTTAGGAGCATCATGTCAATGATAAAAACTGTTAAATATGCCATACAATAATTAATCCCTTCACAGATCACCACTTCTCACACTTCCAAATATACTCACACCTACAAACTGTTCAATGCGCATACATATCCCTTCACGGATCACCACTTCTCACACGTACAAACATACTCACACCTACACACTATGAACATCACCAGGTGTGCTAGCACGGTCGCTCGATATGAAGTTACCTACCGATTGTCGGTAACTTCTCATCGTTCCCTAGGACAACTGCAGATCTCAAATGTATAAACGACAGTTGATATAGAATATATTAAGGACACTTAGTCATTGTGAACTGTCACCTATTCGTTTGCGATCTGCAGTTGTCGTAGGGAACGATGAGAAGTTACCGATAGTTATCCTATCGATCGTTATAGAGCAAGCGTGCTAGGGCCTCAGGTAATTAGTAATTATACATTCCATAAATAAGACATTACAAAGAAATATATCTTAGGTACCCACCATGAAATACTTCTTAATATCTGTAAAAAAAAAAATTTCACTGTTACAAATGTACGATTTTTTTCTATAATAAAAAATAAATATCACAATATTTGATAAATATTTACAAATATTGTGATATTCATTTAATATTTGATAAATATTTACGGATCACAATAAATATTGAATTTTTAATAGTTTTTTTAATAAGTTCAATTTTAATATAATTTTGTTTAAAACATCTCACTCTTTAGAACACTTTCTATCTCTCGGAATCTCACTCTCCTATTGGGTTAACCCCTCGGTCGTAATTTATCAGAAGGTCAAAATATTTCTGCTTTGCAATAAATTCCAAAAAAATTGAATATTTCTTGGCGCAACCGAAAACTAAAAACCGTTTTTGAAATACGCTTTCAAATTCTATAATTCAAAATATATATACAATTTTTGAAATACAAAATATTTTTAATGCAAACATAAAAAAGCTTTAAAAATGGCTCACCTTAATTTAATTTAATTTTTAATTTTTTTATTTGTATATGATACATTTTTTATTTGTACACGATATTATTTATTATTTGTACACGATACAAAATTTTTACATTTCATAATACAATTCAATAATGTTCGCCTCACTGGTGGTTTACCCGTGCTGAGGCCCCCATTTTACATACAAAAAAATTATACACAATACATTTAAAAATATATATAGAATGTAGGTGAAGAAAGAAAAATATATATATAAAAAAAACTAAAATTAAGATAAATTAAACTTAAAAATAGAGATTTAAAATTTTTTTTAAATAAATTAACTTTCTACTTAAAATTAATATTATCAACTAACTTGGTTTTTTGTTGTAAGTTTCATATTTGTTTTTAAATTGCAGTCGGAAACTCTGGTTTCATGAGGGTGTATATTTAAATATTATTATTTTAATAATATGTTGATTTTACATTGCAATAACATCTTTTTTTGTGTCTTTCAGGTTGAATGTTGCATTTCATCTCTGGGCCCCGCACCAGCTCGAGGAATCCGGGGGACTTAATTGCCGGTGCTCCGGGGGACTTGATGTGATCAGCAACGCTTCGGAGGGACTTGGTAAGTAATAATTTCCTGTAATAAATTCCTATTGATTTTTGTAGCTGTTTTTCATTAGGTTGAAATTGAAACAACAGATTGAAAACCTTAGTGGTAGGTGGGGTGGGAAGGTAGGTTTTTTCCAAGGTATTTAGGGTTTTTATTTTTATTTGTAAAAGGTACCCTCTATCTGATACAATACTTGGATCACTGAATCACCAAATACCACCAAATCAAATATAATGCACAAAAACTTGCAGCGAATTAAACAAAAAGATGTTTTCCCATTCACTAGTAGGATATTTCAAAATGACATATTAATGTACCAGACCGTTATGCCTTGCGGTTTTATTTTACTGAACATTCAAATATTGTATTCCTCATTATCTCAATACTTGGAGATGTTCTGATTAATGAACTGGACGATCAGCATATAAACAGAATTTGAATATTACCTTTGAAATGTGTTTGGGAAATACTTTAAATTATAATTACATAAAAGTGTAAATTTGGTTTTCGTCATTTAGGCGTTTCGTCATTTTAACCACTTAAACGCTTTTTGCCACATTATGGCACTATTTCCAAAGCCTCGGAATGCTTTGTTGCCACAATGTGGCAAATATTCTCTAAATTCTTAAAAATGTTTTAAAACATATATTTTAATATGCAACTTTAAAAAAATAAAAATAAAAACCATAAATGCATGTATTGTAAAATTTGTTATTTTTGAATAATGCCACTTTTCTATTTAACCGACGATTTGATAATATTTGCCTAAACTCTAACATTGACATATCCTCGAATTCACTGCACAAATTTAGGAGCATCATGTCAATGAAAAAAACTGTTGAATGTGCCATACAATAATTAATTCCTTCACAGATCACCACTTCTCACACTTCCAAACATACTCACACCTACAAACTGTTTAATGCGCATACATATCCCTTCACGGATCACCACTTCTCACACGTACAAACATACTCACACACTATGAACATCACCAGGTGTGCTAGCACGGTCGCTCGATATGAAGTTACCGACCGATTGTCGGTAACTTCTCATCGTTCCCTAAGACAACTGCAGATCTCAAATGTATAAACGACAGTTGATATAGAATATATTAAGGACACTTAGTCATTGTGAACTGTCACCTATTCGTTTGCGATCTGCAGTTGTCGTAGGGAACGATGAGAAGTTACCGATAGTTATCCTATCGATCGTTATAGAGCAAGCGTGCTAGGGCCTCAGGTAATATGTAATTATACATTCCATAAATAAGACATTACAAAGAAATGAAATATTTCTTAATATCTGTAAAAAAAAAATTTCACTGTTACAAATGTACGATTTGTTTCTATAATAAAAAATAAATATCACAATATTTGATAAATATTTACAAATATTGTGATATTCATTTTATATTTGATAAATATTTACGGATCACAATAAACATTGAATTTTTAATACTGGTATTTTTTTAATAAAGTTCAATTTTAATATAATTTTGTTTAAAACATCTCGCTCTTTAGAACACTTTCTATCTCTCGGAATCTCACTCTTCTATTGGGTTAACCCCTCGGTCCTAATTTGTCAGAAGGTCAAACTATTTCTGCTTTGCAATAAATTCCAAAAAAAAATTGAATATTTCTTAGCGCAACCGAAAACTAAAAACTGTTTTTGAAATACGCTTTCAAATTTTATAATTCAAAATATATATACAATTTTTGAAATACAAGATTTTTTAATGCAAACATAAAAAAGCTTTAAAAATGGCTCACCTTAATTTAATTTTATTTTTAATTTTTTTATTTGTATGTGATACATTTTTTATTTGCACATGATATTATTTATTATTTGTACACGATACAAAATTTTTACATTTCATAATACAATTCAATAATGTTGGCCTCACTGGTGGTTTACCTGTGCTGAGGCCCCCATTTTACATACAAAAAAATTATACACAATACATTTAAAAATATATATATAATGTTAGTGAAGAAAGAAAAATATATATATATAAAAAAAAACTAAAATTAAGATAAATAAAACTTAAATATAGAGATTTAAAATTAAAAATAAATAAATTAACTTTCTAATTAAAATTAATATTATCAACTAACTTGCTTTTTTGTTGTAAGTTTCATATTTGTTTTCAAATTGCAGTCGGAAACTCTGGTTTCATGAAGGTGTATATTTAAATATTTTTTGCAGTTATCTTTTAGATTTGAATATAAAGCATGGTGTTTTCTCTTTCTAACACTGTTTTGAACATATTTCTAACCATGATATTAAGGGAGACACAATGAGACCTATATGATTAGTTCCAAAAACCGAACAAATTGGCTGGAGGGGTTAATCTGACCTTTCTTTTTATTCATTTTAATAATATGTTGATTTTACATTGCAATAACATCTTATTTTGTGTCTTTCAGGTTGAACGTTGCATTTCATCTCTGGGCCCCGCACCAGCTCAAGGAATCCGGGGGACTTGGTTGCCGGTGCTCCGAGGGACTTGATGTGATCAGCAACGCTTCGGAGGGACTTGGTAAGTAATAATTTCCTGTAATAAATTCCTATTGCTTTTTGTAGCAGTTTTTCATTAGGTTGAAATTGAAACAACAGATTGAAAACCTTAGTGGTAGGTGGGGTGGGAAGGTAGGTTTTTCCAAGGTATTTAGGGTTTTTATTTGTAAAAGGTACCCTCTATCTGATACAATACTTAGATCACTGAATCACCAAATACCATCAAATCAATTATAATGCACAAAAACTTGCAGTGAATTAAACAAAAAGATGTTTTCCCATTCACTAGTAGGATATTTCAAAATGACATATTAATGTACCAGACCGTTATGCCTTGCGGTTTTATTTTACTGAACATTCAAATATTGTATTCCTCATTATCTCAATACTTGGAGATGTTCTGATTAATGAACTGGACGATCAGCATATAAACAGAACTTGAATATTACCTTTGAAATGTGTGCGCTTTGGGAAATACTTTAAATTATAATTACATAAAAGTGAAAATTTGGTTTTCGTCGTTTAGGCGTTTCGTCATTTTAACCACTTAATCGCTTTTTGCCACATTATGGCACTATTTCCAAAGCCTCGGAATGCTTTGTTGCCACAATGTGGCAAATATTCTCTAGATTCTTAAAAATGTTTTAAAGTTACGATTTAATTTTTTTTTTATAAATCCTACGAATATGTGATAATAGACCAAAGATAGGTTAATTCATTGGCTATAAAGAAATATAATCAGTTTGTATGTCTCCATAATTCTAATTCAGAGGTATAATTTTTTTTATGTGGTTGGAAAAATTTTCTTTAGCAATCCGAGAAAAAAGTTTTAAATTGCTCTGTCGCTTCAGCGGTTAAAATTTATGCAATTATTTGTCAAAATTCTTTGAAATTTTGGTATGTTATCAATCCTGATACTATAAAGCCAGATCTCCAGTGACAATAATAATAATAGGGAACAATCGCACTTTTTTTTTTTTAACAAAAATTAAAGAAAAAAATTACAAACTGGAATATTTAAACCATTTTTCTTACGATAGGAATAGTCTTTCAACAAAGTTTTGAAAATGCACATTTCAATTTGGACCAAAACGCCTTCTTCCGCGCTCGGTTTGGCTTTTGACTCACTCCGCACCCCGTGACAGATGCCTATAGTTGAGCCTAATGTAATCCAGTAACCAATCTTCAGTTGATCATTTGTTTGTCGAAAAAAATATCCATAAATACTGTATACTACGAAAATGTACAAATAGAACATCTTCAACACCATACAGCTTGGACTCGGGAGTGCGGTGTGACGTCACAATGTCCCCAGTTAATGAAGACTCATTTTTAGTATTTGAATTTTCACACAACTTTGAAAGTGAATGAATTAATTTAATAATTTTTTGAGGGGGGTTTAAGTACAATATTCGAGTTTAGTTAAATTTTTTTACATAGGTATATTAAATACATTAAAAACACTATATTACTTATATTGTATAATTTGTAGATCACCATTTTTGTAAAACTCAACTCAAGTGCGCTTTACAATTTATTATGAATTCTTACGCTCTACCTAAATTTATTATTTACAAATAGTTACAGAAAACTTACTTATCTGGTAGGTCACTTCTGATAAACACACTTTAATTAGAAAGTATATGCTTGGAGAAGATACGGCTTTGCACGCGGAGGAAATTATATATAAAACACTTGACATTGTATGATTTTACATTTACTACCCTCATCACTGTTCTTATTACATTAATAAGAAGATTAGTGCCAAAAGTAGAGTTAATATTTATTATGAAAGACCGGATTTTAGGACTCTTTAGGACTGGAGAATTTTTATCAAATGACCTTTACAAAAGCTTACTAAATAAGAATTGGCTTACATTTTTACACAATTACTTATTTAGAATGTCGCTGGTTGTGAAGGCAATATTACCACAAACATTGAACTAAATTGTGCAAAAATCAAACATGGGGGGCAGGATTACAATGCTTTTGTTTTCCGTGGTTGATGGGAAGCAAAAAATGTTGTGGCCCCCCCGATCCAACGTTTTTGTTTGATGTTTTGAAAATATTTGGTCGCTGGAGACCCGGCATAATATAACGAAGGGCCAGAGGTAATTTCATTTAAATAAGAATAATCATTATTACCATAAATATACATATATAAGATAGGTTGCCAGGATTTCTGGAAGCTAAATAAAATAATTTAATATATATATGTATATATATATATATTTTTTGTAGTTAACTTTTAGATTTGAATATAAAGCATGGTGTTTTCTCTTTCTTACACTCCTTTGAACATATTTCTAACCATGATATTAAGGGAGACACAACACACAACATATGAGTAGTTCCGAAAACCGAACAAATTGGCCGGAGGGGTTAACCTGACTTTTTATTCATTTTAATAATATGTTGGTTTTACATTACAATAACATCTCTCTTTGTGTCTTTCAGGTTGAACGTTGCATTTCTGCGCCCTGCACCAGCTCCAGGAATCCGGGGGACTTGGTTGTCGGTGCTCCGAGGGACTTGACACCAACGCTTCGGAGGGACATGGTAAGTAATAATTTTCTTCTTTAAATTCCTATTGCTTCTTGTAGCAGTTTTATAGTCAGAAAAATGATCTTTAAATATTCCAATCCTTTTTTGACAGAATCCCTCGTTTGTGAAAATACCCTATTATGTTCCTGAATACCACAGCAAGGTTAATATGGTTTATTTCATTATCTATTATTATTCCATGGTATTTTATATTTGACATTTGATTTAGTTCAGCACATTCAGTTAGGCAATTATTAGTTTTGGTGCAGTTTTTGGGATGAATCGTCACATTAGTTAAGGTTTCAGCGATATCTTCTTGAAGAGTGACGAGAATAACAAAAGTTTTTTCTGGTAGATTGGCATTGAACCACTTTTTTAACCTCAACCTATTCTCAAAAATTATTGCGGTGTCGTCAGCGAACGATATAAGTTTAAACATTTGATTCACATAAATTAAGAACAAAATTGGTGCTATGACAGTTTCCTGAAGGATTCTGAATTCTGAAGTATCAGCTTTGCTTCAATTAGTTAATCCATTTGAATGTGAAAAACTATTGAGATCTTTTCACAAATCAATAAAAATACCTAGAAACTTTTTTCTTGTCTTAAGGCATGGTAAACAGATGGTGTAAGTTCTGCGATAGTATTATGCGTACCTAGTTTTTCTCTAAAACCAAATTGGTTAGGACCAAGTATGCTATTCATTTCAATTTAATGCATGATTTATTTATATTTTTTAACGTCTTTTTTGTAAAGTTTTGCAATATTAGAGATGAGAGTTGTGTTACAATTAATTTATTAGAAACGAACAATTAAAACAAACAAATTTATTACAATTAAGGGCCAGATTTCACGATAACATTTTGTGAATTTATTCAGTAATGAGTGGACATTTGAGGGGAGAGGTCGCGCGCTCTCATTGCAGTTCTGTCCGCTGAACGAAAATATTATCCATGTATTTTATAGAAGGAATGAATGGGGATTAATTTGTCTATGGTTTTGTGATTAAGGGATGATTTTGCATTTGTAATTTCATTAATGATCTCTCTTATTTTGGGCAAGTCATTATGACACAGGTCAATTTTCTTATTATAGTTTTCTTTGATATTACATATAACATTTTTGTGAACTTTTTTTATGACTTTTTGGTTTCACATTTTTAACTTCGAAATCAAACCAAAAAAAAAATTATTTTGCATGACGTCACTGGTCATTCAGCCCAGTAACCGCCCAACCTCTTACCCCACCCCAACTGTCAACCACCTACTTTTTTTATGTTTTTGTAGAGAAAAAAAAAATGTCACCGGAGACCAAAATTTAATTTACATTTTTAGTATAGATGAAATGGATATTCTTAAAAAAATAAATTTAAAATCCGGCCGGATACCTGATAATGAACGAGTATCAAGCCATATACAAGACCAGCTTCCAAAAAAAGTCTTTCGCTGTATACTCTGCTGCAGGGCGCTGAAAGATAAATTTTAGCAAGCTTTGTTAAGTTTGGGTATTGTACAGCATCTTTTTGGAATAATAGAAAGAAACAATAATAAAATCACCTCAAACTCGAACTATAACAGCAAGTTCTGCAATCATATCAATAAGACAATGAAACACTAGCTTCACTCATAAACGAAAGGCCCGAACACACCTGAATTCACCCGATCGTTCGAGTCGCCAATCGGCTAAGTTCGGTCGGATATCCGGCTAAACGGCTTCAAGGTTGGCCGGATATTCGGTATCCGGCAAAACATCTATCCGTTTCGTCTCTAATTCTTACTCCAAATAATGTCAGGAATCACTGGATAAAGTAAGTCAAGTGAAAATGTAAAACTTTACTGAAATAAACCTTTTGTGTTATACTCTTGTAGAGTATTAATATTTTATTACGTGAATACCACGCTAGAGTCCCAACTGCTCCCAATAGAAGGGGTTAAGGGAGAGTTATGATGAGGGATGATAGAAGGGGAGGGGGGGTGGGGACGGGTGTGGAGGTACTTCGGTTTTTTTTCAGGGCAGTCAGGGGTTTTATTTAGTGAGTAAGTACAAGGGTGGCAGGGGGAATGTTGGAATGAGGGTGGGGTTGAGGAGGTTGAAGGGGTAGGTGGGGTGGGGTGTCGGGGGGTAGGAGGGGGTGGGGGTAGGTGGGGTGTTGGGGGGTAGGTAGTCAGGGTTTCTATTTTTAATTGTGGGAATATCGCACGAGATTTCCAACTGCCAGTTTCCAACTGCTCCCAAAGGTAGTTGCGGGATAGTTGGGATAAGGGGTAGGTCAGTCAATGACTGAATCCTTTTGTATAAGATTACTGTAGTCGCTACGTATACTATAACTGTGTAATACATTCGTTTGTATGTAATACATAGGTGTATTCATACATTTATTTGAAGTGACTGTAGTTGTTACTACACTATTTTTACTGTAATACATATCAAAGAACTTGAATATTAACTTTGAAATGTAACACCCTGATTCTGTGACACCCATCCTTAAAATCTTATGATTTCACAAACCACGCAATTAAAAACAAATTAGAAATATGATGATACTTTAGTAAGTAAAAATGGCTGGACATACTAACATGATTATAGATGCTATATAAAATTTTTGGATTCAATCGTCGGTCAGGGATATGGAAAATACTTAATTTAAATTATAATTATGTAAAATGAAAACTTGCTTCTCGTCATTTGGGTTGATCGCCATATTGATTATATTAAAGTTTATGCAATTATTTGTCAATATTCTTTGACCTTTAGGTACATTAGTATTTCTGATACTATAAAGCTGGTTCTCCAGCGCCAATGGGTACAACCTAGTAAATTGTCGAATAAAAAAATTGAAAAAGCAAGGGGCAATGTCACAAGATGTCAGTTTGTCCGCAAAATGAAATTTATATATATGTATATAATTGAGGCTTACTACATTAAGAAAGGAGTTCCGATTAATGGGATGTTGAAGGGAGTTTTTGGTGTTTTCAATATTTTTAAATTAACGATTTTCAAAAATTTAAATACAATACAATCAGACAATCATTAATTGGATTGGATGACCAACACCTCTGCCACAGGTCACCCCAAGTGGTTCGCTACGTTTGGTGACTTAGCAGGGGTGCCCGGGTTCATGGGGTAAAGTTTGTCCGGGTCTTGGTGGCGGGTGCGTCGGCTCACCTTCTGCGTGGCGGGCCGGATTGGGAGATGCTGGTTGAGGGAGACCCTTTACAACCGGCTACCGCTGTCCGGGCCGCTCGGTAGTACAGGGGCCCGACCCTCAGGCTCACGACTGAGGGTGGGCTGCCCCATCAACGAGTGCAAAAACCCCGCCGTTGCTGTTGTGCCGGTTCGTGACCGGAGGGGACCCAGCAGCAGCGTTTGGGGCGCATTGGGCGACCTCTCCATCCGGACTCTCCCGGCCCATCGCCTTGCACCGCAGTGGGTGGGATGGATTCATACGTCTATCACTCCTGGACACTCTGATCCCCAGCTTCCTACCCACCCCTCATACCTTTTCCTTCCCAGACCTCCTTATCCCCTCATATTTACTTTTTCTTTCTTTATAATTATAAAATCATGAACAACACAACGAATACAACTAATATCTTGACAGCGGCGAGTAGAAGGCGTCCCCGGTGCGGGCCTAAACTGAAGGTAAATTTTGCCAACATTCGCGGCCTGCACACAAATTTAAACCATGTACATCACCACCTTCTTTCAATGCGTCCTAACCTTCTTTTCCTCTCTGAAACACAGATAGCTGAGCCTCCAGATGCCTCCTATCTGGACTGCCCGGGCTACGCCCTCGTTGGCAAGTTCAGACCCAAAGGAGGTGTCTGTCTCTATAGCCGATCTGACGTCAACTGTGTGCGTCTGTTGAATCTGGAAAAACCCAGATTCGACGTAATGTGGGTGCGCGTCAATCTTGCCAGTACGGCAAGATTCTACGCGTGTTTATACCGCTCACCGAACCTTAGCGAATCAGACACATCCGAGCTATTCAAACATTTGAGCGAGACTATTGATGACCTCTTGCCCCGCTACCCTTCGGCTGAGTTTGTGGTTCTGGGGGACTTCAACGTTCATAACGAACCATGGTTGAAGTTCTCAGGACCAACAGACTCAGCTGGCCGACAGGCGGAATCCTTTGCCCTTTGCCACGGATTGGAGCAGATGGTTCAGGAGCCTACAAGGGTTCCTGATGTCCAGACTCACCGCTCCAATCTGTTAGACCTATTTTTAACCACTGTGCCACACGGTTACAAGATTGAGGTCACAGCGCCTTTAGGATCGTCCGACCACTGCCTGGTAACGACCTCAATCCCTGTCAACTTCAGACCGCCAAAAGAAAGGCTGAAGAGAAAAGTGTGGCACTATAGGTCAGCAGACTGGTTCGGTCTGCGGGCTCATTTCAATGCTTTCCCGTGGTCAGCTGTCTGTTTTCGGACTTCGGATCCCTCAAGATGTGCCCAGGAAATTGGTGAAGTCATTACATCCGCGATGGATGGCTTCATTCAATCCACTGTTAAAGAAACTGGTGTGGGCTCAAAGCCGTGGTTCAGTCGACAATGCTCCGAAGCAGTTCGGCGAAAAAACGCGGCTTACCGAGCCTACAACACATCTAGAACCTCCGAAAACAGAGCAGCATATAACAAATTGGCAAAGGAAAGCAAGAAGATCATAAATAGGTCAAAGTTCGAGCACGACCTGCAGATCAGCAAAAAGCTGGCTGCATGCCCGCATGGCAGCAGAGCCTTCTGGTCGCTTGCGGGCTCAATAGGTCGCAATTTCTGCAAATCCAGTCTGCCACCTCTTACCAGACCTGATGGCTCACTAGCAAATACCGCCACCGAAAAGGCTAACCTATTAGGAAAAATGTTTGCGGATAACTCAACCCTCGATGATCGGGGTGCAGTCCCGACGTCGGTCCCTCACTGCGGTTTCTATATGAAAAAGCTGAGGATCCGGCATCGGGATGTGCTCCAGGTTTTACGAGGGCTTGATGTTAATAAAGCTAGTGGGCCTGACGGAATCCCCGCCCTGGTATTGCGGAGGATTCCGATTTTGACAAAGCTTTTCAAAATGTCCCTGAATTCTGGCTCTGTACCCTCTGGTTGGAAAAAAGCGGTCATCCATCCTATTCCAAAGAAGGGTGACCGCTCCAACCCGGCCAACTACCGTCCCATAGCGATCACATCAGTTCTATCCAAGGTGATGGAACGTGTGATCAACGACAAACTGCTCACATACCTCGAGAAGAACAAAATTATTAACGACCGTCAATACGGATTCCGGCGGAACCGCTCGTGCGGTGATCTTCTCGCGTATGTGACGCATGTTTGGGGGCGGTGCCTGGAACGTTTCGGTGAGACCCAAACGGTTGCGCTGGACATTTCCAAGGCCTTTGACCGGGTTTGGCACCGAGGACTTGTCAACAAACTGCCTTCTTACGGACTTCCCGCATCCTTGTGCAGGTGGATTGCCGACTTTTTGAGGGAGAGGTCGATTCAGACGGTTGCTGACGGTTTCACCTCTTCCTCGCATTCGATAAACGCTGGCGTCCCACAGGGATCGGTTCTGTCTCCGACTTTGTTTCTGTTGCACATCAATGACCTTTTGACATGTGCACCAATTCATTGTTACGCGGATGACAGTACAGTCCATGATAGCTTTTTGTTTGACAAGCCCCCAAAGGGTGCACAAATTCCAATGGCTCGGAGGGCTTTGAAGCAAAGAATGGACGCTTACCTCGAGAGTGTTTTCTCTTGGGGTAAGAATAATCTCGTCGAATTCAATGTATCAAAGACCCAATCATGTCTGATTACGTCTAAAAGGGATCGAAATGACTATCTAGTCTCCTTCAACGGTAGCATTCTTCCGAACAGGTCTTCCATTGATATGCTCGGTGTAACTCTAAGTGACCAGCTCAGATATGGGGGCTCCATCGAGGCCAGAGTTAAGTTAGCCTCTCAGAAACTGGGCGTACTGTACAGGGCCCGCAGATACTTTAATAGTACACAACTGCTAACCCTGTACAAATCGCAAGTGCGCCCCACGGTTGAATTTGGCAGCCACCTCTGGTCTGGAGCCCCAAAGTACCTGAAAAACACCCTCGTGCAGAAACGGGCGGTCCGTTTGATAGATTCTCCCGTCTTAACAAACGGATTGCAATCTTTAGAGCACAGGCGTCGGGTAGGAATGCTTTCCTTGTTCTACCGGTATTTCAATGGAAGATGCTCCGAGGAACTAGCCTCATTGATCCCCTCGGCACCGGTGCATAGTCGGGAAACACGCCAAACGCTCGCCCAACATATGTACACGGTTGACATTTGTCACATGAGAACGGGACGCTTCTACGACTCGTTCTTGTGTTCAACAGCTCGGCTGTGGAACGATTTGCCGGCCTCTGTGTTTCCTCCTTCCTATAACATGGGTCTCTTCAAGACCCACGTTCACTCCTTCCTCTCCTCAAAAAGACCCTCCTCACAGCATCTTCAAAGATGACATAGGCCCTGAGGGAAATTATTTTCCTCAGGGCCTCCTGTGTGGAGTTAATGTAAAAAAAAAAAAAAAAAAGTAAATATTTTGGTTATAACTATGTAAAATCAAATCTTTCAGATGGATGCTGTAATGTCTATCTGATTAAAAGACTCAGATATGATAGCGGGAAGGGTGTTTATATATAAATGTATAAACAAACATCTTCATAATCTTGCCGTAATAGACTAAAAACTGGTAATGGCCAGAAATAAAAAAAGTGGAAAAAACTTTTAAAATAATTTTAATATATATTCGTAGTGATATGTGGCAAAAGCTGCCCAACTAGATTATGCAATAGCTTTATTAGAATTCGGTAACTAGTAAGAAGAGAGGGCAAGTAATTGTTTTTTGCCTTCAAGATTTAACGTTGCATTTTCCTTTTCAGAATGCGTCGTGGAGTAATGCTGTAGGCCTGAAGAACTGGATGGCTGGTGAGCTAGACCGTCTACAAAACTGCTCCGTGGTATGATCTTCAAGTTGTCCCTGAAGCCAGTGGTTCGGACTTGAGGCCATAAGCATTGTATTTTCAGGTTTATTTTTAAGTTAGTTTTAAGTGTCTGGCGGGCAAGTTGTTCCCTAAAGCCAGTGGCCAGAAACATTGTATTTTCAGGTTTATTTTTAAGTTAGTTTTAAGTGTCTGGCGGGCAAGTTGTTCCCTAAAGCCAGTTGCCAGAAACATTGTATTTTCAGGTTAATTTTTAAGTTAGTTTTAAGTGTCTGGCGGGCAAGTTGTTCCCTAAAGCCAGTGGCCAGAAACATTGTATTATCAGGTTTATTTTTAAGTTAGTTTTAAGTTTCTGGCGGGCAAGTTGTTCCCTAAAGCCAGTGGCCAGAAATATTGTATTTTCAGGTTTATTTTTAAGTTAGTTTTAAGTTTCCGGCGGGCAACCACTTAAAGTGGTTTGGTTTAATTTTTAGTTCAGATGAGTTCTTACTAAGATCTACAATACTGTTTTAAACTAACTTGCATGGGGTGACTAACTTACTAACAACTAACTAACAACTAACTTAAAACATTATTGTACATCTGGCTGAACTTATCTTTGAACTTTTTTTATCAATTTTTATCACTAATTCAGAGAGTACTGGCGATTCTCTCCTTTCAAAAAAACGAGTGTCCTAGCTACCACAGTAGTCACTGGTCACTTGGAAAAGCTAGGGCGCTTATCAGAGATGTTGTACATGTAATAATGAATATAACACTAGGAGTGCCTACTATAAGTAAATGTAAGTATCAATACATTTTTCTTTCCTAATACGTATTATATGTATGTACATGTACAGATAGGTTAATTAATTGCGAATGTGTATAATAAAAATAAAACCATGCATTCAGGGACATTAGAGGGTCTAAAATCCCATCTACGGATCTGCCGGATCTGCCCTGATGATGGACACTGCAACGCTGTCCGAAACGTCGGCTAAAGAAGGAGGTAGCACAACACGGCATAACACCCCAAAAACAAACAACGAAAAAGGGTCTAAAATCGTTTAAAAAAAAATGTTACTTACTTTTTACAAAAAAAAAAAGTTTTGACTTGGGCGGCTAAAGAGGTTTCCTCACACAGCTGTTGGGAAAGTGGTGCGTTTAATTCAATATGCCATGTATTGTTTCTATAATCTGATTCAATTTTGAAAATTGTCCTCTAATCCTCTGCCAATACTATCGATTCCGTTGAACACTGTGTTTAAGCCCCTTAAAAAATGTTATTTATTTTAAGATAGTCTCTATACATTTGCCGAGTGGAAAAATGAATTGCCTACACTTACATGAAATTCCTTCGATTGGATAAAAATCGCATGCTCTGAAGAGACTGGTTGAGGGAAACCTATCCTAGACCTCTCCAGCCGGGCTCTCGACCGATTGATTTGTTCTTCCGTCACTCCTAGAAACACATCGATCCCCAGATTCCTACCTACCCCTCACACCTTTTTCCTTCCCAACACATCCTCTCCTTCCTTTCCTAAAAAGAACCCTCCACACAGCATCCCCAAAGATGACATAGGCCCTGCGGTGAATTATTTTCTTCAGGACCTCCTGTGTGGAGCTATTGTAAAAAAAAAACACTCTGAAAATGATTAAAAACATATCTTCTTCTGTTATTTAACATGTTACAGGTATGAAAAAAATCACACTTCTTCTGTGCTAATTTAGCTATAGATGCTGTTCTTGTATTGTATGCTGCCATAGGAACAAATTTGATTTTGCTTTTCCTTTCTTTTTATTTTATAATTTACTGTATGTTCCTCTATATCAGTGATTCCCAAAGTGGTTCAGGTGGGCCCCCAGGGGTCCACGGGAAACTCGATGGGGGTCTACGTTGGCAAGATAACAAAATGGGGGTTGTATGTGGGGGGTTGTATGTATGTGGGGGATGTATGTATGTTAAAATTTATCTGGTTTCGATAGTAAAGAACAAAAATGATGTCTTGTCTATACCTATCAATGTTGGCCAGTGGTTCCCAAAGTGATTTTTATTAATATGGAAGTTATTATAAATATCGATGCACAAATGATTTGTATGTCCTAAGTAAAATATAAAATTCATAACCTGAAATTCTCTCCTCCCCTCGGAATGGATGGTGTGTACTGGGTGCCTGGTGGTTCGCTAAGTTTATGATTCCTGAAATTATCTAGCCACCCTCTCCCTGGAATGGATGGTTTTATTGCTCAGGTATTTACAGTCGGGAATTTTGGCAGAATTACGCATTCCCTTCCCCGGGGTCCATGGGCAAATTTTGACTATGAAAAGTGGTCCATGGGCCAAAAGACTTTGGGAACCACTGCTCTATATAAATATTGTCTCTCCACTAGCTTTAAGAACAAGAACAAGCTGCCTGGGATGAGATGGGATGAGAACACTTAAAAGTTTATGGTATGTATAAATGTATGTTGTGCTGTGTAGGGACAGTCGGTAGCTTTTAGAATCATTTAATACTAGCGTCGTTTTTAAAAACAATTAGAGTCTTGACGTGAGAACCGATAGAGGGATGATATACTTACATTTACTGATCCTTAAAATTGTCCGGGAAAGTGTTGATTGCCCTCGACTGCTAATTTAGAGATTTTGGGAAATTTTGTTTTATTTTAATAACTCAGGTACGGGACATATGTCATTCCTATGTCTACCTATGTTAAATTATCGTGAAAACAAGCTTATGTGTCCAAGCGGTTAAACAAGTCGTACTTTATTAAATATTTTCGTTTACGCCTATTAATTATGCTCAAACTGAGCATGCTCATATAAGAGCAAATCTGTATGTGTCAGTACCATAAAGGGTGGGAACTGATTACTTACACTATGTGTGATGATGAAATTCTTATTGGATGTTGGCTGATTTTTCTGGCTTTTTCAAAAGAAAATATGTTGAAAATTTCGGCCTGATAAAGGAATTTTTTTTTTTGCATTAGTTCCACACAGGAGGCCCTGAGGGAAAAATATCCTCAGGGCCTATGTCATCTTTGAAGATGCTGTGTGGAGGGTTTTTGAAAGGAAGGAGAGGAAGTCTTGGGAAGGAAGAAGGTTTGAGGGGTGGGTAGAAATCTGGGGATAAATATGTCCAGAAGTGAAGGAAGTGTGAGGCCATCCCTCCCACTGCGGTGCAAGGCGATGGATCGAGAAGGTCTCCCTCAACCAGTCTCTCCCGATCCGGCCTGCCAAGCAGATGGTCGGCAGACGCATCCGCCCTTAAGTCCCGGACTAACCTAACCCCATGCACCCCTGCTAAGTCACCAAACGTAGCGAACCACTTGGGGTGACCTGTGGCGGAGGTGTTGGTCGTCCAATAAATGGTTCCCGGGGCGGCGGTACCCATACCCGTCTCCCAAATTTAAATTGCGGGTCGAAGGTTAAAATTATTAAATAAAGGGCACTGTTTTTATATTTCAATAACATACATTATCCGATCCTTTCCTTTCCTTATATAAATCCTTTCCTTATATAATATTAAGAAGGACACTTCATCCACAAGCTCTTGTTCGATGAGTAGGTACGCAAATTTGAAGAGAAAAAATTCAGTCTCGTAAAACAAAAGAAAAATGGCTGAGATGATAAAACAGGAATCTATACATATGAAGAAAATAAATACCATGGTAAAATGGGAATCTACTAATATTGATAAATAAATGGAGCCACAGATACATTTAGACCTTTGGAATAGCAAGGTTCCATCTGTTGCTGATGTCATGTGATAATGAATTATAATGTAGCTTACCATATTTAATAATTGGATATTTTGTAGAGCGCCGTTTTTGTGAGAAATCACCTCAAGGGCGGCATGCATCATTAAAAATAGCTCACCTTACGTTTTTCAAACTAAAATTACTGATAACGAAAAAATAAAAACACAGATATATTTTATTAGACAATTGCATTATAAACTTTAACTTCACCTCATTTTTTTATAGTTTCATATAAAAATAATTCACCAAGTTTATTTTTTTTCCCAAATTGCGGTAGGAAACGTTGGTTTTATAAAGGTGTACTTTTTAATTACTTCGTGGTTAACTTTTAGATTGAAATATATCGCATTTTGTTTTTTCTTTTCAATACCGTCTAGATAATATTTCTTACCATGACAGTAAGGCTGGAATCAGACGGTTCACTAGTCAGATACGTTTTTAGATTTTCACGGCCAAAAGCATTTTCGTTGTTTGTTTTTGGGGTGTTATGCCGTGTTGTGCTACCTCCTTCTTTAGCCGACGTTTCGGACAGCGTTGCAGTGTCCATCATCAGGGCAGATCCGTCGATACACTGCAACGCTGTCCGAAACGTCGGCTAAAGAAGGAGGTAGCACAACACGGCATTAACACCCCAAAAACAAACAACGAAAAGGTTCACTAATCGTTCGTTTCTGTATCTCATTCGGCCTATTTTACTCGGAATGTCTGAACATGCAATGAAACAAAAGTGAAACGAAGTTGGGAACATTTGCTCGAGCAACCATAGACTAAAGCTTCACTCGAGTGAACCGTCTGATTCCAGCCTAAGTGGTTTATTTATGAGACGGCGGTTTAATGACGTATCGGTTCGCGAAGTGAAATTTAATTTTACGCAATAAAAAAATTAAAATGGATCATTTTCCGCCAGCCGTGATGCAAAAAGTTTCCTTTTATAGTGATTAAGGCGAATCTAAAGTATTTTTTTTTTTTAAATATTCGTAATAACCGTGGACACTCATTTCGAAAATGTACCATAAATTCTATAATATACACTTACGTCAATGGTAAAGTATGTTAAATTTTAATAATCTTAAAATTAAAATTCTCAGTTTTAATCACAATCGTTCTTATTTATTACCATGATGAATTATGACAATCTCTACGGCCGTATTCTTAGACCAACATTACGGAGTAGACCGGTCACCTTAAAAAGTAGGCAAAAACCAAATGAATTTAAAAATATTAATAAATTTTCTTACTGGCAACATAAAACCGTTGATTTTATCTATAGAGAAAATGAAAACTTTATTTTGGATTTTGGCGGTCGCGGAAATTTGACATTGACAGAATCAGACGGAATGTTCCAATGTTGTGTCGCCGAGCTTTTCCTTATGATTGAAGATGTTCAAGATGTTGGAGATATTATTCAATAAAGTCATCGACTATGTCCTTGACATTCAGATAAATATTTCGACCGGTGCTTGATTGACGAATGTGACGTCAAAGGAGAATACTGATACGCAGGCGAGCATTGATATTCTGTCATCATTTCCTCGTGATCGTTCGAACGGTTCGCAGCAGACGTCTTTGCGTCTTGATCCAGAATTGTCGCGTGTAGTAACGCCGGTGCTATTTTTTTTTATTATCTGATGAAACTATTACATTAACAGTGCCTAATTATTATTTCGAGCAGCAGTCTTGAAACGGGGGACATCATTGATGAAAACCAAGGATCACCGAGAAAAACCATTGACGGAGAAAGATTCAGGTTTAAAATGCAAGAGTGGCTTAAGGTTTCACTTTTATTGTGCACTTTTGGTCTGGTGAGAGAGATTCGACCGTCTGAACCATATGTGTCTGAGTTTCTGCTGGGACCATGGAGGAATATTACAGAGGAAACGTTGAACAAAGATGTTTATCCTGTGGGAACATATTCCTATTTATCACAACTGGTCATCGTGTTTCTGGTGACGGATTATCTAAAATATAAGCCGTTGATTGTCTTGTCCGGTAAGCACTATTTTCTGTATTAATGTACTGCTTCGACCAAGTATATCTAGACAAGGCGTGTTAGTCTTAAAACTGACACCGGAATCAAAAATATTAGTTTACGAAAACATTTATAAACATGAAAGTGCCCTATCTCACAGTCAAAAGATCGCATTGCATTGCAATGCATTGTTTTTACATTTTATTGGTCTGCTTGGGGCAAATTTGTTTTCCCGCAAGTTTGCAGCAACGGAGTCACTAGCTTTGTGAAGATCTTTTTTAAAACACAAAATTAAGACAGATAAAAAATAATTTAGGTATGAAATATATAAAAAAATAAATATAGGTAGACGTAACATAAATATTCAAGGCAGTGTCTCGAGAAAAGTACCATTTGATAAAAAATGTTTTAATTAAATGAAAAAAATAACTAACTATATAATCATAATTATCGACATGTTTTGAAACCGATGGTTTCTTGGTTCAGATCACCTCCCGATAATTTATGTAGAGTGATTTTATTTTGCCTATAATGTTTATATTATGTAGAGCAGGAATGTGTAATGATCCTTGAATGTTTTTATTTTCACGGATTTCTTTACAAAATCTTAAAAATAAATTCACTCTCATGTCTTCTTAATCTCATATAAATAATGTTATCTGTAATCCACATTATCTACCGTTACGTATATAAAAATATTTCAAAAGAAGCAAACACATTGTTACTTGACGCTGGGGGGATTTTACCCAGCGATTCCTGAGCATGCTTGGAGTAATAAACGTATCGTCATTTTGCTGTCTGATGATATTTTTTTTCTATTAAAAGACGGACTATTCTTTTTTTTCCATTAGAAGAAAAAAAAAAATATTTCAATCACACATTGCTACTGATCCCATCGTTATGGGAAATACCGTAAATACAATAAAAAAGAAATAACGTAAAATAAGTTTCACTCAAAATGAAGGATTGGTGGTTCCGAAATGTACCAATAAATATGGTGAAAGAACTTTAAACTATATTATACACAAAATATTTAATCAACTACCGATGACAATTAAAAATATAAATATAAAAAAATATAATCTAAGGAAATGGCTATTGGATAATAATGATTTATACTGATGCCCCACTGTAGTCCTTGTATTCCAAAATGGAATTCACATTCCTAGGAAATGGAAAAATAATTATTTTGTAATACCTGACATCCCTACCTTTATCTATGAAACTATTGATGTACTTAATGATTATACTAATTTGTTCATACATTTATTTTTACTTGCTTATTATATGTATTCGGCTTATGCTGCTATTTATGTATAAAAACTTTTCTGTAATTTGACCAACTTATGTATTTAGGAATCATCATATACCGTTTAAATTGTATCATGTAATTGTAGAAAATGTTGTCTCTATGTCCCTGCTGACAAACTACATAAGTAGTTTAGCGGGTTTAATTGTAAATAAATAAAAAAAAAATACCCGGGTTTGAGCGATACAAGTGCTGTTTCGTGCATGCGACATGCTGCTAGAACGAGACACAATGCTTATCAAGACACGCTAGAATATAAACGCGCTTCTCTGCTAACAAACTCAGTTGCGACATGTGGTGGAAAAATATTTTTAATGTTTTTATTAGAAAAAAAATGTCATCGGACGGCAAAATGACTTACTCTTAAAATCTGAAATATGCTCAAAATACTCCAAATATGCTCAAAATGTATATTAATAACTCAGGTGCAGGGCATACGTCATTCCTATGTCTACCTACGTTAAATTGTCGTGATAACAAGCTTATGTGCCCAAGCGGTTAAAAGTTTTATTTTTATCAATTTTATTACTACAGTATGTAGGTATGTTTTACAGGCCTAAGTATTTTATTCACAATATAATGTAGTTTTTTGTTTTCATGTTCCAGGGAGGTAGAATGATCCGACTTTGGTTTTGATTTTTAAAATAGATGTCTGTTTTTTAACGGCTTCAGAAAATGCGTTAAACATTTTCAGGATTTTTTGCCTTTGTATACATTTTGTGATGATTTATGCTTCTCTATGCCTAGTAAGGTAATTGTTGGTAAACTCATCGATAACATATTTCCCACACAATTAAACATTCCGCAGTCTCTTTCTCGCTAAGAACAATAAGTCGGAACGAGCGACACTGTTGTATCCAAAACTGCTTGCAATTAATGAACTGTAAATACTAAAAACTAAACGAGACAAAATGGTGTTTACTGGAAATGGGTGATAATTTGTGTAGGAAAAGCAAGGTACGCAAGGAAAAGGGATAACCAGTCACTTACCACTGTATCTCTGTGAAGGAGCACACGACACAATCACAATTTAGTTGAGTTCCACCGCGATACCTCAGGAAATTATCACCACAACAAAACGAAAGAGTACAAAATGATATTATGTATTTCCGAGGTTGTCAAATTCCTTCTTTTTACTTACCAACAAGATTATGTATGTGAATATCACCAACAACTTGCTTCCAAGGTAGCTCCTAAATCTTCTTTATTTGAAACAAAGGTGATGGTCTGGATAAATGACATCCCGGTGTGAACTAAGCATGCTCTTTCATTTCAAAAACAAACAGACAAAAGGCTATTAAAAGTGTATACATACGCATTGTTGTTCTAGTATGTGCTGGTCACCTCAACTCTGGTTGGGTGACCTGTAAAGCTTTTAATATTTCTCAACCAATATCATTAACCACTCATCTGTCGCTCGGAAACCGGTGACCGGGTGACAGATGAGAGGTTAAAAAATAAAATACGATTTTAACCCTTAATTGCTTTTCTCCAATATCATTCCAGACTATGCTTTTAATTTTAGAATTGTAGCTCCTCGGAATTCTTTGTAATCAATTTTCTATGGTGTGTACCATCATGTAGGTAAATATCATACGACATTCAAGAGGTTAAAAACAATTTAAAGAACTTTTTGTTTTGTTTGATTTTAATGTTTTTTAAAATTAATTTCATTGCAGTTTTATTGCGACAACGTAATTCCATTTAAAATGTTTACAAGTACATTTTTTGTACTCGCATTTATTTTAGTAAATTGGCAAATGAAAAAATGCAGAATCGTAAAATAGAATTAACTTCAAAGACATTTTTATAAACTTGCGAAAGAAATTTTATTGCATTGGAATTACTAGGCAATTTTGCAAATCCTTGGGGCTTTACTAATAAACATGTAAATTTTACACATCTGAGGAACAACAATTATTTATGTATGGTAAAAGAACACAAAATTGCATAACTAGTGACGACAATGCGGCGTTTGCCGAAGCTTTCGTAAACATAACCAAGGAATATAACGACGTATCTAAATAAATTATACGAAAACAGAAGTCAAAATCAGTCTACTTCAATAGTAGATTCACAAGTGCCATTGACAAACGGTTGGAGAAATGCAGAAACAAGAAAATAAAAAATGTACAAATATGACTACAATGTTTAATACCATAATATAACATAAAAAATATCATTTAACTTGCATCCCTATGGTGTAACGGTCAACCATTAGTCAACAACATCAATCGCTCAGTCCGCGACAATCTCGTACAACATCGGTAAGACTCGTCTGTGTTCGGAGGCATTCGAAGGTCACGTGACATCATGAGTCGCGATCAGCGCACATTTGTCCTTATTTGTGCTATGAAATGCCTAGTTTTGTTCAAATCACTGTCAGAGGGATTTGTACCGCCTAAGATTCTTTAGTATGGGGAGTTTTGTGCGGATTTCAAGACGCGCAAAACGGGATAGATAAGATACCTACCGTATTTTACGGTGGCGCGGTTTTTATGGTGGAATTTTAATAGAGCGCAATCTATAATGTGCTTATATTATTACAAAAAAGTTTGTTTTATTTTCTCATCTTTTTAACGGGGGTTCGTCGCACAAACGCACTTTAGAGAAAACCGCTACTGCTTACATTGATCATTAATTCATTCTTCATCCATACTTCGTTCATCCTAGATACGAGAGACTGCAGATCTTCTATACTGTTAGCAATCAGCACCGCATCATCAGCCTCATGATTTAAAAAAAAAACTCATTTGTGTTTTATGCATACTAAAATATAACTTTATTGCATTGTCTGCTTTATGCATACATTTACTAAGCAACTAAATAATTATCTTCTTTAAATAAAGATTACGAGTTTAACATCTTACAGATGCCATTATAAGATTATTTTTATATGATGCTCATGATCATATTATATTTTTTAAACTAATGACACAATTATTGTTGATTTTTAATTTTTATTATCTCTCTTTATCTTATTGTTATGTGCATATATGAAAAAAATATTATGCCTCAAAATTATGCACTCAACCAAATTCATCGCTAAATAATTACAAATTTGATATTTATCTATAAATTCACATATATGACATAATTATTAATTTTATTGTAAATGTATTGGGGTACTGC
This sequence comes from Limnephilus auricula, assembly GCA_951813805.1. NCBI lineage: Eukaryota > Metazoa > Arthropoda > Insecta > Trichoptera > Limnephilidae > Limnephilus > Limnephilus auricula. The sequence goes on along the minus strand of OX638409.1, from coordinate 9,609,737 downwards.
TTGATACGGATAACTTTACAGTCGATAGATACTCTTAGTATTGCCTTGGTGAAAGATCACCATTCAGAATCGAATCATTGCTTGGAATGGTATTAACTGTGTTAGATGACCTGATCTGAATATCCAGGTACTTTCCTTTTAAGTGATGGCCTAGAACATGCTTGAAGAATGAGGGCCAGAAATAATAGGAAAAAAAACTAGCCTGTTTATTTGTAACTATATTCTGTGCAGTTGAAAACATCTATTACTTCTGTGAAAGTATTGCCAAGGTGTTAAAAATGTAAATGAAATTTTGGTCTTTGGTGTCTTTTTGGATGTATTTTTTTTTTCAAAATTCTTTTCTTCAAAATCAAACAATTTTTTTTCTTCTACATGTCGTCACTGGTCACTCAGCCAAGTAACCGACCAACCCCTCACCCCGCTACTAACTGCCCAATTCCTACTGATTTTTTATGTTATGAATCACTCGTTAGTCAAATATGTCCCTTAACCTCCTGTAGGCCGCAATCCCCCGGCGGGTCCGGATTTTTGAAGCGATTTGCCCCTTATGCATAAAGAAATTGTATGAAGAACAAGGTCAGAATCGCTTGGGCCATTCTCGATCTTGACATAACGAATTACTGGATAGCATTTAGCCACTCCGAGTAATTCATATTAATTGCCAATGACGCGCCGGGCACCAAAGATGGCGGACAAAATGGCTGCCGCTTGATAATATGAATGCTGTCATATTTGAAGTCTATATTTATTCATTCTTTTTTATATAAATCCATTGTGGAAAGCATAGATTTGAGTAATTATTAGGAAGTTAGTTTTATCTACATTATTTTGATGTAATTTTTGTAATATATCACAAAAGAAATGTTATAAAAATTGAATTCGTAAGAAAGGTGAGATCTGTCAAATATTTTAAGTCGTATTGAAAAAATATTTTTTTGTATGCTGGCTTTCAGCAAGTTAATGTAATGTATCATTAAAGAAGAAGATAACAATAATAATCTAAATTAAAATATGAAAATGAACAAGACACAGAAAAATAAAACTTCTTCTTACTATTACCCGTTAAGACGAAAAGTTCTGGGTTCGAGTCCCAGTTGCGACCGCTATCTTTTATTTTTCTGTGTCTTGTTCATTTTCATGTTTTAATTTAGGTTATTAGTGTTGGCTTCTTCTTCAATGATATATGTATTACATTGATGGGAATAACCTTCAAAAGTTATAAAAAATACAATATGTTTGACTTCAGTGTTAATTCTAATATTCAAACGCCCTATCTAGATAATACATTGTCGATGCTATCTGCCCAATTCTGGGGATTGGTGTTGTAATTTTTGTTAATATAATTTTTATAATCATGATTTTTTAATTACAGGTTTCTGTGGAATAATAGTTTATTCAATTTTGCTATGGACGGAGAGCTTGGCATGGCTGCAAGTGTCGCAGTTCTTCTATGGTCTGTACATGGCCACGGAAGTAGCATATTACACCTACATGTATGCAAAGGTAATATCAAATTATAATATGTTAAAAAAAAGCTTTTCCCTTTTTTAACCCTTCAGAAGGGTGATTCTTTATCTTTTGCGACATCCTAACGGGTGTTAACCCTTCATGCCTTGACCGTATTTTATCAGAGGATCAAAATATTTGCGTTTTGAAATAAAATCCAGATAAATGGAATATTTCTGAATGTATCTGAAAACTAAAAACTAAAAATAAACATAATTTTTGAAATATAAAAATTTTGCATGCAAACATGAAAAGTTTCAAAAATGGCTCACCTTACGTTTTTTCTAACTAAAATTACTGATAATGGAAAAAAAAACACATAAGTACATGTTTTATTAGAAAAATATATTATAAATGTTATTTTCACCTCACTATTTTGTTGTTTCATGTAAAAATAATGAATAAAAAAAAAATTCATAATTTTTTTGCAGTCTGAAACTTAGGATTCATAAAGGTGTACATTTTAATTATTTTGCGGTTAACGTTTAGATTTGAATATAAAGCGTGGTATTTTTTCTTTCTACCACGGTTTAGATCATATTACTAACCATGATAGATAGTAAGGGAGACAACGATTTCTCTTCTTCTTCTTCCTTGCACTGTCCCAACTCATTGCCTATGTAGGCTGTTGGGGTCGGCTCTCCTCGTTCTCAGGTTGTAGCTTCTTCGGTTCTGGGTATCGCTCTCTTCCAGGCCGTTTCTACTTAGAATTTTAGAGCATTGAGTCATCCAGGAGTTCTTTGGTCTTCCTCTGGATGACTGTCGATGAAGCTCCATAGACATTGCCTGCTTCACTGTGTGGTCTGGTGGTCTCCGTTTTATGTGACCATACCATCTCAACTGTCGTACCTCTAGCTTATTGTTTATGTCTGTGACACCCAGGCTACCACGAATGCGTGAACTTTTAATTTTATCTTTTAGTGACACTCCTGCCGACCATCTAAGCATTCGCATTTCTGCTGATTCAAGCTGCCTGGTGTAGGAGTTGTACATGGTCCAGCATTCAGAGCCATACATTATCGCGGGTATAACAATAGTCTGGTATACCTTTCCTTTAAAAAACATAATTACACATCAATGTTAATAAAATAAATAAATGCAATAAATATTGTTTATGGTGTTGTTTAACTATTTTCATTCTTGTAACATCGTAAGGAAACGAAAATTCAATTCAATTTATCAGATTAATTCACAGAAGTTGTACATGGTCCAGCATTCGGAGCCATACAATACCATAATCGCGGGTCTAACAATAGTCTGGTATACCTTTCCTTTTAGTTTTATAGGCATTTTTGTGTCACACAGGATTCCTGTTACGGATCTAAATTTACTCCATCCCACACCTATTCTGTGGTTAACATCTGCTGCACATCCTCCATCTTTGTGGATGAGTGAGCCGAGATACCGGAGACAACGATTTCTATGAGACCTATATGTGTTATTCCGGAAACCAAACAAATAGACCTGACTGACTGTTTTATTAAATCCGCTATTCCGTATCGCGCTAACGAGCTTGCATTAAGTCACCAACTCTTAGAAGTAGTTAAGTGGGAGAGATGACGCCGCGTTTGCTGCAAAATCCTCGTTAAGAGTTGTACGTCGTGGGAAAACGTGGGTCGGCAAAAGCCATTCCAAGCATCCTTTCGATTCTAAACGGTGTTCTTTCTCCAGGGCAATACTGAGAGTATCTAACATGTTGTAGTCTGTGCAACACTGATATTACACAATAGGTACTTTATGTAATAGAGCCTTAGGCCTGTGACCTAATTCTATAATACATGTGTTTTGTGCTTTCACTATAAACTTGATTGCAGATTTATGAATTTTAACGACCTTATAAATAAATTTAATAACAAACTACATTGATTAGCTAAAATAAGCCCAGTAAAATTGTTATCTAACCTTTTCGTACCGGAAAGAAAAAAATCAGACATGATCCGAAAGGTAGTCACTCGTGGCCCTAATCTGTTTTGCTTTTTAATGGGTTTTAATGACATAATTTTATGTAATTTTTTTTTGTAATAATTAAAGAAAAGTATATTCAACTCATTATAGTGATAATTATGTAAATCGTTTGTGAATAAAATTATCATTAATATTCTAATGAATATAGACCATAATGCATATTTTGCATAGAAAATAGAGAAGGCAGGCTGATAGCAAGCATCACTCCTTATTTCCGATCGTCGACTGGCGATTGGCGATTACAGCATCCGCGAACGTGGCTAGTTGTTACGCAAACTGGTAAGGCAAAATGGTAAAAGCGATAATAAGGAAGCTAGCGTGACTCACTTATTACGAAACAGCTCTTTCTATTAAAATGCAACATTTACCGATCTGCTACAAGCGCGGGTTAGTTACTTGAAGTCCGGTATGTGATGGGGATACGAATGGGGAAATTTCAGGCAATCCCACAATATGAGGTGGGGCGAGGGAATGAAATATTTCGCCAGAATTCGATATAATTTATTTAATATCTAAAAAAGTAGTACTGTTAAATACATTTTTTAAATGCAGATCGATAACTGAATAGTGTTTCTAGGATTACCTAAATTATTGAATACGTGGTTTAAAAAATCACTACATGGTAAAAACTCTAGTTAGTGTAGTAACCCCGGTCCGGTGTGGAATTGTGTTAATTGAGGGGTATAGAAGCAAAAACGCCACTAAGACAAAAAGGCAAAATCCATCAAATGTAGGAATGTGTCTGTCATGCGTTTATGCAATTATGCAATTGAGAATTTACAGGATATTTTGCTGTGTAAAATAACTTCAACTTAATTTCTGAAAGAAACAATATTTATGTCGGGGGGAGATGGTAAAAGATGTATTAAACTTTAATCTTTTCTCAAAGTTAAGTTTGAAGGTTAGGAAATGAGGGATTTAAAAGCAAAAACGCCACTCTTCAAAAGTACTGTTTTTGGTAAATCACAAAAAAGTGATCAAAGAATACTTCGCATTTTTCGTGTGATTTTTTAGTAAAAACTTAAAAAGTATATTCCAAAGTGAATTATTATAATAAAAAATGTTATAATAATGTGTTCATTGGTCATGTTGAATTTATTTAGAATTCAGGCTTGTGATTGGCTTTTGTGGAGAGTGGTAATTTTGCTTGTTAATCGCTGTGGAAAGTGGTGATTTTGCTTCTAAACCCTATTTTCATTTCGATTTTTCTATGATTTTGCGGTTGATTTTTCTAAGGATCAAAAAACCATCTTGTAACTATGGACTTGGCGCGTAGATTGGCATTTGTAACTCAATTTTGTCATTTTTGGAGAGTGGAATTTTTGCCTTTATACCCCACATTTGGTAAATTAGCCCCTCAGGTATATTTTGTCGAGTATTTTCACGTTGCAATAAAATCCGAATAAATGGAATATTTCTGAAAACATCCGAGATCTAAAAACTGTCTTTGAAATGTGATTAAATACGCTTTCAAATTTTGTTATTAAAAATAAATATCTATTTATTTTTAAAAGCAAATGTGAAAAAGTTTTAAAAATGGCTCACCTTACATTTTTGTAATTAAAATTACCGATAATGAATAAAAAACATGCATATTTTATTGTACAAATGTATTATAAACATTAATATCACCTGACTTTTTGTCGTTTCATGTAAAAAATAATTAACCTCTTAGTTATAGTAATTGCCGGCGGGCGGGTGACAGGTGAGAGGTTAAAAAATAAAATGTGATTATAACCCTTATATATAGAGAAACTATGCAAGGACAAGGTCAGAATCGCTTGCGCCATTATCATTCCAGATTTTGCTTTTTATTACACTACTTTAGCCTCTCGGAATGATCACGGCCTTAACCTCTTAACTGTCACCTGACATTCAAGAGGTTAATAAAAAATTCACAAATTTTCATAATTTTTTTAAAATTGCTGTCGGAAACTTTGGTTTCATAGAGGTGTACATTCAAAATTTTCTGTAGTTAACATTTAGATTTGAATATTAAAGTTTTGTGTTTTCTCTTTCTATCAAGGTGTGGAGGATGATATTTCACACCATGACAATAAGGGAGATACAAAAATTTCTACGAGACCTATGTGAGCTGTTCCCAAAAGTGTTAAAATATGTAATATAATTTAGTACAACTATATTGCCCGTTCTATTTTTTCGGCGAGTAGAGTCCACCTCCACCCTCCGCACTGACATGCGCAGTTCATTCATTCGTAGGCGCAGACACGAGCGATATGTCGTCCCGTTGGAGCGAAAATGCTATTCTAAAATTCTTTATTTTTGCGGCTATTAATCTATTTTCGTGTCCATGGTTTATTTATTTTCATCTCACTAAATTATTCTTCCACCTCTTCTAAAATAACCATTACAATCAGCTTAATTAGCATATTTACTTTATTGCATAGCAGTCCGTCATGTTGCGACGCGCCGTTTACTAATGAACTCTGCTTGACATTAGTGCAAACACTTTTTGGTGAGTCAAGTAGCGAGTTACTCGCCACTCGACTTACTACTTGTCAGGTGCGAACAAGGCATACGAGATATTATGTTTGCAATGTGGAATTATTTTTTTTGCCACATACCAATTAACACAGAAAATATTATTATAGTATAACAGTGATAATTTTCTCACATCACGATAATTAACAATCCATAATGCCATATAGGCTGAGAACATGGGATGTAAAACTACTCTGACTTGGCACAAACTCCTTGCTCGTCCACGAATAATTGTCTCAAAACATTAAATTCAAGTTATTCAAGTTCTTGGATGACCCAACTGAAGTTTTTAACCCCTCAAGCCTCAGGCATATTCTGTCAAGTCAGAAAATTTCCGCTTTGTAATAAAATCAAAATAAATGGAATATTTCTAAATGTATCCAAAAACTAAAATCAATTTTTGAAAGTTGATATGAAATATCTGTTAACTTGTTGAAAGCCAGCATACAAAAAATATATTTTTTCAATACGACCTAAAATTGACAGTTCTCACCTTTCTTACGAATTCAATTTTTATAACATTTCTTTTGTGATATATTACAAAAATTACATCAAAATAATATAGATAAAACGAACTTCCTAAAAATCACTCAAATCCGACAGAGTCGAAGAGTTTTTTTCAGATATTTTGGGGCTCCAGATTAGAGGTGGTTGTCAAATTCAACTGTGGGGCACACTTGCGATTTGTACAAGGTAAGCAGTTGTTTACTATCTGCGGGCCCTGCTCAGTACGCCTAGTTTCCTGACTTCCATTTTCGTTCCAGGTGGAAGCGGACAGATATGACCAGGTGTCCAGCTGGAGTAGGGCTGCGGCTCTGGTGGGGAGGTTCCTCTCCGGGGTGATAGCGCAGCTCCTCGTCTCCTTCAGCGTCATGGACCTGAGACAACTCAACTACATCACCTTCTCTTGTGAGTACTTACTAACTTTTAGAGATTTATCTAATTTTATAAGTAGTTGAAAATAACGTGACCTTACCGGGATACCCTGTTCTAAAGTCACATTATAAGTAAGTACCTATGTTAAAATATTTTTTGTTTTTAATTTTTTTTTTAATATTATTATAATTTTTTTTTTTAATTTAACCGCTTGGACACACAAGTATACTCGTGGGAAATCCCATGCACTTTTTTATGCTCCGAAAGTGAGGACTTCTGCCTATCAGAACGCGCCAATAAACAGAGCGACTCAACTGCTTAACGATTCTGCATTGACCATCGACATTTTCAATGTCACTTACAGACAGTTCAGCAACTATCTTTTAGCACATGTCACTAAGTAGTAAAACTGCCCTTGTGTACTTTGTAATTTATAATCCTCTCCATGATATATTGGTGTATAACTGTTTTATGGAGAACATGAAAAAATAAATAAGCTTGTTTTCACGATAATTTAACGTAGGTAGACATAGGAATGACGTATGGCCCATTAACCTCTTGAATGCCAGGTGTTTTTGGAAAAAATCGCGCGAAATTATCTTCCCGGCTTTTGCTCAAATATCGTATAAAAACAAAGGAATTGTTTTTTTTTGTGATTGTTTTCTGTTTGCCAGATAATGTACCTTATTATTCATATATATTTCATGATAATATTGTTACAAGTTTTCCCAGAATAGCTATTTTTAACAAAAAAATGTGAAAATATTTCCCATTCGACAAAAAAATGTAAATAAAATATATTCATACGAAAATGATAATTTTTTTTTATTTCTCTACAAACCTGAATAGACACCCTACATGAAAAAAACCAATTCAAAGGTGTTTTCGAAGAAGTAATGACATAAATACTTGTTTGAAAATGAAATGACAGTTGAAAACCGTTTGTAAAAGTGACGCCAAGTTGACCATAGATATTTATTATAAATTATTCAGATGGGTTGGCGCTATGCGGATTTTTGCTATGTCAAGACCGAGAACGGCGCAAGCGATTCTGACCTTGTTCTTCATACAACTTCTTTATACATAAGGAACAAAATCGCATCAAAAAATTTTTTTTTTTTAATTTTGACCCGCGGCCACCGGTGGGCGAACGGCAGTCGAGAGGTTAAAGTAAATTATAAAGCAATTTCTAGAAGAAAACACAATACAAGCTTTACTCTTTGTTAGGTTGCAAACTTGTATTTTTATTCTTCCCGTGTCCATAAGCCATACATTTTATTTTATTTATTTATTTATTTGTAAAAACAATCAGCTTGTACACATAATATTAATATAAGATAAATATACAGTTAATTGAAGTCAAGCCAAAAAAGTTTCTTATGCTAATGTACCTTGGAGATGGAGTTTTATCATATCTTAAAATTAATACAGTTTAGAGGAAGAGGAATATAGGATAAGGGTAGGAGATGCTTCTGATACATTGCATTCTCTCATTAATTTAAAATCGTACGCGTTACTTGTATTCAATATTTGTGGAGGGTATATCTAAAAATATCTATTTTTTTGTATTTTTAATACGTATGTCCTTTTGTATGGAAAAAAAAAGTTGGAATTTCGAAAAAGTTGTTAATCTTTTTTACTCGTATATGGATTATTATTTTTTTTTAACAGCCCAGATATTGAGCATCATTTGGGCAGTTCTGCTGCCAGGAGTAGAGAGAAGTGTCTACTTTCACAGAGAAGTAGCTCTTCCATTGACTTCCGGAAGATCTACATCTTCTGCAAATACTCAGGTAGGATATAACAAATTATATATATCGTTGTTGGGCGCGTTATACCTTCAATGTCAAATATTTATAAATGTACGTATGTATATAATATATGTATTATTAAAATAAATAAATATTTTCGTTGTTTGTTTTTGGGGTGTTATGCCGTGTTGTGCTACCTCCTTCTTTAGCCGACGTTTCGGACAGCGTTGCAGTGTCCATCATCAGGGCAGATCCACATCGACGGATCTGCCGGATCTGCCCTGATGATGGGCACTGCAACGCTGTCCGAAACGTCGGCTTAAGAAGGAGGTAGCACAACACGGCATAACACCCCAAAAACAAACAACGAAAATGCTTTTGGCCGTGAAAATCTAAAAACGTATCTAAATAAATATTGTTTGGATTTTTTCCAATAAATCAATTTCCTGATTTAAAAGTCGTTTTTTCACTCTCTAAAATATTATTTTGTTCACCTTGGAGGTATTAACACGCCCAGCAACAATATATTGGTTATTTGTGCTGTGATTTTGTCTTAGATTGTTGGATATGTAATGATTTTTTGTGTTTGGAAAGATTTGTAGAGTTTAATTCTATTTTAATTAATTAAGACAATATTAGCAAAACTCAATCGAAAATCTGAAACAGAAAAATCAGTAAAAGATACGATCACATCTGGGACTCCAACCCAGAACCTTCGGCTTTCCGGGCCGCAGCTCTACTGATTGAGCCAATGTGTCCCTATCCGATTCAGTCATATGTAACTACATCGTACTTCGACTGAGTTACCAACATTATCTTCATTTTCTTAACCCATATTTTTATTGGCTGCTATCTTTATGTATGATTGCAAGATTCAAACCCGAACTCAATGCTATCTAGATAGTGTCTTGGATAAATTTATCTATTTTTATTTAATATGCGACATCTTATTAATTTTTGTGCAAATCTAAGATGAATATTTCTTTTTATTTTTAAATCAGTGAGTAAGACCGTAATTTATAATATTTTATGCGTTAAGAAAATGAAGATAATCTTGATAGTTCTCAGTCGAAGTATGGTACAATTAAATATGACTGAATCGGATAGGGACACATTAGCTCAGTTGGTAGAGCTGCGCCCAGGCAAGGTGAAGGTCCTGGGTTCAAGTCACAGATGTGACCGTATCTTTTTCTGATTTAACTTGTTGAAGGCCAGCATACAAAAAATATTATTTTTCAATACGACGTAAAATATTTGACAGTTCTCACCTTTCTTACGAATTCAATTTTTATAACATTTTTTTTGTGATATAATACAAAAATTACATCAAAATAATGTAGATAAAACGAACTTCCTAATAATCACTCAAATCTATGCTTTCCACAATGGATTTATATAAAAAAAACAATAAATAAATATAGACTTCGAATATGACAGCGTTCATATTATCAAGCGGCAGCCATTTTGTCCGCCATCTTTGGTGCCCGGCGCGTCTTTAGCAATTAATATGAATTATTGGGAGTGGCTAAATGCTATCCAGTAATTTGTAATGTCAAGAACGAGAATGGCCCAAGCGATTCTGACCTTGTTCTTAATCCAATTTCTTTATACATAAGGGGCAAAATCGCTTCAAACATCCGGACCCGCCGGGGGGGACTGCGGCCTACAAGAGGTTAAACATTACAATTTTAGGTTTTACTCATTAAGTTAAAAATAAAAATGAATAAATAATTTACTTTATGTTGTGTAAATATGTTTCTAAATTAAATAAAATAATGAATTTATTTTCTGTATTTGCAGATTAATGGTGTCCAGTTGCTGTGGGAGCATGCGCGCTCCGCCTACTCCAAGCCGGTGGTCCTGGGCTGGTCCCTCTGGTACGCTGCCTCCATGGCCGGCTTCATCCAAGTGCAGTCCTACATGCAGCTGCTGTGGCAGGATATACAGCCTCATCAGGAGGTAGGCGCAAGTGATGATGCTTCTTCTTTTATCTTATCCTAGTGAATAAGGCTCCTTCTCTCTCCCTGCTTTCTCCTACCTTCCTTCCACATTGCCAGTGATCATGAGTTCATTCACCCCACGTTGGAGTTCTCAGTTTGGTGAGAAACATGTCCAAAGTATCTTAGGATACCTTGTAGGATAGATGTATCAATTTGGGAGGTGGGTATAATTACCGCCCCCCCGATATTGGATAATAAACATAGGTCATCCCAAGTGGTTTGCTTCTTTTGGTGACTTAGCAGCAGTGCCCGGGTTCATGGGGTGAGGTTTTACTACGTCTTGGCGGCACATGCATATGCCCACCTCCTGCGTGGTATAGCGGATCGTGAGAGACTTGTTGAGGGAGACCTTTGAACCTCTCCACCGGACTCTCTCTCGATCCATCGCCTTGTACCCCTTAGTGGGAGGGATGGATTCATACGTCTGTCACTCCTGGACACATTTGACCCCCAGATTCCTACCCACCCCTCATACATTTTTCCTTACCAGAACTTCCTCTCTTTCCTTTCATTTAAATACCCTCCACACAGCATCCCCAAAGATGACAAAGGCCCTGGAGGTAATTATTTTCTCAGGGCCTTCTGGGTGAAGCTTATGTCGAAAAAAAAAAATTAAGTTTTCTAACGCTGACCGGAGACACCGTGGTTATATTGTTGTTTAAGATGATACCCGGTGGTGGAGAAATTCGAAATATAGATTTTACTGAATTGTTGCTGTCACTGTTGATTTTACTTTACCGGATATTGAGCCAAAGGGACAATGCACCTCGGGCTACTAATACCTAACTAAAATCGAGGTTTTGTATTCCCCACTTTTCTCCTCCAAAAGTGGACTGATTTTAATTTTTTTTTTTTTACCAACTACATAAGAAAAAACTATTCTATGTCTGTATGTTTTGCTTTTTTTAAAAAAACATTGTCTAGTTTGTATACTGAACGTCTTTTGACGGCATTTAAACCAGTCAATTTTATTAATTTTTGGAAGGTCATACATAACTTCTATAAAAAGTAACTTATAAAAAAAAAACAAAAAAGTACCGATACGCTAGCAGTTGATATCTATTTTATGTAAAAACAATATTTTCTCTAGGGTTAAAATCCAGAGAGATAAATAGCGAATATGTTTATATGGAAAAATCACCGCCGGGTATCCCCTTAAAGACATTTAGAATTTTTTTTATTTAAAATTTGAAAGCGTATTTCATCACCTTTCAAAAACAATTTTTATTTTTCGGAAATGTTCACAAATATTCCATTTTTTGGATTCTGTTATTTGGATTATTATTATTATTTGGGTTTGTTGCGAAGCGGAAATAATCTAACCTTCTGACAGAATATGCCCAAGGGGTTAATACTTTAGAATATATAAATATTATATATGTATATATATTTGTACTATAAAGATACATCACTGGTACATTATATAATTATACTTATTACAGAGACACATCACGGCAATGGTTAAGGTATTCTTTTGAATAATTGAGTTTAAGCATCCTACTTTAAGACATTTTTCACATTGGCATGCACATTTAATGTTGTTAACCACTGGAGCGATTTCGGTCCAAATTTGGACCAGTTAAATTTGTCTAGGATTGCTTTCAGTCCAAAAATTGACCCATTTTCGTACCATTTGTAAAACATTTATTGTAATTATTTAAAACATTTTCATGGCCAGCAATTTATTCTATCAAATAGTTGATAAAATAGGCTTTATGTCAGTGGCCTTATCGATTGTCTTTGAATTATTTTCGAATGTGTTTTGGCGGTTCGAAAGTATCGGTACTTCAAAATATTTTTAAAATTCTGACTTTTTTTTTGTAATTTTTCTATCCATTTTAAAAATAGAGAATAATCTTACTAATATTATAAACGCGAAAGTTTGTATGGATGTATGTGTGTTTGTTACTCTTTCACGCAAAAACTACTGAATGAATTTTATTGAAACAATAATATAGCTCATATATCAGAATAAAATACAGGTAATAATTTATAAGGCTTAGCTATTTTCAATATATTATAAATAATAATTATTTTTTAATGGAAAATGTCAAAATTTGAGAATGACATTTTGGATCGTTAAATCAAAATTCTATTTTGGAAAATATTTAAATTAGTGAATTCATATAAATTTGAGTTATTACTCGCCTAATACTTTGAATTTAATTATAGATATTTTAAATAAATAGATTAGGAATATTGGTACAAACATAAATGGGACCTAGGAAAAGAAAATAGGCCACTCGAAGTACTAATCCTGCGCAGACGAAGTCGCGGGCAGAAGCTAATAGAGAATAATTATCAAAATATAGGTGAATTCATTGGCTGTATACCACTATCATTTTTTTTATATATTTATGTACACGAATGAGGAGTAATGATTTTTTTAATGTGAGTGGAAAATTTTCAAAACTAATTTTCAAAAGTGGTGAGCGCTCAAGGCGTATTTTTATATTTATCTCTGTTGTTCCAGTGGTTAGGTAATTGATTGTATTATATGTATGTGGGCTATGTATTCTAAAGATTTTAATCCATATTGTGTTGAATGCATTTTGGATATGTATATGTATATTATTGTTTCTTGCATTGGGTGGTGTACATTGTGATTGTAATTGAGTGTGGTGTAAGGTCCTTCTTTCACAGGGGTACGCATGTTACTCAATACTCGACAGTTCAAGTATCTTGATTTGCATCTGCGCGGAGGTTATTACACGGGCGCACATTGCCGATATTTTGTAAGGCTCGTCGGCGACACCATAGTCCCGCAACCAGCCGCGCGTGGTTGTTACGACTCGGTTGTGACCACGTTACTTGTGTCAGGACATTTTGTAAAAATACATGTGCTTGATCAATGCTAAGATCAATGCAATAAACAAAGAATGAAGCATAAAACAAACGTAGGGTTAAAAGTGCTAGCGTTATTGAGCGCGACCTGCTTATATTTTCTACTGACACACTACGTTATAAAAAATTTCTTCCTACGGCAGGAGAGGGGGTCAGTTGAATTGGAGAGCGGCCGCCGAACATCATCTCTTTGTACTGGATCTGTCAACTTGACGGCTGACAGCAGCTTGAGCACGGCGGCTCCTTATTTAAAATGACGCCCTCTCCTGTTTACGGCGAAGAAGGGGTCGCATAACTTTTCAAATATCGCGTTGCCAGCGGTTACGGAGAATAAGAGCGAATAGCGAATATCCGAACCGCGCTTATAACACATCATCTTTTTACGTGTGGCGGGTCTGTATGGTGTATAGAAAACTGTGTATAGAATATGAACCATGTAAGAAAAACTATGCACAGAATATGAAGCATGTGAGAAAAACGCGTTAAAATTCAATTTTATGGCATAAAATAATTAATGTTTGCTTATGTTTCTTACTTTGTTCATAAATAGAATTGTTATTTTCCGGATATCTAAAGTTATTTCAATGTATCAAATGTGTGTGAATCATAGCATGGTAAAGTGGTAAGAAATAACCCCAAAGTTTATTTATTGTTATCAAGTTTTATTTGTAGAACTCCATTTTAATTTTAATTTTATTATATATATTCAATAATAATATTATTGAAATAAATAAATACATGTAGGATTACGAAAGATTTTTTAAATATTTATATTGAGAGATCAGTAGGATGTATTGGTCCAATTAGGAGTTCCACCGAGCCGTACCCTCTGATATGAAAATATCTGGAGTCGGTGAATTATTTTCCCATTTGGTACTCTGGTAGGTTAACATGTTGTTCTTGTATTGTTTTGTATTAATTATACTTATATAATACACTTGCATAGCGTGGATTTACTAGATGATAATTTGTGGAAAAGTGTGTGAAAGGGCTTCTTAGTTTTTCCTGTGGGGAAAATTTAACCCGGACATAAAGTCTGGTAAAGTATATAAAAAAAAGTTCTGCTATGTAATTATTATTACGCGTGACAGCTGTTTCGCCTTCTGACGGCGTTATTAAACTGTGGGTTGCCCTACTTACAGACAATGCATTTATATTATTTCTAGATAGGTATTTATATTTTTATTACTTATGCCCTTATTGATTTCCAAGTAAAATGTTGGAAATTATTAATAATTACTACCCCTTTTTAAAAATTTTCCCCATATTACTGCATTGTTTAATTTTGACTGAAGGTCTGTAGTTATTCCCAAATGATGACTCAGGGAGTTCTTTTATTAGTATTATTAAATATTTTTATGCACTCATACATAGAATTCGGATATAACGACTTCGCTTATAACGGCTTACTGTTTTTAGCGACGACAATGTAAACTCAAGTTAGGTTTCATAGTTAGGTACTACGACTCCGTTTTAAGCGACCCATAAATAAACCATAAGTAGAACCCTTAAGTAGAATTCGGATATAACGACTTCGCTTATAACGGCTTACTGTTTTTAGCGACGACAATGTAAACTCAAGTTAGGTTTCATAGTTAGGTACTACGACTCCGTTTTAAGCGACCCATAAATAAACCATAAGTAGAACCCTTAAGTAGAATTCGGATATAACGACTTCGCTTATAACGGCTTACTGTTTTTAGCGACGACAATGTAAACTCAAGTTAGGTTTCATAGTTAGGTACTACGACTCCGTTTTAAGCGACCCATAAATAAACCATAAGTAGAACCCTTAAGTAGAATTCGGATATAACGACTTCGCTTATAACGGCTTACTGTTTTTAGCGACGACAATGTAAACTCAAGTTAGGTACTACGACTCCGTTTTAAGCGACCCATAAACAAACCACTCAAGCGACCTATTTTAATGCTAATTCGTCCGGTTAGAACGATGCGTAGTGTTTTGTTCACAAAACCGCTTACCTCATCGCCCCGCGATCGGTTTCCACTGAAATGTAACGTTTTTAAGAATTTACTTTGAATATATGAATTTAGAGGGTTGGCCGCGGTGGTTATCGGCAGCAAAAATTTGATTTACGCGGAAACTACGCGGTATTTTTAAAAATTAACATTGAGTATCTGAATTTAAACGGCCGGTTACGGCAGGAAATCAGCAGTGAAATTTCGGTTTATGCGAAAATATACCTAATGCATTTCTACAAATTTACTTCCAACACCTGAATGTTATGGGCCGGCCGCGATGGATATCGACTGCGAAATTTCGATTTATGCGGAAATATATTGTATTTTCTTCCAATAACCAAATGTCAAGAGGCTGACGCGTCGGTAACCGGCCGCGAAAATTTTTTTTACACGGATATAAATTGTGTTTTTTTTTATTTACTACGAATTAAGAGCCGGCTGCAACGGGATTCGGCCGCCAAAATTTACGATTTTACCTCAAATATACGAATTGGAAGGGCCGGCCGATACGGAAATATAACATATTTTGACAAATGTACTTGTATAATGAAAATATCTCAATATAAACGGCCGGCTGCGAAGGATATCAGTCTCGAAATTTATTGTAATTATAACAATAAATTACAATAACATTAATATATATCATATAAAAACAAGCTTAAATTATCCGGCCGTTTTGTGCGTCATCCGGTTAGTACGACAAAGTATCGCCGGCCCCTTGAGGGTTGTTATATCCGGATTCTACTGTATTTGCACTTGGCTTAAACAAGAAAGGCGAGTGAATATTTTTTTTTTGTTCATTTATCAAAGTAGCCCACAGCTTGATAATACTTTCAGAAGGCGAAACAGCTATCACTCGTAATAATAATTACATAGCAGTACTTGTTTATAAATGAACTGTTTTTATAAATTAAATAATAATATTATTGAATATATGTATATTAAAAACATAACCCCAAAGTCTTTATGAAATATTGGTTATGGGGGTAATTTTAGATTAATAATTTTTTTACTTTGTACATTTTTTTTTCAGAATCTGTACAATGGCTCCGTTGAGGCTATTCTCACGGTGCTGGGGGCGCTAGCTGCTCTACTGGCGGGGCGCTCCTCCAAGTTGTCTAAAGCAGCCCTGCCCGCACTGCCTGCTCTGGCGGCCCTGGGACAGGCCGGGGGCGTGGTGGCATCAACTCTGGCCACAGAACTCTGGGTCAGCTATCTCGGGTACATAGTCCTGGGAATCATCTATCATTATATGATCACACTTACCAGGTGAGAATCAGATACAAAATTAACATAGTATGTATTTGACCCTGTAATCGCAAGAATTTGGCGGCAACCGTCATTGATCCGTTCAGTTCTTTTAAAAAAAAATTATTTTATGTGAATACCGCACTAGAGTCCCAATTACTCCGGTCTCCGGTGAGACTATGGCATCCCCAATTGGAGTATGCTCTAAGGCTAAAGTGAGTGAGTATGGGGGAGGGGAAGGAGATGGGAAAGAGGAAGGTTGGGAATTACCTGGCTATTCAGATCTGATCACCAAACACAGCTAAAGCCATTTCAAGCAACGTTTCAATTATGAATGGTGGTCTGGCACTTCCACTCTGGAATATATGGTTTTACATTTATTAATTGTGAAATAACACAAACTTATCAAATAAAATTTATTTGTGCACGCCGGGATTCGATCCCACGACCTCCGTATT
Organism: Limnephilus auricula; assembly: GCA_951813805.1. NCBI lineage: Eukaryota > Metazoa > Arthropoda > Insecta > Trichoptera > Limnephilidae > Limnephilus > Limnephilus auricula. The sequence goes on along the minus strand of OX638409.1, from coordinate 9,592,604 downwards.
GTGAGTCAAGAGCCTTACCCCTAGACCGCCCTCACAATGTTGCCTAACCGGGTGGTGACATAGTTCCTCTGTCTTTACACTGTACAGACACCGGCGCTCTCTCAAGGCCCCGAGAGAAAAATTATTTAATTTAAAAAAAAAACTGTATTTTGATTCCAGAATAGTGGCAAACAGAACCTTGCCGAAAAGCAAAAAAAAACAAACAAACAACAAATCTAACCTAACCTAACTTATTCTTTATCATGTTTTGTTTTATCCTTTTACCAAATAAATCATTGATTTTGATTAAAAAAACACTCAATTCTAGATTGAAGCCATTTCTAGAATGCATCTATTCAGCGGGTATAGGTAATAATATTATATTATCTTACTTGGTCATCCTTTATGAAAGAATTCTTGTAGGTATATATCTAATAGTATTAAGATGATAGACTTCGCTTTTCAGCCCATACAAAAAGGACGCCCGGGAAAAAACACTTTTCTACATCGAAAATTGCACAAAATGAATATATTTTTTTTGTACTGCCTTCTAGAAGGTGAAAACTATGTCGGTATGTTTTCGAATTTTCGATGCGTTTCGTAATAACGTAAACATTCACTATCAAGCATGTACGATTTATCAAAAAATATTATTTAAGGAAAAAGTGCTGCTAACTCAACTCTCATAAAGAATTATAAAATTATAAAAAGCTACCGACGTTGCTTCTTCTTTCTAAAAAAAATATATTTTTTAAAATTTCAATTTCGTGAAAGTTTCGGTGTAGAAAAGTGTATTCTCCATAAACCCCTTTTCGAGCGATTTCTGTAGGTAAATTTGAGAGTTTACTGCAGTCGTCTCATTCTCACGTTTGACGGGTCGTGGCAAGGAGTGCATGGTCGGGGGGGTGAAGCCATCGTTTTCGATAATAAGGATGATTAGACTATTTTTACACAATAATAGTGATGGGATTGATCTTTTTTTTTATTCGTGAGTTCTATTTAATTTCATAATAATGTATTTTAGATAATACATTTTTACAATACGTAATAAATATAATATATTTTTTCATACGACTGTTTTACAATATTACTCAAACTAATTCCTGTGAACACATAATGTTACTTACAAACTATATAAATAATGCTGAGTTAAACACAAAGAATAATGTGAAATATTTTAGGACTCTTGTGAAATCTAATTATTGTAGAAAGCTATCACTTTGTGGTCAAACCATATATTTGAATAAAAATAAAACACTTGTTTTGTTTAAAACCACGAGTTTTTATTAATTTCTTTCACCGACCGGTTTCCCTTTACTCAAGCATCATCCTCGCTGTTTGTGATAATTTTATCGTGTTGTATATTTGTATAGTTATATATAAACACACATTTTGTAGTTATTGTTTAGTATTAATTTGTACCCTGATGATGCTTGAGTAAAGCGAAATGGGACTGTTAAAGAAATTAATAAAAACTCGTAGTTTTATACAAAACAAGTGTTTTATTTTTATTTAAAAAAAAATTATTCAGTTTGGTTGGGTATTTTGGCCTCAAACCCAATATTAAGTTTTCTATGAAGAAGACCGCGCAGCCGTTCCTCTTAACAAGGAGGAATTAGTGAAAATTTACAATGCATCTTAATTAAACATATTTTTTTTTTTTTACATTTTATTTGAAGGAAATCTGAAAATTGGAATGCGCGTAGAATAACACGACTTGCTTATATTTACTCAATGAAATTAGCATGTATAAAAATATACATCCACTCAAATGTGTCCTATTTATACACCACATATATCTGATATTCATGTATTATATTTTTTTAAACGCATCAAGACTGATTCAACATTTCAGTGATCAGAATTTTTTTGCACAACTACGAAGGTGGCATTATTGTTCAAACAGTGTTTTTTCCTGAAACGGATTTCCATAACGAACAATATAAAATATACATAGTTTATAAACAGGGAAAAAATCTATTACACGGTCGAATTGGCGTCTAGCGAGACGAATGTGTCGATGTCTTCAGAATTTAAATCCCACGGAAATTACAGATCATTGAACCGAAAAACAGGAATTTTCATTAAGCCTTGCGATAGATTTTTCAATGACTTTTGTAATTCCATTTGTCAATCTAATCTAATAAAACTTTGCTTTATTTGGTCCATAAAGTCGTTACATTTATAAAAAATATTTTTGAATTGTATCATTTAAATATTTTTTCCTTAACTTCCAGCGCCGAGATAGCCCGCAACCTCGTGTACGACAGCTGTTTCGGCCTTGTGTTTGGCATCAACACCCTGGTGGCCATCATTCTGCAGTCCATCCTCACGCTGGTGGTCATCTCGGAGTCCGGCATGGAGCTCGGCATTCGCGATCAGTACCGCGCCTACGCAGTCTGCTATGTCATCCTCGGCGTAATTGTATTCCTCGTCTGGCTGGGCATGTTCATCAGGAGATGCATTCAGAGAAGAAAGGATAATAACGAGATTGATGTCGTAGAATCGTAAATCAATTAAATTATTAGGAAATCAATGTAGAATCATGAGAATTCATTTAAATAATTAAGAGATCGATGTAGAATTGTGAGAATTCAATTCAATAATACGTATATCAACGTAGAATCATGAGAATTCGATCCAATAATTAGGAGATTAATGTGGAATCAAGAGAATTCAATTCAATAATTTAGAAATCAAGGTAGAATTGTGAGAAATCCATTCAGCAATAAGGAGATCGATGTAAAATTGTGAGAATTCAATTCAATAATACGTACATCGATGTAGAATCATGAGAATTCAATCCAATAATTAGGATATCGATGTAGAATTATAAGAATTCAATTCAATAATTAGGAGATCGATGTGTATCATGAGAATTCAATTCAATAATATAGAGATCGATGTAGAATCATGGGAATTCAATTCTAAAATTAGGAAATCGATGTAGAAACGTGATAAATCAATTCATTAATAAGAAGATCGATGTAGAATCATGAAAATTCAATTCAAATGATTAGAAATCAATGTAGAATCGTGAGAAATCAATTCAACAATAAGGAAATCGAACCAGAATTGTGAGAATTCAATTCAGTAATACGGAGATTGATGTAGAATTGTGAGAATTCAATTCAGTAATACGGAGATTGATGTAGAATTGTGAGAATTCAATTCAATAATATGGAGTCCGATGTAAAATTGTGAGAATTCAATTCAGTAATACTGAGATTGATGTAGAATTGTGAGAATTCAATTCAATAATATGGAGATCGATGTAGAATCATGAGAATTCATTTCAATAATCAGGAGATAAATGTAGAATTGTGAAAATTCAATTCAATAATATGGAGATCGATGTAGAATCATGAGAATTCATTTCAATAATCAGGAGATAAATGTAGAATTGTGAAAATTCAATTCAATAATATGGAGATCGATGTAGAATCATGAGAATTCATTTCAATAATCAGGAGATAAATGTAGAATTGTGAAAATTCAATTCAATAATATGGAGATCGATGTAGAATCATGAGAATTCATTTCAATAATCAGGAGATAAATGTAGAATTGTGAAAATTCAATTCAATAATATGGAGATCGATGTAGAATCATGAGAATTCATTTCAATAATCAGGAGATAAATGTAGAATTGTGAAAATTCAATTCAATAATTTGGAGATCGATGTAGAATCATGAGAATTCATTTCAATAATCAGGAGATAAATGTAGAATTGTGAAAATTCAATTCAATAATATGGAGATCGATGTAGAATCATGAGAATTCATTTCAATAATCAGGAGATAAATGTAGAATTGTGAAAATTCAATTCAATAATATGGAGATCGATGTAGAATCATGAGAATTCATTTCAATAATCAGGAGATAATGTAGAATTGTGAAAATTCAATTCAATAATATGGAGATCGATGTAGAATCATGAGAATTCATTTCAATAATCAGGAGATAATGTAGAATTGTGAAAATTCAATTCAATAATATGGAGATCAATAGAAATCATGAGAATTCATTTCAATAATCAGGAGATAAATGTAGAATTGTGAAAATTCAATTCAATAATACGGAGATCAGTGTAGAAACGAGAGGAATCAGTTCAATAATCAAAAGATTGATGAGCTGGAATCGTGAGAAATCAATGAACAGATCATCGGAAAATAAGTTGTGAGTTTGGAGAAAGAATGCAGTGATAATTATTATAGAATCACGATTGGTCGACGTTAGACAGTTTCACTGTAGTATAAGTTCCTCTACTCAAGATATTTTCTAGTCGTCGCGATTGTTATTGTCATAATTTTCATTTTTAACATTTAACATTTTTTACACATTTACATATTTTATTGAACCACTTTTCTTTCCTACAGTTTTCATTTATACATTTACTGGGGAGCGAAAATGCTGGCAACACTGAATATTCAATATGAAGGTGAAATTTTTTTATTTCACCTTTCAGTCTCACAAATTTTTCTGAAATGCAGTGAAACCCTCTTAAGAAGTTTTCCTGCTTAAGAAGTTTGTTTTTTTTTTGGTCCCTTGAAGACCTAAATGGCCCAATTTTTCCCACTTATAAGAATTTCCCGCCTAAGAAGTTTTGTTTTTCCGGTCCCTTGGAAAACTTCTTAAGAGGGTTTCACTGTACTTTGTCATATATTATTGTTATATATAAATACATTGTTTCAGTTTTCATCGATGCATTTTTGGTAGATGAGTCGTAATATGTGGAAAAGATTAGCATTACAATCCAGGGCTACCATGGTATCACCATTTTAGGAATATTTCCTAACTGTAAGAAGTTGGGGAAGGGAAGGACATGGGAAAGAGGAATGTTAGGAAATATTTTTTGTGCTTATTGTCATTGAAACCCTGATTGATTATTGCACAATATTGCATTTTAGACATGAAACTAATAAGTGGTGTAGAATTATCTAGTACATAATTAATTTGTCTAACAATAGTATTAGGAAATGAAAAAGACTTAATATAATATGAATTTGTATTATTTTCTTGGTACATTATTGTGTACTTATTAGAAATAATTGTAACGTTCCTGAACAATACTGTGAATTTGGTGATTACAAATAATTTGCCTAAATGTATACGTAAATTTTTTACATTATTTATTTTTATTTATTTATTTATAAAATATTACAAAAACTTGGTAAGTAACACATTATTCCCAATGATTTGAGGAAAAAACTCATTACGGGAAGGACGCACACATTTAAGTACATTTTGCACATATATTACACATTTAAAAAATTTAGTACTTAACCTCTTGTAGGCCGCAGTCCTCCCGGCGGGTCCGGATGTTTGAAGCGATTTACCCCTTATGTATAAAGAAATTGTATGAAGAACAAGCTCAGAATCGCTTGGGCCATTCTCGTTCTTGACATTACGAATTACTGGATAGCATTTAGCCACTCAGAATAATTCATATTAATTGCTAATGACGCGCCGGGCACCAAAGATGGCGGTCAAAATGGCTGCCGCTTGATAATATGAACGCTGTCATATTCGAAGTCTATATTTATTCATTGTTTTTTTTATATAAATCCATTGTGGAAAGCATAGATTTGAGTGATTATAAGGAAGTTCGTTTTATCTACATTATTTTGATGTAATTTTTGTATTATATCACAAAAGAAATGTTATAAAAATTGAATTCGTAAGAAAGTTGAGAACTAAAATATATTACGTCGTATTGAAAAAATATATTTTTTGTATGCTGGCTTTCAACAAGTTAAATGTGATCCAATTTTGGACTGATATCAATCACAGAAAAATAAAAGCAGTACAAATTTGGACCTAAATCGATTGAGTGGTTAGGGACACATAAATTATGGTAGATTCAGACTGGGTCGACGTACGTATGCATCGCTACGCCTAACAATATCTGGGCTGCTTAGCAACCATAGATTTTCAATGAAAATTTGTGTTTTAGAATCACATTGGCCACACGCATCGCGACGTGCGATGTCTTTTTTTTTTTATTTTTATAGTGAATACCTCACAAGAGTCCCAACTGCTCCCATCTGGAGCCAGTGAGACTATGGCATCCCCAATTGGGGTATGTTATGAGGCTGAAGGTAAGTGGGAAAGGGAAGGAGACGAGGAAGAGGAAGGTGGGGAAGTATCTGGCTATTCAGATCTAGTCACTAAACACGGCTAAAGCCATTTCAAGCAACGTTTCAATTCTGAATGGTGGTCTTACACCAGGGCGATACTAAGAGTATCTTCCACTCTGGAACGTGCCGCAAATATACTATATATTATTTTAAATAATTAATTGTGAAAGAACACAAATCAATTTAATAAAATTTATTTGCGCACGCCGGGTTCGAACCCGCGACCTTCGGAATGGCAATCCAACGCTCTACCGCTGGACTACGCCGGCCGTCTGTGGCCATTTTCATAGAAAATGTATGTAGCGATGTGTACGTACGTCGTCCAGTGTGAATCTACCTTTAACCTCTTTCAATATAGGCGGTTTGAATACAGTACCAGAGATTAACCTAAAAATATTTTTCGGCGGACTTCTAAGGTGTTGAAATTAAGCTTTCCTATTAAAAACAAAGATGAACACAGGAATGGATAGTATGTATATTCCCTCATATACAGGTAACGCGTAAACCTCTTTTGTTTTTTTTTTCTATTTCTAGGATATGGTTCACATTATATCCTCGCCTTACTAATTTAAAGCTACCTGAGCTAAATTAATTTTAATTATTTACACTTCAATCAACGATTTTAATTTACTAATCAGACGTGGTCACTAAATCCAGCTAAAGCCATTTTAAACACAGTTGCGTTTTGTTTATCCACTCGAGCGCTTTTTGCCACATTATGGCACTATTTCCAAAACCGTGGATTGCTTTGTTGCCAAAATGTGCCAATTTTTAAAATCAAAGTGACTATATAACATATTGCTCATTCAAAATATAACAAAATAAATATTCTCTAGATTCTTTAAAATTATACATTTTTCTTATAAATCCTACAAATATGTGATAATAGACAAAAGATAGGTGAATTCATTGGCTATATAAATGTAGAACTATAATCAGTTTGTATGTCTCCGTATTCAAGTTCGGAGGTATGATTTTTTTAATGTGGGTAAAAAAATTTCCTTTAGCAATCTGAGAAAAAAGATTTAAATTGCTCTGTTGCTCCAGTGGATATAAGTTTCTCTTTAGACTGACTGCAGATGTAAGTTTGTTAATTGTTAATGTAAATAGTAATAGAGATAGTATACATTATGTAACTAATTTCATTGTTAAACTGTTGACTAATATATATTTGTACAAAAGCGCAATAAAACTCAATTTTTAAACCTATTTTCACTTATTATTATGAATGTAGAATTATTCCTGTATTCTTAAATATTTTAATTTGTCATTAAATGTATTTTTTATAATGATTTTGGTTGACTGAATTTTTATATAACTTTTCAAAGAAGTCACTTTATTATACTGGTCCCAGAGAGAGATCGTATTAACGTCGTCGACAATCGTCCTAAAAAATCTTCCTTCTCGCACATTTTGTATTTTTTTTTTACATTAGCTCCATACAGGAGGCCCCGAGGAAAACAATTTCCCTCTGGGCCTATTTCATCTTTGGGGTTCTTGTGTAGCCCGCCCATCAAATAGAGAGATTAAATGCATGCGATTTTAATCCTTATGTATAAAGAAACTGTACAAGGACAAGGTCAGAATCGCTTGCGCCAATATCATTTCAGACGTTGCTTTTAATTTCAGTAATCTAGCTTCTCGGAATTCTTTGTAATTCATTTTCCGTGGTACACGGCCATCATGTGGGCATATGTCATCCGACACTCAAGAGGTTAAGGTAAAGGAAGGAGAGGAAGTTCTGGGAAGGAAAAATGTCCGAGGTTGGGTAGGAATTTGGGAGTCAATGTGTCCAGGAGTGACATACATATGAATCCGTCCCTCCCACTGCGGTGCAGGGCGATTGGTCGAGAGAATCAGACTGGAGAGGTCAAAAGGTCTCTCTCAACTAGTCTCTCCCAATCCGGCCCACCACTTAGTGAGTGGGCAAACGAATCCGATGCCAAGGCGTAGACAAACCAAACCCCGTGATGACATAGGGTATCCGAGCATCCCTGCTAAATCACTAAACGTAGCGAACCGCTAGGGATGACGATATTGGTACATTATTGAATTGAATCACCTATGCAATATTGTATTTGTTAGCCTTTCTTGAAAGATTTGAGTTTTTTAATTGACAAAACTATTCATGTTCATATTGCTTGTGAACTGGCAATAAATACTTCTTCTTCAATGGCGCTACAGCCCGTATCGAGCTTTGGCCTCCCGCAACATTCGCCTCCAACTCCTCCTGTCCTCAGCGGCTGACTTCCAGTTTGTTACCTGGAGAAGCTGTGCTGCATCCCCTCTTACCTCGTCTCCCTTCCTCAGTCAGGGTCTTCCCACTTTTCTCTTTCCACCTGGGTGTCCATAATTCTTTTTGTGACGCGTGTGTAATGGTTTGTTTGTAATATTAAGATAATTTAATTGTTTGCCCCGTACATACCCAATGTATTGGATTGTATATACCCATTTCTACAATGAATCTTATTGATAAGATTTTTATGACCGTGCACGTGTCGTATTGCTTTGCAAGGTTGAATTACTCTCACGACACACTGTGGGACCTTATTAGTTAAATTTGCTGACTATAAGGCTTGTATTATTTCGTCCACGGTCACCTGCATTCCTTTCTAGATAAGAAATAATTAACCTCTTAACACGTATAGAACTGTTTACTTTTTAGGCTAATGAATAGAGATGTAACCTAACTAAATCAGTTAGTTCGTTAGTTGTCCTGTGACATTCATGAAGTCTGTGTTTCATTTTGCAAATCCTTACACAAGGTACCTTGAAGAGGAAGCCGGCATATTATAGTTGTAGCGATTCACCTACTTACGTAGCGGCCTATCTAGTACTGCGCGCCTACTGACCACCTTCGGGAAAGAGCTCGGTTCTACGGCACACAATACGTAGCGCTTTGCTGAAATTTCGGGAATCTTCCAGCGTGTGCACGATTTCGCCTGCCGTTCTCGTACCAGGCTCGGCCATATATACAAATCCAGTCAGTCGTTCTTCATCAGTCTCGGTCGACAACGGGCCGCCGCGACACACATCCGCAGTCCTCGGAATAATTTTACGCAATTTGTAAATAGTGCATTATGTAAATACATCATCATCATCGATCATCATTCTCGTATTTATTATTCCGACCTACAGCACGCTGAGATATCACGACCTACCGATATCTCCTCTTCCAACCGGAGGCCCATTCATCTCCTCATCATAGGAGACACGCACCATGCCTCTAAATAGTCAATGCTACTGGCGTGAGCGTCCAGTACACCCATTATGAATATGAATAAATAGTTTTGTCCATAAACAAACTCATATCTTTCGAGAAAGGCTAACAAATGCAATATTGGATTGAATCACTGATACAATATTGTATTTGTTACCCTTTCTTGACAGATTTGAGTTTGTTTGGCTGATGGGGATATTGAAAGAAGGGTAAATGCAGGTAAATCCATTAATGGTGGACTGAATGCTGTTGGCGCCAACAAAAAGTTGTCCAAAGCAGCGAAGCTAGCAGTTCACAATGGAGTGCTGGTACCTACCCTGATGTATGGCAGTGAAGCATGGAACTGGCAGAGAAAGGATGAAAGTAGACTGAATGCTGTAGAAATGAGATCCCTGAGGTGTACGTGTGGTAAAACCATGTATGATCGTGTGAGGAATGTGTAGATCCGAAAAGAATGCAGGGCCGATGTGAGCGTCACAAGTAAGATTAAGAAAGGGACGCTTAGATGGTTTGGACATGTAGAGCGAATGAATGAAGAGTGTCAAGAGAATATATGATGCAAATGTGAATGGTAGAAGAAGTCGAGGACGCCCGAGGAAGACATGGCACGATCAAATGAATCAGATACTTGAGTCGGGCCATGTCAAGAGTCAGAATAATAGAAGAGCATGTATGATAAGATGTATGAATGTGAATGAGGCGAAGAGTGTATGCCAAGACCGAGTTGTTTGGCGGTCCGTCCTCTCTGCCTACCCCTGCGGAAAACGGCGTGATGGTTAATTAGTTAGATATAAACTTTTTTTTTTAGGTAGAGTATTGCACACACTGCTTTGTTCAGCTGAAATAAACAAATTATTCATATTCATTTTGTATATGTACGTGCGCAAACAATTATTTCATCTTAATACTTAAAAAGCGTTATCCGTAAAATAGTTAAACGCGCGCCATCTATGAAACAGAAGATTATGAATTCTTATAAGTTTAGTATAACCATGAAAAATGCTTTATGAATTAGTTACTAGATGGTTCTATACGATACATTTTTACTTGCGTCGCGTCGGTAAAGAAGCGAGTCTTAATAAAACTAAATTACTTCTTCTGTATTGTAAAATACTTCTCCCACTCATCACTAGATGTCTATAAAGCAGAAATAGTTTGGGCTTCTGTTTCTTAGATGGCACTAATACCGCAAAGCATTTTTAATATTATTCGTAAAAACGAAATAATTTTGTGGCTTTCAGGCACAAAATTAAAATTAAATCTACCTTTTTATTCACTCTTTTTATGAAGACATTTTTTGTGAACTTACAAAATATCTCTGCAAGGAAGGAGAAACGAAGTTGTGATAGTACGCAGGGCTCGGCCTGAAGCCAACAGGGAAACAAAAAACCACAAAATAATGTTTCTATATATGTTTTTATTGAAATTTAAGACAGTTGTAAATCATAATCTTTTTTAAATTAACTCTACACTTGTCGACTTCTGTTGCCTTGACAGTGTCTGCTGGCAGATGGAAACGTCACGATCTCATGAGAAAATTATTGACATCAATGTTTTGATGTGCTTGGCCTGTATCCCGACTGTGTATAGGTGCCGAAGGAATCATGACGCTACGTCCTCGGAGCACCTTCCATTGAAATACCGGTAGAACAAGGAAAACATTCCCACTCGACGCCTCTGCTCTAAAGATTGCAATCCGTAAGTTTTTTAAGATAGGAGAATCTATCAAGCGCAGCTTAAAAAGTTGAACATTATTATGAAAAACAAAAAATAGGTACCTCAGCCCCGGGAACCATTTAATTTAATGAATAACCAACACCTCTGCTCGAGGTCACCCCAAGTGGTTCGCTTCGTTTGGTAATTTAGCAGGTGTACCTAGGATTGTCCGGGTCTTGGCGGCAGTTACCGCAGGATTTTTATATTTCAATGTTTATTGGCGGGAACTTGTTGGTATACGTAATTTCGTACGTATACCAACAATTTTTTCTTACATTTTCCCGCCAATAAACATTGAAACACTGTTAATTTGTTTGTAAGAACTTCAGTCCCGTTTTTAACCGTTTTTACGAATAAAAAGATCGTATTTTCGAATAACATTTTTCTCCGTGTGCGGTCGACGTTATTCTTTTCTGGGTCGGAGGGCAAACCAAGAAATGCTTTAGATTTTCATTTTTCAGGAAGTAAGAATCCTGTGTCCTCAATGAGTATCATTTCCACAGCCTCGCCAAAGATGACATATTATTTCCTAGGGAACTTATTTTCTAATGGGGGCCTACGGTGTGGAGTTGAGGAATGTTTGCGTGGCCCGTTTCGGCCCGTTTCATACAAATCTTAATTTTGAATATGAGATCAAAATACCCAACCAAACTTAAAAATGATTTTTCATAATCAAATATCTAGTATGGTTGGGTGCTTTCAAAGAGAGGTGAACACCTTACAAGTGTCCCAACCGCTCCCGTCTGGAGCCAGTGAGACTAAGGCATCCCCAATTAGGGTATGTTGTGAGGCTGAAGGTAAGCGGGGAATAGAAGGAGATGGGGAGGAAGAAGGTAAGGATGTTCCCTTGCTATTCAGATCTAGTCATCAAACACGGCTAAAGCCATTTCAAGCAACGTTTCAATTGTGAATGGTTATCTTACAACAGGGCGATGCTGAGAGTATCTTCAACTCTGGAACGTGCCGGAAATATATTATTTTATTAAATTAATTATTTGTATTTTATTAATTGTGAAATAACTTAAATTAATCAAATAATTTTTTTTTGCGCATGACGGGTTCAAAACCGCGACCTTTGGAATGGGATTCCAAAGCCTTGCCTCTGGACTACGCCGGCTGTCATATAGATAATAAAAAATAATCTTTGCAAACTTTGACAACTTGCATCTCAGACTAGTAAAATTAGAATCCCTTCCAACCAAGCAGCCATCTCTGGTCTGGAGCCCCAAAGTACCTGAAAAACACCCTTGACTCTGTGCAGAAACGGGCGGTCCGTTTGATAGATTCTCCAGTCTTAACAAACGGATTTAGAGCACAGGCGTCAGGTAGGAATGCTATCCTTGTTCTACCGGTATTTCAATGGAAGATGCTCCGAGGAACTAGCGTCATTGATCCCCTCGGCACCGGTGCATAGTCGGGAAACACGCCAAACGCTCGCCCAACATATGTACACGGTTGACATTTGTCACATGAGAACTGGTCGTTTTTACGACTCGTTCTTAAGTTCAACAGCTCGGCTTTGGAACGATTTGCCGGCCTCTGTGTTTCCTCCTTCCTACAACATGGGTCTCTTCAAGACCCATGTTCACTCCTTCCTCTCCTCAAAAAGACCCTCCACGCAGCATCTTCAAAGATGACATAGGCCCCGAGGGAAATTATTTTCCTCAGGGGACGAACTCTAGGGGACGCCCATGCCGAGAGTACCTGGAGAAGCTGCTGGTGGACATGCGCTGCTCATCATATGCAGACTTCAAAAGAGCCGCAAAATACAGGGAAGAATGGAAGAGAAGAATAGAGGAAATTGCTGCAAAACCAATACCAGGATTGAAACCAGAGAGAGAGAGAGAGATATAAGTTGGTTAACATAGACTTGATTGACCTCAATATTTGATTTTATCCTGTCCTCTTATGAATATCCTAAAAATTATAACCATCTATCTTAGACATTCATGTCTACAGATGAATGATAGACAGCTACACCACCGGCTGTTGAGTTTGTTGAGAAATGCAATTAAAAAATTATGAAAATAGATTCGCTCTTAATTTTTCATCAAAGTTTCGGAAAATAATAAAAAAATTGTAGCGATGGCGAGAAACTTAAAGAATAAAAACAAACTCAGATGGCAGTAAGTGTACCCATATCCGAAACGTTATTTCCGTCCGAAAAACATATGAATTACTCGTCATAAAATCGCGCCTTCAACAAATGCAACACCAATTTTAAGCAAAACTCCTTCATTTATCGTGCATCACAAACTTTCAATACATACTATACACAATTTGACATTTTTAACTCTGCACCACACTCCTTAAAGTCACACAGGCAATCTCTCGATACTTTATTATAACTACTTACATAACTTACGTACACCCTACTAATTATACAGAATAGATCCATCCCTTTCCCTACCCTCCCACCATCACATCTCCGTAGGCTAATATAACTATTTCTCTTTGTTTACACAAAAAAATTAAGATAATTCTATGGAAACCTATTATTGGTTAAATGATTTACCCATGTTTTATTATACTTTATAAAATGTTATAACTGTTGGTTTTCCAAATAAAATAAAATAAAATTCTAAGCAACCTGGTTCTACCCCCCGACGCTTGGTGGTGTCTCGTATCTTGTCGCCTGTCGTACCATCCGTTGGCGAATATATTTTGGCCGCATGAATCTAGTTTAGGAAGGTCTGGTCCCACCATCAACTTCCAAACTCCCAACTCCAAACGCCCAACGAGCCCGGCTAATGTGAACGATTTGAACTGACCGGTCGACGATCCCCGACTGAGCCCGGAGAACACGAGCCGTTTCTTAGACTCATAGAAGGAGCTAGCTTCTCTGTTCTATGAGTATAGATTTTCCAGGGGTGTGCGGTACACATGCATGACAAAATCAATCAGTTTATATTGTATTTGTATTGAAGTATGAGACAAGATGTGAAATAATTGGTTTCATTTAGTTAGGTGACAATTGTTTTCTGACGGTGAAATACCTTGATGATAAGTAACACCCCTGCCATAAGTCACCACAAGTGGCTCGCTACGTTTGGTGATTTAGCAGCGGTGCCCCGGTTCATGTGGTGAGATTTGTTTAGGTCTTGGCAATGGATGTGTTTGCCCACCTACTGCGTGGCTGGCCAGATTGAGAGAGATTGATTTTTTACCTTTTTACCTCTCCAACCGGACTCTCTCGATCCATCGCCTTGCACAGCAGTGGGAGGGATAGATTCACACGTCCGTCACTCCTGGACACATTGACCTCTAGATTCCTACCCACCCCTCATAGTTTTCTCATTCCCAGAACTTCCTCTTCTTCCTTTCCTTAAAAGACCCTCCACACAACATCCCCAAAGAGTACATAGCCCCTAGTAACCCCCTTTTTTTCTTCAAGGCCGTGTGGAGCTAATGTAAAAAAACACATTTCAATTCTGAAATTACAAAAAACAACCTTTTAGGTAATTTTTTTTGCAAAAAAATATTTATAACACAATTTTTTTATAACGAAATATTTTTATAGAAACAATGAATTGTTATTAATTTATTTAATTTATTTAATTTATTTACATATTTTATTGAACCACTTTTCTTTTCTACAGTTTTCATTTATACATTCACTAGGGAGTGAAAATGCTGGCAACACTGACTATTCAATATGAAGGTAAATTTTTTTTAATTCTCCTTTCAGTGTCACAAATTTTTCTTAAATACAGTGAAACCCTCTTAAGAAGTTTTCCTGCTTAAGAAGTTTGTTTTTTTTTGGTCCCTTGAAAACCTAAATGGCCCAATTTTTCCCACTTATAAGAATTTCCCGCCTAAGAAGTTTTGTTTTTCCGGTCCCTTGGAAAACTTCTTAAGAGGGTTTCACTGTACTTTGTCATATATTATTGTTATATATAAATACATTGTTTTAGTTTTCATCGATGCATTTTTGGTAGATGAGTCGTAATATGTGGAAATGATTAGCATTACAATCCAGGGCTACCATGGTATCACCATTTTAGGAATATTGCATAACTGAAAGAAGTTGGGGAAGGGAAGGACACGGGAAAGAGGAATGTTAGGAAATATTTTTTGTGCTTATTGTCATTGAAACCCTGATTGATTATTGCACAATATTGCATTTTAGACATGAAACAATAAGTGGTGTAGAATTAATTACCTAGTACATAATTAATTTGTCTAACAATAGTATTAGGAAATGAAAAAGACTTAATATAATATGAATTTGTATTATTTTCTTGGTACATTATTGTGTACTTATTAGAAATAATTGTAATGTTCCTGAACAATACTGTGAATTTGGTGATTACAAATAATTTGCCTAAATGTTTACATTATTTATTTTTATTTATTTATTTATAAAATATTACAAAAACTTGGTAAGTAACACATTATTCCCAATGATTTGAGGAAAAAACTCTTTACGGGAAGGACGCACACATTTAAGTACATTTTGCACATATATTACACGTTTAAAAAATTTAGTACTTAACCTCTTGTAGGCCGCAGTCCCCCCGGCGGGTCCGGATGTTTGAAGCGATTTTGCCCCTTATGTAAAAAGAAATTGCATTGTAGATTGCACTGAACAACCAAAAACATTTATATTTATTTATTATTATTTATTATTGTATATTAGTGTTAATTGCATTGGGAAGGAATCTTCGGTAATAATTCAACATGCCTAAAAATCGTCGCAATTCCATTACCTAAAACAGCAAAGGAATTGCGACGATTTTTAGGCATGTTGAATTATTACCGAAGATTCCTTCCCAATGCAATTAACACTCAAACAAAATTATACGACTGCATTGCTGGTTACAAGAAAAATGACAAGAGAATATTGGTTTGGAATCAAGAACTGACGGAAGCATTTGAGGAATGCAAACAAAACCTAGCGATCGTGGCTTTACTTGCACATCCAAATCCCAATGCAAAAATAGCTATAATGGTAGATGCCAGTGACGTAGCTATGGGAGCCTCACTACAACAGTCCAACAGAAACGCTTGGGAACCGCTAGGATTCTTTTCAAAAAAATTCACACCCGCGCAACGAAAGTATAGTACTTTTGACCGTGAACTTACTGGTGTTTATGAAGCGGTAAAATACTTTAGAAATCACATTGAAGGACGGAATTTCATAATTTACACGGATCATAAACCAATCACCTTCGCCTTTAACAAGAAACGTACCTCTAGCTCTCCACGCCAGGAAAGACAGTTAGATTATATAGCACAATTTTCAACGGACATTAGACATATTTCAGGACAACTCAACACAGTAGCTGACGCACTGTCTCGAATAGAGGAGATTAATTGTCCTACTTCTATTGACTATAGGCAGATGGGAAAAGCGCAGTGTCAAGATGACGAACTTATGAAGGCAAAAGATGACACCGCCCTCGCCTTACGTCAAATGGTGATGCCTGGTACTGAAACTTCAGTATGGTGCGACATATCTACAGGTCGCGTCAGACCGTTTGTACCTGCTTGCATGCGAAATCAAGTAATTGAAAGTGTACATAATGTTTGCCACCCTGGCATCTCGGGAACAACAAAGACAATTAAACAAAGATTTGTTTGGTCTAACATGACAAAGGACATAAAAAACTTTGTCAAACAATGCATTCATTGTCAAAAAGCTAAGGTTTCTCGACACACTGTTGCGCCATTAGCAACGTATATATTACCAGAGGATCGATTTCGTAATGTACATATCGATCTAGTTGGACCCCTTCAAAAGTGCAATGAGTACCAGTATATACTAACAATGATTGATAGATTTACTCGATGGCCCGAAGCAATTCCCCTGAAAGACATGACAGCGGAAACAGTCGCCACTGCACTCACAACCCATTGGATTGCTCGTCACGGAACCCCTGACAGCATAGTAACCGATCAAGGTCGTCAATTTGAGAGTCATCTCTTCAAAAAACTCACAGAAAAGTTTGGAATTAAACACTTGAGAACCACAGCATATCACCCACAAGCCAACGGCATGATTGAAAGATGGCATCGTACTTTGAAAGCATCTCTTATGGCATGTGGAGACCAGAATTGGGTTGAAAACCTTCCACTCGTTTTACTAGGCCTGAGAGCGACAGTGCGTGAAGATCTAAAATGCTCACCAGCTGAGTTAACTTACGGTAGAACTCTAAAATTACCTTGCGATTTCTTCACAGCAACTCCTCGAGAAGAACCCGATACATACGTCGGACGTCTCCAAAGAAAGTTCGAAGATATCAAATCGACTCCGGCCAGTATCCATGGTACAGGAAAATTCTTCGTTCATAAGGATCTACCTACTACTACACATGTGTTTCTCAGAACCGATGGTGGAAGAAAACCACTCCAAAATCCATATGAAGGTCCATACAAAGTTGAAGAACGTGATGAGAAAACATTCGTTATTACCGTAAAAGGAAAACCAAAACGCGTCACGATAGACCGTCTAAAGCCTGCTTTTGTTCCTGTAAAAAAAAATGTTCCAATTTCTACAATTGTACCTAAACCACTTCCCGAAATTACCAGAACCACAAGATCTGGTCGAAAAGTTCATTTTCCAGACAGATTGGGACAATTCAAAACCTAAAAAGGTATTATTATTTTTTACGATTATAATTATCTTCTCTAAATCATACTAAATTGATTAAAAATTACAAAAAAAAAAAAATTTACAAAATTTCAGAGGTATATATTAATGTTACTAAAAAAACTTTATATCTAAACTAAAAAATAAGTTTTTAAATCATATAACTACTGTGAAAATATGTTTACTTTTAGTTATTTTAACCATGATCATTCAGATGTATAATGGCACTCACATCTGATTGAACATGTCGTTGAAATTTCTTATTTATATTATGTAATAATTCTTTTCAAGTGTTTACGGAGACGTGTGAATGTTTAAATATAATAAAATGTATTATATTTATTTATTTAAATAACAGCGATAAGTTTTAATGAAAACAAATATGTCTACTCTGGATGATTCACTACCCAGTCTAATTTACTGTAATTACAAAAAACTCAATAAATATGTTGAGTTCATCAATAACGCACTCCAGTAAACAGTTTAAAAAAAAAAAAAAAATTTAATTATCAAACGCTTTGTAAAATTTATAGCGTCTCATAAACATGTACCTTATTTTTAAGAAATACTAATATATAAGTTTTATTGAATCCAGTTATTTTTAGATATACAATATTGTGTCATAGTCACAGTTACTTTGAACACTTATTCCAAACGAAATGTTTGTAGATGAAAACATTTGTTTTTAAAATATAGATACATAAATAAATCTAGTCGAAGCATTCTCCTAGACATAATTTTTTAAACTTAAGTTAAAAAATACTACTTTTGTTTACCATATAGATATTTGAAGATACCATACTTATAGTTCTGTATTCATGTTTTACAACTATTTGAGTTTTTAATTTAGAAATTTTTTATTATTTTCATATATATGGTTGGGCCACAAAATATTAAGCGACATGTTTGTGTAATGTGTCCTACACAGCATGGTCAATTTTGCCCTTATATCGTTTAACAACTGGAGGGGAAGTGTGTAGATTGCACTGAACAACCAAAAACATTTATAATTTAAAACACTGGATCAGTAACCTAGCGACAGCTGATATAACAAAAGACAACGATCGGAACGCCGTTCTGTTGTGCGCGTCATCTTGGTTGGTTGTGTTTTATTATCTACAAATTTATCCTTCTGAATAGTTCCTGATAATTAACTTGATTATCAAATGTAAAAATATCATTTAAATAAAAAAGTGAATCCAATGATGTTGTATCATTAAAGCATGAAGAACAAGGTCAGAATCGCTTGGGCCATTCTCGTTCTTGACATTACGAATTACTGGATAGCATTTAGCCACTCCAAATAATTCATATTAAATGCTAATGACGCGCCGGGCGTCAAAGATGGCGGACAAAATGGCTGCCGCTTGATAATATGAACGCTGTCATATTCAAAGTCTATATTTATTCATTGTTTTTTATATAAATCCATTGTGGAAAGCATAGATTTGAGTGATTATAAGGAAGTTCGTTTTATCTACATTATTTTGATGTAATTTTTGTATTATATCACAAAAGAAATGTTATATAAATTGAATTCGTAAGAAAGGTGAGAACTGTCAAATATTTTACGTCATATTGAAAAAATATATGTTTTGGATGCTGGCTTTCAACAAGTTAAATGTGGTCCAATTTTGGACTGATATCAATCACAGAAAAATAAAAGCAGTACAAATTTGGACATAAATCGCTTGAGTGGTTAGGGACATATAAATTAACCTCTTTCAACATAGGCGGTTTGAATATAGTACCAAAGATTAACCTAAAAATATTTTTCGGCAGACTTCTAAGGTGTTGAAATTGAGCATTCCTGTTAAGAGCAAAGATGAACACAGGAATGATTAGTATGTATGTATATTCCCCCATGTATAGGTAACGCGTAAACCTCTTTTGTTTTTTTTTTCTATTTCTAGGATATGGTTCACATACCTACACTATATCCTACCCTTACTAATTTAAAGCTATCTGAGCTAAATTATATTTGAATTATTTACACTTCAATCAACGATTTTAATTTACTAATCAGACATGGTCACTAAATCCAGCTAAAGCCATTTTAAACAAAGTTACGTTTTGTTTATCCACTCGAGTGCTTTTTGCCACATTATGGCACTATTTCCAAAACCGTGGATTGCTTTGTTGCCAAAATGTGCCAATTTTTTAAATCAAAGTGACTATAAAACATTGGAAATACAAAATATAACAAAATAAATATTCTCTAGATTCTTTAAAATTATAATTTTTTTTTATAAATCCTACAAATATGTGATAATAGACAAAAGATAGGTGAATTCATTGGTTATATAAATGTAGAACTATAATCAGTTTGTATGTCTCCGTATTCAAATTCGGAGGTATGATTTTTTTAATGTGGGTGAAAAAATTTCCTTTAGCAATCCGAGAAAAAAGATTTAAATTGCTCTGTTGCTCCAGTGGATATAAGTTTCTCTTTAGACTGACTGCAGATGTAAGTTTGTTAATTGTTAATGTAAATAGTAATAGAGATAGTATACATTATGTAACTAATTTCATTGTTAAACTGTTGACTAATATATATTTGTACAAAAGCGCAATAAAACTCAATTTTTAAACCTATTTTCACTTATTATTATGAATGTAGAATTATTCCTGTATTCTTAAATATTTTAATTTGTCATTAAATGTATTTTTTATAATGATTTTGGTTGACTGAATTTTTATATAACTTTTCAAAGAAGTCACTTTATTATACTGGTCCCAGAGAGAGATCGTATTAACGTCGTCGACAATCGTCCTAAAAAATCTTCCTTCTCGCACATTTTGTATTTTTTTTTTTACATTAGCTCCATACAGGAGGCCCCGAGGAAAACAATTTCCCTCTGGGCCTATTTCATCTTTGGGGTTCTTGTGTAGCCCGCCCATCAAATAGAGAGATTAAATGCATGCGATTTTATCCCTTATGTATAAAGAAACTGTACAAGGACAAGGTCAGAATTGCTTGCGCCAATATCATTCCAGACGTTGCTTTTAATTTCAGCAATCTAGCTTCTCGGAATTCTTTGTAATTCATTTTCAATAGTACACGGCTATCATGTGGGCATATGTCATCCGAAATTCAAGAGGTTAAGGGAAAGTAACGAGAGGAAGTTCTGGGAAGAAAAAATGTCCGGGGTTGGGTAGGAATTTGGGAGTCAATGTGTCTAAGAGTGACAGACATATGAATCCGTCCCTCCCACTGCGGTGCAGGGCGATTGGTCGAGAGAATCTGACTGGAGAGCTCAAAAGGTCTCTCTCAACTAGTCTCTCCCAATCCGGTCCACCACTCAGTGAGTGGGCAAACGAATCCGATGCCAAGGCGTAGACAAATCTAACCCCGTGATGACATAGGGTATCCGAGCATCCCTGCTAAATCACTAAACGTAGCGAACCGCTAGGGATGACGATATTGGTACATTATTGAATTGAATCACCTATGCAATATTGTATTTGTTAGCCTTTCTTGAAAGATTTGAGTTTTTTAATTGACAAAACTATTCATGTTCATATTGCTTGTGAACTGGCAATAAATACTTCTTCTTCAATGGCGCTACAGCCAGTATCGAGCTTTGGCCTCCCGCAACATTCGCCTCCAACTTCTCCTGTCCTCAGCGACTGACTTCCAGTTTGTTACCTGGAGAAGCTGTGCTGCATCCCCTCTTACCTCGTCTCCCCTCCTCAGTCAGGGTCTTCCCACTTTTCTCTTTCCACCTGGGTGTCCAGTCATAATTATTTTTGTGACGCGTGTGTAATGGTTTGTTTGTAATATTAAGA
Source organism: Limnephilus auricula (assembly GCA_951813805.1). Taxonomy (NCBI): domain Eukaryota; kingdom Metazoa; phylum Arthropoda; class Insecta; order Trichoptera; family Limnephilidae; genus Limnephilus; species Limnephilus auricula. Next base: position 9,571,167 of record OX638409.1, on the reverse strand, counting down.
TGAATTAATTGTTTGCCCCCGTACATACCCAATGTATTGGATTATATATACCCATTTCTACAATGAATCTTATTGATAAGATTTTTATGACCGTGCACGTGTCGTATTGCTTTGCAAGGTTGAATTACTCTCACGACACACTGTGGGACCTTATTAGTTAAATTTGCGGACTATAAGGCTTGTATTATTTCGTCCACGGTCACCTGCATTCCTTTCTGGATAAGAAATAATTAAGGTCTTTAAAAATTTCGGGAATCTTCCAGCGTGTGCACGATTTCGCCTGCCGTTCTCGTACCAGGCTCGGCCATATATACAAATCCAGTCAGTCGTTCTTCATCAGTCTCGGTCGACAACGGCCCGCCGCGAAACACATCCGCAGTCCTCGAATAATTTTACGCAATTAGTAAATAGTGCATTATATAAATACATCATCATCATCGATCATCATTCTCGTATTTATTATTCCGACCTACAGCACGCGGAGATATCACGACCTACCGATATCTCCTCTTCCAACCGGAGGCCCATTCATCTCCTCATCATAGGAGACACGCACCCTGCCTCTAAATAGTCAATGCTACTGGCGTGAGCGTCCAGTACACCCATTATGAATATGAATAAATAGTTTTGTCCATAAACAAACTCATATCTTTCGAGAAAGGCTAACAAATGCAATATTGGATTGAATCACTGATACAATATTGTATTTGTTACCCTTTCTTGACAGATTTGAGTTCGTTTGGCTGATGGGGATATTGAAAGAAGGGTAAATGCAGGTAAATCCATTAATGATGGACTGAATGCTGTTGGCGCCAACAAAAAGCTGTCCAAAGAAGCGAAGCTAGCAGTTCACAATGGAGTGCTGGTACCTACCCTGATGTATGGCAGTGAAGCATGGAACTGGCAGAGAAAGGATGAAAGTAGACTGAATGCTGTAGAAATGAGATCCCTGAGGCGTATGTGTGGTAAAACCATGTATGATCGTGTGAGGAATGTGGAGATTCGAAAAGAATGCAGGGCCGATGTGAGCGTCATAAGTAAGATTAAGAAAGGGACGCTTGGATGGTTTGGACATGTAGAGCGAATGAATGAAGAGTGTCAAGAGAATATATGACGCAAATGTGAATGGTAGAAGAAGTCGAGGACGCCCGAGGAAGACATGGCACGATCAAGTGAATCAGATACTTGAGTCGGGCCATGTCAAGAGTCAGAATAATAGAAGAGCATGTATGATAAGATGTATGTATGCCAAGACCGAGTTGTTTGGCGGTCCGTCCTCTCTGCCTACCCCTGCGGTAAACGGCGTGATGGTTAATTAGTTAGATATAAACTTTTTTTTTAGGTAGAGTATTGCACACACTGCTTTGTTCAGCTGAAATAAACAAATTATTCACATTCATTTTGTATAATGTACGTGCGCAAACAATTATTTCATCATACAAAAAGCGTTATCCGTAAAATAGTTAGACGCGCGCCATCTATGAAACAGAAGATTATGAATTCTTATAAGTTTAATATGACCATGAAAAATGCTTGATGTAATAGTTACTAGATGGTTCTGTACGATACATTTTTACTTGTCGCGTCGCGTCGGTAAAGAAGCGAGTCTTAATAAAACTAAATTACTCCTCCTGTATTGTAAAATACTTCTACCACTCATCACTAGATGTCTATAAGGCAGAAATAGTTTGGGCTTCTGTTTCTTAGATGGCAGTAATATCGCAACCATTTTTAATATTATTCGAAAAAACGAAATAATTTTGTGGCTTTCAGGCACAAAATTAAAATTAAATCTACCTTTTTATTCACTCTTTTTATGAAGATATTTTTTGTGAACTTACAAAATATCTCTGCAAGGAAGGAGAAACGAAGTTGTGATAGTACGCAGGGCTCGTGGATACACCGAGTTGGAGGCCCCCCTTTTAAGCCTGAAGCCAACAGGGAAACAACAAACCACAAAATAATGTTTCTATTTATGTTTTTATTGAAATTTAAGACAGTTGTAAATCATAATCTTTTTTTAAATTAACTCTACACTTGTCGGCTTCTGTTGCCTTGACAATGTCTGCTGGCAGATGGAAACGTCACGATCTCATGTGAAAATGATTGACATCAATGTTTTGATGTGCTTGGCGTGTATCCCGACTGTGTATAGGTGCCGAAGGAATCATGACGCTACGTCCTCGGAGCACCTTCCATTGAAATACTGGTAGAACAAGGAAAACATTCCCACTCGACGCCTCTGCTCTAAAGATTGCAATCCGTCAGTTTTTTAAGATAGGAGAATCTATCAAGCGTAACCTAAAAATTTGAAAATAATTATGAAAAAATAAAAATGTGTACCTCCGCCCCGGGAACCATTTAACCAGATAACCAACACCTCTGCTCGAGGTCACCCCAAGTGGTTCGCTTCGTTTGGTAATTTAGCAGGTGTACCTAGGATTGTCCGGGTCTTGGCGGCAGTTACGCCTACCTACCTACTGCGTGGCGGGCCGGATCGGGAGATACTGGTTGAAGGAGACCTTTCGACCTCTTCAGCAGAACTCGAAACACGCCTTGCACCGTAGTGGATGATTGGATCAATACGTCCGTAACTCCTGGACACATTGACCCTTAGTTTCCTACCCACCCCTCATACCCTTTTCCTTCCCAGAATTTCCTCTACTTCCTTTCCTAAGAAAACCCACCACACAGCATCCCCAAAGATGACATGCCCTGGGGGGGGGGGATTATTTTCTTCAGGGCTAGCTGTGTGGAACTAAGTTAGTGGACATTTTTTTCTACGGCATCCCCAATTTAAGTATCTACCTGTATTGCGAGGGTGTAGGGGGTGGAATATTAATTATCATATTTACAAAGTTACTGAAAAAGCGCGGTTGACACAATTCTTTTCTAAGTCGGAGGGCAAACCAAGAAATGCTTTCGATTTTAATTTTTCAGAAAGTAAGAATCCTGTGTCCTCAATGAGTATCATTTCCACAGCCTCGCCAAAGGTGACATATTATGCCCTAAGGAACATTTTTTCTATCGGGGCCTCCTGTGTGGAGTTGAGGAACGTTTGCGTGGCCTGTTTCGGCCCGTTTCATACAAATCTTAATTTTGAATTTGAGATCAAAATACCCAACCAAACTGAAAAATTATATTTGTAATCACCCTTTGATTACAAAAATAATTTTAAATCGTTTTTAATACCAAATCGTTTTTAATACCAAATACGGTTGGGAGCTACTTTATTTATTTTTGCTTTAAATTATAAAATATTAGCTGACCCGCCCACGCGTTGCTGAGGCTAACGAAACACAACGCCATCTACTGGATGGTTATCTAATATAGATAACCAAGTGTTGTGTCAATAAATTAAGGGGCCGCTCTGCCAATTTCTACCGATTTCTGACACGTTTTCCTTTTCAATTCCCTCGATAGAAATAAATCGCAAAGTATGCTCCAAAAATTATTATTAACACGTTTGTTTCTGTTATTTTACAAGTTCTTTGTATGAAAAAATTCATAATGTTTCTTTAAATGCTACTTGATATATATATATCCCCCACGAGATTTTTGCTATTCAAACGAGGCGTCTTTTGTTTAACATTTTCACAATTTTCGCATGAATGTTATGGTTTTTAATGTTAGTCTTATTGTCGTATCGTTAGCGCGGCCTTAACTCACACCGCCATCTGTCAGAAACTTATGGAACTTACTAATAATTTGAAATCATAATTAACATAATTTCATCGCATAACAAACATTTAATCCACAATAATAAATACTGAGGGCAATAATAGAGATAAAAACTATCCTACCTTTTAAGTTGGACCAAATTACATACAGTTAGCCAAATTTTATCAAAATCGGTTAAGTAGGTTCGAAGTTTTTCTAAGAAGAACATCGTGACGCGAGATTTTTATATATATGCCATTGTATAAAGATAGGCCATTAGATTTTAATATTTCATGATATAAGAGACAACTTGAACATTTATTTGCTGATAAATGCAAACATTTAAATAAACAATTTAACTATATTTTTTATAGAAATACGATGAAATATAAAATTCAAAAATATTTTTTAAAGAAACAATTATAATTTTTTATAAATTTAAAATACTATTGAAATAGAAAAAGAAAAACACAGCATCCCTTCCATCCGTATAAAGACTGTGATCCGTTCGTCAAGAGAGGGACTAACAACTTACTATCGAAGATTTGACATTGTCTTTAGAACGTGTAAAAGGTGTCGGCTGTCATTGTAATCCAATATAATACCAATCTTATCAATAATAATAAAAGCTAATCAAATTCTTGTACCACTATTTCATACTATAAATATTATAATAACATGTTATACCTACAGTAATCAAAATCTTTGTACTTTCGTCAAACAAATGGTTGGGTATTGGAGAGTTGAGCGCAGAAATATAAGGATTTATGCTTGCCAAAGATACAAATCAAATTGATGATTTATGCGGAAAATATTTGGCTTTTCCGGAAACTATAGAACATATTATATTGGGATGTTCTGTATTAGCGCCGTCCAAGTATACATTTAGGCACGATCAGGTTTTTAAAATAATTCACCAAAGTTTGGTAATTAAACATATCTAATTGGTAATTGATTGACTGCCGTACCGTAATATGAATATGAACCAAATTCATTTTTAGAATATGAATTTTATAAAATATATTATAATAAAACAGACAGAACAATTAGTCTTAAAAGACCCGATATAGTTTTACATGACAAAAAAAACTTATATCATTGATGTAGCTATTCCAAATTCCTGTAATATTGATAAATCTGTTTCTGAAAAAATGAGAAAATATACAGATTTAGGAAATGAGATTAAAAGAATTTGGCATTCCCAGACTATAAAAATATATGACCGGTCAGTGGTTCAGTGGACATCGCGTTTGGGTCCCACCCAGGCGTTTCGTGTTCGATTCCTCGGCTGGCTAAGTCCTCCATCACAACACAAGCAACATCTTCCTTTTAGTGTGGTGGTAGTAGGAGATTTTCAAATGTTGTTGGGTTATTCGTAACCTGGAAATGTTTGTCTTTCTTTAAAAAAAAAAAAAATATATTACCATTTATTATTTCGGCTACTGGCATTATACCTAGCTCTCTCATTAAAAAATTAGCCTTATTAGATTTGTCAAAGAATTTATACATAAAATAATTGAAAGATTTTTTAAATATTTATATAAGGGATCAGTAGGATTTATCGGTCCAGTAAGGAGTTCTACCGAGCCGAACCCTCTGATATGAAAATATCTGGAGTCTGTGAATTATTTTCTCATTTGGTACTCTGGTAGGTTAACATGTTCTTGTATTGTATTGTATTAATTATACTTATATAATACACTTGAATAGCGCGGATTTACTAGATGATCATTTGTGAAAAGTGTGTGAAGGGGTTAAGTTTTTCCTGCGGCGAAAATTTCCTGACATCTGGGCTCCTAGCATACTCGATCGATAACGATTGATAGGATAACTTTTGGTAACTTCTCATCATTCCCTAGGACAACTGCAGATCGCTAACGTACAAACAACAGTTGTCGAATATATTAAGGACACTTAGTCATTGTGAACTGTCACTTATTCGTTAGCGATTTGTAGTCATGCTAGGGAACAATGAGAAGTTACCTAAAGTCATCCTATCAATCTTTATCAATCGAGTGTGCATTGTGTCGACTTTAAGCAGGTCGCGTATTTATAAATTTGATGATTCAACCGGCTGTTGAGTTTGGTCGCTTGTATTGAGAAATGCAATAAAAATTATTAAAATAGATTCGCTCTTGATTTTTCATCAAAGTTTCAGAAAATAATAAAAATATTCTAGCGAAGGCGAGAAACTTAAAGAATAAAAACAAACACAGATGGCAGTAAGTGTACCCATATCCGAAACGTTATTTCCGTCCGAAAAACATATGAATTGATGTAAAAATCGCGCCTTCAACAAAATTTTTATCCTCCCTCCATGCAACACCAATTTTAAGCAAAACTCCTTCATTTATCGTGCATCACAAACTTTCAATACATACTATACACAATTTGACATTTTTAACTCTGCACCACACTCCTTAAAGTCACACAGGCAATCTCTCGATACTTTATTATAACTACTTACATAACTTACGTACACCCTACTAATTATACAGAATAGATCCATCCCTTTCCCTACCCTCCCACCATCACATCTCCGTAGGCTAATATAACTATTTCTCTTTGTTTACACAAAAAAATTAAGATAATTCTATGGAAACCTATTATTGGTTAAATGATTTACCCATGTTTTATTATACTTTATAAAATGTTATAACTGTTGGTTTTCCAAATAAAATAAAATAAAATTCTAAGCAACCTGGTTCTACCCCCCGACGCTTGGTGGTGTCTCGTATCTTGTCGCCTGTCGTACCATCCGTTGACGAATATATTTTGGCCGCGTGAATCTAGTTTAGGAAGGTCTGGTCCCACCATCAACTTCCAAACTCCCAACTCCAAACGCCCAACGAGCCCGGCTAATGTGAACGATTTGAACTGACCGGTCGACGATCCCCGACTGAGCCCGGAGAACACGAGCCGTTTCTTAGACTCATAGAAGGAGCTAGCTTCTCTGTTCTATGAGTATAGATTTTCCAGGGGTGTGCGGTACACATGCATGACAGAACCCAGTTTATATTATATTTACGGGGTTTCTCACCATCCTCCTAATAGCTTATCCATACTATCAAGTTTGTTTTCGATTTACCATTGACGGTTTATTTATTTATTAAGTCTGAGTTTATTGTTCGGTACTCGAACCTAAGAGTAGTGGCTATATATTGGATAAGTTGGCCGAGTTTTCTAACTATTGCAAGTATTTTATTTTTAATAATATTCGTTATAGTGTGGATAAGCTATTAGGGGGATGGTGAGAAACCCCCTTATATTGATGTATGTATATTTAAATGAGACGCGATGTGAAATAATTGGTATAATTTAGTTAGGTGTTAATTAATAAACGCCAATGATCTTTTTGCGAAATACCCCAATGATAACCAAAACCCCTGCCATAAGTCAACACAAGTGGCTCGCTACTTTTGGTGATTTAGCAGCGGTGCCCCGGTTCATGTGGTGAGATTTGTCTAGGTCTTGGCAATGGATGTGTTTGCCCACCTACTGCGTGGCTGGCCAGATCGAGAGAGATTGATTTTTTACCTTTTTACCTCTCCAACCGGACCCTTTCGATCCATCGCCTTGCACAGCAGTGGGAGGGATGGATTCATACTTCCGTCACTCCTGGACACATTGACCCCTAGATTCCTTTAAGAATTTTTTTTTTGTAAAAATTTATTTGTAACACAAATTTTTTATAATGAAATATTTTTATAGAAACAATGATCCGTCATTAACTCATTTAAACAGGCTAGAGAAAAGCATTACAGTCTCTAGTGTACACACTACAATAGATATACACACCTACTAGTATATGTACGCACTACAATAATTTTTATTTTTTATTGTAATACAATGCATGTGTTACTTTTTAATATATATTTTACAGAATATAATATTTAAGGTCATGATATTGGTCTTATGTTGATATATCTTATCAGAAAAGAGGAGCTCTTGTACCTGATAAGGGAACCACGATTCTTACTTAGGTTACATATTAGAATATATTTTGTACAAAATATTTGTTTGTTAATGAAGGTTTTTTTTTTTTTTAAATTTGTATAATTTTATTTATTTTTTCTCATTGGTTGAAAATACAGCGCATTTCATAAGACAGGTTATTGTAGTTTTTTATGGCTAGGTAAATATAATGGTTTTGCATTTGTGTTGTTTTAAAATTAGGTGTAATAAATTGATTTTCATTTTTCATTAGTGTGTAAAATTCTTGACATTCCTTGTTATTTTTTTCTTTACACATTTTAATAATAATACTTAATATGTCGTCGAAATTTGGTACTGGAAACAATTGAAAAAGTTATTCTGTTAAGAAGGTAGATTTATTGGTTCTTTGTGAAACTTTTACTAAGTTTAGATTGTTTTTGTAATCATTTGTGGAAAAGTGTGTGAAAGGGTTATGTTTTTCCTGTGGCGAAAATTTAACCCGGACATGAAGTCTGGTGTCTAAATATATATAAAAAAACGCGAAAGTTTGTATGGATGTATGTGTGTTTGTTACTCTTTCACGGAAAAACTGCTGAGTGGATTTTAAACTTTACAATGATATAGCTCATACATCAGAATAACATATAGGCTACAATTTATAAAGCTAGCTATATTCTATACAGTACAAATAACAATTATTGTTTAATAGAAAATGTCAAAATTTGAGAATGACATTTTACAAAACAATGATTGTTAAATAAAAATTCTATTTTATAAAATATTTAAATTAGTAAATTTATTTGAAATACCTACTCGCCTAATACTTTGAATCGAATCAAGAATTATAGGTATTTTAAATAAAAAGGTTAAGATGATAGACTTCGCTTTTCGGCCCATACAAAAAGGACGCCCGGGAAAAAACACTTTTCTACATCGAAAATTGCACAAAATGAATATATTTTTTTATACTGCCTTCTAGAGGGTGAAAACTATGTCGGTATGTTTTCGAATTTTCGATGCGTTTCGTATTAACGTAAACATTCACTGTCAAACATGTACGATTTATCAAAAAATATTATTTAAGGAAAAAGTGCTGCTAACTCAACTCTCCTAAAGAATTATAAAATTATAAAAAGCTACCGACGTAGCTTCTTCTTTCTAAAATATATATATTTTTTAAAATTTCAATTTCGTGAAAGTTTCGGTGTAGAAAAGTGTATTCTCCATAAACCCCTTTTCGAGCGATTTCTGTAGGTAAATTTGAGCGTTGTCTCATTTGCACATTTCGCGTTCGCATGTATTGTAAGTGTGCGTGAGCTTATTGTGAGCGGGACAGAATGACTGACGCGGCTGTTCCGCGTGTGGTTTAAAGTCTAGCCTCTTAAGAATTTTGGTATAAACATAGAACGGACCTAGGAAAAGAAAATAGGCTACTCGAAGTACGAATTCTGCGCCGGCGAAGTCGCCGTCATAAGCTAGTATAAGAATGTCTGCGGCAGCGTGCCTTTGTTTTAAACAAATCAACAATAGTTTCATTTCGAGATGGATACAAATTGGTAAACTTGACTTTCAATACCAGAGTAAGATGATTGACTGTCTATATGTGTTTCGAAAAGGCTCCCCCATCCCTAAAAGCTGCACGAAGAAAAAATGTTATTCGAAAAAACGATCATTTTATTAGTAAAAACGGGACTGAAGTTCTTACGAACAAATTAACAGGGTTTCAATGTTTATTGGCGGGAACTTGTTGGTATACGTAATTTCGTACGTATACCAACAAATTTTTCTTACATTTTCCCGTCAATAAACATTGAAACTCTGTTAATTTATTCGTAAGAACTTCAGTCCCGTTTTTAACCATTTTTCAATTTGGGAGACGGGAATGGGTACCGCCGCCCCGGGAACCATTTATTGGATAACCAACACCTTTGCCATAGGTCACCCCAAGTGGTTCGCTACGTTTGGTGACTTAGCAGCGGTGCCCGGTTTCACGGGGTTCATTGTCTAGGTCTTGGCGGCGGATGATCTAGACACACTGAACCCCAGATTCCTACCAAACCCTCATACATTTTTCCTTCCCGGAACTTCCTCTCCTTCCTTTCCTTAAAAATACCCTCCACACAGCATCCCCAAAGATGACATAGGCCTTGAGGGAAATTATTTTCCTCAAGGCCTCCTGTGTGGACCTAATGTAAAAAAAAATGATCGTTTTTCGAATAACATTTTTTTCCGTGTGAATTTTGATATTTCTTCTTGATGATATTTTGCACATTTGAATTCCAAATTAAAAGGGAAATTTCTGTCTACATCTGATTTTGAAAAACTCTGCAAATCCCGAGCAACGTCGGGGACTTGATTATTCTATAAAATAAACCATAATTTATTCCCAATCGGTTCCCATTAAAGTTTTCCGCAAACGCCTCCGACTATTTCAAACCATTATAAATTACCGCACATTAAACACAACACGCCTGAGATACACATACAATGTGTCTGCATACATTCAATATCCCATCCCATATCACATCTGTATACATAACTCCTATCCAATATGTGTTTGCATCATTAGGGTGGTTCCTCATATGGTGGTTTCAAATATGGATACGTCGACGTCTGACGACCGTCCGTGGTCGAGTGGTAAGACACTTGACTCCCATTCGGTAGGTCGCGGGTTTATTTGATTAATTTGTATTATTTCACAATTAATTAATAATAATAAAATATGTTATGTTTGCGGCACGTTCCAGAGTGAAAGATACTCTCAGTATCGCCCTGGTGTAAGACCACCATTCAGAATTGAAACGTTGCTTAATAATGGCTTTAGCCGTGTTTAGTGACTAGATCTGAATAGCCAGGCACTTTCCCACCTTCCTCTTCCCCATCTCCTTCCCTTCCCCACTTACCTTCAGCCTCACAACATACTTCAATTGGGGATGCCATAGTTTAACTGGCTTCAGAAGGGAGCAGTTGGGACTCTTGTGAGGTTTCTCTATAAAAAAAAAAACGTTGGTTCTATAACATTTGTTTCCCATACAGTTGCTATATACAATACAATATGCAGTCAGTTTAGGGAAAATACGCTACACCTACTTCCACAAAATATAACTAAGTTTCTCCGAATGGGTGTGCAGAGAAATGTACCGCCAAATAACAAATATATATGTAACATGTTTTCATTAAAATGCATCAAGGATGAAACTACTTGTCTTTATATACTGTATATACCAGCGTAGTACAAAAATCGAAACTGTAAATACATTAATGTTTTGATATCCATACCGGGAGTATGGAGAAAAATGCACAAAAATATATGTATATATATATATATTTTTTTTTTAATAACTATATAATAATAATAACTATATAATATAATGTTATAATAACTGTATTTTTGGGGGGATAACTGTCGGGGGATCGACTGTCGTATCACCGGAAAGGTTAGGGGAAAAGAAGATAATCCGATGAAAGTATGCTAAGGTCATATATCTGTGTGCCAGAAATAATGCCACATCTTAATATATATATAAAAATGAATCCCTATTTTCCTTGGTCACTCCATAACTTCAGAACGACTTTACCTATTTCTAAGTTTTCTAATACTCTGTAAAAGGTTCTTACGGAAAGAAAAATTAAGAAAATTTCGCAGAAAATTGGATAATTTCAGAAAACCTAACGACTATTTTAACTTCGTACGTTTGACAGTTCCACGTTTGATATATTTAGAGATGTTTCCTACACTATTCATCCGATTGCGTGATGATAAAAAATTGGTGAGTTGTTGTGGACATCCCCGTGGATGTTTATTTATAGCAATATTTCTATATTGGTGAGTTCTGGAGTTATGAAATTTGCAAAAAAATGCAATGGGGCACACGAAAATTGTTGGAAAAATGAGTGTATTTTAAGGAGTTGCATGAGACGCTTCCGTCCTGAAACTCGCCCATTGCTACGATTTTTGATCAACGTCAAACCGGTCTTAAAGTTTAGTTACTACATGTTAACTTTAAAAAAAATCCTCGTTGACGAATTTACGGTCCACCCTAACAAATGTATTACATCCCATTTTATATGTATGTATGTCGGCATAATCTTCTTACCGGGCGTCGAAGAGTCTACGAAGTCCTGACTACACGGACTAATAATTCTATGTCGTAACAAATAACAAAATAAAGTATTCATAATTGTTACGTGTAAGGTGGGCGGGCGGTGCGAATAATGACGTTCATCATTTTTGCTTCGTCATCGCCGTTCATGTCTTCAGGCAATACTAAATCCAGTACCCGAGCTGTAAGTATAAATCATCTATCAGAAAATGTTCAAATAAATCACTCAGTTTAAGAGCGATTGACCAGCAGCTGAGAATAAAAGTTTAAACATGCTTGCAACTGTACAGGGAGGTTTCAATGAGAAATATAGATTATTCCCCGTATCAAATTTTTAAATAAAAAATTTAAATCGATTTATTTCATTCAAAACTTGCTTTAATATATACCTACCTACATTCAAGTAAGAAATAAAAATGCTCAAAACGCACGATGATAAATTATTAAATATAGTGTACTTCTTGTAGGTATTTTTTGATCATAAGTATTTATGATTTTTTAATAATGTCTAAAAAAATTTGAAATATTTTAGTTTGTAAGACCTTAAATAAATAGGAAAACGGAGGTATTTTTGTCACAAAACACGCTCTCGGATTTAGTTTTTAATGATTTTAATTTAACAAAAATTAAAAATTTTAAAACTGTGTTTACTAGATTATGTATTCATTTATTTTCTTGTATGATTATAAGATTTGAAATTTGTGTTGTTTAATAGAATCCATCGTTTGAAAATTGAACAAATCTGCCAACAACCAACCTGTATATTTTTAATATACCTTAGTATATTAAAAATACACTTACGCCCATCGTTCACGTAGCTACTTGCAAGCGACGCTACAGCTACCTGTCATAGGATTTTGCTAGTGCAACACCTAGCGGCGATTTCAAACACTCAAATAGTATTGAAAATACAGACGAGCGGCGATCGCGTCGCTTGAACGTAGCTCCATGGAAGAAAGGCGTTAGTTTTCAAAATATAAAACTGCGTGTACCAGATAAAATAACAATCTTTCAAAATCAATTTATGTTTTTTTGTAAAAAAAAGTCAATTCGTCTAGAATTTGATTTAAAAAGGACTAATTTCCGGTATTCTCTGGTAATGTCCTCTTAAAAACACATCTTGCCCGTCCATACATTTTCCCAAGAGTATGAATTTGTTAGTTATTTAGTTATGGGTAACCGTTGACATTCTGGCACTAGGTTACCTTAGGGCCGTCTGTTTTAACGTTAGCTATAGTAGACTAAAAGCAGTTACTAAAGTTAAATTTCACCAAAATGTTACTCCGCCATATTTTCAATTATTATAATTATTTCGCAGTTTTCAATATTATGGTAACTACCTGACGGAAGAAAGTTTGAAAAAAGAATTATTGTCATTGAGGTAGTGACGTTAGGCGCTCCGCCCACTGAGGCAACTGAAAACCAACTAAAACCGGATGTTTTCTCTGTCTTGATTGGTCAAAAAGCTTGTTTAACCATAGACGAAGAACAATCAGCTGACAGCTGGCAACTAGCAACGACCGCCCAGGGCAATCAACAGTGACAGTCGAGAGTCACCGCTTGCGTTACCATTGACAACGGGGTTTTGTGTGATTGTGAAGTGTGCGGGCCATCACATTGTCATTCAAAGACAGTTGGCAGTTGAGAGTTATCAGTTGCCTCAGTGGGCCGAGGCGCTTACTTTGGAAAAATTGTATAATTCTTTAATTGAAAATATTACATATGATTTCTAATTAAATGGGTAAGTATTTAAGAATCTACTTTCAAACCTTATGATTTCCAAATAAATTTTGGTTTTGATTTATTAAATAAGAGAAAATAATTTTTATTCCTATTTTTAAAATAACTTTGAGTAAAATCTCAAATTATAATATTTAATCATTAAAGATAATATTAGCGACTCCCAAAAATATTCATGCTAGACTTGTAGAAAAGTCAATAGATGTCGCCCAATAAAAGATAAATGGATATATTTATCATAGACCCTATCTAGATTGTATTTAGTTCAGGTAAAAATCTTGCAAACATACAAGCAAGATACATTTAAATATGACCGGATAGGGTCGAAATAGCTCAGTGGTTAGAGCAGAGCCACGATAAGGCTAAGGTCTTGGGTTCAATTCAATTTCTAGATGCGACGGAATCTTTATTTTCAAAATATCCTTTGCGAGTTGCTAATATTGCCTTTAATGATTGTAAGAGAAAATAGAGTTACTAGTGGTATAAATGATTAAAATCAATATTAATATATCAAGTATGGATTATTTCTTACTAAGGTTAAATCACCATTCAATTCACTACCAATTATGCTCTATATTTGAATAAATTTAAAATTAGTTGTAGTTAAATTTTTCCTTAATGAAGACTATATAGGCGAAACTCAATCGAAAATCTGAAACAGAAAAATAAGAAACAGATCGGGTCACATCTGGGACTCGAACCCAGGACCTTCAGCTTTCCGGGCTGCTGCTCTGACTACTGAAGTAATGTGTCCCTATCCGATTCGGTCACAGTGATTAAAAAGTCCCAAATGTGACCCGATCTTTTTTTTAACATTAGCTCCACAAGGAGGCTCAGAGAAAAAAAATCCCTCAGGGCCTATGCCATCTTTGGGGATGCTGTGTGGAGGGTCTTTTTTATGGAAAGTAAGGAGAGGTGAAGTTCTGGGAAGGAATAAGGTATGAGGGGTGAGTAGGAATCTGGGGATCAAGTGTCCAGGAATGACAGACGTATGAATCCATCCCTCCCATTGTGGTACAAGGTGATGGGTCGAAAGAGTCCAGCTGGAGAGCTCAATAGGTCTCCTTCAAACAGTCTCTCTTGATCCTGCCCGTGACGCAATAAGTGGGCAGACAAATCCGTCGTCAACTACCGCCAGGGTCGCCTGTACCACGACTTACTCTGTATTCGGTATTGTAAACGGACGTTCTGGCCCAGCATAGCATGTCAAGAGGTATGGTGCTGCTAAATGATATCTCCAGAGGCCCTAGCACGCTTGCTCTATATCGATCGGTAGGATAACTATCGGTAACTTCTCATTGTTTCCTAGGACAACTGCAGATTGCAAACGTACAAACAACAGTCGATGTCGAATATGTTAAGGACACTTAGTCATTGTGAAATGTCACTTATTCGTTGGCGATCTGTAGTCATGCTAGGGAACGATGAGAAGTTACCGATAGTTATCCTACCGATCGATATAGAGCAAGCGTGCTAGGGCCTCAGGTCTCTTGACATATTCAACATTAACCTTGAAGGTTCCAAGAGTAATTTTGGACTAGAATTGTAAAATATATATTATTGTAAAATTTTCACTTATTTATGTAAATATGTCGTGTGTATTGTAATAGGATTGTCAATCTGTACACGGAGAAATATGTTATTCTAAAATACGATCATTTTATTCGTAAAAACAGTTAAAAACAGGACTGAAGTTCTTACGAACAAATTGAAAGGGTTTCAATGTTTTTTGGCGGGAAAATATAAGAATAATTTTTTTGGTACACGTACGAAATTACGTATACCAACAAATTATTCTTACATGTTCCCGCCAATAAACATTAAAAACTGTTAATTTGTTCGTAAGAACTTCTGTCCTGTTTTTAACCGTTTTTACGAATAAAATGATCGTATTTTAGAATAACATTTTTCTCCGTGTAATACATATAAAAAAGACCTAGACAAATCTCACCCCATGAACCCGGTCACCCCTGCTAAGCAACCAAACGAACCACTTGGATGACCTATGGCAGAGGTGTTGGTTATCCAACAAATGGTTCCCGGGACGGCGGTACCCATACCTGCCTCCCAATTTGTAAATTCTATTTCCAATTTTCGATAGAGGTTCGCCAATATAGTCCTTATTAATAAAAACGTTACAATTTGAAGTTTAACTCACCAAGTTAAAATTAAAATAAATGTTACATTTTTTCATTTATAAATCAAGTCTAATTTCCGGTATTTCCATTGCAAACAGCGCTACTTACGAGTCATCCGCGACCCACCTCGCTTTAGCGTCGATATCAGCTGGTTCATGAAATCGATCACATACTATTATCTGTTCCTGGGCTCAATGACCCGCGTGTACCCTCCTCTCCTCTCACACACACTCCCATCGTTTGTGTACACTATACGACTATACGCGTAACGCCACTGACCATACTAATACTACAGCCTCTTTCCTCTGAGCAACTTGGAACTTGGATCTTGTGGGAAGAAACTGCCGACACTTCTTGCAAGATAGAAGAAATACAATATTCAGTGAGATACAACTGGACACTTATAGCGTGATTCAGTATACTCACAAAACTTGTGGCTTGCTTCTAACTTGTGGCATAAGTTTGTTGCTTCTATTCTCCGAGCAGTTTTGGACTTGTGGATATGAGCTGCCGATATCTTATTACAAGATATAATAAATACAATATTACACTTAAAGCGTAATATAGTATACTGTATAGTATATCCTCCCAATAGCTTATCTACACTGATAACGAATATTATTAAAAATAAAAATAAAATACTTGCAGTGGTTAGAAAACTCAGCCAACTTATCCAATATATAGCCACTATTCATAGGTTCGACTACCGCCAACTTAACGTGCCGCAAATATAACATATATTATTTTTATTAATTAATTGTGAAATAACACAAATTAATCAAATAAAATTTATTTGCGCACGCCGGGTTCGAACCCGCGACCTTCCGAATGGGAGTCAAGTGTCTTACCACTCGACCACGGACGGTCGTCAAATTAATGTAGATAAGCTATTGGGAGGATGGTGAGAAACCCCCTTACACTATTTGTGGCTTCATTCTAAATTGTCGCATAATATAATACGATAAAGGTAGTTCAGACTGGACGACGTACGTACGCATCGCTACGCCAAACAATGCTTAGCAACCCATACATTTTCTATGAAAATAGCCACAGATATCGCACGTCGCGATGCGTGTGGCCAATGTGATTCTAAAACATAAATTTTCATTGAAAATCTATGGTTTCTAAGTAGCCCGGATATTGTTAGGCGTAGCGATGCATACGTTCGTCGACCCAGTCTGAATCTACCATAAGTTAGATGCCTCTATGCTCTGAGCAGCTTTGGACTTATGGAAAGAAGCTGACGAAACATCGTTGCAAGATATAATAAATACAATATTCAGTGAGAAACTGGACACTTTTAGCGTGATGCAGTATACTTACACTATTTGTGGCTTCATTCTAACTTGTAGTATAATATACTACGATAAGTTAGATGCCTCTATGCTCCGAGCAGCTTTGGACTTCTGGAAAGAAGCTGACGACACATCTTTGCAAGATATAAACATACAATTTACACAGTGAAAAACTGGACACTTTTAGCATGATGCAGTATACTTACACTACTTGTGGCTTCATTCTAACTTGTGGCATATTATACTATGATAAGTTGGTTGCTTCTATGCTTCGAGCAGCTTTCAACTTGTTAAAAAAAGCTGCCGACACTTTGTTGCGAGATAAAATAACATACAGTAGCGTGATACAATAACGTAAAAAAATTAATATACAACAGTATACTAACACTTGTGGCTTGATGCTTATGTCACGATACTTATGGCATGACGTATTGGAGGTCAAGAATTGAAGGCTCGTCGTGAATCTATTTAAAGATTTTCGCTGTTTTTCACGTGACAAATGAATAATTTTGGCGTTTTATTGGAAGGCGTGAAAAATATGCAAATTTAGTGTTTGGCAAGCACGCGTTGAAATTTTAAAAATCACGGATACTTTTTGTCAAAATATACGCTATGACCGTGAATAACGTAAAAGCGTTGGCAGTTCAAATTTTCCATAGTAATAGGTTCAAAATTCGGCGTGTGCTAATACATTTTATTTAATTAGTTTGTGTTATTTCACATTTAAATAATGTAATTTATCGTTATAGTCTATGTTCTAGTACATACTTTCCCGTTGTAGTCTATGGGCTTTTCGGGTCATATGATCTCGTTGCCGAGTTGTGCCCAAGATGACCGAAGGTAGATTTACGAAGTCTTTAAGTTTTTAGGAGCTCTCTAGATCAAACTAGCCTTCAGCCTCGAAGGAAGTTTGTCCTCAAAACATTGAAGTTGATTGAAATGACTTTAACTGTGTTTGATGTTCAGATCTCAATAGTCAGGGACTTCCCGACCTTCCTTTTCCCAATCACCTTCCCTTTCCACTTAATTCAGTCTCACAACATACCGAATTGAGGACACTAGGATCACACATTAAAAAAATAAAAATAGACAGAAAAATCAAATATATTTAAATCAGCATGCGATCTTTTTTATTGCTTGCATTAAAAAGCTATGCATTATGCAAACGATAACGTCCAAGAATAACCAAATTAGCATTTCATAATATTATTGAAGAGCTTCTCAATAAAATGGATTAATCACATTCATACATCGTCAACCATTAATCGTCATCAGGCGGTGACCACAAAACCGCTGCGCAAATCTGTATTCGTCCTTCGATTAACCTTCCGGCCAATTTATTGAAGTTGCGGCTGAATCATTGGTTAATTTATCTACCCGCAAATGTTAATTTTATACATGGATAAATACATGCGAATATAGCATTTACTTTTTACGAATTTTATTGGTAGGTTTTTTTGAAGCAAAACTTCTTTATGCGCATTACAACTAGCAACTCAGATCTTTTTTGGACGAGTGCAACATTTTAAATCATCATATTGATTTATATTTCATCATATTAACGTCGTAGGTATGGCAACAATGAGTGCGACACCTATCAGTGAATTACAAAACGTCAAAGCAAACCCAAACGTCATACGTCATGCGTTTATTTTTGTTTAATTTTTATTTTTTTTATTTTTTATTATTTATTTTATTTTTTATTTTTTATTTTTTATTTTTTTTTATATATTTTTTTTTATAGATAAACTTCACAAGAGTCCCAACTGCTCCCTTCTGGAGCCAGTGAGACTATGGCATTCCCAATTGTTGAGAATGTGAGAATGTTGTGAGGCTGAAGGTAAGTGGAGAAGGGAAGGAGATGGGGAAGAGGAAGGTGGGAAAGTACCTGGCTATTCAGATCTAGTCACTAAACACGGCCAAAGCCATTATTAAGCAACGTTTCAATTCTGAATGGTGGTCTTACACCAGGGCGATACTGAGAGTATCTTCCACTCTGGAACGTGCAGCAAATATAACATATATTATTTTTATTAATTAATTGTGAAAAACACAAATTAATCAAATAAAATGTATTTGCGCACGCCGGGTTCGAACCCGCGACCTTCCGAATGGGAGTCAAGTGTCTTACCACTCGACCAAGGACGGTCGTCATAATAATGTATAAGGTAAGTTCAAAAGGTATTTGTTAAGTGTTGTTGATTATGGTGACCAGAATGTTCAGTGGAAACTTTTTAAGTTTGTGAATATTGAGTACAAACTTTTCATCGGATGTTAATTCCTCACATGATAATTCATCATGTCTCGAAGCGTCGAAAACTGATAATTGGGGTTTTTAACCTTAGGTTAGGTTAGGTTAAGTTAGGTTAGGTTAGGTTAGGTGAGGTTAGGTTAGGTTAGGTTAGGTTAGATTAGGTTAGGTTAGGTTAGGTTAATGTGAGTTATGATGTGATGAACTATGTGAGAAAGTATCGTGTCTGAATAAATTTACTATGGGAATTCAGACGCTGAGATCTGATGTCCGATTAGACATGGAACCTTTAATTATTATATGATTTAACTAAAGATTTTAGTTAAACCTATTGATATGTCTTATTTTTTTACGATGAATAAGGGAGATTGGTGCCCGATTTTCAGTAAAGACCAGTGCGAAAACCTGATGAATATTGTTCGCTAGTATAAGCAGGCGCAATTCAATTCTTTTGTATAAGGTACCTACTATAATAATAATTCATATTTTTTTTATTAGAAAAACTCTCTTTTTAACTTTTGAAGGTTATTCCCATCAATGTAATATATCATTGAAGAAGAAGATAACAATAATAATCTAATTTTTTAAAATATGAAAATAAACAAGACACAGAAAAATAATAAAAGAGAGTTTTTCTAATTAAAAAAATATGAATATTCATTTAGACTTTTATAAAAAGTCAACAGATGTTCCATAAAAATAAAATCGGATATATTTATCTGAGACACTATCTAGGTAACAAATGCATTCTTTGAATACTTGTTTCCAATAATAAAGGTAGCTGCCAATAATATGGAAAAAAAACATTAGTCGAAGATAATATTGTTAATTCTGAAATTTGAAATATGAAGTTGACAATTACGACAGTCTCATAATAGATCGCAGTAGCCCAATTGATAGAGGTGTATGTCCCGGTAAGACGTAAGGTTCTGGGTTGGAGTCCCAGTTGCGACCGTTATCTTTTATTATTTTTCTTATATATATTAAAAAAAATAAAAAATTAAAACCATTGACAGATAGACGGGAGTAGTTGGGACTCTTGTGAGTTATTCACTATAAAAAAACATTGACGTATATTTTTTAGACACAGTAAAGAACTTCAAGATTTTTTTTTATAAATACATATAACAAATAATATACAAAAAATAGAAAACAAATAAAATAAGATGATATAAAAGAAGAAGAGAGAAAAGAAAAACGAAAAATGAAAAAAGATTTCCAATATTACAATTGAGAAATATCGTATTGTATTATTAAGTATAATGAATGTAATATGATATTGATATAGTGTTTTATTCAACTATTGCATTTCATATAATTTTTTCCAATCTTAAGTGAAGGGGTAATTGGAAACTTAAGTGACGGGGTAATTAATTAAAGGGGTGATTTGACGAGTACCTATATAGAGAAGTAGTTTTTCGTTGATTACTTTTTAAAAGATAATACGTTTTATACTTTTGTTATTCGGCGGTCCATCCTCTCTGCACACTCCTTTGGGTCACTTAGTTATATTTGTGTAAGCCGTATTTTCCCTAAACCGACTGTATTTTTTTATTATATAAGTATTTTTTTTTTTTTTTTACATAACTCCACACAGGAGGCCCTGAGGAAAATAATTTCCCTCAGGGCCTATGTCATCTTTGAAGATGCTGTGAGGAGGGTCTTTTTGAGGAGAGGAAGGAGTGAACGTGGGTCTTGAAGAGACCCATGTTATAGGAAGGAGGAAACACAGAGGCCGGCAAATCATTCCACAGCCGAGCTGTTGAACACAAGAACGAGTCGTAGAAGCGTCCCGTTCTCATGTGACAAATGTCAACCGTGTACATATGTTGGGCGAGCGTTTTTTCAAAGTATGCCGTGGAGCAAACTGTCAACCATCAACTGTCATGGAACTGCATTTTCCAGTTGAAGAAAATGGAAGAACTTAATCATTTCTTCATCGTATACTGAGAACGTCATACATTAACATTAAGTATATCCACACTATATAATCTATAAACTCTGGCATATAAGCAATACGAATGTTCTCTTCAAAGTCAGGATGGGTACTCAAATTTTTTAAGACCCCTTTCGAGGTCATTAATCCCATATCAACCTGTTCCATATCGCCGGATGTGTCGTAATTAAACATTGAAATAAAAATACAAATTGCCCAGCCTGGGCGGTGTGGTCCGGTCTCTGAGATCGAGAATCTTATCAGATAGCCGCAAGAATTACTATAATTTGCAACTAAATAAACATATACATTCATAATAGTTAACCATTGTAGAAGGTATAGTAATAAATTTAAATGAAACATGAATCGGAAAAAGTCAAAGAAAAAAAAAAAAATAATGGTCGCAACTGGGGACCGATCCCAGGACCTCTGTCTTATCAGGACAACACTCGAGCTACTGAAAAAGTGAAAAATTCACGGTCGCAACTGGGGATCGAACACAGGACCTCTGCGCTGCATGGAGAGCCGTGGACACCAAAGATTCCCGCAGGATATTTTTTCAGAAAAAAAAAAAGGTAAATTTTCAAACTTTCACGTAATATCAAAAAGATAAGTTTAAAAAAAAAATCCCGGTAAATGTTTACTACTCCGCTTACCGGATAATACGGAATTCGAATTTCGATACACGGATAATACGGAGCGGAATATTCTCTTTGCCGCCATTTCTTTGGATTTTAAATTTGCGATTTTTTTCAATCTAAATACGCACGAATTACTTAGGTTACCCAGCCTAAGAACCTAATAACCTATTTTGTGCACGTAAATAGTTGTATATTGTAGTAATTGAAGTTGTATAAGTCCCGTTATACTTGGCCAAACGTGGCTGTCAAATACTTCGCGTAAGTGAAATAATCTTATAAAATTGAAATATAAAATACATGTTTTTTCGTCTCCCCCGACATAAATATTAAATTTTCGTAATAATAAATCAAAATCTAACTGTTTGAATAAAAAATATTCCGTATTAACCAGTAGGCGGAGTATGAAACTATTAATAAAATCCCGACCTACTTATTGGAAAAAAAAGTTTATAAATTTATATAAGACTGTTTGTTGTCTTTAGGTTTTAAATGACAAATAAAACAATGTGTTGCTCTGGAGTATAAAGAAACGACAATTTAAGTTTATCTGCATATAGAGGTTGTTATTATAATAATTTAAAAATATCAGCCACACAACATAGTGTAACCAAAGTAATGAGTAATGACATTTGAAAAAAAACAATAGAATAAAATAAAATTCATAATTCAAATATAAAGGAATCTTAGATATTTCTAGGTACTTAAATACTAGGTAGGTACTCTTATTCCTTTACATTTATAAATGTAAATGGTAAAGTTGAAAATTTAGAGTCTTCAAACCGATTTGGTTAAAAATTGCCGTACGGGGAGAAATTGAATTTTTTGTTAAAAGTGCTCAATTTCGGCAGCGTTATTTAATTTTTTGAGTCCTGATTTCTGATTAGCATTAAGTTTCTTAATAAATAAGAGTTTGTTACTTGGTAAAAACTAGTTTTCATTTTTAAGTTAAAAAAATTATTTTACATTTATTTAAACAAACATTAAAAAAATAATACAATATAATACCAAATCAAAATAATACAAAAACAGAGAAAAAGTCCCAATAAACTACTTTTAAGTATTTTATCCATGGTTTTTTAAACTTAATAGATCATAACAAAAATTAAATTAACTATTAACCACTCGAGCGCTTTTTGCCACATTATGGCACTATTTCCAAAACCTCGGATTGCTTTGTTGCCAAAATGTGGCAAATTTTCAATTTTTTTATTTTTATTAAAATGACTATATAATATATTGTACATTAAAAATATAATAAAATAAATATTCTGTAGATTCTTTAAAATGTTTTAAGGTTAAAGATTTAATAATTTTTTTTTTTATAAATCCCCACACAGCATCCCCAAAGAAAACATAGGCCCTGAGGGATTTTTTTTCCTCAGGGCCTCCTGTATGGAGCTAATAAAAAAAACGGATAGAAAAATGAATAACTTGTGTGATAAGTAAATTTTTGCACACAATCTAATAATTGCTGTTGAACATACAAAAGGGCAAAACTCTGCTACCAAAGAACTTTATTAAATTGCGCGAAGCCCATAAAAAAGTCGTCTGAAGCCTACATTTTTTCTACTATATCTCATAGTGGGTTAAGCTGTTAGTGAAAAATCCCGGGTGAAAAATCCCCGTTCATGATCAAAGCATTGCGCGTTGCCCGAAATGGCTCAAGCCGTATTTGGTGACCAAATCTAAATAGCCAGAAGTTTCCCAACCTTCTACTTCCGATCTCCTCCCCCACATCACTCCCTTCAGCATCACAACATATCCATTTCAGGATGCCTTATTCCCACTGGCTCGAAACATTTTTCTTACGATTTTATCAATCTTTTACAATACTCATTAAGCATCCCGAACTTCTACCGATTTCGTACAAATTTTCCTTAAAATTTGAAGTTTTTTGACTCTTAAAAAAATATTTTTTTCTTATATCTATACATACCTAGTATCTATACATTCCCCATGAGATTTTTGCTCTATTTATACCCCGAGACGGTATTTATATGAAATTCCCTCGATAGAAATAAGCTAGCTAAAATCGCAAAGTAAGCTAGGAAAATTATTATTTACATGTTTGTTTTTGTTATTTTAGAAGTTGTATGTATGAAAAAAATTCACAATTATTCTTTAAATGCTACATAACACAACCCTCACGAGATTTTTGCTCTATTTTTAAGACGTGTTTTATTAAACATTTTCCCAATTTTCGCTTGAATATTATCGTTTTAAATATTAGTGCGCTTCCTCCAACATTCATATTATCGTATCGCTCTTTCTTCTTCTTTTTAAACAGGTGTAACCCAGCCTTAACGACAAGTTACACGTATGAAAAAAATCACAATATTACTGTACAATACTAAACACAACCCCCACATAGATTTTTGCTTTATTTTAAATAATCGTCTTTAATTAAACATTTTCCCAATTTAGGCTTTATTATCATCGTTTTTAATATTAGCGCGGTTTCTCTATCATTCCACCTCCAGCTTTAACGACTTTACTGAACGATTTTCCTGATTTTTTACGATTTTTACATGTTTTACGATTCTATTATAAGTTTTTTTTATAGTGAATACCTCATAAGAGTCCCAACTGTTCCCGTCTGGCGCCGGTGAGAGTACGGCACCCCCTAATTTTGGTATCTTGTGAGGCTGAAGGTAAGTGGAAAAGGGAAGTACCTGGCTATTCATATCTAGTCACTAAAAACGGCTAAAGCTATTTTAAGCAACGTTTCAATTCTGAATGGTGCTCTTACACCAGGGCGATACTGAGAGCATCTTCCATTCTGGAACGTGCGGCAAATATAGCATATATTATATTATATTAATTAATGGTGAAATAACACAAAATAATCTAATACAATTTATTGGCGCACGCCGCGTTCGAACCCGCGACATTCGGAATGGGAGTCTAAAGCCTTACCACTGGACTACGCCGGCCATCATTGTTTACGAATTATATGATTTTTAAATATCTGGGATTTTGCAGCATACCTAAATGCGTGAGTGAGATTTTTTTGCAATATTTGTTGAAATATATTTATAATTACGTGAATCTTCTCACTGAAATCTTGTCAAGACTTGTAGAATGCGCTATTCTTTAACAATGAAGCGTACATACTTCCGCCTTAAAGATCATATAAAGTACGCTCACATTGTTTTTAACGATTAAAATGATAATCATAACAGGCTGCGAGAACATTGAATAAAAATGAGCCACTTGCCTGTTATAGATTTTATTTTTATCTATTAAAGAAAAAAAAACATATCCGGGTTACGAATAACCGACAATATTTGAAAATCTCCTACTACCACCGCAGTAAATGAAAAATGTTGCTTGTGTCGGGATAGAGGACATAGGATGGGAACCAGAGGCGCTGCCAACCCAGCCACTGCCTTTTAAATATATATTTTTTTAGTTCAAGAAGTAAGTCAAAAGTAACAAGTATTTTTTTTAAATTCAAATGAATTTCCAAAATGCATAGTATTTTTGAAAATATACAGGATGTTAAGATACGTACTTGACTTACTTTAACCAGTGATTCCTGACATTATTTGGAGTAAAAAATGTAGATGAAATTTTGGTCTCCAGTGACATTTTTTATGTTTTTTTTTTTTTTCTACAAAAACTTTAAAAAATAGTAGGTGTTGGGTAGTTGGGGGTGGGGTAAGTGATGGGGCGGTAACTCGGCTGAGTGACCTATATAGTCATGTGGAAGAATTTTTTTTTTGTTTGATTATGAATAAATGTTTGATTGAAAAAAAAAATTGTCATAAAAAAAGTCACCGGAGACCAAAATTAGATTTTAATTTTTTACTCCAAATAATTTCAGGAATCACTGGTTAAAGTAATTCAAGTACGTACCTTAACACCCTCCATATTTTTTAATACCTATTTTTGATACTTAAAATCCCGTTATGAAGATTTATTAAAACCAATATACTTTAATCCAATTTTCTCCTTTTTTTTCCTTTTTTAATTAAAAAAAAGAGTGTGCTTTAGACCACACGACTGAAGTAAAACTTTTTCGTTGTTAGTTTTTGGGGTGTTGTGCTACCTCCTTCTTTAGCCGACGTTTCGGACAGCGTTGCAGTGTCCATCATCAGGGCAGATCCGACAGATCAGACGATGTTAAATTGTTGTGTTAAGTGCGTGCTTACATCGTCGGATCTGTCGGATCTGCCCTGATGATGGACACTGCAACGCTGTCCGAAAAGTCGGTTAAAGAAGGAGGTAGCACAACACGGCATAACACCCCAAAAACAAACAACGAAAATGTTTTTGGCCGTGAAAATCTAAAACCGTATCGAAGTAAAACTTCTTAAGCTCCATCTATATGTATGTATAATATATACGTATATTAATTTTCTATAAATATTTATTTATTTCATTTTATTATCATTCGCCTCGTATGATCACACTTTTCGTAACGCTCTCGTCACGCATTCGCCAGCGTACTCCCCAAGTCAAGCGTGCGTAAAGAAGTTTTACTTCAAACGAAACGAAAATATGAAAAAAACACAGAAACATAGAAGATAACGGTCACACTTGGGACTCGAACGTTTAAATAAGTGGTGGCAGTAGCCTAATTAGTTTCTGGGTTCGAGTCCCAGTTGCGACCGTTACCTTTCATTTTCCGATGTCTTGTTATATTTTCTTATTTTAGTTTAGATTATTAGTGACATCTTCTTCTTCAATGACAAATTTGTTACATTATTGCTTAATTTTTCTGTTAGAATTCGTTTTCTTATTAGAAAATCTATTAAGACGATAGACTTCGCTTTTCGGCCCATACAAAAAGGACGCCCGGGAAAAAACACTTTTCTACATCGAAAATTGCCCAAAATGAATATATTTTTTTATACTGCCTTCTAGAGCGTGAAAACTATGTCGGTATGAATTTTCGATGCGTTTCGTATTAACGTAAACATTCACTGTCAAACATGTACGATTTATCAAAAAATATTATTTAAGGAAGAAGTGCTGCTAACTCAACTCTCATAAAGAATTATAAAATTATAAAAAGCTACCAACGTAGCTTCTTCTTTCTAAAAAATTTATATTTTTTAAAATTTCAATTTCGTGAAAGTTTCGGTGTAGAAAAGTGTATTCTCCATAAACCCCTTTTCGAGCGATTTCTGTAGGTAAATTTGAGCGTTGTCTCATTCGCACATTTCGCATTCGCATGTATTGTAAGTGTGCGTGAGCTTATTGTGAGCAGGACAGAATGACATACGCGGGTGTTCCGCGTGTCGTTCAAAGTCTAGCCTCTTAATAACTACGGTTTTTTCTAAGACAATTAAAAATGCAAGCAACTGGCCCGTCATTCACTCAACTTCACACAATAAATCACTAGCGCTCCAAAACCAGCTCCATTAATTGAGACTTACAAGGCAGAGGCGTTTAAATCCGTTAATATGCCAATTAATCACTGAATAATCATTTTTAAAAATTACATAAAATAATATTTCAATAAATTAAGAAATAGTTATCTACCCAAATTCGATTGTGACCCACCAGTTCACCCCCCAACAGTTGGCCCTCCGAAATTATAATTAATATAAAATTGTAATTTTTTATGCACTATTTATCAATTTCCAACCTAAAATCGACTTAAAAAATACCTTTAATAATAAGTTGGTATAAATATGAAATGTATTTATTTATAGTATCAATTTTTATTATATACTAGCTGACCCGGCAAACTTCGTACCGCCTCAGAACCAATAAATGTTGTGTTTAATTTATTAGCTGAAATAAATTAGGTTTTTATTAAGTTAAAATAAATAGATACTCTAAGTTCAAAAAATGAAATTGCGCTGTTGACTAAGCACGAAATGTTCGGCACACTACACCATGGACAGTTCGAATTGATTCAAATTATGTCGACCAACGCACATTATTTGAAAAGCCGTACCATACAAAATATATGAAAAAAATAATTTTCTTCATAATTATTTTTTCCATGACTTTTTCCGATGTTTTAATAGTTATTCCGTTAATCGGGACGGAGACAAATCCAACAAATCAAAGATCATAAAAATCGGTTCAGCCGTTCTTGAGTTATAAATGGTGTAACTAACCCGACTTTGTTTGATATATTAAGATATACAGATATTTATTTATTTAATTATTTCACATATAAGGCACAACATAATTGACATAACATATAAATAGTACAACAACATGAAGAATAACAGAATAATGTATGTTAAATATAAGAAAAAAATGGTAAAAAGTAAGTAGTAGTAAGGTTATAAGTAGTAGGTAAAATTAAAATATAAATATAAAGAAAATAATATGGTATTAAGTATAAGTATAAAGTGTAAAGTATAAAGTACAAACTGTAAAGTATTAAGCAAAAATAAAAAGTTAAAAGTGAGAATGAAATAATGAAAAAATAAAAAGTTAAATGTAGAAATATACAGTATTTAGATAAGTATTTTATTCTTTATGTAGGTATTTAAATGAGAATAAGTTTTGTTATCTTGTTTTTTGGGGGTACATATACATGTGGGTAGAGAGAGCGTTTATAATTTCCTTACACCAGAACTGATTGTTCGTCTCGCTGCTTCAAACATCTAAAAAACGGATTTACCGGTGTGCAACAATACTAAAATCTGTGCAAATTTCATGATTCCATCGCTTATCGTTTAAAAGTTATTGTATATTTTATTTAATTTTATTTAAAGAAAGGAAACATTCCAGAGTTACGAATAACCTGACATATTTGAAAATCTCCTACGACCATAACAGTAAGCGGAAATTGTTGCTTGTGTCGTGATGGAGGACTTAGACAGCCGAGAAATTGAACACGCGACGCCTGGTTAGCACCCAAACGCAATTCCAACCCCTGGCTGAGTTGGAATCGCGTTTGGGTGACAATGACCGGTCTATAATAATATAATATAAAGGGATTTGCAGAGGGTTGTTCGTTGTTTCTAAGCATGTTGAGTACACCTAAGTATATTATGAAAGAAGGAAATACTGTACAAATTGCATAACACCAGAGCTCGTTCGAGAGTTCTTGCTGCTTCAGTTAAAGTGTTTCTGCTTCATCGTAGAGATATTGTTCCTATACTGAAACAATATTAATTTCTCACGTTCTTAGAACTTTGTATGAAGAGACCTGTCCGGCCGGTAATAACACAAACCTGCTTGTGAATAATTAATTATAAATACATTTAATTTCATGTAATAGGGTATTTTCACTGATTGTATTCTCGAAAAAAATTACGTTAATGCTAGCATTTCAATTTTAATTTACATTTTCTATATCGTTTTATAACGTGGCATTTTTATGAACGACATAGGTATTCGTTTTTGATCGAGAATTTGGCGGCGCCAATAATAATAAATACCTACCTACACAGCAGAATTTGTTTATAAATAAATGTTTTCAAAAATTGATTGATAACGTTATTGAATATATAACAGAAGTAAAATAAAAAAAATACAAATAAATTTTCTACAGAAATTCTCTTTTTAATATTCAATGTACCTACAATAGACAAAATATATAAAAAATATTCAATGCTACAAATTTACATAGAAATACAGTTAAATAACTTACAATTCCATTCATCAGCAAGATATCAGAATACTCTCAAAATCCCTAAATTTAGTACAAAGCACATACAA
Organism: Limnephilus auricula; assembly: GCA_951813805.1. NCBI lineage: Eukaryota > Metazoa > Arthropoda > Insecta > Trichoptera > Limnephilidae > Limnephilus > Limnephilus auricula. The sequence goes on along the minus strand of OX638409.1, from coordinate 9,541,832 downwards.
AATACTTATCTCTATCTACTTAGGTATAACATATTTTAACAACCTCCTATTATATCTAAAAGTTATCGAAAATATTCAGGAATTTCAGCAAAAATTAAAATTTTTCCTAAAACTACTATAAGAGTCCATATCTTACTATTATTATTATTTCTTTTAAATCTTGAAATCCGTTATTGATAAATCCTTTATTTTTCTTAATTATCCGTTGTTTTTGCAATATTTCATTATTTTCTCTTTATGGTGAGGAAAAGCTATTCCTATCTACCATTTTAACACTGTATAACATTTAAAAATTATAAACTTATTGTAAAAAAAAACCGAGAAATATTAAATAAAAAAAGTACGTTCTTCGTATTCATTTTTTCCTAAAAGAGTTAATTTGTGTTATTTTATTTGTGGTTAAAACTTCAAACCATACTATCTAATGGCAGAATAAATTTTTATGTCTAAGGTCACGTCATGATAACCAACCTTTGATAGACGAAAGCACCAGAAGAAAAATACATGAATTTTTTTTTTTTAATTAGAAAAAGGACGTTGTATGCATGCACTTCCGCATCTGCGTAGATCTACAGACATTTTGAAAATACATACAAAGAGCTCCATTAATATCCGTTCTGACACCGCCATTTCCTGTTTGATAGCTCGTAATCTAATCATACAATAAGCGTTCTTACAAATAAACAATTTTGTATGATAAAGCCCTCATAAATAGTGAACATCGCCCACTCGAACCTGTTGGCAATGCTTTATGGTCTGCTATGCAAACCTTAGAGTAATTACCGCGAGTGAATGTGTCACATAAATACTGCTTACTGTACATTATAATATTAAGGTGATTGTCAAAAGAATTCATATTCTACTATTTCATAGATGGCGCACGAATAATTACTTTAGATAAACGCTTTTTACAAGTTATGCTTTGAAATATTAAGAAAAATGAATTGTTTGCGCACGTTCACAAGGAAATGAATAAATAGTTTTTCAATTGACAAAACTATTTATTTATTCATTTTTTTTATAAGAAAAACTCTCTTTTTAACTTTTTAAGGTTATTCCCATCAATGTAATATATCATTAAAGAAGAAGATAACAATAATAATATTTTTTTTTTTAGATATTAAAAAAAATTATATTATTAAAATATAAAAAAAAAACATTAGTCGAAGATAATATTGTTAATTCTGAAATTTGAAATATAAAGTTGACAATTACGACAGTCTCATAATAGATGGCAGTGGCCCAATTGGTAGAGGTGTATGTCCCGGTAAGACGTAAGGTTCTGGGTTCGAGTCCCAGTTGCGACCATTATCTTTTATTATTTTTCATTGTCTTGTTCATTTTCATATTTAAAAAAATAAAAAAATAATATTATTATTGTTATCTTCTTCTTGAATGATCTATTTATTAATATTTATATTGTTTGTGTACATGCGCAAATAACTAATTCATCCTTATATTTTAATGCATCACTTGTAAAAAGCGTTTATCAGTAAAATAATTAACGCATGCCATCTATGAAAAAGTATCATATGAATTCTTTTGACAATCACCTATCAGATATTTGACATACCTTTTAATTATAAAAAATATTTTTCAGTTTGGTTGGGTAATTTGGCCTCTAATCCAAAACTATTTTATTTTTGTATGAAACCAGCCTCGCAGCCGTTCCTCAGGACTTCAATACGCTTCGCCAAAATGTCTCTAATTTGCAAATACTATATATATAATATTCAAACACAGACATAATACACCGTTGCTGTTTCAGAGTGCCAAAATCTTACACGTTAAGGCTATAATATGGCACAAAATTATAATTCAGCATATATTTACCCCGCAGCATAAAGATAAATTAGAACATAAATATAGCAGTAGATTCACGCGCAACGACGGGTTAATAGTTCCGAAATTTAATAATAAGTACGGACAGAACGTTTGAATACAACATACCGAAGATATTTAATTTATTACCTGACACTATAAAGCAAAGTGATTCTATGCATAAGGTTAAATATATGGTGAAAAATTGGCTATCGGAAAAAATATTTTTATTAATATGTATGAAAAAATGTTGAATCTGTAGATAGATGTAAATGATTTTTTTTTAAATGTATATGTAAGTAAAATATAAGCACCTGTTGACACGCCAATTGAATTGGTTTATAAGGACTTGTTTGTTGATACTATGTATTAAATTAGACTTTTAATAAAAAAACGGTCGAGTTAGGCCAGGATTTCGATACGCTCAGTCAAAAATGTGTGTACCTTGCCTCTTCAAGGTACTGTACCTATGGAGATAATGTCGAAATGTTTCTTAAAAAATCGTCACGTGTTGTTAGATAGATGTATGTATGTAGAAATTGAGAATTATTCCATTACTCGTGTGACAATTGATGTAAAACTGTGGAAAATGTCGCAATTTTATCAGGGGAGAATTAAAAAAAAACAATCCAAAAATACTCTAGGTTTATTCAGGTCACCTCGTAATTGTTTGAAATAAACAATTTATTATTTATTGGATAATTAACACCCCTGCCGTAGGTCACCCCGAGGGGCTAACTGCGTTTGGTGACTTAGCAGGGGTGCCGGGTTCTTAAGGTGAGGTTTGTCTAGGTCTTGGTGGCGGATGCGTTTTACGGTAATATAATATGTAATTTAAAATAATCTTTTTAACATGTGCCTCAAACAAATCAACGTCACAACGCAATGGTTAGACCTGTTCGCACCCAATATAAATAAATAAAAATTTGCAAAGGAGGGCGTTTCGTTTAATTGACAATCCGTTGCAAATAGACCGATTGTCATCTTTAATGCGCAGGCGCAATGTAGTCGTTCTGAGTCTGTTCTACGGGTATTTCGTTTCAGGAGCTAGCAGCTTTGATCCCCCGTGCACCGGTGCACATGTGCGAAACTCGATTGACACGAACGGAACACCCTTTCACAGTTGATGTTGACTTCACGAGAATGGGTCGTTTTTTCAACTCGTTTTGTAGAATAAACTGCTGATATGTATAACGAGCTACCGGCATCTGTTTATCGGTCAAGACCAGCACTAATAAATCTCTTCCCCTACCTTAACCCACCTTCAGAAGCTGCCCAACCGGATGGCTTATTACACTGATGTGCAGACAGTTGCTCTCTTGACAGGTGTAACATTAACAAATGTATTAAAAAAATATCATTGTTATACATTATTCCGTTGAACGAGAATCGAACCCACATCCTCCCGATTCAGTCAAGTCAAACACATAACTCTACCTTTGGACAAAGAAGATCTGAATTTTTAGCAGTAAAGGTATATAACAAACTCCCACTTAGTATCAAACAAATTAAAATAAAAAATAACTACATTAAGGACATTAAATCTTTTCTTAAGGAACTACCGGAAAAATAACTTATTAGCATATTTAAAACATCGTCGTAGAAGTTTCTGGAAAACCTTACCCAAAACATGAAGTCGAACCATAGAAGTCCCTGAAAACTTATCCAAAATGTAGTCCCCCTCAGCACAGGATCTCCTAGTGAGGAGGACCATTTATAAAAATAAAATTTAGTTACTAAATAAACAAATAAAAAAAATAAAAAATATACTATGGAAACCATTGCATTGACTGGACTAGATAATTAAAAAAATAGCAAATATGTATTTAAAAATCAAAAATAATTTATTATTTTGTTCCCAGTTCGCTTCTGTATTTTTCCTTCCATAGATAATAACATACTGCGCAGAGTTAGTAGTGCTCTAACTTTGTGACCCTTCACGTAGAGAAAAGGTCGCGTGTCTTTAAACTCTATGTTTTCTAATATTCTATTCTCTATGTTCTTCTATCGCACGCATTCATCCATGCATCATAATATTATACAGTGAAAAATGTTTAATTTATGGGACGTGTTTGGACGGTTCATCTCATGATATTTGCACTAGGGTTGCCACAATGAATGTTTTAACCGTGTCGGGAAAAAAATACACAGGAGTGAATTTTACTTAACAATATTATACAACTAGAATTACCCACGGAAGGAATTACACATCGATAGAATCACTCCTATCCGAATTACACCTACTGGAATTGAAAAACATCAAAAATCGGTTTTTATGAGGTTTAAACCTTTTTTTTATTATTATACAATACCTCTCTAATTGAGAAAATCTCGTGTTTAGAGAGGGAGAATTTAAGTGTTTAGTATTTAGTGTGTACTAAACAAATTTCATATTTGAAAATCTATTGTCAGGGTAGGTACTTTAGTTTTTTATACCTGTGTAATTTCGTCCTTGCCTAATTTCATCCTTGTGTTAATCTGACATTGTAATGTTGTTACGTGAAATTACGCCTGTATTTATTTAGCCAATATTTCAAAACTAATATTTGTTTCAGAGTTTGCCGCATAAATTTCATAATTGAAAAAAAAATCAAGTTATGCTAGGTCGGGTACCTATATTTGACACGTGTAATCCAGTAGATGTAATTTAAGCAGGTGTAATATATACGTGTATAATTTTGTCATGTGTAATTAATTCTGGTAGTGTAAATTACGCCTGTAATTTCGTCAGCTATTTAACCAATTTATTTATTGTTTTATTAAATTTTGAGGTTAATTTTGCTCTTAATATAAAATTTTAATTCGTTTATGTTAAAAAAAGAAACAAATTGTTAGGTTAGGTTTATTGATGATTGTAGAAGGTGTATTGAAGTAGCTGTAATTCTCTCCGTGTGTAATTTCGTCAATGAGTAATTACGCCCATGTGTAATTCTGGTAGATAAATATTTTGTTGTGTAACCAATTAATTTATTGTATTATTATTATTATTATTATTAGATAATTTAATTTAGCTGTATTTAAAAAAAAAATTATAATATATTTTAAATAAATTTCAAGTAAAAAAAACAAATTCAGGTGAGATTAGGTTTTTTGGCGTTTGTTATTCTAGTAGGTGTAATTCACTCCATGTGTAATTTAGTCTATATGCAATTTTGTCAATGTGTAATTCTAATAGTGTAATATTGGTACGTGAAATGGGGCCTGTGTAACTTCGTCATGTTTGTAGGCAACAAATTTATGTATTATATTATGTATTTTATCTGTTTGTTTATTTCCTCTAGATACATAATTTCATCACTATCATCGCAATAATAAAACAAAGAACACGTTTTCCTTGCAATTCTTTGATGTACTCTCTTGTTTATCTCTTTGCATCTGTTTTCCAAAATATTTTTCTAATGCTGTTTTTTACTGACGAAAATACGTACCAAAGACGCACAATACCATTAAAGTTTGTTAATTTGTAAATTGCGATCTACTTCTGTACTAAATAACTACATCCACTTCTGTACAAAATAACTATTGTATTGTGTTGTAATTGTGTACACACTGCTAAGTTATTTAGCGTACATATTTGAACACGTGCCTGGAGAAGAATTTCACATATTTCATGACACGTGAACGCAATTTAGATTTTTGTAAATGAATACGTCTTCTGTATTCATTATTTGATTCTTGAAATGTATTTGGAAAGCATCACGTTACATTTTGATGCTGCTTTAGTTCATTGGGAGTTCCAACGTTTCGGTTGGTTTTCCTGGCCATCTTTAGGATTTTTTTTTTACAGTGAGACTATGGCATCCCCAACTGGAGTATGCTATGGGGCTGAAGGGAAGGATACGAGCAAGAGGAAGGTGGGGAAGTACCTGGCTATTCAGATCTATTCACTAAACACAGCCAAAGCCATTTTAAACAACGTTTCAATTCTGAATAGTGGTATTACACAAGGGCGATACTAAGAGTAGCTTACCACTCTCGAACATGCCGCAAATATACTATATATTATTTTAAATAATTAATTGTGAAATAACACAAATCGATTAAATAAAATTTATTTGCGCACGCTGGGTTTTGAACCCGCGACCTTCGGAATGGATGTCCAAAGCTCTACCGCTGGACTACGCCAGCCGTCAAGATTGTCAGGATTGATCATAAGAAATAAAATTATAAATACATAATATTATCAAGGGAGTTGATTTATAAATTGGGATTGGAATTTTTTCGTTAGCTCCTCACAGGAGGCCCTGAGGAAAAATCCCACAGGGCCTATGGCATCTTTGGGGATGCTTTGTGGAGGGTTTTTTTAGGGAAAAGGAAGGAGAGGAAGTTTTAAGAAGGAATAAGGTATGTGGAATTGATATGCATCTAAAGGAGAATGTGTCCAGAAGTGATGTACGTATGAATCCATCCATCCCACTGTGGTGCAAGACGATGGGTCGAGATTGTCCGGCTCGAGAGCACTAGGTTAGGTCTCCCTCAACCAATCTCTCCCGATCCGGTCTGCCACGTAGTAGGTGGGCAAAAGCATTCGCCGCTAAGGCCTGGACAAACCACACCCCTTGAACCTGGGCATCCCTGCAAAGTCACCAAACGTAGCGAACCACCTAAGGCAGGGGTGTTGGTTATCCAATAAATGGTTCCCGGGGCAGCGGCAAATTGGGGGTTTAGCTTATACACCACATACATAAGCACACACTTCACCACGATCTTAAATTACACATCTGCCCTGATGATGGACACTGTAATGTTGTCTGAAACTTTGGCTAAAGAATGAGGTAGTGCAATACGGTATACTACTCGAAGAAAACTCGCTATTATATACTTTGAGTTCTGCTCTTTGTTTTTTTTTTTTAAATATAAAATTGAAAAAAATTTGACGCATTAATGAGAAATGGATATTTATTACATCTAAATTTTAAAATGAAATACAAAACCATTTATTTACCAAACCATAAAACTACTCTAATCCTTTCTGAATTGCGTTATATTATCAACCGATCAGAATAAATAAATAAAATTAATTTCCAAAAAACCTATAATTAAAAAATAAATATTTAATTATAGATATTAAAAATAATTCATCAAAGTTTGGTAATGAAACATATGTAACTTTATTAACTGCTATAGTATAGTACCGTAATCTGAATACGATCCTTTAGAAAATAAATGTTATAAAATATATTATGATAAAACTATACTAACAGACAGATTAGTTAGTCATAATAGACCCGATTTAGTTTTACATGACAAAATTTAAAAAAAATAACTTATTTCATTGATGTAGCTATTCTAAATTCCTGTAATATTGAAAAATCATAAAAATATACACATCTAGGAAATGAGATTAAAAGAATTTGGCATTCTCAGACTATAAAAATATTACCATTTATTATTTCGGCTACTGGCAATATACCTAGCTCTCGCATTAAAAATTTAGGTATATTAGATTTGTCAAAGAATTTATAAATAAAAATGCAAAAGTCATTTTAAATATATGTAGGATTACGAAAGATTTTTTAAATATTTATATTGAGAGATCAGTAGGATTTATCGATCCAGTTAGGAATTCTACCGAGCCGAACCTTCTGATATGAAAATATCTGGAGTCGGTGAATTATTTTCCCAAATGGTCTCTGATGGGTCGACTTGTTGTTATTGTATTGTTTTGTGTTTATTATACTTAAATAGTACAATTACATAGCATGGATTGACTAGATGATCATTTGTGGAAAAGTGTGTTGAAGGGTTAAATTTTTCTTGTGGGGAAGACGACCGTCCGTGGTCGAGTGGTAAGACACTTGACTCCCATTCGGAAGGTCGCGGGTTCGAACCCGGCGTGCGCCAAATAATTTTATTTGATTAATTTGTGTTATTTCACAATTAATTAATAAAAATAATATATGTTATATTTGCGGCACGTTCCAGAGTGGAAGATACTCTTAGTATCGCCCTGGTGTAAGACCATCATTCAGAATTGAAACGTTGCTTAATAATGGCTTTAGCCGTGTTTAGTAACTAGATGTGAACAGCCAGGTACTTTCCCACCTTCCTCTTCCCCATCTCCATCCCTTCCCCACTTACCTTCAGCCTCACAACATACTCCAATTGGGGATGCCATAGTCTCACTGGCTCCGGAAGAGAGCAGTTGGGACTCTTGTGAGGTTTCTCTATAAAAAAATTAAAAAAACCCGGACATAAAATTTGGTGCATAAAAAATATGAAACACATTATAACATACAACCTAAGTAAAGATCATGGCTCACTTACCAGGCAGAAGAGCTCCTCTTTTCTGATGAGGATAACATGACCAATGCTGACCTTAAATATAATATTTTGTAAAATATATATGTATAAAAAGATAACCTATATTCTTTATATTACAAATAAAAAAAATCTATAACAAATACTTAAAAAAAAAAATTCAAAACTGTCCCTCGGGCGATGCCGGGACTGTTAGACAATTAAATAATTTAGATAAATTATTTACGGTGCCATCAACGCTCTATCTAATGGATGATTTAGCTATAACCTGATTTTAATATCGATTCCGTAACAAGTTCGGATATCTTTTGGACATTGGATTTTGGCGTATTAACACACAAAAGAGGTTTATGGCCGCTCTCCATCCGCTCTCAACCGGAAACATTATTTGTGACAGCCTTAAAAAAAATACCACCGGTTTATTAGAATATTGCCATCTCTAATTTAGTTAACAGGTTCTTTTTGGTCATATAGTATAAGCATACATGTGAGAAGAAGATATTGCCTTATATTAATTATGTAAAAGGGATGCTTGATTCTTCAAAATCTAACTGCTGTGAGTTGGTGACCTGACAGTTGAAATTGTAATTATTATATAAAATTATAATTTTTACCAATGTCAAACCTAAAATAAGTTGGTATGGATATCAAACGAATTTATTTACTATACGCTAGTATAAACAGTTTATAGATAAGATGTTTTTTCATTGAGGCATTTGCCGTGCAAAATTTCGTCAATAACTATAAAAAATACACCTTAAGGGGTGGGAAAAATGGGATGGGGGGCAGTGTTTCAGATATCATGTAGACGGTGACGTTCCTCTTATTTTGAAGGAAAAGTGAGCAAAATTATATCAAACTCAGAATAAAACGGAAGATTCATATAGCCACCTTCTTACAGATACTTTTCTTTATATTTAGTAGATAGATAAATAAATAAAAAATATGGATATATATTTTTTATTTAAACCTATTCCTTTTAAAAATGTCCTGCTGGAAAAAAACCTAAACGAGTTCTTAATGTGTCCAATTAAATGAAACCCCTGGAATGACATGCATAGTGTTTGAAATAAACCAAAAGACTCTTGAGATAATCAATATAACACTTAAAATAATAAATACAACTCTTGAAATAATCATTATAACTTTTTTAATAATCAATGTTACTCTTAAAATAATCAAATAACTCTTCAAAAAATAACATAACTCTTGAAGTAATCAATATAACTCTTGAAATAATCAATATAATTCTTTGAAATAATAAATATAACTCTTGAAATAATCATTATAACTTTTTTAATAATCAAAATAACTTTGTAATAATCAATATAACTCTTGAAATAATCAATATTACTCTTAAAATAATCAAAATAACTGTTCAAAAATTCAATATAACTATTGAAGTAATAAATATAACTCTTAAAATAATCAAAATAACTCTTCAAAAAATCAATATAACTCTTGAAATAATCAATTTAACTCTTGAAATAAACAATATAACTTTTGAAATAATCAATATAACTATTGAAATAATCGATTAAACTCTTGAAATAATCAATATTACTATAATTATTTTAGGAGTTATGTTGATTATTTTAAGAGTTAATAATCATTATAACTCTTAAAGTAATCAATATACCTAACTCTTGAAATAATAAGTTTACAGGATTCTTGAAATAAGTTGTAGAAATACTAAAAGAATTACGGAAATAAAATCAAATGAACTAACTCCTGAACCATTAATTTTTTTTTAATGCCTGGAATACGTAGCGCAAAATGGAAAATAGAACCCTCGAAATAATAAAAGATGCCACAAAATAGGCAAAAGAACTATTTTCATTTATTAACCAAATTATGCATATATTTTTTTAAATGCCCTAAAGAGCGCGTAATCCATCCACCAGATATCTTCAAATGTCAAATTTACCCTTCTACCCTCAATGTATAATATGCAGTTGGCCGTAAATAAATGAACACATAAATCTCAACAACAAGTGTCAGAGAGCAAGGCCTATCGCGATACTTGTATCACGCAAGTCGCTCTCTTCCCGGGCGGTCACTGTATTATAAATACCCGATCCTCGCAATACTAGCAGTATGGCGGGTAGGTACCCAGCCTGTAGTATGGAGCCGTACGCTATGCACGAAACAGCCTATCGGCCAGAAGAGAGCCGTGTCCATGGCCCGAGTGGCGGTGCCGTTCACCTTTTAGCCTAGTAAACTCGGGAAGGTTCGTTCACCTACTGAGAGCACTGCGGGCGACGACCCCGCCTGGCGGCCGGCGCGGGAAGCTGCGAACACTGAACACACTGCTCACTACTGCGCCTGCGTAGAGGTTGAACCGCACTCGGTGTTGCTAGCCGGGAAATTAGCCGATGAAGAACTATTTTCACGGACGCTTTTTTTATGGAGAGAGATTAATTTCGGATGGGAATTTTGCATATCATCTAGTGCTTACCCATGCTTCATAGCGGAAGTGTGTATTAAAAAATTATAATAAATATATTACTCACTCTTTCTCTCTTTCAATTATATTTGGATGTAAAATTATTGCTATAAAAGAGGTGAATGATTTATTGGGTAAAAAATGTGGATGTTTTGTGGATTTTCTTGCAAATTTAATGGTTTTATTTTTATATGTTGTTTTATTAGAGTCAAATCCATAATAATTTTAATTTTGGCTATATGCCACACATGTACAAACCGATAAAATGATAACTGTCGATTTCCCGATCGATATGTTGTCGATTTAGTGAATTGTATAAGAAGTCGGGGACGCCCGAGGAAAACGTCAGAGTCAGAGTAAAATAAGAGTATGTATGAGATGATGTATGAATGTTTACGAGGCAAGGAGTGTTTGATAAGACCTAGTTGTTTGGCGGTGCGTTCTCTGCCTTCCCCTGCGGGGAAAAGGCATGATGGTAAGTTAGTTGGTTAATTTAGTACGTACCTATATATTTCAGCGGAAGTGAGTAAGTGATGAATGTAATAATTTAAAAAAAGGTTTGTAATTTCTTAACATAATTCCATTTTACAAGCAATAACTTTTTTTATATGAATACTGCACAAGAGTCCCAACTGCTCCCATCTGGAGCCAGTAAGACTAAGGCGTCTCTTAACGAGTAATTGGGGTATGTTGTGAGGCTGAAGGTAATGGGGTAGGGAAGGAATGGGGAGAGGAAAGTGGGGAAGTATCTGGCTATTCAGATCTGGTCACCAAACACGGCTAGAGCCATTTTCAGCAACGTTTTAATTCCGAATAGTGGTCTTACACTAGGGCGATTCTGAGAGTATCTTCCATTCTGGAACGTGTTGCTAATATACTATTTTGATTTAATTAATTGTGAAATAACATAAATTAATAAAACAAAATTTATTTGCACACGCCGGGTTCAAACCCGCGACCTTCGGATTGGGAGTCGAGAACTTTACCCCTCAATCTCGGAGGCCGGGCTTACATTATAATGAAGATGAAATAGAAAAGGACGCTAAGATAGTTTGGATATGAAAAGGATATGGCCCGAAAATGGTATCAGGAGAGTATATGACTTGCAAGTGGATGCAAAAAGTTGTCTGGGACGACCAAGGGTATCTTCTTCGGCACGATCGAGTAAATATTCTTGAATGAATAAGTATCTACTGAAACTGAGACGTGTGGCGTTTCATCCACTCTGCCTACCTCTACGGAGAAAATTCGTGATGCTTAGCTAGAACCAAGGCATATGATTCATTATATAATTCAAATACCTCTCAACTATATAAAATAAACCGTTCATACTTAAATTTATTAATTAAAAATAATATACAACATATTTGCGTTCCACTGTATCTCATTATCACCCTGATGGTGTAAGACCATCATTCAGAATTGAACCGTGGCGTGGCTTCAGATAGCTTTAACCGTGTTTGATGACCAGATCTGAATAACCAGATAATTCCTTATAACTTTCTTCCATATCTTTTACCCCTTCCCTCTATCTTCAGCCTAACACGCGAAAAAATGTTATTCAAAAATACGATAATTTTATTCGTAAAGACGGGACTGGAGTTCTTACGAACAAATTAACAGGGTTTCAATGTTTATAGGCGGGAACATGTAAGAATAATTTGTTGGTATACGTACGAAATGACGTATTTCAATGTTATTCTAAAATACGAGCATTTTATTCGTAAAAACGGTTAAAAACGGGGCTGAAGTTCTTACGAACAAATTAATAAGGTTTCAGTGTTTATTGGCGGGAACATGTAAGAATAATTTGTTGTATACGTACGAAACGACGTATTGAAACCCTGTTAATTTGTTCGTAAGAACTTTAGTCCCGTTTTTAACCGTTTTTACGAATAAAATGATCGTATTTTAGAAGAACATTTTTCTGCGTGCAGTATTTACCAATTGGGGATGCCATAGATTTACTGGCTCCAGACGTTTAAGATCGGTTGGGAATCTTGTGAGGTATTCAAATTTAAAATATTGTTTATAATAAATTGAGGACTTTAACAGGGGATTTTTTTTAAATTCGAATCAAATATTTTCAGGAAATACGAGTATAGCAAATTATCCTAATAAACTAATGCTTTTATGTTAGGAGATTTTTAATGATTTGTGTTATCATAAATATAAATCATGATCAACACTATACGACAACCTGCAGTCCACCTCAGAACAGGAATACTTAGTGAGGAGGACTGAGGATAAAATATTTCACATTGTATTCTTAATTTATTTAATATTTTATTTTAATTTTAATTTGTATTGTCATTAAATAAAATAAAAAAATAATAAAAAAAAATCATCTTCTTTGCAATATCATAAAAAAACCAGTTGGTTTATTTATCGGGATATCTTTTAAATAAACGGCAGCCGAAATTTTTGCATTTTTCATTTTAGATGTTTTGAAAATGAGGTTATGGATTAAATGTGATGATGTCATAACTTGTTTCAAAGAATGGGGACAGATTAAACAAATAATATTATGTGTCTGAATATTGGTATCACATTTGGTTGCCATGTCATTCCTTACTCATTAATTCAAAAAAAGTTGTGCTTAAATAATGGTTTTGCTTGACATGATTTGTAATTTTCACAGCCAAAAGTATTATACTATTATATATTACTATACTATTTATACTGTGAATGATGAATACTTGGAGCAGGTGGATGAGTTTGTATATTTGGGAAGTATGTTTACGAGAGATGGGAAGGTTTTTTTTAATATATTTTTTTTAATATATTTATTTATCAAAATAAGGGTAGTCCCACGAAGCTGTCATATGGCAGCTTGTCTGTAGGTTCTACAATTTATCACTCTTAATATTATACATAAGGAAATATGTGTTCATACATATTATATAGTTTTAAGGAAACATTAGGATAGATCACATAATAATATTAGATTATTTGAATTACATCTATAAGATATTTCAATGTACATGCCTAATAATAAGATATATAGGCAGCTACATTAAGATAATCAATTCAACATATTTAAAGATACATGGAGTTTTCGTTAATTAACCACATTTTTATCATTTTAGGGCATAATCTCTCATTTTTTTCAAATTTTAATTAATATCTTCTTCTTTCAGTATCCTTTGATAGGGATTTTGAAAGAAGGGTGAATGCAGGTAACTCCTAACTTTCTATATTTGCGGCACGTTCCAGAGTGGAAGATACTCTCAGTATCGCCCTGGTGTAAGACCACCATTCAGAATTGAAACTTTGCTTAATAATGGCTTTAGCCGTGTTTAGTGACTAGATATGAATAGCCAGGTACTTTCCCACCTTCCTCTTCCCCATCTCCTTCCCTTCCCCACATACCTTCAGCCTCACAACATACTCCAATTGGGGATGCCATAGTCTCACTGGCTCCAGAAGGGAGCAGTTGGGACTCTTGTGAGGTTTCTCTATAAAAAAAAAAAACTCCATTAATGGAGGATTGAACGCCGTTGGAGCCAACAAAAAGTTGTCCACAGAAGCGAAGATAGCAGTCCACAATAGAGTTCTGGTACCTACCCCGATGTATGGCAGTGAAGCATGGAACTGGCAGAGAAATGATGAAAGTAGACTGAATGCTGTAGAAATGAGATCCCTGAGGCGTATGTGTGGTAAAACCATGTATGATCGTGTGAGGAATGTGGAGATCCGAAAAGAATGCAAGGCTGATGTGAGCTTAATAAGTAAGATTAAGAAAGGGACACTTAGATGGTTTGGGCACGTAGAGCGAATGAATGAATAAAGGAGTGAAAAGAGAATTTATGATGCGAATGTGAATGATAGGAGAGACAGCCTGGGTTCTCATTGCCTCGCAAACTCTGGTCCGCCATCAATAGAATAAGGTGCTCCCATAGCCGTTGTGCCCATATGATGCATAGATGGGGCCTTAAAGAGTCGGCGATGTGCGAATGCGGTGTGGTGCAGACCACCGTACATGTGGTCAACGAATGCCCGCTCCATTCATTCCCCGGCGGGATTGATGAGGTCCACAGGGCGACGCCTGAGGCCCTGGACTGGCTCGCAGACCTATATGTCCCCCTCTGACCCCCCCCCACTATACGAAAGAAAGAAAGAAAGAATGATAGGAGAAGCCGAGGACGCCCAAGGAAGACGTGGCACGATCATTTGAATCAGATACTTGAGTCGGGCCATGTCAACAGTTAGAATAATAGAAGAGTATGTATGATAAGATGTATGAATGTGAATGAGGCAACGAGTGTGTGCCAAGACCGAGTCGTTTGGCGGTCCTCTCTGCCTACCCCTGCGGGGAAACGGCGTGATGGTTAGTTAGTTAAAGTATTATAGTAATTTATTTTTGGGGTATTTCGTCTTGATGTGCTACCTCCTTCATTAGCCAACGTTTCGGACAGTATTACAGTGTCCATCATCAAGGCAGATGTGTATCTAATTGTATTACACGATTGTACTTACGTTGAAAGCCTTACCCCCCGACCACGTCAAATCTTGTCGGCCAAATCAATTTAAAAACAATAGAATAATAGGTACGAATCTAACTATATACTTTTGCAAAAAAATATTGTAAGGCCAGCATCCGACGATATTAATCGATCTAAAAAATAATTATTTATATTTAATTTTTTTTTTTAAATATTTGTCTTTTATATGCATATCGCATAAGAGTCCGAACCGATCCCAACCATCTGGAGCCAGTGATTCTATGGCATCCCCAATTGGTAAATACTGCACGCAGAAAAATGTTATTCTAAAATACGATCATTTTATTCGTAAAAACGGTTAAAAACGGGACTGAAGTTCTTACGAACAAATTAACAGGGTTTCAATGTCCCAACTTCCCAGTCCCAACTGCTTCCATCTGGCGCAAGTAAGACTATGTTGTGAGGCTGAGGGTAGTGTGGAGGGGAAAGGGTTCGAACCCGGAGTGCGCAAATAAATTTTATTTGATTAATTTGTGTTATTTCATAATTAATTAATTAAAAATAATACATACTATATTTGCGGCACGTTCCAGAGTGGAAGATACTCTCAGTATCGCCCTGGTATTCATTCAGCCTGGCATTCCGAATTGAAACGTTGCTTTAAATGGCTTTAGCCGTGTTTGGTGACCGGATCTGAATAGCCTGATACTTCTCCTCCTTCTCTTCCCCATATCTCCTTCTGCTCCACACTACCCTCAGCCATGCAACATAACTTGATTGGAGATGCCATGGTCTCACTGGCTGTTGTTGGCTAGCAGTTGGGACTCTAACGAGGTGTTCACAATAAATTTAAAAAAAAAAAACTTACCAATGTTTGGAGACTTAACAGGAGTGCTCGTGTTCATGGTGCGAGGTTTGTCTAGGTCTTGGTGGCGGATGTATCTGCCCATTAGCTGCACGGAGGGCCGGATTAAAAGAGACTGGTTGAAGGAGGCATTTTGACCTCTCCAGCCGGAATCTCTCAACCCATGGTATGGAATATACATTAAAGAAATTAAAAATGTTCCCATATCGTTTAAACATTCTCATATTTAAAAATTTACTTATTTTATTATCATAAAATAATTTTAAACCAGAAAATCAGAAGTATTTTGGGATTGGCGCGTTCGCTGGGTTCAACGTTGTGAGAAGATTATTAGTGTGAACAAATTCTACAGTCGAGCGAGCAAGAGGAATTTGAAATGTTTAAGTGGATTTTTCACCTGTATTGTATGTATTGGATACCTCGGGTTGAGATGTTTTTATGAGGCGGGTAATGGATGCAATTTTAAATGTGGTGTAAATAAAAATCATGAAATTTATGGACAGTAATGTGTAGATGAATAGAAAGTACATAAAATAATTAATTGAATACATCATTGAAAATAATATTAGTGACTTTCAAACGAAAAGTTGAAATAGAAAAATTAGAAAAATATACGGTCTCATCTAAAAATTTAACCCAGGACCTTAGTTTTGCCGAGGCTCTGCTCTAACCAATGAGCTAAATCGATTCTATCCCCTTCTGTTATATTTAACTGTATCATACTGCGAATAAGAACTACAAATTATCTTTATTTTCTTAAAACATATTTTTATTGCCTGCTATCTTGACGCATCATTGAGTCTTCGATAAATATAATAAAAAAATAGCTCACATCAAAAGATACTTTATAACACAATAGCGCTCGCCATACAATCCCATACACACCCGCCAGACGTAAAAATATGATGTGTTATAAGCGCGGTTCGAGTCTTCGCTATTCGGCGTTATTCTCCGTAACCGCTAGCAGCGCGATATCAGAAAAGTTATGCGACGCCCCCCCCCCTCCGCCGTAAAAAGGAGAGGGGGTCATTTTGAATACACGGAGCATGCACGGAGCCGTCAAGTTGACAAATCCAGAACAAATAATTGATATTCCCTCTACCAACTAGACATCTAAGTACAGTACAAACAAACTAGACAACTAAGTACAATACATACAAACCAGACATCTAAGTACAGTACAAACAAATCAGACAACTAAGTACAATACATACAAACTAGACATCTAAGTACAGTATAAACAAATCAGACAACTAAGTACAATACATACAAACTAGACATCTAAGTACAATACATACAAACTAGACATCTAAGTACAATACATACAAACTAGACATCTAAGTGCAATGCATGAAAACAGACATTTAAGTACAGAACACACAAACTAGACATTTAAGTACAGAACACAGAAACTAGACATTTAAGTACAATACAAACTAGAAAACTAGACATCTAAGCACAATAATACAACTAGACATTTAAGTGCAATGCATGAAAACTATACATTCAAGTACAGAACACACAAACTAGACATTTAAGTACAATACAAACTAGAAAACTAGACATCTAAGTACAATACATACAAACTAGACATCTAAGTGCAATGCATGAAAACTAGACATTTAAGTACAGAACACACAAACGAGACATTTAAGTACAATACAAACTAGAAAACTAGACATCTAAGCACAATAATACCAACTAGACATTTAAGTGCAATGCATGAAAACTGGACATTCAAGTACAGAACACACAAACTAGACATTTAAGTACAATACATGTCAGAAAACTAGACATCTAAGTACAATACATACAAACTAGACATCTAAGTGCAATGCATGAAAACTAGACATTTAAGTACAGAACACACAAACTAGACATTTAAGTACAATACAAACTAGAAAACTAGACATCTAAGCACAATAATACAAACTAGACATTTAAGTGCAATGCATGAAAACTAGACATTCAAGTACAGAACACACAAAGTAGACATTTAAGTACAATACAAGTCAGAAAACTAGACATCTAAGTACAGTACAAACAAACTAGACACCTAAATACAGTACAAACAAACTAGACATCTAAGTACAATACACACAAACAGATTTTATTTGACCCATGAGAAATCATGGAATATTATTGGGGTTTTTTTTGTCTACTAATTGTTGGATGTTACGCCGTGTTGTGCTACCTTCTTATTTAGCCAAGGTTTCGAACAACATTCCGGTGTCCATCATCAGGACAGATGTGTGATAGATGCCCTGATGATGTACAGTGTAATGCTGACCGAAATGTTTTCTAAAGAAGGAGTTAGCGCAATACGGCGTAATAAAATCTGAAATAGTATCAGTTTTCATCACGCCGTTTCTCCGCAGGGATATGCAAAGAAGATGAAATACAATGATACAATTTAAAAAAAATGATAAATCACAATCACACGAGTATTTTAGAATTAAATAAATTTATGCACACGCATTACCGAAAAGAGATAATTACACAGAAAATAATACAAATATTGCTGGCCTACGTGACAAAACATGATCTTTACACTTGCGCATGTTACATGGGCTGGTTCGGTCCGTAGGGAGGCTGGGTCCCGATTTCGTTAATTAAATTGTTTATGACGGAACCAGTTCCTCGCCTACAAAACCGAACCCGCTGTTGTGGGAGGCTGGAGTTTCATTACTGAATATGTTAAGATATTATTTTGGTAGTCCATATTGCACTTGGAATATTGTATAGGTAGTCCATATTGCACTTGGAATATTAGTAAGGTAGTCCATATTGCACTTATAATATTGGAAAGGTAGTCCATATTTCATTTGGAATATTGGAAAGGTAGTCCATATTTCACTTGAAATATTGGATAAGTAGTCCATAATGCACTTGGAATATTCCAAATTTTTGACGGCCGGCGTAGTCCAGCGGTAGAGCGTTGGATTGCCATTCCGAAGGTCGCGGGTTTGAACCCGGCGTGCGCAAATAAATTTTCTTTAATTGATTTGTGTTATTTCACAATTAATTATTTAAAATAATATATAGTATATTTGCGGCACGTTCCAGAGTGGAAGATACTCTTAGTATCGCTCTGGTGTAAGACCACCATTCAGAATTAAAACGTTGCTTGAAATGGCTTTAGCCGTGTTTAGTGACTAGATCTGAATAGCCAAGTACTTCCCCACTTTCCTCTTCCTCGTCTCCTTCCCTTTCCCACTTACCTTCAACCTCATAACATACCCCAATTGGGGATGCCATAGTCTCACTGGCTCCAGACGGGAGCAGTTGGGACTCTTGTGAGGTATTCATTATATAAAAAAAATATGCATATTCCAAGTACATTATGGACTACTTATCCAATATTCCAAGACAAATATGGACAACTTATCTAATATTCCAATATGCAGTCCACAATAGGTAGTCCAAATATGCACTTGGAATATTGGATAGGTAGTCCATATTGCACTTGGAATATTGGAAAGGTAGTCCATATTGCACTTGGAATATTGGATAGATAGTCCACATTGCATTTGGAATATTGGAAAGGTAGTCCATATTGCACTTGGAATATTGGATAGGTATTTCATGTTGCACCAGAAATAATAGAGAGTAGGTATGTCGTTTTGGAATGCAATAAAACTGGTAAGCAATACAGAAAGGTATCTCATATTGAACGGATTGGAGTAACTCAACCTAAACTAACCCAATCCGCTTTTGTGGCGAGACCGGAGTTTTATGTATATGTTATTGAATATGTTAAGATTTTATCATGGTAGTCCATATTGAACTTGAAATATTGGATAGGTATTTCATGTTGTACCTGAAATAATAGAGAAGAGGTATATCGTTTTGGTATGCAATATTGAAAGGTGTCTCATATTGAACGTGAACCTAATTTAACTTCACCTAAACTAATCCGACCCGCTGTTGTGATACCGGGTTATGTATATATTATTTAAAATTCAAAACGTCAATTTAAAACTGCACCGCCCAGCTCATTAAAAAAAAAATTGTGCTTCCGTGATATACGTAAAACACAACTAGAGACAAAGTTGTTAACCTTGCCACAAATTACTGCTAATACAGCGCAGTAATTTGTAATTCTGCCCTTTTGTCAAGAGTAATAGTAATTACTGTCAAAGTCTGAGATAAAACTTCGTAACATCTGTGCAATTATAAATGCTTTCGTGTTATGTGGACAATGCAACTCTGAGACAAAGTTGTTAACCTTGGAAGGAAGATACTGTTAAATCAAGCAAGGGGCTTAATTTAGATTATAAAGTAATTATGCAATTCCACCCTTTTGTCAAGAGTAATAGTAATTATTGTCTAAGAAACTTTGTAACAACTATACGCTTTTGTCAAGAATAATAGTAATTATTGTCTAAGAAACTTTGTAACAACTATACGCTTTTGTCAAGAATAATAGTAATTATTGTCTAAGAAACTTTGTAACAACTATACGCTTTTGTCAAGAATAATAGTAATTATTGTCTAAGAAACATTGTAACAACTATACGCTTTTGTCAAGAATAATAGTAATTATTGTCTAAGAAACTTTGTAACAACTATACGCTTTTGTCAAGAATAATAGTAATTATTGTCTAAGAAACTTCAAAACAACTACACTCTTATGTCAAGAGTAATAGTAATTATTGTCTAAGAAACTTTATAACAACTATTATAATATTATATAATCCTGTAATATTCTATAAACTTTATAACTTATAAATTATTTATAAACTTTATAACAACTATTATAATATTATATAATCCTGTAATATTCAAAAATCTGTTTCTGAAAAAATAAGAAAGTATA
Source organism: Limnephilus auricula (assembly GCA_951813805.1). Classification (NCBI taxonomy): domain Eukaryota; kingdom Metazoa; phylum Arthropoda; class Insecta; order Trichoptera; family Limnephilidae; genus Limnephilus; species Limnephilus auricula. The sequence goes on along the minus strand of OX638409.1, from coordinate 9,521,175 downwards.
CAGATTTAGGAAATGAAATTAAAAGAATTTGGCATTCTCAGACTATAAAAATATTACCTTTTGTTATTTCGGCTACTGGCATTATACCTAGCTCTCTTATTAAAAATTTAGGCGTATTAGATTTGTCAAAGAATTTGTATATAAAAATGCAAAAATCAGTCATTTTAAATACATATAGAATTACGAAAGATTTTTTAAATATTTATGTTGAGGGATCAGTAGGATTTATCGGTCAAATTAGGAATTCCACAGAGCCGAACCCTCTGATATGAAAATATCTGGAGACGGTGAATTATATTCCCATTTAATAGTTTGGCAGATTAACGTGTTGTTCTTGTATTGTTTTGTATTAATTATACTTATATAATACACTTGCATAACGTGGATTTACTAGATGATCATTTATATGGAAAAGTGTATGAAAGGGTTTAGTTTTTCCTATGGGAAAAACTAAACCCGTTCCTGTAAATCTGGTGAATAAAAAAAACACTCTTTTGTCAAGAGTAATAGTAATTATTGTCTAAGAAACTTCATAACAACTACACTCTTTTGTCAAGAGTAATAGTAATTATTGTCTAAGAAACTTTATAACAACTACACTCTTTTGTCAAGAGTAATAGTATTATTGTCTATTATTGTCTAAGAAACTTCATAACAATTATACCCTTTTGTCAAAAGTAATAGTAATTATTGTCTAAGAAACTTTATAACAACTTTGTAAGGAGTAATAGTAATTATTGTCCAAGAAACTTCATAACAACTACACCCCTTTGTCAAGAGTAATAGTAATTATTGTCCAAGAAACTTCATAACAACTACACCCCTTTGTCAAGAGTAATAGTAATTATTGTCTAAGGAACTTCACAACAATTACACCCTTTTGTCAAGAGTAATAGTAATTATTGTCTAAGAAACTTCATAACAAATATACCCTTTTGTCAAAAGTAATAGTAATTATTGTCTAAGAAACTTTATAACAACTACACCCTTTTGTCAGGAGTAATAGTAATTATTGTCCAAGAAACTTAATAACAACTACACCCCTTTGTCAAGAGTAATAGTAATTATTGTCCAAGAAACTTCATAACAACTACACCCCTTTGTCAAGAGTAATAGTAATTATTGTCTAAGGAAATTCACAACAACTACACCCTTTTGTCAAGAGTAATAGTATTATTGTCTAAGAAACTTCATAGCAACTTCTATTTACGCAGCCTGCAATTCTGAGACAAGTTGTTAACCTTGGCACAAAAATTCTACGCAGGGCATTAATTATGAAGGAAAGTATTTTTTTGTCAAGAGTAACAGTAATTTTTATCTAAGAAAAACTTCACAACAACTATGAAAATGTATAAATGCTTCCGTGTTTTACATAGAACCTCTGTGACAAAGTTGTTAACCTTGGCACAAAATACGGCTAAATCTACAGAAGAACTTGATTTCTGAAGGCATATTTTTGTTATTCTCCCACTTATAAAAATATTACTGTATATAGCTTTCGAGACAAATTAAAAAAGTACATAGTTACGAGGATGATAACCGCGGTACAAAAATATTGCGAAATCCGCTAATGTTTCTTTTTTATATTCTCTCGTTTCATAAAGAATAGTAGAATTTATTTGAGATATTTTATGTATATGTATGTAATATTATTCAATCCCAGTGATTGAAATCACTTGAAATATGTTCGGGAAAACTTAAAAAACATCGAGGATCGTCGAGATTACGAGTTGCTTTATGTACATTGTCGCAAAGTTTATAATGAATATTTAACTGAACCAGATGTCCGTTCTGTTGGAATCCCTAAGTTATTCTGAAGCTAGGGAACCCAACACTGCCGGTGACCCGCTGTTTTTTTTTTACATTAGCTCCACACAGGAGGCCCTGAGGAAAATAATTCCCCTCAGGACCTATGTCATCTTTGGTGTGTGGAGGGTATTTTTAGGAAGGGAAGGAGAGGAAGTTCTGGGAAGGAAAAAGGTATGAGGAATGGGTAGGAATCTGGGGGTCGGTGTCTCTAGCAATGACAAACATATAAATCCATCCCTCCCACTGCAATGCAAGGCGGTGTTCCGGGAGAGTCCGGCTGGATAGATTAAAAGGTTTCCCTCAACCAGTTTCTCCCGATCCGGCCTGCCACGCAGCACCGTCAAGACCCGCACAAACCTCACCCCTATGAACCCGGGCACCCCTGCTAAGTCACCAAACGTATCGAACCACTAGGGGTGACTTATAGTGGAGGTCTTGGTTATCCAATAAATGGTTCCCGGGGTGGCGGTACCCATACCCTCCTACCAAATTGAATTGTCTATCGTGTATCTTCGGCTATTTCCGACGAAGACGAACGACGATACTCGACACTTTTCTATGGTACTACTTAACTGACATCTGTTGAAACACCTATAACTATAAACATCTATACTAACGACGCCTGTTGAATGATGCTGAAAATACATGTATAATCCGATATATCAAATTTAGGTGGAGACACGAATTTAGAAGCCACGGTCATTTTGTGATTCTATCCTTTTGTCAACTGTCTCCCTTCAATTATAAAAACCATTCTCGCTTCAAAGGAATATTACATCGTTTGCTTATTAAAATCACCCACCATTCTCCTCTTAGTATTCCGTATTTGCTATCTCTCAATAATTCTCACATCTTTTCAGTTCTATATAAACTCGGAAATTGAATGATTTAACTTTAACGGTACGGAGCACTCTTTTTAGGGTGAACTGCATAATAAAAAAAATATATAGTACCTACTTACTTAAATATTAAAAAAAACTGTGTATCAGGATTCTTTCGTAATTCCACCCTTTTTGTACGGAAAAGTAACTATTTGAATCGTCGTATATATTAAAATCTAGCAGAGGACACGAATTAAGAAGATATATATATTTTTAATATTAACTCCATACAGGAGGCCCTGAGGAAAATAATTTCCCTCAGGGCCTATGTTATCTTTGAAGATGCTGTGTGGAGGGTCTTTTTGAGGAGAGGAAGGAGTGAACATGGGCCTTGAAGAGACATATAAATAGTTTCGCATTTCTCCCCTTTTGTCAACGGCAATAGTAATTATATGTATTATTGTATATTATTTCCGAGTCAAGGGTAGCTCGTGACCACGCGGTGTGAAGTTATGAGAATTGTCCACTTGGAATGTGAACCCGCAAACCGGTTCCAGTCGAGAAAAGATGATCCTTAATGCGATCCAGATGCAATGTCACGAGATTGTGTTAGCATGAAATTGTAACATTGTCTTTCAACAGATGGGGGAATGAACGTAACACGTAGGTACGATCATTGGATTTTTATTTCCTATTGAAGGTTAACCATCATCAATTAAATCTTTTTCTTTCGTCGGTTCCCTGCAGCAACTAAATAAAAAAATAATTTACGCCAGTTTAGCTGATGTGCTAAATATTTTTAAATTATTTATTTATTATTAATTTTCAACGCCCTGATGGGTTTTTTACATAATAATTATATAATACAGTGATATAATATATTTAATACAATGTTTAAATAAGAAATATAAACTTATAGCAATGAACATTATAAAAATGGTAGGTATAAAAGTAAGTAAAAAATATTATATTATACTAAAAGAGAAAAAGTAAAAATAAATTAAACTGAAACCAGTTTTTAAATTGCAGTTGGTATAAAAATAATAATATATAGAGTAAGTTAATATTAGAAATTTACAGATGAGTAATACAAGAAAAAATTTACAATGCAGAAAAACAAAAGAGAGTAACAAGTTTTTACATTATAGATAAATAGAAATAATACAAAAATATGTGAAACAGCTCCTACATCATAAAAATATGCTATTTACATCAAAATATATATTTTTTTGCATTATTTACCAATTTAAAACCTAAAATACATTACAAATATACCTTTAATAATTAGGATTATGCATTATATATTACATTATTTTTAAAATGGATATCTGTCTTTCGGTGCATGTATGTAAATCAATTTAGAATGTTTACAATGTTCATTATAAGTAGAATTCGCGAAATTGTTTTAAAAAACTCCCTTCCTAAACACAAGTTATTCTCAATTTGACGGCCGGCGTAGTCCAGCGGTAAGGCTTTGGACTCCCATTCCGAAGGTCACGGGTTCGAACCCGGCGTGCGCAAATAAATTTCATTTGATTATTTTGTGTTATTTCACAATTAATTTGTTAAAAATAATATATGGTATATTTGCGGCACATTCCAGAGTGGAAGATACTCTCAGTATCGTCCTGGTGTAAGACCACCATGCAGAATTGAAACGTTGCTTGAAATGGCTTTAGCTGTGTTTAGTGATTAGACATGCCAGGTACTTCCCCACCTTCCTCTTCCCCATCTTCTTCCCTTCCCCACTTACCTTCAGCTTTACAGCTACCCAATTGGGGATGCCATAGTCTCACTGGCTCCAGACGGGAGCACTTGGGACTCTTGTGAGGTATTAATACACTATTAGAAAATACAAAAAAATTAGGGAGGAATTTTTAAATCAAGAAAAATATTGTATATTTACCAACACTTATAAATAAAAAATATAAAAATGTTTTCTTATATAAAAAATTGTAAACAATATGAATTTTTATGTTAATATTTTCTTGATAAATAAATAAAAATTTAAAATTAGATGGTATGGATATCGAACGAAGTTATTTACAGGGTCGATTTTTTGTACTTTTACACTGGTGTACACAGTATATGAACAAGGAGTTTTTTTCCTTGATGCATTTGAATGTAAACATGTTTTATAATTTTGTTATTCGGCGGTAGATCCTTTCTGCACACCCCTGCGCGAACACTTAGATTTTATTTTGTGTAAGTTGGTATACCGCATCTTCTCTAAACTGAAAGCACATTGTATATGTGCCATGAATATTGGAGGTATGATATTATCATTTGCCGATGACACTGTTCTAATATTCGAAGATGAAACATGGGAATCAGTTATCAACAAAACTAATAATGGTCTATTAAAAGTAAAGCATTGGCTTGATACAAACCTACTCACACTTAATATCGACAAAACACAATATATGACATTTTCCATCCGCAAACATAATTTACCCAACAACTGCCCTAAACCTATCATTCACTCATGTTCACTCAATTTACAAACTCCCAATAATATCCCTAATATAAATTGTACGTGCTCTTTCCTTAAATCATCAAATGTAGTTAAATATTTGGGAATACTCATAGACAACCAACTACGTTGGGAAGCCCATATCAGTGACACAGTAAAAAAACTCCGTAAACTCTGCTATATTTTCTGCTCCCTTAGGTCTATCTTAGATTTACCTACTCTAAGAAGCGTATACTTTGCCCTTTTTCAATCTGTAGCAACATATGGTATAGTGGGATGGGGCGGTTGTGCTGAATCCATTATCTATCCGATTATTACTGTACAAAAACTAATTTTGAGAATTATATTTAAATGCCAACCTACCCATCCCTCAAGTGAACTATTTGATAAAATAAGGGTCTTAGATATTCGTCAGCTATTTACTAAAATAAGCTTATGTTTTATACGGAAAAATAACTTACTGGTGGCTCCACAACATCAAGCACACACCCGCTTTTCATCAAACCTGGGATGCATGGTCCCAAAAACTAAAACCACATTCGCTCAACGACAATTCTGGTTCATAGCTCCGAAAATATTTAATGCATTGAGTACCGATATTAAGTCAAATAATTCAGTATCCACCTTTACCGCCCGTCTACAGCATTGGATATTTGAAAAGGGACGAGCTTTCTTTAAAGATTACATGAGTTCTTAACACTTTTAAAAACAAAACAAAAAATTATAAAATTTATCCTGTCACAGCTTTATTCCAACTTGTTTCACATCACTGAAATTGAATGTGACCATAAACATAATCGTCTTGTAGATTATATCTACCACAATTTAACCTGCGTTCAAAACAATATAATATATAATTTTATTTGTTTTATAATCTTAATGTTTATTATTTTTAATTTCTATTTCTTTCTTTAAAATATTTATCTCTCTTTATTTTTCAGCTCACTATTATTTTAATATTTGTATTTACTTTTCTTTATCTTTAAATATCTTTTTTTTTCTTTTCTGCATTCTTATTTCTCATTATTTATTACCTAGTTTTTATTATCTGCTTATGTAAAAAAGTATTTTTGGTTCATATATTCATTATGTATGACTACCACAACACGGGCAGTAGCCTAGTATGGTAGTTAAAAAAAATGTCAAAAACTGTAACTTGTAAAAATTTATTAAATAATAAAAAAAAAAAAAAAAAAAAAAAAATATATATATTATACTTATGCCGGGGGGCAACTGTCAGGGATCAAATGTCATTAAACCAAATATTTATTTATTCCCTTCTTCACGTGTAATTATTTATTTATTTTGTAAGAAACAAACAGCATTTTTTATATCAACAATTTTAATAATATTAAGTTAAACAAGATTAAAGAGATAGGATAATTTGCCTTAAAAATAATGAGAAGCTAAAGGGTAAAAGCATGTAGGATAAGATTAGGAGAGTTTTAAAATTATTTTTGTTATGCTTAAATAAAATTAGTATTGAATACGGTATCCCAACTACTGCCAACCGCCTGGATCCAGTGAGTCTATGGCATCCTCAATTAGGGTATGTTCTAAGACTGAAAGTTCTAGGGGAGGGAGAGGAGATTGGGAAGAGGAAGGTGGGGAAGTATCTGGCTATTCAGATCTAGTCACTAAAGACATCTAAAAGCCATTTTAAGCAACGTTTCAATTCTGAATTGTGGTCTTTCACCAGGGCGATACTGAGAGTATCTCCCAATCTGGAACGTGCCGCAAATATATTATATATTAGTTGAAATAAATTGTGCACAGACATAATTAATTTAATTATATTTAAATGAATTAAAACAACTTTACATACAAAACTAAAACCTAACCTATCAGAAACTATATTTATAAGTAGGAATGTACAGGAATATTAAGGGACATACTTGACTTATTAACCAGTGATTCCTGACATTATTTGTGTTTGGTCTCCGGTGACGTTTTTTTCACTTTTTTTCTTCAAAATCAAACAATTTTTATTCTTCCCCATGTCATCACTGGTCACTCAGCCAAGTAACATGTAAAATGTCATAGGAGACTAAAATTTAATTTACATTTTTTAATCCAAATAATGTCACGAATCACAGGTTAAGTAAGTCAATTAAGTCCCCTAAAATAACTCAGGTCCGGGGCATACGTCATTCCTATGTCTACCCACGTTAAATTGTCGTGAAAACAAGCTTATGTGCTCAAGCGGTTTTAATACATTATATATTCGTACCCACTTTTATACAAATAGTTTAGGTTACGAAAGGTTTTGGTTTTTACATTTTTTGCTCCAAATAAAGTCAGGAATCATTGGTTAAAATAAGTAGCTGATGTCCCTTAACACCCTGTATTTAAAAAGCATTGCCCAAACAACGCCGAAGAGCATGTCAACTTATTTTTTGTAAAAAAGCAATAAAATAATATGTTAAATTTACGACATTTCTGACAGCCACCACCGCATTTCAGAAACTTCGTTAAAAATAACCTGAAAATCATGGCTTCCTCTCTGCGTGCCCCGCGGGGACAGTTCGCGACAGTGCTGACGACTTGCAGCAGTGTTAGTGCGAGTAGAAACTGTATAGTAGTATGAGGCATTATAGTCCGGGGCGGTCATCGAACCGCGGGCTGCCGAATAAGACATCGCTAGATGTAAATTATTCAAGCGAACCGACTACGAAACCGCCATGTGAACTCTGCAATATTAAATATATGGGACAACGGAGGTGTACCTATTGATATTTCAGAGTTTAACATGTTTTCAATGTCGCTCCGATGAAAGATCGCAATTAGGATTTATATTTTATTTTTTTATTTATTCTTCATTTGAACACCCGCTAAACTGCCAAAGCAGTTTGTCAGCAGGTCAATTTAACAATAATTATAATATAATGCTAAAGTACACATATTACAAGAAACCACAATATGCAAAATAAGTACAGAAGAATAACTTATGGTATAATAACAATACAAAGGCATATGGAAAATACATACAGAGGAATAACTTTTAAGTAATTACAATATGACGGCATAAAATATTCAGATAGATAGTTTTAACACAGGCAAATTATTCATATTTATATTTATACGTAAGATAAGATTATAAAAACAATTAATATAAAAAAAAGCTTGATCTACTAACCATTTTTAATTTGGTGGTGCAAATTTGATTGATCTTTTATGTGCATTAGAATCTTATTAAATATAGTAGGCACAAGATAAGAAAAAGTCCGTAGTCCGTATTTATTTGCAATTTTCGGAATGGACGTACCCTCATTTTTACTAAATCTTGTGCCATGTGTATGATCTAATTTTTCTTTGAATATTGAATCAGACCTTAGGTTTTGGCATACAATTTTAAACCATAATATTCCTCGAACGGGTAATATATTAACTAACTCATATAATAATTTTGTGTCTCTTCTTTGTGTACAAATATTTTTGCTTACCAAAAGCTTGCTTCGAAAATCGAAGCGTTATTGCTTGAAATGGCTTTAGCCATAAATTAAACACAAATTTTAATAAATATTTAATTTAGATTCTTTCGTGGTCGAGGGGTAAGCCTCTCGACTAGCAATCGGAAGTTCACGGGTTCAATTCTCGGCGTGCATAGATTCATTTTATTTGATAGATTAGTGCTATATCACATTTTTTTCATTTAAAATAATATATTTGTGACATGTTCCAGATGGAAGATACTCTTAGTATCGCCCTGGTGAAACACCACCATTTAGACCACTTTCTTTACCATCTCCTTCCCCTTCCCACTTCCCCCATTCTTACAAAACACCCCAAATTGGGAATGACATAGTCTCACGCGCTCCAGACGGGAGCAGTTAGGACTCTTGTGCAGTATTAATTGCGGTATTCGGTCCAATTTGGGAGGCGGGTATGGGTACCGCCGCCCGGGAACCATTTATTGGACAACCAACACCTCTGCCACAGGTCACTCCAAGTGGTTCGCTACGTTTGGTGACTTAGCAGGGGTGCCCGGGTTCATGGGGTTAGGTTTGTCCGGGACTTAGTGGTGGATGTGTCGGTCCACCAATTGCGTGGCAGGCCGGATCGGGAGAGACTGGTTGAGGGAGACCTTTTGATCTCTCCATTCGGACCCTCTCGACCCATCAGCTTGCACCGCAATGGGAGGGATGGCTTTACACGACCATCACTCCTGGACATATTGATCCCCAGATTCCTACCCACCCCACAAACCTTTTTCCTTTCCAGGACTTCCTCTCCTTCCTTTCTCTTTAAAGACCCTCGACACAGCATCTTCAAAGATGACACAGGCCCTTTTTTTTTTGCCCAAGGGATTTTTTTTCCTCAGGGCTTCCTGTGTTGAGCTGATGTAAAAAAATATATATACATAAAAAAGCCCAATTTGACCATGTTATGTATTTTTTATTTTTTTTTACAATTTTCTAGAAATTGACACAATAGATTTGACCATTTGCAAAAATAAAATCAGGTTTGGATTTCCTCCTTGTGAGTTTACCTCTAATAAAGTAAAACAAACGATATATATTATTTATAACTTGAAAGAAGAAATAAAATATAATACATAGTATATATATATATATGAAAATAGTATAATAATATAATATAATAAATATACTAAAAACATAGGAAAGAAATGTGAGTATCTCAAAAGAGTACCAATTCCTCCTAACCACTGGAGCCAAGGTTCTATAAGTTCTATAAGTAGTCACCTCAAGTGGTTCGCTTCGTTTGATGAATAAGCAGGGGTGCCTGGGTTCATTGAAAGAGGTTTACCTAGGTCGTGGCGCTGGATGCGTTTACCCACTAGCTGCGTGGTAACGGGACATCGTGGTATCTGGAGAGATTGGTTGAGGGAAACCTTTAACACTCTCCAGCCGGACTCTCTCGACCCATCGCCTTGCAGTAGGAAGGGTGGATTCATACGTCCGTCACTTCTGGAAATTTTAAATCACTACCCATCCTTCATACCTATTTCCTTCCCAGAACTTACTTATCCTTCCTTTCCCTAAAAAAATCCTCCACACAGCATCTCCAAAGATGAAAAAAAATACCTCAGGGCAGAACGTTAAGCTAAAAACGATTAAAATATTATCGGAACTTACAATACGATATTTAATGGCTTAGTCCAAAACGGATTCATAACACTATGTCAATATTTAATGCTTCCTACACAATAGTTTTAACGCTTGAGGTATATTAAGCTCATGTTCCCTTACAAAGGCTCTGAAACTTTAATGATAAACCTTTTTATCGTTCACTACTTCCGCATTCATGCATCTCTTAAAATATGATATCCTACATAAATATATTCATCTCCATTACAAAATCATTGCCAACTAGTGATGTGTATATTCCTGGGAATTAATGATTTTATTTTTAGGGATTATTCAAATCAGGGAATATTGCATTAAATTTGCTTTTAATGGTGAAATCACAATTGCGTCTCCTTCAACGAAAGTTTATGTAATTTATTTATTTATTTATTTAAGTAACGCTTAAAGGGTTTTTACATGTTGTTACAGTACACTTGTAACATTTTGTTGGTAGTAAAAAATACAAAAAACAAGTCATAAAAATACATGAAAAAAAAACAAAAAATACAGCGGTTAGATAGGTTTACAAAAATACAAGATCAGTTTAGGAATAGTGTTGGAATAAATATTTTATATGATCCACAAAACTCGCCAAGTTGATAAAATATGTTAACATCACCTGAAATCATTGTATCGGAGAGTGGGCAATGTATTTATTTATTTATTTGCTTTATAAACAGTCTATACATATATATATATATATATATATATATATATATGACAGTGAATAAGTATGTTTATGTCATATGTAGTTAGGCTTATGAATGCTGCAGTAGAATAGTGTATTTTGTCGTGTTGTTACTAGTTGTATTTGTTTATTTACAATGCTCATAATATTATTACAAAAAATATTATTACAAAACAAAATTTTTACAAAACATATTATTACAAAACATATTATTACAAAACATATTATTACAATCCTCATCATATTATTATATAACACAAATTTTTACTTAAGCGAATATATAAAATAATTGAACATACAAATATGATGGTGAATTTAATTTTTACTTAAGCGAATATATAAAATAATTGAACATACAAATATGATGGTGAATTTAAGTAGGTATAGATATTGTATTTATCAGTCCTGTGCCGAGGCGGACTAAAGTTTTTTTTAAAATTATATTTCTTCAATCTTTGCAAAATTACTTTGTGGCATCATTTTAATTAAATGAAACAAATAACTTTGTGTAAACCACTATAATCACATCTTATGATATCTGCTTGTTTCAAGACCAAGATGATTTCTTCGTCAGGATAATAACATGAATAAAAATAACAAAAGAAACAAACAAGTATAGACAAAAAGAACAATAGACAAAAATATTAAAGAGAGAGGTGTTTAATTACCTAAAAATATCACAAAAACAACTATTATATTATATACTATATTAAAATTACATTTTATATATTTAAATAATATTTTAAAATTAACAAAATATAATCAGTTGGTTGAAACAACAAGAATAAATTATAATAAATATAAGTATTTATTATATTTTTTTATATATTAAAATAATATTTTAAAATTAACAAAATATTATCAGTTAGTTGAAACAACAAGAGTAAATTATAATAAATATGAGTATTAATATGAAAATAAATTTAAGAGATAACAATTATTATAAGCAATAATTATTAGCCTGTAACGCTCAACGATATTAAAAAAAAAAACCTGCCGAGAAAAGATACATGCCGCCGACGGGATTCGAACCCGCGCCCCTCTGATTGCCGGTCAGGAGCTCTATACATTAAGCTACGGCGGCTTATCTCTTACCAGCCAAATGATTCAATATATACTAGTGTTTCATTCAACAATTACCGCTTATTACATTTTTTCACATACAAACACTTTTCTCGGGAGGTTTTTTCAATATGGATGAGTGTTACAGGCTAATAATTATTTGCTTATAATAATTGTTACCCTTTGTGCTATGCATAAAAATCTTGTCTTAACACTTTTTCTAATATTTCTAAAATTTCTATGTTAGCTAATTGTAAATATTTATTTAAATATTATGAAGTTTTATTTTTTATTCATGTTATTATCCTGACGAAGAAATAAATCATCGGTTTTGAAACATGTAGATATTATAACATGTGATTATGGTGGTTTGCACAATGTAATTTGTTTAACTATTATTTATTTGTATAAAAATAAACTATATATTTTTTTTTTTTTTTAAGGCGGAGACAGTTTACAAGCAGTTCCCGTGAGCACTTAGGCCATAGGCCCATTGTGCTATCTCCCATTTTACCTCAATCCTTTAACAACAAACCAGTCCCTTTAATAAAGTTCACCAGGGTTGTCATTGGATATGAGGCTATGTCTTCTGGTTCTACTGTATGTCTCCCCAGGTATCTGAGCCTAGTTCCCACCAGGGCAGGACATTGGCACCATAGGTGAATTGGAGTCTCTTCATCCTCTTCACATTTTCTGCATATATTAGTGTTTTCCACTCCCAATATCTGCATGTGTTTCCTGAGATGGCAGTGTCCCGTTAATAGTCCTACCAGTTCTCTCAGCGAGTTTCTGTCCATATCGAGTAGTTTCCTGGTTCGTCTAGGGTCCGGTCCTAAAAAAAATAAACTATAAAATATATATATATATATATATATTTAAACTATAGTAAATCAGATACTTGAGTCGGGCCATGTCAAGAGTCAGAATAATAGAAGAGTATGTATGAGAAGATGTATGAATGTGAATGAGGCAAGGAGTGCGTGCCAAGACCGAGTTGTTTGGCGGTCCGTCCTCTCTGCCTACCCCTGCGGGGAAACGGCGTGATGGTTAGTTAGTTAGTTAGTTTATTTGTCAAGTTTAACTGCCGGGAGATCAACTTTTGGGTCGCTGCACATCACTATTTCCAATGGATGATGATTCCAGTATTTTTATCTCCAAATTAAATTTCGTATAACTGCCACCGAGCAGCGTAGTGTGTACGTAATAATTACGTTTTAAAGTGGTGCGATTTAGCATCCAGAAACGATGAATGGCGGTCCATTGCCACAGCCTTCCCCTGCGGCGACATACCACAACGTATGTTGGAACGACTATGTCGCTCTACCTGTTGGGAGGCTCCCTTCCTTTCCTGGATGGCAGTCTTATACCTTCTTCTTCCCAGTCGTATACATTCTATAGAGTCTCTTCCTTGTTAACCCAACAAATACTCAAGAATTACAATTCCGTCATTTTGTCACTATACTATAAAGTTAAATTACACTATCTAGGTAACATATACATTCTTTGAATACTTGTTTCCAATAATAAAGGTAGCTGCCAATAATGTGGAAAAAAAAACAAAACATTAGTCGAAGATAATATTGTTAATTCTGAAATTTGAAATATGAAGTTGACAATTACGACAGTCTCATATAAGATCGCAGTAGCCCAATTGGTAGAGGTGTATGTCCCGGTAAGACGTAAGGTTCTGGGTTCGAGTCCCAGTTGCGACCGTTATCTTTTATTATTTTTCTGTGTCTTGTTCATTTTCATATTTAAAAAAATAGATTATTATTGTTATCTTCTTCTTCAATGATATATTACATTGATGGGAATAACCTTCAAAAGTTAAAAAGAGAGTTTTTCTTATAAAAATATAATAGTATTTGTACTTACACCACATTACAAACGAAAGATAACATTAGGATTTTTGCTGAGAGCCATTAAAAACTGTAAATATTCTCTTCCTCTCGTGAATATTTTGTTTTTCTCAATAGTTCCTCGCCACTATAAAATTCACGTTAAAATTGGAATTTAGCAAAAGTTTTTACGAATTATTAATTTTAAGTAAAATATTCCCCGTATAACAAATTAATCACATTTTTTTTATTAAATGCCTTAAAAATACACGTAATTGAGGATCGGCAAAGAATAAGCGAACTTCGTTTCTACTTTAAGATTATAAATTCGGAGCTCGACTGTTGCGAACTCCTGAGTATAGACAATTTCAGAGTACCTACTCGACTAACTGGGTTATCGACCTATTCTAATTTCACAATTCACAAACTAAATATTTATTGTTTTTGTGTTTAATTTGTAGAACTCTATTTATTTATTTTTTAAATTTTATGTAAATTAATTTTAATTATGTTATTATTAATTATCTTTATTATTGTGACAACTGTTTCGGCTTACAAGGCTTTCAGTTTGTAAATGGCTTTGTAAGCCGAAAAAGCTGTCACAATAATAAAAAACTAGAATTAATTGATAAAAATAATATATACTATATTTGCGGCACGTTCCAGAGTGGAAAATAATCTCAGAATCGCCCTGGTGTAAGATCACCATTCAGAATTGAAACGTTGCTTGAAATGGCTTTAGCTGTGTTTAATGACTAGATCTGAATATCCAGGTACTTCCCCACCTCCCTCTTTCCCATCTCCTTCCCTTTCCCACTTACCTTCAGCCTCACAATATACCCCAATTGGAAAGGACATAGTCTCACTGGTTCTAGACGGGAGCAGTTGGGACTCTTGTGAGGTATTCTCTATAAAAATAAAAAAATTATATTTTACTATTACACGAGTACATATTTCTTTTCAATATTATCTCAATTAGCTTCTAATAACAACTGTATCACTTTAGCGATAATATTTCTGAGTACTCAATCATTATTGTTTTGTTATTAATATAATACTGTTTTAATCCTGTGTACCACTGTATACTTATAACATCATGTATTACTTTAATGTATGGCATTTAAAAAAATAAATCTCGGCATGTCAAGGGTTGATAGTTATACCTCAGTACTCTGTACACGTAGACGTTAAGGGTATCCACTGAATCCAGTGTGTCCTGTGGACTGTGCGTTGAGAATATGACCGTGCGCCGTTGTTGTTGATCATCGCTTAACTCCTTTTAGGGATGCTGAACAGCGCGATGCTTGATTGTGGTAGATCGGAGATGCGCGACACTTCTTGCGCGATAAGTGTCGCGATGTAATTGTCAAATCGCTCGCTGGTAATCTAGCAGAACATTGGGTTAGTAAGAGCAAGTGGGACTATGACATCCCCAAACAATCTAACTTCCACAACGCTACTGACGGGATTTTTCCTTTGTCTCTGGTTTCGTGTAGTGTACCCAGATCTCGTCCCCAGTCACTATTGAATCCAAAAATTCTTCCACCATCAATGTCGTTGCGCTCAAGAAATTTATGAAGGAAGGTGAGGAAATTTGGGAAGAAAAAGTGAATGAGTTGTGATCTATCCCTCTCACTGCGGTATAAGGCGATGTTCCGAGAGTTCAAATAGTCTCCCTCAACTAGGGTTACCAGATCCGAAAATGAGTTTTTCTGACAAAATCCCTGTGAATTTTTCACCTATGTGTTTTTTGTCATTTTATTCGATTTTGCCAGGAAATCCCTCCAATTTTCCTCCAACTGTCAGGAAAATCCTCTCATCTGGTAGCCCTACCCTTAACCAGTCATCATCTCCCGATCTGGCCTGCCAAGCAGTTGGTATAAAAAAGTTCTTCCATTTTTGCGTTTATCTGCAGAGTAGTTCCAAGCTTCAGTTAATAGATACGATTACTTGATGAAAATGTAAGTTTTTATCTTGTTATTTATGGTTTTACCTTCTAGTTTTGTATTATTTTTTTTGGAGCATTCTAGACTCTTCTAGCATTTGTTTCAGAATGTATTTTTCGGAAGTTTGTAATCTTGATATATTAGACAATTAAATGAAACAATATAAATTAGTTACAACCACTGATTTATTTAGTTAAACGCCGACCGGTTTCGGAACAACCGTTCCTTCTTCAGGGCAAACATATAATGATGATAATTACAAAATAGTGGGAGGGTACAATTAATCGCTAGGTGTTGTGGTAGGGGTGGGGGCGTGGCTAGGAATTAATGAAGAGTAAGAGGGAACAGAATGGACATCGAAAGGGAAGAGTTTTAATATTGGGCTATGGGTTAATATTTTATTATTTTTAAGGGATTTTTTTTACTTCCAGAGCTTTTAAGTTATCTAAGCGTTTTCCTTTATTATTAATATGAAGAATATTTATCACTGTATTTTTTTCAAAACTAAGGTTATTTTCAATTATATGGTTAGCGAAATCGGAGAAATTATTATTATTAACCGCTTGGACACATAAACTTGTTTTCACGATAATTTAACGTAGCTAGACATAGGAATGACGTATGTCCCGTACCTAAGTTATTAAGACACCTTAAGTGTTCTTTGATTCTAATTTCGAAATTACGCGTTGTTTTCCCGATATAAAATGAGGAACAGTCATTGTCATTACATTTGAGTTTATATATTCCGGAATTAGTTAATTCATGGTATTTATCTTTAGTGTTCCTCAAAAGGTTACCGATATTATTAATTTCTTGTATAAAAAGCTGGTTTAATATTAGAAGGGAGATTTTTGCAACATTGAACAGAAAAATTATTGATATATAAAAATTTTCGCCATTCTTTATTGTTATTATTATTAGAATTGCATAGATATTTAATTTTTGAAAATTTTGTTAAGTTTTTTATTTAAGATGTTATCAGTTAAATTTGGTTCATATCCGTTATTTACAGCAATTCGTTTTATTATATAAAGTTCATTTAGGAAATTATTATTAGACAATGGGACATTTACTAGGCGGTGGATCATGGAGTGGAAGGCGGAGTCTTTTTGTGTTCACAAAAACACTGTTTTTGTGAAATCTCTATAAGGTTGTAGGGGGTACGAGCTAAGTTGTTTGCATTATTTACACTATTAAAATCGTGATAAACTTTTTATCTCGGCAAATCTGCAGAGCGCACAATATAAGTGTAGATATACTCAAGTGCCCTCTGTTCACTGCTCAACTCCGTGGAGGCTATTGACCTTTTAACCCAGTGAACTTCCCCTGCTTCACTGGGATATTCCCTCCGGGAGGGATAGGGGGGCGGGGGGAGAGAGGTGGCGGTGATCTGCTTCATTCAGGTTCCGGGATTCAGGGTTGGGAGAGTTATTTAAAGTGTATAAGACAATAGTCTAAACAATTTGGGATTCTGCAAAGAAAATCGTCTTATGTCGGGGATTTCTTTTCTCCTTTCTTTATTAATTTTTTTAATCAATGTTCACATTACAATAAGGAAGTTGAATCTTTTTTTTTTTTTTTATCAATGTTCAAGTGCAAACTTAAATAATATCTAGTATTTTTTTTTAAAATTTCGTTTTCATAATTAAATTAATTTTACAAGTTTGAATTTTATTAAGCCCGCGAAAACGCCGGCAAGAAACTTGCCACAGTTCCTAACATAGCAGTCGGTGAAAAGTGACGTTTCGTGTTTTTAAATTTAAAAAATAACCATTATGATGCTTTTTTTCGAAATTCCGGCAACTGAATTGATTAGTACTAGTTAATATCTCTAAAACTTTATTTTTTTCTTCCATATTAAGCGTGTCTCGATTTTGTAAATATTTTCCCTTATATTTCACACAATCAAGGACCGAGTGACATCACAAACTCTCCCGCACGGTATTATACTCTTGCCGGCGTTTTCGCGGGCTTTAATAAAATTCAAAATTGTAGAATTAATTTAATTATAAAAAAGGCTCTAAAAAAAAATTTTTTTCGCACTTAAGTTTGCATGTCATCTACATGAACATATTTTTTATAAGTCAAAATATTTTTAACTCATCTTCCCTATTGGTGAGCTATGAATCTCTCATTAGGATTTCCTATGTTCAGAGCACGCGCACTTTATAATATGATCATAGCAGAAATACAATTGACAACATTTTCAGTTCGTACCATTGGAAACGCATACTTATAAGTGAAGACGCTGTTTTTTTAACTAAAATACAAATATCAACACAATGTTACATTTAAAATACAAGACAATCATCATCGTACCAATGGAAATGCTTACTTATAAATTGGTTTTGATAAAATCTTTGATGTTAGATCTGTCTTAATCTTGGTTGATGGTCTAAGACTTGGTGTCTAATCTATTAGACCAGCGGTTGTCAACCTTTTGGAGCCTGCGTACCCCTTGAGTCTTACTACAATTTTGTGTACCCCGTAACCTCCACTTATCTTATGTACGTGTTTCCTTTGAAATTTGTTAATACCCTCGTCATTACATGAATTTAACAATCAGGTTACACACATACAAATAATGCAATTTTATACATAGTGTAACACGACTTCGGATTTTTTTGACCAGTGATTCTACATGCAGAATTGAACCAATTTTGTTCGACGTCTTTTTATTTCGGCGAAAAAAAATTCGTGTTCTCCGTACACAACTTCAAACTAACATTCGGATGAATTTTTTAACCTCTGAAATTGTCTAGAAAAAGTTTATCTTATTATCATCAGTTTAAATATAATCCCGATTTCCTGTTACACCATGTATAATCAATTATTCAATGTTTACATACAATCAATAAGACCCTCGAGGAAGCTTGGCAGAGCAAAATTTTCCAAAGTTTGTCTCAATTTCACATAGGTAGAGCCTATAGTCTGGTTCATCAGTCAGGCGATTGTGATATTTATTTTTAATAAACTCATAGGAAGAAAATTAAGTGACTGACTGACTTAAAGCGGCGAGAAAGGCTGCTAAACCACCGACCATAAACCGTTGAAATTTGAAAACGTTGAGCTGAGATTTAAAACCTACATTCGTGCCACGATATTACGTACCCCCAATTTTTGCTTCGCGTACCCCAAGGGGTACGCGTACCACAGGTTGAAAACTACTGTATTAGACTAATGGCCAAGGGAAATGCATTGAGAAACTTTTTTGCAAAGTATCTAAAATTTCTTTGGCCAAAAGTTGTTTTAGTTAAACGGATAAATAAGAGATTATGTCATTTGGTTCTAGTATCTCTAGTAATTTGGACGTTGTCAAAAGCAGTTCTGTATTTTGAGTTGTTAAGGTTAGGTGTACTTACTTTTTAATGTTATCATTATAACCAATTGTTTAGTATTTTAGGTCTTATTATCATAATAAAAGTTGACACTTAAGTAATTTTCATTTTAATTTTTCGAAGAAAACTTCTTCGGAAAGGTTTTCATTTTGTGATGTCATTATTTATTTTAATCCAATATGTAATCTTTATTTAATTTTTAAGTTTAGTATACATTTGTTCCTGATGAGGTGAACATCATTCACGAAACATGTAGATTGTGAATAAATAATAGTGATGTAAACAAAGTTATTTTGTCTTTTAATTAAAATAAGTAATTTTCGATTGGTAGATACCGTCAGCGTCGCCGTGCTGAAAATCCACCCATCAGAATCAACACGATGTTTGAAATGACTTTATTCGTGTTTGGTGACCAGATGTCAATAACCAATCTTTCTCTTCCCCTTGCCTTCCATTCGCCAGTTCCTTCAACCTCACGACTTTATTAATCTGTGTTTGGCTCGTTTGTCAGGTTAAAAAAAAGTAAAAAATAGATACAAAATATGATGATAACATATTAAAAACAGGTATAATTTGATAATTAGTCAACATTTCGTTTGGCATTATAGTGTCCATCATCGGGGCAGATGTGTAATGGTGTTGCAAATCTGCCCTGGTAATGGATAACACAATGCTGTCCGAAACGTTGGCTAAGGAAGGTGTCAGCGCAACATGGCGTAATAACCGAAAAATAAATAACAATTATTTATTTATTTATTTACGCCTAGTAAGGCTTTTACATAAATATAACAATATTTACGAAATTATACTCGTAAACAGAGCAGGAAGCGACTCTTTAAAACATTTGCACAAAATAAATATAAAGTAAAAATATATTGAATTTTTTTAAAAAATTTTAAAAATATATTGAATTTTGGGTACAAAATCGTTTTACGTCGCCTTTTCTTTAACTTTTATTTTTTTTATAGTGAACACCTCACAAGAATCCCAACTGCTCCCGTCTGGAGCCAGTGGGACTATGGCATCCCTAATTAAGTTATGTTGTGAGGCTGAAAGTAAGCGGGAAAGGGAAGGAGA
This sequence comes from Limnephilus auricula, assembly GCA_951813805.1. Lineage (NCBI taxonomy): Eukaryota > Metazoa > Arthropoda > Insecta > Trichoptera > Limnephilidae > Limnephilus > Limnephilus auricula. Next base: position 9,501,036 of record OX638409.1, on the reverse strand, counting down.
TGAGGAAGAGGAAGGTGGGGCAGTACCTGGCTATTCAGATCTAGTCACTAAACACGGCTAAAGCCGTTTCGAGAAACGTTTAAATTCTGAATGGTGGTCTTACACCGGGGCGATAATGAGAGTATCTTCCATTCTAAAACGTGCCGCAAATATGTTGGATATATATTTTTTTTTTTTTTTTTTAAAAGAAAGACAAACATTCCCGGGTTACGAATAACCCAACAACATTTGAAAATCTCCTACTACCACCACACTAAGCGGAAGATGTTGCTTGTGTTGTGGTGGAGGACTTAGCCAGCCGAGGAATCGAACACGGAACGCCTGGGTGGGACCCAAACGCGATGCCCACTGAACCACTGACTATATTATATATATTATATATACTATATTATTTTTAATTAATTAATTGTGAAATAACGCAAATTAATCCAATAAAATTTATTTGCGCACGCCGGGTTCGAACATGCGACCTTCGGAATGGGAGTCCAAAGCTTTGCCTCTGGACTACGCCAGCCGTCAAAGACCTTGCTCCAGAGGGTAAAGTTCTCTTTTCGTACCTTGTTGGGAAACCCTCCTCCCGCACCCAATTTCAGTCGGATTCACCATTTGCATATATTATGTAGTTCCACTGTCGCCTGGAATTTTGAAAATTTGTTCAGTATTGTATACAGTATTTCAATTTGAGAGGCGGGAATGGGTACCGCCGCCCCGGGAACCATTTATTAAATATCCAACACCTCTGCCATAGGTCACCCCAAGTGGTTTGCTACGTTTGGTGACTTAGCAGGGGTGCCCGGGTTCACTGGGTCCATTGTCTAGGTTTTGGCAACGGATGATCTAGACACACCAACCCTCACACATTTTTCCTTCCCAGAACTTCCTCTCCTTCCTTTCCTTAAAAATACCCTCCACACAGCATCCCCAAAGATGACATAGGCCTTGAGGGAAATTATTTTCCTCGAGGCCTCCTGTGTGGACGTAATGTAAAAAAAAAAAGTATAAAATAAACATTAATACAAATTTAAAAAAAAAAAACTTCGTTTGTATGAGTATTATGTCTCGCTACAATACCATTCCGATTCCAGCTCTACAAGTACTCGAGTCTACTACACTCTAGCCGGCTTGTCTTTGCAGGGCAATACATATTATGTTCCTGGGTTCTCACGATGACGAGTCAAAGCAGCTTACATAGTCAATATCGAGTAGTACGAGTACTACGTTGGCCGTTTGGTATATCTGGTTGGCATCTCGAGTCGGGAAACCCGATTGGCAACTCTTAGGGAATCGACACCGCCGCAGGTGCTTTCGGAAATTCAGCCGATTATTATCGTAATTAGCTAATAAGTGGAGAAGAGAAGATTGCTGTGGGAATTGTCATGAATTAAAGGACGAATTTTGGTAATTTTTTTTACAAAGTATGTGTGTGCATGGTTGTATTTTAATTGTGTGTGGAATGAGGTGTTGTGGCGCTATGTTCCGAAAAACGAGTGACTTATAAAAAAACATGTCATTAAATTGATCAATTTCGATATAAGATGGTATATCAAACCTTTTTTTGCTTTTAAATGATAAATAATATATAGGTAATTTAAGAATGCAGTTTTGGTTCATTTTGAAAGTATCTTTTGAATTTTTTGTGAACCATTTATAATTATTATTAAAAAAAATCTTTTTACACTTCTGGTATCGTAATTATGTACATCTCTATTAAAAACAATTTCATCCTTAAAATGTTTTGGCTTTTGGTTGTTCATGACTTTATGGACAAAAATTAACACATTAAATAACAGTCTCTTTTTTATTGGAATCCAATTTAACTGCTCTCTCATTTGATTAACCCTTGCGTATTTGCCTTTTCCCAGTATACATCTTATAGCTCTATTCTGTATAATATCTAGTTTGTTCAAATTTCCTTCATTGGCCAAATATTGTATAATATCGTAGAGCAATAATCAAAATGTGGAGCAAATATAGTTTTATAAAAGAGCTCTGTAGTGATTACATTTAGTTTATTTCTTAGTCTTCTAAGAAAATCTATTTTTTTTAATACCTTTTTTAGCACATATTCAAAATTTGCTGTGAACGTTAGTTTCGAATCCAGTATTACACCCAGGTATTTGATCTCATTTACTTTTTCAATTTTTTTATTATTTATTGCCAAATTTAATTCTGTGTTATGCATTTTATTTCCTATTTCCATATATCTTGTTTTGTTTACATTCAGTTTTAACTTGTTTAGTTTCAGCCATTTTGCTATATTTTGTAGGTATTCTTTTAATTTGTTAATTGCCTCACTTATTCGAATGAGAATCGGACTTTGTTCTGTTCCTTCTCACCTTTTTAAAATTCACGTCCTTGACTCCCCAGATTGTACATTCTGTGGTCTAGAAGTGGGAACTTTAGATCACAATTTTTTTGGCTGTCCCTCTCTAAACAGGTATCATCTCTTCTATCAGGCCTTGTCAAAAATTGCCTCACCTCCATTCAATATCTCATCTCTTCTAAGTCTGAACTCGACTCCAATATTCATTATAATTTTGACATTTCTTCATTTAAATAAAATTAATATTTAAATTCGCCTTTCACTTCTCCATATTTTAAACGATGGCCTAGAACACCCTTGAAGGGTGAAAGCCAGAAATAAATATAAAAAAAAATCTACGTAATCTTCACATGAAAATAGATATTTTATTTTTATTTTTAACTTAATGAGTTAAACCTCAAATTATAATATTTTGAAGATAATATTAGCGAAAGCCAATCGAAAATCCGAAAAAGATACGGATACATCTGAGACTCGAACCCAGGCCTCTGGCAATCCGGAGCAACGCGCTATCCACTGCGCCAACGTATCCCTATGCGATTCGGTCATTTTTAACTGTATCATACTTCGACTAAGAACCACTAACATTATTTTCATTTTCTTAATGCATATTTTTATTGGCTGCTATCTTTATGTATGATTGCAAGATTCAACTCGAACTAAATGCCATCTAGATAGTGCCAGGATAATTTTATCACTTTTTATTAAATTGCGACATCTATTGACTTTTTCTGCAAGTCTAGGATGAATTAGTTTTATTTTTAAGTTTTCAACTTAAAGAGTTAAACCTCAAATTATAATATTTTAATTAATGAAGATAATATTAGCGAAAGTCAATCGAAAATCCGAAATAGAAAAATCAGATATCAGAATCAGAATATTTTCTTCTACCATACCTAATTGATGGAAAAAAATCCAAAATATTGGAGGAGAAAACGTGGGAATAAAAACTCGATTTGACGATTTTATTCAGGTTGTCATTTATTAAATTTAATTCATTCATTTATTAAATCACTCATAACCAGCCTGATGTGGCATAGGTCACCCTGAGTGGTTTGCTACGTTTGGTGACTTAACAGGGGTCAATTATAGTAGAGGTCTGGGTCTCGGCGGCAGATGAAATGGCTTTTGCCGTATTTATTGACCAACTCTGATTAACCAATACCATAGGTCACCCCAAGTGGTTCACCAGGCTCGTTTTGACTAAGCAATGATGCCCAGGTTCATGGGGTTTGGTTTGTCTAGGTCTTGGCGGCAGATGTAATGGCTTTAGCCGTGTGTGGTGACCAGATCTGTGTAATACGTGATGTGGGACCAAATCAGGTACTTTCCTAACTTCCTCTTCCACCTATTGGGAATGCCATAGTCTAACTTGCTCCAGATGGTTAGGAGTAGTTGGGACTCTTGTGCGGCACTCACATTTTAAAAAAATGGCATGGTAATCTAGTTGACATTGTAATATCATCTTTTACTGTTATCTGTGCCATGATATCCTGTATATCTTTGCCGCCTGTGGGACAAGGAAGTAAGCAGAGAGCTATGTGTTAAAAGGTAACATCTGCCAACTTCCCACATCTAACTTACAGCTTACAGCTTACAACTGGGTTCAAACCGCTTCTCTATCTTACAGCCATAGTGGTGGGTGTGTTAATGATTCGCACGCGTATTTTATGGTGAAATTATGGTAAATTGTTTATATAAACCATATTAATATCTGTGGGACTGAATAGTTCGTAACACGACTTCCGAGTACACGAGAGAGACAGGTAGATGGTAGGGTATTTAAACCATTGTCGTAGGAAGTCTTACTCTCTCACACGTCAAGTCCAATCTCAAGCTATCCTTCTTGAGGAAGATTATAAAACGTTACAATAAATCCTTCAAAAAGTGCAGCCACAATTTTCACTCGTAGAATGCCTAAATGCCTCCAAATATCAAGATATTTAGGGAGAGCGTACCTTGGACTAAGTCAATGAAGTAGGTACTTGGGACAAGTTTTACTAATCGCGTCATTAGTTATTTCTGTAAATTATCTACAGGCAATAAAATACTCCTATACAAGACCACTATCAGAACCATCTTTTCATACGCCACACATATTTGGGGAAAAAAAATAACAGAAATAATATTACATAATAAGAGAATGTATTTAAAATGAATACAAGTGTTATTACGTTGTTTTAGGTCGATATTAGTTCCTAGCTAGGCAGATTGCCTGTTCTAAGGAACCAATGTGTGTAAAGTGTCAAATGCAATTTAAATCTTCTTTTTTTTTAAAATTAATACCTATATGCTAAGTTTTTACTAAATGTGCCATTCATAGGTAACCATGTATCGTTTTAAGTCACATTATATAATAGTTTTTCAGACTCCTCCCTACCCAAGCCAATCAACCATTTAGTTATTATTGAACCAATGCAGGACATTTTGCAATTTTAAATATTTAAGTCTGGGGGGATTTTATCGTATAATTTCGGTCCCAGATACGCATACGTCTTTTGATACTTTGCCGTATTGCTCCCTGGGACGAAGAGATCCTTTCTGTTGTGACTTCTTGTATTGTATTTGTGGTCAATTTTATTAAATTTTTCTATATTTTTATGTACATGGATACTAATCTTTTTTATGAAGTTTTGACGAACATCAAGAACGTTAAATTTTTTGTAGAGTTTGTCGCTTGAGAACCTGTGGGGTTTACCCATAATGACTCTAATTACGGATTTCTGGGCCTTTACAAGCAGTAGTTTACAATAGTTTTAATATTTTGTAATTAAGCTCAAAGTTTAAACTTTTTAATACTTTTAATATTTTGTAATCAATAGCAAAGTTACGACTTAGACGTATATTTTTGAAAGATTTTATTCCTAGGTGCCTCTTTTCTTATTTCTACGTTTTTAATTAATTCAAAAATAAAATCCCTACAAACCCTGCAAAAACAAAGTTAGTCTACACAAAGATACAAATATTCTCCTGATAAAGGGAACTGTTTATAATTTTTATATCACTTGCAAAACCATTTTATGTATGTCGACTTACCTGGCCACAAAAACGACGCCAATTATTAATTCAATACTCAAATATATAATACCAAAAACGGTCCTCTGATAGGAGTAACTCCTCTATCATCTCTGCATTTGGATTAAGAGGGTATTACTCATTTTAGTCATTTATAAATCAAATTCTAGACGTATTGACCCTTTTTTACAAAAAAACAGAAATTGATTTTGGAAGATTGTTATTTTATCTGGTACACGAAATTTTAAAATTTTGGAAAATTAAGTGTATTTTTAACATACTATGGTTATACCGTTGGTCGTTGGCAGATTTGCTCAATTTTCAAATTTTCAAATCATATAATCATTCAAAACACAATTATTTAGTATTTATGATTTTTCAATAATGTCTAAACAAAATAAGTGTGTAAATTATTTTTTTTAATATTTCAGTTTGTAAGATATTAAATAAATAGAAAATATGAGATTTTTTTTCTCAAAACACGCAAACAAAACAAAAAGTAACTAAAAATATTAGACGGAGCGCGCTAATAGGTTAATAAGACATTTTTTGATTGTGTCTTCATCTAGCGTTTCTCGTCTTCTAAGGATTATTGCAATATTGGAAAACATATTTATGAGGACATTATATTTAAAACACTGGATATTTTACATTTGCTTCGCCCATTACTGTTGATATTACATTTATGACAAGATTAGTGGCAAAAGTATCGCACAATATCGCATACTTCAATCCTCTGTCTCGAATGTGTCGTCTATACAATACAATTGAATGTGACCTTATAGATATCTTTGCAAACAGTCTCGCATATTTTAAAAAACAAATTAACAATCTTCTACCATGATACGTCTATTGTTTTATCATTATATCTTTCCTTTATCTTTTTATATCTTCTCTTTCTCTGTACAATTTCTGTATTTTGTATCTCATGTTATATATATATTTTTATTATTATTATCAGTCATTTTCACTACTAGCATCACCGCCTAGTAACAACTAAACCTTGATTACGCATGCTGTGAACATTTTTAATTAGAGTGTTAATATCTGGGCACATCCCAACGCAATAATATTAATGTAATACTTGTTAACACTCTGTGAATGTTTCAAACAATAAATAAATAAATAAAAGTAGATATTTATTTGTACAGACTGGAAAATTTAGGACTCTTCAGGACTAAAGAATTTTTATAAGCCTACAAGTTCTTATTGGCTTAAATTTTTATTCAATTAGTTATTTAAAATGACAGGGCAAAATGGCGCGAAATTTTGACTTTATGGGTACGACTGTCTGAGTTTTAAGTTTAGCTCTAAATTCTATTAGACTAGAAGGCCTGCTTGCAAGGAAATTAACGTTATACTTTATCAGCCGGTGGTATCGGATCGAGCCTTGTATGTCCAAACTACCATTCCAGGCCTAGTAGGAAGTCTCGGGCCGAACTCGAGGCCATTAGAATCCTCCTATAACCATCAGCGCATGTAACATTAAAGGACTTATCGGCTCGTGACGTCATAATAAACGTTAACATGTATTCAATATGTAATAATAGTAATGTACGAGTGCAATATTAACTTGAGTTGGTATGTGGGAGTATGCAGTGAGGTGGGAGCATCGTGAAATGTTGAGATAAAAGACAGTGGTGGTATATTATGTACTTCCGTGCCCCAGGGCAAATCTGTTAAGCGAGTTTCATTGTAGCGTAGTGCCAGTTTGATTTTGATTCTGGAGATTGAGGATTCGATTCCCGCGTATCGCATATATAAAATGTCATCATTATTTTAGAAAAAAGGATATTATTTTCTTTAAAGTAATTTTTAAAATAATATATAATTATATTATTTGATATCTAATAATTAATTATTTAATTAAATAAATTAAATATGTATTAAATTTAAATCTATTTTTAATAGTTAATTAAATTATTCATTTTAATTAATTAAATATTATTAAATAATAAAAATAAAATAAAAACATTAATAAAAATAAAATAAAAACATTAATAATAATAATTTTAATTTATATTGTATATAAAAATGCAAAAATCAGTCATTTTAAATACATGTAGAATTACGAAAGATTTTTTAAATATTTATATTGAGGGATCAGTAGGATTTATCGGTCAAATTAGGAATTCCACAGAGCCGAACATATATATATAATACACTTGCATAACGTGGATTTACTAGATGATCATTTATATGGAAAAGTGTATGAAAGGGTTTAGTTTTTCCTATGGGAAAAACTAAACCCGTTCCTGAAAATCTGGTGATAAAAAAAATTAAATAATTATTTATTGATTAATGAATAATTAAATATTATAATTATAATATATAATTAATTCATTTTAATTTTCGTTAATTATTAATTTAATTTTAATTATAATTAATTTTGCTTTATCATTAAAGAAACCATTGGTTTCGAAACATATTGATAATTTTAATAAAATGAGTGTTGTGTAAAAAAGTGATTTGTGTTCATTTAAATAATTTTTAACTACCGTAATTAATTAAATAAAATTTACTTGGGCACGGCGGTATTAAAACCCGCGACCTTCGAATTGTTAGTCGAGAACCTCACTCCTCGACCACGGAGGCCGTTAAAGCCAAGAACTGCCCTTAACTTGGAATCTAAAATAACATCTGAATTAAATGGTAACCGACGAGTTGATCGAAAATCAATTCATCGAAAGAAAATTTACAAAATACACAAAAAAAGGTTAGGTTAGGTTAGGTTGAATTTTAGTTAGTTGAACTCGTTTTCGATGAAGTCGTTTTCGAAGAACTCGCCGTGAACCGAATTAAATGGAAGAAATGTTTGTTATTTTGCACTAATAATATTCGTACTAAATCTATTTACATATATGTGTTACAATGTTCGCAAATCCGAGGGCAGTCCCGTTTGCAAAATAATTTAAATGCAGATTTCTCTAATTTCTATATCTGCCTCGATGCATTTTGATCTAAATCTCATGCTAATGCCCCTTGCACAACTGTAACCCATTTCAATGATAATTTATTGCACATAAATCAACATTATTGTCGCATAAAACGATAGAAAATCATGTACGAACCGCGGACGGAGACCCCGGTCTTTGAATTCGTTTTCTTAGCACCACTGTAGAAAAATTACCCGCACAGTTCACAATTCACTAATTAAATAACTTTATAATAGTTAGGATATTTTTTTACATTTAATATATCTTACTAATATTATAAACGCGAAAGTTTGTATGGATGTATATATGTTTGTTACTCTTTAAATCGAAATTTAACGAATGGATTTTAATGAAACTTTACAATAATATAGCCCATACATCAGAATAACAAATAGGCTATAATTTATAAAGCTAGCTATTAATTTTCAACAAATTGAAAATAATAATTATCGTTTAATAGAAAATGTCAAAATTTGAGAATGACATTTCGCAAAACAATGATTAATAAATCAAAATTCTATTTTAGAAAATATTTTAAATTAGTGAATTTTATTTGAAGTACTTGCCTAATACTTTGAATCGAATCAAGATTTATAGATATTTTAATTAAATAGGTTAAGAATTTTGGTAAAAACGTAGATGGGACCTAGGAAAAGAAAATAGATTACTCGAAGTACTAATCCTACGCAGACGAAGTCGCGGGCAGAAGCTAGTATATATATATATATATATATATATATATATATAACAATGCATTTAATACATAAATTAAATACCTTGAAGGCCGGCGTGGTCAAGAGGCAAGACTCTTGACTCCCAATCCGAAGGTCGTGGGTTCGAATGCGGTGGGCACAAATAGATTGATTTGTTTTCACAAATAATTAAATAAACGTAATATAAAGCATATTTGGGGCACGTCCAGAGTGGCAGATACTCTCGATATAGCCCTGGTGTAAGACCACCATTCAGAATTGAAACGTTGCTTGAAATGGCTTTAGCCGTGATTGGTGACCAGATCTGAATAGCCAGGTACTTCCCCACCTTCCTCTTTCCCATCTCCTTCCCCTCCCCCTAACTTCAGCCTTACAACATATCCCAATTGAGGATGCAATAGTCTCACTGGCTCCAGACGGGAGCTGATGGGACTCTTGTGCGATATTCATATATTTAAAAAAAAGAGTTTTGTTTCTGCTAGACTTTGGCCTAAATTTGAAGATAATTTTTTCGACAGCTTTTTTTAAGGGTACACAGAAGACCTTGAGGAAAAAATCCCTTAGGGCCTTTGACGTCTTTAAATTGCTGTCTGGAGGGACTTTTCAATAAAAGGAAGGAGATGAGTTCTGGGGAGGAAAAATCGTCTGAGGGTTGGTAGGATTCTAAGGGTTGATGGGTTCAGGAGTGACGAACGTATAAATCCACAGGAGGGGTCAAAAAATCTATAAATGGTTTCCGGGGCAGTTCCCATACCCTCCTCCCAAATTGAACCTATAATAATATAATATTTTTTACGAGAAAATTATTAAAATAAAACGTTTTATATTCGAAATAAGTAGTACTTTTGTTTACATTATTAATCTAAATGACTACATTCTAATTAAGAGGGTATTACCCGAGAATACCCGAATTTAGTAATTTTAAAAATCAAATTCTAGACGTATTGACTCGTTTTTACAAAAAAAAAATGATTATGAAAGATTGTTATTTTATGTGGTAAACGCATTTTTTAAATTTTGAAAAACTAAGTTAATTTTTATATACCTACTAAGGTTATACCGTTGGTCAATGGCAGATTTGTTCAATTTTATAACGAAATATACAGAAAAATAAAACAATACATAATCTAGTAAAGACACTTTTCAGAGTTTTCAATTTAGTTCAATTAAAATCATTAAAAAATAAATCCGAGAACGTGTTTTGTGACGAAAATACCCAAGTTTTTCCATTTATTTAAGGTAAAATATTTAAGAATTTTTTTTACACACCTATTTTATTTTTAGATATTATTGAAAAATCATCAATACTTATGATCATAAAATACTTACAAGAAGTACACGATATTTAATAATATTTATCATCGTGCGTTTGAAGCATTTTAATTCCTTACTTGAATGTAGGTACACCTTTATAAAAGCAAGTTTTGAACGAAATAAATCGATATTAAATTATTAATTTTAAAATATTGTTACGGGGAATAATCGATCTTTGTCATCAACCTGTACAGTTGAAAGCATTTTTAAACTTTTATTGTCAGCCGCTGGTTAATGGCTTTGAAGTAAATTAGGATGTAGTGATTTTTCCATGTTTAAGAAAACTTTATTTATTAAGATTTTAATCTGCTAACAATTATCATTATCAACGTAATATATTCTGGAAAATTATTTATCCCGTGATTTTTCACGGTAGCAATATTGGTTAGGCATTGTAATTTGTTTTTTTGTTTTTGTTTGTTAGAAAAAATATAATTTTATTGCAAAATAGGTGATTTGGCGGTCTCTTTGGATTATCGGAGACACTAAAATGTATTATGATTTCTACTTTGTTTATGTAAAGTTGACAACTGGCTTGTGCCTATTTCATAATTGGTAAAATTTGTGCAGATATTATTTTAAGTAGATTGAAATTAATGAAAGGCCTCCTACGTTGCATAGATCAACATACAAGGTTGGCGCTTTTTGTTTTCCCTTGAGATTTATCGGATAGCCATTTTTTGTAATATATTATCCGCGAAAGATAGATTCTATAATCATATTTTTGGGTATTACGCTCAGAGAGTTCTGGGGTTATTTACACACCCCAGGCTCGCATATTATTTTACAAGTATTATATTATCGACGGTCGTGAACTAGAAGTTTAATAGGAGAGAAACTCCTGCAGATTTGATCTGATAGCGAGAATGTTATTCTGTCACCAAATCGTATCTACCGACTCGTCCTGAACAGTCTAAATACTGCTAAATGTAATTAACAATTGATGCGATATCTATCAAATATTTGTAGTACAGCTTAGAGTACCTCTAAAAATATATATCGTGGATTAACCTGTTATTTTAATAAAATAATCACTTGTGGGGCGGGTACGGGTACCGCCGCCCCGGGAACCTTTTATTGCTTAACTTTCTCTCTTTCCTTTCCCTAAAAAGAGCCTCCATACAACATCCCCAAAGATGACATAGGCCCTGAGCTGTGTAGAGCTAACGTAAAATATTATTTTTGGGGTGTTATGCCGTGTTGCGGTAAATGCTTCTTTAGCCAAAATTAAATCACAATAGTACTTTTCGCCGTGAAAATTTAAATCATTACTCTTTATTTGAAGTTAAATTTTTTTATTTTAAATAAAAAACGAGGTAACTAATTATAGACTGATATGCAAACTTTCAACAATTCCAAAACTCTTTGAGAAACTGATTCTGGATAAAATAATTACCTCATTTAAAGATATTATATGTCCTGAACAACATGGTTTAACAACCGGCAAATCAACACTAACTAACCACATTCTGTATCAAAATTTCATTTCCGATGCAATGGCGAAGAAGCTTCAAGTTGACTCAATTTACACTGACTTCAGCAAAGCGTTCGACAAGGTTTGTCACGCTATTCTTGAAGAAAAACTGTCTAAAGCTGGTGTTTGTGGAAACATGTTGCATTGGTTTATAAGCTATCTTTCAAACAGAAAACTTAATGGGGAATCATCGTATGATTTTTTTGCATCCAGTGGTGCTCCGCAAGGTTCCCACATTGGACCTGTATTATTTATCTTTTTTGTGAACGACATTTGTAATATTTTTAAAGACATCGACGTACTTATGTTCGCAGATGACTTAAAACTTTTTAAAGTAATTCGAAGCCTGAACGACTGTTATATTCTCTCGGCAAACTTGTTAAAATTAGTTGAGTGGTGTAGCGATAACAAGCTATACCTTAATGTCAATAAATGCAAACTATGAGATTTTTAAAAACAAAAAATCCGATTTATTTCAATTACACAATGAATAACATCATTCTCGAATTTGTTTCCGAAATTAATGACTTAGGTATTACTTTCGACTCCAAACTTAGCTTCATACCACACATTGAAAATATTGCAAAGAAGGGTTTAAAAATGTTAGGTTTTGTACTAAGAGTGGCTAAAGATTTTACCAAAATTAAAACATTAAAACTTCTGTACACATCACTAGTGAGGAGTCAAGTTGAATATAATTCAACTGTATGGTCTCCCCACTATAATGTGCATTCACAAACAATAGAAAGAGTACAAAAAAAATTCCTAAGCTTTTTAAATTATAAACTAAAAATACCGAAAGAACAAAAAACTACCATTTTCTACTACGATTATCTAATCTATTAAATTTGAGTGACAGGAGAATTGTTTTTGATCTAATATTTCTATTTAAAATCTTGCATAATATAATTGATAGCCCTGAATTCTTATCGCTCATAAATCTTAATGTGCCAGCCAGAAATACAAGGTCAGTACTACCATTTTATTGTAGTATTACTGCGACCAGAGCCCAATTCAATATACCACTACAGAGAATTCAAAACTTGGGAAATATGTATTCGCACGTAGATATATGGAAAGTGTCGCTGATACAATACAAACATGAAATTATTAAATCATTCATGTCAGAATGTGAAATCAGACGTGTTTAACATTAGTTACTGTTATTTAAAAGATTCCATAATATTTTGATGTAGCATATTCTTATAATGTAGGAGCTGTTGCACATATTTTTGTATTATTTCTATTTCTCTATACTGTAAAAACTTGTTACTCTCTTGTTACTTTCTTGTATTACTCATCTGTAAATTTCTAATATTAACTTACACTATATATTATGATTTTTATGCCATCTGCAATTTAAAAACTGGTTGCAGTTTAATTTATTTTTAATTTTTTCTCTACCATTTTTATAATTTTAATTACTATAAGTTTATATTTCTTATTTAAACATTGTATTACATATATATCACTGTATTATATACTTATTATGTAAAAGCCCATCAGGGCGTTGAAAATTAATGATAAATAAATAAATAAATAAAAAAGGATTCAAAGTATTTGTCTAAAGAATCGTCACCATCTCAATGACAATTCTTTATTCAAACTTTCTTCAGATAGGTAGGTACCATAATATGATTGACTCAAATTCGACAGCTCGTGCGAACTCTGCTGGGATAAAAATATAGTACCACTTACGCCCACCACCTTGAAACAAAAACGGAATGTACAAACAAATTAACAGACAGACGAAATGTAAAACGATCGAGATAAAACAATTATTTTGTTGATGTCGCTATTTTTTTGGTATATTATGTAAACGAGCATCATTTTAAATAAAAGTCATTAATCTTAAAAGTTTTAGACGCGAATAATTCATTTACAATACGTGTTGAGCTATAAAGGCCGACAAGTCCTGATTATAAATGCATAAATCTTCGGTCAACAATATTTGGAGTGTGACTTAAAATATATCAGTGGGTGGCTGCAGTGAATAGAGGACAGTCAGTACTTAATACACATTGACCGGCGCAAATGCCTCAATACATCCCGTGTCCTGTGTTAAGGCTTTCACGCTGATCTGTCCAGTAACGTGTACAAGTAAAGTATGTAGTTTACTTCCTCACCCCTTTGGTGCTCTGTCATAGTGGGGCGGGTGTTCCATTGAAGGCTTTGGAGATAGAACCTTTTTGGCAGGGGTGGATTAGCTACACGGAGAAAAACTTATTCTAAAATACGATCATTTTATTCGTAAAAACGGTTTAAAACGGGACTGAAATTCTTACGAACAAATTAACAGGGTTTCAATGTTTATTGGCGGGAACATGTAAGAATAATTTGTTGGTATTCGTTATTTCGAACGTATACCAACAAATTATTCTTACATAAACACTGTTAATTTGTTTGTAAGAACTTCAGTCCCGTTTTTAACCATTTTACGAATAAAATGGTTGTATTTTAGAATAACATTTTTCTCCGTGTATGTTTTTATTCCAGCAATACTGGGAGGATAGTGCAATCCAAGTCTGCCGTATTACATGAATAACTATAACACAGAGAAAATTACGATTTCTAAAAGAAGAGAAGAATTTAAATGAAATTACATAATATTAGGTGGGTAACTAATTAAAAAACAAAATTAAAATACAATTTATCACATAAATTAAAGAAACATTATTTTAAACAAAATTAATAAAAAATATTATAGGATCGTCCATCAGGGATGTCGCTTCATCATTTAGTAGGGAGCTGAGCCACTCGGATGCTGCCACGACAATGATGTTGAGTGATTTCCGTGTCCTGCTCCAGAAGCTGGCTAGTCGGTGGCGAAGTAAGGCTGGGAATGAGTGCACCCTCCCTTCAGTGAACATCGTGGAGGCACTACAGAACCTTATTGCGCAAGTTGCCTGTATGCATTATGGTAGATTCAGACTGGGTCGACGTCAGTGCCCATCGCTACGCCTAACAATATCTGGACTGCTTAGCAACCATAGATTTTCAATGAAAATTTATGTTTTAAAATCACATTGACCACACGCATCGCGACGTGCGATGTCTGTGGCCATTTTCATAGAAAATGTATGGGTTGCTAAGCATTGTTTGAGTAGCGATGAGTACGTACGTCGTCCAGTCTGAACCTACCATTATTTTAGCACACACTCAATTTGTCTTTCAGAATTTTTAGAGCAAACTATCATCGACCCAATAGCTTTTTGGTTAGATATGTTTGAATAGCTGGAGGTATACAATTTAATTTCAGTTTCATTGGTTTACGCCACAATTTTAAAAAGAAACTGAGCTAAAACTGATTTAACTATGTTTGTTGTCCTGATCTAAGAATAATAATGTTTGGATAATTTATTTTCGTGAGAAAATCACCTCAAGGACGCTGTACAACTTCGTTTATACATTGAATATATACATTAAGATTGGTATACATTATGAAGGTACATTATAACTAAGATTGATATACATTATAACAAAGATTGATATACATTATGATGGTGCATTATAACTAAGATTGATATATATATAACAAAGATTGTTATACATTATGATGGTGCATTATAACTAAGATTGATATATATTATAACAAAGATTGTTATACATTATGATGGTGCATTATAACTAAGATTGATATACGTTATAACAAAGATTGATATACATTATTATGGTGCATTATAACTAAGATAGATATACATTATAACAAAGATTGATATACATTATGATGGTGCATTATAACTAAGATTGATATATATATATATATATATTATAACAAAGATTGTTATACATTATGATGGTGCATTATAACTAAGATTGATATACGTTATAACAAAGATTGATATACATTATTATGGTGCATTATAACTAAGATAGATATACATTATAACAAAGATTGATATACATTATGATGGTGCATTATAACTAAGATTGATATACGTTATAACAAAGATTGATATACATTATTATGGTGCATTATAACTAAGATAGATATACATTATAACAAAGATTGATATACATTATGATGGTGCATTATAACTAAGATTGATAACTGTGAAGAATCCAGGCAGTTTTCTACTCAGCCATTTCGTGTTATTGTGAAGGATGAATTTTCCCAGAAATAATATTTGAAATACAATTTGAGAAGTCGAATGCTTTGGTCCACCTTCTGCTTGGCGGACCGGAACGAGAGAGACTGGTTAAGGGAGACCTAAATTAGACCTCTCCAGCTGGAAACTCTCCACCCATCGCCTTGCGCTGCTGTGGGAGGTAAGGTTTCGTACGTCCATCACACTTGGACAGAACTAATAATACCTCTTTATCATTTCCCTAAAAAGACCTTCCACACAGCATCCCCAACGATGATAGGCCCTCAGGATTTTTTTTAGGAATTGGAGATATTGTAAAAAAATATAAATCATTAAGTTAATAAAATATCATCGGGCAGCAAAATGACAATGACATTTACTCGGAATAGTCCGAGTAAATGTCATCGTTCTACCTAGTTCGTCCCCGAACCCTGGACATTGCTTATCCCAAATTAACTGGACAGCGGTCACTAATCTCCGCCTTTGTGATAGAATTGTGTCGCATTATTCGGAGGCTTTGTCCGTGTTTTGAGGACCGACTCTACTGGTCTGTAGGATGTTCATTGTAGGGATTAAGTGAAAAAACGACCACCTTTTAGCGCAAGAACATGTTTTTTTTTAAAGATAACAGATTGACCAACTCTTTTGACGTTTTGCGGTGCGTGCGTTATGTTTTGAAATTTTGCACTGATGGCATGTGGAAATGGATTTAAAGAAAGTAATTGAATAATTTGTACAGCGTCGTTTTTGTGAAAAACTACCCCAAGGATGCTGTTGTAATGGCAGCCAGATGATAATAATTTTAATAAACCTATTCCTTTCTTTAAATAATTATTTTATTTATTTATTTAAACGCCCATAGGGCTTTTACGTACATAAAACAATACATGCTTTGATTAATTACAGTAAAGAGTTAGAAGTGAATAAATTACAGGTAAGTAACAGAAAATATACAGACATATAACATAATTTAGATAAAATATGAGTTTGCAAAATGTAGGTAAAACAGAATATAAATAAAGTAAAAATAGATAGGCCTGCCAATATCCTCCAAATCAACAATAATAGGTATTAATAAAAATGTATAAAATTGGTATTTACAATAGTTTATGAATTAAGTAGGAATAGTTCGCACATACGGCGTTTAAAGTTTGCCAAATTAAAATTATTGTCAAATACATCAATATTGTTTAAATATTGGTTACCAAGACTATGTATTAGTTGTATTGGGGAATGCAATTTATAGTTAGAATGAGATGTGTGTGTGTATAAAATGTGTTTCTCTGCAAATAAGTGCAAGAGTTCACAGCAATCAAATTTAGAGTTTAATAATTTTAATAAAAAAGTTAGGTCGGTTATTTTTTGTCTGTTTTCTAAAGTTGGAATATTTAAAATATTCATTAATGGTAGGTAATTTATGCGCTCTAATGGGATGTTAGGTTTAAAATTAAGAAATCTTAGAAATTTTCTTTGAATTCTTTCAATATTATGGATATGAATTTTGTAGAAGGGCGACCAGACTGTTGAGTTATGTTCGATTAGGCTTCTAACCAGGGATATGTACAACAATTTTACGATTCGTCAAGATTCAAAGTTTTTAATTGTTTGTAAAATAAATCTAATATTTTCATACCCTTATTTACAGTTTGTTGAATTTGGACCGTGATAATAAATAATAATGTAAATAATGCAGGGGTATTGTTATGAAATACATTTGAAACATGGGGAAGGTACAAATATATCTCGAAAAATCTTTTTAACCTACTATTTTGCATCTTATTTGGAACATTTTACATTTTTTTAATAGATCCCATTCTTAATAATATGTTTCACTAGATGAGAGAGATGTAAGTATTTTTACTTTACTAACACAGAACCGCGAAAAATCGCAAGATATTATAATTGTAAGGATTTTGTGATTTATGGATTTATGAAGTAATATAAATATATTTTTGTTGACAAATAATAAAAGAGACGATCAGAAGAGTTGGTAAACTATAAAAACCATTAGTGAGTCGGATTTAAATATAAATGAAAGAAATATTTTCACGTTTCAAATATACGAGTAAAATTATTATTTAAATTAAATAGTTTTCGTGCCTACTTTAGCGCTTGTATGATATAATTATCCTTTTTTTTAAGATACACTCGTCTAACTTCAACAATATATTATAAGGACAACGAAAATCATATTTTTAAATAGGAAAATTTTAATCGTTCCAAAGTTCTACCTCTCGTTACTCCCTCAACCCCCAAAGAATTACTACATCATTGCAATTAAAGATAATTTTTGCATTATCTGTCAAAGTATTGCAAAGATTCTATTTGCTTTTTCACTTCTAAATATATAGGTATTAATTTTAAAATCCCTTAGCATAATTACGAACTGCCCCTGCAAAAATTTTAAAATTATTCCATCGCACAAATAGTCTAGTTTTCGCCACCAGTAATCCTTTTATTCTTGACCAAATGCATTGCAAATCCACATTTAATGAAGTGTTAAGGAATAAAACGTTTAAAATTTGCGGTTGAAGTGGTTTTCTATTCGAGCGTGTTTACAAAGCGACGAAAAAAAATCAATGGACCGGACACTCGGCGGACGGAGAAACTGCAGAAAAATGTATCTACTAATCTTACTAATATTATAAACGCGAAAGTTTGTATGGATGTATGTGTGTTTGTTACT
Source organism: Limnephilus auricula (assembly GCA_951813805.1). Lineage (NCBI taxonomy): Eukaryota > Metazoa > Arthropoda > Insecta > Trichoptera > Limnephilidae > Limnephilus > Limnephilus auricula. The sequence continues at coordinate 9,482,487 of OX638409.1, read as the reverse complement.
CTTTCACGCAAAAACTACTAAATGGATTTGAATGAAACTTCACAATAATATAGCTCACACATCAGAATAACATATAGGCTACAATTCATAAAGCTAGCTATTTTCCATATATTACAAATAATAATTATTGTTTAATAAAATATGTCTAAATTTGAGAATGACATTTTGCAAAACAAAGGATAAATCAAAATTCTATTTTAGAAAATATTTAAATTAGTGAATTTATTTGAAGTACTCGCCTAATACTTTGAATCGAATCAAGAATTATCGATATTTGAAATAAATAGGTATTAAATGACTTTTGGTATAATCATAGAGATGGGACCTGGGAAAAGAAAAGATTCTATTCGAAGTGTTAATCCTGCGCAGACGAAGTCGCGGGTCAGAAGCTAGTGTATAATAATTTTGATTTACATGAATACAGCCCAAGAGACCCAACTGCTCGGAACCAGTGGGACTATGGCTCCCATATTTTTTTTTACTGTAGTTATAAAACAACTTTACAATGTAATAATAATATGATACATATCATTCTTAAATAACTAATTTACTTACTCAGTTACTTGAAAAATATTCTGGGGTAACTGGGGAGCTAGTCTATTTACTTAAATATACTTAAAGATAGTAAGAGTAGGTACAATAACAGAATATTTTTTGCCGAAATTACGTATTCCAAATCTAAGTTTTTTTACGCAACGAATGTTCTACCAAAAGGAGAATAGGATAGGGCATTAATCTTAAGTTGTTTCAGGGACGTAATGTTCTGCTTTTTGCCGATGACATTTGCAAAGAAATATCCAATATAAGCCTGTCTAATCTAACAGTCAATAGCTTTTCTCTCCTTTTATTAAATCAGGTAGTCAGTAAATTGTTAAATAGCTTTGGATCCAGATAATAGTGAATTCGGATCAAATTTGTAGTCGATTTTGAGGAATAGCTTAGTGAAAAGATAAATATGAATAAAAATAATAATTAAATATTATAGAGAGTGGTGATTAATTATTTAAAAATATCAAAACAAACAATTATATAAAACTAGAAATATTTATCCCTGTCTGTGGCGGGAGACACAACAGTAGCTTTGTAACAAACCTCACATACAAAGATGGTTTTGCACGATAGTTCTTAAATTTCAATCGTATAGTTGCTAGGGTAATAATACTATAGATGAAATTTTAAAATTAATTTAGAATTGTATTAAAAACGAATTACATATTTTAAAAAATAAATATTCATAGGATAAAGAGGTTGTTTAAATAACAAAAAATAATCATTATAAATGTAAGTATTTATTGATATGAAAATAAACTTAAGAAATGGCTATTTAAAAAAAAAAGTTGGTTATAAATATCTAATATTTAATTGATTACTAACATTTTTTCTAATTTCTAAGTAATCTAATTGTAAATCTCTTGTGTTTTTGTGATATACGTGGTTTTATACAAAGTGATTTGTTTCATTTTATTAAAAATGATGCCACAAAGTGTATTTGCGAAGATTGAAGAAGTAAATATATAAATTGTTTGTTCAATATTTTCTAGTGATTAAAAATATTTCTAAAGCGAAACCGGGTAATAATTACTGATTACTTATGGTTTTTATATCCAATATATGGTTTATTTACAATATGAGACGATGTTAATTTTTGCAACATTAAATAATCGTCTTTTACAACGTTATTCGCTTTCTCTCATCTCCCTTACAATACGTCGCGTGCGCAAACCTCTCTATGGATCCTTTCGGCCCCTCGGACAATGGTCACAGCCCACGGACGGACAATGACGGAGGCTTAGAGCCAACAATGTCGTTGGCAACAATGCCAATTCAGCAACAGTTGTACAGAGCAGGCAAGGTGTGGAATCCATCAATGTCCTAGGAAAGGTGCTCAGATTCTTGTTAACAAGACGCCTCAAATGTGTATTTATTTATTTTTTTTATTTATGTAAACGTCCATCGGGCTTTTACGTATATGGCAAAACTATTTTTTTTTTAAATAACAAAGAAAGAATTGACCAAATACAAGTAACACAAAATATTAGAAACAGAATACAGATTACATAAAATGTAAAAGTTTGACAAAAGTAGGTAATATTATATATCTACATTACCTAATTTTTTCAACTTTTACATTTTATGATATTATTATAAATTAAGTAAAAAAAGATAATCTACGTATATCCTACAAATGAACACTAATATTAATAAAAGGAGCACTAACGATAATGTTTTACGAAACTTTAACAGTTGTTTAATTTTAAAATTAGAGATGGCAGCACTACCGGTTGTATCTGGTACGTGGAGTGATCGTGTACGATAGATGTTAGATAGATGTGTATTATTTATTTTTGTTAATATTATTTTTAGAAATATGAAGGGAATAATATATTTATTCATTTAATCTATTTATCTCCGTAAACAGTTAAAAGCATAAGAAAATATTAGATATTTTTATATATGTGGCAAGTTTTTGAAGAATGTTTTTTTTTATTTATATACATAATAAATAAATAAAAAAAAATTTTTCTAAAAAACTGGCTTTAAAATAAATATTTTATAATATACATATTAAACATACAACCTAGGTAAGAATCGTGGCTCCCTTATCGGACAGCTCCTCTTTTATACGTGACCATGATGACCTTAAATATAATATTTTGTGAATAATATATTAAGTTATGTACACATTATAAAAAAATAAAATAAAAAAGAATCATAAATTCGTATCGGATCGGATACAAAATGAAAAAAAAACTCTGAAGGATATAAAAGTAAGAGATACAAGTTCACACATATTATCTATAATATACAATTTAATGTTTGTTTGTTTGTTCTTACCTTATGCGCAGACATACCGTTCATCAATAAATATACAATTTTTACATGTTATACAGTGTTAAGATGGTAAATAAGAATAGCTTTTCATCACCATAAAGATACCATAAATTATACCACAAAATAAGTTAGCTGCGTTTGAAGAAGTAATATAATATAATAAATAAAGTGGTAATGGTACGGATGAGTCAAGCAATGGATAATGCCATAAATATGCTTTTCACAAAACATTCGTAGAAAATCGATTTACCATAAAATAATTATAAGCTTTTTAGATTCCGAAGATCAGCCACCACAAAACAAACAATTCTTATCTACTTACATCGTTATATCTTTCTATAACCAGATTATAAATCACTGGTAATTCCTGGCATTGTTCGGGGATATTTCACGGCGGTATTGAGGACTGTCCCTTTCGACTGATTCGCTCTTTGTCGGGCCGCCCTTGTGGAGGCAATTCCGCGAAATGATCCCGTATCTACCTCCGGCGATGACGCTTTGCCCACCTAAGAGATTTGGAAATTTGTTGACGACTGTCTCAGGATTCTGGCGTAAGATTAAGGGGTTACGAACTATTGGTTAGCGAAATTATTTTATACACATTTTATATTAGGCCCTGAGGAATACGATAAGCTAGTTAGGTCCATTTTTTAATTTTTTTTATCAATGTTCTCATGCAAACTTAAATACTAGTATTTTTTTTTTTTTTAAGTTCGTTTTTATAATTAAATTAATTCTACAAGTTTTGAATTTTATTAAGCCCGCGAAAACGCCCGGTAAGAGGCGGGAGAGTGTGTGACGTCATCTGTACGCTTTTTTTGTATGAAAAATAAGGGTAAATACTTATAAAACCATGACGCACATAATACGTACTAAAAAAATTATTTAAAAAAATTGTAGAAGTTAGATATTAACTAGTACTAATCAATTCAGTTACAGCCATCCTTTGAGGGGACCTTCTGACCTCTCTAGCTGGTCTCTCTCGGCACATCGCCTTGATTCATACGTCCGTTACTCCAGAATACACCGACCCCTAGATTCCTACCCACCATTCATAATTTATTCACCCCTCTCTTTCCTTTCCATAAAAAGACCCCCTACCCCCAAAATACCCACAAATATGACTTAGGGAGAGAAAAAATGTTTTCTTCGCGGGCCTCCTATTTGGAGTTTATGTAAAATATCAGTTTTTTTGTTTTTGTTTTTCCTATTAATTTATTTTTCTTTTATTTTGTCTATTTACATTATTATTCGAATAATTTTTCCGTTTATTTCTATATTTAATGTTATAAAACTTGTTCATATCTGTATATACTGTATGTAAATGGTATTTGTACCGTTATCTCTAAATAATTAAATTGAATACTATATTATTACCATCTTATATTATGTAGTATGTTTACCGAACATTGGTTTATTGTATAGAACATAGATAAAATTTGGACTACCGTAATACTGGATTGGTGCTTGGTCTGGTAGTCAATATTCATCTAAAAATTATTGTTGAAAAAAAAACTTTTATATGTCGCTTACTGGTTTTGCTCATACCTAAGCTTCCGATGTACAGTATAGTACACGCACATTTTTAATACCGACCTGAAGTTGATACATATATCGTCGCAATAGGTGAGTTTAAGGTCAGAAAAGCAGCATAACTCCCCACCCATGCCCTTTTCTGTCGCGCGAATTTTTTACTGTCCGTAGTAAAGTCGATAAAATAACTGTACACGCACGAGAATGGATCGTATCAAGTTCAGATCGGAGTTTAAGTTTGGCGTGCTACAGAATATGGTAAAAAAGTCCTCGAATAAGCCTCGAAGTAAAATTATAATGAGTAGTATCGTTTAACCTGTTTGTCGCTGGGACGCCAGCGTCCAGAATTTTTTATTATTTTTTATATGCGATTTTAACCCTTATATATATATAAAGAAACTGTACAAGGACAAGGTCAGAATCGCTTGCGCCAACACCATTCCAGACGTTGCTTTTTTATTTCAGTAATGGAGCCTCTCGGAAATCTCTGATATTAATTTTCTTTGGTATACGGCCATCATGTGACCAAATGTCAGCGCACATTCAATAGATTAAGAAAGGTTTGTAATAAATCATATTTTGTCGTTATCAGACAAAAGGTTTACGACCCCTTTGTTCCTTGTGGGCACCATTTAACTAAAGATCAAAGCTTTGATATATTGGTGATGATCCCTTTATCTTGTGGATCATTTAACCTGATGAATTGCAGACCTTCTCAGATCTTGGATTACCTGTTCCACCTTTATGTGCTCCTGTTCGGCTTCTTTGTAAATATTTGAAGTTCCTTATTTAAGAAAACTTAACGGATAATCAGGTGTTAACATAATTTAAAAAGGATTTTTTTTGCTGTAATAGTTTTATTTTTTAGTGCCTGTGTATTATATTATCTTATATTAATATTTAATTGGAGATGATATTTCAGTTAGAAAGATTAAACTTGTAAAGAGCGATTGACCAGCGGCTGAGAAGTTTAAAAATTCTTCCAACTGTACAGGGAGGTTCCAAAGAGACAGATCGATTATTCCCCGTATCAAATTTTTTAAACGAAAAATTTAATATCGATTTAATTTATTCAAAACTTACTTTAATATATACCTACAATCAAGTAAGCAATACAAAATATGTAAATTATTAAATATCGTGTACTTCTTGTAAGTATTTTTTGATGGTAAGTATTTATGATTTTTTAATAATGTCTAAAAAAAATAAGTCTGTAAAATTTTTGAAAAATATTTTAGTTTGTAAGACCTTAAATAAATAGAAAAACTGAGGTATTTTTGCTAAGTAATTACTAAAGAAAGACTAAACCATTTGACCAAAAACTGAAAAATTATTTTTTACAAATATCTATTACAGACATATTTTAATTTATATGTTTGTGTCTTAAATTATAAAATATGGCATTAATATTAGAGGGAGGGAATATGTATATATATTACGTAGTTGCGTTGTTTTAGAGCTTTCGCTATGATTCTAGCTTTATAAGGGCTTAACAGATACTATTAAAAGTATTTTAAATAATAGGTATTTATATTGTAACTTTTTAATAATGTATTACTTAATTGCAGTGTTTTAGAGCTTTTGCTATGATTCTAGCTTCATAAGGGCTTAACAGATACTACAAATAATGTGTATTTGAAGTGTAATTTTTAAATAATATATAACGTAGTTGCGTTGTTTTAGAGCTTTCGCTATGATTCTAGCTTTATAAGGGCTTAACAGATACTACAAATAATGAATTTGAATTGAAGTGTAACTTTTCAATAATATATAACGTAGTTGCATTGTTTTAGAGCTTTCGCTATGATTCTACCTTTATAAGGGCTTAACAGTATTGCAAATAATGTATATTTGAAGTGTAACTTTTAATATATCGGTATTTGTGTTGTTGAGTTGAATAATGAGCTGCATTGGAAAAATCTGCGAACGGAAAGGATATAGGAAAGTGGAAAGTGAGAAAGAACCTGATCACCAAATACAGCTAAAGCGTTCTTACACTAGGGCGATATTGAGAGTAACTTCCACTCTGGAACGTGACGCAAATATTCTGTTTATTATGTTAAATTAATAAATTGTGAAATAACACAATTGATCAGACAAAATTTATTTACGCTAGCCGGGATTCGAACCCGCCATCTCCGGATTTCTAGTCAAGAGACTTACCCCTCGACATTGGAGGCCTTTATAACCTAGGTCCTTTTATTATTATTCGTTATTTATTTACACAGATAAGCACAAAAAACCCCTGACAATCCTAACAATAGGACTTCCTGTACTTGGAATAGTGGTCAATCGATTTCTTTTATCTATTCAATGGTCAGAAGTGGTCAGTAAAGGTCTGTAGTATTTTTTTAAATGTGTCTATTGACAATTGAGCGTAGCGGGAGTAACCAAGCAATTGAATTGATCCCAATAATAATTGTCCCTAATCTTGTGGTTAATTCACCCTATGGTCACAAGCAAGCTGTTCATTTTGTCATTCTTTAAGGGTTGTTGAAAAATAGTGTGGAAGCCTTTTTGAACTACCCTTCTGAAGTGTTATTGTAATATAAAACTTAATGGAGTTTTTATTTATTTGTTTATGGATGTTTGATTTTATTATTTTTTATGATTTAAAGTGATAGTTTAGATGATTTATTGAAAAAGGATCTTTGAAATTCGACAGTTTTACTTTCTGAAAATAATGCACAATTTTTCTAAATATTCGTGTTGAACGTAACTTTTTGACTTTTTGCAAATATTGCGTGCTAATATTTAGGGTGATAGATACTCTCAGTATCGCCCTTTTTATTTGAATATCACACAAGAGTCCCAACTGCTCCCAGCCACCTGGAGCCGGCGAGACTATGGAATCCATAATTGGGGTTTGTTGTGAGGCTCTGAGTAAAGGGGAGGCGAAGGAAATGGGGAGAGAAGGTGGGGTCTTCTTCATGTGGTCAGAAAACATTGCTAAAGCCATTTCAAGTAACGATTGAATTTTGAATGATGGTATTACACACTAGTGATACTGAGAGTATCTTCAGCTGATGAAGCATAACCATTCAGAATCGAAACGTTGCTTGAAATGGATTTTGCCGTGTTTGGTGAGTAGGTCTGAAGAGCCGTTGTAAGCAGATAGTTGAAAGCGTATAAATAAACCACTCATTAGATTGATATCTTCGGCTTTTTTTGTATGGGGAAACTTTCGATACCATTTTACCATGCACGGAGAAAAATGTTATTAAAAAAACCAACGACTGAAGTTCTTACGAACAAATTAACAGGGTTTCAATGTTTATTGGAGGGAATATGTAAGAATAATTTGTTGGTATACGTACGAAATTCCCTGTTAATTTGTTCGTAATAACTTCAGTCCCGTTTTTACTATTAAAATTATCGTTTTATCGAATAACATTTTTCTCCGTGTGGATATGGCAACAAAAGCTGTATTTAACGTCATACACCATAGACGAGGGTAGAGGAAATTCAAAATGCCACTCAGTTCTTCCACGGACATTCTAAGTTCTCTATGGGATGCGAAGATTTGACGTCATAATGACGTCACACATCTTTTTCATTCAGTTGGCCATTTTTTTCGGAGGTATACTCCCCTGGTTGATAGTTTATTGTGAACGCCTAGCTCTTCCAGAATAGACACATTTGTTCATCTGGCTGTCCATGGAATCCTGACCATTTTCTCCAGCATTACGAGAGCGTCTATCAGCTTTATTTTGCTGGCTTTTAGTCTCCGTGTTTCCACACCATATAGAAATTTGGGAAAAATCAATGCCCGGACGAAAAAAATCACTAAATACCACACTAATTGAGAATACTACAGTCCCCTTTGCTCCGGACATTTGCGACTATTGTGCATTATTCTATTTAAGTAAAGATAGTACTTTGCATCTATGAGTATGATTTTATTTTAATTTTAATGTGAGAATATTAAAAAATATATAAGACTGGTTGTTCTCTTTAGGTTTTAAATGACAAATAAAACAATGTGTTCCTCTGGAGTATAAAGAAACGACAATTAAAATTTATTTGTCATATAGAGATTGTTTTTATAATGTTTTAAAAATATCATCCACACAACATAGTGTAACCTGGTGTAACCAAAGTAATGACATTTGAAAAAAACAATAGAAGAAAATAAAATTCATAATTCAAATATAAAGGAATCCTAGATATTTCTAGGTAGGTACTTAAATACTAGGTAGGTAAATAAATATAAAGGAATCCTAGACATTTCTAGGTAGGTACTTAAATACTAGGTAGGTACTTAAATACTAGGTAGGTACTTAAATACTAGGTAGGTACTTAAATACTAGGTAGGTAGGTAGGTAAATAAATATAAAGGAATCCAAGACTTTTCTAGGTAGGTACTCTTATTCTTTTACAAATATACTTCATACATTTTATATATCGTTTTCGTTTGAAGTTAGCCACACACAACAGAATAGCAACATAATTAAAAGCACTACCAGTAAATAAATAAAAAGTACGCTTTGTGAGAAGAATTCTCACACACGAGCGAGACGAGACGACGTTGATCTAATCATTGTGAAGAAGTGAAGAAGTGTGAAGAAGTCTTCCTTGTTTCTTTTGATATATGAACTATTTGTACTTTGTACCAACAGTGCGTGTAACGTGCATTCTCGTAGCATTATTTTAAAAAGTCATTCTTTGAAAGTCAACGAGGCGCCATCTAGTGGTGTGTTTTACAAACTACTAGCTGCTATAATCGGTCCTTCAAAGGCTAGACTTTGCACCACACGCGCAATTTCATTGTCTGTCATTCTGTCACGCTCAAAATAAGCTAACATCTTACGACACATGCGAACGCGAAACGTGCGAATGGGAAAACTGCCGTAAACTCTCACATTTACGCTCACTTTACACAGAAATCGCTCGAAAAAGGGTTTCGGGAGAAAAAATTTTTCTACACCCAAACTTTCACGAAATTGTAAATTAAAAACAAATATTTATTTTGCAATGAAGAAGCTATTTTGGTATGTTTTTATAATTTTGTAATTCTTTAAGAGAATTGAGTTAGGAGCACTTTTTCTTTAAATAAAATTATCCGATAAATTGTACATGTTTGACAGTAAATGTTTTCATTAATACGAAACGCATCGAAAATTTAAAAGCATGACATAGCTTTCACCTTCTAGAAGGCAATATAAAAAAAAAATTAATTTCGTGCAATTTTCGATGTAGAAAAGTGTTTTTTGTATGGACCGTAAAGCGAAGTCTATCGTCTTAACTTATCGTTAATTTCTTTTGCACACAATCGGTCTTCTGCCATGAAAATGTAGACAACATCAAAAACCTAGGTGAAAAAATAAATAAATTTTTGAGATGGACCGATCTTGTCGAAGTGTTGGTAAAATGGTTACAAGGGTTTCACAAGAAAGAGATTTTTAATTTTAAAATTTTTTTATAGATCTTTGCATTACTTCACATTGCATCACTTTATCATAAAAACTCAAAAATGTTGATTATTTTATGTCAAGTAGGAGCATTCAGAGCGTGTTCGTGTACAGATTTACATAATGGTTTGACCTAAAAACTAAAAAAATAATAAAATGCAAATTTCTATTCAAACAAGAATATTACATGTTCTAATAAGGACGAGTGGATGTAGTTAAAATCTTTCTTATGCCGTTTTCCGCCATAAATAATAATAATCATCATTTTGGCTAGTTTAAACAGACATTCTTCAAGGACATTTCAGAATTAAGATTCTCGAATCATGACGATGCATAAAATTATTATGTAAACATCATTAAAAAGATTTAGGAAACAATAAACCATCATTAGAATCAACATCCCTGTCATATTATGTCACCCCAAGTGGTTGTTTTTGTGACTTACCAGGGTTGCCGGGGTTCATGGGGTGAGGTTTGTCTATGTAGGTCTCGGTGATGAATGCGCCTGCCCACCTAATGCGTGGCGGGCCGGATGTGGAGAGACGGGTTGAGGGAGTCCTTTTGACCTCTCCAGCAGGTCTCTCTCGATCCATCGCCTTGTACCACAGTGGGATGAAAATTTTATTAAAAAAAAAGATAATTTTATTCGTAAAAAAGGTTAAAAACGGGACTGAAGTTCTTATGAACAAATTAACAGTGTTTCAATATTTATAGGAGGGAAAATGTAAGAATAATTTGTTGATATACGTACGAAATTACGTATACCATATTCTTACATGTTCCCGCCAATAAATATTGAAACCCTGTTAATTAAATTTGTTCGTAAGAACTTCAGTCCCGTTTTTAACCGTTTTTATTAATAAAATGATCGTATTTTAGAATAACTTTTTTCTCCGTGTAGTTCCGTCACTCCTGGAAACATTGTCCCCTGATTTCTACCTACCCCTCATACCTGTTTCCTTCCCAGACCTTCCTAAAAAATATATACACACCCAGGAAATTATTTTCCTCGGGGCCTCCGGTGTGGAGCTATGTAAAAAAGTATCTAAGAAATTGCAAGTAAAGAACAAGATATTTTAAATATATTATACACAGTATGATTTTCATCATAAGCTAGTTAAAGGGCGTTATATCAAAACTATCACAAAATAAGAGATTCCTGTTTTTTTTTTTAAATTATCATGATTTATTTTAGAGGTACGATTTAGGCATACTGTAACATTGTCCAAAAAACACGGCATAATACACCAAAAATAAACCACGTAAATATTTTTGACAGTGCAAATCTCTATTACAAGGAGTAATTAAGATGTTTTTCGGACGGAAATAACGTTTGAAACACTCCTCCACATTGAAACAATCTTCCTAGAAAAGATACAAACGATCCCGCCGTAGCTCAGTGGATTAAGAGCACCTGACCGGACATCAGAAGGACGCGGGTTCGAGTCGCATCGGCGGAACGGAAATGACGTTCGGATATCGGTAAAATTATTGCCATCTGTGTTTATTTTTATTTTTTAAGGGTTATCGCCTTCGTTACAATATTTTTATTATATTCCGAAACTTGGATGAAAAATCAAGATCGAATCGATATTTATAATTTTTATTGCATTTCTCAATACAAACGACCAAACTCAACAGCCGGTGGCGTAGATATTCTTGTCTACTCAAAGACCCATCTACTACTACACACTAAGCGGAAAATATTGCTTGTGTCGAGATGGAGGACTAAGACAGCTGAGAAATTGATCTCTTGATGCCTGGGTGGGAGAAGCGATGCTAACTAGGTCTAGTGCATATTATAGTATGTTGTCAAACATTTGGATATTACATTCAGAAGGCGAAATAGCTGTCATACTAAAAACTATGCTTATAGAGCTGTGTATTCATTGTTCGCTATTGATTGATTGTTTTTTTTTAATGTGAAACCGCACAAGAGTCCCAGTGAGACTATGCTATCTCCAATTGGAGTACGTTGAAGCTGAAGGTATTGGAATGGAGAAGGAGATAGGGGAGAGGTGGAAAGAAAGAATCTGGCTTTTCAGATCTAGTCATCAAACACAGCAAACAAGCATCGTTTCAATTCTGAATTGTGGTCTTACACCTGGGCGATGCTGAGAAAATCTGTCACTATATAACGTAAATATGACATACTACTTCGAGTAGCCTATTTCATTTCCTAGGTCCCATCTCTATGTTTTTACCAAAAGTCATTTAATACCTATTTATTTAAAATATCTATAATTTTTGATTCGCATTTAAGTATTAGGCGAGTACTTCAAATAAATTCATTATTTTAAATATTTTCTAAAATAGAATTTTGATTTAACCATTGTTTTGCAAAATGTCATTCTCAAATTTTTACATATTCTATATTATTTGTAATATATGGAAAATAGCTAGCTTTATAAATTATAGCCTATATATTATTCTGATGTATGAGCTATATTATTGTAAAGTTTCATTAAAATCCATTCAGTAAATTTTGCGTTAAAGAGTAACAAACATACATATATCCATACAAACTTTCGCGTTTATAATATTAGCAAGAAGTAAGACTAATTTTTTAATTAATTAAATGTGAAATAATACAAATAAATTAATTAAAATTAATTTTGATTGCTAGTCGATAGTCTTACCCCTCCACGACGAAGGCCGTCTTGTCACTGAAAAAAAACTAAAATCTTTTAAAATTCACTGAAAAACTTTCTTTGTTTCGTGAGACACCAAAAATTGAGCGTGTGCCGAAAATCGGGAACTAACTAGAAGAGTCATTGAACCTAAATACGCATGATTCAAAATAAATAATAATACTAATAATTATAGGTGCTTATTGAGCCTGTTGCCAGGATGGTTTATAATTTCACATTGTTACGCAATCATTGGCAACGAGTATATACACTGAACAGAAAATCCCTAGAAGAATATTCATTAATGATTTTATGTATACGTTTATGTTAATCAAATAAGTATTTCTTTGTACTTTTATTAAACAACAAGCTTCTACCCGCGACTTCGTCTGCGTAGGATTAGTACTTCGAGTAATCTATTTTCTTTTTCTAGGTCCCATCTACGTTTATACCAAAATTCTTAACCTATTTATTTAAAATATTTGTATAATTCTTGATTTTATTCAAAGTATTAGGCGAGTACAAAAGTAATTCAGTAATTTAAATATTTTCCAAAATAGAATTTTGATTTAACAATCATTGTTTTGCAAAATGTCACTCTCACATTTTGACATTTTCTATTAAACTATAATAATATTTTTTTTAATAGATTGAAAATAAATAGCTAACTTCATAAATTATTGCCTATATAGTGTTATTCTGATATATGAACTATATTATTGTAAAGTTTCATTAAAATCCATTCATTAAATTTCGATTTAAAGAGGAACAAACATACATACATCCATACAAACTTTCGCTTTTATAATATTAGTAAGATAACCAACACTATAATTTACATTTGTATAAGATTGTTTATCAGAAAATATTTTTTATATTAATACCGCACAAGAGTCTCAACTGCTCCCGTCAGGAGCCAGTGAGACTATGGCGTCCCCAATTGGTGTATGTTGTGAGGCTGAAGGTAGTGGGGAGGGGAAGGCGATGGGGAAGAGGCAGGTGGGGAATTACCTGGCTATTCAGATCTGGTCACCAAACACAGCTAAAGCCATTTCAAGCAATGTTTCAATTTTGCACGGTGGTCTTACACCAGGGCGATACTGAGAGTATCTTCCACTATATATTGCAGTGCAGCAAATATACTATATATTACTTTTAGTTAATTAATTGTGAGATGACACAAATTAATAAAATTAATTTTATTTTATTAATTTGTGTCATATCACAATTAATTAATACCACGCCAGCCGTCAGTGGGAAGTGAACACGGAGATATTCGCGAACGGTTGAATCTACGGCAATCGGAAACGGAATAAATTGTAATTTAGTTTGGCACTGTCGCTGGTGGTAAAAATATCCGTGTCAACTATTGGTGCACGAGAAGCCAATAGGAGGTAATCACGTCGTGAAAGCGCTGCGTTGTTCGCTTACTACAATTCTAAAGAAAACTGATGGAATTTACATAAGAACTCAATGATATTGATTATGTGGGCAAATTTAAAATATCAAAGAAACAGGATATTCTAAAAAAATTTCATTTTCATCAGCAGAAGTAAGGACAAATTGGACTTATTTCTGGAATATAGACAAGCCAAATTTGGTAGACTGGTACGGGTAAAGCCGCTTTGCGAACCATTTATTGGATAACCAACAAATTTGCCATAGGTCACCCTAAGTGGTTTGCTGCGTTTGGTGACTTAGTAGAGGTGCCCGGGTTCACGGGGCGGTGTTTGGTTAGATCTTGGCGGTGGATACGTCCGATCTACATATCTTTTCCTTCTCAAAACTTTCCCTCCTCACAGCATATCCAAAGATGACATGGGCTCAGAGGGAAAATGATTTTCTCAGAGCCTTCTGTGTGGAACTAATTTCAAAATAAATCGGTAATTTTTTTTCCAATTTTATATATTTATTTCTGGCACACGGCAACGTCCTCCGTTCACTTCTCCCGATTTATGTGTTCCGTTGCTGTATTGAATACGAGAGCGCAAGTGTTGGTCAAATTCGTAGAAGGTTCGATAATATCGAAGGCATGATTGTACTCGAATACTTTCGGCAGGTCAAAAACACGTTTTTCTGTCAAAAATATCTCACATACACTTCCGCACGTTAAAATATGCCATGTTTCGAGGAACAGGAAGGAATGACCTTACGTACATTAATTTTACCTTGTATGTTTCGAAATTTGTTTTTAATTTTTTTGACCAATTTATGACTATTGAGGAAATATCACTGAGGAAAAAAATCCCTCAAGGCCTATGTCATCTTAGGGGATGCTCAGTGGAAGGTCTTTTCAAGCAAATAAAGGAGATGAAGTTCTGGGAAGAAAAAAGGTATCGTGAATGGGTAGTGTCTAGGGTCAGTGTCTTCAGCAGTGATGGACGCACGAATACATCCGTCCAACTGCGGTGCTAGGTGTTGGTTTGAGAGATAGCAGCTGGAGTGATCAAAGGGTCTGCATTAACCGACCTCTCCCAATCGGTCCCGCCATGCAGCTGGTGTGCAGGCACATCCGCCGCTAAGACCTAAACACACCTCACTCGATGAACCCGGGTACCCCTGCTAAGTCGCCAAACGTAGCGGACCACTTGGGGTGACCTAGACAAAGATTTTGCTTACACCGAAATGGTATCGAGGCGGCGTCACTCAAACCTGCCTCTGAAGTCAAACCACCATGAAAAGGTAACAGAACTTGAATAAAACTATCACAGAATTTTTGGTTTGAAATTTGACGGATTGTTCAAATTACGTTAAACGACTCGTCCTGGGTATCTAACAGTGTGGATCGATAAAGGTTTTATCGATAATGTCGGTAACTTAGAACTGACTCCCTACACGGAGAAAAATGTTATTCTAAAATACGATCATTTTATTCGTAAAAACGGGACTGAAGTTCTTACGAACAAATAAACAGTGTTTCAATGTTTATTGGCGGGAGAATGTAAGAATAATTTGTTGGTATACGTACGAAATTACGTATACCAAAAATATATTCTTACATTTTCCCGCCAATAAACATTGAAACCCTGTTAATTTATTAGTAAGAACTTCAGTCCCGTTCTTAACCATTTTTACGAATAAAATGATCGTATTTTAGAATAACATTTTTCTCCGTGTAGCATGACTGCAGACATCGATAAACAAATAAGAGTTTACACTGACAAAGTGTTCCTAATTTATTCGGCGTGATCGGTTGTCTGTAGTTAGCGATCTGCAGTCGTGCCCGGGAACGACAACAAGCTATCGACATTATCGATAAATCCTTTATCCATCGACCGTGCGATATATTCTGAATATATTTCCACGTGTATTTATACTTTCCAGTCACTTATTAATATATTCAAATATAATGTTCTTTTCATTTTTAAAATAATCTTTTGCTTCTCACATCTGATCGCAATAAAGTCTGCCTCTTTGCCTATTAAACAACGTGATATATTTTTTAATTCCTCCATCAGTCATTACTATTCAGAACACGCGTGGTTAAATTGTTAAATTTTTTGCAAATTCACTGAGCTGGAGTTCAAATTGAATACTAATTCGGAATTAGCAATTAATTGTTTGATAATATGGCAATGCTGACATTTTTTGGAAGAACAGTGATTTTTTTATTTTACATTGATGCGAGTATATATGCAGTAGTTTTTCAGGGTTCTTGAATTCCACGAACTTGAATAAAAATTTCACGAAACCACTTTCTTTTAGAGTGCCTTTTGCTATCAGAGGAAATATTTATTCGGTTAAACGCAGCACAGAATAACAAAGCGGAATAGCACTCGTACCATTGTATTGGATTTTGGCCATAAGTTGCTTGGGATGGGAAAGGAAGGGAAAGGAAGGGAAAGGAAGGGAAAGGAAGGGAAAGGAAGGGAAAGGAAGGGAAAGGAAGGGAAAGGAAGGAAAAGGAAGGGAAAGGAAGGGAAAGGAAGGGAAAGGAAGGGAAAGGAAGGGAAAGGAAGGGAAAGAAGGGAAAGGAACCGAACGGAACCGAACGGAACCGAACGGAACCGAACGGAACCGAACGGAACCGAACGGAACCGAACGGAACCGAACGGAACCGAACGGAACCGAACGGAACCGAACGGAACCGAACGGAACCGAACGGAACCGAACGGAACCGAAAGAAATCGAAAGGAACCGAAAGGAACCGAACGAACCGACAGGAACCAAACGGAACCGAACGGAACGGAACGGACGGAAGAAAAGAAAAAAAAATGAAGAAATGAGAAGAAAAGAAAAGAAAGGAAAAAAGAAGAAAATAATAAAGAAAAGAAAAGAAAAGATAATAAATAAATGAAAACGCAAATAAATTTAAACGTAAATCACGCGAGTACATTTTCACAGAAAAAATCATTTTTAATGAAATCAGCAATTCCCACCGCTTTTGGTTGTATGGCTGGCTGCATACGTTAGTAGTATCAATTGGCCTGTGTTTACATAGCACGAGAGGTCAACGCCCCGCACAGCTGATTGTCATGGTCCCCACCGCACTGCCACCGTGCTGCCTTCTCCTTACTGCCTACTGCTTATTGCTTACTGCCTGATGATGTCCGTACTCACTGTCTGCTGCCTGCCACAGGGCACAGATGGCGCTCTGCACAACTCACGTCATTACCCCACGAGACATAAGACTGCCAGACTGCGAGACTACCTGATATGCATGACTGGGGATACACACATGGATATATAATTTTATGATGTAGTAATTATTTCATTAAACTTTCGTAAAGCATTTTTTAAAAGCATTTCGTTTGAGTTTTGAGTAATCTCGGCGACGCGACAAGCTGAACATTAATTTGTAAATGAGGAAAACCAAAAAATTTTTTTTTTGGTGTTTCTAAAGGCCCCTTTCTGGACCCTACACTATTAGAAGGACCCTACACTATACAATGAGTCCGAAGCCTAGCAATGAATAGATGCTTCATAAAAGCTAAGTTAATATTTAAACAGTTTTAAATATTAACTTAGCTTTCTTCCCCCATGCTTAGATTGGATGGCCAATAGAATTTTTCCCTTTAGAGATGCAATTTATACGTATAGAAATGTCTTCATCTTCAGCAACATCGTCCGCTTAGTGTGGTGGTAGTAGGAGATTTTTAAATGTTGTTGGGTTATTCGTAACCCGGGAATGTTCGTCTTTCTTTAAAAAAAAACGATAAAAAAAATTTTAATGTATTTTTTTTTAAATTTTGTATTTGCATTAACATCGCAATAACCTACCTGAATTTCTTACGACTTTATGTCCGGGTAAAATCTTCCCCACAGGAAAAACTAAATCCTTCCACACACTTTTCCACAAAAGATCATCTAGTCACTCCATGCTATGCGTTTATACTATTTAAGTATAATAAATACAGAACATTACAAGAACAACACGTCAATCCGTCAGAGACCGAATGGGAAAGTAATTTACCGACTCCAGATATTTTCATATCAGAGGGTTCGGCTCGGTAGAACTCCTAACTGGACCGATAAATTATTTGCGTTAACATCGTAATAATCTACCTGAATTATTATAATAATTTTTTGTTTTACCTCTAATTTTTGCTTTATTTAAAACGAGTTGTGTTTTATTAATTTTTTTAACAATTTTCGCTTGAAAACTATCGTTTTTAATATTAGCGCGCTCTTAGAAGCTTAAGATAAAGATTTAATAAATTTGTGGATATTTTCTTCGTTCTTTCTTAGCGTGTTTTTGTGCAACATGTAGTGTTTTCAGAAGTTTTAAAACTGATTATTTATATTATTTTAGTTATTATATGACAATCTTTAATTTACAGTACAAGCTTTTTTTATTATTTCTTTAAATTTGTGAACATGTACAAAATAATACTAATATAAAAAAATCTACTTATTATTTAAAAGAACCTCTTTAAAGTATCTACTGTTTTAGAAATTTCAACATTACCATGTCCCTACTGCTCCCAACCGCCTAGATCCAGTGAGTCTATAGCATCCCCAATTGGGGTAAGTAGGTGGGGAGAAGGAAATGAGATAGATGAAGGTGGAGAAGTACCTGGCTATTTAGATTTAGTCACCAAACATGGCTAAAAATATTTCAAGCAACATTCATTTCTTAAGCGTGGCCTTACATCAGGGTGATGCTGAGAGTATCCTCAACTCTGAACGTGCCGCAAATATACTTTATTTTATGTTAAATAATTACATTTTGAAAACACAAATCAATCAAATAAAATATAAAAGATTTGAAACAGTGACCTCCGGATCGCTAGTGGAGTGCCTTGCCCCTCGACCACGGTGGCACATTGTGCATCGTTACAGAAGCAAACAATAACATCTGGGACAGACCGGCAAATAAACGTGAAAAAACGGCGCTACACAAATTATCTCCTCAAGGACGCTGTAGATATTAGGAGTTCTCAGGCTTTATTTAATTGATATTTAAAACTTTTTTACCTGTTAGGTAATTTCCGATAAACACACTTTTATTATAAAGTTTATGATTGGATAAGATACGACTTTGCACGCGGAGGACACTATATTTAAAATACTGGACATTGCATGGTTTAACATTTGCTATCCTCCATTACTATTGATATTACATTTATGAGAAGATTAGTGGCGAAAGTAGAGTTATTATATCTTCTGGAAGACTGTAGAAATTAGGACTCTTTAGGACTAGAGATTTTTTATGAAATGACCTTAAAAATCTTATAATTTCTTATTTGCTTATATTTTTTAGACAATTAGTTATCATTACAATGTTGCCGATTATGAAAAGATAATGAAGGCAATGAATGTGACCCCAACTATTGGAGATTTTTCATTGTCATAATAAAGTATATGGGTTACATTTATACATACATATTTTGCAAAATATTACATTGAAGGTCATCATTGGTCATGTAAACCTTATCGGAAAAGAAGTTTTTTTGTGCCTTTCTTGTGGAAGTAACAATTCTTACTTGGGTTATATATTTTTAATTTTTATATTAGCTCCACACTGGAGGCTCTGAGGAAAATAATTTCCCTCAGGGCCTAGGTCATCATCTAGATGCTAGGTGGAGGGTCTTTTTGATGAGAGGAAGGAGTGAACATGGGTCTTGAAGAGACCCATGTTGTAGGTAGGAGGAACACAGAGGAAGGAAAATCGTTCTACAGCCGAACTGTTGAACTCAAGAACGAGTCGTAGAAGCGACCTGTTCTCATGTGACAAATGTCAATCGTGTACATATGTTGGGCGCGCGCTTTGCGTGTTTCCCGGCCAGGTACCGGTGCCGAGGGGATCAATGACGCTAGTTCCTCTGAGCATCTCCTATTGAAGTATTAGTAGAACAAGGATGGATTTATGAATTTCCACCCGACGCCTAAGCTCTAAAGATTCCAATCCGTTGGTTAAGACGGGAGAATCTATCAAACGGACCGCCCGTTTCTGCACCAGGATGTATGTATGTATTTTGTATAAAAATCTTTTTTTTTTCGAAAAACAATTTTTTGTATTTATTTATTTGTTCTGAATTTTTGATAATACTGTGCAATTCAGAAATGTGGTTATTGTAGTTTTATGGCTTGATAAATATAATGGTTTTGCAATTTAGTTGTTTTAAAAATGTGTACAATGCTATCATTATACCACACATAAATTACTGTAGCAGTATTCTATTCTTAGCCAATGACAGTTTAATGAAACAGATGACATTTTACAAAATAGAGCTATGAGAACTATATTGAAGAAAAATAGGTACACAAAAATTAAGAAAATGTTGAAGGAGTTAAATATCTTGTCTTTCAAATAAATTATTTCCTTCAATACTATTTCGTTAATCTACAAGATAATCAATGGCCATACATCTATTGAATTTATAAGAAAAATTAATAAACTTCAGAACAAACACAGATATGAGACGAGGAAAAGAAATGAACTGAGACTCCCCTTCAGGAAAAAAACACAGAGTCAAAATTCGTTGATGTACGGAGCGTTGAAGATATTGGGAGAATTACATTAAGAAATATAATTAGAAGAAAACATAAAAAAATTTAAAATTAAATTACGTAAATATGTGATTGATATTTTGTAAATGTATTACTTTAATTATGTATATATATAAGGATTGTATTAGGACATAGATAACTATGTAACTATTTAAAATTCCTCAATAAACAATAAAATAAGGTATAATAAATTAATTTCCAGTTCTCATTAGTGTGTAAAATTCTTTATTTTCTGTGTTATTTTTTCTTTACCATACTTTTTTTGTAAAGGAAACTTGCTTTAATATGTCCTGCAAACAATTATGTCTTTAATATGTCCTGCAAGTAATTGGTACTGCAAACAATTTAAAAAGTGATTTTATTGAGCAGGTATACTTTTTCAAAGTATTACTTTTATGATTTTGCGAAACTTGTAGTGACGCAATGGTTCCGCTGATTGAGGGTATTCCAATGGAAAACTGTGTATAAAATGTCTTTGATATCAATTAGCATTTCTAAAGATGAATGTCGTACATTCATCATATATATTGGCTACACCACGAAGTGCAATGACGCTGAGGTCATTGAATCATCATGTTTACTTCGAGTGCAGGATAGAGTATGTGAAACTGAAATTTATGTTGATTCCCCCAGGAAGTGTAATGTAGTGATTGCATAATCTCGCTATCTTACCGACAGCCTGTGTGAAAATACGGAGATACTGGCAGTTTCTTTCAGACAGAGTTTTAAAAATGTATGTTTTATTAAGTAATAATTTTTTACATCTTATATCTAATATTCACTTCTAAAACTACTATTATATTATTATTTTACTACCAACATACTAAAATTTGGACTTCTCAACAGTGAGACATAATCCATGAAAAACTGCAAGAGAAGCCTCCTTAAGAGCGATTGACTAGCAGCTGAGAATAAAAGTTTAAAAATGCTTGCAACTGTACAGGAAGGTTCCAATGAGAAAGATCGATTATTCCTCGTATCAAATTTGTTAAATAAAAAAAATAATATCGATTTATTTCAATTAAAACTTGCTTTAATATATATCTACATTCAAGTAAGAAATAAAAATTATCAAAACGCACGATGATAAGTTATTAATTATAGTGTACTTCTTGTAAGTATTTTTTGATCATAAGTATTTATGATTTTTCAATAATGTCTAAACAAAACAAGTGTGTAATTTTTTTTAAAATATTTTAGTTTGTAAAACCTCAAATAAAAATAAAACTGAGATATATTTTTTTCACAAAACACGTTATCAGATTTATTTTTTTATGATTTTAATTTAACTAAAATTAATATTCTCAAAACTGTGTTTACTAGAAAATGTATTGATTTATTTTGTTGTATGATTATATGATTTGAAATTTGTGTTGTTGAATAGAATCTTTCGTTTGAAAATTGATCAAATCTGCCAACGACCAACGGTATAACCTTAGTATATAAAAAATAATTAGTTTTTCAAAATTTTAAAACTGCGTGTACCAGATAAAATGATTTATGTTTTTTTTTGTAAAAACGAGTCAATACGTCTAGAATTTGATTTAAAAAGGACTAATTTCCGGTATTCTCTGGTAATACCCCTTTAACAATTTCAGAGAGTTTATTGATCATTTTAAAACCTTCATGAAAAATATTATTTTGTTTGTATGTTTACAATAAATTGGTTTTAGGAAGCCTAAAATCGTTACAGTTTCTCTTAGGATAGCAATGAACTGTACTAATAATTCTAACATTATTCAACATTTTGGCAAATTTAATTTTTTAACTTACAAATAAATACTAGGATATTTGCAGAATAATCGTTGCCACACACTTCAGATATCGAGTTGGATATCTGCTACAGCACAATATAGACCTCATGCCTCAATTCTAAATTATTTCCATTCTTTTGACTTGTGTTTTATTGCTCAGAAAGATTACACTTGTGCAGTAATTCCGGTGGGATGTTACAGTGGTTTGTAGACCAATTTCCTTGTTTAATTGTCTAATTTTCCCTCTATCCTACTTAAGAAATTAACCATTTTTGCAATTTTGGATGCAATTTATGGATTTTAGTTGGAAGATTAAAATAATTACTTATGTTACCTATGATGACAACGCTGATTTTTTATGTTAAAAAGCCTGCCTACATGAATTGTTGTACGCAAGAATTGAAAGAAGTGGGATTGGGCGCGAAATTGAGTAATCTGAACGTATTTTGCCTGGTGTATGATGATGATGCGGTGTTGATTTCTAACGGTATGGAAGATCTACAGTCTCGTGCCTAGGATGAACGAAGCATGTATGAATAATGAGTTAATGATGAATGTAAGTAAGTCTAAAGTTATAATTTTTGAAAGAGAGAATACATAAACAGTGTGCAATATTGTTGTGAAAGTTGAAGCAGGTAGTTGACTTTGTGTGTTTGGGATGAATGTTTATAAAAGAAGGATAAAAGCAGATAACGTTATTAATGAAGGACTGAACGCGGTTGAAGCTAGCAGTCCACAATGAGATACTAGTGCCGACCCTGATCAATGACAGTGAGGCATGGAACAGGGAGAGGAAGGATGAAAGTAAACTGAGTGGTGTAGAAATGGGATCTTCTGGTGGTTTGGACGTGTAGAGCAAATGAACGAAGAAAAGAGTGTAAGGAGAATAGATGACGCAAATGAAAAATTAAGTGAAATTACCAGGACAAATTATTATTTTAGATGTTGAGTCGACACATTGTTAATCGAGTAATTTGTCGCGAAGTTAGAATGAGAAAAAACATTTCTCGTATTGTAAACCAATAATGATATTACAGCCGGCGCATTCCAGGGGCAAGGCTTTGGACTCCCATTCCAAACGTCGCGGGTTCAAATTTTATTTGATTAATTTATGTTATTTCACAATTAATTCATAAAAAAATATATATACTATATTTGTGGCACGTTCCAGAGTGGAAGATACTCTCAGTATCGCCCTGATCTGAATAGCCAGGTACTTCCCCACCTTCCTCTTCCCATCTCCTTCCCTTCCCGACAGCCTCACAACATAATCCAATTGGGGATGCTATAGTCTCACTGGCTCCAGACGGGAGCAGTTGGGACTCTCGTTAGGTTTCTCTCTATAGAAAAAAAAAGAAAATTCCACAAACCTACTAGCAACTTGCAGCTTCTGAAAAATATTTCACTAAAATAACACGTTGTCGTCTACCATGCTTTAACAAACACATGTATAGTATCTGAAAGTCAATGTTAAAGTCAATGAAACTCTCGTTAGGTGTAGGTTAGAAGTAAGCAATTTTCAGATAAATTGTTACTTAATCCTGGCAAAATAAAAATTTTCCCTATAAGGAGATTTAGATATATAAAAAAACGAAATGATTTTGAAGCTACAAATATCTAACAAATAATTTACAAAAAAATTGAACGTAAGTTTTCTTAATCTATGTTCACGTTCAGGGATCAATGGGTTAAAACATTTTTCATTTCCACTATTCAAAAGATATGTTAAGGAGTATAAACATCTCTATTTGCAGCGCAAAGAACACAATGTTGAGTACACGATAGCTGCATATTTGTATGTAGAAGACTCGTAGTAAAATACAGTAGTTTTCTCGTATCCGCAACTTGTACAAATATGCGCTTTCCCCGTCGCACTACGTGACGCGATGGCGGGTTTATAGCTAGAGGAAAACACTAAACACCGCACCTAAATAAACCATTAAGACGATAGACTTCGCTTTTCGGCCCATACAAAAAGGACGCCCGGGAAAAAACACTTTTCTACATCGAAAATTGCAAAAAATGAATATATTTTTTTTGTACTGCCTTCTAGAGGGTGAAAACTATGTCGGTATGTTTTCGAATTTTTGATGCGTTTCGTATTAACGTAAACATTCACTGTCAAACATGTACGATTTATCAAAAAATATTATTTAAGGAAAAAGTGCTGCTAACTCAACTCTCATAAAGAATTATAAAATTATAAAAAGCTACCGACGTAGGTTCTTCTTTCTAAATAATATATGTATTTTTTTAAATTTCAATTTCGTGAAATTTTCGGTGTAGAAAAGTGTATTCTCCATAAACCCCTTTTCGAGCGATTTCTGTAGGTAAATTTGAGCGTTGTCTCATTCGCACATTTCGCATTCGCGTGTATTGTAAGTGTACGTGAGCTTATTGTGAGCGGGACAGAATGACAGACGCGGGTGTTCCGCGTGTCGTTTAAAGTCTAGCCTCTTAATGTCTATATACTGCTAACATTGTAACACGTGGGGATTCATTGCATATTTCTGGCGAAGGAACTAAATCTTACAATCAAAAACCTAAAGTTAAACCTGGAGTGCTTAATTGTTAATTAATTAATTAATCCCGTTTTATCACAGGAGACCATATTTGTCCCAGCTCACATAGGTCTCACAGAAATCGTTGTTGATCTAAACGGTATTGGAAAGAGAATAAAACAAACTATACTTTCAAATCTAAAATAAAACCACAAAAAAATTAAAATTTACCCCTTTCTGAAACCAAAGTTTCCGATAGCAATTAAAAAAAAAATTATGGGACTTCGTGAATTTTTTAAGAATTTTTTTTACATGAAACGAAAAAAAGTGAGGTAACAGTAAGGTTTATAATTCTTTTATCTAATGAAATAAGTAAGTGTTTTTTTTTTTTTTTCATTATCAGTAATTTTAGTTAGAAAAAAAATAAAGTGAGCCATTTCGAACACTTTTTAAAGTTTTCGCAAAAAAAGATTTTATTTAAAAAAATACATAGTAATTTTTAATATAGACATTTGAAAGCCTATTTTATCACCTTTCGAAAACAGTTTTTAGTTTTCGAATACGTTAACAAATGTTCCATTTATTTGGATTTTATTGCAAAGCGGGAATATTTTTAGCCTCTGACAAAATACGCCAATTTTTTTAAGGGTTAAACGACCATAAGCAAATTTTACAGGAGGAGGAGGCTTTCTTTTATTATTTAAATTAAACATTATGATAAGTTTTTTTTTCGTTGTTTGTTTTTGGGGTGTTATGCCGTGTTGTGCTACCTCCTTCTTTAGCCGACGTTTCGGACAGCGTTGCAGTGTCCATCTGCCCTGATGATGGACACTGCAACGCTGTCCGAAACGTCGGCTAAAGAAGGAGGTAGCACAACACGGCATAACACCCCAAAAACAAACAACGAAAATGCTTTTGGCCGTGAAAATCTAAAAACGTATCTCACCATTATGATAAGTGTTTAAGATGAAGCTATTTCCTTAAATGTAAAGGTTTCATTAGTTTAAATAATTATTAGTAAAGTGATTAAGGGCGATTGACCAGCAGCTGAGAATAAAAGTTTAAAAATGCTTGCAACTGTACAGGGAGGTTACAATGAGAAATATCGATTATTCCCCGTATCAAATTTTTTTAAATAAAAATTTATTAACTGGCTTTAATATATTCCTACATTCAAATAAGCAATGAAAATGCGCAAAACGCACGATGATTAATTATTAAATATCGTGTACTTCTTGTAAGTATTTATAATTTTTCAATAATGTCTAAACAAAATAAGTGTGTAAATTTTTTTTTAAATATTTTAGTTTGTAAGATCTTAAATAAATAGAAAAACTGAGGTAGTGTTGTCACAAAACACGTTCTCGGATTTATTTTTTAATTATTCTAATTTAACTCAAATTAAAATTCTGAAAATTGTGTTGAATTGTTGAATTTTCAAACAATAGATTTTATTAACACAAATTTCAAATCATATAATCATACAAGAAAATAAATCAGTACATAATCCAGTCAACACAGTTTTAAAAATTTTAATTTTTGTCATTAAATTATAAATCCGTGAACGTGTTTTGTGAGAAAAAATACCTTAGTTTTTCTATTTATTTAAGGTCTTACAAAATAAAATATTTAAATTTTTTTACACAATTAATTTGTTTAGACATTATTAAAAAATCATAAATACTTATTATCAAAAAATACTTACAAGAAGTACACTATATTTAATAATTTATCATCGTGCGTTTTGAGCATTTTTATTGGTTACTTGAATGTAGGCATATATTAAAGCAAGTTTTGAATGAAATAAATCGATATTAATTTTTTAATATTAAAAATTTGATACGGGGATTAATTAATCTTTCTCATTGGAACCTCCCCTTACAGTTGCAAGCATTTTTAAATTTTATTCTCAGCCGCTGGTCAAACACTCTTAACATTTATTAGTATTATCTGCTTCTCCAATGAAACCATTTATATTAATTTAGCCATTATAATTTTAGCATTTGTCACGACGTAGATACCTGCTGCAGGAAAATAATACGTCATGTTGTGTCTAACGCGGGCTTAGAGCTCTAAATACCTCATGACTCAGGTTTCACTACCGTGAATGCAAGCATTTCCTAGATTTTGATGGGCGCCAGCCCGAAGGTGAAAGTTATGGAGTGTATAATTTATACTTTTTCTAGACGAAAATAAACTGCGGCAGTTTTCTCTTGAATTGAAGGTGCATGCGAGAAGAAGTCGGTTCCGGGAAAGAAAAGGAAGAAATAGAATTGCAAACAATATTTTAAATATACCGAGTTTTAGAAACTGAACGAAATTTCGTTCGTACACGTACACGACACAAGACATTGAAACAACATATATGTTCAAATTCACTACAGTTTTATAATGCAATTTTTTACACACGGATTCGTCGGATTTTGATATATATATATATATATTTTTTTTTTTTACATTAGTTCCACACTGGAGGCCCTGAGGAAAATAATTCCCCTGAGGGCCTTTGTCATCTTTGGGAGTGCTGTGTGGAGGGTATTTTGAGGAAAGGAATGAAGGAAGTTTTGGGTACGAAAACGGTATGAGGGTTGGGTAGGAATCTGGGGGTCGGTGTCTCTAGGAATGACAATCATATGAATCCATCCCAGGCGATGTTCCGGGTGAGTCCGGCTGAAAAGATCAACAGGTTTCCCTCGACCAGTCTCTCCCGATCCGGCCTGCCACGCAGCTGGCAGGCCAATGCATACCCCGCCAAGACCCAGACAAACATCACTTACATGAAACCGGGCACCTCTGCTAAGTCGCCAAAAGTAGCGAACCGCTTGGGGTGACCTATGGCAGAGGTGTTGGTTATCCTATAAATGGTTCCAGGGGTGGCATCCCAAATTAAATTGATGGATTTTTGTAGCTATTATTGCATCACAGACATCGTAAAGGACTTTGCCATGAATCACGGTTAGATATATAGACTTGATCCGTCATTTCACTGAACTTTCATAAACCGGGTCATCGGCCAATTCTAGAAATCAGCCATTACGATTTTCATGAATGATTTGAAGACGTCATTAGTCAGCGAGTTCTACAGCCTTACATGACGTGTTATTCACGGCAATAATATTGGGAAAGTGCAATCATTGCCTAATTATTATAATATCAACATCATGATTATTTCACTTAAGAGCCATTGAGCAGCGGCTGAGAATAAAAGTTTAAAAATGAACAGGGAGTTTCTGATGAGAAAGATGGATTATTCCCCGTATCAAATTATATAAATTAAAAATTTAAAACATGCTTTAATATATACCAACATTCAATTAAGCAATAAAAATGCTCAAAACGCACGATGACGAATTATTAAATATCGTGAACTTCTTGTCAGTATTTTTTGATCATAAGTATTTATGTTTTTTCAATAATGTCTTAACAAAATAAATGCGTAAATTTTTTTAAAAAATATTTTAGTTTGTAAGATCTTAAATAAATAGAATAACTGAGGTATTTTCGTTACAAAACACTTTATCTGATTTCTTTTTTAATGATTTTAATTGAACTAAAATTAGAATTAAGTGTGTTTACTAGATAATGTGTTGATTTATTTAGCTGTATGAACATATGATTTGAAATTTATTTTTTCTTCAAACTTCGCAAAATCACTTTGTGGCGTCATTTTGAATTAAATTAAAACAAATAACTTTGTTTAAACCACTAATATAATCACAAATACCTACATGTTTCAAAACCGATGGTTTCTTCGTCAGGGTAGTAATGACATTAATAACAAAATAAACAAAACAAGTATAGACTAAAAAGAACTATGGACAAAAATATTTTAGAGAGAGGTGATTAATTAATTAAAAATATCGTAAAAAACAATTATTTTAAATTAAATATAAAAATTATTTAAAAAATATGAAAAATTACATTATATAAATTATCAAAACATAATAAAGATGTTTAAACAACAAAAATAAATTATTTTAAATATAATAATTAATAAGAAAATAAATTTAAGAGATGGCTATTTTTAAAAAATATTTGGTTATTAATAATATTTAATTTACTATTAACACTTTTTCTAATTTCTAAAATTTCTAAGTTTGCTAATTGTAAATCTGTTGAGTTTGTGTGTAAAATTTTTAACCCTTTATTTATATCAAAAGAATGATTTGTTTCTAAAAGCTGATTGGCAAATTCAGAATAATTATTATTATTCAAACACCTTAGATGTTCTTTAACTCTAATATTAAAATTTCTAGAAGTCTTTCCGATATAAAAAAAGTTACAATCATTACACATTAATTTATAAACTCCAGATTTGTTCAAATAATTCAAATAAGACTGGCACTATTAGACAATTAAATTTTTTTTAAATTTCATTAATAAACTTCACAAAAAAATAAAATTTAACTTAGAAATTGGAAAAAATTATAGCTTAAATTTTTTAGATTTAAGTATTTCTATTATCAATAATAAATTTGATTTTAATATTTATCGCAAAGACACATATACGGATATCGTTATACATAATACATCGAACCATCCAATTTCACAAAAATTAGCAGCTTTTCATACCTTACTTAGCAGATTAATTAATGTTCCATTATCTTTTGATAATTTTAACAAAGAATTAAATATTATAAAACAAATTGCAATCAATAACGGTTATAATACTAAATTAATAGACAATATGTTAAACAAAAAATATAAGAAAAAGTTTATTAACTCTTATGTTTATCCACATGTGATTGACAATAATAATAAAAATATTATTTTTAAATAATAATACTTCAAATTTATTAATTAAAAACATGCCAGATAATATTAACCCAGCCTTTTACACAAATAACAAATTAAAAAATTATATTTTAAATAACAAGGATAAGGGTGATTATTTGAACAAATCTGGAGTTTATAAATTAATGTGTAATGATTGTAACTTTTTTTATATCGGAAAGACTTCTAGAAATTTTAATATTAGAGTTAAAGAACATCTAAGGTGTTTGAATAATAATAATTATTCTGAATTTGCCAATCACCTTTTAGAAACAAATCATTCTTTTGATATAAATAAAGGGTTAAAAATTTTACACACAAACTCAACAGATTTACAATTAGCAAACTTAGAAATTTTAGAAATTAGAAAAAGTGTTAATAGTAAATTAAATATTATTAATAACCAAATATTTTTTAAAAATAGCCATCTATTAAATTTATTTTCTTATTAATAATTATATTTAAAATAATTTATTTTTGTTGTTTAAACATCTTTATTATGTAATTAAATGAAACAATATATCTTAGTTACAACCACTGATTTATTTAGTTACACGCCGACCGGTTTCGGAACAACCGTTCCTTCTTCAGGGCAAACTTATATGTTGAAAGAATATATATTTAATAACAAAATAAACAAAACAAGTATAGACTAAAAAGAACTATGGACAAAAATATTTTAGAGAGAGGTGATTAATTAATTAAAAATATCTTAAAAAACAATTATTTTAAATTAAATATAAAAATTATTTAAAAAATATGAAAAATTACATTATATAAATTATCAAAACATAATAAAGATATATTTTTGAAATTAGCTATCACTTTGTGGTTATCCATTTTATAATTAAATGAAACAATATATCTTAGTTACAACCACTGATTTATTTAGTTACACGCCGACCGGTTTCGGAACAACCGTTCCTTCTTCAGGGCAAACTTATATGTTGAAAGAAGGAACGGTTGTTCCGAAACCGGTCGGCGTGTAACTAAATAAATCAGTGGTTGTAACTAAGATATATTGTTTCATTTAATTATAAAATGGATAACCACAAAGTGATAGCTAATTTCAAAAATATATCTTTATTATGTTTTGATAATTTATATAATGTAATTTTTCATATTTTTTAAATAATTTTTATATTTAATTTAAAATAATTGTTTTTTACGATATTTTTAATTAATTAATCACCTCTCTCTAAAATATTTTTGTCCATAGTTCTTTTTAGTCTATACTTGTTTTGTTTATTTTGTTATTAATGTCATTACTACCCTGACGAAGAAACCATCAGTTTTGAAACATGTAGGTGATTGTGATTATGTTAGTGGTTTAAACAAAGTTATTTGTTTTAATTTAATTTGAAATTTATTTATTTATTAAAGAATTTTATACATAGTGTACATATTGTGTTATATCGCCCGCCATGCTAGGGATGTCCCTGTGTTATGGCGGGTGAAGTATGCAGTATTTGTGTTGTATAATACAATATTTTGTTTGAAAATTGAACAAATCTGCCAACTACCAACGGTATATATAACCTTAGCATGTTAAAAATAAACTTATAATTTCAAATTTTAAAAAGTGCGTTTATTAGAAAAAAAACATTTTTTCATAATCATTTCATGTGTTTTTGTAAAAAGGAGTCAATACGTCGAGAATTTTATTTAAAAGGGACTAATTTCCGGTATTCTCTGGTAATACCCTCTTAACCACGCATCTCCAATTGGGGTATTTTGTGAGGCTTAAGGTAGTGGGGAGGGGAAGGAGATGGGGAAGAGAAAGATGGAAAAGTACCTAGCTATTCAGATCTGGTCACCAAACACTGTTAAAACCATTTCAAGCAACGTTTTAATTTTGAATGGTGGTCTTACACCAGGGCAATACTGAGAGTTTCTTCCACTCTGTATTTCTCCACTTCCACAAATTAATCAAATAAATTTTATTTGCGCACGCCGGGTCCGAACCCGCGACCTTCGGATTTGGAGTTGAGAGCCTTACCTCTGCAAGGACGGCCGTACCTATTGCAATTACAAGATTGTTATTATTATTCTTATGTGTCTTGTTCATTTTCATATTTTCGTTTAGATTGTGTGTTTAAAGTGATATATTAGTTTAAAATGATCTAATAGTTTAGAATTATCTCTTTGTTTAAAATTAATGATTTATAAGTTTAAACTGATCTATTTGTTTCATCCATTCGTATGTCCTTGGCTATTCTGTTTGTTTGATTCTGAAATGTGTCAAAACCATCTGTTCCAATTAATTAAACGTAACAAACAGAAGGTGTGTTTGTTGTTTGTTTGCAATGTATAGATTGGTTCTGGAAGGCTCGTTAATGGAATGTTGCGTTAGGTAAGGTAGGTTAGGTCAGGTCAAGTCAAATTAGGCTGGGCTTAACTCGTTTCGGGTCGATTTACCTTTAGGTTTCTTATGCTGTGTTAGGATTAATGAAATAGGTGAGGTAAGGATCTGAGAATTTGTTAATATTTTTATTTTATTTTTATTTATTTATATAATACATGTTACATAATTGTGACATTTACATAAAGTTGATATATTAAATCACCATACTAGGCGGCTGCCTGTATCATGGTGACCAAGTTAATATTATTACAGTGTTATCTTTTTTGCTTGATATTGGATCCTGAAATTTTTTTATAAATATTGGTTTTGCTTACGGATTGATTGATGAAACAGTCATGTTAAAAAAAACTGTTTTTTGGACAATCCTTGAAAAAAGCTGTTTTGTCACTTTACAGGGGTGCCCGGGTTCACAGGGTAAGGTTTGTCTAGGTCTTGGCGGTGGATGATTTTCCCACCTTCCATTTGGTAGGCCAGGTTAGGAGAGACTGGTTGAGGGAGACCTTTTGACCCCTCTAGCCGGACTTTCTCAGATGAATACTTCAATAATTCTATTTGAATAATACAAGTGGCAGCACTTCCGTTAGTATCTCTTACGTGGAGCGAGTGTGTACGACATAAGTTAGCGTATTAATAATATAGATATGAATACTTCAATAATTCTATTTATTATGAATAAAATAGGTGGCAGCACTTCCATTAGTATCTCATACGTGGAGCGAGTGTGTACGCCAGACGTTAGCATATTACTAATATAGATATATTATGAATATTTCAATAGTTCTATTTGAATAATACAGGTGGCAGCACTTCCGTTAGTATCTCATACGTGGAGCGAGTGTGTACGACATACGTTAGCGTATTAATAATATAGGTATGAATACTTCAATAGTTCTATTTGAATAATACAGGTGGCAGCACTTCCATTAGTATCTCATACGTGGAGCGAGTGTGTACGACAGACGTTAACGTATTAATAACATAGATACGAATACTTAAATAGTTCTATTGGAATAATACAGGTGGCAGCATTTACGTTAGTAACTCATACGTGGAGCGAGTGTGTACGCCAGACGTTAGCATATTACTAATATAGATATATTATGAATATTTCAACAGTTCTATTTGAATAAAATAGGTGGCAGCACTTCCATTAGTATCTTATACGCGGAGCCAGTGTGTAGTGTACGCCAGACGTTAGCATATTACTAATAAATATATGAATACTTCAATAGTTCTACTTGAATAAAATAGGTGGCAGCACTTCCATTAGTATCTCATACGTGGAGCGAGTGTGTACGACAGACGTTAGGGTATTAATAATATAGATATGAATACTTCAATAGTTCTATTTGATTACTACAGGTGGCAGCACTTCCGTTATTATCTCATACGTGGAGCGATTGTGTACGACATACGTTAGCGTATTAATAATATAGATATATTGACCATATATGACGGATTCTGTCAATATCGTATTGATATAGGGTTTTATCGATCGTCCATGCTTGTTCTCCAGATGCCGTGGACCAGTGACCGGTGACCGTGCTCCAAAGTGAAACTGTGTCACCAGTTTGCTGTGGGAAGATAGAAAGGAGAAAGAGAAATCCGCGCCAGCCTGACTTCTCAAGGGAATTCCTAATACGAGTAGTTAATTCGTTGGTTAGTCATTTTTGTTGGTCACAGTTGTTATTGCCGGCTGTTTGCGTATTGGTTTCGTTTCATGTTGTTGAACTTTGCCGTACATTGGCGTAAAGAGTAACAATATGGAACCCCAGCATTAAAAAAAAAAAACAGAATTGCGTAAGTAATAACGAGCCCTTATGAACATGTACAAGGATAGAAAAATAGAAGTTTAAAAGGGCATTACCGGAGAATACCAAAAATTAGTCATTTTCAAATCAAATTCTAGACGTATTGACTCTTTGTTACAAAAAAAACATAAATTGATTTTGAAAGATTGTTATTTTATCTGGTACACGCAGTTTTAAAATTTTGAAAAACTAAGTGTACTTTTAATATACTATGGTTATACCGTTGGTCGTTGGCAGGTTTGATAAAAAGCGATAGATTCTATTGAACAACACAAATTTCAAATCATTTAATCGTACAACAAAATAAATCAATACATAATCTAGTCAACACATTTTTAAATCTTTTAATTTTAGTTAAATTCAAATCATTAAAAAATAAATCCGAGAACGTGTTTTGTGACAAAAATACCTCAGTTTTTCTATTTATTTAAGATCTTACAAACTAAAATATTTCAAATATTTTTTACACACTTATTTTGTTTACACATTATTGAAAAATCATAAATATTTTTGATAAAAAAATACTTACAAGAAGTATATATTTAATAATTTATCATCTTGCGTTTTGAGCATTTATATTGCTTACTTGAATGTCGGTATATATTAAAGGAAGCTTCGAATGAAATAAATCGAAATTAAATTTTTTATTTAAAAAACTTGATACGGGGAATAATCGATCTTTCTCATTGGAACCTCCCTGTACAGTATCAAGCATTTCTAAAATTTTATTCTCAGCTGCTGGTCAATCGATCTCAAACATTAATTTTTAATCAAAGCAAATGTAATTTTATGGTGTACTGTTGTTTTTTTTATGAACATTGCAACTCTTATGATGGGGAGTTTTAGTAATACTTCTGGATTACGTAAGTCGTGTTTAACATCGTCTAATTTACAATGAATATTTAACTGCTCTTAACGTCCGTTCTATATAATACTCTGTGTTAATCTGGAACAGGGGAAATGGTCACTGAAGGTGTCGGATAGATAATATGATCGGATATCTTTGTAACCGTTCGGGTATTACATCCAAATGGATAACAGTTGTATCTCTCATATACTACAACTTAAGGCCGCGCTACCATTCTCAAAAAGAAGAAGCTGGAGCGATACGACAATACGAACGTGTGAGCGAGCGCGCAAATATTAAAAACCATAAAATTTGTGCGAAAATTGTGAAAATGTTTAATAAAAGACGACTTGTTTGAAAAAGAGCAAAACTTTCGTGGGGGCTGTGTCAAGTAGCATAAAGAAACATTGTGAAATTTTTGTACATATAACTTAACGTAAAATAACAGAAACAAACGTGTAAATAATAATTTTCGGAGCATACTTTGCGATTTATTTCTATCGAGGGAATTTCAAATAATTACAGTTTCTGCGTGGGGAATGTGTAGATACTATCTTAAAGAATAACATATATTTTTTAAGAACTTAAAAACTTCAAATGTTTAAGAAAAAAATGTAAGATATCGGTAGCAATTGGCAGGCGGCCCCTTAATGTGTATCAACAAAACTATAATAACTCGCCATACTAATGACATCAGTTCAGAGATATTGAAACTACATCCATATTATTATGATTATAGTAGGTATGCTATATTTTTTTTATGTTCACGCACGGCCCCTGGGCGGTTCCCAAGGCTGTTGAGACAGTTGGTACGCCACTGTTTCATTACTGGAAAGAGTTTATTATTGCTTTTTTAGCACCTTAGGTGAGATGCTTGGAGAAATCTAGGCCTAGATAAATTTGGAAGGATTGGAAGGAAGTTTATACCTAGCAGTAGGTAATTTTGAATTTTTAAAAAAACTCGTTTAACCCCTGGAGCGACAGAGGAATTGAGATATTTTTTTTCGGGTTGCTAAAGGAAATTTTTCCGCTCACATTAAAAAAAATCATACCTCCGAATTTGAATATGGAGACGTACAAACTGATTATAGTTCTATGTAGCCAATGAATTCCCCTATCTTTTGTCTATTATCACACATTTGTAGGATTTATAAAATATAATTAAATTTTTGACCTTAAAACATTTTATATAATTTCGAGAATATTTATTTTGTTATATTTTGAATGTACAATATATTATATAGTCGTTTTAATAAAACATTTTTTTTTGAAAATTTGCCACATTTTTGCAACAAAGCAATCCGAGGTGTTGGAAATAGTGCCATAATGTGGCAAAAAGCGCTCGAGAGGTAAATACCTAATTATTATTAGAAAACAGTTATTTTTCAAATATTGTATTTTTATTTATTCACTTTTTACTGAAATTGAATCAGCAGAAACTGATGCAACTAATTATTGTCATTTAAAGCAGTTGTTTTCCCTTGATTAGGACAGAGCCTTACCCCTCGGCTCCCGTGGTCAAGGGGAAAGGCTCTCGATTGGCTTTCCGAAGTTCGAGGGGTTCGAATCTCGGCGTTCGTTTATTTGATTGATTTGTGTTATTTCAGAATTTATTCACTTAAAATAATATATGGTATATTTGCGGCACGTTCCAGAGTAGAAGATACTCCGAGTATCCACCCTGGTGTAAGAACACCATTCAGAATTGAAACGTTGCTTGAAATGGCTTTAGACGGACTTATTGCCTAGATTTGAATAGCCAGGCACTTCCACACTGCTTCTTTACCATCTCTTTTCCCTCCCACTACCTTCTGCCTAACGACATACCCTAATTAAATACGCCGTGCGGTATTCACATTAAAAAAAGATGCATTAGATAGAAATACTCGTCGGATCCAAGAACAATGTCGTAATTGCTAAAAATTTAAAATATATGAAAAGTTTATGAAAAGCAAAATATCATTACAATATCTACCACATTTCTTTATCTCAAAAACAGTACAAAATGCAGAAACGAAACATTAAGAGCGATTGACCAGCAGCTGAGAATAAAAGTTTAAAAATCCTTGCAACTGTACAGGAAGGTTCCAATGAGAAAAATCGATTGTTCCCCGTATCAAATTTGTTAAATTAAAAATTTAATATCGATTTATTTCATTTAAAACTTGCTTTAATATATACATACATTCAAGAAAGCAATAAAAATGTTCAAAGCGCACGATGATAAATTATTATATATCGTGTACTTCTTGTAAGTATTTTTCGATCATAACTATTTATGATTTTTCAATAATGTCTAAACAAAATAAGTGTGTAAAAAAAATTCGAAATATTTAAGTCTGTGAGACCTTAAATAAATAGAAAAACTGAGGTATTTTAGTCACAAAAAAACGTTCTCGGATTTATTTTTTAATGATTTTAATTTAGCGAAACTTAAAATTCTGAAAACTGTGTTTAATAGATTATGTATTGATTTATTTTGTTGTATGATTATATGATTTGAAATTTGTGTTGTTTAATAGAATCTATCGTTTGAAAATTTAACAAATTTGCCAACGACCAACGTAGTATATTAAAAATAAACTTAGTTTTCAAAATTTTAAAACTGCGGGTACCAGATAAAATAACAATCTTTCAAAATCAATTTATGTTTTTTTGTAAAAGTGTGTCAATACGTCTAGAATTTGATTTAAAAAGGACTAATTTCCGGTATTCTCTGGTAATACCCTCTTAAACAGCTCTACTGCTGAACTACGACATTGTTCTTCGGAATCGTCGCTAACGTCGAAGAAGAAACGCAAAGTTCAATATCCTCTTGGTGAATGTTTATGGAGAGAGTACAAACAGTATACGAGTAAATGCTATGTTTATGTTCCTATTTGGAGAAATTACCAGCGAAAAACCCCACGTAAGTGCGTGTTTCCTAGAGACTATAATAATAGTTAGGTTGTTTTCTTTTAAATAATTTCTCTACGGTCACAATCTCCGCACTCAAGTAAGACCATGCTGGGCACAATTCTATGACATTTGATTCTCCGACAGTTGATCCTGGTCCGTGGTCGAGTGGTAAGACTCTTGATTCCCAATCGGAAGGTCGCGGGTTCGAACCCGGCGTGGGCAAAAATATCCCCTACTAAGACCTATATAATCCTCAGTTCACGAACCCAAGCACCCTGCTACGTTAATAAACGTGGGGTGACATATATGGGGTGGGTTTTCAATAATTCGTTCCCGGAGCTCATATCCGCCATCCAAATTAAACAAAAAATTATAAATAAAATTAAAAAAAAAAAATTATTCTAAATCAGTACAAATCACAAATACAATGGACTTGTACTTTTGTAATTACAGGTTGATTCAGATGACATCACAATAACGTGGAGGTGATCCAATTTCATGTTACACTTGCAACACAGCGCAATATTTGGCATTCCTCTAAATTGGGAAAGACGTCGGAGTCGCCCATTATTCGAACGACCAAATCATTGCAAAACGCTAACAATTTTAAACATTAAATTAATAGATGCATCGGAATAAATGGTCATTGAGGTTATGGATTAAAAAAACACTTGCAAATAATTATGGTTTGAGCGATTTAGATGGATTGGAGCTTGAATGTCGGTGGCGAATACAATGAACCAAAGACTAATAGAAGTGAAATCACAGAAAAAAACTGGTAATGTTAACTTTCTTAGATTTTTTTAATGTTAGATATTAGCTACTGGACCGTTTTTAGCCACATTTTGGCAAATTTACAAACACCCGCGAGCGCCCGCTGGCCAAAATGTGGCAATTTGAAGAGATATTTTAAAACATCCATAGAAAGGTCCCGTGTGTTGTGATCTTCGAATAAAAAGACTAACATAGTATTTTCACAGTTTTAAACGAGATGTCTCGCATCTCTTCCTAATTATTTGTTATAGACTGAATCGAAATTATTGAATCATTTTTTAATACAAATCGTTGATAATGTGTTAACATTTTAAAAATACAAGTTCGTATTAAAATTTATATATGTGATTAACAACTAGGCCATAGACAACATATTACTTATAGAAGTAATAAAATTAAAAAATCTCCAAATAGGTAGGTTGTACATACAGCAACAATATATTTTTTTGATGAATCCTAAAAATATGGGATCAGCGGCCAAAGTGCTCAATTTGGGAGGCGCTTATGGGTACTGCCGCCCCGGGAACTTATTGGATAACAACCAACACCTCTGCCATAGGTCACTCCAAGTGGATCGCTACTTTTGGTGACTTAGCAAAGGTGCCCGGGTTCATATTCACATTTGTCTTGGCGGTGGATGCTTTTGCCCACCTACAGCGTGGCGGGCCGGATCGGGAGAGAATGGTTGAGGGAGATTTTTTTACCCCTTCAGCCGGAGGGATGAATTTATACGTTCATCACTTCTGAATACATTGACCCCCAGATTCCTACCCACCACTCAAACCTTTTTACTTCCTAGATCTTCCTCTCCTTCTTTCCCTAAAAAGACCCTCTACACAGCATCCCCAAAGGTAAAAAAGGTCCTAGGTGATTTTTTTCTCAGGTACTCCTGTGCGTAATTAATGTTAAAAAGGGGCATGCAATGGCCCTCTAACACTAAAAGTAATTTATAATTTATATGTTTTCATATTAAAACTCGGAATTATGGATTTTTTTAATAAAGACGGAAAATTTCCAAATCGAACGCAAAAAATCTCCTATCGGTCCCCCCTAGCACACGAGATCGATAAAGATTGATAGGATAACTTTCAGTAACTTCTGACTAAGTGTCCTTAATATATTCGACATCAACTGTTCTTTGTAAGATCGCGATCTGCAGTTATCCTAGGGAACAAAGTTACCGAAAGTTTTCCCTTCAATCCTTATCGATCGAGTGTGCTAGGGGGCCAGATTGAAATTGATCGCATTGCAGAACACTCAACAGTGGTTGTCCAGACATAATTAATTATAAAGAAAAAAATACACCTCTTTCGATGTATCTCTTCGGTGGGTGTGTGACAGTAATATTGTGTCCTCGATTGCTTGAAAGAACTTAATAATGTTGTGCTGTTTTATGTCGCTGTAATGCAATTTTCAACGAGTAGGAAGTGTGAAGGTGATGGGTTTTTCTAGTTCGTTGACGCTGTTTACTATCCAATTTGTATGAAGCAATGATTTCACTTTCGTCATTCGCAATACGTGTACCTAATTTTGTTGAAGGCCTCTGTAATATTTTTTTATTTACTATTATGTATTTATTTTAACGCCCATAGGGCTTTTACATAATATAATGCAGTACATGCTTTTATTAGATTACAAATAAAGAGTTGATAAAATACATGTAACATAAAATATAAGAAACAAAATACAGGTTACATAAAATATAAAAGTTCGCA
This sequence comes from Limnephilus auricula, assembly GCA_951813805.1. Classification (NCBI taxonomy): domain Eukaryota; kingdom Metazoa; phylum Arthropoda; class Insecta; order Trichoptera; family Limnephilidae; genus Limnephilus; species Limnephilus auricula. The sequence continues at coordinate 9,442,690 of OX638409.1, read as the reverse complement.
CAAAGTAAGTATCATAGAATTCATGTTAAGTATAAATAGATAATCTGCCAATATCCTCCAAAATTAACAATAATAGTAATAAAAACGAGCACTAACTATAATATTTTATGAAAACTTCAACAGTTGTACAATTTTAAAATTAGAGATGGCGGCACTTTCGCTTGTAACTGGTAATATTAGTTGTATATACTTTAAAACTAATATTATGTGTTTGCGCAATATTTTTAATATTATTATGTGATAATAATATTAAAAATATTGCGCTAAATTCTGTGAATTTTGAGAGGATACTAAAAAAGGCTCGGAGAATACTAATACAAAACATTTTTCTGATATTCTGTTAGCACTTGGAAAATATGTAGTTTCTTTTCACATAGATTCATAGTTTTCTTTAAAATTCAGATGATCTGGACACACTGAACCCCAGATTCCTACCCAACCCTTATACCATTTTCCTTCCCAGAACTTCTTCTCCTTCCTTTCCTTAACACCCACCACACTTCATCCCCAAAGATGATATAGGCCCTGAGGGAAAATATTTTACGCAGGGCAGCCTGTGTGGAACTAATGTAAAAAAAAAACAACAAAAGAGTTGAACTATATACATACAACTATATTGTGATTGTGTCGTTTGCTCCTTCGCATATATATAATGGTAGGTGATTGGTCATTCCCTTTTCCTTGCACACCTTGTTTTTCCTACACATAATATGATCACCCAACTTAGCAAACAGCATTTCCTCTCGTGTCGTTTAAAGTATATTTACAGTCTATTTTCAAGTCATCTTATACTGTCATTCGTTAGCCGTTTTGGTTTCACCAGGCTATAAGTTATTTAATCCAAAGATCGTAAAATCTGTTGATTGCTTCGAGTTCTGCTTTCAATAATAATTGAGATCGCTTTCACCTTCCAAGAAAGTCTAGCAAAAGTGAGGAAAAAACTGTGCCATAAGTTAGGTTAGGTGCCTACGAGCTACCGAATACAAGTTTCTATGTAGGTTTGTTGAACTTATTTCCCTGTCTCTTGGGCACGTGGTTAACCTAGATTTTCTAAAACAGAATATAAACAAAAACAATAACAAAAACAAAACTTCAACGCATTTCTGAGAAAGATTGTGAGTCAGACGTGTGGAAATTGTCGAGTTTTTGAACTCACGGCGATACGCAATAAAAGTTCTGCGTATCATAGAAAGATTTTTATGGGTTATTTATCGCTTAAGAAAGGGAAAGAAATTTTCATCGCTAATATTGTATAGTTTTTAAATTTTTTTATTTTTTTATTGTTTCTTTACATGGTATGTATTATTGTTCACATTTCAGTATTAAGATGATCCACTAGTCCTTGACTCATTCGGAATTGGGCGAGCGAACGATTTTTGGGCGTTTACCAATAAAAACCCTAATCTCTAGCAAACAACAGTGTTTTGTTATTCCGCAAATATATATTTAAAGATCGAAGCGCCGCGTAGACTAAGGCATGTCCGTTTGCCCCGGGCTCTGGGCATAGAATGAGCGACGGGCTAAAATCCTTCCGTACATGGCATAAGGATGAAATTCGCACTTACAAATTCGTTGGGTACCGCCTATTTTTATTCACCGAAAAGAAACGTCGCCAAAATGCACGTTTTATTTTATTTTGTGAAGTTCAGATACAAATATTAAAATGTTTTCCGATCACTCTATAAGAAACTTAATTAGCTACATTATTCAATAAAACAACACCAGAAAAAGGATTTGTAAGTAGGAGATTTTTCACTTTTAACCATTTTTTATAGGTCAGACGCATAATTTTTTTCTAAGCGTATTAAAAAGCTTATCAAAAAAATACTCGATCACTTCAAAGGCCAAGATGTGTTCTACTCACAGTATTTAATTGAAGCATCTATATTATTTCTAAGCGATCAAATTTTCAAAACACAAGATTTTATACGATTTGCATTTTTCCGCATGTCTTCACCTTAACCTAACTAGGACAAGCCTGTTTTGAGGATAATAAATTTATAAAGTAGTAAAAATAGAACAAAAAATATTTAGGTACTTATTAATAAAAACATACAGGACAGATAAGGACAAAGATGAACCAATTGATGGCAATTTTATTTATATTGGTGATTTAACGTGCTTGTTTCGCTTGGAAATTTTGTGTTGGCAGTTTCCTCTCAACCGCGAACTGGATTTAATTCCCAGGGTAAGCAGATACATTTTATTTGATTGGTTTGTGTTTTCACAATTGAATAATTTAAAATAATATTAACCACTGGAGCGACAGAGCAATACATTTTTTTTTTCTCGGATTTATAAAGGAAATTTGTTCCATTACATTAAAAAAAATCATACGTCCGAATTTGAATATGAAGACATACAAACTGATTATAGTTCTATATAGCCAATGAATTCACCTATCTTTTATGATTTAAGATCTTCATGGCCAAAAGTATTTTTGTTGTTTATTTTTGGAATATTATGACGTGTTACGCTAACTCCTTCTTTAGCCGACGTTTCGGACAACATTACAGTGTCCATCATCAGGGCAGATGTGTTGAATCTGCCCTGATGATGGACACATATGCCCTGATGATGGACACTGTAATGTTGTCCGAAGCGTCGGCTAAAGAAGGAGTTAGCGTAACACGGCATAATATCCCAAAAATAAACAACAAAAATCACATATCTTTTGTTTATTATCACGTATTCATAGGATTAAAAAATAAAAATGAAATCGTTAACTTTGAAACATTTTAAAGAATCTAGAGAATAGTTGCCGTATTTTGGCAACAAAGCAATCCGTGGTTTTGGAAATAGTGCCAGATTGTGGCAAAAAGCGCTCGAGTGGTTAAGTAAGATTAATAATATTACTGGTGTTACCACCGTTCAGAATTGAAACATTCCTTTAGCTGTGTTTGGTGACAAGATATGAATAGCTGGGTACTTTTTCACCTTCCTCTTCCCATCTCCTTCCCCTCCTAACTATCATCAGCCTCACAATAAACCTCAATTAGGGATGCCATAGTATCATTGGCTCCAGACGGGAGCAGTTAGGACTCTTGTGAGGTATTCACATAAAAACATAAAGAAAGGTACAGTTTACAATTTATCTTATATTAAAATACAAATAAAAATATCATAACATTGAATCATTGGTGATTGAGCCGATAAAAAAATTAATATTGACACCAAATTTCCTCCACGGCCTATTTCATCTTTGGGGGATGATGTGTGGACGGTTTTTTTGAGGGGATGAAGTAGTGAACATGTCTTGAAGATACACTAGCCGTACACGGAGAAAAATGTTATTCGAAAAAACGATCATTTTAATAGTAAAAACGATTAAAAACCATGTTAATTTGTTCTTTCCAACAAATTAACATGGTTTCAATGTTTATTGGCTGGAACATGTAAGAATAACTTGTTGGTATACGTAATTTCGTACACATACCAACAAATTATTCTTACATTTTCCCACCGATAAACATTGAATCACTGTTAATTTGTGCGTAAGAACTTCAGTCCCGTTTTTAACCGTTTTTACTATTAAAATGATCGTTTTTTCGAATAACATTTTTCTCCGTGTACGAGGGAGGAAACACTAAGGACAGCAAATCGTTCCACACCCGATAAGGAGTGAGTCGTAGAAACAACCCATTCTCATGTGATAAATGTCAACAATGTGCAATGTCAAGTTGGGCGTTTGGCATTTTTCGCGAAGAGATTAATGATGCTGGTTCCTCGGAACATCTTCCCCTAATATATTAGGTCCTTACACATGAAATTGGCGTTTTACCGTACTGGCAACTTTGATCTCAAATATCTTCCCTTTGGTTAGGAATTCCAAATTCAAATTTATACAGCTATTTACTCATGTATTTGTGTTTCGAAAAATTATAATTTATTTGTTTTTTCCTTAATAGTTTTTTTTTCTTTGCGTCACCAAACTCTCACAAGTAACTTTTTGGAGTTTTGTTTTTTTTTTCATTAATCCTTCGAGCCGTTTCTGCAGCACTGGTGCCACGGTGGAACTCGAACTCGTAAATAACGCGATATTTTAAGTTTTCCATTATGTAACGCAAAGAAAAAAAAACAATTAAGGAAAAAACAAATGAATTATAAATTTGAATTTGGAATTCCTAACCAAAGAGAAGATATTTGAGATCAAAGTTGCCAGTACAGCAATTAACGCCAATTTCGTATGTAAGGACCTTATATTAGTAGAATAATGATAGCATTCCCATCTGATTCCTGTGCTCTAAAGAAAAATATCTGTTTGATAAGATAGGGGGATCTATCAAACGGACCGACCGTTTCTGCACGGTCAACAGTGATTTTGTTAGGTATTTTGGGGCGCCACACCAGAGGAGGCCATCAATTTTAACAGTCAGCAATTGTGAAGTGTTACAGTATGCGCGGGCCCTGTACAAACAATACGCCAAGCTTCCGAGAGACTAACTTGACTCCCATTGACTATGAAGTCCCCGTACTTGAGCTGGTCACCTAGAGTTACACCAACGGCCGTTGTTTCAAATCCTACTGATCAACTGTTGAGCCGAAATTTTGGCTCGACACTCCTCAAATGCAAAAATGCGCTCTTCCCATTACAACTCCCCTACAAACAGGCGAATCTAGCGTTACAAAACAAATTAATTTGCTGATCGGAGACTCAGATTGGTCGACCGAAATGTTGGTTGATGTAAGCATATCGAATATGAATGGAAGGCATGTTGGCAAGATTCTTATCTCACTTCTTCTACTTGTTTCTACATCAAAACATTATATAATCGGGGATACGCACTGACTCCGAACGGCGGTCATTTTATCGCAACCATAAAACGTTAATATCCTCTTTACAAATAATAGTTGCTTCAATATGTAGACATTGTAAAAAGGTTAAGAGTGACTGACCAGCGGCTGAGAATAAATGTTTAAAACTCCTTACAAGTGGACAAAGAGGTTCCAATGAGAACGATCGATTATTCCCCGTATCAAATTTTTTAAATTAAAAATTTAATATCGATTTATTTCATTCAAAACTATACGTACTTATTAATATACGTACTTTCAAGTAAGCAATAATAATGCTCAAAACGCACGATGATAAATTATTACATATTGTGTAATCCATCTGCAGGTAGTAGGGCAACGTCTACCATGTATTGTTCAATTGGTTCCGGCCAGACCGGTTTAGTTGGCACGCCACAAAAAGAGCTATAACTCCAAAAATAATTGGAAATTTGAAAAATTCTTTTAAGGTCATATTTTTTAAAGTCTAATCATTGAAAATACGAGAAATTTTTTTTTAATCGAAATTCTAGACTAAAATACCCCCTTAAAAAAAAATTATATGTTTATTTCGAATTATAAAATTTGAAGTCGTATTTCATCACTTTTCAAAAATATTTTTTAGTTTTCGGATGCATGTAAAAATATTCCATTTATGTGGATTTTATAGATAAAACGGAAATATTGTTACCTTCCATCACCTGAAAGGTTAATATCCTCTTTACTCCTACAATATACAAACATTGTAAAAAGGTTAACACTGCGACATTAACCTCCTAACATTAACGTTAAGTTGTAAGAAGCCTAACATTGTCATCAAAGAGCATCATTTTGTTTTTTTGACATATGAAAGGTCACCGTTAAACGCCGATTTCAGCTTTCCATAAAATTGTAATAAGCTGACAAGTTTACCAACAACATGATTGTTATTCTCTTCTGCTGATCACAATTTGTTTACAAGATGAAACGTAGAGTGGTCATTTATTGTCTACTAATTTATTACAAAAAATTGTGTGCGTCTAACCTTCATTCGCGGTTGGAGTAAAAGTTCTTTGACTGTGGTGGCAGGTATTTATTTTTTTCTTTAATCTTTGCAAATTCACTTTGTGACATCATTTTATTTAAACGAAACAAATTAAGGTAGTTTCAGACTGGACGACGTACGTACGCATCGCTACGCCAAACAATGCTTAGCAACCCATACATTTTCTATGAAAATGGCCACAGACATCGCACGTCGCGATGCCTGTGGCTAATGTGATTCTAAAACATAAATTTTCATTGAAAATCTATGGTTGCTAAGTAGCCCAGATATTGTTAGGCATAGCGATGCATACGTACGTCGACCCAGTCTGAATCTACAATTACTCTTGTGTAAAACACTATAATCAATGTTATAATATCTACATGTTTCAAACCCGATGGTTTCTTCGACAGGACACGGAGAAAAATGTTATTCTAAAATACGATAATTTTATTCGTGAAAAAAAAATACATACGAAATTACGTATACCAACAAATTATTCTTACATGTTCCCGCCAATAAACATTGAAACCCATTTGTTCGTAAGAACTTCAGTCCCCTTTTTAACCGTTTTTACGAATAAAATGATCGTATTTTAGAATAACATTTTTCTCCGTGGATAACTAACTAACCATCACGCCGTTTCCCCGCAGGGGTAGGCAGAGAGGACGGACCGCCAAACAACTCGATCTTGGCACTCACTCTTTGCCTCATTCACATTCATACATCGTCTCATACATACTCTTCTATTTTTCGTACTCTTGACATGGCCCGGCTCAAGTAATAATATGTTGTACCATCTCATATCTACCTAAAAGTAGTGAGATTGGGCCGTGGTCGTTCTTAGCATTGGGATGGATATTTAACCAATTGTTAAGAATCTATTGCTTATTTTATTTGAAGGGTGAATTTATTTATGAAATATTTTTTATAAACTTATAAATTATTTATTTTTTATAAACTTTATAAATTTATAAATTTGATATAATTAAATCTTATTATTATTATAAACGCGAAAGTTTGTATGGATGTATGTATGTTTGTTATTCTTTAAATAGAAATTTAATGAATGGATTTTAATGAAACTTTACAATAATATAGCTCATACATCATAATAACATATAGGCTATAATTTATAAAGCTAGCTATTTATTTTCAATATATTGAAAATAATTATTATCGTTTAATAGAAAACGTCAAAATATGAGAATGACATTTTGCAAAACAATGATTGTTAAATCAAAATTCTATTTTGGAGAATACTTAAATTTGTGAATTTATTTGAAGTACTCGCCTAATACTTTGAATCGAATCAAGAATTATACATATTTTAAATAAATAGGTTAAGAATTTTGGTATAAACGTAGAAGGGACCTAGGAAAAGAAAATAGATTACTCTAAGTACTAATCCTACGCAGACGAAGTGGCGGGCAGAAGCTTGTAGTGATATAAAGCATTCATTATTTTATCCAATTTGTGGTAGATGGCATATAAATTCTCAAAATATCTCTAAGATAGGATAATTTGAAGACAATGTTACATTGCGGATAAACCCAAATTTAATTATAGTCAGTGGTTGAGTGGGCATCGCGCTTGGGTCCCACCCAGGCGTTCCGTGTTCGATTCCTCGTCTGGCTAAGTCCTCCATCACAACACAAGCAACATCTTCCGCTTAGTGTGGTGTAGTAGGAGATTTTCAAATGTTATTGGGTTATTCGTAACCCGGGAATGTTTGTCTTTTTTCAAAAAAAAAAAAAAAAATAATAATAAATAATATTTCTTTCTAAATTACATCAGTACATATGTACATAGGTGTAGCGCATATTTGTGACAGTTCCTCTCAGTGCGATTTTCTCAAATATGATATAACCTGAGAACAACTTGATCGTGTCCTTGACTAATTTTATTATTTACTTTCTCTTCATATATTCTCCTGACGCTCCTTTTTCTATTCATCTGCTATAACTTATCTATACCAGCTATGCATTTTTTTCTGAATCTTGCTCATTACTGATCCTTTTAGCACCAGTGCACAGTCGGGAAATACGCCAAACACGCGCTCAACATGTGTACACGGTTATCACATATGAGAACGTATCGCTTCTACGACCCGTTATTAAGTTAACAGCTCGGCTGTGAAACGATTTGCCGGCCTCTGTGTTTCCTCCCAGGTATATACAGGTTCACAAAGCCCACAGGGAAATTATTTTCCTTATGTAAAAAAAGTTGATGTAAAATAAAACTGCCACAATAATTTTATAAATAACCTCGATCTTATAAGAATTTTCATGAACATAATTAAATTAATCTACGTAAAATAACTTATAAACTAACCGATTACCTAAATAGCTGTTAGTGCGTAGAAACAGGAACTGAAAAGGGATATTATTAATATTTAATGATAATATACTATGGGCCTTACTATTAAACTAACAAAGGTTTTTTAATTTTACACAACTGATAAACGACCATTTATGTAACGTCGTAAGTTGTTTATCAGTTGTGTAAATTTTAATACTACTTTATAATTATTTGTAAGATCTATATTTCATCATATTAACGTTGTAGGTATGGCAACAATGAGTGCTAAGCCTTGCAACGAATAACAAAACGTCAAAGCAAACACTTTTTAGTGTATATTGGATTGATTTGATTGTATATTAGATACTTAATTGATTGGAAATTGTTTAATACTTATGACAATACACAACCGAGAAAAAACAAATGAACTCGAATTATTTGGCAAATGGAACTTATTTTATCCGTAATAAAGCATTTTATTTTACTGGCTGCAAATATTTTTAACAGTTTTTATCTCGGAAATTTTTTCATAAACGTCAGAAATTACCGACGTTTGAAAACGAATCCTGATAAAATTTCCATGAAAAGTCATAAATATAATATGAATCATCATATACCTACCTACCTACCTAATTTGTACGATACCTGTAAATTTGACTGTCCTAGAACGGGAGATCTACCTAGTTGGACAGTCAAAATGTCAACACATTGTAAATGTATTTTTGTTATAACAAATAAATAAACTCAAACGTCAGACGATTTGCTTTATGATGATTTAACTATTTGAACTTTTTGATTTGTGTGGTTTTTTTCGATGAATATTAACTTCCTTTCTCTCTGATTCTTGTGAATTCTAACTATTGAAGTAAAAAGTGGCAGTAGTGTGAGAATAAAAATAGTGTTGTTTAGAATTCAAATGGTTAAATCGCAGGAAAATTTTACTCCTTCGTCTATAAATAATTATAAACGAAAAAATCAACAAACCATATCATGTTCCACCGCCTAAAAAAAATAAGTTTTTATTTAGTTTTTAGTCAAAGAAGTTTTACTTCAACCGCGTGTAAAGGTTAGAATTAGTTAGGCAATTTTATTTATTTGTATTACTCAGGCTTGGTGGCACTTTAGTAGTTACTATACCAGTTGGATATCAGTAGCTATAGTTAGCTCTGTGCAAGTAGCTTTACACGGTAGTAAACGCTCTACAGGAAGATTGACTTTCGTTTCCTATCCAAACGCCTTTCTAACTGGCGCTAGTTGGCCGCTTCCACATCCGCCATCCGATATCCGGTGCGGTGAAGCCTACCTACACCTCTAAAGCCTCCGCTAGTCCGTAGTCCGTAGACTGTACTCGTAGTGCAGAGGTATGGAAACTTTGCGCCAAATTCGGGATTTAATAATATAAACACGCTCTTCAATTTTATGAACATGATTTTAAATTTTATAAACACATTTTTAATGTTACCCATTTATTGTTATTAAAGGGTTTTTTTAAAAATTGTTATTCATTTAATGTTATAAACACGTTATTAATTTTATCTATTTAATGTTATAAACACGTCTTTAGTGTTAATCATTTAATGTTATGAGCACGTTTTTTTTAACACATATTTTAAAGTTATTCATTTAATGTTATAAACACGTTTTTTAATGTTATTAATATAATGTTATAAACACGTTTTTAATGTAATTCATTTAACGTTTTAAATACGTTTTTAAAGTAATTCATTTAATGTTACAAATACATTTGTCAATATTATAAAAACGTTTTTAATGTTATAAACGGGTTCTTTAATGTTGTACTAATTTCGTTTGTCTGTCTGTGATTGTAATTCTGGTTCATTGAACTAGGATTTTTTTTACAATTTTAGCGATATTTTCATAATAAACTGATTGTCCCAAAAATTCAAACAATCGATAAAGTACCTACCAAAAAAATTATGTTTTAACAGAAAATGATTTTCATTGTCATGTTCAAAATTGAAACTGATGTGCCAAGAATTATGATTTTTTGACATTTATTTACAAAAATACGGAGGCAGATAGAAATATCATTATAATGTACGGATTTACTTTATTTTTTAACATCTGTTTTAAGTTTGACAAAGTTTAAGGAAAATATCTAGATTTCAACAAGATTACCGATATTTATGTATCTAAAGTCATTTTAAGAAACACTTATGTATAACTATTACCTATATAATACCTATTATAGTATAACTATTACCAAACTTACTCTCTATCTTGCGTTGTCTATCTTCTATGTAAATATACGTGTTCGGTAACTCATAGTACAACCGGAAAATTAGAAAATCTACATTATATGGAAAACCCTTTAAAAAAAATTTTTGATTTCATATTAGTTGGCCACTCGGCATACTTATTTCCAATATACAGTTGAAAAATACGGCATACCTTTTTACACAAACGAAACCAAATGCCTCCGAAGAGCTGTCAGGGATGTGCTGGCGAATAGCAAACGTAAAAAACGTATCATCATCAAAAATTAACAATTATTATACGCAATAATTATTAGCCTGAAACCCTTATCCATATTGAAAAAATCTCCCGAAAAAAGATACATGTCGCCGACGGGAATCGAACTCGCACCTCTCTGATTGCCGGTCAGGAGCTCTACCATTAAGCTACGGCGGGTTACCTCCTACCAAGTTGGTTGTTTGCAGGTAATAGGTGATAAATGTAATAAGCGGTAATTGTTGAATGAAACACTAGATATATATTGAATCATTTGGCTGATAGGAGGTAACCCGCCGTAGCTTAATGGTAGAGCTCCTGACCGGCGATCAGAGGATCAATTTTTTTTAATATGGATGAGTGTTTCAGGCTAATAATTATTGCTTATAATATTTGTTACCCTTTGTGCTACGCATAAAAAATCTTCTCTTAAATATTAGTTTATCAATTAAAAAATCAATAATTAAACTTTAACAGCCTTACTAAAAAAAAAACACTACGCGGCCGTTAAACGGTGTTTTTGTGAATCTTTAGATTTGACAACGCTGTAATTTACTTGTTTAAATTTTAATAAGTTTTCATAATAATCCGCTAGGTGGTGTAATTGATGCGCCTGCGCATTGCTTTCCCGGTAAAAAAAATAGCCGCGAATGCACACTCTACGAAAAAAAGTCGGTCGCGAATGTGTGTGTGATTAAGATGATATTTTAGTTAATGATTTCAATCGTTATAACCAATTCGCACTTATATTCATGTAGTCAATATTTTTACTATTAATTTGTGTTGTTTTTTGCTAGTTTAAGTCAAATTGGGCACAAAAATCGTGTGTTCTAAATTGAACTGTCAGAAAATGGTGCTATAGGTTATATTCAGAAATAATTTGCATTTTAAGATCTTTATTTTATTATAAATTCTTGAAAGTGATGTTTTTTGGTGACTAAAATGTCTAATACATATTTTAGTAAACGTATCAAAGAAATTAATGTCTTAAGATGTGCAAGCAATGTATTTAAACGTGAGTTTTTTTATTATAAATTTTTGGGATTGAAAAACGAATTTCAAGATTTTTTTATATTTTTTTATTGTGTGAAGGAGTAAAATGTGAGGTTTTATATCAAAATCATTAAATAAAAGGACTGTGTTTTTTGAATTTTGAATTTTTCCAAATATTTCAATGTTTTAATAGAAAGTGTTTGGGGTAAGTAAGTTTTTTTTTCAACTTGATGTTTGAAGCTTAAAATACTACAGTTTTTAAACACTTAAGTATATTTTAGATACGAAAATCTTAAAGGTAATTAAATTTTGGTTCTAAAATGGTATTTGTTTTTACGACATCTCAAAAAATAATAAATATAAGGACATTAAAAAAAAAATTTCAAATTCGGTGAAAATTACAAATGGAACAAATATATACAACAGATAAACTACCCTCCTTGGCCGTGTAAGCAATGTACATATCTTTACATGAAAATTTTTTTATCGGTTCTTAATTAGTAAGGATTCTTCATACATGGTTGTTTGACCATTGTAAAAATTTTCAGAAAGTTTATCAGTGGTTTATTTATGGTTTATTAGTAAGGCTGGTAAAATGCGACGTTGTCAGATCATAACCATATATTCTGTTTAGTAAGAATTTGAAAAACGAAATGTACAGACTTTACACAACGTGCTACAGAAACACCGTTTAACGGCCGCGGAGCGTTTTTTTTAGTAAGGCTGCTAGTCTATAATATTGTATATATATACCATCGTAAAAGTAAAAATATTTAAAAAAATTTATGCACATTTCTTAATGCCAGAGCTCGTTATTCTGTTATTCGGGACGGAAGCAAATCCAACAAATCAAAATCGTTAAAATCGGTCCAGCCGTTCTTGAGTAATAAATAGTGTTACTAACCTGACATTGTTGTTAATAGCAAAATTTTGGTCTAATAATCTTATAATCAAATATCGGAGTTTAATTTATCAATTCAATTTATCGAAAACACAGATCAGAATTTTGTTGATTTCCTGCCGTTTCTAACTTGCAAAAATTATTCACGCGCAACAATGATTTTGTTACCCCTGCCAGTGCAACTAAAACCGGATATGCTGCATTCAACTCTTTGGCGCCGTTTTCTTCTTTTTTGAAAATCGCCCATTGGCCTGACTGGCAGCTTTCTACTCGCCAACGAGTGGCGGAACTACTATCACGCCAATGCACACCAATGAGATCAACGTACATAGAAACATAAATACGAGTATTAACACCAAATTCGTAATGTTTGAAAATGTACAGATGAATAACCATAATAATAGAATATAATAGAATAACTAGTCTAATAAATAGTCGCAACTGGTCCCAGTTGCTACCATTATCTTTTATTATTTGCCTGTGTCTTGTTCATTTTTATATTAAAAAAAAATAGATTATTATTGTTGTCTTCTTCTTCAATGATGTATTAAATTGATGGCAATAACCTTCAAAAGTTAAAAAGAGAATTTTTTTAAATAAAAAATTTACTTAATATTTTTTTTCCAAGTTGCTTTCAGAAACTTTAATTTCGTAAATTATAATTTAAACCCTCAGGCCTGGACCATATTTTGCACAGGTTAAAAATATAAGAAACACGGTGTTTTCTCTTTCTAACGCCGTTTAGATCATAATTCTAACAATGATAGTGAGGGAGATACTACGATTTCCATAAAACCTATTTAAATTGTTCCCAATAGCGACCAAATTAGCCTGTTATGACGGGTTAAATCAAGGATTTTTTCAAATTAAAGTCAATAAAAAATAATCAAAATTCTTCATTTTAAGGAAGCCAATCTTACGTAGTCTTAACCAAACGTCCCGTGTTTGCACTTAACAAACAAAATTAAAATAAACACATTTCTACCAATGCAACTCTAGAAATAAATGAGGCCACCGAAAGCTAACAACTAGATTGTTTGCAATGAAAAAATATAGTAATTTTGGCGCAGAATTGCAACCTGCAACCATTGTGTTTGTTTAGAATTGTAAACACAGAAGTGTCGGCCCAATTCTTCGGTTCTTTCAATGGCTCACTTGGTTGATTCAACACAGAAAGGCCAGTGCTAGATTGTTATGTAAGTCTTAGGAATTTCAGAATTTAGTTCCTTTTCCGCGTCGTGTTTTAATACTTTCTTGTATAATGAAAATAGAAGATATATTATGTGATGCAGTAATTTACATTGTCGCGGACTGTGAAGATGAAGGTGCAAGGATTTTGACTTTATGAATAGGACTGCCTAAAAATGTTAGTTTTAAGTGTGTGATCATTCTTAAATCATGTGGCAATCCATTCCTGACACTCCAAAAGCACGCTCACGAACTTACTATCTAGTGTGCGATTTAATTCCTTCAGTCTTCCGATAGCTGATGACGCTGCTGACTTAAGGGTTGACAGCCGAGAAATGGAATTTTCTGTAATAAACATTTCCGATAAATAAACCGGAGACATTCCGTTAAGGGACTTAAATACCATCCAGCAGAGCTTGGACATCATGAAGTAATGTTGGTAAGATTGATGGAATTCTTGGTAGTGGAAGACACCGCACCTCTTGGCGTTGAATTTACGTGACTGGTGGTGGACCAATGCCAAAACATAAAAACGCAAAAACTATCATATGATTTCCTTACATTAACGGCTAAGAAGTACTCGCTAATAACCTTGAATCGGGAATGCCTTCCTTAGCGCAATAATGTGTACATGATTATAAACAATTGGTTTAATTCATATCCATTCATTTAATATTTCCAAAAGTGATGATGATGATGATTGCGTGTCATTATAATTTATAGATTGTTATTTTTTTTAAATTAATATTTAATTAAAATAGACCCAGACACAGTTGGGCGAAGAAAATCCAGAAACTGTGTGAGGAGAGGATGGGTCTGCAATGGACGGAGGCCGAACAATCAGCGCAAGACAGGGACGTATGGAGAAGCCTTGTCGAAGCAGTGGGTCCCCAACCCGAATAGGACAAGGGGAAGAAGATGATGATGAATATTTACTTAATAAAATAAATAACTTTGTATAAACCACTATTATATAATCACAATTACCTACATGTTTCGAAACCGATGGTTTCTTCGTCAGGGTAGTAATAACATTAAAAAACAACAGAAACAAACAAGTATAGACTAAAAAGAACCATGGAAAAAAATATTATAGAGAGTGATTAATTAATAAAAAATATCATAAAAAACAATTATTTAAAATTAAATATAAAAATTATTCTTGAATATGAAAAAAAAAACATTATATAAATAATGTTTAAATAACAAAAAATAAATTATTTTATATATAGGTATTAATAAGAAAATAAATTTAAGAGATGGTTATTTAAAAAAAAATGGTTATTAATAATATTTAATTTGCTATTAACCCGTTTTCTAATTTTTAAGTTTGCTAATTGCAAAACTGTTGTGTGTAAAATTTTTAACCCTTTATCAAAAGAATGATTTGTTTCTAATATGTGGTTGGCAATTTCAGAATAATTATTATTATTCAAATACCTTAGATGTTCCTTAACTGTAATATTAAAATTTCTAGAAGTCTTTCCTATATAAAAAAAGTTACAATCGTTACAAATTAATTTATAAATCCCAGATTTGTTCAAAAAATCACCCTAATCCTTGTTATTTAATATATAATTTTTTAATTTGTTATTTGTGTAAAAAGCTAGGTTAATATATCTGGCACGTTTTTAATTAATAAATTTGAAGTATTATTATTTAAAAATAATATTTTTCTCCAATTATTATTGTTGTCAATTATGTGTGGATAAACATAAGAGTTTTTTTTATATATATATATATTTTTTTTAAGAGCGGAGACGGTTCACTTGTAGTTCCCGTAAGCACTTAGGCCATAGGCCCATTGTGCTCTCTCCCATTTAACTTCCTATGGTTAGATAAACTTTTTCTTGTATATTTTTTTGTTTAAAATGTTGTCTATTAATTTAGTACTATAACCGTTATTGATTGCATTTTGTTTTATAATATTTAATTCAGTGTTAAAGTATTCAAAGATAATGGAACATTTATTAATCTGCTAAGTAAGGTATGAAAAGCTGATTTTGTGGCGTCATTTTGAATTAAATTAAACAAATAACTTTGTATTAAACCACTATTATGTAATCACAATAATTAATAATTTATTTTTATTTTTATTTTTAACTGAAAGAGTTAAACCTCAAATTATAATATTTTAATTAATGAAGATAATATTAGCGAAAATCAATCGAAAATCCGAAACAGAAATATCAGAAAAAGATATGGATACATCTGGGACTCGAACCCAGGACCTCTGGCAATCCGGGCCAACGCACTATCCACTGCGCCAAGGTATCCCTATCCGCTGATTGATATTCGGATAGGGATACGTTGGCGCAGTGGATAGCGCGTTGGCCCGGAGTGCCAGAGGTCCTGGGTTCGAGTCCCAGATGTATCCATATCTTTTTCTGATTTTTCTGTTTCGGATTTTCAATTGACTTTCGCTAATATTATCTTCAATAATTAAAATATTAAAACGATTATTATAATCATTTTTAGAAAATAATTTCTTTAAAATTTACTATGATAAAACTATACTAACAGACAGACCAATTAGTCATAATAGACCTGATATAGTTTTACATTACAAAATTTAAAAAATAACTTATATTATTGATGTAGCTATTCCAAATTCCTGTAATATTCAAAACTCTGTTTCTGAAAAAATAAGAAAGTATACAGATTTAGGAAATGAAATTAAAAGAATTTGGCATTCTCAGACTATAAAAATATTAACTTTTGTTATTTCGGCTACTGGCATTATACCTAGCTCACTTATTAAAAATTTAGGCACATTAGATTTGTCAAAGAATTTGTATATAAAAATGCAAAAATCAGTCATTTTAAATACATGTAGAATTACAAAAGATTTTTTAAATATTTATATTGGGGGATCAGTAGGATTTATCGGTCAAATTAGGAATTCCACAGAGCCGAACCCTCTGATATGAAAATATCTGGAGACGGTGAATTATATTCCCATTTAATAGTTTGGTAGATTAACGTGTTGTTCTTGTATTGTTTTGTATTAATTATACTTATATAAAACACTTGCATAAAGTGGATTTACTAGATGATCATTTATATGGAAAAGTGTATGAAAGGGTTTAGTTTTTCCTATGGGAAATACTAAACCCGTTCCTGAAAATCTAGTGATAAAAAAAAAATAATAATTCAATCAATTGTTTTCATTTTAACAGCGTTGCGAAAGTCAAGTGTATTTACCTTTATTCCACATCCGAAGTTTTCCGTCCAGATGACAGTGTGTTAGCTCAGCCCCTACTGAGGTTTTTACTACAGCTCATGCAACTGGAAATTCCTAAAATATTTAAAGACGTAATGTGCAATGATCGAATCTATTTATAACGTCAGTGAAAGTAATGCACTATTGAGTATTTGGGACTGTTATTTACGTAACCTATTATTCGGCTTGCATTGCAATGGTACAGATTTCAATGCAATTCTAAATTTTGTACAATTCGTTGCAATTCGGTTGAAAACATTAATATAATGTGAGTTTTTTTTATAGTATTTTGATCTCTTATTTGGTTTTCATATTGCATATGTCCACATAACGATAAATATGTTGGAACTGTTATTGTATCAAAATTTATTGTATATATAATATTGGTGGATGGTTGCTGACTGCTCAGTCAACCGCATAACATCTTAATTGATATAAATAACACATTACAATGAAATGAATACCTTCTTGTGTTTGTGATTATTATATTTATTTCGAATTTAAATATGATTTGCTTTATTTTATTTAATTTTTTTGAATTTATTATTATAGATAGATACAACAAAAGTACAAATTACATATTAGGAAGCTTTGCCAGTCCAACTAGGAAAGTTTCCCGTTCTGGGACAGACAAATTGACAGGTTTAGTTCATATTATTCTTTAAGAAATGTACATAATTACATAACAAAAACAAAAAAAAAAATAACAAAAAAATATTTCATTATTCTCTGAAACTAAGTTGTGTAATGAAGAAATAGATAAATATATACATAATTTTTTTTTGTGGTGTAGAAATAATCTGGTAGCATATATTCTATTCGGATTTACCTAATTAACCTGGTAACATATAAAATATTCAGATTTTTACAGAGTATGAGACAAGTAAGGTAAGTTGGTAGTATTGAAAAGTATAAACCAGGTACCTGATAACAAGATGGAAGAATTATAAAAAGATTTACAACATAAAAATATGAAGTTATGTTAGGTTATGAGTTTAGAAGTGTGAGCTTATTATACATAGTACAATAAAATTTACAACATTAGATATAATTTGTGTATGTAATAATATATTATTTTTTTTAAGCGTTGTAACTACAATGTGTAATAAATTATGTGCAATCATGATTATTTTCACTGATTTAAAACATGCTTTAATTATATTTTGATTTATATGATGTGATTTTAATTAATTACTGTATATATAATATTATGTATTTTATATTAGAGGCACTGATAAGAACCAGCAGCATTCTGTGAGAAATCCCGTATATGTGCCTGAGCAGTGACCCAAGCGTCAATAGAATCAACGTTAAAAAAACAAGACGTATAAATTTGTGAAAATCTATTGACTAATAAACGTTTTTTATTATCATCATTATTTTAAATTTTCATAAAAAAAGAGTATACACCATATCAAAATTTGAACAATATAAAACTTGTGAAGACAATATAAAAACCTACAACTCCAACACAGCAACCTACAGTACTTAACCGAGACTCGGAACAGGAATCCCTAGTGAGGAGGACTGTGCACAAAAAAATCTTCTATTATGTATGTAGTCTTAATAATGTAATGCTTGAAAATTTTATTTTCTCCTTCTTATGTCGGTTCTTCATTGCTGCAGAAAATGACCCTTACTCCAATTTCCGTGGTGGACAAGGCTCCTCCACTCTTCGCGGTTCTTCTCTGCGTGGAGAGCCAAGGACACCCTAGTACTAAATGCTGGTGATTCTTCGTCACTGTAGCGCATTGGTGACTTTCCTTTGGTTGGTCTGCCTTCCACTTTGCCAGTGACAATGAGTTTCTCTATGTTGGAGTCCTCAGTTTGGCAAGCAAGGCGTCCAAAGTATCTTAAAATTCGCTGTAGGCAGATAGTTGAAAGCCTATTCTGGATACTTAAATCTTCCTGAATGGCCACATGGGAGATATTGTCTAGCTCTTCTCGAACGGAAACAGTGAACAAATATTTCCTAGATAGTCATCAATAAATAAATAAACATAAAATTAACTTATTGAAGGTAGATAATCTTAGAAGATCTATTACAGATTAATATTTTTCACATTTATCCTCCTAAAAATAAACGTTTATCATAATTATCGATCCATCAAAATTTATTGCTGCACATAAGAAACAAATAAAATAAATATACTGAGTTCTACATGCATCAATATACGACTCCAGAACGTGTAAAACATACGTCGAAAACACGGCTTATTATTGTACAAAACAATGGTAAAAATATGTCGACAGAAACTGAAAACGCATTCGCCTAAATCAAGACAATCGTAGATAAACAAAAAATAACTTAGCGTTTGACAGATTCGAACTTGCGACCTCAAAATGCTATTATAAGCATGTAATATAACCTGTTTTGAGTGAAGTATTTAGAGGTTGGAGGTGTATAAATATGCATAAACTTGATCTGAACGTCAAAAAGAATCAAGTTATGCAAAAATTATGTAACATGGAATATTAGCATATCCTTTCTTCGCCAATACTAAGCTGGGTAAAAGTCTTAAGAAATTTATATTGTGCAACCATCAATGTCTTTTAACTTCGTGATCAAAATGGAATTTTGTTTATTGGTAATAAGTTATTATTTGTAAATTCTCATTCAAACTCGATGCAAACATAGGATAGTTATTTTCCTAATTTCAGGCACTACTTTTAGAGTCTTTTTTTGTAGACCGATTTAAAAATGTTCAAATCATACATGCCTGTAATAATTCTAATATCGTACCGTTTACTGCTGGCAGTACAAATATATTGATCAGTTTAAGTTTTAAAATGATTTTTAGGTGAATTAGTAAAATTTAGATAGAAATCTAAAGTAAATCAATATGCTTAATGCCGTAATGATATGTAGTTGTAGTTTTATAGATTTAAAAGCAGTTAATTACGTCATTGATATAAATGATAAATAATACAGGTCCCAATAAGCTGCCTTGAGGAAATCCAGATGTGACAGAAAGAATGTTGGGTTTTTTTTGTAAACAGATTTAAAAATGTTCAAATCACACATGCCTGTAATAATTCTAATATTGTACCGTTTACTGCTCGCAGTAGAAATATATTGAACGAATTTTAAAATGATTTTTAGGTGAATTAGTAAAATTTAGATAGAAATCACAAGTAAAGTAATATGCTTAGTGCCATAATGATGCATAATGATATGTAGTTATAGTTTTGTAGATTTAAAAGCAGTTAATAAAGTCATTGAATAATTGATAAATAATAGAGGTCCTAACAAGCTGCCTTGAGGAACTCCAGATTTGTGTTGTGTTTAAATCCAGCAACAACTACCATTTGACTATGGTTGGAGGCATAAGAGAGCCAACAATACAGACTATCTACATTTTTGGGGTATTTTTTCTTTAATTCACGTTCAAGCTCTTGAAATGACCCAGGCTTATTATCTCAAGTATATTATAAACATGTTCATCTCTGTCGTCCCGGAAAGTTATCGACTTTTTCAATTAATTTTTCAACATAATTCCTTAAATTAAATAATTTCGACACAATTAAGTTTCCTCAATTTCTAGCGCATTTTCATTTGCAGTTCTACCACAATTTCCCCACACGTACTTCTAGGAATCTCATTTCTTTCTTTGCTTCGATGATGATAAGCACAATAACCATAATATTATAATAAGTATCAATAGATCACAGACTTTTCATAAAACACCATTTCGTAATACAATCATTACGTATTAAGTCGATGTTTACATTCTAAGCGCACAGTTGTCCGATTCCCTTGAACCGGGCGCAGGCTTGAGGTCAAGCGGACACTAGAATGTGACCGGGAAGATGTTCCACTGCCACAGGCCTAGGTGTGGAGCTGTCGAAGGACAATGAAGGATCCTTTCCTTTTCAAAATTTCGTTTTCAAACGCCTACTTCGTAAATCGGTGAAGGTTTTTCGAAAGAAAGTTGTTGATTACATTATGTTATATAAGAATATCTTTAATAATCTTGACTTGGCACTAACATAAATCTGGTTCGGAATGCCACTGAAGCGCATTAGAATGATAAGTTCTGGCGTCATGAAAGTTGCACACCTTTTTTTTTTATAGAATCCCAACTTCTCCCAACCGTCGGGCGCCAGTGAGATCATGGCATCCCAGGTTTCCGGTAGTTATGGTGTGAGACTAAAGGTAGTGAAAGAGAGAAACAGGAAAGTGAAGGGAAAGTACCTGGATATTCAGAGCTCGTCACCAAACATAGCTAAAGCTATTTCAAACAACTTTTCGATTCTGAATCGTGATATTTCACCAATATCTTCCACTCTGGAACGTTCCGCAAATACACTATAATATATATTTTAAATTAATTAATTATGAAATGAAACAAGTTAATCTCTTATTTTTTTAAATGTCAATACCGCATAAGAATCTCTACTGCTCTCAACCATCTGGAGCCAGTGAGACTATGGCACCCCTGATTGATGTACGTTGTGAGGCTGACAGTAGTGGGGGAGAGGGAGTTGATGGGTTTAGAAAGGTGGGGAAGTACCTGGCTATTCAGATCTGGTAACTGAACACGGCTAAAGCCATTTCAAGCAACTTTTTGATTCTCAATCGTGGTCTTTCTTCAAGGCGATATTGAGAGTATCTTCCTGTGAAAAACTTTCTGTTTTCAAATTAATAAATTGTGAAACTATATAAATTAATCGACATTCATTTGTTTTTACTCGTGGAAATCGTCTCTAAGTAACTTTCACTAGAAACACCGAACCCAAAAAGAATAAGCAGGAGAGATATGACAATACGAATGTTGGAGCGAGCACGCTAATATAAAAAATGTAAAAATTCGAGCCAAAATTGGAAAAATGTTTAATAAAACACGACTCGTTTACAATAGAGAACAAATCTCTCTTCAACACCTTAGGTGTAGCATTTAAAGAAACATTGTGAATTTTTTCACACATATAACTTGTAAAATAACAGAAACAAAGTTTAAATAATAATTTTTGGAGCATAATTTGCGATTTTTTTCAATCGAGGTAATTTTATGTAATTAACGTTTCAGCTCTAGAAATCTTCAGATATTATATTATAAAATAACATACATTTTTTTACGAATTTAGAAATGCTCAATGGACATTATAAATCTGTAGAAAATCGGGATTCCGGACCTTAAACGTGACAACTTAAAAAAAATACATTTCTACGAGGCCAGAAATCGAACCCGCCCTCGCAGTCTTTTAAACCCAAAATCAAGATTAATAACCACTAAAATCTCAAATCTTAAAAAATATTTCAACAAATCTTTTATAAATCATTAAAAACAGGATAAAAAAACCTTTCAATTTTATTTTATGAATAAAAAAATAATTTGAACTTTCGACCTGATTTTAAAGGCCAAGATTTTGAATTTCCCTGACAAAGGCTTCTGTATTTTACCTATAAAACGAAATATGCTGTTTGTTAATTTATAGTTCCTATAATACCCATAAAGCAGATTGGAGATTCGATTCAACATGCTAATAGTGTTCTCATCTTCAATTCTGTAGACCATGCGATTACTTTACTGTCTATGCTTAGTATTTTATTATTTTATTGTCAATACTATTAAAGATTTCTAAAGGAGGTTAAACCAACAATAAACATGCAAATTACTCGGACGAACTGTCTCCAATTGAATCACTCACAGCAGAAATAACCTGTGTCTTAAATATAATCATTTAAAAAAAATATATGCTTTTAGATTTTCACGCCCAAAATAATTTTGGAGAATAATTTTTTATTATTTTTTTTTTTTTACAATTGATATCTACAGTTCTAGAGTTCCACAGCTCGTCTCACCATGTGTTTCCTCCCTCCTGAAATAATTGGCTCGTCAAGGACCATGTTCACTCCTTTTTCTTCTCAAAAAGAATCTCCACACAGCAGTCCCAAAGATAACAGAAGCTCTGAGGTTAATTATTTTGAGTAAAAGTAAAAGTAGTTTGCTCAGTAAAGTCTTTGTGAAGGACAATAATTATTCATAATCGATATTTTTTATGTAATTTAGTTATGTATAGTAACCACATCTATATAGCCAGGAACTTTTCGTCTCTTCTCTCACCATTCCCTCATTCCTTTTTAAGTCATAATTTGTCCAATATCAATTTGGGTTGCGGGTATGGGTACTGCCACCCCGGGAACCATTTGTTGGTTCCAAGTGGTTTGCTATGTTTGGAGACTTAGCTGGGGTGGGTGGCTTACCGGATCAGGACTTACTATTGACCTTTTGACCTCTCCAGCTGGGCTCCATCACTCCTGGACACATTTACCGACAGATTCCTACTCACCCTATATACCCTTTTCCTTTCCTTTCTTTCCCTGAAAAGATTGTCCACACAGCATCCCCAAATATGACATAAGCTCTGTATGATTTTTTGGCCTCCCGTGTGGATAGAAAATTGGACAGGGTTGATTTAATGCCCAAATGCATTCCTTTAATAAAAACATCCAATTTAAAATACACGTACAGGGTGTTAAGGGACGTAGGTACTTGACTTACTTTAATCAACGATTCCTGACGTTTTTTGGAATAAAGTTTTTTTCTTTAAAATCAAACAATAAAATTTTTACATGCCACTGGTCACTCAGCAAGTAACCAAACAACCCCTCACCCTGCCCTTAACTGTCGATTAACTAATGATTTTTCATGTTTTTAGTTGGTAAAAAAATTAAAGTATGTCATCAAGTACATCCCTTAACCACTCGAGCGCTTTTTGCCACATTATGGCATTATTTCCAAAACCACGGATTGCTTTGTTGTCAAAATGTGGCAAATTAAAAAAAAATCATCATTTTATCAAATCGAGTATATAATATATTGTACATTCAAAATATAACAAAATAAATATTCTCTAGATAATTTAAAATGTTTTAAGGGTAAAGATTAAATTATATATTTTTTATAAATCCTACAAATATGTGATTATAAACAAAATATAGGGGAATTTGTTGGCTACCTAGAACTATAATCGGTTTGTATGTCTCCATATTCAAATTCGGAGTTATGATTTTTTTAATGTGGGCGGAAAAAATTCCTTTAGCAATCCCAAAAAAAATATTTAAATTGCTCTGTCGCTCTAACACTCTGCATATTGATTGCATAACAAGAATTCTATAACAACGCAGATACCAATTTTGTTGCACGTCTCGTTATAATATGTCTGTCTAGTATTTATAAATATAAAGTATTCACTCTAAGATTCGTATTATATACTTTTTCAGTAAGACTTGAGAAAAGGAAGTATTTGTAGGTATCCGCAGTGAGTTTTACATTCGATCCACTGTATTGTTAGGAAAACGTCCTACTCATCAGACCATCAACTACAATATGCAATGTTATAACGTAATATAATGAAACCGGTCCCTTTTCTCACGACTCCTTCAATGTCCTGATTGCGCGAAACGCTCGGGCGTGCTCGGCAGTTTCCGCCGGCGCTCGGCCGCTGATTGGCCGATAACACGATGCTCAAATAAGTGTCAACTTTTGACCCACTTGGGGGCCAAATACGTGCCCGTGACAATGTGACAAGACACAAGGCGCAAGCCCAAGGCACACTCGGGGCACGGTCAGGCACAAGGCAAAGGTACAGTCCCTGCTTTGTCACGGTCGAGGACGAAATACGTACTACTGCAGAACCGCTTACCGGCGAGAGAATTTGCACATTTGACAATTGGACTGAATTTGCATACATATATGTTTTATCCATTAGGTTAGAAGTGTTTTATTCTCGTGGAGATTAATATTTTTTTGATCTCTTTTTTGGAATATTGGATTTGTTTTAAAACTGCGATCATTGTTTTCTATGTTTGCATACATAAAATAATTCACGGCCATCTGGATACTGTATATTGGTATTACGCTCAGGGAGATCTGGGCTATTTGTACGCCTCAGGCTCGCATATTATAATATATGGTTCGACTCTAAGGGCGGGAGGGTTGTATCAATCCTGGTTGGGAAGGGATAAATATCGGGGGAAATTTTATCGGAAACTACAGAGACCTCTTCTTACCACAACTTATTATTGACATTGTACTTATCCCATTCTGTTGTTTCTCTACCTTGCATGGTAGGGTATCCTGCTTTTATCCTGCGTTTTTGATTATGTTGTTGATTTTGTTTTTCATTTTTACTTTGATTTTCTTTATGATTTTGTTTTAGATTCAGTTTTATAATTTTATTTTTTGCTTTTGTTTGAATTGTTTCTAATGCTTATGTTCTTGGCTTTTTAATTTTTTTTTTTTGCTTTTGTGTGGAAAAGAGCCAACTAATTATGTGTGAATTGAATGTAATGTTGATTTATATGTACTTTGATAAAAAAAAATAACATGTAAAAGTCCAGCAGGGCGTGAAATACAAATAAATAAATAAATCACGCTGATGAAGGAGTTAGTGCAATTAATAATGTTGAAATTTACAGGAGTGTAATCTACCGGTACATTTTTTTTATTTCCTAAGGAATACTGAGTCAGATGGAGGGGAATATGAACCTCTATCCCCCCTTATTATACGCCCTTGATCTTGAATGTTCATTACTACGTGTGCAGCACAATTTTTTACGATTTTCAATTTCAAATAATACCTATTCAGAACATCAACTATACATTTTTGCTAAATATGCTTAAAATGCATTCCCTAGAAAGTAGAAAAAAAAATAAATGATTTTTTTTTTGGTAAGATATGTGGTTCTGGGTTCGAGTCCCAGTTGCGGCCATTATCTTTTATTATTTTTCTGTGTCTTGTTCATTTTCATATTTTTTTAAATTAGATTATTATTGTAATCTTCTTCTTCAATGATAAATGACTTTTTGTTTAAAATTATTCACTCCGAATGAGACTGTTGTGAACTCCTGCATCTCATCAACTTCAAGGTACCTAATCGAGGAACCAGGCATAGTATATGTAATATATTTTGTAACAATAATTCTGGGACTAACTTTTTTTTATTTTTACATTAGCTCCACAGAGGAGGCCAATAGGAAAATAATTTCCCTCAGGGCCTATGTCATCTTTGGGGATGCCGTGTTAAGGGAATTAAGGAGAAAAGGAGGGGAAGTTCTGGGAAGGAAAATGGTATAAGGGTTGGGTAGGATTTTGGGGTTCAGTGTGTCTAGATCAGACAAACCTCACCCCATTGACCCGGGCACTCCTGCTAAGTCACCAAACGTAGTGAACCACTTGGGGTGACCTATAGCAGAGGTGTTAGTTATCCAATAAATGGTTCCCGGGGCGGCGGTACCCATTCCCGCCTCCCAAATTGAGCTACCACACATATGCACCTATTCATCACTTTCACATACTTGAAAACAAATTCACCTCAAATATTGACATATTTAACATAAGTTTACCATTATGAGATATATTAAGGAGTATCGCATAAGAGATTTTACATACATTTTTGTATTTTTTCGATTTATCTAAAATGAAAATAGTTGTTCATTTATTTTTCTTTATCAAGCACTTTGTCATTCACTTGAAAAATTAGCATTATTAACCTGTACTATAGTGTAATTTTTATGCTGTCTACAATTAAAAAAACTGGTTTCTGTTTTTTTTTCCAAAATATATTATTTTCATTTAAATTTACTTTTAGTGACTCCGCTGACGAGGCAACTGAAAAATAACCAGTTTGCAACTAAACTCGCTATCCTGTGTATGTCAAGGTGATGGTCCGCACACTACACAACTTCTCAAATTCCCATTGTCAATGGCAACGTAAGCAGTGACCGAAACTCACCATGCTAGTTGCTACGATGACAGCTGATTGTTCTTCGTCTATGGTTAAACACGCTGAGATAATTATTGAAATCATAAAATTGAGTAGGAAGTTTGGTTGGAAAGCAACCAGCAAGTTTTAGTTTGGTTTCAGTTTCTTCAGTGAGCGGATCGCCTTACTCGTACCATTTATAATATATTTTCATTTCTTTGAAAAGTTTCTTTTTTTTTAATCTAAATATTGTGTTTCTTTATCATATTATTAACTTATCACGGAAAAGCCCATAAGGGCGGTGAAAATGAATAAATAAATAAAATTAAAAATTAATTACTCATTCACCAAATATCGATTGAATGCTCATTACTAGTCATTAGATTATATGCACTAACAAAGTGCAAAAATATGCATGCAAATATGCACTAAAAAAGGTCGAAATATGCGCTAAAAACCCCAGATATGCCCAAAATATGCATAATACAAAATTAATAAACCATTGTTATTTTTATATATTTTAATTAAAGACGGTACAAAAACAGCAAAATATTTTTTAAATTATGCTTAGTTTTTGTGACCATATACAATTAAGTATTTTTACAAAATTTGTGACGTTTGTCACCCAGTATTAATTTTGTACGCTCTAACAAACTCTCTACGGCCAATTGTCATCTTTTTTTGTCAAAATTAAAATTTTTGCATACTTCTGGAGATACCTGTTTAGGCAAGGTATGGACCTGTGCCGTTGATGTAGACTTTAAGATGAGACCCGGTGGTGGAGAAATTTGAAAATTAGATTTTACTAAATTGTTGCTGTCACCGTTACTCTTACTCCACCGGATATTGAGCGAAAGGGACAATGCACCTCGGGCTACTAATACCTAACTAAAATCGAGGTTTTGTATTTCCCACTTTTCTCCTCCAAAAATGGAATGATTTTAATTTTTTTTTACCAACTACACAAGAAAAAAATATTCTATGTCTGTACGTTTCGCTTTTTAAAAAAAAACATTGTCTAGTTTGTATACTGAACGTCTTTTGACGGCGTTTAAACCAATTAAGTCAATTTTATTGATTTTTGGAAAGTCATAACTTCTATAAAAAGTAACTTATCAAAAAAAAAAACAAAAAGTACCGACACGCTAGTAGTTGATGTCTATTTTATGTAAAAACAATATTTTCTCTATGGTTAAAATCCAGAGAGATAAATAGGTAATTCGTTTGTATGGAAAAATCACCGCCTTTTTACAAATCTTTTCTAATATTGAATTACCTAGGAAGGGCGTTGGTGAGTACGATTATTGTTTCCAGTATTTCTAATAGAGGAAGCATTTTTGTTTCTAATTTTTTTTATGGCATCTGGTAACGTTTAAAAATGTGTTGAGATGAGGGCGATGTTCTTCGGATGCGTAATCAAATGACTGCTTGACTGAATTGTAAAGGCCACAGAACTGTCAAATTGACCAGCGAAATGTGCACTATTGGGAAAAAAGGCTAAAATATGCATTAACCTCGCTCTATACACCAGGCTAGGCTTGCATTCAATAAAAGGTCGAAAATAATAGAATCAAATAATATAGACCTAAAACTGAGAATACTCCTCATCAACACCTATGTATGGAGTATCTTGATGTACGGCTGCGAAACATGGTGCCTATCCGAAAGAGATAAACGGAGACTAGAGGCTTTTGAGATGTGGTCCTATAGAAGAATATTAGGAATTTCCTGGAGAGACCACATTACAAATGAGGAGGTTCTCCAAAGAATCGAAGGAGGAAGGCACCTGCTCAGAACCTTGTCCGAAAGGCGTGCAAGATGGATCGGTCATATAATACGACAAGAAGGCCTCTTGCATGCCATAATGGAGGGTATGACCGAGGGGACAAACTCTAAGGGACGCCCACGCCGAGAGTACCTGGAGGACCTGCTGGTGGACATGCGCTGCTCATCATATGCAGACCTCAAAAGAGCCGCACAAGACAGGGAAGATTTGAAGAAAAAATAAAGGAAATTGCTGCAAACCAATCCCAGGATTGAAACCAGAGAGAGATGCATTAACGCCGTAATTAGAGAGTTATATGCATTTGCATATGCAAATATGCAAATGCATATAATCCGATGTCTACTCATTACACTAAGAATAATTTCTTTACCAATCGAGACAATTCACATAGCAAAGTCCAATGCGTCCCTGATGCCATGGCCTAGACCTAACATTCCTCTCCTAGACACTATAGACTACACACATCCCACTTTACTGTCACTCCTCGCTACTCGGTAATTTGCATTGTCTTCAGTGCAGAGTTTTAGTATGCACCGGCATCAACCAGCCGACTTACCGACTGCCATCCTGAACATATTCCTACTTCATATTATGTGCCTAAGTTCGTAATGTTATATCAATCAGATAGAAGAGTAGTATGTCAAAGTAATGTATGGTGTTCGTCATAGACATATGAATATTACTAGACGAGAACATATAGGACAGGGGTAAAAATCAACTGTAGCGGGACGCAGAGGGGTGATGATATGTGATTCGTCAATAAATCAATCTGACAGTATGTAGTCATCTCGCATTATAATATCACCATTTAGTTCTTAAAAGTAAAATCTGCTATTGTATGAATAGACCCTTTTACATGGGAGCGCGAATTGCTCGCCACGATTTGAACAAACTTGCGAAGTCTAAATATGGCAAGTGAAGTTAATAGCTATTTTCAGAGTCGAATATTTTATTGATTGTTTGCTGATTTTTCTGTCTTCTACTTTGCAAGTGACTTTGCGTTTCTACAAGTTGGAGTCAACAGTTTGGCGTGCAACGTGTCCAAAGTATCTGAAAATACTCTGTATGCAGATAGTTGAAAACCTATTGTGAACGCCTAGCTCTTCCAGAATGGACATCTTTGTGCGTTTGGCTGTCATGGAATCCTGATCATTTTTCTCCAGCACTATTTCGAGTGTGTCAATCCGTTTTCTTTTTCTGGCTCTAAGTGTCCATTTTTTAACACTGTACATAGTTAATGGGCATATAAATCGCTTGGCAATGTCTGAAAATTTTCAATTTTAACACAAGTGGTTTAATTACTTTTGCGAATAATTTTATAAAAAAGAAAAAAGTATTATAAAAGGAAATCCTTATATTTTAATGCATCCTTACTTCGTACATTTTAATATTGTGTAGCTTAGATTTTTTATGTAGTAATTGATAATTGTATTTTATTTCTATTCAAGCGAAACTTTTATTTCTACACAGCATATATTTTTTTTATTTTTTTTTTTATTGATGCAATATTTTTACATTTTATAATAAAATTCAATAATGTTGGCCTCACTAGGTAGTTTACCCGTGCTGAGGCCTCCATTTTACCTACAAATATATTTTACACAATACATTTGAAAATATATGAAAAACATAAGATTAAGATAAATTAAATTTAAAAACAGAGATTTGAAATTAAAGTAATATTAAAAATAAATTAATATTATATAAGGTTTAAATAGCTATATTTATATTTATGTGTTATGTGTTTGTGTGTGATTGTGTTTTATATTGGTTTTGTGTGTTACTTTATGTTTTATTATTTTATGCTATGAGATTTTGGTAATATTGTCTTTTTTGTTCTTTAATCCATTTTGTAATTTTGTGTCGGAATTTATTTTTGTTTTCCTCAATTCTATTTTCGAGTGTTAGACTGTTGAATGCTTTTATAGCGTGATATTGGTAGTGTTTTGTCCAAAGCTTGTATTTACCGTCGGAGTTTTTATGTTTTCTTTGTACGCTCGTCTAACTGGTTATTATTTGGTTGTCATAATGTAAACCCATTTGTTGTAAAGATAATTCTTAGATAGTAATTTCATACTAAGCTTCGCCTTCCTGAAAATACTTTAATCCTCACAAGATTTAATCTATATTATTTAATGAACTATATATACACATATTTTCAGTATATGATTTTTTAAGCTAAAACTTCATTCCCCTTCAAAACGTCAAACTAGATAATTAATTTGTGTGGTTTCACAATGTCTTCATTTAGCATAATATAATGCAGTGCATTCTACCGATATTTCAATGAAAACACACCAAACGCGCGCCCAACATATGTACACAGTTGACATTTATCACATGAGAACGCGTCGCTTCTACGATGCGTTTGTTTTTCTCAACGAACCAATCGTCTCTCTGTTTCTATGAATGTTGTTTTTTGTTGTTGTTAAACAAATCATATATATTGCAAAGTTCCCATATCTTATAGTGAAAGAGACTTTTTTTACCATAAAAGTAAACTAAATAATATTCCTTTTTAACATTATCCCATTATGCGCAGTGATCGATATTATTGATTTAATCGTCCAAGTGACAATGTTCAAGTAAGCAAGTAGCAGTGAGTAGGTATCGCTAACCCGTTTAGTGCAGTGTCGGCTAAACTCGTGTTTTGCGATTAAGCAATATCACTTCCTATCAAAAGATAAACTCTTTCGTTCGGTGTTCTCAGGGCTCTGCTCTTGGCCAGGGGAATTTAAATTAAATATCACAACAAATAATATTTTAAATTTTGATATTAAGTCATCTAAAAAGTAGCTCTACCGGATTTCACATGCATTGTTAGGCACAAAAAGATATACAATTATTATAAGCAATAATTATTAGCCTGAAACACTCATCAATATTGAAAACTCTCCCGAGAAAAGATATATGTCGCCGACGGGACTCAAACCCGCACCCCTCTGTTTGCCGGACAGGAGTTCTACCATTAAGCCACGGCGGGATACCTCGTACCCGCCAAATGATTCAATATATACCTAGTGGTTCCTTCAACAATTATCGCTTATTATATTTTTTCACCTGCAAACAACCAACTTTATTTTTATATGAGAAAGGCATGTAAGTGCTATCTTTCTCACTAGGTGGTGTCGAGACATATTATATCTACATTTTTTTGGTGAAAATACTTTAACTCGTCAAATATTGATTATTTTTTAAATTGATAAACTAATTCTATATAATGATAATTATTGCTTATAACCATTGTTACCCTTTGTGCTATGCATAAAAAATCTTGTCTTAAACAGATGACGTGCCTGTTTACTAACAAAACCTGAAAAACACACTTTTTTGTAGAAATTTAGGGTCAGTGTGCCACCTGAAGACGAAGTAAGAATTTAATGATTTTTTTGTACTTTATAGGGTACTACCAAGGCACCAATTGGTAATACAGGAAACGCGATATTTGAAAAAAAAAATCACTCTGCCCAAGCCCACATGTCTCATAGAAATCGTTGTTTCTCCCTTACTTTTATAGTGAAAAGTATGATATGTACGGTATCGGAACAGAGAATACAACACGCTATATATTTACATCAAAAATAATTGCTAATAATTGCGAGCGAATGAACAAAGAAAGGAGCGTAAGGAGAATATATGGTGCAAGTGTGAATGGTATAAGAAGTAGGGGACGTCCGAGAAAGAATGGCACGATCAAGTGAATCAGATACTTGAGTCGGGCCATGTCAAGAGTCAGAAAAATAGAAGAGTATGTATGAGACGATGTATGAATGTGGATGAGGCAAAGAGTGTGTGCTAAGACCGAGGTGTTTGGCGGTCCGTTCTCTCTGCCTACCCCTGCGGGGAAACGGCGTGATGGTTAGTTAGTTAGTTAAAAATAATTCAAATGTACACCTTTAAGAAACCAGAATTTCCGACCATATAAATCACAATACTAATTTGAAAACAAAAAAAAATGAAACTTTGTGAATTATTTTTACATGAAACGTCAAAAAAATTCATTTGCCTAATAAATTATATGTGTAGTTTTATTTTTACATTTAGTAATTCTAGTTAGTTAATTTCATTTTTAAAACTTTTTAAAGTTTGCATAAAAAAATTTCGTATATAAAAATTTACATTATTATTTCTAATGATAAATTTGGAAATCGTAGATATATCATCAATTTTGATTTTAATGCAAAACGGCAATATTTTTACCTTCTGACAAAATACGCCTACTTTTGGCGTATTGGGTGTTTATCGGAAGTGACCTGCCAGGTAGATAAGTATGTTTTCGGTATCTATTTGCAAATAATACATTTCCACAAGTCTGCGCTAGATAAAAATATTAATTATAGAACGACGTTAAAAATACTATCTGAAATAGAATTGAAAGTGTATATATATATATAAATATTTAATATTAATATAAACCTTGAAATTATTGAAAACCACTGCGCGAATCTCCACAGAGTCGCATCACAGTAATTGGCATATTTCGTTTAACATAAACAGGTATTTTAAACCGTATTCCCACACGGTTTAACAGTCGCCATTACACCGAATGCTCAACCAAACTTAACCGAAATTCCAGCCAGTTACATTGTAACCGAGATGGTTATCATTTACGTCTAACTCTGGCCTACACTTATCCATTTCATCTGCTTTGCATTGCCGCTGTGGACGGTGAGGTAACTCAGGAAACTGGGAGACTCATTAGCGGTTTGATCGGAGTGGCTTTGGACTCTTTAGATTATCGATAAAGGTGATGAAAAATGCATAAACGGGTTAATAGCTTTATTGCAACAGGTCTTTTGGTAAGAACTATTGATTTCTTTTAGCTAACTAACTAAATATGGCGCCTTTTTACTGTAGAGATAGGCAGAGGAATAGGAGAAGGAATGGGTGACTTGCTAGTTGATTCCCTGATAGTTACCACCCCGAAATTATAATGAAATTACAATCATAAGTTCATTATAATTTTGATTGTATTGAAATTAAAATGTATTTAACCTCAATCTTGACGTAACTATGTAAGGTATATAAGATATAAGGCATACATAGATTTATTAGAAAACATAAAAAATAATTTTTCGAAACATTTACTTTTAAAATACAACAAAACTACAAATAATATGTTAACACTACAAAATCTGTTGTTTCTGTATAACCTGCTTAATAACAATATTGATAGTCCCGAATTACTATCCGTCATTGGTTTAAATGTTCCAATGCAGCGTACCAGGCACACTTCTCTTTTTCATATAGAAGCCCACAACACCAATGCAGCAAATAACTCACCAATCACTCGCACAATCACAACTTATACCCATTACGAAAAATTATTAGAATTAGACATTTTTCACGATTCATTGCAAACATACAAAACCAAATTATTACATTTCTTGTCGTTTTATTAAACTTTAGTGAGCACATAATTTTTTTTATTTTAAAGCGTAACTTTTTCTCCACCAAACTTTTTAATTTTTGTTATTATTAGTCAACCAATGTTTGTCTTTTCATTAATTTCAGCATAATTATGTTTTAAAACCCAGGCGAAATTACTTAATGACATTTTACAGATTTACGTAGTAGGTACAAAACCATGTAATTTTTTTAACATACTTTAAAACTTATATTTAATGTACTATAAATAAATAAATAAACTATGTTTGTACCGTTATTTGTAATTTATGTACCTCTATGTCTGTCTCGACACAATTATATCCCAGTGAGACAAGCATAAAAAAATCGCATGTGATTAAACTTTAAATAGATAAATAATAAAAATTATTTTTTATGCTTTATTTATCAAAAACAAACGTCAAAACTTTAATAAAAAGTAGTTATGAGTTTTAAACGAATTAATTTATAGTGTCGATATTCTTCACTGTATTTACAGTTGATCCTCCGACAGTTTGTCCTTAAAATTAAAAATTTGATAAAATTATATTTTCTGGTGGATTATTTATCAATTTCATAATAAAATTGACTTTAAAAATCAATTTTAAAGTCAATTTAAAAGGTCTCAAATTAGGAGGCGGGTTTGGTACCGTAGCCCGGGAACCATTTATTCGATATCAAACACCTCCGCCATTGATCACCCCAAATGGAGGGATGGATTCATACGTCTGTCATTCCTGGACAGATTTAACTCCAAATTCCTACCCACCCCTCATACCTTATTCTTTCCCAGAACGTCTCCTCTCCTCCCTTTCCATAAAAAGATCCTCACCGTAACATCTCCAAAGGGATTTAATGTTAAAAAAATACGAGTGTGCTTTTGACCACACGACTGAAGTAAATACTTCTTTAGTAATCTAATCTAATTTTCTTTCTGGCATCGAATAAAACCATTCCAATCATCAGTGTATAAGAATCTAAATTGAAGATTCGTTTGGATTGTTACCAATCATCGTAACAAATCAGTCGTTTCAATGCACTGAGTTCGCACACTCTAAACGAAAATTTGATTAATTTTATTATGGAAATTGGAATGGGATTGTTGATTTAATTCTTACAAAGTTTAAAATAAATGCCAGCACCCATTCAAAACGTCAGTACTATGGATTTGAGCACTGTTGTTACGATTAGATTGTGAGGAATGATCCTCAAAATTAATTTAAACATATTATCGGTTGCCTCCGTAACGCCCGATATTACGCCTCTCGTAACGCTGTAATTTCCGTAACGCATTCGCCAGTTTACCCCTCAAGTCAAACGTGCGTTAAGAAGTATTTACTTTAAAAAAAAAACCTAGATTCAACTCTTATTCAAACATATTATTATCTTATAAAGCATGACTACCTTACCGAGTTATCCAATCACCACCTACATTCTTATAACGAGTATGAAGTTACCCGTTAAAGTTAGACCTTGTCCGTTTATCGGATTACCGGCGCGACCTTAACAATGAAAGCCTTTGGATTAACGATGGGCGACCAACGACAGCCAATATAACGGACCGTTAACCGAGTTGCGGGCAGGTACCTACTCGCGGTAACGAGTAACGACCCATTGGCGAGCTCAAAGGCCGTTCTCTACTATATTGGAGGCTCTATACTTTAGCAGAGTTTCTCAAACAATTATAAAAAACAACGAATTAAAGATTTTTGAAGTTAAACTTCTTTACGCACGCTTGACTTGGGGATTAAGCTGGCGAATGGGTGATGAGAGCGTTACGAAAAGTGTAATCGGGCTAAGGCGAACGATAATAAATTTAAATGAAATATTTGTAGAAAATTAATATATGTATATATTCTTCTTCTCGCCTTTTTGTAACCTAACCTAACCACAAAAGTATCCACGCGTTGTATACTTCGATTAATCACCAAGACAAGTTTCAGTGCCGGCAACCCGGGCGTTTATTAAATTTTAATTTATTTAGGTCGCGGGTTCGAACCCGGCGTGCGCAAATAAATTTTATTTGATTAATTTGTGTTTTTCACAATTAATTAATAAAAATAATATATGTTATATTTGCGGCACGTTCCAGAGTGGAAGATACTCTCAGTATCGCCCTGGTGTAATACCACCGTTAAGAATTGAAACGTTGCTTAATAATGGCTTTGGCCGTGTTTAGTGACAAGATCTGAATAGCCAGGTACTTTCCCACCTTCCTCTTCCCCATCTCCTTCCCTTCCCCACTTACCTTTAGCCTCACAACATTCTCCACAATTGGGAATGCCATAGTCTCACTGGCTCCAGAAGGGAGCAGTTGGGACTATTGTGAGGTTTCTCTATAAAAAAAAAAAAAATTACTTAGTTCTATTTTCTTTTACCCGCCTACTAGACAAAGTCTGTTCCGAAGCGGGTAAATAACATATTTTATTTATTAAAAAATGTGTAATAAAAGAGAAATGCATTAAAAAAGAAATGTATTAAAAATATATATGTGTTAAGAAAGAAATATATTAAAAAAGATATGTATTAAAAAATATATGTATTAAAAAAGATATGTATTAAAAAAAGAAATGTATTATAAAAGATATGTATTAAAGACGATATGTATATAAAAAATAAATATTTATATAAGTATTTATTATTTGTTACATTTCCATCAAAAGATTGCATACGTAATTAAAATAAGACAGGCCATAGCTTCAACAAGAAAAAAACCAAATTTAAACATATAAATATAAATTCATACTTTAACTTGTGCGCTTTAGAAACTTTAGAAATAAACAAAAAAATTAAATCAAATGTTTATTTAGTTATCAAAATAATAGCACCCTGCAAATCTCCCCTTTTGACTATGTTCCCATGTGATATTGACCCTGCCCACTGTTCTCCCCCTCCTCCAAAATCACCCCTCTCATTACCCCCACCTAATAACATCTAATTCATTTCTGTACTTGTTTTAAATTTTAAGTTTAGTTTTAAGTTTGCTAGTGAATGGCACGGATGTGTCGAAACCGGTAGCAGAAAAATTAAAATTTAAGTAACGATAGTACGTTGAAAATTAAAACTATTAAATAAAGCAGGTACATGTTAATCAATATTGCAAACCTGCAGTACCCTATGTATTTGATATATTCTTATATAACATTATATGATTTCCTGAGAAATTGTAGAAATGTGAATTTTCGACAAAAGAGATATCTTGCATATCTTCCGAATTATTTATTATTGATATTTCGCAAACTGAAATTATTGAAACATTTTTTCTTATAAATCATTGATCATAATGATCATATCTAACGTATTTTTTTATGAATCCTAAAAATATGAGATGAAAGGTTAAATATGTGTGCATTAAATTGATCTGTAATATTAATAAGCAATTTATATGTCTCCATATAAAAATTCGGAGGTGTGATTTTTTTAAATGATGGCGGGAAATTTACAAATCGGACGCTCAGAAATCCTGGATGCTGGACGAGTATTTTAATTATCGAGTGGCTAACTATATACTTTACAGGACATTTCAAAGCAGAAGCAAGCATACACTTCGTGATTTATTCTAATTAATACATCGTCCCTAACATACCCTTCCTTTTTACCGACATGCACGGAGAAAAATGCCATTCTAAAATACTATCATTTTATTCGTAAAAACGGTTAAAAACGGTACTGAAATTCTTACGAACAAATTAACAGTGTTCAATGTTTATTGGCGGGAAAATGTAAGAATAATTTGTTGGTATACGTACGAAATTACGTATACTCTAATTCGTAAGAACTTCAGTCCCGTTTTTAACCGTTTTTAAGAATAAAACGATCGTATTTTAGAATAACATTTTTATCCGTGTGGAACGGCTCAACCGTTCTTAGGCTTTTTCGGACTTATTTGTTATTCTCCCGACACTGACAATACGTCGGGTCTTATAAACCAAACCATCCAATTATTCATTACTTGAAGGTGTTTATCATGCCTAAATCGACCTCAGATACGTCTCATTAATCCATTTTTACGACATTCAGCCCATTTGCCAATTTTTTCTGCAGTTTTATTCTGACATTGATTAAATTTTTCACAATTGACCTTTAAAACGAAGGAAGGTGACAGTTTTCATGAGATTTCTAAAAATCATCTAAATTCGTTTTTCCCACCCCCTAAACAGAATTTTGATACTTCTTGGAGAAATTTGGCCAACTTATCGTTCAAGAGGAATATTACTATCAAAATCTGGTTTCTGAAAACTCCGCATTAAGCCCGAGCAACGCCGGTGACCTTAGCTATTTTTATTAAAAAAATTAATATAAAACAACACTTTCTTATTGCCCTACCGCCCGTTACCCTTAAGGGGATACCCAGCTGTGATTTTTCCATACAAACGTATTCCCTATTTATCTCTCTGGATTTTAACCCTAGAGAAAATATTATTTTTACATATAATAGATATTAACTACTAGCGTGTTGATATTTTTCTTTTTTGCAAGTTACTTTTTATAGAAGTTATGACCTTCCAAAAATAAATAAAATTGACTGGTTTAAACGCCGTCAAAAGACGTTCAGTATATAAACTATGTTTTTTAAAAAAAAGCAAAACATACAGACATAGAATAGTTTTTTCTTATGTAGTTGGTAAAAAAAATTGAAAATCAGTCCACTTTTGGAGGAGAAAAGTGGGGAATACAAAACCTCGATTTTAGTTAGGTATTAGTAGCCGGAGGTGCATTGTCCCTTTCGCTCAATATCCGCTGGAGTAAGAGCAACAGTGACAGCAACAATAAAATCTATTTTTCAAATTTCTCCACCACCGGGTTTCATCTTGGATGCAACACCGCTGTTTTAAGAATCTATGCTCTATTGCTCCTCGGGAGCCTTCACCGTTAGGCGGATAATGGCGTGACAGCCAATACTGTTTCGATAAACAGTAGTGCTACGGTGACCAAGTAAACTACATACTCCATTCAGAATGCGGAATGATTGCGTTTAATTTCCAATTCTATTTTTAATATAATTACCCGCTTTGGACGAAATTTCTTTGATTTATTATAGGCGCATTAAAAGAAGCCACAATAGAGACGAAAAGAAGAGGGTATTATATTATTTTTAAAATTCTTTAAAATTATCAGAAAACCGTAAATCGGGTCAACTTTGCATCTTACGGGGAAACTTTGCACAAAACAATGAATAAGAATGAAGCCTAGGGGTGCCTAAAATATTTTTATGTCATTACTAGTAGGCGGCTAGGCGGTGGCAAAACGAAGAATTCCAAGTTGAAAATTCGCAAAAACATCATTCGGCGATATTGAGGTTTGAAGTTTAGAATTGATTCGTTATTACAAAAACATATAATTTCAAAAATTAAAATTTCAATATCTCCGAATGATGGTTTTGCGGATTCGTGACTTAAAATTCTTCGTTTTGCCACCGCTTAGCCGCCTCCTAGTCATTACATTGCACCAGTGACACACTATATTCAATGAGATAGTATGTACATAAAGTTATGCAAAGTCACCCCAAAAATATAACTTATATATAAAACTACTTAGTACATTTTAAACTACAAAAAATATCGAGTCCCGTCGGTGGCATGTATCTTTTCTCACGCAAGATTTTTTCAATGTGAATGAGTGTTTCAGGCTGATAATTATTGCCTATAATAATTGTTACAAAAAATATATTCATGCCTACGTCATATCGATGGCTTAAAAACAAAATTTTGTTAAATTAAACAAATTACTTTGTGTAAACCACTATGTAACATGAAAAATGCGTCTTTCTTCTTCAATTTATCTCACGTACATAAAAAAATCGTAAAATTTGATCAATAATATATTTAACAAAAAAACTCCTTTAAAAATGTACCTACCTACATCCCAATTCGCGTTTTATTTTCCAACTAACCAATTTGAATAAATTAATTTCTTCTTTACACGCGACTTGCTAGATTCAACAATCTAATAAAAAATGTCCCAAATCTCTTAGCAAACATTCACTCACTAATTCCTAGAAATAATAATTTGGGCTTGGAACCCGCTGAATCATTGGCTTCATATTATTTTAGATTTGCATACAAAATGATACTATGTATAAGGTAAATTTTGCGCGAGAGTGTTTATTACGTATTGGGGTTAAGCCTACTTCTCTCGCCTCTCTCTGAAGAAGTAGGTAGTGTTTTTTTAAAT
Source organism: Limnephilus auricula (assembly GCA_951813805.1). Classification (NCBI taxonomy): domain Eukaryota; kingdom Metazoa; phylum Arthropoda; class Insecta; order Trichoptera; family Limnephilidae; genus Limnephilus; species Limnephilus auricula. Next base: position 9,402,758 of record OX638409.1, on the reverse strand, counting down.
GTAAACGTGACGCTAAACTCTCACTGCTTGAAGCCAGTGGGACTATGTTACTCTCAAATTAAGTGAGTGTTGTGAGGCTGAGTTGACAGCGGGTTAATAAAGTGCGGTTTTTCTGGGCTTGGTGGCAACACCTATTGCGTGGCGGGCCGGATCAGGGGAGACTGGATGATGGAGACCTAACCTAGACTGAATGGACTCTCTCGATCCATTGCCTTGCACAGCCGTGGGAGGGATGAATTCATATGTCCGTCACTCATTGACCCCAGATATCTACTCATACCTCACACCGTTCTCCTTACCAGAACTTCTTCTCCTTCCTTTCCCTAAAAAGACACTCCAAACAGCATCCTCAAAGATTACCTAGGCCCCGAGGAAAAAAATCCCTGTATGGAGATAATGAAATAAAAATGGAGAAGGATTGATTTAATCGCTAAATGCATTTTAGCAGGGGAACCTGGGTTCATGGGGTGAGATTTGCCTTTAGGTCTTGGCAGCGGATGTGTTTCCTCACCTACTTTGAGACCTAAGCTAGACCCTCCAGCTGTTCTCTCTTGACTCATCACCATGCACCGCAGTGGAAGGGATGGGTTCACATGTCCGTCACTCTTGGATACATTGACCTCTCATACCTACCCATTCATCATACCTTTTTCCTTTCCAGAACTTCGTCTCCTTCCTTTTCCCTTAAAAAAGATCCTCCACATGGTATCCCCACGTCCTATTGGGTTCAACAAGGTGAACAAGTCCTCTTCACGATTCTTACGTAAAATAGACCTTTTCTTCACTTAATTAAGGCTTCTTTATGACCCGGATTAACAAAAAAATAGTGCGGCCATAGATTTTCAAGTTGTACGAATATTTAGCCAACAGATTTTGACAGTGACTATCGGTAGGTACTTTAAGATTTAAATTAATATATTTTTGAGCAACCTATCTCTAACTTTTGCCTTATTATCCACTGCGTCATCTTCGCTACCCTAGAATATTTACATACCAATTTTTCTAGGTAATCCATTTTTTAAATCTTTAATCGAGTATGGTATAATAGCCTGGGGAGGAGCAATGGCTGCCGCTATTGATCCGATTATTAAAGCTCGGATACTAATTATAAAGATTATACTAAAATTAAGAAATCTTCAAGAGTATCTGTGTTTTGGAAATAAGTTATGCCTTAATACCTTATGACAAGAACATACTAGCGTATAGTACACGACAAACTCTAATACAACTTGTAGTTGATACAGAAATCGTCTCTATAGGCGAGTTTATATAAAAATCCAGAAAAATGGCACATGTATGTTATAAGCGTTTTTATCTTTCGCTTACTTACTTACTGTCATTGTAAAGTCATGTGCGCGATTGAATCATGTGAAGTTCATGTCAGCATTAAAGTTTGGCATATACCTCTTCAAACATAGAACTGCTTTTTACAGTATCCAAACTGCTCGTGATACTAGAACCAAAGTTATCTTTTACTAAAACAACTTTATGCCAAATAAATTTTAGATACTTTGCAATAAAGCTATACAATGTAATTCCACTGGCCATTAGACATCACAACTTATTTCAAATATAAATCATACACCAAGTTTTGGATCATCAGCCAAGACAGATCAAAGATTTTCATCAAAACCAATTTATAAGTGTGCATTTCCAATGGTACGGTGCTGATTGTCTTTTATTTTAAATGTAATACAAGTGTGTTATTTATGTTTTTGTTATTAACCTCCTTAAAGTCTGAAAATTCAATCAATGTACTTTTTTCTTCTCTTCTTCTTCTTCTTCCTTGCACTGTCCCAACTCATTGTCTAGGTAGGCTGTTGGGTTCGGCTCTTCTCATTCTCAGGTTATAGCTTCTTCGATTCCCAGTATCGCTTTCATACAGGCCGTTTCTCTGTAGAATTTTGGAGCATTGAGTTATCCAGGAGTTATTTGGTCTACCTCTGGATGACTGTCGATGAAGCTCCATAGATATTGCCTGCTTCACTGTGTGGTCTAATGTACCTTTTTCTTCTCTTCTTCTTCTTCCTTGCACTGTCCAAACTCATTGCCTAGGTAGGCTGTTGGGTTCGGCTCTTCTCGTTCTTCGGTTAGGTTAGGTTATAGCTTCTTCGGTTCCGAGTATCGCTTTTATCCAGGCCGTTTCTCTGTAATATTTTGGAGCATTGAGTCATCCAGGAGTTCTTTGGTCTACCTCTGGATGACTGTCAATGAAGCTCCATAGACATTGCCTGCTTCTAGTGTACTTTTTCTAAAATACAAATACATCAATTTTTCTTGCATAACAAATAGATATTACATAGCCGTCATAATGTTTGAATGACCTAAAATAACTCGCCCAGCAAAAAACACCAAATATCGTTTATTTGAATAACTTGTTTATTTAGTTATTCAGGTAATTCGCACCCGACTCAAAGTTTAAGCAAAAGTCATTATTGATATAAACGATTGACCTGGGTGACCTAAATTGTCCTTTAGAGGCTCTGTTGACTTTAGAGATGTGAAGTGACCTAAGGTATTCGCGGAATAAATTACAAAGTTAATTGTGGAAATTCCTGGTTCAACGCTCAAAGAAGATTTATTGTGATAATTCAGGCCAACGGCGCTTAAAATATAAAACTCGTTATAAAAAATCATACCAGTGAATCTGCTGTAATTTCAGATCATATAGGCATTTGAAAATTTTAATTTGTTTAAAGTTTCAGTGCATTAAAACCAAAATGCGCGCCGTAATCAAAATACTAAGAAATAATTCCTTACACCTCTTATCCCGTTTTTTCAGAATAACAACGGTTTTAATTGGCATTTTTACAGGCAGCTTATTGTAAAAAAATTTACAGGCAGTTATTATGAACAAAGAATCCTGCATTTTTAGCAGAAAAGTTATGTAACAAACTCCCAAACAAATTAAGTTATCATACAAATTAAAACCAAAATAACTACATTAAGGACATCAAATCTTGCCCTACGGAACTATCAGAAAATAATTTACTAGTATGTTAAAAACACTGTCAGGGAAGTTGCAGAAAAACCTTACCCAAACCACGGAGTTGTACCATGAGTACAATCATTTTTTTTAAATGTTTTTATTTAACATGTATATTATTTAAGTGTAAAAATTAAAATAGATTAGTTTAATTTATGATTAAAAATCGTTCCTAAAGAATAAACCCGAGATTTTAAATAGGTTTTTATCTGAAAATATTAATAAATCATTTTAAACATCATGTAAAAAGAGGGAAGCCTAAATATAATCGCGTAAATACGTTGTCTCAGTGTAACACACCTGTAAATAATTTCGGCTTCATCCATTAAAACAATCCTGTATCACACAGCACAATAAGAAAAGATTTAATATTATCCTTCCACGCCATAAAGTAACGGGATTAAACCCTGTACCTTTACATACAAGTCAAGTTAATAAAAACAGCAGACAATTATCCACCAATTAAAAGCACACATCGCGCAAAATACATTTCGTTAATCCTCCAGTCCCGTTACGTATAAAAACTTAACCTAAAAACCGAAAACGATTATCATCAGATAAGTAATTGCCGTAAAAAATAAGGTCCCAAAGAGCAAAGCCACTCGTGAATCTTTTCCCGTTAGTTGGCACAGTTCGCTCGCCGTTTACCCACAGAAGAAAGGCTGTCTAATGCGACCGAATTTATCTCCAGTGGGCACTAATTTAGCCGCACTGCCTTCGGTGCCATGGTTACTCATCTCAAATAAAAAAAAAACATTGGTGTGAAATTATGAGAAGAGTATGCATTGTGTAAAAAGGACAATTAAATAAGGAAGTACATCTAAATATACTTATCATATCTATCAAGGAAATTTGAAATGCTATAAAGGACAAAATGCTTATTACTTCTTCAATCTCTGAAAATTCAATTTGTGGCGTCTTTTTAATTAAATTACACCACTAATTCAAAATTAGATTACAAATAATGTTATTTTTTTGAATGAAGACAATATTAGCTAAAATCAATCGAAAATCTGAAACGTAAATATCAGAAAAAGATATTAGGTATTCGATATTATTAAAAAATGTAAAAATGTATAGCCTCAAAATACTCTAATTAATATCGATTGCGGAAATTTGAAATAATTTAGAGGACAATAAATTAAAAATGAATACGTCATTTTACTTGTTTTTTGTCGCTTTCTATCTGCGTCGTCGAAATATTTCTATGAAAATAAGTGGCACTTTTAAGACGTGCATTTTAAGAGGTTTTTAATGAAATATTTAAAATAAATTATTTTCTGCTATTACAGAAATTAACAAAACAAAATTTTGAATTATTAACTCAATATGATTTTATAACAAAAATCAGAATTATGGATTTACAGAAACATGTAATATGATTATTTTTTTTAATATTTCTCTTAGCTCTCCTAAATAATTAAAATGTTGTCCTTTACGACCTTATATTTTCATGAATGATAAAATACATTTGTAAAAAAAAAAACAAAATTTCTTAAGGAGACAACTTTACCTTCCTTTTTTATGAGTTTATCTTTCACTACAAAAAAAGAAAAAGGAGAAAAAGCTTAACGATATTTAAGTTTAAATAATGCAGGCATCACCTGGTAAATTTATCTCAATGGTAGATAGGTTCAAACTTCAGACTAAGTAATACATAGCTAGTTTTAAATTCTCAGAAAATAATTGGGAACAGGAAAAAAATTCATCACGCCATTCTTCGGCGCGTCGGTTATGGGTTCAAATAATCTCATTAACTCAAAATCTCATAACATACATTCAGACTAACCCATTATTAATAATTTGTAATAAACTGGGTTCAACTCAGTTCTGCGAATAGACAAAAAGCAGTGGGTAGTGAAAATCTAACATTAAAATTTTGTTCCGGCGATGTTTTTATGTATTTATTTATTTATTTTATTTTACGCCCACAGGGAATTTACACATTTACATTGCAGTAAGTACACTTTCATGAGAAAAAATATACATACCTAATATATGAAAAGGCTACAAAAATTAAAAGTACAGTGAAAAATAATAAGTTATGATAAAAAAAAAATAAAAAAACATGGATGATATAAAATTACAAGCAACAAAATTTAAAAGTACGGTAAACAGAGAATTACAGAGAATTTAAGATGTTAATGACATTTGATTCAAATTGATTTCGCATAGTATGAAACCGCTGCTCGCTGTATCGGGGAATCAGTTAGTTGCAGGAGTTCGGAACTGTCCGAAATTTGGATTTTAATAATTAATAAGAAATTTAAATTGTAATGAAGAAAAAAACTTTTTAAATAACTAAATAATAGGTAGAGAAACATTTAGTAAATTTGCCGAAGTAGTTTAATAAATTTACCAAAGAACTTCCTTAGTGAGTACTTGCATCATGGATAAATGATTTCATTATTTCATGTTTATATTGTAGGAAAATAATGTGGAGAGTATTTTTAAGGAAAGGAAGGAAAAAGGTATGAAGGTTGGTTAGGAATCTGGGGTTCAGTGAGTCTAGATCAACTGCCGCCAAGACCTAGACAAACCTCACCCCATGAACCCGGGCACCCCTGCTAAGTCACCAAACTTAGCGAATCACTTGGAATGACCTATGGCAGAGGTGTTGGTTATCCAATAATTGGTTCCCGAGGCGGCGGTATCCGTTCCCGCCTCCCAAATTGACAAACTGTATTACAAGAAAATAATCCATATCTTTTTTTTTCGTTTTAAAAAAAGCTACATTATCTAGTTTGTAGACTGAACGTCTGTTGATGGCGTTAAAAGCAAGAATTTTTAATGATTTTTACAGGGGCCCATAACCAGTAACTTTTCAAACAAAAAAGCAAAACATACTGATACGCTAGTGGTTGATATCTAGGTTGAAATCCAGAAGGGAAATCGGGGAATACGTTTGTATAAACAAAACGCCGCCCGGTTTCCTCTTAAAGGGATACCGGCGGTGATTTTTACATACAAACATATTCCCTATTTATCTTTCTGGATTTTAACTCTAGAGAAAATATTGTTTTTACATAAAATAGATAACAACTACTAGCTTGTCGGTAATTTTTGTTTTTTTTGATAAATTACTTTTTATAGAAGTTATGATATTCCAAAAATAAATAAAATTGAATGGTTTAAACGCCGTCAAAAGACGTTCTGTATACAAACTAGACATTTTTTTTTTAAAAGCAATACAATACAAAATCTTGATTTTTCTTAGGTATTAGTAGCCCGAGGTGCATTGTCCCTTTCGCTCAATATCCGATGGAGTTAAGAGCAACAGTGACAGCAACAATTTAGTAAAATCTATTTTTCAAATTTCTCCACCACCGGGTTTCATCTTAAGAGGAACATGCAGATTTTAAATGGTTTCTAGTTTGTTTATCACCAAATAAATATAGATTATAAAAAATAATATGTTTTAACTATATTAAATGTTTGCTAAATAAGGAAGTAGCGCGAACGTCTTAATACACCATACATAAATCTCGATAAAAAATTATATTTTTTGTCCCATATTTTTTAACCAAATCTTCAAAGACGAGGGCGAAGATGAGTAGTATAAACTCTATATTCATGAAAGTTACGTATTTCCTTTCAATAATGTTACTGTTTCGCTTAAAATAAATTCATGAAAATCACAAGATAAAAGCAAATATACTTTATTGTTAAAAGAATCAATTTTCTAGAACACTAAAAAGTTATTCATGTACCTACATAAAGTTAAATCTCAAAGACACTGGTTTACAGCTCATTAAAAAATTAAGAAAACCAGTTATTTACTGAGAACATAGACATAAATTTATCGGGATGAAAAAAAAATGTTGCGGGGCATTAAAAGTTAAGAATCTAAAAAATATTGCAATTTATGCCAATTTATAGCAGTAGACAGAAAAAAAACTTGTATTTAACTATAAAAAACGAGTGTATAAATCAGAAATCACTGGTTAAAATAAGTCATGTATTTCCAGTAACATCCTGTATAGGATAGAATTGCTGCAATACGGCGTTTTATTGTCATGTAGTTCGATTGATATTTCAAAGCTCCATAGCTCTAGTGAAATTGACAGCCAAAGATGATGCAAATAACACATCTGCCCTGATGCTGGACACTGGCTACCCGAAACGTTGGCTAAAGAAGGAAATAGAGCAACACGACATACTCCAAAATTAAACCACAATAATATTTCATTGTCATTTTTTTTTGCTTTAGGCATTTATGTCGCATTTATTTCTAAAGATAATCTGGTAGGTATGTGAAAAATAAAAAACAATTTGTACAAATATTAAGAGTTCAAGTTATCAAAGTGATTATTATTATGTAAACATAATTAAAAATGTCTACAAACTGTGAATATCTTACTAATACTAATATTATAATGTATGTATGTGTGTTTGTTACTCTTTCACGCAAAATTTACTGAATGGATTTTAAAGAAACTTTACAATAATACAGCTCATACATCAGAATAACATATAGGCTATAATTTATAAAGCTAGCTAGGTATTTATTTTCAATATATTGTAAATAATAATTATTGTTTTAATAGAAAATGTCAAAATTCGAGAATGAAATTTTGCAAAACAATGATTGTTAAATCAACATTCTATTTTAGAATATATTAGTGCATTAATTTGAAGTACTCGCCTAATACTTTGAAACAAATCAAGAATTATCCGATATATCCGATATATCCGATATATATATATAAACAAAGTCGGGTTAATTACACCATTTATAACTCAAGAACGGCTGGACCGATTTTTATGATCTTTGATTTGTTGGATTTGTCTCCGTCCCTATTAACAGAATAACTATTAAAACATCGGAAAAAATCATGGGAAAAATAATTATGAATAAAATAATTATATTTTTATATATTTTGTGTGGAACGGCTTTTCAAATGATGTGCGTTGGTCGATATAATTTGAGTCAATTCGAACTGTCCATGGTGTAGTGTGCCGAACATTTCGTGCTTAGTCAACAGCTCAATTTCATTTTTTGAACTTAGAGTAGGTACCTATTTATTTTAACTTGATAAAAACTTAATTTATTTCAGCTAATAAATTATACACAACATTTATTGATTCTGAGGCGGTACGAAGTTTGCCGGGTCAGCTAGTTTAAAATAAATAGGTTATGAATTTTGGTATAAACGTAGATGGGACCTAGGAAAAGAAAATTGATTACTTGAAGTACTAATCATATGCAGACGAAGTCGCGGGCAGAAGCTTAAAATAATAATTTTTTGTGCATTATTTACCAATTTCAAACCCAGAAATTAAAAAAAAAAAAGTGTTAGTTGGTATGGGTATAAAAAAAAAAACTATACGCTGCAATATACAATATATAGACAATACTTTTATCCTTGTATTATATAAATATTTATGATCACTAAAATCCGACAGTAAATAATTCAAACAAGGTTTACCTGTTTTTTTTTCGGAAAAAGGCGAAAAGTTTTTAGGTCAAACAGTCAAATTGATCAAGAAAATGATGTAGGAACAGGTTTACAGCATCTGCAGCCAACCTGGCCTTTGTGCGGAGACATTATTAGCGGAGAGAGCTTCTCTCCTTTTCCTGGCATAAAGACTATGAGTTGCGGAAGCTGAGTGGGAATTTCATTTATTTATTTATATGTTTAATTATATCATTATCTTTTGTGTAAACTATTATTTATTTTTATTATTTACTAACGGTCATTTAGAACATTAATGTGACATACATTTTACAAAAAAAAAAAAAATATCTTCTCAAATTGATGAGTAACATTTTTTAACAGTGCAAGGTAATAAACACAAAAATAGTAATATATCTTTGAAGAACAAAAAATTCAATTAAAAAGAAAGCAAGTTTGTATTCACCTACATATAAAACAAAACAAACTGAAGTGATGAAATTCAAAGAAAATCATATTGTGTTGAAAATGCTGAGAAGGAATTTTATTTTTTTTTAATGACAAATTAAAACACTTTGTTTTTACCACGATAATCTTTATATTAACAAATCGTCATGTTTCGAGAACGATGTTCTCTTCCTCAGGACATAAAATGTACTAAAACTAAATAATCAAGTAAACAAAGCTATGCGTGGGTAGAAATTGGAATGGTGGGGGGAGAGAGGTGGTGAGGGGAAGTCCCAAATGCTCCCGTCTGGAGCCAGTGAGGCTATGGCATTCCCAATTGGGGTATGTTATGAGGCTGAAGGTAAGTGGGGACGAGGCAGAGGAAGGTGGGGAAGTACCTGGCTATTCAGATCTAGTCACTAAACACGGCTAAAGCCATTTCAAGCATCGTTTCAATTCTGAATTGCAAATACCGCAAATATACTATATATTATTTTGTAAATAATTAATTGTGATATAACACAAATCAATTAAATAAAATTTATTTGTGCACGCCTGGTTCGAACCCGCGGTCTTTGGAATGGAAGTCTAACGCCCTCCCTCTGGACTACGCCAGCCGTCGAATTTTTTTTATTTATATGTTTTAATTCTTTCAATATCTGTTATGAAAACTGTTATTTTTTGTATTATTTACAAACGGAAATTTATACCATAAACATGACATGCATTTTATACAAAAACATCACCCAATAAACCTTTATATATTTTTAGGTTGCAATAACCTTGCACTCTTATAAAACGTGATGCTCTACTCATGGATTTATGTTTATTATGTTTTGATAATTTTTTGTAAAAATTGTCACGTTAACGGTCTAAATGTTAGTAAATAATAAATAAATAAATAATTAACATAAAAGATATTGATATAATTAAAACAAAATAATCTCCCATTAAACGAAAAGAGAGTATTATCAAGGACGTGAGAGGCTGGACGTTTGGTCACCCTTCCTGCTGAATCCGCGCAAATCAGGTTTGTGAGTGTGTTGGTTGGTTGTATGGCTAGTTTGTGCGGCAGGCTGTGTAGGGGGGGGGGAGGTGGGGTGTATGGGGGGGGGGAGGTGGCGGTACGAAGCCGACTAATGCCTGACCTACTGAGACTCCTTCCGCATTACAGCAGGGGTTACAAACGAACGCACACACTCACTGACAACTCCTTACTAACACTGGATTTCTGCACCCACTGTAATTCTTCGTCGTCAAATACAGAAAAGTTATTATTTATTATTAATCCCTAAGGCCTCGAGCATATTTTGTCAGAAGTTCACTGTATTTCCGCTGTGCAATAAAATCCAATCAAATGGAATATTTATGAACGTATCCGAAAACTAAAAATTGTTTTGAAAGGTGATAAAAGAAGCATTTAAATTTTATTATAAGAAATAAATTTTAAGAAAAAATTTTTGAATGCAAACATAATTTTTTTTTAAAATGCCTCAACTCACGTTTTTTATTAACTAAAATTACTGAAAATAAAATAAAAAAACTAAAAACACGCACATATTTTATTAGTAAAAATTTAAAACGCTATTGTCACCTAATTTTTTTGACATATAGTGTAAAATAATTCACAAATTTTCATATTTTTTTCTCAAATTTCATTAGGAAATCATTAAAGAAGAAGATAACAATATTAATCTAATTTTTTAAGATGTAAGACGTAAGGTTCTGGGTTCGAGTCCCAGTTGCGACCGTTATCTTTTTTTCTGTGTCTTGTTCATTTTCATATTTTCAAAAATTAGATTATTATTGTTATCTTCTTCTTCAATAATATATTACATTGATGGGAATAACCTTCAAAAGTTAAAAAGAGAGTTTTTCTTATAAAAATATGAATATTCATAAGGAAACTTTAGTTTTATGAATGTGTTTAATTCCTCTGTAGTTAACTTTTAGATTTTAATAAAAAGCGCGGTTTTTCTCTTTCTAGCACTGTTTAGATAATATTTCTCACTACGAAATAAGGGAGACACAACGATTTCTTTGGGTCCTGTATAATCTGTTAAATTAACTTGAAATAGAAATGTAAAAAATTCTTTAGAAAATCAGGTGAAAGTTGCTTTACAACATTAATTTTATATCGCACATTCCGTAGAAAAAAAGTTGCAAGTCAAAATTTTCTGTTTTATAAGTGATTATCTATGCCCCATGAAAACTGTATTTCAGTTAGATCACCCCATCTCCGCGAGACGTCGGTAGTTTCTCTCGACGGGACCGCTTGTTACATTAATCGTCATTTGTTTTCGCTCTCCAGTAATGTTAGTTTTTTAACTTACGACCCTTTTCTACGGTATATGCTATTTATTTACCTGTATCCTCGTACTATTTAATACCTATACACTTAGATTTATAACTATTACTTACAGTTCAGTTTAGCTTATCTACACTAATAACGAATAATTTTGATTTACGATTTACGGTTTATTTATTTATTAAGTTGGAGTTTTATTATACGGTCCTCGAACCTATGAATAGTCGCTATATATTGTATAAGTTGGCCGAGTTTTCCATTGCGAGTATTTTATTTTTATTTTTAATAATATTTATATATATATATATATATATATTTATATTAGTCTTAGAACAATTTATTTTTATTTTTAATTTAAGTTTATTTAGGAATCATACAGTTGTACATTAATTGAATAGTGAATATAATATAAACCAGTTAAGTTTTATTTATAATTTATTTTGGATCAGGAAGGAAGTTGCTATTAAAAGTTACAATAGTACATAGTGTAAGTAAAAATTGAATACGAAGTATAAATAAACAATACAAAAATAATAGTTTTATATTAAGGTACATTGTAAGGTTAATTTAATAGATATTATATTACTGTCAAATTAATTATTCCATTTGAACATCGCTGGTTAATATCCCGGCGTTTAAAAATAAATGAGCTGTTGGAACTCCTGTGCGTAATTCACATAAAAAAATATAAATAATAGTGAATGTTTTTGAGATGCCTGTGGTAAGTAAAAAAACAGTGAAATGGATTCTTTGTTAAAACTTACAAATGTTTATCAAGTGTTTTTTTTTTTAAATTAACTCCACACAGGAATAAAATAATTTTATCAGGTTCTATGACTTAGAGGATGCTGTGTGGAGGGTCAAGGAACGTTTTATGATTTTACCTGTATTTTAACTTTGCCGAAAATACAGCAATATTTTTATTGAAATCAAATTAAAAATGTTATGACACAAAACATTCTTAATCAATTAATTTAATTAGCCAGTTCATAGAGAAATATTCTCGGGTCCAACTGGGTAGGTGAATACCGCAAAAGAGTCCCAACTGCTCTCGTCTGGTACCAATGAGACTACGGATTCTCCTATTGGGGTATGTTGCGAGGCTGATTGTTGTGGAGGGGGAAGCAAAGCTACTATACGCGCGTCATCCATGAAAGCGTAGAGAATGAATTATTTTGACATTTACCTTAAACGAGTGATCTTTATCTATTTGGTGCATTGCGAATTCTGAAAAACCTACACTGTTTAGACATCTCAACTCATCTCCTCTCAGGAGGATAAAACTACTGTCTGTATATTGTATGTATCAGAAAATAAGTACAACAAATCGACACAGTACATAAATTCATTCGATATCCATACAAATTTATTTTTAGAGTTATTTTTTAAGTAGTTTTTAGGTTTGAAAATGTTAACAAATAAAATATTTTATCAACTAATCAAAAATTGCTTAATTAATGAAGGTAATATTAGCGAAAGTCAATCGAAGATCCGAAACAGAAAAATCAGAAAAAGATACGGATACGAGACCTATGGCAATCAGGGCCAACGCGCTATCCACTGCGCCAACGTATCCCCATCCGATTCGGTCATTTTTAACTGTATCATACTTCGACTGAGAACCACCAACATTATTTTCATTTTTCTTAACGCATATTTTTATTGGCTGCTATCTTTATGTATGATTGCAAGATTCAACTCGAACTAAATGCCATCTAGATAGTGTCAGGATAAATTTTATCACTTTTTATTAACATGCGACATCTATTGAACTTTTTTTTCTGCTAGTCTAGGATGAAATATTTTTATTTTTATTTTTAACTTTTTAACTTAATGAGTTAAACCTCAAATTATAATATTTTAATTAATGAAAAATCAGAAAAAGATTCGGATCGTGTCCCAGATGTATCCGTACCTTTTTTCTGTTTCTGATTTTCGATTGACTTTTACTAATATTATCTTCATTAATTAAAATATTATAATTTGAGGTTTAACCCATTAAGTTAAAAATAAAAATTGCTTACATGTTTTCATCGCTCAATAATTATTTTTAAACTTTTTTTTTGTTTTCAATTTCAAATTCAAATCTGCTTAAAAAATAAATAGCATTACTAAGGTATAACGTTAAATTTTCATCACAATTAATAAAACTAGTAAGAAACCTTAACAGAAATTTTTTTAATGAGTTTAGTAAATTTAGTAGTTTAATTCCCCTGCCACCGAAATACGCCTGCGGGCAGAATATCATTTCAGGATATCAAACGCCGGGACTTTAATGTAAACTGTAAGATAAGGACCTCATCTCGTTCCTCGTTTAGTTACCCCTTTGCCTTTAAAACCACACGGAGTCCCATCCTTAACCGCCTACTGCGGACTGGGGAGACCATACATGTGGAGAGATTTATGGAGCCAAAAGAATAAAATTAATAATATGAGGTTTTTCTCATCAAGTTAAAATTAAAATATATTTTTTTTTATTTTTTATTTAATGACAATACAAATTAAAATTAAAATACAATATTAAATAAATTAAGAATACAAAGTGAAATATTTTATCCTCAGTCCTCCTCACTAGGTATTCCTGTTCCAAGGTGGACTGCAGGTTTGTCGTATGGTGTTGATCATGATTTCCTCATCAATGTTGTTTGTTTTTGTTGGTTTTCACGAAATATAAATAAATAAAGCAAAAAGTGTTCATGTTTATTATTTTGCGTTGTTTTAAAAAGTGTTTATGTTCATTATCTGTAGGTTGCATTTGGGTTACTTAATAATTCTAATTAGTTCCTCATCTTCATGTTTAGTTAGCCATAATTTGATGTCATTTTTAAACTTTTGTATATCCATACTAGACTTGCAGAAAAGTCAATAGATGGCATATTAAATAAAATTGATAAATTTATCTAAGACGCTATCTAGACAACAGTTTAGTTCAGAAGAATCTTGCAATCGTACATAAAGTTTGAAACAATTTGGTGGTAATCAATTCGCCGGGCGGCAAATGCAAATGAGTGTTGACTAGACCTTTCCTGCCAGGCTCTCTCGACCCGACAACCAACACCGCAATATGAAGGGTTCATACATCCGTCATTGCTAGACAAATTGACCAACAGATTCTTACCCATCCCTCATACATTTTTATTCCCAGAACTTCCTCTCCTACCTTTCCCTTAAAATACTCTACACACAGCATCTCCAAAGATGGCATAGAACTTGAGGGATTTTTTTCATCTTGTGTGAGCTAACGGCTGGCGTGGTCGAGAGGTAAGGCTCTTGACTCCCAATCCGAAGGTCCCGGGTCGAACCCGTGTTATTCCCATCAATGTAATATATACTTGAAGAAGAACTTAACAATAATAATCGATTTTTTTAAATATTAAAATTAACAAGACACAGAAAAATAAAAAAGGATAATAGTCGCAAATAATTGATAATACTTGCGACCATTATCTTTCATTATTTTTCTGTGCCCTGTTCATTTTCATATTTAAAAAAAGATTATTATTGTTAAAAGTAAAAAAAAGTTTCTTATAAAAAAATTAATATTTATTTAAACTTTTATAAAAAATCAATAGGTGTTCTATAAAAATAAAATCAGATATATTTATCCGAGACACTATCTAGGTAACAAATACGAACTTTGAATACTTGTTTCCAAAGAAAAAGGTAGCTGCCAATAATTTGGAAAAAAACATTAGTCGAAGATAATATTGTTAATTCTGAAATTTGAAATATGAAGTTTGACAAATACGACAGTCTCATCATAGGGTGCAATGGCTGAATTGGATAAATTGTATGTTTCGGATAGACGTAAGGATCTGGGTTCGAGTCCCAGTTGCGACCATTATCTTTTATTATTTTTATGTGTCTTGTTCATTTTCACAATTTAAAAAAATTATATTATTATTGTTATCTTTTTCTTCAATAAAATATTGACATACTTCGCAACGAGTAGTCAGGTGTAGCATATCGTGTTAGGTTATAAGTTTTCTCCTCGAAAGAGCACGCAAATCACGTGATCCTACGCGTGTGTAGGAGTATGATCAGTGGCGATGTGGGCTTGGAATTTTTTTTTGTTCTAAATGAAAAAACATATATTAGCGCACAGCAAAATGACATCAACATTTTTTACTCCGAATATGCCCTGGAATCGCTGGTTAAAATGTACAAGTTAAAATTAAATATTCTTCTTCCAAAAACTAATGGTAGATTCAGACTGGGTCGACGTACGCGCCCATCGCTACGTTTAACAATATCTGGACTGCTTAGCAACATAGATTTTCAATGAAAATTTATGTTTTAGAATCACATTGGCTACACACTAAGGTGGGTCATTTTAAAAAAAGTGTTAATTTCAAATTTTAAGAGCGATAAAAGGGTGCCAAATGGGTTCAAAACGACGTGTTTAAATTTTTAAAATTTTCTGATACGATCTTCTTCCTCCGGATTCACTTCAAAATTTTGAAAAATTTAAATTTTAGGGATTATTTCTATTGTGTATAAAAGTTACTATGAATCTTTTTAATCATATTTTTTGTAATCTTCCATAGCTAATGTAGTATATATTTACGAAATTATTTACAAAACGACCCGGTTTTGATTATTGGAGGCGTGAGGTGAGGGCGGGGGGAGCACCGATTGCACGAATACGAAGAAAAAATGGAGGAATTCCGCCGCAAAAGTAAAGTGCTGTTTGATATTTCGTCTTGCAAATGCAATGATTTCAGTAAATGTGACTGTCCTAGAGATCAAAAAATACCAGTAAATGAATAGTTTCATTACTGATTAACGTACTACACGAAAAATGATAATAGGAATCGTGGATATCGCTTCAACAAAACAAATGAAAACTGCGTTGAAAGGGAAACTTTTGAAGCAAAAATCCTTGTGCCCGTCTAAAAGAAAAGCATATATAAGCCAACTACCTCTCTACTCGATATTTCCACGTCTTCTGCATCAAATGAATCCGATTGTAAAGATGTTTTCAAACCTAATGTTATACCTCAAACGCTTCAGAAGCAGGCTGCGATCAATATTGATCAATCCACACTGTCTAAAACTTGTGATAGATATGGAGTGTTGGATAAGGCAGGGGCAGCCATTGCCTCGTTAGTTCTATATGACATCAAGTCTAATATTCCAGTTATTGACAGGAGTAAACTTCGCAGAGAAGGAAAGAAAACAAGAGGAAATATTAAGGGCACAACACATAGTTTTATAAAAATCCCCAATATATTTTGATGGACGGAAAGATAAAACATTAATTATCAGGAAAAGGAGGGGACGCAATACATAGAATGACGCATTGAAGAGCATATTTCATTGATAGAAGAGCTAGACTCAATACATTTAGGTTTTATTGCACCAAACTCTGGCACGTCGAAAGTTATAAACAATTGATAATATGCCTGCTTTACATGAACGAGTTACCATTTCGGCATTTGTTCGCACATCTTGACGGTAAGACATCTGGACCTCAAACGTGTTCATGCACAATAGGATTAGCTTTGGAAAACTGTGAAAAAAGCCTATGGTTCATTTTTTTAGAAAATTGACGGAGAGTTGCATGAATTATTTACTAAAGACGTAGATACAGGTCAGTTATATTTGTTTAAAATAGTATCTGCAGTTACGGTGGGGGAATTACCTAAAGATTTATGTCACAAATCTCCTGGAAAAATGTCTAATGCCAAACAGCTTACCAGTGCTAACCGAATTCTTCGTCTTTATGTTTCAACGCAAGCTCCTTCAGAGAATCTTTTTATTTTAGAAACGTACGTTGTTAAAGTTTATGCTCCGGGTTGGTTCAGCATTAAAACTCATCCCACCTGTAAAGATGGAGCACGTCACTTGTGGTAGTTAATCTCAGCGCCTAGATACTTATAAGCTGAACTAAAAACGATAATTGATTCGGTTATAGAAAGAAACAGTTACTTCGCACACCCCGAAAATTTATTGCTTGTTGACAGACCCTCACAAGCATATCCGAGAATTAGCTGCGCGTCATATTCTAAAAGCACGCAGTAAGAAACTAAGTAAAACAGGGCTGTTCCAACTTCCAAACCTCGATGCATCATATTATTTGGAAGAAAAATGTAACCGAACCCTACTGAAGAATATATCGGATGAAGATCTTCAATTAATTGTAGCTCAAGGGGGAGAAGGTAGATTGCCTCTTCTGCGACTGCCATGTCATACTCAAGCAGTTGAAAGAGGTGTAACGACGGTTATTGACGACTTTATGGACGAAGTACGCAAGAGAAGGTCTTATTAAGGTGAAGATTGAGTCTCGCAAAATAATGCTGAAATTTGAGAGTAAGAAGGATTTTGCTGGTATTTGAATTCACTACCTTGAGATAGTTTGAATTATATTCATATATGTTTTTAATAAATAATTCGAAATATTCCTTCTATTTTGCGTTTTATTGAAAAATAGTGCATTTCTACTTATTTATCTAACATTTTTTAAAGATTTAACAAGGGTGGGTTTTTCTCTAATATGTGAAATTTCAAAGTCAATCCGGAGGAAGAAGATGATATCCAAATATTATCAAAAAAATTACGCGCTTTTTCATCTCTATTTAACACCATTTTATCACTATTAGACAAATCAAAACAAGAAAAAAAAATTCCCCATACATTCGTGACCCACCTTACTACACACATCGCGACGTGCGATGTCTGTGGCCATTTTCATAGAAAATGTATGGGTTGCTAAGCATTGTTTGGCGTAGCGATGCGTACGTACATCGTCCAGCCTACCAAAATTATTAATAATTCATTAAAGAATCCTTGTAAAACATTGGTCTGAATCGTTCGCAAAATTACCAACTAATGGTTATAGCTATATTCATTTAAAAATCTTTCGTGTATCCTGTTCACTTAGACATTCCTTATAAATTTAGGTCAACCGCTATTTTCTGGGGATTTCCCCCTCTCCTTCCCCTCCCCACTCCCCTTCGCACGTCCTGTCGAGTCCTCAACTCGAATTTGAATAAATAACGTTTGTAATCTTTAACGATTTCAAATTCAGAGAAGAGTGGAATTTTTTAAGTGATGGATAGATTTTGTTACTAACCGAATTATTGCATAATATGTTTCCTACTTTAGTAGTCCCTTAATGCTAAAGTAGGTACTTACTTACCTACTTTAGTATTTAATTATCTATGACCTAAATTGCATCTTTGTCTATGGTCGATATAGAGGTGAATATTATTTAGGTAGGTACCTAATAAATGAAATTATTTTTTTAAATAGGTATACAACGAATTTAATAAATACGATTTAAAAATAATATATTATATAGTTTATAATATGTAGGATCTGCGTGGACGAGTGATTAATATCTTCGACTATGAATCCAGAGGTCGAGGGATCGTAAGAACCACCAACATTATCTTCATTTTCCTAAAGGAAATTTTTATTGTATGATTGCAAGACTATCTTTACGTATGATTGCAAGACTCTTCCCAAACTAAATGCAATCTAGGTACTGTCTTGGATAAATAAATTTCTTTTTAATTTGCGACATCTGTTGAAATTTCTAGAAGAAAATTGTGTTTTTTTTTGTTGTTATTATTAATTTTTTAATTATTCCTAGATGCGACCGAACCTTTTAATAATTTAAAAAAAAAAAATTAAATTTTTAAAAACAAAATTTTTCTGTCTTAAATTTTCGTCTGCGACTCGGTAATAATGTCTTCAACGATTAAATTATATATATTTAGTTCATGTGATTAAAAAATAATCAAAACATGACATATTTTAGAAAAAATTTGCTTGTGTGATTTGATGTGTGAATAATCTTGATGAGATAAAATTTTCAAATTGCGATTTTTCAACATTTTCACAAGAATGTGTTTTAAATTTATTTTACCGCTCGTTGAAATCGTTTTGCAGTTTTTTCAAGAATTGTTGGAGCTCATCAGAAAAAGATTTAGATTTCTTTAAACGTGAGAAAAAACCTCGTTAGAACTTGAAACTCTTGTCCCACTTTTAGTAATAGTCTTTGAACGTAATTCATCATTTGCGTGCAATTTAGAATTTGGGATAAAAATAATGGCCTGACAAAAATTATACCTACATATGTTCACTGGGAATGTACTTCATAATGATTTTTTTTTCGTAAATTATCGATCTTAAAATCTGGTTCACATGAGTTGGAACCTAGATTATTTAATTATAACATAACATAACTTAAATTTAATTATTTAATTATAACAGTAATGAAAAAAATTTAATTATAACAGTAATGAAAAAAAAAATTGGTTTAATGACATGATTTATTTTGATGACTGTTCAAATTAATTTTTAATTTGGCCAAACAATTTAATTTTTTTTTAAATGTGTATATAAAAATATTTTCTTTATTTATTTTCCATAAAAAAAATGTATCTCCTGGAATGGTTTCATGACAATTCAGGACAGTGATAGATCAACACATTTTTAATAAGTGATATAAAGCTTTTTTTTGAAGCGAAGAGTCCCAACTGTTTCAGCCTGGATAGAGTGAGACTGGTATCCCTAATAGGGTATGTTGTTGAGTTTAAGGTAGTGGGGAAGGAAAGAAAGGTGGGAAAGTACCTGGCTATTCAGATGTGGTCACCAAACATTATTTACACATTTTTTATATTTTGTAAAAGTGCATCTACACAAAATCTGAAAAAATAATACGTTCAGCTTACCAAACGAATAACAACAAATATTTTTTCATTGGGCTGATAATTATTTTTTTTCACATCACAATATTCTCTAGTTACGTCAACCAAATTCAATCTGTACATTGTACCAAGTAGCAGTGTGGGTAATTATTTAAACTACAATGTTCTCCTATAGTTGAATGTACATTCTTGTTGTGGTATTGTAGTGATGTACCCGTGTTGTAGTTTGCTACATACCGCTATTACCTCGTCGGGGCCCACTCGCTTGGCCCGGGGTAAAAAGGGTTTGAATAATGGAGTGTTGTCCGATGGGCGGTGGGCTGACCTTTGGAAACGAACACAACGCCCTCTAGTAACGGTATTTGCAGTGCATTTTTGGTGATATTCAATGTTGAGTTCGCAAGGCAGAATCGGATTCAGAAATTGGCAAATTCGGACTTTAAAATCTCAGGTTTAAAAATATGATGAAAGAAATACACGTATTTCAACCACTCAAGCGCTTTTTGCCACATTATGGCACTATTTCCAAAACCTCGGATTGCTTTGTTGCCGAATTGCAGCAAATTTTCAAAAAAAAATTTTTATTAAAACGAAATAATATAATTTTAATTATTGTACATTCAAAATATAACAAAATAAATATTCTCTAGATTCTTTAAAATGTTTTAAGGTTAAAGATTTAATTATATTTTTTTTATAAATCCTACAAATATGTGGTAATAAACAAAAGATAGGGGAATTGATTGGCTACATAGAATTATAATCAGTTTATATGTCTCCATATTCAAATTTGGAGATATGATTTTTTTTGTGTGGGCGGGAAAATTTCCTTTAGCAATCCGAGAAAAAATATTTTAATTGCTCTATCGCTCCAGTGGTTAATATGATATTATATATAATATATTGCAGGATTTGAAAGATGTAAGTATTTACAAAAAAAAAAAAAAATATATATATATATATATATCTTTCTCATAGGATCATCGTCTTCAAAAACAAATGTTGTCCATTTTTTAGACGATCAGAACGATTACCTTTCAAATAAATAACGTTAAAATACCGGAAAAATTATCTGCAAAATTTTTAACACGAAATCCACATTTCAAATAGAGAATTGT
This sequence comes from Limnephilus auricula, assembly GCA_951813805.1. Taxonomy (NCBI): domain Eukaryota; kingdom Metazoa; phylum Arthropoda; class Insecta; order Trichoptera; family Limnephilidae; genus Limnephilus; species Limnephilus auricula. The sequence goes on along the minus strand of OX638409.1, from coordinate 9,381,846 downwards.
AAATTAATTAATTAAAATAATTTTGGTATCGTCTGAATTGTTCTAAATATAAAAATGACACCTAAATTCCTGCGAAAAAGCTGTGTAAATTGCATTTCGCTAGAGCTCACCATATTGCTTAAGAAAATCTTATTTATTATTACCCAATGAAGAAAATAAATAATATAGTTTCACAGACGCTTCATAGCCTTTATTAACTAGGTGAGTTGTGTATTAAATCGACCGGTTTGCGTTTCATCTGTCTGTAAATTTGTTTGGACGGAAGTAACATTAACGGAAAGATTTGTATTTCATCATAAATCGTTTGAAAGCCAGCATAAGAAAAATATTTTTTTTTTACGACGTAAGAAATTTGGCATATCTTAGGTTCTAAGGTATGGCAACAATAAGTCCGAAGCCTAGCAACGAATAACAAAACGTCAAAGCAAACTCAAACGTCAGACGCCACCCGTTAATTTTTGTTTACTAATGTTTAAGATAAGTTCTTTTTTGTTATGTTTTGTTGATTATTATGTGATTGAAGTAAAGATTTTAATTTAACCTTTTGATTTGTATTATTTTTTACAATGAATATTAACCATTTTTTATTTCTGATTTTTGTAAATTCTAGCTGTTGAATGAAAAAGTGGCAGTAGTGTGACAATAAAAATAGTGTTGTTTAGAAATCAAATGGCTGAATCGCAGGAAAATTTTACTTCTTCGTCTATAATATATATATCAACAACCTAATCATGTTCCGCCGCCTAACAAATTTAAGTTTTTATTTTGTTTTTTATTAAAGAAGTTTTACTTAAATCACGCGTAAAGGTTAGACGCACTCATTTTTTTTTTGTTTCAGATTTTCGATTGATAGTCGCTGACATTGATTAGATACTAAATAGAATTTTTGCAGATCGATTAAAAGGGCCATTTTTTGCCTAATTCATCCCTTCTTGAACCTACATCGGAGTCATCTTTCACATGTAAAATAACCAGTTTGTCTTGTGGGCAGCCCACAGGACGGGATTTAGGTCACGAGCATGTTCAGAATGCCAAACGAACAGTGCTATGCCAAATTTAATACCAACCTCTGCTTTGCTTATATTTCCGGGTAACTACACTACAATGGAGCTATAATTGATAGTCCAATGGCGTGGATAGGGTCTGCAGGCTGAATGTTGTATTATGTAGAACCCAGGTCTTGAAGAGACCCAAAAGGAGTAGAGCCTATAGAGTTTGATGCTTTAGTGACTTATGACAATGTGACTGTACCATTGAAGGTCTTGAAGATGGAAGATGGAGTTTGATAATAATATTTGGCTAATTTATATAGCACTGTTTTCGTGAAAAATCACCTCAAAGACGCTCTACAAATAAACTAAGATTTATGATTATAACCAGTGACTTATATCTAAGACTTATAACTACTGACTTGACTAGTGACTTAGATTTATATTTCCACCTGTGACTTAAAGTTAACATAGGTACTTTCATTTAAAATTACGTATTTTGCTTTTTGCCAGGGTTGTCACTGATAACAGTGATAACATTAAAAACCAAATAACAAACAAAACTCCTTAAGTATAGCCACAAACAGGTAACATAGAAATAAGTTAATTCTGCGAGACGAAGCAGTTTGAGAATTTTACACATACATATATTATATTCTACATTCTACACATTTATATTACATACACTTTTTAATATTTTTTAGCGCCAGAAGAAGAATGAAGTTCTTATATAATACAATATAGTTCTTGACACGGCTTTGAAAATTAACTTAATGGGTTAGCTAGATGTATAAGCAAGTTTGTATTCGTGGACATCGGCAATTATTAGAGTATAATTAAATAGTTTTAAAAAAAGAAAAATAGCAATGTTTCAATAGAATGACGAATTTATCTAAATGACTGTCTGAAAATGATGGTTAGTGTCTTTTATTTATTACGCCGATGGACGGCTTTTTCACGGGAATTATAATAATTTGACACGTAGATACAATATATAAACAATTATTAGTAACAATTTAAAAGTACAAATAGTAGGAAATTATAAATATAAGTATGTAGAAAAAATAAAAGAAAAACACACCATGGGTACATATATACTACAAGGTATTTTAAAAAGTAGTTAAGAAGTAATTGAAAGTACAAATTTTACTTTGTAAAAAAATAATAATTTAAATATCTCGTAAGTTTACTGTGTTTTGAAAAATGTAAATATTCAAGTATGTTTGATTGTAATTGAACCGAGAAGCGCTGACAAACAGTTCTAATGAAATATGTTTTGATTTTTTGATTTTTTTTTGTGTTGGTTTTCCGATATGATTCCCGGGGCGGCGATAGCAATACCCGCCTACCAATTTGAGAGTGGTTATACAAATATAAGTGTTTTTAGAAACACACAAATATGTAAATACATTATTTAATTGAAATTCATGCAAAATGAATATTTATTTTACAAATATTATTTTCTGATAATCCAACTGGAATCCAACTGTACTTCTCTATACACATAGTAGAAAAGTTAAAAAGATCTGGAAACCAATATCATTTTACAGCCATTTATAAAATCCTATGGTTTTGTTAACCGTTTTTGTGAAAAATAATCTCAAAGGCGCTATTTTTTTTATTGTTTATTTATTGAATCTATATCATAAGGTTTACATTTTTTTTTTTGGCCTTGCCTGTCTCACTAGGAACTCCTGTGTCGAGACAGACTAGTTTACAAATATTTTCTAATTATAATATAAAGTACATTTTTCAATAAAGCAAAAATATTTGACAACATTTTCAGGTTGGTAGGTAGTAGTAACAATAATGAGATATACGATTATATTTGGGTGAGGTGACTAATTATTGCACGACCTTTTTCGATGATCCATTGTTTGATCAGGATTTTGTATATTTTTATATTATTCGATTGTCTTGTTTTGTCAGGTAGGTTATTGTATATTTTAGACGCAATGTATTTGAAATTTCTTTGACCAAATGTTGTGTTTGTTTAAGGTATTTGTAGTAGTTCTTTGGTTTTGTGCCGAGTGTTTACAATATTTTGTTTATAAAATGTATGTGTTTTATTTTTAAACAAATGAGTTAAGATAGTTTTTGTGTAAATTTGTCGAATATCTAATACTTGGAATTTGTTGAATATATCTACAGTACTTGTTATTATGGGAACTTTAAGAATAACTTTCATAATTAATTTTTGTGCCTTCGATAATGAATCTATAGCTGATAGTGTTGCACCTCCCCATGCGATTATTCCATATTCAATGATTGATTGACAAAGAGAGTAATAAACAATTTTCATAGATTTTGAATCTAGTATGTTTCTATCTGCTATATAATATGAACCTGTTTTAATGCATCTGTCTACAGTAATTTCCCTCAGAACCGATTTCATCTTTGGGGATGCTGTGCGGAGGGTATTTTTGAGGAGAGTAAGAAGTGAACATGCGTATTGAAAAGACCCACGTCGCAAAAGAGAGAAAATACAGAGACCGGAAAATCGTTCCACAGACCACAGCCGAGTGGTCTAGAATGCATTTATAAAAAAAAAAAAATGATTTTTACGCATACTAAAGGGTGTGGCAGAGCAACGTGTTTATTTAAATTTGGAGCGCTGTAGCGATGGTTGCTGCAAGGAGGGGGGGGGGGGATTCGAGAGAGCGGGGCTTGAAGTTTTATCTCCGCTTGGTTTAGATTTCGTATCTGTGGTTTAGATATATTCATGGAGTCAAATATCACTATACAAAGTTGCATTCCGTTCCCATTTCAATATTGCCCCCACAGTCGTGTTCTGGCTGGCAGTCGATTGGTGCCGATAATATATTATAAGAAAAAAGAAATATACATTCATAATAATGATTATATTACAAAATTTGAATATTCTAATATACTTTAGCGAACTTATTAGAATCTGCCATAAAATCCACTTAGAATTAGAGCCCGTTATAACAGTTGATTTTAAGCTCGGCTTGGTTTTAATGTCGAGCTTAGCGCGGCCTGAAATATAATCCGTACACAGGTCGGTAATTGAGATTTAGAAACATCCATTAATTGATAGTCTATAAATATGTTTGTACGTTCCGATTACGTTTCAAAATGGTGGTTGAGTGGAAAAGGTTAATAGTTCAGAAAAGATTATTTCTTATTAGCATTTATTCAATATTATCATAGGTACTTATTTGCCTGAAGAAATTTTGATAAAAGAATTTTCGATAAGGTAGTGTCTTGTCGTGGGCAAATTGTATAATTTAGACTTCAATTTTTTTTTAAATCTTTTTCTTATTGAGGTTTTTTTATTAAATAAGTGAAAAATAAAGACATATTTTTTTGGACGCGAAGTCTACTTACTTGTTCGCAAAAAGCGATGAGGCTAAGTTTAATAGTTCAGCCTAGATCTGTCGTCTTACCGGGACGTGCGCTCTACCAATTCAGCCATTGCCACCCATTATAAAACCGCCGTAATTGTCAAAGTCATATAAAAAATTTCAGAATTAACAATATTGTCTTCAACTGATGTTTTTTTTCCATATTATCGGCAGCTTTAGAGTTTGGGAGGCGGGAATGGGTACCGCCGCCCCGGGAACCATTTTTTGGATAACCAACACCTCTGCCATAGGTCACTCCAAGTTGTTCACTACGTTTGGTGACTTAGCAGGGGTGCCCGGGTTCATGGGGTATGGTTTGTCTAGGTCTTGGCGGCGGATGATCTAGAAACACTGATTCCTACCCAACCCTCATACCTTTTTCTTCCCCAGAACTTCCTCTCCTTCCTTTCCTTAAAAATACCCTTCACACAGCATCCCCAAAGATGACATAGGCCATGAGGGAAATTATTTTCATCAGGGCCTCCTGTGTGGACCTAATGTAAAAAAAAGGAACAAGTGTTCAAAGAACGTATTTGTTACGTCCCGGTAAGACGAGAGATCTGGGTTCGAGTCCCAGTTGCGACCGTTATCGTTTTTATTTTTCTGTGTCTTTTTCATTTTTATATTATTATTGCTATATATATATTACATTGATGGAAATAACCTTCAAAAGTAAAAAAGATAGTTTTTCTTATGAAAAAAAAACGAGTTTGCTTTAGACCACACGACTGAAGTAAAACTTATTTAGCTCCATATATATGTATGTGTATATATTTGTTTATATGTATAATATATTTATTTAATTTCTACGGTAGAATATACCATAAACAGTAGTTACATGACACAATTAGAACCATAAGAAAATATTAGCAATCATTTTAAATAAAGAATAACAAATTAACTGTGGCATTTGATTGTGAAGTGACATCAGAGATATGAGCAAGAGAATATATCAAATTATAACAAATATATCCATATTCTATAGTATAAATAAGGTAAATATATGCATATACAATACATGTATATGCATATATTAATTTTCTACAAATATTTATTTATTTAGTATCGTTCGCCTCGCTTGATTACACTTTTCGTAACGCTCTCGTCACGCATTCGCCAGCTTACTCCCTAAGTCAAGCCTACGTAAAGAAGTTTTACTTTAAAAAAGTGGTTATAATAGTTTGTCTAGTCTGTAGTAATAAGATAGATTGCAGCAGTGTAGAAATCTATCAAAAAAAATTGTACAGCGCCTTTGAGGTGATTTTTCAAAACGGCCACATACAAATCATCCAAATATTATTATTATTTGCTTTTCATCTGTCTACATCCTCGTATTAATTATTTGGCACATTATTATGAAAGTAAGTTAAAAAAATAGTTCTCTCTGATGAAGTTAATGTTCATTATTATTTATTCTGAACAACCATTAGTGACTTTTGACTTTTGGCAGAAATAGAAGAAGACAAAATGTTTGTATAAAAAAAACTCTTGTTCAAATAGAGTTTAAACTGCAGAGTTACTACAGTTGAATGTGTGTCGGATCTGCGGTCAATGTTCTGTGCCACCGGCTCTCAACATTTTATATTATAATTTATTTTATTAAATATGTCAAACCACAAAGTGATTGCTTTCTACAATAATATATAATTTATTTAATTTATTTTAGGGATTATAATAAAACGTAAATAACAACATCCCGATTATGTCCTCTGCGTGCCAACTGTATCTAAATTTCTCTAAATTAACAGTATTAATCTCACTGAAGGCCGAATCTGTTTTATATTGACAATCGGCCGATTCCCTTGAATATGGTTTTTCGTGGATTTCCTTATTCCAAAGGCAAATGTAAGGGAATTCCTAATTAAGAGGACACGACCCATCTCCTTCCCTCTACAAACACAACACAAACAGATGCGTATGTATATATTCCGCTGGCTGATGCTGATGATGATTGTTGATGCTTGGGCAGATATGCAATTATAATAGGTTTTTAGATAACATTTTTTCCCTATCGAAAAAACACAGGACCTTTAAGTCTATAATAGCAAAGTAACTTTTTAAAAATACCCACATGAGGTAAAAATTGCGAAGCGCATATGACGCCGTTCTATTTGTAAAAAGAACATTAGCTTTAAATTCAGTAATAAATGAATATTAAAATGTAAAATAAGAATCAAGTGAATCAAAAAAAGAAAAAAAAAATCAGTTTTAATCTTAAGTGACCTACCAGGTAAGTATGGTCATATCTGTCTTTAGAGAGTATAAAAAAAACTATACATTTATACGCAGCATCGCGTTCATTGATACATACTACGAGAATCAACTTAAACAAAATTACTTGTTATCCTACCACCTTATATCTCTTACTTACTTTACCTTACTTACCAAACACACATGTATTTACTTAAATGCTGAAAATAAACACTATAATCAACTCACATGTAAACATTGCAAAACTATAAAAATATACAATAAAACTGATATTTTAAGATTAATAGACGCACTATTTGCTGGATACAAAATGTAGGAAGAACAAAAATAGAAAATATACTGACTAGGTACTTTCGTATAAGATTGTTCAAGTGTATATTTTTTTTTGTTTTTACACTACCTAAGTTGTTTGAAATGGCTTTAGACACGTTTGGTTACTGGGTCTGAATAGCCAGGAATTTCCCCACCCTCCTCTTCCTCTACCTTCAGCCTCACAACATACCCCCAGGGGATGTCGTAGTCTCACTAGCTCCAGATGGAAGCAATTGAGACTCTTGAAGGGTATACACATTTAAAAAGGTAGGGATGTGATTTTAAAAAAACGAGTGTGCTTTAGACCACACGACTGAAGTAAATACTTCTTTAGCTCCATCTATAAGTATGTCCATATATATGTTTATATGTATAAAATATATACATGTATAGACATATGTATATTAATTTTCTACACATATTTATTTAAATTTATTATCATTGGCCTCACCCGATCAAGCCGTGCGCATCGACGTCCGTTCCCCCCGCGTTTGGCGCGTCACTGGTATTTCAAAATACTGACTGAAATATTTCATGCACTGGCTATGAGAGGAAGAGAGAAAGAAAATATGCGCGCGCACTGCTCTCTCTTGCTTCTACAGTGAACCCGTTCGCCTCGCAACGTATTTCACTTTTCGTTACACATTCGCCAGTTTACCCCTCAAGTCAAGCGTGCGTAAAGAAGTATTTACTTCAATAACTGACAATTATCTCACAATAAAAATTTCGATTCAGTCTTTTCATATTATTCTAAATTCTTAGGTAGGTACCTATATAAACACGCAGTAAACAAAGCAATTAAGAAAAATATATTTAATTTAATTAACATTATTTTGTTTTCTAACCCGTTACACGTTACACCAATTACTTGCATGGTTATACACATCCTACTATTAAAATAATGTATAGTGTATATTATTTGCAAAAACAATTTTCAAAATTAATATGTGGATAAGGGTAGCGAAAGGCAATTTGGAAATTCAAGGAATTCACCCCATTAGGGTCGGCGGATTAGTCAAAATATTTTCATTTCTTAACAATAAACCTATTTGATATAATGGCCCTGAAATTAAAATTACCCAAACAAATGTTAACAACATTAATTTTCATATAAACATTAACAGTATTGAGTCATGAATACAAAAGTAAAAATATATTTAAAATTGCTTGTTGCTAAGCAAGGAATAGACTAAAATTCTTTTTGAATATTGAAACAAATAAAATGTATAGATCGACAAACATAACTAAGTGTATATTTTTGAAACAGTAATTTTATGGTTTAATAATTTGACGACCTCGTTGGTCGAGAGGTTAGGCTCTCGTTTAGCGATCCACATGGGGAAAAATGTTATTCGAAAAAACGTTAATTTTAATAGTAAAAACTGTTAAAAACGGGACTGAAGTTCTTACGAATAAATTAACAGTGTTTCGATGTTTATTAGCGGGAAAATGTAAGAATAATTTGTTGGAATACGTACGAAATTATGTATACCAAGAAATTATTCTTACATTTTCCCGCCAATAAACATTGAAACCCTGTTAATTTGTTCGTAAGAACTTCAGTCCCGTTTTTAATCGTTTTACTATTAAAATTATCATTTTTCCTAATAACATTTTTCTCCGTGCAGAGGTGGCGGGTTTAAATCCAGCGTGCGCAAGTAAATTTCATTTTGATTTATTTGTGTTTTTTCACAATGTAATCATTTAAAAATAATATCAGGTATATTTGCGGCACCTTCCTGAGTGGATGATACTTTCAGTGTCGCCCTGATGTAAGACCGCCATTCAAAATTGAAACGTTGTTTGAACTGGCTTTAGCCGTGTTTGGTGACTAGATCTTAATAGCCGGGTATGTTCCTACCGTCTTCTTCCCCGTCTTCTTCCCGTCTCCACTACCTTTAGCCTCACAACATACCCAAATTGGGGATCTCGTAATCTCACTGGCTTCAGACGGTTGGGAGAAGTTGGGACTCTTTTATGGTATTCGCATAAAAAAATGTTTTTAATGAATCATGAATCCCGCACAAGAGTCCCAACTGCTTCCAACCGCCTAGACTGTGTCGCGAGACTGAAGGTAGTGTAGAGAGGAAGGACATAACGAGGAAGGGTGGGGAAGCACCCGGCTATTCACATTTGGTCACCATACATGGCTACAGCCATTTCAATTCTGAATAGTGGTCTTACACCAGAGTGATATTGAAAGTATCACACAGTCTGGAACATGCCGCAAATACACTATATATTATTTAGAATTAATTAGTTGTGAAACAAAACAACAATCAAATACAAATTATTGGCGCACGCCGTTATTTGTACCGGGACATTCGGATTGCTAGTCGAGAGTCTTACCCCTCGAACACAGGCCATGCAGGTATATAGTCATCAAGGGAAATTTTTGTCAAATCTAAGTAATAATATATTAAGTTTTTAAATTTGCTTCTGATATCATTTGTCGTAACGACCGCTTTCACCAATTAGAAATGAGGGTAAGCTTAGTCACGTGTAATTGATTTACCCTTTGCGACAGAAATGAACCAAGGTGATACTAAGAGTATCTCACACAATGGAATATATATATATATATATATAAATACTAGCTGAACCGTCCATGCGTTGCTGTGGCTAACGAAACACAACGCCTTCTACTGGATGGTTACCTAATCTAGATAACCAAGTGTTGTGTCAATAAATTAACTCACACCGCCATCTGTCAGAAATTTATGGAACTTACAAATAATTTTTAATAATTGTACCTTAACTTAATGAATATTTAATTCGCATTAATAAATATTGAGGTCAATAATCGAGATAAAAACTATCCCACCTTTTAAGTTGGACCAAATTACACACAGTAAAACGGGACTGAAGTTCTTACGAACAAATTAACAGGGTTTCAATGTTTATTGGTGGGAACATGTAAGAATAATTTGTTGGTATACGTAATTTCGTACGTATTTTACCGCCAATAAACATTGAAACACTGTTAATTTTGTTCGTAAGAACTTCAGTCCCGTTTTTAACCGTTTTTACTATTAAAATGATCGTTTTTTCGAGTAACGTTTTTCTCCGTGTAGTCACCTGACAGGTTACCTCCGATAAACACACTTTAATTAGAAAGTATATGCTTGGAGAAGATAAAAATTTGCAGGCGGAGGACATTATATTGAAAACACTGGACATTGCATGATTTTACATTTGCTACCCCCATCATTCTTAGTATTAATTTATAATTAATGCCAAAGTTTAGTTAATGTTTATTTTGAAAGACTTGAAAAATTTTAGGATTCTTTCACTTGGAGTGAACTGTAGCAGGGGTGTTGGTTATAAAATAAATCGTTCCCGTGGCGGTGATACCCTTTTCCGCCTCCCAAAATTAGATTGTTATTAATATTTAATTAAAAGTTTGAGAAACTCAGAATTCTAAAATTTCTCTTGGAGTTGACTCACTCCATCGTATGCCAAAAAATAAGAAAAAAACATTTCTCTAGCCATTAACTACGGTAGAAAAAAAACCTTAGCGTTTCTTCGGTGATGGTCCCAAAATGGGACATAAATGCTCCGGGCGTTCTTCTTTCAAATAATACAAAAATATTCTATTTTTAAACTATCGAAGCACGAATTTGGATTCAATAAATTGTTTGAAACATTCCTTAGTATTCCTTCTAACACCTTCTTATTTATACATATGTACTAGTATACTTATGGTAGGTTCAGACTGGGTCGACGTACGTATTCATCGCTACGCCTAACAATATCTGGGTTACTTAGCAACCATAGATTTTCAATGAAAATTTATGTTTTAGAATCACATTGGCCATACGCATCGCGACGCGTGGTAAGTGTGATTCTGCAACCATAATTTTCATAAAAAATGTATGGTTGCTAGGCAGTCCAGATATTGTTAGGCGTAGCGATGCGCACGTACGTCGACCCAGTCTGAATCTACCATTAGATACCTATCTATTCTGTCTTAGAAGAGTAGTAAATACTCTCAGTATGGTTCCATGACAGATGATCCCCAAGAATTGGCCCCCTAGCATACTTATATACAATATGCGGTCAGTTTAGGGAACATACGGCATAGCTACTTACACGAAATACAACAAAGTACCCCCTATGAGAGAGAGGTATGCAGAGAGGATTTACCGCCGAATAACAAATGCATAAAAATATTTTTATTCATATGCATCAAGGAAAAAATATAATATTGTGTATACCAGCGTACAAATACAATGAATCGACACTGTAAATAAATTCGTTTTATATCGATACCAACTTATTATTAAAGATATTTTTGAAGTCCAATTTTGGATTGAAAACGGTAAATAATGCAAAAAAAAATTATTCTTTTATAAACTTAGATAAACTTACGACGAAGAAACCATCGGTTTCGTAACGTATCGATAATTTTGATGATATAGTGGTGTGCAGGGCCCGCAGATACTTTAATAGTACACGACTGCTAAACCTACACAAATCGCAAGTGCGCCCTACGGTTGAATTCGGCAGCCACCTCTGGTCTGGAGCCCTACAATACTTGAAAAAGCCCTCGAATCTGTGCAGTAAACGGGCGATCCGTTTGATAGATTCTCCCGTCTTAACAAACGGATTGCAATCTTTAGAGCACAGGCGTCAAGTGGGAATGTTGTCCTTGTTCTACTGGTAATTCAATGGAAGATGCTCCGAGGAATTAGCATCATTGATCCCCTCGGCACGGGTGAACATTCGGGAAACACGCCAAACTTGACATTTCTCACATGAGAACGGCTCGTTTTTACGACTCGTTCTTGAGTTCAACAGATCGGCTGTGGAACAATTTGCCGGCATCTGTGTTTTCTCCCTCCTACAACATGGGTCTCTTCAACACCCATGTTGACCCCTTCCTCACCTCTAAAAAAACCCTCCAGACAGCATCTTCACAGATGTGTGGAGTTAATGTAAATAAAGAAAAACACAAAGTAATTTGTTTCGTTTAAATAGATAAAGTCTTTAGCAGAATTTGTTTTTTGGACATTAAGCAGATTTATTCCAAAAATATACCAGCAACATACTCCTCCAAATACAGAACTGCTTTTTAAAATTTTCAAACTGCTCGGAATTCTAAAACCAAAAGGCATAATCTCTTACTTATTTATAGATACCATTCACTAAAACAACTTACGGCCAAATAAATTTTAAATACATGATTGAAAATTATTGGTAATGGTAGATCGTATTTAACATCTCTCAGTCTGCCAGGCGAAAGCGGTTTTTGGCTTTTAAAAATTTGTTAAATACTTCATTTTACGATCCTTAAACAATTAGTAAAATAACCCTATCTTCTTTCTTGGGAAAGTTTCATTTGTACAGCTGTTTTAACAATACAGTAGCCGACAGGAGCCAGTTACAATAATTAGACAAAATATTTTTTATGACCCTGAAAGGTCTAACTGAAAGAAGTCATATTTCGTGACGCTCCCATGAAAGAAACCGAGCTGTAAAACCGTTTCGGATTGAGAAAAGGATTTTAGGTAAACGGTAATAATTATTTTTAATATTGCTGCTGCTAAGGCAACCGTTATAATACGCAGAAAACAGTTAAGTTGTGATTTTAGGATCCTGCGGTCCAAATTTTTACTGATTTGTATTAATGTAAAATTTGTAAAATTGTGACAAAATTTTCTATTTTATATTTTATCTCTGAAAAGTACTGCAGTGATTGTGATTATCTATGCCCCACCAAAACCGCATTTAAATTAGATCACTCCATCTCTGCAAGAAATCGCTAATATCTCTTTTCGACGGGACCGCTTGTTCATCAATAATTCATTTGTTTTCGATCTCCTATAAAATTTACTTTTTTGACTTACGACATTTTTCTACCTTATGTGCGATATGTAATTTTTAAAGATAATATCAATAATAAGTACATTTGCCAAGCCGAAACGGTAATTGTATGAAATTCCCTTGTTTGAAATAAATCTCAAAGTATGCTCAAAAAATTATTAAAAACACTTTTTGTTTTGTCATTTAAGGTGTTATAGGTATGACAAAAAACCTAAAGAGTATCTTTAAATGCTACATTAGACATTTGTCGAGAGGTTTTTGCTTGAGTAAAAACGGTTAAAAACGGGACTTTTTACGAACAAATTAACAGGGTTTCAATGTTTATTGGCGGGAACATGTAAGAATAATTTGTTGGTATACGTAATTTCATACGTATTTTACCGCCAATAAACATTGAAACACTGTTAATTTCTTCGTAAGAACTTCAGTCCCGTTTTTACTATTAATAATTAAATGAGTTTTATTAAACTCAATGGGAATAATGTATTATAAATATTATGTATAATTTTGTAATATATTATCACAAATAAATCAAATAAAAATAAAAAATAAAAAAAAATTTATCTTTTTTTCAAATAACATTTTTCTCCGTGTGCAATAGTGTGACGTCCCTTACCTACTTGCGATCTGATTTTATATACATAAATTGTAAGGTACATGCAAAATAAACTAACCTAACTACGCAACCTAACAAAACGTTCGTTTTTTTTTCAAATAATATAAAATTTATATAGCACACACAAATACACAAAAGATTCTTTGACGTGTGTAGTTCTAGCATTGGTACTGTCTCAAGTCGTAAAAAATTGCCTAAATATGTGTACTTATAATTTATAGTGGATTAAGTGAATTTATTTCAGCCTCTCCTATGTATAAGGAAGGCAGCGCGTTAATTTATATACGAAATAAATATATAAAATAGATATCTTAGCATCTATAATTATGGCACTTTTCAGCACGTTAATTTTTCAGATATTTAAATTAAATCATCATTCATAAATACAATATTTCAGGACTCGACAAGCAACAGTAGTTCCTTTATGATAAATTACATCCCTTTGAACACTTAAGGGTTGTTAAATCGTCAGAGCTTATGTCCAATATACAGCCACCTTCAGAAACTCCCCGTGAAAGGGTTGAGGCTTCTTTTTGACCGCATTGTCCCCGCTAGTCCGTTATTATTATTTATGGCTAGTTTTTTTAAAACCCGTTTTGTTTACCGAAACACTATTGAATTTTAATGGTACGGTAAATCCAGGCGGGCATATTTCAATGATTATATACTCGTACAATAGTCTAGAAAGCCCCAAAGTTTTAACTCTCTAGAGATGATTTTCTTGTAGTATGTGTGATAAAATGCTGCTGATATGTTTTCTAAAGGTATTGGTTGACAAAGTCTAAATACATACTACATCGATCGTTCAGTTGACTAGTCAGACATCTCCAATTACTAAGTTCTGATTTAATTTATAACTTCAATTTATTAACTCCATTGTTGGCAATAATCTTCTAATAAATGTAATATGAAAAGTGGTGGTGTAGCAAATGTAAAATTATGCAACAACCAATGTTTTAATATAGTGTCCTCCGCGTGCAAAGTCGTCTCTCCTCCAAGCATAAACTTTCTAATTAAAGTGTGTTTATCGGAAGTGACGTGCCAGGTAAGTGTGTTTTTTGTATCTATTTGTAAATAATAATTCTAGGTACAGCCTAAGAAGTCATAATAAAATATACAGTGCCCTTGCGGTGATTTCTCACAAAAAAAACGGCGCTCAAAAAATTATCCAATTTTTTTTTACGCGCCAGACTTTTACGTCCGAGTTTAGTTTTCCCCATAGAAAAAACTTAACCCTTTCACAAACTTTTTCATAAAAATTATCATCTAGTAAATCCAAGTGTATTATATAAGTATAATTAATACAAAACAATACAAGAAAAATATGTTAACCTACCAGACTATTAAATGGGAAAATAATTCACCGACTCCAGATATTTTCATATCAGAGGGTTCGGGTCGGTGGAATTCCTAATTTGACCGATAAATCCTACTGATCCCTCAATATAAATATTTAAAAAAATCTTTCGTAATCCTGCATGTATTTAACTGATTTTTGCGTTTTTATATACAAATTCTTTGACAAATCTTATATGCTTAAATTTTTAATGAGAGAGCTAGGTATAATGCCAGTAGCCGAAATAACAAATGGTAATATTTTTATAGTCTGAGAATGCCAAATTCTTTTAATTTCATTTCCTAAATCTGTAAACTTTCTTATTTTTTCAGAAACAGATTTTTCAATATTACAGGAATTTGGAATAGCTACATCAATGATATAAGTTATTTTTCTTAATATTGTCATGTAAAACTATATCGGGTCTATTATGACTAATCTCTGGTATCATACTCAATCCGCCTATATTAAAAGAGGTTAATTTTTACGTCCCTAACAAGTATACTCGTGGTAAATCCCATGCACTTTTTTATGCTCCGAAAGTGAGGACTTCTACATATCAGAACGCGCCAATAAACAGAGCGACTCAACTGCTTAACGATTCTGCATTGACCATCGACATTTTCAATGTCACTTACAGACAGTTCAGCAACTATCTTTTAGCAAATGTCACTAAGTAGTAAAACTGCCCTTGTGTACTTTGTAATTTATAATCTTCTCTATGATATATAATGGTGTATAACTGTTTTATAGAGAACATGAAAAAAATAAATAAATAAATAAATAAATAAATAATTGGTCTGTCTGTTAGTATAGTTTTATCGTAGTATATTTTAAAGAAATTATTTTCTAAAAATGAATTTGGTTCGTATTCATAATATGGTACTATAGACAGTCAATCAAGAATTATTTTTAAACCCTGATTGTGCCTAAATGTATCCACGGACGGCGCTAATACAGAACATCCCGATATAATATTTCTATAGTTTCCGGAAAAGCCATACATTTTCTACATAAATCATTAATTTGATTTGTATCTTTGATTATATGCTTCTTATAATTTTTGGTATTAATGACTCTATCTTGAATAGCAAGCATAAATCCTTCTATTTCTGCGCTCAACTCTCCAATACTCAACCATTTGTTTGACGAAAGTTTGTCAACATTCGTTTGGTTGAGATAATTGAAGTGTTTTGCGTGAATAATTTTATTTTACCAGGTATATAATAATTCCTGGTTGGTATTTATAAAAATGTTGGCATTCTCGTCGTATAAATTTAAAGGTGAAATTATTATTATTAATGAAGCAATACTCTAGTATTTACTTTAATTCAAATATTATTTACACGTGTCTGTTTTACATATTATATTTGCTATAAAATAAAATCGCATTTTGATATATATCTTACTAGCGACTTAAAAATATCTACATTTTGTTTAATTCACCACAAGTTTTTTTGCATTATAATTGATTTGATGGTATTTATAAGTATTCTGAGTATTGTATACAAGATAGAGGGTACATTTTTAGATACATATAACTGCATATTCACCTTAACGATTTTTGGGAGATGTATGACTAATCAACTCGACGATCGAATTACGTATGCATATTAAGAGAAACGGCAGCGCGCCCGATTTATTACAAAACGTAGTTTTGGATTTGAGGCCAAAATAACCAATCAAACAGAACAATTATTTTTGTAATAAAAAGGTATGTCAAATATCTAGCTCAGACAGGAGCTATATTTTTTAATATTAGCGAGATCTCTCCAACATTCGTATTGTCGTATCTCTCCTTCTCCTTCTTTTTGGACGTGTACTACCAGACCTTAATCTTATTCATAATAGATAGCTTTGTTCATAACACCTACAGACGACATATACGTATGTTTTTATTACACAAGTTCCACACAGGAGGCTCCGAGGAAAATAATTTCCCTCAGGGCCTATGTCATCCTAGGGGATGCTCTGTTGGTGGGCCTTTTTAAGGAAAGGGAGGAGAGGAAGTTCTGAGAAGAAAGAGGTATAAGGAGTGGGTAGAAATCAGGGGATCAGTGTGTCCAAGAGGATTTTTTATTTTATTTTCTTTATTTTTATAGTGATTACCTCACAAGAGACCCAACTGCTCCCATCTGGAGCCAGTGAGACTATGGCATCCCCTATTGGGGAATGTTATGAGGTTGAAGGTAAGTGGTGAAGGGAAGGACACGAGGAAGAGGAAGGTGGGGAAGTACCTGGATATTCAGATCTAGTCACGGCTAAAGCCATTTCAAGCAACGTTTCAATTCTGAATGGTGGTCTTAAACCAAGGCGATACTAAGAGTATCTTACACTCTGTAACGTGCCGCAAATATGCTACATATTATTTTAAATAATTAATTGTGAAATAACACAAATCAATTAAATAAAATTTATTTGCGCACGCCGGGTTCGACCCCGCGGCTTTTGGAATGGGAGTCTAACGCCCTACCGCTGGACCATCAAAATGAGTCGAGAGAGTCCGCCTGAAGAGGTCAAAAAACCTCCCTCAACCAGTCTCGCAGCCACCAAACGTAGCGAACCACTTGGGGTGATCTACGTTAGAGCTGTTGGTTGTCCAATAATTGGTTCCCGGGACGGCATATACGTCAAGTTATTCGTAACCCAGAAATGTATATTTTTCTTTAAAATCAAATGAGTACAGAGATGTTGTGGTTACGTGAACTGGATGTATAGAGAGAGGAGTGTCTGGAAGTATTTGGTACCTATGCAATAGAACGGAACAATCGGTCGATCGATAAAATATATCTTTCTCAATAATATCGATAACTTGTCATGTTCCCGAGCACGACTGCAGATTGCTAATGAACAAACAAGAGTTCACGTCGGATAAATTAATAATTGTGAAATGTTGTTTGTTCATTAACTATCTGCAGTCATGCTCGGGAACGATGGCATTACCGAAATTATTGATAAAATCTTCGACTAACGACCTTGCTAGATACGACGTAAGTAGGTACTTGAGTTAAGTCATTAGAGGAACATCAAAAAAATGTCTCAGAGGGTGTATGCATGTAATTGAAGCAAGAAGTTTGCTATTTCTGAATTATGAGGCGTTCCATCTTCTTTCTATACACTTATGACACGACTCAACCACTTTTGTATTCTCCATTAAATAATTCTTTGCACCAACCATAAAAAAAAAATACTGACACTCCTTTCGTCGTCCTTCCAATCTACACGTTATCTTAGAAGCCCTTTCTGATTCTTGTTCATTACTCTTACGTCGGTCTTGCATTATTTTCTCTTTCGTGAAATTGTCGAAAATGGTTTTACCACACTACAGGAGATTTGCTTCTCAATACAAATTGTGATTTCCTCAGGGAAATTTGCCAAATGATGTTCAATTTTAAACACCATTAAAGTGTACGCTTACAATAAAAACCCATTCATAACTTCTAGAAAAATAATTCAACAAAAACGTCAATCAATCAATTGCGTGTTTTCAGCGGTACAGCATCATCGATCAATTTTTGTTACTCTTTACTTGTTGAATATAGTTTAATTAGATAATTTGTAAGAAAGCCAAAAATACTGTCAAACCATTGAAGCCGACCAAATAACTTCATATTTTCGTGTCAAGGCATCTATCCCTAAGGGGTTGAAACCGAATTCTTAGTGACAGTAAGCAATAGGGTATTTTCACAAACGATTCTATTGAAAATGTATGGAATATTTAAAGATTATTTTTCTGATTTTAATCATCCTACTAAGCATGTTTGTTTTTTATGTTTCATTCATATTAATTCATTTTAAAAACGATCAAAAACCGACAAAACCGAAACGGCCCGTGGTTGGCAACGGCGCCAAATAAGCACGTCAACAAACAACAAAGTACTACTGTCAGAATTTTTTCAAAGCCGGCCAACCCTTATGACTATAATAAAATATCGTTTTGGCGGTATTAGAAAAATGAGAAACTTAGACTCGCTGTAGAAAATTTAGCCGTCAACATAGAAATAAAATTAAAATGCCATAATAATTGTAGTTATTTGCTTAATTTTTTTAAGCAATAAAAAAAGTGGAAATACCCTATTAACTCATTAAGCTGTCGTCTTGTCATTTCCTCGTAGGGGTAGGCAAAAGGGGTGGAAATCCACACAACTCTGTCTTTACACATACTTCTTGCTTCATTCATTCACAATCATCATCATCACCCCATATATATTCTCAGTATCGCCTTGGCGTAAGACCACCATTCAGAATTGAAACGTTGCTTGAAATGGCTTTAGCCGGTTTGGTGATCAGATCTGAGTAGCCAGGTACTTTCCCACCTTCATCTTTCCCATCTCCTTCCCCTCCCACTTCCATCAGCCCCACAATATTCCCCAATTCGGGATGCCATAGTTTCACAGACTGCAGCTTGTTACTCTTGTGTGGTATTCATATTTAAAAAAAATCTATATAAATCTTTTCGTACCCGTATTAATCGGTATTTGTCTTATTAATGGACAACTAACACCTCTGAGATAGGTCATCCCAAGTGGCAAGCTACGTTTGTTAACTTAGCAGGGGTGCCCTGGATTATGGTGTGAGGTTTGTCCAGTTTTTGGCGGTTGATTCGCCTGCCCATCAGCAGCGTATCAGCCCATCAGCAGGTATGCCAGTTTTGGGAGACCGTTTGACCATCCTACCTGTACTCTCTAGACCCAAAACCTTAGGTACAAATCCATACGTCCGTCACTCTTGGACACACTGACCCCCAGATTGCCAATTTATTTTACCTTTTTGCTTTCCAGAACTTCTTTTACTTACTTGCTTTAAAAATACGCTCTATACAGTGACACTGGCCCTGAGGGTAATCATTTTCAGAAGCTTCTGTGTCTCCCTTGCCTCCCTTGAGCATACCAGACTTCTCCATCCATCCACTTGCGCGTCATACATTCTCCAGACTGCCATCCTTTCTACACGTCCAAAAACCATTTGCAAAACCGAATGTATTTGCATAACGAGAAAGTATTATACCTGGATCACACATAAAGGTTAGGCTAGATAAACAGAAACTATATTACTTGGGATTGTAAACTTTGCCAATTTGTTTAGAAATGGTATTTTTTCTGGGTTTAGTCTTTTTAAATTCTTATTGTACCTATTATTGTTTCTCTTTTGCCGACACTTTGTAATATCGATACCTACTGAAGATCCAATAAAATCGGCATGGTCCAATTTTGCGTAAATTTTACTATTATTGTTGTGGTAGTTGTGATAAAAAAGGAAGACGTAATAATATATTATCGTAATAAATATAATCAAGTAATTTTTATTTTCTATCATATCTTAATTTAGGAGGCGTATGTGGGGATTGCTTATATTGCTGACATTATTTGAAAATCTCCTACTACCACCAGAGTAAGCGGAAATGTTGCTTGTATGACGGTCCTCCTATCTGCAATCTTTAGAGCACAGGCGTCAGATGGGAATGCCGTACTTGTTCTACCGTTATTTCAATGGAAGATGCTTCACAGATGTTACATGAGAACGGGTCATTTAGGCTATAGAACGATTTGCTGGCACCTGTGTTTCCTCCCTCCTACGCATGGGTGACTCTTCACACCGAGAGACCAAAGACTTCCACACAGCATCCCCAAAGATGACATAGGCCCTGAGGGAAATTATTTTTCTCAAGGCCTTCTGTATGGAATTGACGAAAAAAAATTTTTTTTTTAAAACTTAGCTAACCAAGGAATTGAACTCAACTCACGACGCCCGGGTGGAAACCAAAAGCGATGCTAACTCAGCCAATGACTGGTCCATTTTGATATCCATCTTCATTTGTAATACGTCATTCCTGGTGGACCCCCCCATCACGGTCGATCAGTAAGGATTGTACCCATAACTTATCACTGTTCCCTAGCATGACTGAAGATCGCCAACGAATAAATAACAGTGAATAAGTGTTCTTAATATATTCGACGTCAGCTGTTGTTAGTTTGTTAGAGATCTGCAGTAGTCCTAGGTAACGATGAGAAGTTACCGAAAGTTATCGATACAATCCTTTTCGATCGACCGTGCTAGGGTTCCAGGTTTTATACTCAAACGTCTAAGTCAACTAATTTCAACTGCTAGGTAGGTACATTATTTCGAAAATCTCAAATTTTAAAATTTAAATATTTGCATTTTATCTTTATTCTTAATCAAATATACATTTAATAAATATGAACACCAATATATTTTTGTTATCCCCGTAGTAACATCCCATTATGCCTTAACAAAATAACAGGTTTAACTTTCATAACTTTGTTTATATAACAAAATTTTAATCCATGACTCAAAAATATTAAGTACCATCCCCTATTGTATGACCAACTTTAAGTCATCAAAATATAGCCTTAATTACTTGCGTACCCCAAACATTTCATTATATCTACACTAAGCTCAGAAAACAAACCATTAACGTAATGAAAATATTTTGACTAATTCGCTTGCAATTTATTTAAAGCAATTAAGGCAATGTCCTTTTCTGCGAATTTCCAAAATTTTAATCGCCTTGCAGGTATAAAACTACACCCTAAAATTTTTATATGCAAACATTGACAATGTAAGTATGCAAACATTGACAATGTTAGTATGCAACGAATTATTCATCTTACTAATATTATAAACGCGAAAGTTTGTGTGGATGAATGTGTGTTTGTTACTCTTTCACGCAAAATTTACTGAATGGATTTTAATGAAACTTTACAATAATATAGCTCATACGTCAGAATAACATATAGGCTATAATTAATGAACAGCTATTTATTTTCAATATATTGAAAATTATAATTATTATAAAATGTCAAAATTTGAGAATGACATTTTGCCAAACAATGATTGTTAAATCAATATTCTATTTTAGAAAATATTTAAAATAGAGAATTTATTTGAAGTACTCGCCTAATACTTTGAAACGAATCAAGAATTATAGGTATTTTAAATAAATAGGTTAAAAATGTTGGTACAAACGTAGATGGGACCTAGTAAAAGAAATTAGATTACTCGAAGTTCTAATCCTACGCAGACGAAGTCGCGGGCAGAAGCTAGTATTACATAAATCTAATGGTAGTTCTAAGGAATTTTAATTATTTGACTAAATAATTTTACCTATTTATTTTGAGTTTATTTCTTATCTGTATATAGGAAAAATAAATTTTATGATGATTCATTATTTAGTTAAGCAGATGATATTTTTTTTATTGTTGTACCGCATGTCTCTTTCTTTTCGTACAAGCATTTATGGCTTTCCCGTTAGGTATATTTTTTGTTGTTTTTGGTATAGATTAATTAACTATCATCGGAGGCCCCGAGGAAAATGATTCTTCTCAGGTCATCTCACTGTTATCTTTGGGGATGCTGTGTGAAAGGTCTTTTTAGAAAAGGAAGGAAGGGTAGTTCTCCAAGAGTAACGGACGTATGAATCCATGCATCGTACTGCGGTGCAAGGGGATGAGTCAAGACAGTCCGGCTGGAGAGGTCAAAAAACCTACCACAATTTGATCCGGCCCGCCACGCAGAAAAGAACACATCAGAATACGGATAATAAAAATGTTCACGAAAAAATATTTACAGTGGCAACCCTTTAATAACAAAATTTTGTGAATATATTTCGTATATCAGTATTGTACGTTTTTAAGATATTAAATTATTTCTAAATTACGGACACATCAATTTAAATTTTAAAATTACAATTAAATTAATTTTCGGTTAAAAAAAATAAATATTACATTAAGGGTAGGCACTTTTTCGGTTATATACATTCTTGACACAATCTGTTCGAATTAAGACACTAAATTCAAAACAAAGCTGAGTTTGCTGAAACATAGTTACAATCACAGACAGACAATAAAACGAAATAAGTATTTTTGATGATGGAGGTCTACTATATATTATGGTTCCTTATTACCAGAGATTTCTAAACGGATACGCACTGTTTTTGCATCATCTTGTTATGAAAAGAGACTGGATAGTTTTATAAAAAAATGTTCATTTTTGTTTTTTAATTAACAAAATAGTGAAACAGAATAATATTGTATTATTTACCTACAGAGTAATGTAAAATGTATTTAATTCAAAATCATGTAATATGTATTTTCTAGTCAAATAATTGAAAATGTTATTTTTTTTTCTGGAATAAAAACTTTTTTTTTTTTTTCAAATGCCCAGATTGCCCTGAGGTCAGCGAATTCGACAGAGCATCGTTTTCAGGATTATACGTCATGCGATTGAAGATAATGCCAATTATAGAATTGGATTCGAGTTTAATACAAAAATCTCTCTCTATCCACTGTATTTTATTGATTGAATTGTTAACCTCTCAGGCCTCGGGATTGTTTTGCCATAAGGTCAAAATATTTCCTATATTGCAAGAAAATTCAAATAAATGAAATATCTCTGAACGTTTCCGAAAACTAAAAATTGGTTTTGCAATAGATTTAAATTTTATAATTAGAAATAAACCTATTTAGAGTGGAAGATTCTCGCAGTATCGCCCTGGTGTAAGACCACAATTCAGAATTGAAACGTTGTTTAAAAAATGGCTTTAGCCGTGTTTAGTGACTAGATCTGAATAGCCAGGTTCTTCCCCACCTCCCTCTTTCCCATCTGCTTCCCCTTCCCACTTACCTTCAGCCTCACAACATCCCCAATTGGGGATGCCATAGTCTCACTGGCTCCAGACGGGAGCAGCTGGGGCTCTTTTGAGGTATATACATAAAAAAAAAATATACATATATATAATTTTTTAAATTGAAAACTTTTGAAAGCAAACATAAAAAAGTTTTAAAATGGTTTGCCTTACGTTTTTTCTAACAAAAAATTTGATGAAATTAAATTAAAACACATATATTTTATTATACAAATGTATTATTAACGTTATTATAACCTCCTTTTTTGCGTTTACATATAAAAATAATTAATAAAAAATCGCCCAAAATTAAAAAAAAATAGCGGTCTTAATGTTCATATTTAAATAATGGCTTTAGTCATGTTTGGTGTATATATCTGAATAGCCTTCCTAAAATAGGTACTACCCCACCCCATCTCCTTCCCCTTCCTGTAATCTTCCGCCTAATAGTATGTCTCAATTAGGGAAGGCGTAGTCTCACTGGCTCACTTTGACGGGAGCTGTTGGGACTCCTGTGCGGTATTGTATTTCAAAAGTCTGTTTTATAATCAAAAGATAAATAATTTTACTATAGATGGACTTAGGAAACCTTTTCATTGGTATATGGGTAGGCACTTTAGTAGGTAAGTATGTAGGTATTCTTTGTATACCACACAGTGCCCACAACTGACTATGTATTTATTTTTCATGGTGAAGATATCCAATAAATAGTTTTTAAGAAAATTTGGTTAAAGTTTTCTTAAAAATTAAACCATGCCAAATATCACAATTAGAAGGTTTTATTAGTCAATAATAAAATAATGTACGAAAAACTAAAAAAAAATAGAATTAAATAATTTACAAGTACAAAAATTACATTGATTTATTTTATTTTTTAAATTTATTTATATTACAGAAAATGTCACATATAATCTCTTTTCTAATTATTTTGTACGCAAAACTCCCATGAAGTCATTTTTCACAATACGTAATTTCGTAATTTTCTGTAACTAAATTAGCTTAAGATTTCCTAAATAAATACATTATTAACTTGAAATAAGGAAGTGTATTCAATAAATATATCTATAACAAATTTCAATATATTATAACAATACATATAAAATATTTATTAAATTATAAATATATTTTGTTTTTTATTAATTTATTTTCACCTTTTACATTTAACGGAAGTACGAATTTCCAAGTGCTCCATCTGTCACAAATTGGGAGCTTTACAAAACTGAAATTCAAATATAGAACTACCGTGATAAGGGCGCGCTCGTACCTCCGGCCGCCGCAAGTGCATAAAAGGCGCTGCGCGGCCTCAACGGAGTCATTCCACCGCGAGAAGTCGACGCGGTACCGTGCTCTAACCATCGCGCACTCACTTTAAATTCATACAGTATTCCGATCTATTCGCTATTACATCCTACGCTTCCGTACACTCTGATCTTTCGCTTCTTCAATTTTAAACAACTATTTCTTAAAGTGTGAGTGTTTTGAATCACAACAGTGTTAGAATTCTGCGTAAAACTATTAAATTACAAGTGCTTTTTTAAAAGTATTATTAAAATCTGTGATCTCAATATGGATATCAAGTCTTTGGATCCTACTGGACTCTACTGATCGAAGAAAAATTGTTTTTGAAGTAACATCATTTAAAACGTCTACAATGGAGTTCGAATTAGATCCCACTGGGCTGTACAAAAAGTAGAAGAAATTGTGAAGATATCTTGAAGAAGACTGATTGACTGCTGCAACTGCAATAATTCGTTATCATCATAAACATGGATTCCATCAAAGTTTTGGACCCTACAGGATTGTATTAAATCCCATTTGCTGCAAAGGAGATAAATTTACAAAGACTGATTAACATCTATTATAATTTCATCATGGATAAAGTGCTTGATCCTACTGGTCTTTACTGAAGAACGAGGAAGAAGATTTCTTTTGAAGAATTGAAAAATTTACGTCAAAATGTCTCAAGTGCGATCTCTAGACCCTACCGGTCTTTACTGAAGACGTTTTTTTCGCTCCAATCTGACGTAATTATCAGAAATCATCATGGACGTCAAATCGCTCGATCCCACAGGGCTGTATTAAAAACGAAAACACTATATTTAAATCAAAGAAAATTATATATCTACAGTACTTCAAGATGGATGCGAATAACAAGGTTTTGGACCCGACCGGGCTGTACTAGAAGTGCCAAAAACATTACTGCTGCCATTTTAAATAAATTATTAAGTTCGTGTCAAAGAACTCTAACCAAAAAGTAATCATGGCTGCAGATCTCGACCCCACGGAAGTCTACTAGAAGAGGAGGAAGAAGTGGCGGAAAGATGAAGTGGTAGTTCTGAAGATGCATTGCGTGATCAGGATGGTATCCCTGACGATGAGAGGAAGCAGCGAGACGTCATCATGCAGGAAGAGGAGACTAGGGGTGGACCCGAGGCCTCTGACACTACCAGGAGATCAGCTGAGCAGAGGAGAGAGGTGATGCTGATACTGATAATGATTAGCGATCAGTGATCAGCTGTGTTGCGCTAACGCCGCTCTACAGGTGAGCTACCCGGCTCTGCGGACTCCGCACGTATCCACTAGTGACCCTAATGTTGTTGAACTCTATCATAATTCTTCCATCGTTATAGCCGTCCTGACTGCTCTCTCAGGAAAGTTGATCATTGATTATTCATTATTATATTTGTAACGTGTTGAATTATTAGTTGTTCTTATTGTTTCACAGCCGCGAGCCTAGACTTGTTCTGTAATCTTATTGAATTCAATTTTCTCCCGTTCGATTCGGTTCTGTGAATTTTTTCTCAATGTTGTTGAACTCGATCCAACTGTCTTTGAACTTGTCTCTCGAAGAATGCAGCGTGGTGGCGGTCCGAAATTCTAGCTCTATTTTCCTACGATAATCATTATTGTTAGCGTTTCTCTTCTTGCTATGAATTATCGATCTATCTTGTTGTCTTAGTATTGTAGTGTATTTATTGGAAAGAACTGCTCAAACCACCTCTAACTTATAAGATAAAGATTGCATTTTTATCATTTATTAATCGATCACTGTTGTAATTTGTACGATTGACTTCGTACACACTTTTTGTTGTCTTATTTTTCGAGTATTGTACTGTTAATCTATTGAGATATTGTGTTGTGAACGAAAGAAAATCATTTAAAAATTGTCAAAAATCATTTTTGTATTTGCCATAATATACTCATTTGTCGTTTATGATTATAACTGTAATTGATCGTAATATTAGATTCTCTTATTGATGTGTTTGTTATTATTGTGTTGGCTTCGACGTAGAAATGCAACTGTTGAACCAGTATCTAAATATGACTTATTCTATTTTAAGTATTATCTATAACTTCTAGAATGTTTTTATACTCATGTGTTCAATAATGTACATAAAGTTATTACGTGAAAATTTAATCAAATTTTTGGTTACCAGAGGCAGAAGTATTAATTTGTAGGCAATTGAAGGATTATTTATTTACTCGAAATTTTATATGTTAATTTTAGACCTAAGATGTTTTTTTTTATTATTACTCGCATCGTATCTTATGGATACCATTATATCTACTCGATAATATTTATGAAATATAAAAATTGAAAAAATACTTTACCCTTTTTCACTTATTGTCTCCTGTTGTTAATTCCACATGTTACACACACATTACCAAAGTTCAAAGGTACACACACTCAAATACATGATTCATATTTTTATAGCTAATATTTGTCATTTAAATTTAATTTATAAAAACAGTTTATTTTTAAACGAGTTATGCTATGTAATTATTATTACGCGTGACAGCTGTTTCGCCTTCTGAAGGGCATTTCTCTGTTTCAAATTCAATGATTAAAAAATAAATATGCTGGCAAGAATTTCATTATATATATATCGTCGTTGCATATAAAATATGAATCATGTGAGATCGATAAAAACTGTTTAAAAAATAACGAAACGGAAAATAACAATTCTATTTATGGACAAAGAAGGAAAAAATATATTTAGTTCATTATAAAAATATATTTATGGCAAACATTTATTATTATAAGCCAGAAAATTGAATTTTAACGCGTATTTCTTTCATGCTTCATATTCTATGCACAGTTTTTCTAACTAGATTATACTATCTAATTAACTAGATTATTTAACTAGATTTAACTTATCTATCTATTTAACTAGATTATACCATCCAGTATATCGTCGTTGCAAATTTAATATGAACAATGTGACGATTTTAACGAAAATGAGTTAAAAATACAGTTATTTTGCTTTTTTTCCACCTTCTACATAAAATGTAAAAATATCAAATATTTAAGGCGAAAGAAAATAAATCATGTGAGGACAATCAAAATAGTACAAAAAAAAATTAATTAAAAGTCATATCCTCTGCATACCACTACATAATTCAATTGGTATGTACATAAATTAACATCATTTTGTGATAATCTACCTGTCAAATTTCAATAAATTTAAATCAAATATTTTGACATTATTATAATACTTAAAATTATGACGAAAACTGTATATGGAATATGAACCATGTGAGAAAAACTGTGCATACAATATGAAGCATGAAAGAAAAACGCGTTAAAATTCAATTTTCTGGCTTATAATAATAAATGTTTGCCATGAATATATTCTTATAATGAACGAAATATATTTTTCCCACTTTGTCCATAAATAGAATTGTTATTTTCCGTTTCGTTATTTTTTTAAACAGTTTTTATCAATCTCACATGATTCATATTCTATATGCAACGACGATATATATATATAATGAAATTCTTGCAAGCATATTTATTTTTTAATCATTAAAGACAATATTGGCTACTCTCAAACGTAAATTTGAAACAGAAAAATGCTAAAATATGATTTAATATATAAAAAAATAAATATTAAATCAGCCGTTTGAAGCCTCCTGAAGGCACTATCAATCTAACAGGCAGTTTGCTAATGCCTTCAGAAGGCGAAACAGCTGTCACGTGTAACAATAATTACATAGCAGAACTTGTTTAAAAATAAACTGTTTTTATAAATTAAATGATAATATTATTAAAAATTATTAAAATAAAAAAAATTATTAAATTATTATTAATATTATAAAAAAATAAAATGGAGTTCTACAAATTAAACTTGATAAACAATCAATTAATTAAAATATTAAGAAAACAATTATTACTAGAATCTATATAAAAAGTAATCAAAATAAAAAGATTGAGTAATCTTCAAGCACCTCTCTTCAAATTGTATCTTAAAAAAAATGAGAAAAAAATCAATTTTACATATATAGCGAAATACCGACCAATTAATAACATCATATTGTTCGATACATCAAGGTGCAATAATTGTAACACCTTGACTTTTCTTACTAAATAAGACTAAAATAACTTATCTTCGAATTCGTTAAACCAATTTTTAATGTTACCAAACTTTTAAAGTATTTTCACTTCAGTTATTTGATGTTACACATATCTATTTGGTAACAAGCCTTATAGGCGTAAAAATAATAATAAAAACAGATGTTACTTCTGTATACCTCATAATACTTCAAGGTCTTTTTTGTTTACATTAAAATACACCAAGTTAAGACACATTTACATAAGTAGATACCTACCTAGTGCAAATGACTTGTGTAAAGTATGTATTTAAGAATATCTACTGTTTATAGACGAAATCAGGTTTGATCAAGATGAATTATTAGATATTGAATCTACACATAATATCTACACTTTGGAACCTATTGAAGAGCAATTCAATTAATATGGTTTGTATTTTGGATCAATCAATAATATAAGAATCTAATTTATTGTCTTTCATAAAATAGTGAAATACTGAGAGCCTAAAGGCACATGTTTGGTGAATCCATGTAGGTATGATCGTGTGTGAAATGTTAGGTTCCGCAAAGAATGCAAGGCGGATGTTAACGTAATGAGTAAGTTTAGGAAAGGGACTCTTGGATGGTTTTGACATGTAGAGCGAATGAACAAAGAATGGAGAATATTTGACCAAAATTTGAATGAAGAAAGGTCAAGAACCTAAGGAATCTTTACACTTTTTAATTGATTAATTATTCACATTGCTAAAAAGCCATTTAAAACAAAGTTTCGGTTCAGATTGTTGATATTTCTCCAGGGCGATACTGATAGTCACATCGAATGCTGTAGAAATAAGATCCCTGAGAGTGTGGAAAAAAAATTGCTAAAACTATGTATCATCGTGTGAGAAATGTGGAGATCCGCGAAGAGTGCAAGGCTGATGTTAAGGTAATGAGTAAGAAAGGGACGCTTAGATGGTTTAGATATCTAGAGCCAATGAACAAAGAAAGGAGAATATTTGACCAATATATGAATGGTAGAAGAAATCGAGGACGCCCGAGGAAGACACAATCAAGTGAATCAGATAGGTACTTTATTCGGGCCATGCCAAGACTCAGAATAATAGAAGATAATGAGGTGATGTATGATTGAATGAGGCAAAGAGTGTGTGCCAAGACCGAGTCGTTTGGTGGTCCCTCCTTTATGCCTATCCCTGTGTGATGGTTAGATAATTAGTTAGTCAAATACTGAAAAAAATGCGTCATTCAAGGTGGACAGAGGAGTGACGTAGAGTCACGTCATATTTTTTGATTCGTGTTTGGGTTGCACAGATAATGCCGGAAAGGTCAAGAACCTCAGGAATCTTTACACTTTTTTAATTGGTTAATTCATTCACATTGCTGAAGGTTACGGAGCATAACATAAAATTAATACTGCACACTGCACGTCGTTATTACTGAAACTCGTACACTTGCAGAATTGAGAGCACTTACCTACTTGTAAAAATCGCTCGGAAAGAATTTTTAATCGCATTTACTGACTGTCTTAAAAAAATTGAAGTATTATCTACGTTCAAAGTTTATTTATCAAATAAATTCCTTAACATCTCATTGTTTTTATGAATTTTGTCACCAAACAAGTTTCCAATTATATACGAGCCTGAGTGGACTTGGCGTAATAATAAAAATAATAATTGTTTATTCCAGAATGTATGCAGGGGTAGTGCAATGCAATACATTCCATTCCATATTAAAAGATAACAAAAGAAAATACACAAATAATAACATTAGGTAAAAAGTAAATAACAATACATAAATAAAAATTTAAAAAACAAGCATGAAAAATACGAAATATGAAACTGAAAAAAAAAATATACACATATATTTAACACTAAAAATTAATGTAAGCAGCCGTTTATGGGGGAAATTTCCCCGTCTCTCTTCTACAGAGGGTCATCAGGAGGGACCCCATCCAGACAATCATGGTACTAATGATCTTATTATTAGATTGGCGCAGTCTGCGCCATAAGCTTCCCATGCGGTGGCGGAGAAGTGCTCTGAAAGTGTTCACTCGTCCCTCCAGGAACATTTCCGTAGCACTGCAGAATCTCGGTAGGCGAAAAAGTTATGATAAAAAGTAATGATCTACGTATTTTACTTGAATCAGATGATTCCAGGTTCGATTGCCGCTGAAGAACACAATAAATTAACGTGTTTTTTTGTTGTTGTTGCTATATACAGAGTGTTAAAAAACTTACTTGACTTACTTTAACCAGTGATTTCTGACATTTGGAGTAAAAAATGTAAATGTAATTTTGAAAAAAGAACATCAAAAATGTTACCCGAGAGTAAAATTTCATTTACTTTTTTCACTCCAAATAATGTCAGGAATCACTGGTTAAAGTAAGTCAAGTACGATCCTTAACAACCTGTAAATATATTATGTGAATACATCATCAGAGTTCTAACTGTCCGGAGCCAGTGGGACTAAGGCATTATTGTGAGGCTGAAGTGATTAAGGAAAGGTACAGAGTACTAAGACCATTCAGCTCTAACCCTTTTATACATTATTTTATTTGAATACCTCACAAGTATCCCAACTGCTTCCAACCCCTTGGAGCCAGTGATACTATGGCATCCCCAATTAGGGTATGTTGCGAGGCTGAAGGTAGCGGAGAGGCGAAGGAGATGGGGTAGAGGAAGGTGGGGAAGTATCTGGATAATCAGATCTGGTCATCAAACACTGCTAAAGCCATTTCAAGCAACGTTTCAAATTTGAATGGTGGTCTTACACCAAGGCGATACTGAGAGTATCGTCCACTCTGGAACGTGCCATTAATTTATTTATTTTTTTATTTAAAAAAAAATATATATATTTATTTATATAAAATTATAATATATTTATTAGTTTCAATAGCAAAGTTTGTACATTATGTAGGTATATAGTATAATATAAGTATAATTTTATTGTCATTTTTCACAGTCTTCCTCACTAGGGTTTCCTGTTAGGCGGCCTGTAGTTTTTTTAATTTTTGTATTTAGTTTTGAATTGTCTTTACATCGTCTTCATAATGTTTGTAAGTTGATTATTACTTTGATATCTCAGCCATGTTTTGACTTTTGTTTTAAATATACTAATTTCCTTTATTTTTTGGTTTGATTTGGTAGAGCATTGAACAATTTCATAGCATGGAATTTATTATTTCTCTGTCCAAAAGACGTGTTCAAACTGGGAGTAACCAGGATATTTTCGCTTATTGCCCTGGTTGAGTTTTTATGTTGGGCAGTGGAGTATTCAGATATATTTTTTTTTTTCTTTTTAAATAAAATATTTTTTGAATAAAGGATGTATCTTATATTATTTTTAAATGATTAAATTGTAAAATTATCAATCAAATAAAAAATATTTGCGCTGAGAGCCTTACCCTCCGACTACAAAGGCCGTCAAAAAGAGTGGAATCAGAACTGTGTGGAAAGCGTAAAGAGGTACGCACTTGAATTGAATCTGGAGATTACGGGTTCGATCATCGTTGAAAGAACACAATGAATTAACTTTTTATGTGAATATCGCACCAGAGTTCCAAACTGTCCGCGGTCAGTGAGACTATGGCATCCCCAATTGGGGTATGTTTTTTAGGCTTAATGTGGTCAGGGAAGGAGATGGGGAAAATATTGGGACAGGGGCTGACTATTCATCAAACACTCCAGTTGTTACGACTGTGGAACTCTCAATTAATTATGTTCATGTTATGGATCTGAAGGTAGCGATGAAGGGAAGAGGAAGGTGGGGATGTAGCTGGCTATTCAGATGTGATCACCAAACACGGCTAAAGCCAAATCTAACAACGTTTCAATTAAATTAAACAAATAACTTTGTATCAACCACTATTATAAGGGTGATTTTTTTTAACAAATCTGGAGTTTATAAATTAATTTGTAACGATTGTAACTTTTTTTATATAGGAAAGACTTCTAGAAATTTTAATATTAGAGTTAAGGAACATCTAAGGTATTTGAATAATAATTATTATTCTGAATTTGCCAACCACATTTTAGAAGCAAACCATTCTTTTGACATAAATAAAGGGTTACAAATTTTACACACAAACACAACAGATTTACAATTAGCAAACTTAGAAATTTTAGAAATTAGAAAAAGTGTTAAACGTAAATTAAATATTTTTAATAACCAAATATTTTGTTAAAATAGCCATCGATTAAATTTATTTTCTTATTAATAAATAAAATAAAATAAATAAAATAAAAAGCCTTTTATTTCTTGCAATTAAGTATGTTACAGAGTTGTAAAAAGTACGAAAAAGTATAATTAATGCTATTTGCGAAAAATGTAATATAGATATCTCAAGTTTTTCATAAGCAAGAACCCTTCTCTCAGCCGAAGGTGAAGGCCTCCTCCAAAAAATTTCATTTATCTTTTGTTTTGTTCGTAGGGTTAAGCATTTTTTTGTGTTTGTGTCACTTCTTGTATTTTTGAGCGAGTTTAGAATTTCTTCTTCAGAGGGTTTTGGTCTTGATCTTCCACGGTGACCAGCCGGGTTGGAAGATGAGTTTTGTTTTATATAGTTATTTTTATTTAATTTTTTTTAATTTTTTTTTGTTTTTTTTTTTAATTATTATTTTTATTGATGTTTTTTATTGTTGTTTTTAATTTTTTCAATTTAATTTTTTATTTAATTTTTTTTTATTTATTGTTTTTATTCTTATTTTTGTTGTTGTTTACTGTTGTTTTTTGCATGTTACCTGTGTCGAAGATGGGCGGTAGTTGCTACAAGTTGTCGGTTCTGGGCATGTTGTTTTGATTTTTATTTACGAAGAAGTTAAGCATGCATGGTTTCACAATTCCTTCAGACAGGCTAGAAGTTCTTCTTTTTTGTGAATGCTGTTTATTTTTCTTGTTGGTCTGTTCTTTTGTTCCGTCGTCTGTAGGTGTTTCAAGAGATAATATAAGCCTTCTCTTATTACTGTCCGTGGTTTTGTCTTTGGCTTGTATTACAAGTTTGTCATACTTAATTTTTGCTATATTCCCTTTCTCTCTCTCGAGTTTTGCCTGCACTTGTAGCTCTTTTCTTTTTTCTAGTATTTGTTTCGGATAGTCTTCTGTAATGTAATGTTTGGTTTCTCTTAGTGCCTCTCTTCTCTGTTTAAATATTTTTATTTTGGTGCCAAGTGTGGTAAATGTAGCAATTATTGGTCGAGGTTTTTCTCCTTTTTTGCCTATTCTCTGAACTTCTTGGATATCTCTGTGATCTAGGTCTAGAGAGAAATATTCCTTTACAAAGTTGATAATAATGTTTTCCAATATTTGGTATGAGGTTTCGGTTTCCTCAATGCCAAAAAAGACGATATTATTTTTTCTTGCCTGTTTTTCCATGAAATAAAGTAGTTTTTCTTGGTTTTCCAACTTTTCTTTGAGGTTTTCGTATTTTTCATCCCAAATTTTAAACTTTTCTTCCAGTATGTTGTTTATATTTTGAGTAACTGTTTCTGTTACTTTTTCTCCGCATTTTAGGATTGTACTTTTCTGTGCATCGAGTTCGCTCTGGATCTTACGAAGTGCGTTCATGATTTCTTCCATGGTAATTTTTGAGATGGTCTGTTGTTTTGGTACTACAGGTGCCCTCTCGTGGATTTTCACAGAAAAACGTCGTATATGGCGACTAATAGCCGATTTTCGATCTCGAATGGTTCGGAACTTGTTGACGTACTTTCTGAGTTTTTCAACAGATGGCGTCAGTTACTTGAGTTAGAGTAAATCTTGCATGTCATTAAAAGAAGTGAGGTTATAATTTCACTGATTTTATTTAAAAATGCACTATGATAAGTTGTTACTCACGGTTGCCTTTCGGTTAATTGTCTTTTTATCCCTTAGACTCAGATTTTTCGGTACTTGGGCGTTAAATGCACTAGAGATGTAAATACGCAGTCGCGGTATTTTCGTGGTTTTTCTCAGTTTCTAGTTGTTATTAGGGTTTATTCACACTGTATGTTATGATTTAACTGTTTCTATACTAGTTTTTTCTATATCGCTGAGATTTTCCACAATATTTAACTTTACAGTCACAAATAACACAGAGTCGAAGTAAACATTAGCTCACTAGCGCCCTCTATCTATCATATCTTTCTTATTAATACTTATATTCAAAATAATTTATTTTTGTTGTTTAAACATCTTGATTGTGTTTTAATAATTTATATAATGTAGTTTTTTCATATTCTAAAATAATTTTTAGACTTAATTTTAAATAATTGTTTTTTACGATATTTTTTTTATTAATTAATCACCTCTCTCTATAATATTTTGTCCATAGTTCTTTTAAGTCTATACTTGTTTGTTTCTTTTGTTATTATTACCCTGGCAAAGAAACCATCGGTTTCGAAACATGTAGGTAATTGTGAATATATAATAGTGGTTGATACAAAGTTATTTGTTTAATTTAATTAAAAATGACGCCACAGAGTGATTTTGCGAAGTTTGAAGAAATAGCAACGTTTCGATTCAGAATGGTGATCTTTCTTCAGGGCGATACTGTAGATCAGTAATCACTACAGCAATTCAGAAATTGTTTTCTTTTGAATAACGATCACCCGAATTTAGCTGCGATTCTATAACAGAATGACTGCATAAAAATAATATTACTCCTTTTTTTGTATTTCTTGGGCATTAACTATGTAACAATTTCTAGACATTTTGTTTTGAAGAGTTTTAATTTTCAATGTACTATCGTTACTTAAATTTTAATTTTTATGCTACCGGTTTCGACACATCCGTGTCATTCACTAGCAGCCTTAAAACTAATCTTAAAATTTTTTAAACAAGTACAGAAATGAATTACATGTTATTAGGTGGGGGTGGTGGGAGGGGTGATTTTGGGGGAAGGGGATAACAGTGGGCGGAGTCAATATCACACGGGAACATTTAAAACGTATATCTATAAAAAAAATAGCTTTTTATCTTCAAAGTCCTGACGGTCCGAGAAATGACGACCTATGTTACAAGAGCCATATTAATATGTCTCACCGACCTGGAAGTGAATTAAATTATGAATCACTTCTGAATATTATATGATATGAATTATGTACGTATTTTATTTTTTCTCAGTCTGTTCCAATTTACGATACCAGTAAAAAATTACATCGTAATGTCGCCATTTAATACGTACTTAACCTAATTATGGAATCATATTTTGTTTAGTCATTTTATTAAGCGACGGCGTCGTGGTCGAGGGGTAAGGCTTTCGACTCCCAATCCGAAGATCACGGGTTTTAACATAAATTTTATTTGATTAATTTGTGTTATTTCACAATTAAATCATTTGAAATATTATATAGTATGTAGATACTTAAATTGTGCACAACTGCTAACACTGTACAAATCACAAGTGTACCCCACGGTTGAATTTGGCAAGAGCCCCAATGTACCTGAAAAAACTTGCAATCTTTAGAGCACGGGCGTCGGGTGGGAATGCTAGCCTTGTTCTATCGGTATTTCAATAGAAGATGCTCCGAGAAACTAGCGTCATTGATCCCCTCAGCACCAGTGCATAGTCTGGAAATACGCCAAACGCGCGCCCAATATAAGTACCTACATGGTTGACATTTGTCACATGAGAACGGGTCGTTTCTGCAACTCGTTCTTGTGTTCAACAGCCCGGCTGTGGAACGATTGGTCGGCCTCTGTGTTTTCTCCTTCCTACAACATGGGTCTCTTCAAGACCTACGTTCACTCCTTCCTCCCCTCAAACAGACCCTCCACACAGCATCTTCAAAGATGACAAATTATTTTATTTTTAAGCTAATGATTAAATCAATTTTTACGGTACTCTGAAACAAAAAACATCTGAAAAAAATTACAACTTCTTGGACTGTTGTTGCACGTATTACTAAAACGGAACAATTACTGCCATCTGTGTTTGTATTTTTTATTTTATTTTTCAAGGGTTCTCGTCTTCGCTAGAATATTATTATTATTTTCCGAAATTTGGTTGAAAAATCAAGAGCGAATATTCTTTGGCATTTCTCAATACAAGCGATTATGAATATAGTTTCGCTTATGATTTTTTTATCCAAGTTTCAGAAAAAAAGTAAATATTCTAGTGAAGGCAAAAACTCTTTAAAATTAAATCAAACACAGATGGCAGTAATTTTACCGATATCCCAACGTCATTTCCGTTTGAAAACGTTATTTCCGTCCGAAAAACACCTGAATTACTCGTCATATCGCGCCTAAAGAAGTCTTACTTCAAAAGATACGATTACCAAGGACTAGACATAGACATCTTCAGAGCAACGAACGGTGCACACATCAAAACATTCTAAGGTACGATTTTTTTAAATCTATTACCGCACATTTTAAGATGTAAACCATTGATTTACCTCTAATAGTTTTTTTATAACAGTTATTTTAAATGTTGGTAGATATTATTTTTCGATGATCCTGTATTAATAAAAACGAACATTAACTATAATATTTTATGAAAACTCCAACAGGTTTAAAATGTAATTTAATAGATATATGATTTTATTTCATTTTTTTATTAGTTATAAAAAGATACATAAATTACAAATAAATTTTATACAATAATTAATTACGTAGTTGATATATTTGATATACCCCCATAAATAAGCAGGGCTTGTGTGTAATTGATGGATTAATAATAATAATGAATTTAATAACAATATATGGTTAATCAATTGTTATTATAATAACCACTCGAGCGCTTTTTGCCACATTATGGCACTATTTCCAAAACCTCGGATTGCTTTGTGGACAAAATGTGGCAAATTAAAAAAAAACAAAATTTATTAAAAGGACTATATAATATTGTACATTCAAAATATAACAAAATAACTATTCTCTGGGTTCTTTAAAAATGTTTTAAGGTTAAAGATTTAATTTAATTTTTTATATTTATAAAATCCTACAAATATATGATAATAGACAAAAGATAGTGGAATTCTAATAATAATGCTACATAGAATAATAATCAGTTTGTAGTCTCCATATTCAAATTCAGAGATATGATTTTTTTTATGTGGGCGGAAATATTTCCTTTAGCAATCCCAGAAAAAATATTTAAATTGCTCTGTCGCTCCAGTGGATAATAAGAAGATTTATGTTCCTTTCATTATTCACGGTCTTAATGTAAGAATGTCTACTATTTAGCAATTTTTTTTAGCAATCTTCAAAAAATTCAAAAATTACCTTAAGCAATCCGAGAAAAAATATTTAAATTGCTCTGTCGCTCCAGTGGATAATAAGAAGATTTGTGTTCCTTTCATTATTCACGATCTTAATGTAAGAATGTCTACTATTATATATCTACCTATTAAATATAAGTATTCTGTAGTTTAATGTTAATAGTAATTAGTTTTGCAAAAGGGTTGCCTTATAAATGGTCACCAACACTTAAACTGGGCGAAGAAGAACGAAAAGCCGCCCGCAAGGTTCTTATATAATACACTATATAGATTTACTAGATGATCAATGATCATTTGTGGAAAAGTGTGTGAAAGGGTTTAGTTTTTCTTGTGGGGAAAATGTTACCCGGACATAAAGTCTGGTGACGTAATAAAATAAAAGTAATAATGATTATATAATATAATAACAATAAATGGCTAATCTATTGTTATTGTATTACATAGATCACAAAAATGGTTTTGGTTGTGGTTTGAACCTGCGACCCCTGATCCTATATTATTATTTTTTTAATTAAATTAAATATAATTGGTGCTTCAAAAATAATGAAATGCTTGTTAAGTGGTACCGTCGAACATCTAACACCTTCGTGGGGGCATTTCAGGTATTACAGGACCACTTTGAGGTACTTTGTGTATGCACTGGGTACCAGGCATCACTTCGACATTATGATGAAATGTGTTCACTAAACTGGTATGAATGTGTGTAGGAGTGAATCTCCATATCGACCCTTTGGAATAACAAAGTGCCATCTGTTGCTTTAACGTCATGCGATAATGAACTCTAAGGTAGCTTAACATAGATCCCATAACCGCGTGATGTTTTACGCAACAGATGGAACCTTGTTATTCGAAAGGGTCGATATGTACAGTGAGCTGCGGAATTGTACTAAATTTTGAACGTGATTTTTTTGAATTTTTAAAAAATAATGTTGAATGTGTTCTATTTATTACAAATAATGTCGAATGTGTTCTATTTTTTAAAAATACTGTTGAATTTATTATATTCTTTAAAAAATAATGTCCAATGTGTTCTATTTTCTAAAATTAATGTTGAATGTGTTCTATTTTTTTAAAATAATGTTGAGTGTGTTCTTTTTGTTTTAAATAATATTGAATATATATTTTTTTTAAATAATGTTTTAAATTCGTGTAAATAATTTACACGAATGTGTTAAGTAAATTAAAACAACGTTTGCTTTGACGTTTTGTTAATGTTGTCAATTTGTTCAGGAGTGACGAGTCTTTGAATCCATCCCTCCCACTTCTGTACGAGGCGTAGGGTCAAGAGAGTTCGGATGGAGAGGTCAAAAGCTCTCCCTCTACCAGTCTCTCCCGATCCAGCCCGCCAAACTATGAATCCGGCCACCCCTGCTAAGTCACAAAACGCAGCTTACCACATGGGGTAACCTATGACAAGGGTGTATTACAGCATCATTACAGACCATGGGGTAAGCACGGAGAATGGACCGCAAAAATAATGTGTGTCTACCTATAACATACACCATCGAAATTTGCTTATTTTAGTAATTGTCGGTGTTCATCCATTAATGAACTACACTGTACACGTACTCTATAGTTGATAGTCTACGTGCATTTCTCGAATTAATTTAACTTATGTATTATAAATAAAGTAATTTTATTTAACCAGCGCTTATGGTAGGTTACTTATTCAATGAAATATGTTTGTTTTTAAATAAATAAAATAAAAAATCTAATAATCAAAAAAAAAAAAAAAAAATTTTATATTGAAATATCTCGCGTCACGATGTTTGTCCGAGATGAACTTCGCTAACTTAACCGATTTTGATGAAATTAAAGTAATTTGGTTCAACATAAATGGTAGAATAGTTTTTATCTCGATTATTGCGAATTAAATGTTTATAAAATGTTAGTTATGGGACAATGATTTGAAATTAGTTGTAAGTTCCGTAAGTTTCTGACAGATGGCGGTGTGAGTTAATTTATTGACACAACACTTGGTTATCTAGGTTAGGTAACCATCCAGTAGTTGGCGTTGTGTTTCGTTAGCCACAGCAACGCGTGGCCGGTTCCTATAGTTATATTATAATAATAGAATTACATTAATAGATTCATTTGTGTTATTTCACAATTAATTAATCAAAAATAATGTATAATATATTTGCGGCACGTTTCAGTATCTCCCTAGTTTAAGACCACCATTCAGAATTGAAACGTTGCATGAAATGGCTTTAGCCGTGTTTGGTGACCAGATCTGAATAGCCAGGTACTTCCCTACCTGCTTCTTCCCCTTCTCCTCCCCCTCCCCA
This sequence comes from Limnephilus auricula, assembly GCA_951813805.1. Lineage (NCBI taxonomy): Eukaryota > Metazoa > Arthropoda > Insecta > Trichoptera > Limnephilidae > Limnephilus > Limnephilus auricula. The sequence goes on along the minus strand of OX638409.1, from coordinate 9,341,730 downwards.
TTTACTTCAGCCTCACAACATACCCTTGATCTTACTGGCTCCAGTCAGGAGCAGTTGGGACTGTGCGATATAGATATTTATACTTGAGGTAACCTATCACAGAGGTGGTGGTTATCTATTTAATGGTTTCCGGGGCAGCGGTACCCATAACCGCCTCTTTAATTGGTGTGCTAGGAAAGATTTAATAAAAGCATTTGTTGGATTATTTGTGTAGCGCTAATTTTGTGTAAAATCACTACGGCGCTGTACAATATTAGATATCAATGCTTGGGCATCTCAATACTATTAACTTGTTGAAAGCCAGCTTAAAAAAATATATTTTTTCGTTACGACGTATAATATTTGACAGTTCTCACCTTTCTTACGAATTCAATTTTTATAACATTTATTTTGTGATATAATACAAAAATTACATCAAAATAATGTAGATCAAATCTATGCTTTCCGCAATGGATTTATGTTACTCACCCTAAAAAGCACACTCAAAACCTGAACTAAATCATAACAAATAAAAAAAAATATAATAACACCCCTCCCACCCTCCCCCCATACACACAAGCCCTGCTTTTTATGGGGGTACATCAAACATATATATTATATAATTAATTAGTGTATAAAATGTATTTGTAATTTATGTATCTTTTTTGAATTATTAATTAAAAAAAAATTTAAAAAAATATATATATAAAAAAAAACAATGAATAAATATAGACTTCGAATATGACAGCGTTCATATTATCAAGCAGCAGCCATGTTGTCCGCCATATTTGGTGCCCGGCGCGCGTTTAGCAATAAATAAGAATTATTCAGAGTGGCTAAATTCTATTTTGTAATGTCAAGAACGAGAATGGCCCAAGCGCTGACCTTGTTCTTCATACAATATCTTTATACATAAGGGGCAAAATCGCTTCAAACATCTGGACCCGCCGGGGGGACTGCGGCCTATAAGAGGTTAAAGACCTATTTCAATAACTTGTAAATTATGACAAACAATTTAATCCACCAAGCCATCATATAAAATTATAAGTGTGGCTTTTCATCCTCTCTGCTTACGCCTGCGGGATATGGCGTGATGGTTAGTTAGTTGGTTAATCAAACCTAGGGTCAATACACCCAGGACTCTTTCAGAAGTACATTGAAGTCGAAGAAAACTCCCTACTATTAATAAGGTACAGTATCACCTCGATTAAAGATGCACCTATAGAGAAACGGCTGCGCGGCCTTTTACATACAAAATTTAATTTTGGATTTTATGTCAAAATACCCAATAATAAAATGTAAATAAGTATGTAATGTAATTTAAAGTAATGAAATGTACAAATTATGTACAATTCATAATTCTAGTTAAGTGAGTGAAAATGTTATTTTCTTTTTTTCTAGAATAAAAATCAAAAGTTACATTAAATTAAATGAAACAAATAACGTTGTGTAAACCGCTATATATAAATGAAGCCACAAACTGAATTAAAGAATTTATATTAAGCTCTATGATCCGACCACTCGTTGCTGTGACCAACGAAACACAACGCCATATAATGGATGGTTACCAAATTACATACAGTAAGCCAAATTTCATAAAAATCGGTTAAGTAGTTTCGGAGTTTACCTTAACAATGTGACGCGAGATTTTTATATGTAAGATGACCCACACGAAAGACTAACGAAACACAACGCCATCTACTCGATGGGTACCTACGCTAGGAAACAAAGTGTTGTGTCTATAAATTAACTCACACCGCCATCTGTCAGAAACTTATAGAATTTACAATTAATTTCAAATAATTGTCCCATAAAAAACAATAATAATATTGAGGTCAACAATCGACATAAAAACTATCCTATCTTTTAAATTTGTCCAAATTACACACAATAAGCTGAATTTCATAAAAATCGGTTAAGTAGTTTCGGAGTTTACCTTGGACGAAGATTGTAACGCAAGATTTTTACATATATAAAGTTAGAATAAAACTTATTTTTTTAAATTATTTATCGTTTACTCACAAATAAATGCAAGATTTTTCTAAAATCGTTAAATATTGAAATCTTTAATAACTTGTATTTTATAATTAAAATTACAAATAAATAAAATAACACATATCCATACTAGATAATTGATATACCTTTTGATCACAAAACAATTTTTTCAGTTTGGTTGGGTGTATTTTGTCATTAAATCCAAAATAAAAACTTGCATAAAACGGGCTGCGCAGCCTGAACATCTGAAACACTGACATCTGTGATGTGAAAATGAGAGAATTTAATATATTTAGTTTTTCAACTCTGCAAATGTACATATTGAGATTATCTAAAAAAAAGTATTTTTTATAGCAAAAACTAAAAAATATGCTTATATTCGTTTCATAAAGCAAAAAGATTAGTTTTGTTGGGATTTGTCGTCTTCGTTAATCGAGTTCGTACTGCAGTGTTTAATTTAAGAAGATTGGTTCATTGATCGTAATAAGTATGTGTGAAAATGTAAGTTTATTCCTGTGCCAGCGATCCGTGCGCCTAAAATACGGCCTGACAGGGTTGCCAACAGTCTTGTTATTCATTTAAAAACACATCACTTATTAAAAATAAAAATACGACACGATTTATTTATTTATTTCTGTACCTAAAAGGATAAACCATGGAAGTCCACTTTTTGGCGGTTTTGAGTTGAAAATGCAGATTTTTTTTATGTGTTTCATTACTTTATTGGATGTTTAGAAGGCGAGTGCGGGTCTCCTATGTTGAGGAGATTTGTGGGCCTCCGATTGAAAGAGGAGCTATCGGAGTGTTGTGATAGCTCCGAGCGTGCTGGTCGGAATAATAAACGCGAGGATGATGATGAAGATGATGTATTTACAAATATTTACAAAATGTAAAGTATTTTACAATTGCACCGTATTTACAAATTGCGTAAAATTATTCTGAGGACTGCGGATGTGTTTTGCGGCGGCCCGTTGTCGACCGAGACTGATGAAGAATGACTGACTCGATTTGGCTTGCTCGAGCCCTTATATAGGCCGGTACGAGAACGGCAGGCGAAATCGTGCACACGCTGGAAGATTTCCGAAATTTCGGCGCAGCGCTACGTATTGTGTGTCGTAGAACCGAGCTACGTATTGTGTGTCGTAGAACCGAGCTCTTTCCAGAAGGTGGTCAGTAGGCGCGCAGTACTAAACATTGAGAGTGGCTACCTAAGTAGGTGGCAATGAATCGCTACAGATGAATCAATGAAATACATAAACAGTATATTATCTTAGTTATTTAATTACAAAACCACTGGAGTCCAATTAACTTTAATATATTCATAAATTGACATATTTGTCTTAAGTATGGCCAAGAACAAATGCAATGATGAAATACACCGTTCACAGATCTTAATTATAAGTAAAAAAGTTATAGACCTTCAAACATTAAGTCCACAAACATAAAAATAGCTTTCCTGAACAAAAGTCCAAACTGGACTCTCGAGGTTTATCTTTTAAGGTACAGATTTCATTTCTGATATATTAGTGTGACGGGTTTAAACTGCAGTAATTCATCACAATGTTTCATAATATATATATTTTTTTATTTTTAAAAATAAATTTGGTTGAACCTGGCAGCCACCTCTGGTCTGGAGCCCCAAAATACTTGACATGTATAAATCCTCGACTCTGTGCAGAACATGTGGTCACAGAAAATTGTTAGATTCTCCTATTTTAACAAATGGATTGCAATCTTTAGAGCACAGGCGTCGGGTGGGAATGCTGTCCTCGTTCTACTGGTATTTCAAAAAAAGATGCTCCAAGGAACCAGCGTCATTTATTCCTTCGGCATCGGTGCATAGTCGGGAAACATTTGAACTCAGTTGACATTTGTCACATAAGCACGAGTCTTTTCCACGTCTCGTTTTTGATCGGCTGATCGGCTGTGGAACGATTAGCCGTTTTATGTGTTTCTCCCACCTACAACTTGTGTATCTTCAAGATCCAAGTTCACTCATCCCTTTCCACAAAAAGACCCTCCACACAGCACCCCCAAAGATAACATTGGCTCGGGGAGAAATTATTTTCCTCAGGACCTCCTGCGTGGACTTCAAACACTGAGGAAAAAATTAACCTCAGTGTTTGAAAATATTTTAATTTTAAATTAATTTTATTTGTAATATACATAACAGACAGAGGGTTAACATAAAAAAAATAGAAAGGTTATAAGAACGTATAAATACTAACCGTCTAATAACGGTGTATCTTCAATAATATCCAATATGTGAGAATATAACAATAAAAGCCGTACTAATAAACCGTGGTGTTATTTTATACAATTTTTTATTTTTTTATTTTATTTTTTTATTTGAAGAAATATTTAAAACAAAGAATAATACATACAAATCAAATAAAACATAATACAAAAACAGAGAAAAAGTCCCAATAAACTACTTTTAAGTAGTTTGTCAATGGGTTTTTATGGATTATAACAAAATTTAAATTAATTATTAAGAAATAATTGTTTACATTCATAAAAAAAATATATTGTATACACTCATACCATAAGAAATATAGCCTAAAAAGGTGTAATATGATACAAAAATAATTTTAAAAAATTAAAAAATGATATAAAAATAAAAAAGAGGTGTAATTGATAAACAATTGTGTATGTAAAAACCTTACTAATAGAAACTTTAAACACCTAACACCATTTAATGTTCATGAAAGGATTTACATTCTTTAACAGTAAAGCGAAGCAAAAATGTGAACTTGTGGCATTTTTGTTATTTAAAAAGTTTATTAAAAATTAATAAGTATGTCAGAAATAACACCACTTTTTTAAGACGGGAATCTCATGCGTCACTCTGTCAAAATGCGATGTTGCCAGCTCTTTAGCAGCACGGTTAAAAACATTATTTTATTATTAATAATTCAAAATCTATGGTCAACTTGGCGTTACTTTTAGCGCCTCCGCCCACTGAGGCAACTGAAAACTCTCAACTGCCAACTGTCTTTGTATGACAATGTCATGGCCCGCACACTTTACAATCACACAAAACCCCGTTGTCAATGGTAACGCAAGCGGTGACTCGCGACTGTCACTGCCGATTGCCCTGGACGGCCGTTGCTAGTTGCCAACTGTCAGCTGATTGTTCTTCGTCTATGGTTAAACAAGCTTTTTGACCAATCAAGACAGAGAAAACAGACGGTTTTAGTTGGTTTTCAGTTGCCTCGTCAGCGGAGCGCCTTACAAACGGTTTTCAACTGTCATTTTAGATTTTAGATTTCAAACAAGTATTTATGTCATTACTTCTTCGAGAACACCTTTGAATTGGTTTTTTTCATTAGTAGGGTGTCTATTCAGGTTTGTAGAGAAATAAAAAAAATTGTTCATTTTCGTATGAATATATTTTATTTACATATTTTGTTGTCGAATGGGAAATATTTTCATACATTTTTTTGTTAAAAATAGCTATTCTGGGAAAACTTGTAACGATATTATCATGAAATATATATAAATAATAAGGTACATTATCTGGCAAACAGAAAACAATCACAAAAAAACCAATTCCTTTGTTTTTATACAATATTTGAGCAATATCCGGGAAGCTAATTTCGCGCAGTTTTTTCCAAAAACACCTGGCGTGCTAAAGGTTTGGCTAGGAAGTTATTTTTATTAGTAAATATACGCGTTGTATACTTGATTATTTAGTTTTTAGTACATTTAATGTCCTGGGGAAGAAAACATCGTTCTCGAAACAAGTCGATTTGTTAAAATAAAGATTATCGTTGTAAAAACAAAGTGTTTTAATTTGTCATTAATAAAATGGTGCCACCAAGTGAATTTGCAAAATTTGAAGAAATAATAATGTTTGGTCAAATGAAGTCTAAATAAGAGAATCGATAAATTTTGAAATAAGTTCGATAAAAGAAGTTCTGGGAAAAATGTTGTGACTACAGTAAAATTTGTTTACGATACATTCGTTAAAGCAGTTTGCAGAAGGTTAAAATGATACCTTGAAAAGGAATATGAAAAGTTTCGGGGTTTCTCAGTAGACGGAGATAGATATTAATTTTGATTGTTGCCGAGAGGGAATATTCTACGTGATTTTTTATAATTAATTTTGAAAATATTTTTTTATTATTATAAGCGAAAAGTGTGCTAATGCAATGCTAAAGCTTTAAACTAGCAGAGGATTGAACCCGCGACGTCTGGGTGAGAACCTGAACCTCCGAATCGCTCGGATACTAGCAGGTATTATAATGTCAATTAATTTTATTATTTTCAATTTATTTTTACTTCATGAGACCTAAAGATATTTCAGAAACAGAATTGTTTCTTGAAATATCTTTAGAACGTTTCAAACAAAGTACTTATCTACTTTAGCCATATTTAGTAACTAGCTATGAAGACGTAGGTACTAATCAACCCTCCCTTTGTCACTTTTCTCGTTATCCAGTTGCTTAATTGTATCAGGTTACAATCAGTAAAACGTAAGTATTCTTTATTTATTTTTATGAGTTTTTAAATCTACACAACCCAACGGCTCGGTTCCCCTGAGTTTCTGTAGGAAGTGCTCATACCGCGCAGCTAATTAGTAAAAATAGACGAATTCAAAGAATAGTGTTGTATTTATAAACATAGGGGTTTAAAAGATCCAATAATAATGCACTTCATTACCGACTTAGAAATGGAGAGAAATCTGCTTGATCATATAGTGATTAATTAACGTAAAAGACGATAGGTTTCAGCTAAGTACCGAACCTAATACTTTTTAATTTTTACTCCACATGAAAGTTGTTTATTGCTTTTGAATACTATCGTTTTCCCTCTCAAAACACTTCTAACTGGGGATGTCATAGTCTCACTGACATCCACACGGAGAAAAATATTATTCTAAAATACGATCATTTTAATAGTAAAAGCGATTAAAAACGGGACTGAACTTCTTACGAACAAATTAACAGGGTTTCAATGTTTGTTAACGGGAACATGTAAGAATAAACATTGATACACTGTTAATTTGTTTGTAAGAACTTTAGTCCTGTTTTTAACCATTTTTACTATTAAAATTATCGTTTTTTTGGAATAAAATTTATCTCCTTGCAGGTATTCACATTCATAGAAAAGTGGAGATAACAATGAAAAATGCATGTTACAATCTTTCAGTGTTTGTGTTTCAAATGTCTTAAATCCTTAATATTTAAAGATCCAGGTTTACTCTTCTTTCCCATCTGAAAATCTTGATACAGATGGCTGAGGTCGTAAAAAGAGTTCTGGCTGAATTTGTGTATATACTTAAAAAATAAGGACGCATAAATTAGGAGCTTGTATCAGGGCTTATTAAAAATGTATATAAATGACAATTCTGCTTGAAATTTTATGTAGATTACATCATTCTGTCCTTATAGAGCAGTGGTTATGACTGTTGCCTCAAATTACACAAAATGTGGGATGAAATCCAAATACTTGTTTGGACAAGCATTCTTTATAAGTACAATTAAATTAAAATAAGAGCTTTCTTAACCCGAAATTCTTCAAGAATCTAGTATTTGAGGCCCATTAACCAGCGACCGAGAGATCAAATTTCAATTTGCGATCGTGCCCTTGCAACTGTGCAGGGCGGTTCCGATGAAAAAGATTGGTTATTTGCCGTACCCAAAAGTTTAACTAATAACTCAATATCGACTTTATTTCATTCAAAATTTGCTTTAATACACACCCACATTCAAGTAAGCAATAGAAATGCTCAAACGCGTGATGATAGATTTTGAAATAAAGTATTTTTTGATGATAAGTCTATATGATTTTTCTATAATGTTTTAGAAAAAAAAGTGGGTAAACCTTAAATAGATAGACAAACTGAGGTACTTTCGTCACAAAACACGTTTTCGGATTTATTTTAATGATTTTAATTGAACTAAAATTATAATTCTGAAAAGTGTCTCTACTAGATTATATTATGATTTGAAATTTGTGTTGTATAATGCAATATTTCGTTTGGAAATTTAACAAATCTGCCAACGACCAACGGTATAACCTTAGTATATTAAAAATAAACTTATTATTTAAAAATTTAAAAAAATGCCTTTACCAGAAAAAATAACAATCTTTCGAAATCAATTTGTTTTTTTTTTGTAAAAAGAGTCAATACGACAAGAATTGGATTTAAAAAGGACAATTTTCCGGTATTCTCTGGTTATACACTCTTAATCTAAGCCAAACGTACTGAATTTGGTTTAGATATGTACCCATTTCGCCTCAGAAGTTCTTAAATTATATATTGTAGTGTATGTGAATATGTATGTAGTTTCAATGTCTTTCAACATGAGTCGTTAGTTTAGGTAGTTATGTATAATTTTAATGTGTCTCAACAGAGTCAGTCGATCAGTTGTACTATATGAGGAAGACAACCGTAATAAACCCGAACGGTTACGAAGATAGTCGATCATATCCGATCTACAGGTAGGCACCTTCAGTGACCATTTTCCCTGCTCCAGATTAACATAAAACATATTTTAGAACAGACGTTAAGTCCAGTTAAACACTCAATGTAAATCAGACGATAATAAACACAACTCGTAATCTAGACGAACCGATGTATTACTGAAAATGCCATTCACTAGAGTTGTATTTTTCATCGGAGAAAATAACAGTACACTACATAATATGTATTATACACAAGGTAGATAACATGACTGATAATTAATTAGACAATGCAAAAATTAAATATAGTGACTTGTACTTTCTTTTGTATCTATATATAAATAAATAAATAAATGATAACAAGAAGTATTTGTCAACCCTCTTGCTAGAAATAACAAATATTAATATTGTCAAACGTGAAAAAACATCTTGTTTACAGAACGATTCGTAGGGTCCTACATAATATAATATGTTATAATTTATAATAAATGAAAATTTTAAAAATACAAGACAAATTCTAACATGATGCTACTAATTCTTGTGATATAGAAACACTATTCATGTGACTATGTTGAATAAAAGAAATATTTTATAAATATACAGGATGCTCAGGGGTGAAAGTGCATTAACTTCGGGGGATGATTCTGCTTGATAGTATAAGTAAAAAAGATAAATAACTTTTTTCGAAATTCCAACTTTTAAGATTACTTATATGGTAAAAGATAATTACGGTATATGCGACCTGCGCAATTATGTTTAGCTATTACGATGCGTGTAATCACAACCTTCACAACGTCGCCACTATCGCGCCCGGCTGACTCATAGCAAATTGATTGATAAGTTTGTACCTTACACTAAGGATTTTCAATAAGTACGTCTTTTTGTACGAGAAAAAAAGTTTGAATTTCGGAAAAAGTTATTATTCATCTTTTTTACTCCTACCATCATGTAGAACCACCCCCCGAAGTTAATGCACTTTACCCCCGGACACCCTGTAGAAAAAAAATTGTGATTTTTCGTCTTGGGATAATGGCGATCAGCACTCGGTTAAAAACATAGATGGGTAGAGAATAATAATTTTAGCCCATAGATTTTAACGGGTATGATTCGTAAGTCCGTGAGATGTCACACGCACAGAAGGTAGATTAACAAAGGCGAGGAAATACAACAAGCGTACTCTTTTATTAGCATACACTCACTTCTCATACATACTCACAGCATACACTCACTTCTCATACATACTCGGTTGTTTAATTTTTACATTTAGACATACGTTCCCTTATACAAATTAAACTATTAAGTACAAGTGATTGAAAGTAATGTACTTCATAAAATATTATTTTTTTTGAACATCTTTGATCTTTTAGTGTGCCAATACATCGATAGTGGATTTGCTAGCAGATCACCATCTTTGGCTCGATTATCTGTTATTTTTAACATTAAAAAATAGCTTTGCAAGAAAATAATGTAACACTATTCAAGATTCGTCACTTGCGAATATGTTTATTTTATCCATGAAATTCCATGTCAACACTTAATTTTTCATTTTCAAAGTCATAGTACTGTATTTATTTGCAGCAAAGCCTCATATGACTTATTTTTATATAGAAGAAAGAACACATGATTAATTGGAAATATAATTTAAGATTTTCTTATATATTCATTATTTTATAATTTTATATAAAGTTAGAGAGAAAAATTAATTTTTCTGAATATAAGTGACTTTTTTTTCATGGCAGTGGTTTTTAATGAAATCGGCACCAGGCTAGTCATCAAAATATTATTATTATTATAGAGATACATTTTTATTTTGAAAAAACTTTAACCTAAAAATTTTAATATTTAATTTAATATTTTCCTGGGGAAATTACGGTGATTTTTCATAAAAACGACGCCAGATAAATCAATGAACTATCTCTGTTCTGGAGCCCCAAAATATCTGAAAGAATCCCTGACTTTGTACATAAACTGAGCACAGGTGTAAGATAGGTATGCTGACGATGTTTTGTCGAAATCTCTGAGGAACTAGCATCGCAGATCAACTCGGCACCGGTTCATAGTCGGAAAACACGCCAAACATTATCATTATATGTACACAGTTGACATTTGTCACATGAAAACGGGTCGCTTTTACGACTTATTCTTGAGTTAAAAAGCTCGGATGTGTGTTTCTTCTCTCCTGATCTCTTCAAGACCCATGTTCATTCCATACTCTGACCAAAAAGAACCTTCACATAGCATCTTCAAGGATGATATAGGCCCTGGGGGAAATTATCTATCCGGCGTGGCGTTAGTGCAAAAAAACGATATGAATTTAAAAAATATTTATGTTATTTTTTAGTTGAGACCAATCCTTGATGGCCCTAGTAAATGACACACCTTCCCGGAGTGGGTAACTTCGGCCCACCGATACATCACACGGACTCTGACCACATAGTAAGTGAGCGAGTACTCGCCTGCCTAATATACCGACTACCATCCGCCGCAGAATTACCGTTCAGGATCGTCTTTTTCGCTCTCCTGACAGTACAATCTGGCGCTGAGGCCCTAGCACACTCGCTCAATAACGATTGGTAGGATAATTGTCGGTAACTTCTCATCGTTACCTAGGACAACTGCAGATCGCAAACGAATAGGTGACAGTTTACAATGACTAAGTGTCCTTAATATATTCGATATCAAGTGTTATTTGTACGTTTGCGATCTGCACTTGTCCTAGGGAACGATAAGAAGTTAATGACAATTATCCTACCGATCCTTACCGATCGACTATGCTAGCACCTCTGGTCTCGCCGGATTCCATGGGGGTGTGTTTGGCTGGAGAAAAAAAAACTAACCATCACGCCGTTTCTCCGCAAGGGTAGGCAGAGAAGACGGACCGCTAAACAACTCGGTGTTGGCACACACTCCTTGCCTCATTCACATTAATACATCTTCTCATACATACTCTTCTATTATTCTGACTCTTGACATGGCCCGACTTAAGAATCTGATTTACTTGATCGTGCCACGTTTTCCTGTTATTCATGTTGAGCAAATGAATGAAGAAAGGAGTGTAGAAGAAGCCGAGGACGCCCAAGGAAGACGTGGCACGATCAAGACTGGAGAAACTTGTCAATAATACAATACAATACTCAATCTCAATAATACAATCAAATACAAGACTCTGTGCAGAAACGGGCGGTCCGTTTGATAGATTCTCCCGTCTTAACAAACGGGTTGCAATCTTTAGAGCACAGGCGTCGGGTGGGAATGCTATCCTTGTTCTACCGGTATTTCATTGGAAGATGCTCTGAGGAACTATCGTCATTGATCTCCTCGGAAACACGCCAAACGCGTGCCCAACATATGTACACGGTTGACATTTGTCACTTGAGAACTGGTCGTTTTTACGACTCGTTCTTGAGTTTTAACAGCTCGGCTGTGGAACGATTTGCCGGCCTCTGTGTTTCCTCCTTCCTACAATATGGGTCTCTTCAAGACCCTTGTTAACTCCTTCCTCTCCTCAAAAAGACCCTCCACGCAGCATCTTCAAAGATGACATAGGCATAGATGACATAGGAAATTATTTCCCTCAGGGCCTCCTGTATGGAGTTAATATAAAAAAATAAAATAAAATAATAACTCCCAAAGCACTTGTATATCTGGTCTTTATTTGGCAAAGTAAGATCCTTAGGCTCATGTCGCGTGAGTCCCAAAATTGCAATCTCTCCTCTGCGATTTAAGCCTCACATCAAGGAAAAACCTGGCAGCAGACGATTCACCAAAACGATCCGCCCAGACGGATGGAAATGAGAAATTTCCTCCTTCCCTCCTCCGTCGTCATCCCTCTCGTGAACCACTAACCTCTTTTTTGTTCCCCTTTCCCGAACCGGATTCCCCACCCTCTCCCGCTTTTAATCCTTTCCGCTAAACTAAATGAAATGGATGCATTTTTCAAACAACTCTCAACTTTTGCAAAATTTGTACACAAATATAAGAGCTTACCATCTTTTATATAAAGTTAATCTTTGTTTGTTTGTATTTATGCGCTGCCATACCGTCAACCGATTGCGATGAAACTTTGGGGATTTGATGTGCGCATGCCCGCGATGGTTATAGGATAGTGGTCTCTGGCTGTATGAATTTACTATAATATTCACCTATTATGATGAAAATTTGGTGAGTATGTAGCCATATTTCTATATTAGTGAGCTCTGGCGTTATGAAATTTTATGTATTTTATGGAGTTTTTGCAGGAAAATCCTGCAAGGGGAGGGGATGCGGGAGGAGCGGAGAGAAATTAAGAAAGGGGGTTCGCGGGAGAGGGGATGAGGGATAGGGAAAGGGAAATGCAGGGAAGGTGAAAGGGGAACGCGGGAGGGAACAGGGACGAATGGGAAAGGACAAAGGGAGAAAAAAATATTTATTTTAATGGCCTTGCAACGGATGCCAGGTATCAGCTACTTATAAAAAAAAGAAACCTTGGCGGGCGCGTGCACAATAACACAATTGGATGGACGGTATAGGAATGCTTGCTGGACAATATGTGTTTTTGCGGTACAGTAATCATGAAGTAAAATTCTCTATTTAAATCCTTCTTTTAAAATTTTTTTTTTTTTTTTTCTTATAAAACCCATGCAGAAGAATAGTAGGTATTTTGCTAACATAGGTTACTATTGTTTAGGTCTGTTTCTTAACGCATATTTTTATTGGCTGCTATCTTTATGTATGATTGCAAGATTCAAACCTGAACTTAACGCTATCTAGATAGTGTTTTAAATAAATGTATCCATTTATTATTTAATATGCGACATCTATTGAATTTTCTGCTAGCCTAGGATAAATATTTATTTTTGTGTCAAACTTGGGTTCGAGTCCCAGATGTGACCAATTTTCTGTTTTTTCTGTTTCAGATTTTCGATCGAGTTTCGCTAATATTGTCTTCATAAATTTATAATTTTTTTATCAAGAAAATATTAACTTATATGTTAATATGCATATAATATTTCATGAAAAAATATTTATTTATAACTATATGTTTCTTGATGTAAATTAATACCTTTCTAAATGAGAATAACTCGTGTTAAGGAAATGGAGTTTTAAAAAAAAATTATTTCGGAAATTCTACCTTAAACATAATATTAAAATATAATATTAATTTTTTTATAAGAACAACTATCTTTTTAACTTTTGAAGGTTATTCCTATCAATGTAATATATCATTGAAGAAGAAGATAACAATAATAATCTAAATTATTATATGAAAATAATAAAACATAATGGTCTCAACTGGGACTCAAACCCAGATCTCACGTCTTACCGGGACGGGCACTCTAACCAATTCAGCCATTGTGATTGATTTATTACGAGACTCGTATTTGTCAACTTCATATTTCAAATTTCAGAATTAACAATGTTATCTTCGACTAATGTTTAGAGAGCGTCTAATCTATTTTTTTTTTAATTTAGGTTTGAGCGCCCGTCCCGGTAAGATGTGAGATCTGTTCATGTTTTATTATTTTTCTGTGTCTTGTTCATTTTTATATTTTAATTTAGATTATTATTGTTGTCTTCTTCTTCAATGATAAAATATTATAATAATTTGAGGTTTACCTATTAAGTTAAAAATAAAAATAAACTTTCATTATTTGGTTGAGGAAGGAAATAGTGCCCTTGTTGGTAATGTCAGTACCTCGGTACCATCACAGCGCATGTATATAAATAATGTAATGTATATTGTAGTGCTCGCTTTTCGGCTGCGCGTATGAGGCGGTACTGCCGGCAACTCGGGGCATTGACCCTGGCCGGGCTAGTAGCAGCTAGCACAGAATACTGCCAGCGAACATCTCACAGCTCAGAGCTCATAGCTAGCTCGGCAGCCCAAGATGAGGCTGAGAGTCCATAGAAACTACTCGCTTCTATCTCTGACTTCTGGTATCTATACTTCTAGCCGACTGACCAGCCAACTAGGCACCTGGGTACCTAGCATGGACGATCGGTAAAATCATATCAATTGACCAAAATCCGTCAACTATGGTCAGTTATCAATATTTGCGATCAATTGGTAAGAGATATTCCGATCAACGATTGATAACTTTTAGCCCGTAGTAACATAGTATCAGATAAGCTTCGGTTAACTATCAATATACACACATTTTATTTAAAATTACTGGCGTATTTAATGAACGTATTGAACTAACGAAGCTCTTAGAAAAGAAAGAAGTGGTGTACGCGATCCATATACTTAAATAATGCATCTAAGACGTAGTAAATTTATTCAGGTCGATCTTTGAGAAACGCAAATGCGATAATAACAGTGCGGACTGTTATTATGCTCTAGTTTTTTATTGCATTTATACAGTTCTTCTTCTTTTTCGTGTGCCCTATCAGGTCTCCCCGACGTGGCGATCACTCTGGTGAATATGTCTCTATCTTGCGCTGCCCGGAGTAACTCCTCCACACTTGTGATTACAGTTATTTTTTTTAAATATTTTTATTTATATTTATTATACTTAAATCTCCGTTTTAATCATAGAAATACAATATAAATCAATATTATACCCACGCACTTTGCCTTTGTGGAATTTTTTTGGTTATACATTTATTATATTAAGCTTTTTATTATTTTATGTACCTGTACTGTATGAAAAAAAATTGAATTAAAAAATACATATTTAGGTTAGTACTCCTACTCTAGGTAACTCGAATCAGCAGAAATGCGAACGCTTAGATGGTCGGCAGGAGTATCATTAAAAGATAAGATCAAAAGTTCACGTATTCGTAATAGCCTGGGTGCCACGGGTATAAAAAGTAAGCTGGAAGAACGACAATTGAGATATGCACATAAGCCGGAGACCACCAGATCACACAGTGAAGAAGGCAATATCTATGGAGCTTCATCGACAGTCATCCATAGGTAGACCAAAGAACTCCTGGATGACTCAATGATCCAAAATTCTACAAAGAAACGGCCTGGATGAAAGCGATACTCAGAACCGAAAAAGCTATAACCTGAGAACGAGAAGAGCCAACTCCAATAGTTCACCTAGACAATGAGTCGGGACAGTGCAAGGAAGAAGACATATTTATGTTAACATTTCTATTCAACATTGCCAAATTATTCATATTTTTACGTAATTGCTTGGCGTATGACATTTCGTAGTGTCAATTCATAGAAAATATCTTCATTGTTGCCAGCGTATATCGATTTCTTATTTATTCCCTGTCAGTATCAGTTTGGCTAACAACTGTGTAAGCGTGTTAGGAACATCGATATAAATCATAGATAGTTACGCCTATCGATGTGATGTAAAATTCTCGATTTTACCCTGCTTGAGCTCCTGGCCCCCTAGCACACTCGATCGATAAGGATTGATAGAAACGGTAACTTATAAACAACAGTTAATGTCGAATGTGTTATGGATACGGATAGTCATTGGGAACTGTCATTTATTCTTTCTTCAAATTTCGCAAAATCACTTTGTGGCGTTATTTTATGAACAAATCTTGATTTTATAAATTAATTTGTAACGATTGTAACTATTTTTATATAGGAAAAACTTCTAGAAATTTTAATTTTAGAGTTAAGGAACATCTAAGATGTTTGAATAATAATAATTATTCTGAATTTGCCAACCACATTTTAGAAACAAATCGTTCTTTTGATATAAATAAAGGGTTAAAAATTTTACGCACAAACACAACAGATTTACAATTAGCAAACTTAGAAATTTTAGAAATTAGAAAAAGTGTTAATAGTAAAATAAATATTATTAATAAATAGCCATCTCTTAAATTTATTTTTTTATTAATACTTATATTTAAAATTATTTATTGTTGTTGTTTAAACATCTTTATTATGTTTTGATAATTTATATAATGTAATTTTTCATATTCTAAAATAATTTTTATATTTAATTTTAAATAATTGTTTTTTACGATATTTTTTAATTATTTAATCACCTCTCTCTATAATATTTTTGTCCATAGTTCTTTTTAGTCTGTTCTTTTTAGTCTATACTTGTTTGTTTCTTTTGTTATTTAATGTCATTACTACCCTGACGAAGAAACCATCGGTTTCGAAACATGTAGGTAATTGTGATTATATAATAGTGGTTGTCATTTATTCGTTTGCTATTTGCAGTCATGCTAGGGAACGATGAGAAGTTAACGAAAGTTATCCTATCAATCCTTATCGATCGAGTGTGCTAGGGGGCCTGGGTTAGACTCTTCTGAATGAGAATCTTACCCATTTTGTACATGCGTGTATACTGATGAAGGTAATTGTTTGTAATTCTTTGATTGCCAGGCGATAAATGCTGGACTTTTAGTGCTGTTATAAATGTAAGAAGATGCGGGAGGGATCATTAGAACTTGCATCTATTACTGGGTTCTATTACTTGTATTATTGTACTTGTCTAACTTTAATATCGACCATGGTATATAGCACGGTCGATCGATATAGGTTTTTATCGGTAATGTCGGTAAATTGTCATCGTTTCCGAACACGACTGCAGATCACCACCTTTGCGGTGCCTATTTTAGCCCTCTGACTCATATGCATCGACTGTATAACAAGAAAGAGTGTGGTGAAGTAGATATTTTCGTCGATAATTTGTACGGATTGACAATTGTCTCTCTATGCGTTTCTTATGTCTCTTGCCTCTCATTGTAATATATGTTACTTAAGTGAGCTTGTGTATAATAATTTTTTATTTATTTGTGATGTCCGTATTTTTCTAACTGTATGTATCTGTATTTAAGAGCGATTGAACAGCGGCGGAGAATAAAAGTTTAAAAAAGCTTGCAACTGTACAGGTAGAGTCCAAGAAGAAAGATCGATTATTCCCCGTATCATTTTTTTTGTAAATTAAAAATTTAATATCGATTTATTTCACTTAGATTAAAGTATGCATTAAAAATGTTCAATACGCACGATGATAAATTATTAAATATCTATTTTTGTAAGAATTTTTCGATCATAGGTATTTATGATTTTTTAATAATGTCTAAACCAAATGAGTGTGTAAAAATTTTTGAAATATTTTTTTTGTAAGATCTTAAATAAATAGAAAAAACTGGGGGATTTTTGTCACAAAACACGTTCTCGGATTTATTTTTTAATGATTTTAATTTAACTATAAATAATATTATGAAAACTATTTTGACTAGATTATGTATTGATTTATTTTGTTGTATAATTATATCACTTGAAATTTGTCTTTAATGAAATCTATCGTTTGAAAATTGAACTAATCTGCCAATGACCAACGGTATAACCTTAGTATATTAAAAATAAACTTAGTTTTTATTTTTAATTTTAAGACTGCATGTACCAGATAAAATAACAATCTTTCAGAATCAATTTATGTTTTTTTGTTAAAAAGAGTCTATACGTCTAGAATTGGATTTAAAAATGACTCATTTCCGGTTTTCCCTCTTAAAGGTACATTTTTGTAATTGTGTGTCCATATTTGTATAATAACTGAGTTTTTATGACAGGATTGTTCTCACGTAAGTGCGAACATTTGTAAAAATCCAGTATAAATAAATATGTAAATAAATAAATAAATTATTTGAGAGAAATTCCCTTTACTATTATTTTGTTCGCTAACTAACCAATAGGAAGGCACATATTGGTGACAATATCCAGATTTGAACGTAGATATTTATTACCTCCACCAGCCAGTGTTCCCAGCGAACAACTATTTAGTGTAGCTGGTTTAATACAAGATCCATTAAGAAACAAGTTGGAGGCTGAGAAGGTAACAATGTTACTAATTGTTAAATATAATTCACCAATTTTTAAATTTAATTATTAAACAACTAACTAACTAACCAACTAACCATCACGCCGTTTCTCCGCAAGGGTAGGCAGAGAGGACGGACCGCTAAACATCTCGGTCTTGCATGTCACTATTGGCCTCATTAACATTCATACATCGTCTCATACATAGATACTCTTCTATTTTTCTGACACTTGACATGGCCCGACTCAAGTATCTGATTCACTTGATCCTCGGACGTCCCCTACTTCTTATACCATTCACACTTGCATCATATATTCTCCTTACGTTCCTTTCTTCGTTCATTCGCTCTACATGTTCAAACCATCTGAGGGTTCCTTTCTTAATTTTACTCATTACGCTTACATCAGCCTTGCATTATTTTCGAATCTCCACATTTCTCACACGATCATACATGGTTTACCACACATACGCCTCAAGGATCTCATTTCAACAGCATTCAGTCTACTTTCATCCTTCCTCTGCCAGTTCCATGCCTCACTGCCATACATCAGGGTAGGTACAAGCACTCCATTGTGGACTGCTAACTTCGCTTCTTTGGATAGATTTTTGTTAGCGCCAACGGCATTCGGTCCTCCATTAAAGGAGGTACCTGCATTTATCCTTCTTTCAATATCTCTATCAGCCTTCCCATCTCTCGTAAACATACTACCCAAATACAAAACTCACCCACCTGCTCGAAGTATTCATCGTTCACAATTATTAAACAAAGTTTTTCATTATGAAACACATACTAATAAGTATGACTGAAAACTGTTTTAGTTTTGTTCTGAAAATTTAAATTAATTAAAACATATTAAAATTAAATCGAATTTAATTCTTATATTTAAAATTCAAATGCCTTTAAAAAAATCCTGAAATTCGCATCCGCGAATGTTAACCTACCTACATTCTATGTAGGTATTCTTTATTTCGTCTGTGACTATAATTTATGCAGAATTTTTGGGCATCCCAATCTCGCCATTGCCGATCGAAGAAACTTACGTCATTTTTTGCACACACGAAACTCACAACTAAATATCTTCCTTTGAATACAAGATTATCCAAAAAAAGACAAAACCATTATAAAGAAAATGGATTGATTTTTCGAAGAAAACTTCTTCAGAAAGGTTTTCACTTTGTGATGGCATAATTTATTTTAATGAAAAGACAAATAACTTTGTTTCCATTACTTTTATAATTACACAATCTACATGCTTCATGAACGATGTTCACAACATCAGGATCAAATGTATACATCTACAATCTACATGTTTCATACGGTGACATTAATTTTTGTTATTTTTTTATAGTGAATACATCACAAGAGTCCCAACTGCTCCCGCCTGGAGCCAGTGGGACTACGGCATCCCCAATTGGGGTATGTTGTGAGGCTGAAGGAAAGTGGGGAAGGAAGGAGATGGGGAAGAGGAAGGTAGGAAAGTACCTGGCTATTCAGATCTAGTCACTAAACACGGCTAAAGCCATTTTTAAGCAACGTTTCAATTCTGAATGGTGGTCTACACCAGGGCGATACTGACAGTATCTTCCACTCTGGAACGTGCCGCAAAGATAGTATAATTTATATTATTTTTATTAATTAATTGTGAAATAACACAAATTAATCAAATAAAATTTATTTGCGCACGCCGGTTCGAACCCGCGACCTTCTGATTGGGAGTCAAGTGTCTTACCACTTGACCACGGACGGTCGTCGTCTACTCAGTGGAAACATTTTAAGTGTATGAATATTGAGTACAAACTTTTCATCGGATGTTAATTCCTCACACGATAATTCATCATGTCTCGAAGCGTCGAAAACTGATAATTGGGGTTTTTAACCTTAGGTTAGGTTAGATTAGGTTAGGTGAGGGGGGAGTGGCGGGGAAATAGAAGGGTAGGTTAATGTGAGTTATGATGTGATGAATTATCATGTGAGGAAGTATTGTGTCTGAATAAATTTACTGTGGGAATTCAGACGCTGAGATCTCATAGTCCGATTATACATGGAACCGTTTTATACACAATCTACATGTTTCATGAACGATGTTCACAACATCAGGATCAAATGTGTACATCTACATGTTTCATGAACATCGTTCATATTGTGTATTAATAAAATAATAACAGTAATGTAAACAAAGTTATTTGTCTTTAATAACTTAGTTCTGTATTATTTGTAAATCGTTTAAGTACGTAGTGTATGTTTTTCCCCCTATCTGTGTTAAATAATTTAGGTAAGACTGTATTATACTTCGCCTTTGAGGTATTTTTTTTGTTACTTTCTTACACGTTATGTTATTATGAAAGTATCATGGTTATTGCAGATGATAAAATTTTGATATCCGCGGATGCGGATGCAGATGGGTATAATTCGAGGTTCACATACGCGGATGCGGATTTCAGGATTGTTTTAAATATATTCAATGTTAAGTACATCAATACATGAAAATCGATATAATTTTAATATGTTTCATTTAATCATACTTTGAGAACAAAACTTAAACAGTTTTTGTCTTACTTATTAGCATTTTAAGTCTGAAGTTTTATAATGAAAAAAAAATATTAATAATTGAATTTAAAAATTGGTGAATTATATTTAACAAAATACAAAATGGGTCCAGATACTGCTTTTTACTAGTGGCGGCATTTTTTTTCTTCTTATTTGTTTAATATTTACATCGAAATATTTATCAACCACGCACAGATAAACACTGTAGTTCATTCACAATGGGAATCGCATCGATAACTAAAACAAAACAAACAAAACCTGCAGGATCTTATCATCAATGTGTGCCTTCTTATTGGTCTTACGTGCTAGTTCGACAAAGATAGCAACCAGCAAAAACGCGCGAGGCACGCGCCACTCTGACCCTGCCCACTTTCTTTACATGTCGTTACTTGTTGCAGATATGAATCCGCATCCGTAAAACCTCCGCATTAATTGATGCGGATGAGGATGCGGATGAAGACGTCTGAATTAATACAAATACTCCACATTGCATTAATTCAGACTCTTGTTTAAAAAAACTTTGTTCTTTCTGAAATATTAATTTTTGGAAAACATTTTATTTTACGAAGTCACAGGTTATTATTTATGATAATCGTAGGATTTATGAAGCTGACATTTTTATAAGATGTATTTCCCTTAAAAAACAATTTTTGTCATTTTTCTAATAACATTTTTTTTTGTGAATTTGAAAATGATTTTCCACAGGACCAGATGTGTAAAGTTTATGCTAGGTATTATATTCTTCTGTTCGCCTATTAAATTTGCGATAATAACGTGACGTAAGGTCACGCAAACCTTATATATGTTTTATACAATAAAATAAATTTTATTTTATTGTCATTTATCCTTAGAGCAAATTACGCAGTCTATTTATTAACTTAACCTATAAAATTAATATGCTTGCATATTTCTCTAACTACTTGAGATCATAATATATCAAATCATATCACTGCGTAAGGTCTCGCTAGTCAAGTTTACCATCTCATAAACATATTTCTCATGTAAAATGTTGAAAATATTTCATAATCACTGCATTTTAATAGTGACCAGATGCTAACTCTGTACAAATTTCAAGAACACCCAACAATTGAATTTAGGAGCCACCTCTGGGCTGGAGCCCCAAAATACTTGATAAAACTACATCATTTTGTGCAAAAGAGGTCTGTCCGTCTGATTTACAATCCGTTGTTAACGGACCATTTCCCATATCTAAAGCACAAACGCAATGTAGGCATGCTGAGTCTGTTCTACAGCTATTTTAATGGAGATTTTTTATGTGAATAACGCAAAAAAGCCCCAACTGTTCCTGTCTGGAGCCAGTGAGACTGTGGGATCACCAATTGTGGTATGATGTGAGGCTGAAGGTAGATGGGAAGGAGATGGGGGGAGAGGAAGGTGGGGAAGTACCTGGCTATTCAGATCTGGTCACCAAACACGGCTAAAGCTAGTTCAAGCAAAGTTTCAATTCTGCATGATGGTATTACACCAGGGTCATACTGAGAGTATCTATCTTCCACTCATAATATACTACATATTAATTTAATTTCATTAGTTGTGAAATGACACAAATTAATCAAATAAAGTTTATTTGCGCATGCCGGGATTCGATCCGCGAACTTCGGATTGCGAGTCGAAAGCCTTACCCCTCGACCACGGAGGCCGCTCTGATGATCTACAAGTAGCAATATTGATCCCGGTGTACAGATGCACGTGATGAAACTCGACAGACACACATGTTTGCATGAGAACGGGTCGTTTCTTCGACTCGTTTTGTGTTTACAATTTGAGAGTCGGTTATGGGTACGGCTGCCCCGGGAAACTTTTATTGTATAATCAACACCCCTGCCACATATCTAGGTCTTGGCAGAAATGCGTCTGCCCATACACTGCGTGGCGCGCCAGATCAGGAAAGACTGGTTGAGGAAGACCACTCTAGCCCGACTCTCTCAACCTATCGCTTTGCACCGCAGTGATACTTCCATCACTCCTGGTCACACTGACCCCAGATTCCTACACCTCCCCAGAACTCTCCTTTCTTTCCCCAAAAGACTGTACACACAGTATCCTAACAGATAACATAGTCCCTGAGGGATCATTTTTTTCTCAAATCACTTTACAGACCCTACCTTAACCCGCCTCACATCGCTACCCAAGCGGGTGGCGAAATCGTTCGCTTATCTTTTCATTGACGGACAAAGTCGCTCTTGTTAGGTGTCTAAATAAAAAAATTATGTTTAAGTTTTTTTTTTTTATTATGCGTTTTTCTTGTATTTTCATGCACAAACGTGAATAAATCCTTGGACTAAGTTCCAACTTAGAAAATCCCCAATTCAAGAAGGTGGAAGTAGTAGATTTAGAAAATGGGCTGGACTTCAATAAAAGCAAGGCAACTCGCAAAAAAGCTGTGTTAAAACCACTGCAGTAAAATATAATACATATATTGAATTGCAGTTTTTTGTTTGTTGATCTAATCGATGACCTTCTTTAAATATTCCCAGGTGTGGCTTAAGTATGTTTGATTTCATTAAAAACTTCTTGTATCAAAAACGTCTTATACTAATGAATGCATATTTATATAAAGTCCTTATACGTAAAATAAATTACGGGATAATATTATTTTACGGCCTATTTCAATCCAGATTTGAAAAGTTCGCTCAATGTTTTATTTTATCAGTGACATGAATGGAGTGTGAAATAATTAATTACAGTATATACTTAAACATTTATGGAAGTGAAGGAATAAATCACAACGGTCTTGTGATATACATGTAGTATATAAATCGACAAGAATATTTTCAAAATCGAGAAGACTAACCCTTTGGGACCGTGTGTACTTTTGCAACATAAAAACAATTAAAAAAAGTGTTTTTCGTAGTGTATCTCGACCGATTTTTTTCTCCCGATTATATTTGACGGCCGGCGTGGTCCAGCGGTAGGGCGTTAGATTCCCATTCCGAAGGCCGCGGGTTCGAACCCGACGTGCGCAAATAAATTTTATTTAATTGATTTTATAACACAATTGTTGGTAAAAGGTTATTTATTTAAAGTAAGTAAGTTCACAGATCACATAATATGGTAAAAATAGTCACAATGTATCAATTCACTAATTAACTGAGCAAGGGATCGGAGGGAACCTTGCCGTTAGGCTTTGGGAACAACAAAAACTGACTGTGGTTCTGCTTAGAGGGTCGTACCATAGGACGAAGCGCAACTAAGGCAGCAGTCGAGGGTCTGGTTGGTGCTTTACTTATGGTAGTAGAATACTCCTTAGAGGGTCGTGCCAGAGGACGAAGCGCAACTAAGAGAGCGTACTAGCCAAGAGCGAGCTACAGACGAACTGCCTAATTTAGGGCGCGCAGCCTGTTATATAGCCCATTCCTTGTTGCGGGGTGTGGTTTATGTAGCGGCTCGAGGGTGGGAGATGCGCAGAAGGCGTCGGTGCATCCGGGTTTGCTTAGGGGTGGGTGAGCAGGATGGCGCTGTACGGGGGAAAGAGATGGTGTAGTGGCAAGCGTAAACGGCGCGCTACATCCTCCCCCTCTGGATCGAGGAACGTCCCGTCGAAGATCCAGGTCTGTAGTAGCGTGGCGGCTCGCGTATTCTACCGGATGTTCTTCTAGTCCCTCCCCCTGTACCAAAACTGCTCCTATTGCGTAGCTGCTTGCGTCCGACTTTATGATGAATTCCTTGCTTCCATCGGCTTGTCGTAGTATGGGGGCGCTAGTGAGTAGTGCTTTCAGGGTGTCGAAAGCATTCTGCTGTGGGGATTTCCATTCCCAGGTGTGTAGTATAGGTCTCGCTCGGGGAAGGCCTATTTCATGTATCGAGCAAAAATCGGCTCGTGGGTGAGTGGTGTCTATTCTCCCTTGGCTGCATTGCGGGCACTTGCTTCTTACCACGCCTGGTTTACCGCAACCGTAGCATGCGAACTTCGCATCACTGGGTGTCTCCAGCTTTTTGACTGGAGAAGTGTACTTTACGTGCGCTCCTGTATCATAGCGGGAACGGCACTCCTCGGAACGGTGCCCAAATCTGCGGCAGTTAGTGCAGCGTAGGCGGCCGTCTGTTCGGTTTTCCATCGCGCGTAGTGGGACGGTCTTCGTGCTCTCGTACAGGCTTTCTTCCGCTGCACGGGCTTTTTGTAGTAGTTCGGCGAAGGTATTGATCGCTTCGCGCGGCACTCTGTCTCGTATCCGGATATTCAGTTGTCCGAATATTAGGTCTATCTGGACCTTCTCTGGATGGCTGGGTGGTGGTAGCTCCGCGAGTAACATCCGCTGCTTAGCAATGAACACATCGGTTGACGTTAATGCGTCTTGCTTGCATAAAAATATCTCTGTGTACACTTTGTACGCTGGCTTCTTAGGGGCGAAAGCATGCCTGAGGAGGGTCGTTGCGCTCTCCCAGTCTCGTACTTCTCCTTTTATGCCGAGCCACCAAGCGGCGGCGTCTTTCGTAAGCAGCAGTGGTAATCCTTCCAGAGCGCTTGCGTCTTCGATGTTCTCGGCGCACTTGAAGATGGATGCGGCGGCAATAAAACTCTCGACCGCACTCCTGTCTCTGGTACCATCGAAGCGTGCCGTACAGGTGGTGAATGTACCCGTACGTGTTGGTTCCGACTGCATCCGCTTCATGGAGTTCATTAGTTCCGCGAACTGCTCCTGCGTGAAGCAGATGCCAGCACTTTCCTTGGCCTGCATTGTGAAACGAGGACTTCGACATGGTAGCGACGAAATTTTGTAGAAGCACTGATTTTAATTTTTACTTTATGTGTCTGGCCACTAATTTGGGCGCCAGTTTTATAACACAATTGTTGGTAAAAGGTTATTTATTTAAAGTAAGTAAGTTCACAGATCACATAATATGGTAAAAATAGTCACAATGTATCAATTCACTAATTAACTGAGCAAGGGATCGGAGGGAACCTTGCCGTTAGGCTTTGGGAACAACAAAAACTGACTGTGGTTCTGCTTAGAGGGTCGTACCATAGGACGAAGCGCAACTAAGGCAGCAGTCGAGGGTCTGGTTGGTACTTTACTTATGGTAGTAGAATACTCCTTAGAGGGTCGTGCCAGAGGACGAAGCGCAACTAAGAGAGCGTACTAGCCAAGAGCGAGCTACAGACGAACTGCCCAGTTTAGGGCGCGCAGCCTGTTATATAGCCCATTCCTTGTTGCGGGGTGTGGTTTATGTAGCGGCTCGAGGGTGGGAGATGCGCAGAAGGCGTCGGCGCATCCGGGTTTGCTTAGGGGTGGGTGAGCAGGATGGCGCTGTACGGGGGAAAGAGATGGTGTAGTGGCAAGCGTAAACGGCGCGCTACAATTTGTGTTATTTCACAATTAATTATTTAAAATAATATATAGTATATTTGCGGCCCGTTCCAGAGTGGAAGATACTCTTAGTATAGCCCTGGTGTAAGACCACCATTCAGAATTGAAACGTTGCTTGAAATGGTTTTAGCCGTGTTTAGTGACTAGATCTAAATAGCCAAGTACTTCCCCACCTTCCTCTTCCTTGTCTACTTCCCTTCCCCACTTGCCTTCAGCCTCATAACATACCCCAATTGGTGATGCCATAGTCTCACTGGCTCCAGATGGGAGCAGTTGGGACTCTTGTGAGGTATTCACTATAAGAATTAAAAAAAGTTTGGAAGGTATTTTATTCATTGTTGATTTCAAATATAACAAAAAAAAACAATGTTGTATTTTTGTATGCGTTGTGAAATGCGCCATCCAAGACCTAACATTCTTTCAAATGAAAGCGGCAAAACCTTTTTAAATCCTGAAAGAAAAGAAAAAATCAACCCAATTTTTTTATATAATACTACAATAAAATTGTTACCAAACATCAAATATGTGCTACCACTGCCAGTTTTAAGTCAGGTTTGAAAAGGCTAAAGAACAGTTACATTTTGTTTGCAAATGATAGGGGATGAATTTAAATTATCGATATGAATACCTATTACTAAATAATATACTTTAAATCACATGCTCTTGCAACGTTGTTACAATGATGCGATTATTACTAATTCATTATAATTGTTTCCATAGCCACTCGAGTGCTTTTTGCCCCATTATGGCACTATTTCCAAAACCTCGGATTGTTTTGTTGCCAAAATTTGGTAAATTTTCAAAAAAATTTTTTTTATTAAATCGACTATATAATATATTGTACATTTAAAATATAACAAAATAAATATTCTTTAGATTCTTTAAAATATTTTAAGGTTAAAGATTTAATTTTTTTTTTTTTATGAATCCTACAAATATGTGATTATAAACAAAAGATAGGGGAATTCATTGGCTACATAGAACTATAATCAGTTTGTATGTTTCCATGTTTAAATTCGGAGGTATGATTTTTAAAGTGGGCGGAAAAATTTCCTTTAGCAATCCGAGAAAAAATATTTAAAGTGCTCTGTCGCTCCAGTGGTTAACTAGATAATATCACAGATAAATATAATTATTTTATTATTATCTACAAGAGAAGTAAACGTATACAAGTTACATCAATGCACGGGCAGAAACGAAACCTTTTCTTCGAGACATTATCTTCTTTATATATAAAAATCTCGCGTCACAATGTTCGTCCAAGGTAAACTCCAAAACGACTAAACCGATTTTGATGAAATTTGGCTTACTGTATGTAATTTGGTCCAAATTAAGAGATTGGATAGTTTTTATCTCGATTATTGATCTCAATGTTTATTATTGCGAATTAAATGTTTTTTATAGGACAATTATTTGAAATTATTTGTAAGTTTCATAAGTTTCTAACAGATGGCGGTGTGAGTTAATTTATTGACACAACACTTTTGTTATATAATATTATGCCGTAATTTATTTTACGTAAAAGGACTTTATATAAATATGCATTATTTTTTATATAAATTTACATTTGTATACAAATATGATTTATAAAAGTATATATCACAAGACCGTTGTGATTAATTCCATCACTTCCATAAATGTTTAAGTATATATATTAATTAATTATTTTACACTCAATTCATGTCACTAATAAATAAAAATATTAATTAAAAGCGAAGTTATTTTCAAATCTGGAATGAAATAGGCCGTAAAAATTATATTACCCCGTAATTTATTTTACGTATAAGGACTTTATATAAATTTGCATTCATTAGTATAAGACGTTTTTGATACAAGAAGTTTTCAAAGAAATCAAACATACTTAAGCCACACCTGGGAATAGTTAAAGAAGGTCATCGATTAGATCAACAAACAAAAACTGCAATTCAATATATCTAAAATATAAAAAATAATGTTTGTTTGTTCGTATGTTATGGGCGGCCATACCATTCATCCAATAGCGATGAAACTTTGGGAATATGATGTGCGCATACCCGGGATGGTTATAGGCTAGTGAACTCTGGCGTTATGAAATTTTTTTTTATTCACCAGATTTACAGGAACGGGTTTAGTTTTTCCCATAGGAAAAACTAAACCCTTTCATACACTTTTCCATATAAATGATCATCTAGTAAATCCACGTTATGCAAGTGTATTATATAAGTATAATTAATACAAAACAATACAAGAACAACACGTTAATCTACCAAACTATTAAATGGGAATATAATTCACCGTCTCCAGATATTTTCATATCAGAGGGTTCGGCTCTGTGGAATTCCTAATTTGACCGATAAATCCTATTGATCCCTCAATATAAATATTTAAAAAATCTTTCGTAATTCTACATGTATTTAAAATGACTGATTTTTGCATTTTTATATACAAATTCTTAGACAAATCTAATATGCCTAAATTTTTAATAAGAGAGCTAGGTATAATGCCAGTAGCCGAAATAACAAAAGGTAATATTTTTATAGTCTGAGAATGCCAAATTCTTTTAATTTCATTTCCTAAATCTGTATACTTTCTTATTTTTTTACTATTTATCCAAATGCGATTAAAATTTCATCTCATAGATATTAACATTTTTTTAATTGTTTTGAAAAAAGAAAGGGCGCAGAAGGTGAAAGCGGAATGTGTGACGGGGGGGGGGGGGGTTCTGAGAAAGGGGAGAGTGGGAGAAGGTAGGGGAATGCGGGGAAGGTGAAAGGGGAACGCGGGAGAAATTTCTAAATCTACTACTTCCACCTTCTTGAATTGGGGATTTTCTAAGTTGGAACTTAGTCCAAGGATTTGTTCACGTTTGTGCATGAAAAAATAACTTTAATATATTTTTTTTATGTGACACCTCACAAGAGCGCCTTTGTCCATCACTGTAAAGATAAGCGAACGATTTCGTCACCCGGTGGGGTAGCGATGTGAGGCGGGTTAAGGTAGGGTATGTAGGAAGTGATTTGAAAAAAAATTATCCCTTAGGGCCTACGTCATCTGTGGGGATGCTGTGTGTACGGTTTTTTTGGGGAAAGGAAGGAAAGGAAGTTCTGGGTAGCAAAAATGTAGTGGGTAGGAATCTGCGATCAGTGTATCCAGGAGTGACGGAAGTGTCACTGCGGTTCAAGGTGATGGGTCGAGAGAGTCCGGCTTGATAGGTCTTCCTCAACCAGTCTTTCTTGATCTGGCGCGCCACGCAGTATGTGGGCAGACGCATTCGCTGCCAAGACCTAGATATGTAGCAGGGGTGTTGATTATACCAAGGTTCCCAGGGCAGCCGTACCCATAACCGACTCTCAAATTGTAAACACAAAACGAATCGAAGAAACGACCCGTTCTCATGAAGCCATGTGTGTCTGTCGAGTTTCACCACGTGCACCTGTGCACCGGGATCAATATTGCTACTCGTAGATCCTAAAAGCGACCTCCGTGGTCAAGGGGTAAGGCTCTTGACTCGCAATCCGAAGTTCGCGGATAGTTCCCGGCATGCGCAAATAAATTTTATTTGATTAATTTATGTTGTTTCACAATTAATAAAATAAAATTAATATGTAGTATATTATGAGTGGAAGATAGATACTCTCAGTATGGCCCTGGTGTAATACCATCATTCAAAATTGAAACGTTGCTTGAAATAGCTTTAGCCGTGTTTGGTGACCAGATTCGAAGGTGACCAGGTACTTCTCCACCTTCCTCTTCCCCATCCTCACATCATTTATTTATTTATTTATTAAAGAATTTTATACTTTTAATTTAATTTAATTTCATACCCCAATTAATGATGCCATAGTCTCACTGGCTCCAGTCAGGAACAGTTTGGGCATTTGTGCGGTATTCACATAAAAAAGCTCCATTACAATACCTGTAGAACAGACTCAGCGTGCCTACATTGCGTTTGTGCTTTAGATATGGGAATCGCTTTGTTAACAACGGATTGTAAATCAGACCGACCTCCTTTGCACAAAACCATGTAGTTTTATCAAGTATTTTGGGGCTCTAGCCCAGAGGTGGCTACCAAATTCATTTTTTGGCTGTACTTGAGATTTGTACAGAGTTAGCAGCTGGTCACTATTAAAATGCAGTGATTATGAAATATTTTCAACATTTTACATGAGAAGTATGTTTATGAGATGTTAAACTTGATAAGTGAGACCTTACGCAGTGATATGATTTGATATATTATGATCTCAAGTAGTTAGAGAAATATGCAAGCATATTAATTTTATAGGTTAAGTTAATAAATAGACTGCGTTATTTGCTCTAAGGATAAATGACAATAAAATAAAATAAATTTTATTGTATAAAACATAGATAAGGTTTGCAAGACCTTACTTCACGTTATTATCTTAAATTTAATAGAAAAACAGAATAATATAAAACCTACTATAAAATTTACACATCTGGCCCTGTGGAAAATCATTTTCAAAAAAACTACAGATAATTTCTGACTTTTTAACAAAGAAATATTACACCAAATGAAATAAATACTTCTTTTAAGCCACTTTATGTTCCCTAACTCCCCATGTAACCCTCACCTTTCCTTTACTCCGCACCTTCCCTCTTCCTACACATCCATCAACCAGTCTATGATGTTCTCTCCATCTCCCATATGCTTTTTCTCTCAACTTTGTTTACCTGATATTGTTTCTCTGAATTATGATTTAGTTTATATATTATTGTCCGGATGAAGGTTGAGTCCAACCGAAACCAGTCGACCAATAAAATTCAAAATAAAGTGGTTTAAATCTAAGCATTTGTTTCATTAGGTATAATGTCAAGATACAAAGTGTTTGCTTTCTTAGATATATATATATATATGTAGTATACTTGTTAGGGACATAAAAATAACCTCATTTAACATAGGCGGATAGATTATGATACCAGAGATTAGCTTAAAAAAGTGTTTACCTAAAAATGTTTTGCTGCGGGCTTCTAAGGTGTTGAAATCGAGCATCCCTGTTAAGAACAAGGATGGATACAGGAATAGATAGTATATTCCGTATAGTAGTATCTATATTCCTTCATATACAGGTAACGCATAAACCTTTATATATTTTATACTTTTGTTATTCGGCGGTACATCCTCTCTGCGCACCCTTTGGGGCCACGTATATATAGTTATATGTTATTTAAGTACGTTTAATGTATTTTCACTAAGCCGACTGTATATTGTGTAGTTTATCAGAAGGCCTACATTCTTGGGTTACGAATAACCTGACAATATTTGAAAATCTCTTACTACCACCACATTAATATTTTGATTATGTCGTGATGGAGGATTTAACCAGTCGAGGAATTGGGTCGCTTGGGTAGGACCCAAACGCGATGCCAACTCGGCCACTGACCGGTCAACTGTCATGAAACCGATCTAGACGAACAAACAATTAAAAATTTCCAAATGCCTTACAGTTTTTTTCGTAGTTTATTTTTCATATGCCGCCACCCCGGGAACCATTTATTACATAACGAACACCTCTACCATTGTCATCCCAAACTATGTTTAAGTGCCCGGTGTACATAAGGTGTGGTTTGTCTGAGTCTTGGCGGCGGATGCGTCTGCTCAACAGCTGCTTGATGACTTCTCCAGCAGGACTCTCATTCATAGGCCCGTCCCCCTTAGACTCACTGACCTCCAGATTCTTACTCACCTCTTTTACTCTTTTCCTTACCAGAACTTTCTCCGCTTCCTTTCTTAAAAAGACCCTCCACACAGCATAACTTTTTTTATTTTTTTCATAGTGAATACCTCACAAGAGTCCCAACTGCTCCCGTCTGGAGCCAGTGAGACTATGGCATCCCCAATTGGGGTATGTTATGAGGCTGAAGGTAAGTGGGAAATGGAAGGAGACGAGGCAGAGGAAGGTGGGGAAGTACCTGGCTATTTAGATCTAATCACTAAACACGGCTAAAGCTATTTCAAGAAACGTTTCATTTCTGAATGGTGGTCTTACACCATATTATAATATATGTATTATTTTAAATAATTAATTGTGAAATAACACAAATCAATTAAATAAAATTTATTTTCGCACGCCGGGTTCGAACACGCGACCTTCGTATTTGCAATCCAACGCCCTACCGCTGGACTACGCCGTCAAAGATGTATCTAAAGATGACAGAAGCTCTGAGGGGAATTATTTTCCTCAGAGCCCCCTACATGGAGCTAATTTAGAAAAAAACCGCACACTATTATAATCTATCCACCAGGAGAACATCAGATATAAAGAGGTTATGATTAACAAGATTGTATCTTTTAACAAGCGTAATTCACGATGATTATCTTGTCATGCGTGACCTTACGCAGTTTGATGAATTGACAGATTGTCCAGGAGCACATGAGGCAGGAGGGGTGTGGGGTTCATGACGATGTTATTAGCCGTTGACGTATCAACCAATGCAGATTTCTCCGCACGTTGGTTGTTCTTGAATGAAACTAACAAACCGGTTCGCAAGCGGAGGCGGAAGTGCCCGACGAATGTTGCACTATTAGGCTTGAATTCTAAAACGAACACGAATACGCTTATGATATTATTTTATAATAAATTAAAGAATTTTTGATACGGTAAATAAAACAAATGATATTTTAGATTTAAAAGCAACAGCCAGCCTAATGAAAAACCAGATGAACATTAGAAGTTTAGAAAATAATTTCGATAAATTTCTTGTGCTTGACTGAATAATATTATCTGAAACTCATTTCCAAGTCAGGAAGAACGATTTTAGATCCGCTTGTAAAGGCCCAGAAATCCATTATTAGAGTCATTATGCGTAAACCCTACAGGTTCTCAAGCGACGAACTCTACAAAAAATTTAACGTTCTTGATGTTCGTCAAAACTTCATAAAAAAGATTATTATCCATGTACATAAAAATATAGAAAATTTTAATAAAATTGATCACAAATACAATACAAGAAGTCACAACACAACAGAAAGGATCTCTTGGTCCCAGGGAGCAAAACGGCAAAGTATCAAAAGACGTATGCGTATCTGGGACCGAAATTATACAATAAAATCCCCCCAGACTTAAATATTAAAAATTGCAAAATGTCTTGCATTGGTTCAATAATAACTAAATGGTTGATTGGCTTGGGTAGGGAGGAGTCTGAAAAACTAATATGTAATGTGACTTAAAACTATACATGGTTACCTATGAATGGCACATGTAGTAAAAACTCAGTATAAATAAGTATTAATTTAAAAAATTAATAATTATTTAAATTGCATTTGGCACTTTACAAACTTTGGTTCCTTAGAACAGGCAATCTGCCTAGCTAGGAACTAATATCGACCTAAAACAACGTAATAACACTTGTATTCATTTGAAATATATTCTCTTATTATGTAATATTATTTCTGTTATTTTGGCTTTAAATGTATCAAATGTAAATAAATAAATAAATAAATAAGTGAAATTAAGATGGCCTTACCAGAGAATACCGGAAAATGGTCCTTTTTAAATCAAATTCCAGGCGTATTGACTCTTTTTTACAAAAGAACTTAAGTTGATTTTGAAAGATTATTATTTTACCTGGTACACGCAGTTTTAAAATTTTGAAAAACTAAGTGTATTTTTAATATACTAAGGTTATACCGTTTGCAGATTTGTTCAATTTTCAAACCATAGATTCTATTAAACAACACAAATTTCAAATCATATAATCATCATACAGAAAAATAAATCAATACATAATCTAGTCAACACAGTTTTCAGGATTTTAATTTTAGTTAAATTAAAATCATTAAAAAATAAATCCGAGAACTTGTTTTCTGACAAAAATACATCAGTTTTTCTATTTATTTGAGGTCTTACAAACTAAAATTAAAAAAAAAATTAACACGCTTTTTTTTTTAGACATTATTTAAAGATGATAAATACTTATGATCAAAAAATACTTACAAGAAGTACACGATATTTAATAATTTAAAATCGTGTGTTTTGAGAATTTTTATTGCTTACTTGAATGTAGGTATATATTAAAGCAAGTTTTGAATGAAATAAATCGATATTAAATTTTTAATTTAAAAAATTTGATGTGGGGAATAAACGACCTTTCCATTGAAACCTCCCTGTACAATTACAAGCATTTTTAAACTTTTATTTTCAGCCGCTGGTCAATCGCTCTTAACATGTACAGGGATTCTTATACTATGCAACTACGAATAAAATAAAAAGAATATTCGTATCAAGTATAAATGAAATCACGGTGAACTAAAGAGAACAGAAGTACAAAAGACACCATTGATAAATTATCTAATAAGATATAAGACGCTTTTGATCAATTTTTTTAAGGGCATGTAATTAATACAGAAAATAAATCTGGTGGGTTTTAATGACAGAACTTTAAATTGGCTAAAAAGCTATCTTCACAAAATAACACAAGTTGTAAAAATATACAGTAAATTATATCTACCCCTCACAAGTGAATAAGGAATACCACAAGGTACTGTAGTGGGTTCATTACTTTTTATCACGTAGTTAACGATATTTTTAAACAAAACCTAGGTGGAAGCATTATTTCTAACACGGGCGTCACGATCATAGGGTCAGGACTGGAATATTGTAAAAGAAAATTATAATAATGATTTGCAAATCCTAAAACACTGGTTCGAGACAAACCAGTATGAAACTATGCTCTCAAGTCTCAATTAAAGCAAAAAACAATTTCCCCCCTCAGCTCTCCCGCTGTCCCCTGGCTCGCGAAACTCCCCCCCCCCCTCTTCTCACGCATTCCCCCCGCCTTGAATCCCCAACCGACCTTCATGCACACCCCTCCCCCCAGCCTTTTTCCCGCCGCCTAACTCCATAAAATACTCCAATTTTTCCAACAACTCGCGTGACCTATTTTTTTTTTAATGCAAATTTCATAACGCCAGAGCTCACTATCCTATAACCATCCCGGGTATTCGCACATTATATTCCCAAAGTTTCATCGCAATCGGATGAACGGTATGGCCGCGCAAGGTACGAACAAACAAAAAAATGATGCTGTTTCAAACCTTTGAAACCCATGTAACCCCTTCAAGAAACATTTTCCTTGGTATATATAATGGTGTTGGGTTAGGTTAGGTTAGGTTAGGTTAGGCTAGGTTAGGTTTCGTTTAAAGTATTTAAGTATTTCGTTTGAGGCATACAAAAATGTGTTGAAGTCTAGAACGATTTATATTTTTCATTATAGCTATTGTTTTCCTGTTTTATAATTACACGTAGCTAGATTAGTAACATAGATAATCTGCTATGTACCACTGTTTACTTATTATTTCATGTAAAACTTGTTTAGGCGTATAAATAAATAAATAAAAATACATAGTTTACGACACCAAATACCCGATAAATATTACGATCTATTCGTTAGTGGTACAAACAGATATTTTGCTTTATGGTTAAATATATATAAATACTGATATTAAATACTGCAATGAATGTTCTTGGAAAAATCGTCAAAAAAACTATTGTACAATACACAAAATATTAGAATATCAAGTCAACTGTTTGAAAATCTTGCATAGCAAAACGTGAACAACATCATCTCGCCTCAATTTTTCCGCCCATCTCTATGCGAGAAGATGCAGCACGGCTTTAGAAGAAGAAGACGTAGAAGAAGAACTGGAGGTGGTGGGTGGAGAGGGAGGGAGGGCGTGGCTCCTACCTACTGGGGTCAATGCCCCCCCAATGTTTGGACAAGTAGTAGTAAGAGAATTAAGAATGGTACAAGCAAGAAGTGTAGTTATATTTGGTGGGTTTTGTACATTGATAGTACACATATATGAGCAAGTTTTCAATTTTTGATAAGAAAAACTCTCTTTTTAACTTTTTAAGGTTATACTCATCAATGTAATCTAATGTAATAGGTGTTCCATAAAAATAAAATCGGATATATCTATCCTAGACACTATCTAGGTAACACATACATTCTTTGAATACTTGTTTCCAATGAATTCCAATGAAAAAAGGTAGCTGCCAATAATGTAAAAAAAAACATTTGTCGATGATAATATTGCTAATTCTGAAACTTGAAATATGAAGTTGACAAATACGACAGTCTCATAATAGATCGCAAAGGCTGAATTGGATAAAGCGTATGTCCCGGTTAGACATGAGGTTCTGGGTTCGAGTCCCAGTTGCGACCATTTTCATTTTATTATTTTTCTTGTTCATTTTCGTATTTTAAAAATTAGATTATTGCTGTTATCTTCTTCAATGATATATTGAGTCAGTTTAGTTGAAAACTTGGCTTAAAATTGTGGCGATTAAGAAGAACCCTACTTGTTTCATTTGACGATTTTCACGACCAAATGCATATATTTATTTATTTATTAAGAAGTTCTTTTGAATACTAAATTAAATTATAAAGTGTGAATATATAAATTATTTTTTACAATAACTCTACACAGGAGCCCTGAGGAAAATAACTTTCCTCAGGTAGGTAAATATTGGGGATGCTGTGTGGAGGGTCTTTTTGTGGAAAGGGAGGAATAAACCTGAGTCTTGAACAGACCCATGTTGTAGGAGGAAGGAAACACAGAGGCTGGCAAATCGTGCCACAGCCGAGTTGTGGAACTCAAGAACGAGTCGTAGAAATAAGCCATTCTCATGTGACAAATTTCATCTGTGTACAAATGTTGGGCACGCGTTTGGCGTATTTCCCGACTGTGCTCCGGTGCATCTTCTATTGAAATACCGGTTGAACAAGAACAGCATTTCCACCAACGCACGCTTGTGCTCTAAAGATTCCAATCCGTTTGTTGAGATTCAAAGTATCTAAGATTACAGGGTACAGGAAACAAACTTACTAACCAACTAGTCATCACGCTGTTTCCCCGCAGGGGTAGGCAGGACTAACCGCTATTCAAATAGGTCTTGGCACACACTATTTGCCTTGCTCACGTTCACACATTGTCCCAAATATATTCAATCAATCCTAAACTTCAATTTAGTAGGCGGGTATGGGTACCGCCGCCCAGGGAAACATTTATTGGATAACCAATACCTCTGCCATAGGTCATCCCAAATGGTTCGCTATGTTTGGTGACTTAGCAAGGGTGCCCGGGTTCATGGGGTGATATTTGTCCGGGTATGGCGGCGGATGCATCTGCCCACCGATTGCGTGGAAGGCCATATCGGGAGAGACTGGTTGAGGGACATCTATCCGTGACCTCTCCAGACTCTCGACCGATGGATTCGTTCGTCCGTCATTCCTGGACTCACTAACCCATGAGATTCCTACCCACCCTCATAACTTTTTCCTTCCCAACACATCCTCTCCTTCCTTTCCTAAAAAGGACCCTCCACACAGCATGCAAAAAGATGACATTGGCTCCGAGGGTAATTATTTACTTCATGACCTCCTGTGTAAATCTATTATAAAAAAAACTCTTCTATTATTCTGACTATTGACATGGCCTGGCTCAAGAATCTGATTCACTTGATCGTGCCATGTGTACCTCGGGCGTCCCTGACTTTGCTCTACATGCCTAAAATAACTTATGACTTATAACTTTCGTATAACCCAATTTGGGAGGCGGTATGGGTCCGTCGCCCCGGGATTAATTTACTGGATAACCAATACCTCTGGCGTTGGTAACATATCTTTTTCCTTCCCAGAACTTCCTCTCCTCCCTTACTTATAAATATCCTTCGCACAACATCCCCAAAGGTGACAAAGATCTTGAGGGATTTATTTTCCGCAGGGTCTCTTGTGTGGAGCTATTATAATAAAATACACATATATATACATTTTGAAGAAACAGTACCAAAAAAACTGCTTTCCCTGTATCCACTTAAAAATCGTCCTTATAATCCTGTTCGATTTTATCCTCCATAATATTTTTTTTTCTTCTTGCTAATTAGATAATATGTATCATTGAAGAAGAAGAAAACAAGGATTATTTAAATTAAAATATTAAAATGAACAAGACACAGAAAAACAATAAAACATAATGGTCGCAACTGGGTCTCGAACCCAGATCTCAAGTCTTACCGGAACGGGCGCTCTAACCAATCAGCCATTGTGATCTCTTACGAGACTGTCGTATTTGCCAACTTCATATTTCAAATTTGTTTGATGTAAAAAACCTCGTGAAACGGGAACAATAAAAAGTAAATTATAAAGGTTATAAAACGTTTTTTATGTCATATTCACGTAAGTCACGAAAAAAGATAATCATAATCGTTCCAAAGGTCAATCCATTTAGTAAGTGATATTATAAATTATTACATGCATAATTAATACTTGTTAAATATTGGCCACTAGTTTTTTCCAATGGGTTAAATTGCATTCAGTCAGTTTATTATATAAGAAGGGACAACCGGCAATACAGGAAATTTGTCCTTTTTAAATCAAATTCTAGAAGTATTGACTCTTTTTTACAAAAAAACATAAATTAATTTTAAAAGATTGTTATTTTATATGGTAAACGCACTTTTAAACTTTTAAAGATTTGTTAAATTGTAACTAAATATTGTATTATACATACAACACAAATTTAAATTCAAATAATCATACAGCTAAATAAATCAATACATAATATAGTAAAGACAGTCTTCAGAATTTAAATTTTAGTTCAATTAAAACCATTAAAAAATAAATCCGAGAACGTGTTTTGTGACGAAAATATCTCAGTTTGTCTATTTATTTAAGATCTTACAAACTAAAATATTTCAGATTTTTTTACACACTTATTTTGTTTAGACATTATTGAAAAATCATAAATACTTATGATCTAAAAATACTTACAAGAAGTACACGATATTTAATGATTTATCATCGTGCGTTTGAGAATTTTTATTGCTTTAAAAATTGAAATTAAAGATTGAATGTAGGTATATATTAAAGCACATTTTGAATGAAATAAATCGATATTAAATTTTTAGTTTAAATAGAATTAATTTAGTTAAAATAATTTTCTTGGACATCGATCGTTCAGTTGATGGGATAGATATCGTTAATCACTAAGATTTAAGATGTTGATGAAAAAACTGCTCACAATAAATTAAACATTATTTATACGTGTTTTTGTTTCACATTAAAATCTTATATATTAAAATAAATGTTTGTTTGTTTGTTCGTATTTTATGCGCTGCAATGCCAGTCATCGCAATCGGTGAAAGGTATGGCAGCGCAAAAAATAACTAACAAACGAACACATTTAAATTTTCTATAAAAGATTTATACCGTTGAAATTCATTGAAATTAGATTCATTTAGTTATGAAAAGAAAAACTGCGAGAATGTCAACCGTGTACAATACATGCACTACAATATTGATTTGTTTTTATGTATCGTTTATAGAAAACAAAACTACGAAATGATGAATTAATTAAAAAATATGATACTGTATTTAAATTAGGCAATAAAAATAAAGGAGAGAGGACCAATTAGCACTTATTATAACAAAAAAATCTATAAATAAACAACTTTACACGCTTTGAGTAAGAACATTGTACAAATAAACAAATTATCGTCTAGACATCTATTTTCGTTAAAAAACAACAATAAATAATATCGATAATGTATTGGAATGTCGGTACACGATGCATGTAGTTATTACTTATAACCTTGTATTGTTTAGGCCAGTGGTTCCCAAACGTTTTTGCCCTCGGATTCATAGTCAAAATTTGCCCACGGACCCCCGGGGCGGGAGGGGGGAGGGGGTAATGGGGCGTAATTTTCTAAGGGAACAAATATATTAAGGATCAATAACACATCGTCGCTCTAGTTCGTTTTTGTCTAACAGACCATTTTTCGTAAACTTGAGTTAAGAATGCATTTGATCTCTAAAAGCCTTTATTTATACGATAATCGATCAAAAAAAAAATTGCAAAAGATTATTTAAGGGGTTTTTTTTTTATTGTTAAAAAGAAAGACAAACATTCCCGGGTTACGAATAACCCAACAACATTTGAAAATCTCGTACTACCACCACACTAAGCGGAAGATGTTGCTTGTGTTGTGATGGAGGACTTAGCCAGCCGAGGAATCGAACACGGAACGCTGACCGGTCAAAACGCACTTTATCTTACGTCCTCCAAAATTTATGTGCTTTTATCGTAAAAAAGCGCTATTTCTCCCGATTTTCGTTTTGGTCTGTTGGATAAAAATGAGGTGAAGCGACGACATATTTACAGAGTGGAAAAAAGAGTTCATTTTAAGAGTAAAAGACTTGTCAGTGGCTGAGTAAGCATCGCGTTTGGGTGGCGTATTAGATTCCTTAGCTGGCTAAGTCCTTCAACACAACACAAGCAACGTGTTCCGCTTACTGTGGTGGTAGTATAAGATTTTAAAGTATTGCCAAGTTATTGGTAACCTGGGAATGTTAGTCTTTCCTTTTTACAAAAATAAATAAAAATATACGAGTGAAAAGGTGCCAAAAATAAGTTTGCTGTCGTTAAAAACGTGATTAATTTATACTCTTTGTGTGAATACCGCAATAGTCCTAACTGTCCGAAGTCATAGACTATGGTAACCAATATTCAACGCAAATAATAAAAAATAATCATTGTTATTTATTATAACTTCCATATTAATAAAAATGTGTCATAAGTCATAATATGTAATAAACCTTGCGCGGATCCCTGACGTTGTTCAGGGACCCCAAATCAATTTAAATTTTCCACGGACCCCCTGAATGATCCCGAGGACCACTAACGGTCCGTAAGGACCACTTTGGGAACCACTGGTATTTTTCTAACTATGAAACATGATATACAACCCCAAAGAAGACGAATTTTTTTGCATTAACTCCACACATAATAACACCGTTAATAATTTCCCTCAGGGCCTGTGTCATATTTAGGGATGCTGTGGGGAGAGTCTTTTTTGTGGAAAGGAAGGAATGAACCTGGTTCTGGAATAGATCCATGAAGCATGAGCTGCTGAATTCAAAAACAAGTTTAGCAGCTAGAAACAACCCATCAACTGAACCAACTGAGTACAAATGTTGGGCGCGCTTTTGTGGTATTTTCCGACTGTTCACCGGAAGGAATCAATGACGCGAATCAATCGGAACATCTTCCACTGAAAAACCAGTAGAACAAGGACGACACTCTAAAGATTGCAATTCGTTTGTTAAGATAGAAGAATTTATGAGACGGACGGTTTTTGCACAGTCGAGAGTTTTTTTCAGATATTTTAGGGCTTCAGACCAGATATGGTTGTTGACATCAACAGTGGGGCGTACTTGCGATTTGTGCAGGTTTAGCAGTTGTGTACTATTAAAGTATCTACGGGCCCTGTACAGTACGTCCACATGGAAAAAAATATTTTTCGAAAAAACGATAATTTTAATAGTAAAAACGGGACTGAAGTTCTTACGAACAAATTAACATGGTACGTTTTTAGATTTTCACGGCCAAAAGCATTTTCGTTGTTTGTTTTTGGGGTGTTATGCCGTGTTGTGCTACCTCCTTCTTTAGCCGACGTTTCGGACAGCGTTGCAGTGTCCATCATCAGGGCAGATACGTCGATGTGATCTGCCGGATCTGCCCTAAAGATCTGGCTAAAGAAAGAGGTAGCACAACACGGCATAACACCCCAAAAACAAACAACGAAAATTAACAGGGTTTCAATGTTTATTAGCGGGAACATATAAGAATAATTTGTTGGTATAAGTAATTTCGTACGTATACCAACAAATTATTCTTACATTTTCCCGCCAATAATTATTGAAACACTGTTAATTTGTTCGTAAGAACTTCAGTCCCGTTTTTAACCGTTTTTACTATTAAAATGATCGTTTTTTCGAATAACATTTTTCTCCGTGCAGCTTCTCAAAGGTCAACTAAATAATCACTTTCCTCCACTCCGGAAATCGAACCCGTGACCTTTGTATTAAACGATCCACGATCTTAACTACCAATATAATTCATAATTTATAGATTTTAGAACACATCAACGCCTTAGAGATCTCATTACTGTGTCAATACCCATAAATGTTTAACAAGCAATACAAGTAATTTATCGCAAGGTTTTTCGCAGTTTGCGGCTCGATTTATGAATATAAATCATTCGGTGTTGATTTCAATGATTTCTGAATCATAATTCCGGACTGATAGAGTCATAATATGACCATAAAGAATGGACGATAATTGGCGGAATATAGAAAAAAAAATGTTAAAAAAACCCGTTTGATCACTGCGTTTATAATGTAGTGACATTTAGCGTTTTTTTATCGAATTCTTTAACAAGTTTAACCCTGCAACTGCCAATTATTTTTAAAATAATAATTGTGTTATAGATACGTATGATATGTATAAATAAAAGCAGCTACACTTACTTTGCCATACTTACAACTGGCATTATAATTATAACAAGGTATTGCAACAATGTATTGTTGTTAATATGCAATATAGTGTGCTGCGTTCACTTAATAACATGGATTATTACGTGGTGTTAAAGGACATACTTGACTTACTTCAATCACGGATTCCTGAAAGTATTTGGAGTAAAAAATGTGCATAAAATTTTGGTCTCCGGTAATTTTTTTGGTGATTTTTTTTTTCATCAAAATTAAACAAAAAAAAATCTGCATGACGTCACTTGTCACTCAGTCGAGTAACCTCCCACCTCTTACGCCGCCCCCAATTGTCCAACATACACTATTTTTTTATCTTTTTAAAAACCTTTAACCTCGCGAACAAAAATAAACTGAGAACATCTTCGTCCCACTTGCTACTCACTTGTCCCACTTGTGAAGTTGGGATTCTGGGCCGTACCTAATTACATCAAATAAATAAAACAACTATGGATAATTCTTAACCCTTCGCGGGCATAGCAGATTCTGTATTAACAAATGTAAATTAATAATTTCTTCAATCTTTGTAAAATTGCTTTGTGGCATCATTTTAATTAAATGAAACAAATTACTTTGTGTCACATGTTATAATATCTACATGTTTCAAAACCGACGGTTTCTTCGCAAGGATAATAACATTTTGGTATTTGTAGTAGTGTGTGTGTATTAATTACAGTACTTATTACAGTAATTATTAATCCTTAATAGGATTTCATTTACAGACAATAAATACCAGGCCTGTTAGCTGGGCTGCGTGTGACGGTTATTTATCAATAAAAACACTTTAGTAAAACAAGTCAGATATATTTACAAGAATACCAATTTTAACAATTAATTAAAAGCGCAACTATTGTAGGGGAAATAGTCACTTTCCAGGAACGTTGAAACCAGAATGAATTTCGCAAATCATGCTTTGATACCGTTATCGATGATACTAAATGTGTATGGCTGTTAGCTACAACATGAATAAAAATAACAAAAGAAACAAACAAGTATATCTAGACAAAAAGAACAATAGACAAACATATTAAAGATAGGTGATTAATTACCTAAAAATATCATAAAAAACAATTATACGATAATAAACTCGTATATAATGAAATATAAAAATTATTTTAGAATATATTGATTATAGTGGTTTTCGCAAAGTAATTTTTCTCATTTAAGTAAATAAATAGCTCTCTGAGGAACAAAATCTCCAAAACTATTCAATTATGCGAAAGACCATATACAACACGTGATATTAACTGAAAAAAAATACCTTGGAGTTATATTTGATGAAAAACTAGAATTTGTACACCACATAAATCACATTACTAACAATAGTATGAAATTATTAGAATTTTTACTGAAAACCATAGATAAAAACCATAAAAACCATAAA
The DNA here is from genome assembly GCA_951813805.1 of Limnephilus auricula. Classification (NCBI taxonomy): domain Eukaryota; kingdom Metazoa; phylum Arthropoda; class Insecta; order Trichoptera; family Limnephilidae; genus Limnephilus; species Limnephilus auricula. The sequence continues at coordinate 9,298,029 of OX638409.1, read as the reverse complement.
AACCATAAAAACCATAAAAACCATAAAAACCATAAAAACCGTAAAAACCATAAAAACCACTTTGTCATGAAAAATGTATTTATTTCATTAGTTCGTCGACAATTAGAGCATAATTACGTCATTTGCTCACCTCACAAAAAAATCTCGAAAGAATTCATTTTCTAAGATTTAATATTTGTAATTTAAATATTCCCTTAAAACGAATTAACTACACTTTTTTGTTTATTTATTTATTTATTTAGGCAAATTAACAGATTATTTACAATTATTACAATAAACTTAATAATAAAAATAAAATCCATAAACAGATTTTCACAAAACTTTAATTTGTAATATTAAATACCTTAACACACACTTGAGGATCGGCGAAGGATAGACGATATTTGTTTCTTTTTCAAAGTTATATATTCTGAGTTCGATTGTTGCGAACTCTTAAGGGCGCGCTACCCCGCTCAAAAAGAAGAAGATTGAGAGATACGACAATACGAATGAATGAGCGAGAGCGCTAAAATTAAAAACCATAAAATTCATGCGAAAGTTGTGAAAATGTTTAATAAAAGACGACTCGTTTAAAAAAAGAGCAAAAATCTCGCGGGGGCTGTGTCAAGTAGAATTTAAAGAAACATTGCGAATTTTTTCATACATATAACTTGTAAAATAACAGAAAAAACGTGTAAATAATAATTTTCCGAGCATACTTTGAGATTTATTTCTATCGAGGGAATTTCAAATAATTACCGTTTCGGCGTGGGGAATATGTAGATAGATATTATCTTAAAGAATAGCATATATTTTTTTAAGAACTTAAAAACTTCAAACGTTTAAGGAAAACATATAAGAAATCCTCAATTTAAGAGTACCTACTCGACTCACCAGGCATAAGGATCAATTTCAAATTTCAATTAATAAATCATGTAGCATACTCGCCAATTCATCTAACCCATAGTTTAGCAAACAAATATACAAATGATATCGAAATTTTTAATATAACTATTATTTTAGTAAATTAAAGTTTTATTTCTGATAATTTTATTATTGGTATTTTTTCACTGTAAACCACTTTGATGTAAGAAATATTTTTTTTGCAACTTATTGTTTATTACTAAACCCTGTGTAAAAAAATGTAAACATCATGTACCTACCCGACGTAGAAACCCCAATAGGCGTATACAAGAGTAATTAAATAAATCAATAAATTTATTACTAATTAATTTTACAAAATCGAGTACTTTAGTAGACAACGGGTTAGTTGTTTTACTATTAAAGAATAATTGAAAGTTAAATAATTTATTTAAAAAATACGATCAATTCCGGACTTACAATGTTATTATTTATTTAATTATAAACTGTTTTAATGATTATAATTTGTCACGCAGTGTGATTAAAATAAATTTAGTTTCAATCAAGTGTTGATGTTTACAAAATAGATTTTAATATCGAAGGTTACATAGGAGGTTTAATTTTTGTTTTAAAAAAAAACCTGCAAACTTATTAGTTAATTTTAGAACTGAAAATCCTTGGCATATATATTTAATCGTTATTAAATCATAATTGTAATAAAATGTTCATAGTACATTTTTTTCATAAAATTTATTCAAATCACTATCAAAATACATTTTTGCTATGTGTAAACCGCACAAAAGTCCCAACTGCTCCTAACTATCAGGAGCCAGTGGGACTTTGGCAACCCCAATTGGGGGGTATGTTGTGAAAGTTGTTGGAAAGAGAAGGAAATGGAGAAAAATAATGTGAATTATCAATACTTAAAACAGTGGGTAGTAAATTAATTATAATTGTTCAGTGTTGTGTTGTCCTATTTGCCATATTTAATTTCATTTTCTATCTGTCGTTTTATATTTAAATGCATCTTGATTAATTTCCGTCTATGGACTCTTTTACGCCTGTGTCACATTTCTCATTTTTTGAGGCGGGAATGGGTACCGCCACCCGGGAACCATTTATTGTATAACCAACACTTCTGCCATAGATCACCCTAAGTGGTTCGCTACGTTTGATGACGTACCAGGGGTGCCCGGATTCATGGGGTGAGGTATGTCTAGGTATTGGCGGCACATGATCTGAACACACTGAACCCCAGATTCCTACTCACCTCTCATACCTTTTCCTTCCCAGAACTTCTTTTCTTTAAAAGTACCCTCCACACAGCATCCCCAAATATGACATAGGCCCTGAGGGAAATTATATTGATTTGAAATTTAAATTTTAAACGAGTTTAGTTGTAAACTGGTCTTTTTTCAATTGCCTCGTGAGAGGAGGCAGTAATGAGTAAGAAACTCAGATGGTTTGGGCATGTAAAGCGAATGAACGAAGAAAGGAGTGTAAAGAGAATATGTGAAGCAAATGTGAATAGTTGTAGAAGTCTGGATGTCCGAGTAAGACATGGCACGATCAAGACAGAATAATATAAGAGTATGTATTAGAACGATGTACGAATGTGAATGAGGCAAAGAGTCTTGGCCAATACCGAGTTGTTTGACGGTCCGGCCTCTCTGGCTACCCCTGCGGTAAACCATTTATGTAAGCTAAATGGTTGTTTACCAGTTTGGAAAAAATTAAATATGTTATTAGAAATATCGACGGCCAGCATTGTCGAGCGGTAAGGCTCTTTACTCCCAATACGAAGGTCGCGGGTTCGAACCCGGCGCGTGCGCAAATAAATTTCATTTGATTGATTTATGTTACTTCATAATTAATTAATAAAAATAATATTTCGTATATTAGCGGCACGTTCCAGAGTGGAAGATACTCTCGGTATCGTCCTGGTGTAAGACCACCATTCAGAATTGAAACGTTGGTTGAAATGGCTTTAGTCGTGTTTGGTGACAAGATTTGAATAGCCAGGTACTTCCCAACTCTTCCTCTTCCCCATCTTCTTCCTGTCTTCACTAACTCACAACATAAACTCATAACATAAAACTAACTAACAACTAACTCATAACATAAAATATTCGGGGATGCCATAGTCTCACTGGCTCCAGACGGGAGAAGGTGGGACTCATTATTCATATAATTTTTTTTTTTTTTTTAATAATGTCGATAGAAATTCAGAAAATGGGATCTCAAGGAAATGTTGGGATGAACACCCACCACCCACGAGCAATGAGCAGTGAACACGCTCGTGTCGCAACGACCGTGTAGGAGAGATACAAGAGTTCACTTGCCAACATTATGTTTTTACGCTTGTACGAAGTTGCCTAATTTTCTTACGTTGATGCAGTGCCTCTCAATCTGTGCGAGGTAAGAAAAAAGTTAAATATCAATGAGTTAATTATTTGTATTTCTTCTCAGTGTGTAACAATGCGTAGACATTTTATTTCACATTTACATTTATTAATTTTTTAAATTATTTATCTGTTACCGGTTTTGACACGTCCGTATCATTCACTAGTAATCTTTATTTATTTATTTTTTTACAATGGATACATTTAAATAGCATAAATAATGGTAATAATATTGCATAATAACAGAATATGTTTAAAATGTGCATTAGTGTTATTACGTTTTGTTAGGTCGATGTTAGTCCTTCATATCTTCATCTGTAGACATGAATGATACCCAGCTACACCACCGGTTGAGTTTGGTCGCATGTACTAAGAAATGCAATAAAAATTATAAAAACAGATTCGCTCTAAAGTTTCGGAAAATAATAAAAATATTCTAGCGAAGGCGAAAACCTTTTAAAAATAAAAACAAACACCATGGCCAAAACGTTATTTCCGTCCGAAAAACACCTGAATTACTCGTCATATGGCGCCTTTTTTTAAATTAGCTCCACACAGAAGGCCCTGGGGTAAAAATTCTCTTAGGACCTATGACATCTTTAAAGATGCTGTGTGGAGAGTTTTTTAAGGGAAAGGAAGGAGAGAAAGTTCTGGGAAGGAAAAAGGTTTGAGGGTGGGTAGGAATCTGGGAATAAGTATGTCCAGGAGTGATAGACGTGTGAAGCTATCCCTCCCACTGCGGTGCAAGGCGATGCCGAGAGTCCGGCTTTAGAGATCATAAGGTCACCCTCAACCAGTCTCTCCCGACCCGGCCTGCCACGCAGATGGTCAGCTAATTTTGTACAAATAGTTATTTAAATTTATTATCATTCGCCTCGCCTGATCAAGCCGTGCGCATCGACGTCCGCTCCCCTCCGCGTTTGGCGCGTCACTGGTATTTCAAAATACTGACTAAAAAATTTCATGCATTGGCTATGAGAGGAAGAGAGAAAGAAAATTTCCGCGCGCACTGCTCTCTCTTGCTTCTACAGTGAGCTCGTTCACATCGCAACGCATTTCAATTTCCTTTACACATTCGCCAACTTACCCTCCAAGTCAAGCGTGCGTAAAGAAGTATTTACTTTTAAAAAAATCCGCAGCTTTGAGTTTGAGAGCCCATGGCTTCGGGTTGGTGCGAGTGTAATAATTGGTCGATACTCGCAGTTTATGACTGGTGTAGGTAAGTACTAGGTAGGTACAGGTAGTATAGTCAGGTTGGTTGATGGTGGCGAACAATACCCGTGGTGACGTAACAGCGGACCACGTGGTACAGCGGGTGTGTCAGGACTGCGCGTGCGCTGCGCCCAACCCAGGCACTGTTTATCACTATTTGTTTATAAATATACAATAAAACAGTTTTGTTTATTAAACATCTCTGGCTTCCTTGCAAGGAAGGTAATAAGAAATGTTTCGTGGTCTAATTTTATAGATTCAGAACATTTGTGCTGTCGGGTGTTCTGGATTTTGTAACCACAAAACTTTTTTTAAAATTTTGTTTTAAAGAGTTTTAATTTTCAATGTACTATCGTTACGGGAAGGGGAGAACAGTGGGCGGGGTCAATATCACACGGGAACACAGTCAGAAGGGGAGATTTGCAGGGTGCTATTATTTTGTTAACTAAATTAATTTTTGATTTAATTTTTTTGGTTATTTCTTTTTTTTTTTAAATTTTAACATCATGTATATTATCGAGCTTTTGGAGCTTTCTTTGCCATATTCCCTTATTAGGAGACAACGTTTCAAAATGATTATTCCACATACGAAAATTATTTTTTGGCAGTAATCTTCAGCATCTGGAGTCCAGTCATACATGATTCCATTCACACATGCTTCGTTTGCCAACAAATCTGCCTCTTCATTCCTATGTATTCCCATGAATCCATTGTAAATATATGAATACACCTTTCTGCTGTAGCTGCACTATTTGCTCTACAACAGTGTAGGTTATTTTTCTATAGGCTTCGAAATACTTTTAATATGTTAAAGCGCACTTTTAGAATCACTTAATATTAGGTCCTTACCTACGAAATTGGCGTTTTCCCATACTGACAACATTGATCTCAAATATCTTCTCTTTGGTTAGGAATTCCAAATTCAAATATATACAGTTATTTACTCATGTATTTGTGTTTCGAAAATTATAATTAGATTGTTTTTTCCTTAATTGTTTTTTTTCTTTGCGTCACCAAACGCTCACAAGTAACTTTTTTGGAGTCAATTTTCGCTTGGGGCATTGTGGTTTGGCTGGTTCGGCAGGGTTCAGCCATTGCGATAAGCGCTTCCAATTATCGTACAGGATCCACTTTTCATCACAGGTAATGATTCGATTTAAAATCCCGCCATTATTCTGCCAGTTGAGTAATGCAGCGCAGCAGTCTACGCGCGTTTGTTGATTTTCTTCACTCAATTCGTGAGGTACCCACCTTTCAAGCTTTTTCACTTCCCAATTTGCTTCAAGTGGATTAAAACAGTTTTATCACTAACACCGCAGCCTGCAGCTAACTCGGACGTGGTTTCCACAATAGCCTTCAATTCTTCATTATCATCTTTGGTCTCCGGCCGTTCACGGGGCTTGTTCTGCATGTCGAAATTTCCAGAACGAAAACGTTGGAACCAAAAGCGCACTGTGTTTTCTTTTGAGGCACCGTCGCCATACACATCATTAATCCTTCGAGCCGTTTCTGAAGCACTGGTGCCACGGTGGAACTCATACTCGTAAATAACGCGATATTTCAAGTTTTCCATTTTGTAAACTAAGTGACGCTAAGAAAAAAAACATTTAAGGAAAAAACAAATCAATTATAATTTTCGAAACACAAATACATGAGTAAATAGCTGTATAAATTTGAATTTGGAATTCCTAACCAAAGAGAAGATATTTGAGATCAAAGTTGCCAGTATGGCAAAACGCCAATTTCACATGTAAGGACCTAATATTTTTAATTGCATATTCCACCGCGTCTTTGATAGCTATACAGTAATCATACAAAACGTTTTTAGTGATAGTTGCAAGAAAATAAGTTAACTTAATTTCCTAACAAAGTCTATGTAAGTATTTCATTTTTTTATAAATGAAATATAGTTTCTCAATAATTCGTAGAAAATGATGTACGTCTCCAGTCAAAGTTTTCAAAGGAGATGTTAAAGTTGCATGATTATGAGTTATCCGGTCACCAGAAATGTGTACCAACATTAACTTTGGTAACCCGTGCTTAAAATCCAGGCCTGCGTGTAAAACTATGCGTGAGCGGACCTTGACATTGGCCAATCATGGAGCATAACATTAAACAAAATAATGGGATGGATGTATACCCGAACCGTGGGTACCAAGCAACACCGAACACCCATACCTCCACAGGCAATACCAACTTACCAAGTGTACAGTGAACAAGCTTCTAGGTAGGTATCCAATGCCTGTGTATGTAGGTACCGCCTATAGCAAGTGAATAAATTACTAAGCATAGGGGAGAACATTTTAGTATTAACCACTCGAGCGCTTTTTGCCACATTATGGCACTATTTCCAAAACCTCGGAGTGCTTTATTGCCAAAATGTGGCAAATTTTCAATTTTTTTTTTATTATTAAAACGACTATATAATATATTGTACATTCAAAATATAACAAAATAAATATTCTCTAGGTTCTTTAAAATGTTTTAAGGTTAAAGATTTAATTATATATTTTTTATAAATCCTACAAATATAAATATGATAATAGAAAAAAGATAGGGTAATTCATTGGCTACATAGAACTATAATCAGTTTGTATGTCTCAATATTCAATTTCTACGGTATGATTTTTTTAATGTGGGCGGAAAAATTTCCTTTAGCAATCCGAGAAAATATATTTTAATTGCTATGTCGCTCCAGTGGTTAAGAGGAACAGGTGTGAGCCAACTCAAATTGGATTTGAGGCCAAAATACTCAACCAAATTGAAGATTTAATAATTTGTTTTTAATATGTATAAAATATCTAAATATCAAATATCATGGACCCCACATCTAAAAATAATTCACAAAAATACACACATTCCCCCTTACTTATAATCGTAGTATAACTAATACGCGTCGTATTTTTTTATATTTTTTTATAGTGAACACCTCACAAGAGTCCCAACTGCTCCCGTCTGGAGCCTGTGCGACTTTGGCATCCCCAATTGGGGTATGAGGCTGAGGCTGAAGGTAAGTTGGGAAGGGAAGGGGACGAAGAAGACGTAGGTGGGGAAATACCTGGCTATTCAGATCTAGTCACTAAACATGGCTAAAGCCATTTCAAGCAATGTTTCAATTCTGAATGGTGGTCTTACACCAGGGCGATACTAAGAGTATCTTCCACTCTGGAACGTGGCGCAAATATACTACATATTTTTTTTATAATTAATTGTGAAATAACACAAATCAATTAAATAAAATTTATTTGCGCACGCCGCGTTCAAACCCGCGGCCTTCGGAATGGAAGTCTAACGCCCTACGACTACGCCGGCCGTCAAAAGCGTTATGTTACGTCGTAACAGTGAAAAACTTGGCTTATTATCACTGTGTGCGTATGGTTAAAACGGCTTTAAACCAGGTTTAAAGCCTACTTTACGAAACCAAGGATGATCCGGCGGATACCAAGATTATAATTAAGGGGGAACATCTTTAAATATTTTGACAATCACTGTCTGACTAAAACAATTGGACACAGAATTCGACACGATAGTCCTTCCGTAATGTCGGCTAGGTAGAACTTATATGCTTTTACCTAAATATATATTCACTCACTCAAAAGAAAAACAACATAACATAAAATGCTGACATCGTAAATTACTGCTACGAACGTCTAAGTTTAAAAAAATAACAGACCTTGCTATACATAATGACATATTACCGATTACAGCCGAATCCGGTCACCTTCCATAATAAGCGCATAAATTTTTAAGCGCCCTTGAGGTGATTTTCTCACGAAAATGGCGCTATAAAAATCATCCAAACATTATTATTATTATTAATTAAAACATATTTCTCTTTCTGCGATCTTTAACTTATCAGACTATTGTTAACTCTAAGCAGTTAACTTAACAAAAGAAAAAGAAACCGTCTGCTTAATAGAAGACATGAATCTTTTAATTATGTCAAATAAAAAAAGATCCACAAAGTAACGTTGCTTCATGGACTCTTAGCACCACGAAAGTATCGATAAGAATCAACTTTATCCAAAAATAATTTATTTCCCACCCACACACGTATTGAACATGTTTAGTCAAAAACAAAAACACTACACCATTCCATAATCTGTCACTCAACAATCATATACCCTTAAATACACTAAACTACAATCGTTTCACACGTAAAACATTGCAAAACCACAAAAGTATACAATAAAACTGATATTATAAAACTAAAGGACATACCACATGATAAATTTGAAGATTATCTCCCACAACCATTCCACAACACATGTGAATTCCTAGTGTGGGGGACAACACACAATATCTTTATTATATTAATGTGTAAAAAATAATAAATAAATTTTATATCTACATTTATAAAAAATAAATAAATGAAGTAGCATATATCCGTACTAGATGTATGCCGCACATTTTGACTAAAAAATAATTATTCAGGTGGGTTGGATATTTTGGTCTCAAATCCAAATTTGAGTTTTATGTGAAAAAGGCCGCGGCTCCTCTTAAGTCGAATACAATTTTTTTGTTTTGGACGATTGACTCCTCAGAATCATAATAATTTATTAAATCAATTTTAAACGTTTTTCAATTTAAGCATTGGTGGTCTTATACCAGAGCGATACTGAGAGTATCTTGCACTCTTATGAAATATTGCTTAAAATTATTAAAGTGTGAAATGGCACAACAAATTAGATTTATTTGCGCACACCGGGATTTGAACCTGCGACCCTCGAATTACTTCGGCTTTACCCCTCGACCACGGAGGCTGTCAAAATTACTATTTTGTGACATGCGACAAAAAAATAGTTGCATTATGTCGAATGTGAATGGGATCTCCTACGAGTATACTTGTTAGGCACATGTTAGTAAACCTCTTTCGACTTAGGTGGATTTAATATAGTTAGAGACATTACATTTTTTAAAATATACCTATTCTTCGCCAGGCTTCTTCTTGTGTTGAAATGGATAAATGTTTCTTTTGGATAAAAATATTTTTTGTTTTTTTTTTTTCTGTTTGATGCGTACACAAATAAATTAATAGGTTCCCGACGCGTTAACAGTCTACATAAAGATATCCGTGGGAGAAGCATTGAATTTCCGAATTTAAACCCTGCTATCCCCTACCGCTACTACGTTTCCTTTGCAATCCATCCCTCCAACCCTTTCTCAACCGTCACCGTTTCCGCCCTCATTTTCTCTAGCGACCCCTTCCCTTTCCGAGTTCCCTACCAACTTCCCGGCTTTCCACCCTCCCTCCTTCATTTCCATAAATTTCATAACACCATAGCTCATCATTATATACAGAAACCTTCGCTGGCGTGCACATAACAATTCACCAAATTTTCTTAGCAACCAGATTAACGGTATAGGAAGAAAAAACAATAATTTTTATACATCAAGAATACAATAAGGTTCATAAACGAAAATAAGATAATCCCAATAAATTGAACAAAATAATACACCTACAAAAATGCATGGTACTATTCATTTTAATTTACTAATAAAAAAGCACTTAACAATCGTTAAACGGTGTAGGAAGAAAAACAATAATTTTTATACATCAAGAACACAATAAGGTTCATAAACGACAATAATCCAATTAAATCCCAATAAATTGAAAAAAATAATACACCTACAAAAATGCATGGTACTATTAATTTAAATTGTTTACTGTAGCGATGTAAACATTAAAATACTGTTTTCAAAGAGATTATTTTTATTATCGGCTCGTCAAAATAACATTGTTTAAAATAATACATTAGTCACGATTGTACCTTTTACTATAAAATGATAATACACGATTACAATAAAATATTTTGAAATATCAAAGGGCGATAATAATACATAAAATTATAAGAAAACTCTAAATCAACAGTAATTTAGACATCTACTAATAAAAAAGCACTTAACAATCGTTAAACGGTGTTTCTGTTGCACGTTGTGTAAGGTCTGTACATTTTGTTTTTCAAATTCTTACCAAAAAAATAAAATGGTTTTAATCTGGCAACGTTGTATTTTACTTGTGGTTTTCATTAATATCCGCTAGGTGGTGTGATTGATGCGCCTGCGCTTTGCTTACCCGCAGAAAAAAAATACCGGAAAGGGAATGGGAACTCCACGAAAAAAAAATCGGTAGCGAATCTGTGTGTGATTAAGATGATGTTTTAGTTAATGATTTCTATCCTAATTACCAATTCATTCTTATATTCATGTAATCGATATATTTAATATTATTTGTGTTGTTTTTCGCCAGTTTTAGACAAGTTATCGCACAATAATCGTATATTGTAAATTTAACGTAAACGTAATTTTAAACGTATGTCTGAAAATGGTTTTATGGGTTATATCAAGAATGAAATTGCATTTTAGGATCTTTATTTTTAAAGAATTTGTTGATAAATTTTTGATATCTTAAATGACTAATATATGTTTTGGTAAACGTTTTAAATAAATGAACGTCTTAAGAGGTGCAAGCAATGTACCCCCCGCCATGGGTCCCTGCTCACTGACATGGGCGAACCCGTCATTTTAGTAGAATTCATTTGTATAGGCAGAAATGTCGTCCTGTTGGAGCCAAGATGCAACTCTAAATTTTTTTTTATTTTTGTTGCTATTAGTCTCTTTTCGTGTCCATAGTTTAATTATTTTCATCTCACTAATTTATTTATCCATCTCTTCTAAAATAAGCATTACAATCAGCCTAATTAGCGAATTTACTTTGTTGCGTTGCAGCCCGTATATCTTTCAACGCGCCGCTCACTAATATACTCCATTCGACCGTAATGCGAACACTTTTTGGTCAGTTAAGTAGCAAGTTACTCGCCAATCGACTAAACTACTTTCAAAGTGCGAACAAGCCTTTACAGGAGCTATTATTTTACTTTAGTAGTTAGCAGTTTTAAGAACGCTATTGAACGAGAAAGTAAGTCGAAACCGGGTAGCAAATAAATAAAATTATGTAACATATGTACATTGTGAATCAAACTCTTCCTAACAAAATATATAGAAATTGTTACATATAGTTAAAGCTAAAAAAATTTCTTGTTTTTTTTTAAGTAACAACTTTATTATGACATTACAGTACATTACAATAGAGTTTAAGCACATTTGTGCTTCCTTTGTAGACAAAAAAAACAGATCATTTCAAAAGCAAGTACTAAGATTTTCCTTTGGTATACGAAAAAATGTTACATTTAATCTTTCCCGTCTACAAAGGACTATCCCATCAAAACCATGGTTTCAACAATTCCCCAATTTTTCCAAAAAAGAAATTTCCTCACATATTCGAATGAGAATAGGATTTAATTCTGTTCATTCAATTCTGTTCCTTCTCACCTTTTTAAAATTCACGTCCTTGACTGCCCAGATTGTACATACTGTGGTCTAGAAGTGGGAACTTTAGATCACATCTTTTTTGGCTGTCCCTCTCTAAACAGGTATCCTCTCTTCTATCAGGCCTTGTCAAAAATTGCCTCCCCTCCATTCAATATCTCATCTCTTCTAAGTCTGAACTCGACTCCAATCTTCATTATAATTTTGAAATTTGTTCATTTAACTAAAATTAATATTTAAATTCGCCTTTCATTTCTCCATAATTTTAAAAGATGGCCTAAAACACCCTTGAAGGGTGAAAGCCAGAAATAATTGCAAAAAAAAAACATTTCCGTAATGTAGGTAACTTTATTAACGTCGAATAGTGGTATAATCCTAGTTCCTGATTAACGCTTGATTTGATCATAAAACATGTCAAACTAATAGATGATTTAAGGAATATAATAAAGTAAATGAGTTGTTAATTAGTTGAGAATAATGTTAATGAGTACTTATATCGTAAACACCCTGTAACAAGACAGTTACAAGTAATTTTGATTATATTATTACTAATAAATGTACACGACGATACCTTGAAAATACAAAGCGCGTAAAAACAAAGTTAAGTACCACATAAATTAACGTAAAACACTATTAAAGTCATCACGATGGACAGACGCTTTATTTGAGTAAAACAGTGATTACTTCTAGAGTTATTTCTTTTTTTTAACTATTCGTATGCTGTTAAATGAATTAAATATTTTTCTTTGTTTTTCATCCCACCCTCTCCGTCTATATGAGTACCCACGTGTAAATGAAAAGGTAACTCGTGGCTTGTTCGCACCTTGGCAAGTAGCAAGTCGAGTAGCGAGTAACTCGCTACTTGACTGACCAAAAAGGTTCGCACTACGGTAAAGTAGAGTACATTAGTAAGCGAGCCGTTGCAAGTTGCAAGATGAACGAGCTGCAACGATACAAAGTAAGTACGCTAATCCAGCTGATTGTAATTCTTATTTTAGAAGAAGTGGAAGAATAAATTAGTGAGATGAAAATAAATAAACTATGGACACGAAAACCGCAAAAATAAATAATTTTAGAGTATCATCTTCGCTCCAACGGGACGACATATTGCGCGTATCTACGTCTACTATTGAACTGCAAATGTCAATGCGCTGGGACGCGTGGTGAAGGACGCTACTTGCCAGAAATAATAGAACTAAATGGTTTGACTCTACTTAAGGTGATTGTCAAAGGAATTCATATTCTACGCTTTCGTAGATGGCGCGGGTATAGTATTTTTTACTTATAAATGCTTTTTACAAGTTACGCTTTGAGATATCAAGAAAAATTTATTGATTGCATTATAAATATTAACAAATAGTTTTGACAATTAAAAAACTCTAATCTTTCAAGAACGGCTTTCATTGATTTTCATCAGTGATTCAATCCAATATTGTATTTGTTAGCCTTTCTTGAAAGATTAGAGTTTTTTAATTGTCAAAACTATTTGTAAATATTCATAATGCTTGTGTACTTCCGCGAACAATAAATTTTTCTCAAAGCGTAACTTGTAAAAAGCGTTTATAAGTAAAAAAAAATACAATACGCGCGCTATCTACGAAAGAGTAGAATATGAATTCTTTCGACATTCACCTTAAGAGTGATAAGGGCTGACTTACCTACTATACTAAAATTGTGGTTTTCGGACGCGTTTAGTTACTAATATACTCGCTACTCGACTAAAATACTTGCCTAGTGCGAACGGCCCTTAAGTTGTAGCCGATGAACGGAGAACGTAGTTTATGGAGAATGAGAATGGTAGAAAAAATATAAAAATTGAAATCAGAAAATATAACCCTTCCGACCGGCTTCATACGATTGTGAGTTTGATTTGAAAAAAATCCTGACAGAAAATAAATTTGTTTTTGGGAACGGAACCGGAGTCGATCGAACTTGCGGGAGCTTCTTATGTAGGGTATCTTTAAGCGCACGTTTTTCGAGTGAGTCGTTTAGCCCTATGGGATCATAAATTATGAGCTTTACTAGTGCGGTCCATCAAATATCGGACATTTTTTCTCGGTCGGAAAGAGATAAGAATAAAGAAGAATAAGACATGCTATTATGCAGGATGCATTGTTACCCAATAAATGGTTACCGGGGTGGCGGTTCTATACCAGTATCTGATAATGTCAATATTTTACAAGAGTTGGACGTATTTGGTAAGCCTGCCTTTACACACAAGTTGTTTCTCGTAAGTCGCTCACGTAAGCGACTTATGGCCAAAATCCAATATGCCCATTGGCTAGAAGTCACTTCCATGAAAGACCTACGGGAAAAAAACTTACCTACGTGTGTAAATGCAGCTTTAGAGTTGGAAACAGTTGTATGTAGCAGTCACTTCAGCATTTTTCACTTGACATTTTATCTATTACCAAACATGTACCTTCTTACTCACTCAATCCGGAAACATTTATTTAAAATAAATTAATAATTATGTTTAATTCGGTGATTTATAATATTTATTCTAATGAATTCCGGGCCTGTTTTTCCAGAGGTCACCCGGAACACGAATTCGCCAAATATCTCCAATGCAATTTTATGCAAAATACCTATTGTGCAACAGCTGAATGTATGATTGCACTTTTTATGACATCCGGAAGTAAGATTAAATAAAACGCCGCAATCAAAAATACTGCACTGTCGCAGTTTCGTTTATTCAGTTCTGTTCCAAGTCAGTTGATCCCCGGCAGTTGGCCCCCGGCATTCCTATATACAATATATTTTTTTTTCTTTATTCATTAAACTGATAGTTGCATGTTTTGAGAATTTTCCTACCACCGCGCTAGGCACATGCCCGTGTTGCGATGCTCTCGGTCTGAAAAATACGGTATACCTCCTTACACAAAACATAACAACGGCCGCTGTTCCTAACTTTTAAATCGATTCATCTGAGACCGCGATCAGCCAAGCATTTTGTAAGGTAGCGCTCGATTTATGTTGTTCCCAAACATCTTATGTTATCTGGTCTCGCCCACTTTCATAGACAATAAAATGACATCAAATTAAGAACTTTCGAAGTTAAATTAATATTATAGAGTTAATTGTTGTATTTATTATTAATACACGTAATTTATTTAAAATATTTTTATCCATAAACTGACATTTTATATTTTTTAAACAAACATATATAAAATAAAGTGTCAGCTTGACCGTAGGTACTGGACTTGACACTTGGCTTGGCGAATATTCGAAAACGACATAGTTTTTCGCATAAATTAACCGTTTTTCGTCTCTGCTCCGCACGCATCCGAACTTCTCAATCCATATTAATTAAAATGATAATTGATAAACGCAATACAACATAAGTGAAATGAGCGCGAAACTGTGTCTTCTGTCAAAGTGATATTTCATCGACCATTGTTTTCGCGGTATTTTTTCTACTCTGTTGACACTTTTAAGAACTATTCCAAAACTGAGGCGGCCGAAACGAGTTTAATCCACTAGTCCGGCTTCCTTAGGTTAAGATAAATGCTTAAGCGATACTTATGTGTTGGAAAAAGCGTAGTTTTGCACCAATCAATTACTAAGTCAAAATTTTGGCTTAGTAATTGATTAATAGGATTGGGAACAGCGGCCGTAATTGTCCCCGGATCTGCAGAGAGGATGTACCGCCGAATAACAAAAGTATAAAACATAATTCATTAAAATGCAGCAATGAAATAATTTCTTGTCTAAATACGGGGTATACAAACGTATAAGTACCAGGCTTATTATTAACCCGTTTAATCACAGAAGACCGTATTTGTCCCAGCTCACATAGGTCTCATTAAAATCCATTACTATCATAGTGAGAAGTATGATCTAAACGGTATTGGAAAGATAGTACAACACGGTATATATTCAAACCTAAAAGTTAACCACAAAAAAAAATGTACACCTTTATCCACTCGAGCGCTTTTTGCCACATTATAGCACTATTTCCAAAACCTCGGATTGCTTTGTTGCCGAAATGTGGTCAATTTAAAAAAAAATTATTTAATTTAAACGACTGTATAATGTATTGTACATTCATAATATAACAAAATAAATATTCTCTAGATTGATTAAAATGTTTTAAGGTTAAATATTTAATTATATTTTTTTATAAATCTTACAAATATGTGATAATGGACAAAAGATAGGGGAATTCATTGGCTACATAGAACTACAATCAGTTTGTAGTTTCCATATTAAAATTTGGAGGTATGATGTTTTTAATGTGGGCGGAAAAATTTCCTTTAGCAATCCGAGAAAAAATATTTTAATTGCTCTGTCGCTCCAGTGGTTATAAAACCAAATTTTCCGATCGCAATTTTAAAAAAAAAGATCTTTGTGAAAAAAAATTGTGAATTTAATTTTTTTTTTATATAAATTAATAGGGAGTTTGAGGCTATATTCTTGAATACACTTGTTAATTCATCCAATAGCATAAAGATACTGTAAACTATAAGCAACGTACGTATTTCTGTCTGCGTGTTTACTGTGCCAGTTTGCTTTATGGCTTATTATACGCATCGAATATTATTATGCAAATTCAATTTCCTGGATGTTTATTAAAATCAGAATTCACAAATAATTGAAACCTTTCTTAGATATTTAAAACATATTTCTATGGTGGAAATCGTGGGTTCCCACGAAACAAGGGAGTACGAATATTGATTGTTTACGCCTTTGCCAATTCATAGAAAAATATCTGGTTGTATATTATATATTGTTTTGTAAAATGATTTTTTCGAGTAGAAATTAACTGTTTTAATGACTTTCCTTTTTTACATTAGATTCTCCAGGAGACATTTAGGCAAATAATTCTCTTCAGAGCCTATGTCACATTTGGAGATGTTTCACTCCTCAGGTTGGGATGGGCTGGGCATGTACAGAGAATGCCGGACACACGTGTCCAAAAAAGAATTATGACTGGACACTGGACACCCAGTTGGAAAGAGAAAACTGGGAAGACCCAGACTGAGGTGGGAAGACGAGGTAAGAGGGGATACAGCACGGCTTCTCCAGATAACAAACTGGAAGTCAGCTGCTGAGGACAGGAGGAGTTGGCGACGAATGTTGCGGGAGGCCAAAACTCGATATGGGATGTAGCGCTATCGAAGAAGAAGAAAAAGTGTGGATAAAGGGCCAGGACCAGTGTGGAGTCAAAAAATGGCACGACCAAGTGAAGCAAATACAAACTTCGGTCGAAGAGTCAGAATTACACTGACCATGTGACAATCTGACCACCACAACACGGGCATGTGTCTAGCGTGGTGGTAGTAAAATTCTCAAAACATATAACTAGCAGTTTAAGAAATAAAAAAAAAATAAAAAAAATAAAATAATAATAATAAAATTATAAAAAAACAGAAGAGCATGCTAGATGCGATACATCAATATGAAATAAGTAATGTATAATAAAGTAATAATAATAATAAAGTAAACAGTGTGTGCCAAGACAAAGCTAAGGGTTTATCCTCTCTGTCTACCTCTCCAGAAAATGGTATGATGCCTAGTAAGTTTTTTTAAAGTTTTTATTCCAGAAAAAAGAAATTAACATTTTCACTTATTTGACTAGAAATACATTATATTATAAGATTTTGAACTAAATACATTTTACATTACTCTATACATAATACAGTATTATTATGTTTCACTATTTTGTCGATTAAGAAAAAAAATAATGATTTTTTTTTAAAAATTATCCAGTCTCTTTTCGATTTTAAGAGCGATTAACCAGCGGCTGAGAATAAAAGTTTTAAAATGCTTGCAACTGTACAGGGCGGTTCCAATGAGAATGATCGATTATTTCCCGTATCAAATTTTTAAAATTAATAATTTAATATCGATTTATTTCATTCAAAACTTGCTTTAATATATACGTACATTCAAGTGAGCAATAAAAATGCTCAAAACGCACGATGATAAATTATTAAATATCATGTAGTTCTTGTAAGTATTTTTTGATCATAAGTATTTTTGATTTTTCCATAATGTCTAAACAAAATAATTGTGTAAAAAAAAATTGAAATATTTTAGTTTATAAGACCTTAAATAAATAGAAAAGCTGAGGTATTTTTGTCACAAAACACGTTCTCGGATTTATTTCTTAATGATTTTAATATAACTAAAATTAAAATTCTCAAAACAGATAATGCATTGATTTATTTTTTTGTATGATTACATGATTTGAAATTTGTGTTGTTTAATAGAATCTATCGTTTGAACATTGAACAAATCTGCCAACGGTTATAACCTTAGTATATTAAAAATACACTTGGTTTTCAAAACGTTAAAACTGCGTGTACCAGATAAAATAACAATCTTTCAGAATCAATTTATTTTTTGTAAAAAAGAGTCAATACGTCTAGAACTTGATTTAAAAAGGACTAGTTTTCGGTATTCTCTGGTAATACCCTCTTAATGTTGTCTGAAAGTTAGTTAATTGTTTGATTGTAGTTATTACTACAAGCCGAGAAGCTATTGCAAGGAGCTACATAACAAAAATATTTGCAGAACATTACTCCTCACACCTCATAAAACACGTAATATTTTATAAATTCACTCAGTACTTGTTAATTTTATTAACACCAACGTCATTATTATTGAGTTCGAGACTGACGTTAGTAGGTACCTTACCAACTCCTTATTTTTTGAGGGTAAAACAATATTATTTGCTTTGTGTGATGGGTGATTGGAAGAATTTTTCATTAGCGTAGGTTGGTTTCTGGAAATTTGAATAATAATAATTAAAGGATTGGTTTCAAAAATATTATTTTAGAAATCATTTTATTAATTATTTGAGAAATCATTTAAGAAATCATTTAAGAAATCAATGAAGAAACCATAAGAAAAATCATTTACTCATTCTCATCTTTATCTCAATTTGGGAGGCGGGAATGGGGTTCGATACGTTTGGTGACTTAGCAAGGGTGCCCGGGTTCATGGTGTTAGGTTTGTCCGGGACTTGGGGGCGGATACGTCTGCCGACCATCTGCGTGGCAGGCCGGATCGTGAGGGACTAGTTGAGAGAGACCCTTTGATCTCTCAAGTCGGACCCTCTCGACCAATCGCCTTGCACCGCAGTGGGAGGAATGGCTTCACACGCCCATCACTCCTGGACATATATATATAAAACCTCTTTCTTTCCCAGGACTTCTCCTTCCTTACCCTTAAATAAACCCTCCATACAGCATCTTTAAAGATGACATAGACTCTGAGGGTATTTCAGATATTTCAGGTATTTCTTCTGAAATACCTACCAGCTCGTAGGGGATTGAAGCTGACGACAGGGTATCGCTTCCAAGTAAATTATTTTATTATCTGTAACTTCGTTAACATAAATTCAATGTTATATTATCTGTAAATTTCATCTATCAATTATTATTTTATCTGTAAATTTCATTGTCATAAATTCCTTGTTGTATTTATTACCTGTAAACATCATTATCATCAATTACTATATTATATGTAAATTTCATTATCATAAATTCATTGCTGCATTAACTGTAAACCTCATTATCATAATTATTATATTATCAGTAAATGTACTTCATTACCCATATAATCTGCATACTTCACCCGCCATAACACAGGGACATCCCTAGCATGGCGGGCGAAATAACACAATATGTACACTATGTATAAAATTCTTTAATAAATAAATAAATAAATAAATAAATACGCACACACTTAACACAATAAATTCACATCGACGGATCTGCCCTGATGATGGACACTGCAAGGCTGTCCGAAACGTCGGCTAAAGAAGGAGGTAGCACAACACGGCATAACACCCCAAAAACAAACAACGAAAAAAACTCTTTCCTTTTTCAAACAAATTACAATTTAGACTTTATATTGTTTATTATCTATTGGTTTGTATTCTCCTGTCTAGTCTTAGTTGGTTAGTCTATTGCCAAAAAGTAAAACGTGTCGAGGTTGTTGCATTTAATGTGCAAGCCAATGGCCTTGGGTGCAGCACAATGAGCACTACTTAATAAGGCATGCAAGACACATACCAACATCCAACATAACTAACTCATATCAAATGCGTCCATACAAATTATTACCTTGCCGAATTCTCAATGCGCAAATCAACACTTTAACAAGTTGAACAAATATTGTTGCCACGTATTGAAATATAATGTGTGTCTTACATACCTCAAAAAACATATTCACAACATTCAACATAACTAACTCATATCAAATGCGTCCATACAAATTATTACCTTGCCGAATTCTCAATGCGCAAATCAACACTTTAACAAGCTGAACAAATATTGTTGCCACGTATTGAAATATAATGTGTGTCTTACATACCTCAAAAAACATATTCACAACATTCAACATAACTAACTCATATCAAATGCGTCCATACAAATTATTACCTTGCCGAATTCTCAATGCGCAAATCAACACTTTAACTAGCTGAACAAATATTGTTGCCACGTATTGAAATATAATGTGTGTCTTACATACCTCAAAAAACATATTCACAACATTCAACATAACTAACTCATATCAAATGCGTCCATACAAATTATTACCTTGCCGAATTCTCAATGCGCAAATCAACACTTTAACATGTTGAACAAATATTGTTGCCACGTATTGAAATATAATGTGTGTCTTACATACCTCAAAAAACATATTCACGATATGCACAAAAAATAGGTTAAATGATATTTAGGAAGTGGGACTTCGGGGAACCAAGGGGGAATGGAGAGGAGAGATGAGACTTGGGAAACACATTGTGGAACCAGAAGACATGGCCTCCTATCCAATGACAACCATGGTGAACTGTATAAAAGGTACCGGGTTACTTAGGAATGGGGAAAATGGGGAGATATAATATTTGCGTCGGATATCGGTTGAATAAATTACACCTAGAAAAGCGATCAGTAACCCATTGCCTTTTTCGTGCACCCCTCATAGTTAAATAAAATATAAAAAAATTAATGAAAAAAAAATTCTATGCTTTCTGTTACTCAAAGTTTTGAATCACCCGCCAGAAATAATAAGCTTCTTCTTGAGTATGTAATTGCAACAACAGTATCAGGGCCGAGTCATTTAGATACTCGCTTTTACCTAGGCAGTTGGCAAAACTTTCTTAGAAGCATTAGATGTGTTATAAGAAGGTTATAATCACAAACCTCAGTAATTATAATCAATGTTAGCATAATATTATTCTTCTCCGGGTGTTCTAAATAATTTAAATAAAATATTTTTTTCTTCATGTATATTGTTCCATAAAGTTATCCACGTATATCACATATTTGTAAAAGCCCGTTTAGGCAGAAAATAAATACATATTTCAAAAAAAGACAGAATTTCGTGGTTTTGTGGACCTTAATTGTAGGAAAAAATCACCTTAGTCGAGCAGCGTTTTATTTGAGAGCCATGTTTGATTACTTTAAAAGTTTCCGTTTTATGAACAAAACTATTTATTTATATTCATATTGAGTGTGTACGGGCACAAGCGATCAATATTCATTTTAATATTTTTAACCATAACTTGTGAAAAGTGTTTTTCCCTAAAATGATTCAGCTCACGCCATCTATGAAAGAGTAGATTATGAATTAATTTAAGTAACACTTAAGGTGAAGACATGCGGAAAAATGCAAAATCGTATAAAATCTGGTGTATTAGTTTTGAAAATTTGATCGCTTAGAAATAATATAGATGCTTCAATTAAATACTGTGAGTAGAACACATCTTGGCCTTTGAAGTGATAGAGTATTTTTTTGATAAGCTTTTTAATAAGCTTAGAAAAAAATTATGCGTCTGACCTATAAAAAATGGTTAAAAGTGAAAAATTTCCTAGTTACAAATCCTTTTTCTGGTGTTGTTTCAGATCATCATCATCATCTTAAGATGATCCACTAGTCCTTGACTCATTCGGAATCGGGCGGAGCGAACGATTTTTGGGCGTATACCAATAAAAACCCTAATCTCTAGCAAACAAACTTTTGTTATTCCGCAAGTATATTTTTAAAGATCGAAGCGCCGCGTAGACTAAGGCATGTCCGTTTGCCCCGGGCTCTGGGCGTAGAATGAGCGACGGGCTAAAATCCTTCTGTACATGGCATAAGGATGAAATTCGCACTTACAAATTCGTTGGGTACCGCCTATTTTTATTCACTGTAAAGAAACGTCGCCAAAATGCACGTTTTATTTTATTTTGTGAAGTTCAGATACAAATATTAAAATGTTTTCCGATCACTCTATAAGAAACTTAATTAGCTACATTATTCAATGAAACAACAACAGAAAAAGGATTTGTAAGTAGGAGATTTTTCACTTTTAACCATTTTTTATAGGTCAGACGCATAATTTTTTTCTAAGCTTATTAAAAAGCTTATCAAAAAAATACTCGATCACTTCAAAGGCCAAGATGTGTTCTACTCACAGTATTTAATTGAAGCATCTATATTATTTCTAAGCGATCAAATTTTCAAAACTAATACACAAGATTTTATACGATTTTGCGTTTTTCCGCATGTCTTCACCTTAAATTGAAATTAAATTGAAAAATTGGCCCTACCTCTGAAAAGATTGATGATCACAGATCTAGAGCAAGGGATATTTGTCGAAGTATCTCTTGAACTACAAATGAGAGATTGTTTACAATAATGATAGGAGTAATGAAGTGTAAGGAGAATATACGACACAATGTGAATGGTAGAAGAAGTAGAGGACGCCCGAAGAACACATGGAAAGATCGAGTGAATCAGATACTTGAGTCGGGCCATGTCAAGAGTCGGAATAATAGAAGAATATGTACGAGACGATGTATGAATGTGTGATACAAAGAGTGTGTGCCAAGCACGAGTTAAATGGCGGTACGTCCTCCTTGCCTACCCCTGCGGGGAAACTTCGTGATGTTTTGTTAGTAGGTCATAAAACTTTAATTTTGCTTTATTTCTTATAAAATATAAAAATTTTAATTATTAAAAAAACATTTTTAAAGGCTATATGCAAATTAGAAACAACCGATTTACGTTGTTTACACAAATTTGTCGTATCCCCCAAAAATGGAAGAGTTTCCTGTAATTTGATTTTTTATTTAATTTATTTTTTATAATTTGAAACAAAAATAAATAAAATAGTATACTTCTGAACTGGATATTTGCAATACATTTTGATTAAAAATTAGTTCATAATTTTTTTTATAAGAAAAACTCCTTTTTAAACTTTTGAAGGTTATTCCCATCAATGTAATATATCATTGAAGAAGAAGATAACAATAATAATCTAAATTTAAAAAAGTAAGATTTGGAATTTTGGCCTCAAATCCAAAATTAATTTTTGCAAAAAAAAGGCGGCGCAGCCCTTCCTCTTGAAAAAATCCCGCCGATACGGTGGTATTACTAAATTCTATCCCGCAATCCCGCGGGATTACTAAATTCTATTCCGCAACCCGCGGGATTAGTAAATTCTATCCCGCAATCCCGCGGGATTTGAAAAAGGTGCGGAATTTAAAAATACTCACTACAACATATTGATTTCAAAGCCAATCCAAAAATCTACAAATATGCGTTTTTTTCAACTTAAGCACAGAAGGTCAAAATGCAATTCTAGTTTTTTAAATAATTTTGTCGAAATGTTACTAGATTTCCGGCCTCGAAATATGCATTTGTTTTATTATTGAATCTATTAGCATTTTTTTGTTTCAAATTATCTTATTTTTATTTATATACATGTGGACGTAAATTATTAAGTTGGTAACTGCAAAAAATATTACGTGATGCGTTTATAATTAATATGATGCAATATTATTAACACGTTTAATCGCAGGATACCATATTTGTCTAGCTCACACAAGTCTCATGAAAATCGTTGTGTCTCCCTGTGATAGGCATACTTCTCACTATGATACGTGATGGTTGGTTAGTTAGTGAGTATTTATTATATTATTACTAGTGCGGACTCGCTAAACATCGCGAAATACACATTTTAAATATGGAATAAAAATTTAATGATAAAAACTCTCTTTTTAACTTTTGGTTATTCCCATCAACGTAATATGTTGAAATGTGAAGTTGACAAATACGACAGTTTCGTAATAGATCGCAATGGCTGAATTGGTTAGAGCCCCGTCCCGGTAAGACGTGAGATTTGGGTTCGAGTCCAAGTTGCTACCATTATGTTTTATTATTTTTCTGTGTCTTGTTCATTTCAATGATGACCGTCCGTGGTCGAGTGGTAAGACACTTAACTCCCATTCGGAAGGTCGCGGGTTCGAACCCGGCGTGCGCAAATAAATTTTATTTGATTAATTTGTGTTATTTCACAATTAATTAATAAAAATAATATATGTTGTATTTGCGGCATGTTCCAGAGTGGAAGATACTCTCAGTATCGCCCTGGTGTAAGACCACCATTCAGAATTGAAACGTTGCTTAATAAATGCTTTAGCCGTGTTTAGTGACTAGATCTGAATAGCCAGGTACGTTCCTACCTTCCTCTTCCCTACCTCCTTCGCTTTCCCACTTACCTTCAGCCTCACAACATACTCCACAATTGGGAATGCCATAGTCTTACTTGTTGAAAGAAGGGAGCAGTTGGGACTCTTGTGAGGTTTCTCTATAATAAAAAAAATTCTGGCAAAAATATATTATATTATATATGTTGTATCGTACTTTTGACATATCAGTTCCATTTTTAAAAATGGCAATTAAAATTACAGTAACATACAGACACACAACCCAACTGAGTATATATATAATTTTTTTTTTGTTTATATCAAGTGAAATAAACTATGGGTTAGATTGATAGTCGGATTTCTACAACTATTGTAACTTCATCGCACAAAAATTTTAATTTGGGGGGCGGGAATGGGTACCGCCGCCCCGGGAACCATTTATTGGATAATTAACACCCCTGCCGTCGGTCACCCCAAGTGGTTCGCCAAGTTTGGTGACTTAGCAGGGGTGCACGGGTTCATGGGGTAGGTTTTGTCTGGGATATATATTATATCTATCCTACTTCGTGGTGGGCCAGATCTGGAGAGACTTATTGAGGGAGACCAAACCTAGACCTCTTCAGCTAGACTCCCTCGACCCATGGTCATGCATCGCAGTAAGAGAGATGGAATCATACGTCCATCACTCCTGGACATATTGACCACCAGATTTCTACCCACCCCTCATAACATTTTCCTTCCCAGAACTTCCTTTCCCTAAAAATACCGTCCACATAGCATTGCCAAAGATGATAGGCCCTGAGGGATTTTTTTCCGCGTGTATCTAATGCAATTAAGGTGATCTTACATAACGGCGATACTGAGAGTATCTTCCACTCTCGCTTGGGGCAGTTGGTACTGTGGTGCGGTATTCACATTTTTGAAAAAAGTGTTTTTCTTTAGAAACAAAAAGTAATAAAATTAATACATCAAATAAAAATATTTCTTTAAATTGTTACTTCGTAACATTTTTTAAGGCGGAAATATCAGTCCTTTAAAATTATTAAAAATTCTCAGTAAAAGTCAAAGATCGTCCCACAGCATCCCAAACATACATATTGGACTAATAATATTTTAAATAAAAAATGCTGTCTTACCGACGGGAGAGTATTTTTTCAAACAAAATTACTCCAAATTCTCTCACATTCCAATGATTATTATTTCTTTTGCATTTTAAAATCAGTGCAACACTCTAATTTCGCCTTTTCGAGATCTGGTCAGCAATAAAAAAAAGTTTAAAAAATGGAACACTATTGTGTACAAAATACATGAAAACACTACCTTTGTCGGCATGCTGAATTTTTTACAATCTCTCTTTCTTTCTAGGTTGAAATAAAAGTTTATGGCGTTACTTTCGAACCAAATTAAACCGTGTTATACAATTTCTTTACAGACATAAAGAATTGTACCAATTTTTATGAGGCCGCATATATTGAGTACCCATTCTTTCTAAGAACGTCTACATTTTGTGCTAGATTTCTTCAATGATAATTGCTCCAAAAGTTAAGGGCACCTTTTGCGTAATTCGCAAGGTTGACTATTTTTGCAGAATCATAAAAAAGACATTGTAAAGAAAAAACATTTATCTTTGACTCAGATGTATCCGACGCACGATGTACGCATTTCAAAATCAATTGTTTATAATATAATAAAACAAAATACAATACATTTAAAAAAAACAAAGCTTTAGAAAGATATTCGCATTGAGACATTTTTTAACATCGTAAAAAGATTGCAAAAATTTGCGAAAACAATTTTCAAAAAACTTTTGTTATGTTTATTGTCAAAGTTTTTTAGCTTTCAAAAGCACCTTTGTGCTTTTTTTAGAGTGTTTTTTGGAATATTTACCTGCTCGATTTATTTGTTCTTTTTTAGTCTATTTCTGAAGGACGAGTTTAAAAATTGTAATGTTTTCGTTTCTGCAGAATATTTGCGATGCACGTTTTAACAATGTTCGCAACCAACTCCATGTCCTTGAAAAAACAGGTATTTAAAGGTGTATTAGGATAAGTAAATGTCACATATGATACAGACACACGATTAGTAAACTGTGTTAATTACAACTTATCGGTTATTTTGACCAAATTCAACCAAGTTTTCAATATCGGTATTATATTTCAGGAGAGTAAGGAGAGAGTTTCAGAAAAAAAATCCTTTTGATTCTTGAAATTTCTGCTCCTTTATTTCTCCTCCTTTAACCACTGCCTACGGTACACGAGTCCCATATGCTCCCAATAGTCTAGAACCAGTTAGACTATGGTGTCCCATATTGGGGAGTGTTGTAAGGCTGAATAGAGTGGGGAAAGGAAGAAAAATAAATGGGGAAGAAAAAGACTGAGGAGAACACGGATATGCAGATTAGGTCAACAAACACGGTTAAAACTGTAGGAAGATAATAAGCTATTTTTTTTTCAAAAATGATTTTCTTCAAAATCAATAAAAAAAAACTGCTATGTGACGTCACCGGTCACCACCACACTACTTACCCCGCCCCCAACTGTCCAACACATTCAATTTTTTATGTTTTTGTAGAAAAAAAAACACCAAAAATGTTGCCGGAAACCAACATTTTATTTACATTTTTTACTCCAAATATTGTCAAGAATCACTGTATAAAGTAAGTCAAGTACGAACCTTAACACCCTGTATAATAAGATTATTTATATTAGAGATTGGAAGATTCTCTCAGTATCGCCCTGGTTTATGACCACCATTCAGAAATGAAACATTGCTTGAAGTGGCTTGAAGGTCTGAAGAGCCATGTACTTCCCCACCATCCTCTCTCCCATCTCCTTCCCCTCCCCACTACCTTCAGCCTCACAACATACCCAAATTGCGGATGACATAGTCTCACTGGCTCCAGACGGGAGCACTTGTGACTCTTGGACGGTATTCATATTTAAAAAAAAACAACTAACGAAACAGATCACATCCGTCGATCACTAATACAAAACTACATGTTAATATATATGTTAAAACTATACGTCGATCACTAATACAAAACTAAATGCATTTGATTAATGAACGTGGTACTGAGTTAAAATGTAAAACAACATACAGGATTATAAGGAAAGTCACTTAAGATTAACACCGTTTACCATTAAGTTATTAGTGAAATTTAAATACAGTTTGCACGCAAAAGACACAACAGGGTATTTCCAAGTTTTTTTTATTGCTTAAAAAAATTGAGTGAAAAATTACGATTATTATGGCATTTTTATTTTATTTTTATGTTGACGAATAAATTTTCTACAGCGAGTCTAAGTTGCCCATTATTAAAACTGCAATTTCGATGTGTGACGTCATAAGAGTCTCTCGTTCTTGAAAATTTTCCGACAGTTTGTTTGATGACGTGCGTACGAAGCGTCTTAGCAATCACGGGTCGTTTTGGTATCGTAGGTTCTTGAGCGTTTTTAAAATGAATAAATTTGAATGAAAACGTAAAAACAAACATTTTAATATGATGATTAAAATGAGAAAAATTATCTTTAAATATTCCATACATTTTCAACAGAATCCGGTCACCAAACACGGTTAAAACCCCTTCAAGATCAATAATACTAACCTATTCTAAAACCTAAAATTTTAATTTCTAACATCGTTTATTTATTAATTTCTATATTAAATGTGTAACGATTGTATCTGACATTAAAAAGTTATACTAATAGCCTATTGCCATAATTACAAATACTATTTCCATCTCATTTCTGTAGTTATTACTAACCCTCGTTTGGTTTTCAATTGTTGTTTCTTGTATTTTGGAGTATTTATGCCACGGCGAGCAACGTTTGTGAACTTGGCTTCGTAACCCAGACGATGAGTGAATGCCAATTGCGAAAATAACTTAAGAATTAAATCCAACTAATACCAAACTCGGTCGTTACCGGGACAGATTAATTCGCAATTTAGATTGCAATTCGCTAAGGTGGCAGATATTAAAAATATTCATTCACATAGACCATAGATTTAGCTTTTCACAAACTATTATATATTAACACTGATTTAAAAAATATTTTTTATTGAAAAGTAATTTTTGTACTTTCTAAGTAATTTTTTTTTAATAATTATTTCTGGCTTTCACCCTTCAAGGGTGTTCTAGGCCATCATTTAAAATTATGAAGAAGTGAAAGGCGAATTTAAATATTATTTTATTTAAATGGAGAAATTTAAAAATTATAATGTAGATTGGAGTCGAGTTCAGACTTGGAAGAGGTGAGATATTGAATGGAGGCGAGGCAATTTTTGACAAGGCCTGATAGAAGAGAGGATACCTGTTTAGAGAGGGACAGTTAAAAAATATGTTATCTAAAGTTCCCATTTCTAGACCACAGAATGTACAAGGTAATGTAACATGTCAAGAGACAGAATAATAGAAGAGCATGTATGATAAGATGTATGAATGTGAATGAGGCGAGGAGTGTATGCCAAGACCGAGTTGTTTGGCGGTCTGTCCTCTCTGCCTATCCCTGCGGAAAAACGGCGTGATGGTTAGTTAGTTAGTTAATTTAGATTATTATTGCTGTCTTCTTCTTCAATGATGTATTACATTGATGGGAATGACCTTCAAAAAGTTTTTCTTATAAAAAAATTAATAATCCAAAATATTTTAACAAATAAAATCGGTACATATCTATTGCTTAAGAACTTAAGTGTGGTTTATAAATATAGGTAAAATTCTTCTTTTTAAAGATTTGATATACATTAAAAAGATTTTAATATCGAAAATCTTTAAATTCTTGATTTGCTGTGACAATACTAATACTATAGCGCTGCCTTTTGACACCGTTTCTGTCATCTGGACCCTGTTTTTTCCCTTTTCAGCCGTGTTACTGACCACTGGATGCTGTTGCTGCCCTTCTGGATCCTATTTTTCACCTTTCTGGGTCCTGTATTTGTTTTTTCATGCCCTGTCTATGCATCTAGATCCAGTTTACATCATCTGAACCCTGTTTCAACCCTTTTACTCTTGGTTTATGGTCTCTAAATACTTATCACCAATTTAAAAAATGTCACTGAACTTCTGGAAATATTTTCTGTCACCTGAATCCTGTGTCTGACTTTACGAACTCTGTTTCTGACATCTAGACAAGTTTTCTGATATCTAGGCGCTCTTTTGGATCCTGTTGATAGTCATTACCCAATTGAGACATTTGCCCCAAGAACACTCCTAATGTAGCATAAATGTAGGCAATTTAATACGATCATCAGGTAGTATAATAAATATGTTTTTTTTTCATTATGTGGGGAGGATATTGCGACACACATCCCAATAGTTATACATATTTTCACAGAAAAATCTAAGTAAAGAAAAAAGTACATTGTGTATAAAAAAAATAAACCAAATAACTAATTATGTTCTAGGGCGTGGTCTGGAGTGAGCTCGGGCCCAGAGCTCACTCAGGAGTGGCTCTGGGTGCTGGAAGGCTGCGGTCCCCATCGTGATGTCGGTGGCCATTAGCCTCATCCTGGCTCCAGTGACCTGGTCTCTCATCGGGCTGCCGAATCCATACGGCCCTGGTTCCAGAAGTTTCCAGTTTCCAAACATTGTCGATGCACTGCTGTATCTTCTGAATCCAAATATAATTCTGCAGGTTTTATTATATTGGATCCGAAGTTGTTCCATCGAGCTGATTTGGTAGTGACACCACAGTCAACAATGTTTCACAGTGCAAAATGCATCCAACAATGTTTGTTTTTACATTATTGCTTCGTTGAAAGAATCATTTTAGACAATATTAGTTCAATATCACCATCATCCGAGAGATCTTTAGTAATGATGACCTTCAAGTATTTAACATTCTTAGATATATTTATGATTTCCCTTATTAGTTGTACGGGGAGTATCTTATCAGATTTTTTCTGTGGGAATGGGAATAATTCCGTCTTCTTGGGATTGTTTATTATGTTGTGGTCATGTGCATATAAGATTACAAATATATATATTATTCCCCATGACTTGTAAAACTCGGTCCGAAAAGAGAGCATTATAAACAATTAAGAAGAAACCATATTATCACGGAGGCACCTATTTTTTAATTTATTTTTACGCACCAGACTTTTAGGTCCGGGCTTAGTTTTCCCCATAGGAAAAACTAACTTTCACACACTTTTCCATAAAAAAGATCATCTAGTAAATCCACGCTATGCAACTGTATTATATAAGTATAATTAATACAAAACAATATAAGAACAACATGTTAACCTGCCAAACTAATAAATGGGAAAATAATTCACCGACTCCAGATATTTTCATATCAGAGGGTTCGTCTCGGTAGAACTCCTAACTGGACCGATAAACCCTACTGATCCCTCAATATAAATTAACTAACCGACTAACCATTACGCCGTTTCCCCGCAGGGGTAGGCAGAGAGAACGGACCGCCAAACAACTCGGTCTTGGTACACACTCCTTGCCTCATTCACATTCATACATCTTCTCATACATACTCTTCCATTATTCTGACTCTTGACATGGCCCGACTCAAGTATCTGATTCAATTGATCGTGCCACGTCTTCCTTGTGCGTCCTCGGTTTCTTCTACCATTCACATTCGCGTCATAAATTCTCTTTACACTCCTTTCTTCATTCATTCAACATACCCAAACCATCTAAGCGTCCCTTTCTTAATCTTAATTATTGCGCTTACATCAGCCTTGCTTTTTTTCGGATCTCCACATTCCTCACACGATCATACATGGTTTTACAACACATACGCCTCAGGGATCTCATTTCTACAGCATTCAGTCTACTTTCATCCTTTCTCTGCCAGTTCCATGCTTCACTGCCATACATCAGGGTAGGTACCAGTACTGCATTGTGGACTGCTAGCTTGGCTTCTGTGGATAGCTTTTTGTTGGCTCCAATATAAATATTGAAAAACTCTTTCGTAGTCCTACATGTATTCAAAATGACTGATTTTTGCATTTTTATTTATAAATTCGTTGACAAATCTAATACGCCTAAATTTTTAATGAGAGAGCTAGGTTATAATGCCAGTAGCCGAAATGATAAATAATTATATTATTATAGTCTGATGTATATTTTTATAATAAAGTTAAATGAGCCGCAGTAGTAGATAAAAGGGGTTACGAAAGAATCCATAAAAAATAAGTCCTTCTACACGGAGAAAAATGTTATTCTAAAATACGATCATTTTATTCGTAAAAACGGTTAAAACCGGAACTGAAATTCTTACGAACAAATTAACAGGGTTTCAATGTTTATTGGTGGGAAAATGTAAGAATAATTTGTAGGTATAGATACGTACGAAATTAAGTATACCAACAAACTATTCTTACATGTTCCCGCCAATAAACATTGAAACCCTGTTAATTTGTTCGTAAGAACTTCTGTCCCGATTTTACGAATAAAATGATCGTATTTTAAAATTTTCTCCGTGTAGCCTCCGTTTGTGGCCTCTATTAGTTTTTCCTGTCACCAATCCATGATACATTGTATGAGAAAGGCAGAGGATGAATGCAATAAACCAGTATGACGCGTGCTATTTATTTGAAATGAACATAATAGTATCGTGTTTTCAAATTACCCGTCTAATTACATGCGTAATTGACGTTTGAAGTTTTCCTTGATAACCGGCTTCCTGGATATTTCATTGATATTTTTATGTATTCTATTAAGTTGTCTGGTGTTGTGTCGTTACACATTTCCGACAACCAGTCTGTTACTTTTCCCGTCTCAGAACAGACATCGTCTAGTGAGGCTGTTAACTTGCTTGCAGTATTGATATATATTTAATATTTAATATCAATAAACGCCCGGGTTGCCGGCAATTAAATAACTTTTTTCGGAGCTACATGTACTTAAATACTCATATATGTCAAATGAAATCGCTCAAATTGTTGTCGTTGTCATAAGCCAACGCTTATAGTTGTCGTTGTCGAATGAAACGCTTACATTGTAGTCATTGTCATTTTTGAAGTAAATACTTTTGACACACGCTTGACACACGGGGTAAACTGGCGAATGCGTTACGGAAATTACAGCGTTACGAAAAGTGAAATTGCGAGGCGAAAGGGCTGTATCACATTGTAGAAGCAAGAGAGAGCAGTGCGCGCGCACATTGTCTTTCTCTCTTCCTCTCATAGCCAGTGCATGAAATATTTCAGTCAGTATTTTGAAATACCAGTGACGCGCCAAACGCGGGGGGCATGTGCACGGCTTAATCGGGCGAGGTGAATAATAACAATTTTAAATAAATATTTGTAGAAAATTAATATATGTATATTTTATACATATAAACACACACATATATTTATATATATATAGACATACATATAGATGGAGCTACATAAGTATTTACTTCAGTCGCGTGGTCTAAAGCACACTCCTATTTTTTGACAAGTAAGTGTTATGTAAGCGTAAAGAGGAAGATTAAGAGGAAACACTGTCGCCAAAAAAATTTCACTTTACCAAATTATTATTATTTTACCAAAATTTTGCTGCCTGTTACTGTCACTGTGCAAAATTGAATCAAGAATAAAAATTCTTCTTAGAAGGGGGTAGGGTAGGTTTCTGAAATCTTGTATGGGTCGACAGTGACCTTCCTCTTATTTTGAAGGTCAAATTTGCAAAATTTCATCAAACTAGGCAGTATGGGAACTATTTGTTGGATAAACAAAGCCTGCCATAGGTCACCCCAAGTGATTCGCTATTGTAGGTGACTTAGAAGGGGTGTTTAAGGGATATTCTTGCTCTTGCACCCCAGTGGAAGGGATGGATGCATACGTTCGTCATTCCTGAACACACTGACCCCAAGATTCTTACCCACCCCTCATACCTTTTTCCTTCCCAGAACTTTATCATTCGTCTCTTCAAAAAGACTATCCACACCAGCGTTTCCAACTTCGCTTTATTATAACTAGATTTAGCTCCAAAATGAAAAGTCAGCTACAAATAAGTGTATTGTTTCTTAGCTCCTTTTTTCAAATAATCTAACTCCTCTACTTACAGCTATACAAAACAATTTATACCGAAAAATGACAATTTAAAAGATATTTCTATAGGGAACAGGTTATTGTTGTACTGACTTAGACTTAACCTCAGAATATCTCTGACCACCCCCCCCCCTTTCCCCCTAGAAGACACGAAAGATCGAAGGAACAGGTTTTTTTCTTCTCAAAATGTTTATATCCACCCCCTGGCTTTATTTTTAAAAAATGATATGGCAACACTGCTCCACACATTGGAGGGGACCCCACACTTTCCTAGCGGAATTATAAGGAAACATATGGTTTCCTCCTTTACCGCACACGTCAAGACTCTAATTTTTTTTTTGAACGAAGCTACATTTATTTTGAACGACTCTAGACCCACCAATGTCCATGCATACGAGGTTAATAAGCAGTATGCAAGTACTTACATTGACATATTACGAAAGAAATAAAAGTAGCTGCTCGTGGAAGAATTCTTCTGAAAAGGATAGTTTAAAATATACGTAAAAGTGTTAGTAAAAGGGAAAGATAAATAAGAGCAGCAACCCGTCGAAGAAACCTTCTGAAAATACAAATAATAATGAAGAATATAACATAATATAAGTACTTACAATGACAACGGAAAGAACAAAAATTTTTGAAAAAGAAAGAATAGCCAGAGAAGGTATTTCGCAAACCACCCGGCAGTCTCAATGAGAATGTGCATGGCGATCGGCCTGACTACAGACGAATTCCGAGGTCCACGCCCTTTAGCCGGCTAAACGATTTTGACTCGAAGAAATGAACGTGGGAGAAAGGGGAAAGTTTCCGAAGACTTTGAGAAAAGGTGAGCGTCGGTTCACCGGAGGGGGGGCGGAAGGGCGTCGAGTCCGTGCGGTCACTCCTCAAGCCTACTCATGTCATTGGGGGAGGCACGGGCGGGTCGCGGGACAGCCGCTCTGTTGTGTGTTCGCCTGATGATATGCACGGACAGGGTCTATCCCACCCCCTTTTATGGGGAAATGACGATACATAATATGTACAGTTCAGTCGTACAGCCAAAATATGGGAACCAAAACTAATACGGTAATAAAATAATACAGTAATTACATATGTGAAACATAATGCAAGTGTGAGTACAAAAATAATATAAAGAGCGATAGTGTCATCACTACCATCGCTCACCAATATCCATGGAACAAGATCTGTTGAAGTTAAACATAAATCATTGTTAGCAGAGACAAAAGAAAATAACAAATCATGAATGCATGTAAACAGTCCGAAATAAAAAGCTAAATATTGAAATTTGAAATAAAATAAGTAAAACAGAAGAAAATACGTTTAAAATAAAAAATAAAATAAAGACATGTAATACTTCAAACGTGATCGGTAATTGGTAAGTCACAAAAATAATATCCTGAATGGATTAATTCATTTACACTAGAGAGAAGAATAATAGAGGACATATAAACAATAAACAAAGATGAATTTAGTCTAAATCGGCGACTCTAAGTACACTAGCTCCTGAAACACAATCCGGTGTGGAATTAACATAAAAAGGAAAAATAAGTCTATTAAACACAAAGCCACCCACTCACAGACACTCTACTTTATTTAACATTTATATAGACATTGATAATGCATTACATATACAGGGACTAATTATTTACACAAGTTAGCCAGTAAGATATGCGATTACAACAATGTTTATCAGCATTATAGCTTTAATCCGACAACTCAGAGGACCAGACGCAATATTATCTTGCTAAATGGTATCTGTACCTATGTATGTGTTTCAAGACCAACCACCTTTACTAGCAATATGATGTCAATCTGACGCACCAGAAGGTAATCAATTCACCTGATTTTTAACTAGAACGTTTAGCACCAGAATAATTATTACGAAATTAGTTGATAGGGTCGGGTATCAATAAATAACCCACCTTCTTTTTCGTTGTTTGTTTTTGGGGTGTTATGCCGTGTTGCGCTACCTCCTTCTTTGGCCAATCAAAAAAATATTCAAGGCTTAAAAATTCAAGGCCATTAAAAAAAAAATTCAAGGCTAAAGAAGGAGGTAGCGCAACACGGCATAACACCCCAAAAACAAACAACGAAATGCTTTTGGCCGTGAAAATCTAAAAACGTATCTAACCCACCTTCTTTTTAGATTAGATCCACGCAGGAGGCCCCGAGGAAAATAATTTCCCTCGAGGAGGTTTTTTTTAAGCAAAGAAGTAGAGGAAAATATGGTAATGAAAAGGGTATAAGGAGTGGGTCAGTGTTTCCAGGAGTGGCTAACCTTTGAATATATTACTCCATTCGTTAACTCCATCCCCCCCACCTTCAGCCTCACGACATGCCCCAATTGGGAATGCCATAGTTTTACTAGCTCCAGATGGGAGCAGTTGAAATCCTTGAATGGTATTTTAGGGATAAATATTTTTGAGAGTTGGTAACACTGCACCTCACTACCCGCACCGCCTAGAGAGTAGTTTGTGAAGTAAGCATATTCATTTTAAGCAGTAGGGATACTTATAAGTTTGTGAACCCCTACTCTAGCATGATGAAATCGATAACTTTTCAATGTTGGATCAACAGGATTAAGTTTCTCAAAGGATTACTCGTAGTTTCTCAAAGAATTTAGTTTCTCAAAGAATATAGTTTCTCAAAGAATTTAGTTTCTAAAAGAATTTAGTTTCTCAAAGAATTTTATTTCTCAGAAAATTTAGTTTCTCAAAGAATTACTTTTCTCAAAGAATTACTTTTCTCAAAGAATTACTTTTCTCTAAGAATTTATTTTCTTAATAAATTGAGTTTCTCAAATAATTTAGTTTCTCAAATAATTTAATTTCTCAAAGAATTTTGTTTCTCAAAGAATTTAGTTTCTCAAAAAATTTAGTTTCTCAAAGAATTTATTTTAGCAAAGAGAATTTAGTTTCTCAAAGAATTTAGTTTCTCAAAGAATTTAGTTTCTCAAAGAATTTAGTTTCTCAAAGAATTTAGTTTCTCAAAGAATTTAATTACTCAAAGAATTTAGTTTCTCAAAGAATTTAGGTCCTTAAAGAATTTAGTTTCTCAAAGAAATTATTTCCTCAAAGAATTTAGTTTCTCAAAGAATTAGTTTCTCAAAGAATTAAGTTCCTCAAAGAATTTATTTTCTCAAAGAATTTAGTTACTCAAAGAATTTAGGTCCTTAAAGAATTTAGTTTCTGAAAGAATTTAGTTTCTCAAAGAAATTAGTTTCTCAAAGAATTTAGTTTCTCAAAGAATTTAGTTCCTTAAAGAATTTAGTTTAGCAAAGAAAATTTAGTTTCTCAAAGAATTTAGTTTCTCAAAGAATTTAGTTAAGCAAAGAAAATTTAGTTTCTCAAAGAATTTAGTTTCTCAAAGAATTTAATTTCTCAAAGAATTTAGTTTCTCAAAGAATTTAGGTCCTGAGACCGATTTAGATGACCGATTTGGTCAATATCATATCTATATGACTGTGCAAGACCTCCAGACAGCAAGCCAATGCAATGAATGTTGTATTATAAAGTTTTGATAATTAATAAAATATATATTAATTTTTTAAATTTTTTAAATTTCGCTGTCCAAAGAAGCGAAGTTAGCAGTCCACAATGGAGTGCTTGTACCTACACTGATGTATGGCAGTGAGGCATGGAACTGGCAGAGAAAGGATGAAAGTAGACTGAATGCTGTAGAAATGAGATCCCTGAGGCGTATGTGTGGTAAAACCATGTATGATCGTGTGAGGAATGTGGAGATCCGAAAAGAATGCAAGGTCGATGTGAGCGTCATAAGTAAGATTAAAAAAGGGACGCTTAGATGGTTTGGACATATAGAGCGAATGAACAAAGAAAGGAGCGTAAGGAGAATATACGATGCAAGTGTGAATAGTATAAGAAGTAGGGGACGTCTGAGAAAGACATGGCACGATCAAGTGACTAAGATACTTGAGTCGGGCCATGTCAAGAGTCAGAAAAATAGAAGAGAATGTATGAGACGATGTATGAATGTGAATGAGGCAAAGAGTGTTTGCCAAGAACGAGGTGTTTGGCGGTCCGTCCTCTCTGCCTACCCCTGCGGGGAAACGGTGTGATGGTTAGTTAGGTAGTTTTTAGTAAAAGAAAAATCAGAAAAAGATACGGATACATCTGTGACTCGAACCCAGGACCTTCGGCTTTCCGGGCTTCTGCGCCAAACACTTCGCCAATGTATCCCTTTCCGATTCGGTCATAGTTAATTGTAACATTCTTCGACTGAGAACTACCAACGTTGTCTATTAAAATATTATAATTTAAGGTTTAACTTGTTAAGTCAAAAATCAAAATAAATAAATGAAAATGAGTGCGTCTAACCTTTACGCGCGGTTGAAGTAAGTTTCTTTACAGAAAATCGGACACCAATCTCCCTTATTCCTCGTAAAAATTATGACAAATCAATAACTTAAATTGAATCATCAGTTAAATCATATGAAAATAATCAACAAAACAAAACAAACACTTGTTGAACTTACTTTGTCCAATGGAGCGACAGAACAATTAAAAACATTTTTCTCGGATTGCTAAAAGAAATTTTTCCGCCCACATAAAAAAATAATATCTCCGAATTTGAATATGGGGTCGTGCAAATTGATTATAGTTGTATGAATTAAGAGGGTATTACCAGAGAATCCGGAAATTAGTTTATTTTTAAATCAAATTCTAGACGTATTGACCCTTTTTTTTACAAATAAAGATAAATCGATTTTGAAAGATTGTTATTTTATCTGGTAAACGCATTTTTTAAAACTTGAAAAACTAAGTTTATTTTTAATATACTAAGGTTATACCGTTGGTCGTTGGCAGATTTGTTCAATTTTCAAACGACATATTGTATTATACAACACAAATTTCAAATCATATAATCATACAACAAAATAAATCAATAGATAATCTAGTAAACACATCTTTCAGAATTTTAATTTTAGTTAAATTAAAATCATTAAAAAATAAATCCGAGAACGTGTTTTGTGATGAAAATACGTCAGGTTTTCCCAATTATTAACTAAAATATTCCAGGTTTTTTTAAACACTTATTTTGTTTAGACATTATTGAAAAATCATTAATACTTATAAGAATTATACGATATTTAATAATTTATCAAAGCAAGTTTTGGATGAAATAAATCGATATAAAAATTTTAATTTTTAAAATTTGATACGAGGATTTTTATCTTTCTCTTCCGAACCTCCCTGTACAGTTGCAAGCATTTTTAAATTTTTATTCTCAGCCGCAGGTCAATGGCTATTAAGTCATGAGTTTTCTTTTGCATGAGTTTTGTATGTTCTATGAATGAATTCATCTATCTTTTGTCTATTATTACATATTCGTAGGATTTATAAAAAAAATATTGTTAATCGTTAATATGGATAAATATTTTTTAGCTCGTTAATATTATTAATAGATATTGCATACTATTATGAACACATTAAAAATTGTCCTAGCGTTTCGTTGTACTTTTTCACAAAGTATTTCAATGTGTGGCCTTCTGCTACACAAAAACATGTCTATATTAATAAATTGCCGTGATATCGTATAGTTCAATGGGCAATTAATATTATTATTTTGTACCTATGCGAGTGAACGCCATAAGTTATTTATGACTTATTATCAATAGCATATGCAACATAATTATAATATCGATGGCACAGAGTTAAAGTGTGGTAACTACAAATTGTCAAATTAATGTTGGGAAAACGCAAAAAAAACATTGTAAATAACAATTGAATAAAGATACCACTCAGGCATTATTTGCTTTTTGGAATAACTGATGGAGGTCTTGTAGAAATCGTCGTGCTTCCCTTACTATAATAGTGAGAAATAAGATCTGAATGGTATTATAAAAAGAAAAACACCAGGTTTTATATTCAAATGTTAAAGTTAACCACAAAATATTCAAAATATACACCGCTTTGAAACCAAAGTTTTTTGGTTCTATTTATATTTAGGTCCTTACATACGAAATTGGCGTTTTGCCGAACTGGCAACTTTGATCTCAAATATCTTCTCTTTGGTTAGAAATTCCAAATTTAAATTTAAATTTATGTATTTGTGTTTCGAAAATTATAATTCATTTGTTTTTTCCTTAATTGTTTTTTTTCTTTGCGTCACTTAGTTCACAAAATGGAAAACTTGAAATATCGCGTTATTTACGAGTACGAGTTCCACCGTGGCACCAGTGCTGCAGAAACGGTTCATAGGATTAGGATTAATGATGTGTATGGCGACGGTACCGCAAAAGAAAACAAAGTGCGTTTTTGGTTCCAACGTTTTCGTTCTGGAAATGTCGACCTGCAGAACAGGTCCCGTGGACGGCCGGAGACCAAAGTTGATAATGAAGAATTGAAGGCTATTGTGGAAGCGGATCCATCGCAAACCACGTCCGAGTTAGCTGCAGGCTGCAGTGTTAGTGATAAAACTGTTTTAATCCACTTGAAGCAAATTGGGAAGGTGAAAAAGCTTGAAAGGTGGGTATCTCACGAATTGAGTGAAGCAAATCAACAAACGCGCGTTGACTGCTGCGTTGCATTAGTCAACCGGCACAATAATAAAGGGAAATCGAATCATTACCTGTGATGAAAAATGGATCCTGTACGATAATCGGAAGCGCTCATCGCAATGGCTGAACCGTGCCGAACCAGCCAAACCATGCCCCAAGCGAAAATTGACTCAAACAAAGTTAATTGTGAGCGTTTGGTGGACTAGTGCTGGTGTCGTTCACCAAAGCATTCTTAAATTTGGCTAGACGATTACGGCAGATGTCTATCGTCAGCAACTGCAAACCATGATGGAAAAGCTAGCTGCTATACAAGCGAGGCTGGTTAATCGCTCTAGGCCACTGCTGCTTCATGATAGCGCTAGACCACACACTGCAGATGGCTACCAAATTAGAGGAGCTTCAATTGGAATGTCTAAGACATCCACCGTACTCTCCGGACCTTGCCCCAACAGATTACCATTTTTTTCTAAATTTGGATAAATTCTTGCATGGGAAAAATATTGTGTCGTTATTATATAGTCGTTTCAAAATATAACGTACATTCAAAATATAACAAAATAAATATTCTCTAGATTCATTACAATGTTTTAAGGTTAAAGATTTAATTATATTTTTTTATAAATCTTACGAATATGTGATAATAGACAAAAGATTGGCGAATTCACTGGCTATATAGAACTATAATCATTTTGTATGTCTCCATATTCAAATTCGGAGATATGATTTTTTTAATGTGGGCGGAAAAATTTCCTTTAGCAATCCGAGAAAAAATATTTTAATTGCTCTGTCGCTCCAGTGGTTAGCTTACAATACTTTTACTCTAAGCCAACCATACATGGATATCTATTTAATTACGTATGACCTTATATTAGTGGATCAATAATAATGTTATCGATTAATTGCCAATGACTTATTCGGAGGTTACGAGATCGATTCCTGTCGAATTCATTGATGACGCAAAAAGGATGCTAGGCAGGGCCGTATTTACTTTGAATGGACTAAAATAAAACAATTCTTCGTTTAAAATTACATATCATATGACTAGATACATAAAAGCACTAAAAAAAGAAATATACAAAATTTGGTTGGCCGTTTACACTACTCACAGATACTCTTATATCTCGCCTTCATTATACATATATAGTCTTGTAGTTAGTATTTTTACATATTCCTAACCTACCTCATCCTGTGTAGACCTGTCATTTTTTCTTGCATACGTTCAGTCACCAATTGGTCT
This sequence comes from Limnephilus auricula, assembly GCA_951813805.1. Lineage (NCBI taxonomy): Eukaryota > Metazoa > Arthropoda > Insecta > Trichoptera > Limnephilidae > Limnephilus > Limnephilus auricula. Next base: position 9,257,067 of record OX638409.1, on the reverse strand, counting down.
TTACCGCATAAACAACTCCGCATCAATATTGCGTAATTCGTTGTCTGCCGGTGTAAAAATTTTGCCGCCAAAGAAAGTACGTATATAACTATTCCGCTACGATATACAGTCTTTATCGCATAAACAACTCCGCATCAATATTCCGTAATCCGCTCTCTGCTGGTATAAATTTATCGCCGCTAAAGATACAAGAGTACATATATAATAATTCCGCTAAGAAATACAGTGAAATATAAACCATCTCGATAGAAGAAAGTGTAAGGCAGCTTTCCCAACATTGTATTAATCGTATTATTACATGTATATTTTTATTAAATGTACATATTAATTACATTATTTAAATGACATTTGTATGAGTCTGGTTTTTAATAACTCGAGTCCAGGGCATACGTCATTCCTATGTCTACCTACTTTAAATTATCTTGAAAACAAGCTTATGTGCCCAAGCGGTTCTGTCAAATTTATGGTGGAATTCCATTGTATTAGATATGAAACAATTTTTTCACTTTTTTAAATTTATTTATTTATTGTTTCTTCACATTTTAGATATAACAGTTTACAATCAATTTTTAACCTCACTAGGACAAGCATGTGTTGAGGTTAACAATTATTTACTTAAAGTAACAAATTATTTATTTATTTACTTAAAGTAACACTTTGTTCCACTTGTTTATTTACACCAGGACTGACTAACTGACCAGTCTGAAAATATTCGTAGTAGGACGAAACCGGTCTTGGTGTAAATAAACAAATGGAACAAAGTGAACAAATTGTTGAATTTCTAATACATATCTAATACATTTGTATGATTTTTTTTATTAAGGTTAACTCCACACAGGAAGCCCTGACAAAAAAAAATTATCCTCAGGGCCTACGTCATCTTAGAAGATGCTGGGTGGAGGCGTGTAAATATAATGTAATTCAATTAATGATAATAATAATAAATTATCCAGTCCCAAAGAGTCCTAAATGATCATGACTTTCAAAATAAATATTAATTCAAATTTGTCACTAAACTTAATCTTACTAATATTATAAACGCGACAGTTTGTATGGATGTATGTGTGTTTGTTACTCTTTCACGCAAAATTTACTGAATGGATTTTAATGAAACGTTACAGTTATATAGCTCATACAACAGAATAACATATAGGCTATAATTTATAGAGCTAGCTATTTATTTTCCGTGTATTGAAAGTAATAATAATTGTTTAATAGAAAATGTCAACATTTGACAATGACATTTTGCAGACCTAGGAAAAGAAAATAGATTACTCGAAGTAATCCTTCGCAAACGAAGTCGCGGGCAGAAGCTAGTATAACATAAATGTAATATCAATTGTAATGGAGGGTAGCAAATGTAAGATGTCAAATGTCCATTGTTTTTAATATAGTGACCTATGCTTGCAAAGGCGTAGCTTCTCCAAGAATAAACTTTCTAATAAAAGTGTGTTTATCATGACATGCCAGGTAAGTAGTATGTTTTATGTATTGGATTGTAAATAATAAAATTAAATGGAACCTAATTGTAACTATCAACATAATCTATAACTAACAATATAATCTATCAATATAACAATATAATCTAATGTTTGCGCTGGTTGAGTAAGTACTTTCGATTGCTATTAATCAGAGCAATTCAAATAGCCTTTTAATGTTCCATATCTCCCTTCCCTTTATTTTGCCCAGAGACTTTTGAAAATTGAACACTTCGAAAACAAATGAAGACCGTTTCGTTCCACTCGCCGAGAAAAGTCGCAATATGGATTACTGTTAATCGCACCGCAAACATTCTTGTTTTATTTGATAATAATCAAATTATCCGCTGTAATTCGTCGTATTTTGTTGTACCCCGCCAAAACACTGTTTTGAACCGCCGCGACGGATATATTTGAGGTTGTGTTATAGAATAATAGAACTATTGTGTTTTATATGTAAAAGAAATGAGAAGAAAAAACCAGCGGCATTGAACTGACCAACAGTGGATTATTGAAGAGACATTTGCAGTAGATTAGGTAAGTCTTTGGGCTCCCAGCCTTTCCTATGCATTAAAGGCAAATGTATTTTAATTAATTTAATGTGTAATTTACATCACACTGCGATCGAAGTAATTGTAAAACCAGCGCCACCATCATTGGTCCTACGAGCTAGGATATTTATTAAATTGAACCACCATCTAACTCATTGTAAAGCGTACAGCGCCCTTGAGGTGATTTATCACAAAAACGGCGCTCTACAAAGTATCCAATTATTATTACGCTCTTGCCTCTTAAAAATCTACTTCCTTCTACATTCCTGTGCTCCTGTGAGCCTGCCTCTAGTTGAGTCGTTGTGTGTACACAAAGATTACAGGTGATTGTGTATTGTGTGTTGTATATTCCCCTCCCATATATTCCCTTATGAGTAAACAATCCACAATACGACTATTATATTTGTAGATACACTAATATGTTGGACCAACTACCTACAGAAAAATTTTAGCTTCTCTCAAATCTATATCATACCGTTGTAAAAAAAATATGTTTGTAATATATAGCGTACGTCGACCCAGTATATTTTATCTTAATCTTTAGGCTATTTTTAACTAATAGCCTGTTACCCGTTTTTATTTGAGGTTTAGTTTGAAAAATAAGTTGCCATATTTCTTGACAGCAAAGTATTTTTGGAGAGGTCACTGATCAAGAATTTCGCTGCTTCTGGAAACACTTTTTCTCATAGAAATCATAAATATCTCGGAGTAAAATTCTTTAATCCATTACCAGAAAAAATTAGAAACATGAATACCAATATAAAAGAATTTAAAACTAACCTTAAAAATGATACTCAAAACCTGAACTAAATCATATCAAATAAAAACTATATAATAACACCCCCCCCCCCCCCCCCCATATACACAAGCCCTGCTTTTTTATGGGGGTACATCAAACATATATATTATATAATTAATTAGTGTATAAAATGTATTTGTAATTTATGTATCTTTTTTGAATTATTAATTTTAAAAAAAGGTACTCTTAAGTTCAAAAAATGAAATTGAGCTGTTGACTAAGCACGAAATGTTCGGCACACTACACCATTGACAGTTCGAATTGATTCAAATTATGTCGACCAACTCACATTATTTTAAAAGCCGTTCCATACAAAATATATGAAAAAAATAATTTTCTTCATAATTATTTCTCCCGTGATTTTTTCCGATATTTTAATAGTTATTCTGTTAATCCGGCGGAGACAAATCCAACAAATCAAAGATCATAAAAATCGGTTCACTAACCCGAATTTGTTTTATATATTAAGATATATAATGGAATTTCACCAGAATTTTCAGTTTCAAAAATAGAAATATTGATAAGATTTTGTTTACATTTTTAAACAATTAGTTATGTACAATGTCATTGGCCGTGAAGGTGAAGATAAAAGGTTTTTGACTTTATGGATACGACTGTCTGAAATAGTGAGTTACAGGTCCTAGATAAACCTTCTAAGTACCTGCACGTGTTTGTTCACCTACTCTGACCGCATCCTTCCAGAGTATTCCATACGTCCATCTTCCCAATTAGAATAGAGAATCTACCTATACCTTTTAGTGCTTGCTCTGGGTTAGGAGGTAGCTACGCGGTATGGTATTCGGTATGTGGATTATGTAAGGTAACGGTATCCCATGGGAGTTATCCTTACGCACCCCGTTATGAGGGTTTGAGTGTTGGTTTGATGGTGGTTCCATGTTATCAAATAAAAGTTTACATTAAAATTACAATACTATGGCACAAAATTATAATTCAGCATATATTTACCCCGCAGCATAAAGAGAAATTATATCATAAATGTAGCACTAGATTAACGCGCAACGACGGGTTAATAGTTCCGAAATTTAATAATAAGTACGGACAGAGAACGTTTGAATACAACATTCCGAAGATATTTAATTTATTACCTAACACTATAAAGCAATGTAATTCTATGAATAAGGTTAAATATACGGTGAAAAATTGGCTATCCGAAAAAATATATTTATATTAATATGTATGAAAAAATGAATGAAAAAAGGTTGAATCTGTAGATTGTAATTTTTTTTAATGTATTTGTAACTAAAATATAAGCACCTGTTGACAAGCCAATTGAATTGGTTTAGCAGGACTTGTTTGTTGATATTATGTATAATTATTCTTTAAATAAAAATAAAAAAATAAATAAAACATGGTTAGTTAATTTTAGGTGGTTTGGTATTTTTAGTAAAAATTGAAATAATTTGATTATTTTATACGCGGATTAAGGTATTTAATGCATTCCATTGTTAAGACTCTGATTAAATTGTGTCGATTATATATTAAGATAGAGTGTGCTGAAGTAGACATTTTCGTCGATAATTTATAAGGATTAAAAAAAATGATAAGCCGTTGCTCGAAAATACGTTGTGCAATTTTTTTTATGAACTGATTTTTCCAGAAAAGAGTTAAGTACCTACCTACCTCTACACATTTTATCAGAAAATAATTATTTTGTCATTTTCAAAATTAAAACCGATGTGTCTCGAGATCAGATATATCTAACAATTTGATAACTTAAAAAAGTGATAAAAAAACTGGTGTTATTATAGACACTGCTGGAAACTATGTATATGTTTTTATTGACCATTCTGCAATAATTTTATTGTCATTGTACTTTACATAAACTCTCAGCTTTACAAATTCTACAATTATAATATCCCGTTATTATTCACGGGTCTGCTAGTCTCTAGTATTATATAAAATATATTTAAGTTATTAAAAGTATTTTTTCTAAATCTAACATTTTTAATGAAACCCTTATCATGCATTATGAAAAATCATTGTAATTTTCGGGTTAAAAATTTTTTCGTTTTATAGAATTGTTTTTAGATAGGAAGGTTTTTTCAACCACGTGGAGCTAGCGAGACCATGGCATCTTATCTATAATAGTCATCAATTACAGCAAAGCCATTTCAAGCAACGTTTCAATTCTGAATAGTGGTGTTACGCCAGGGCGATACTGAAAGCATCTTTTATTATTTTTAAATGGTTAAATTGTGAAATAACACAAATAATCAAATAAAATTTATTGGGCACAGTGGTATTTGAACCCCTCGACCACGGAGGTCATCGAGGTGATAAAAAATAGAAAAAAATGAGAATTTTACCGAGAGATGGATTTTCTCATGGAATAAGATACCGACAAAAATTTTAGCGCAACTGGCAAAAAAAATTATCACACACTTATTAGTCGTATTCTTATAAATAAGAAGATTTTTACAATCGGATTCTTGCCAGATATGTATTATAGATCAAAACAAATACACAGTCGGAAAATAGAAACTTTTTAACACCAGGTAATGTAGAATTTATTGTACTTTAAAATAAATTATTTTACCTTGGTAGGTAACCTAACATTATTTCAATGCTCTTTTACAAAAAATTCACAAACCCCTTCATTCTTATACTTATATAATTTTACATACTTCGCTTATCTTTCACCGCCCTTCCAAAAAATGCAACTTTACAAAAGAACAGTTATTTGTGGGATAAAAATCAACCAAAAAGAAGTTCATAACATTACAAGGGCCACCTATATTCATCCATTATCATATATAGGGCTTTTGGGAGGGTATCGCCCTAGGAGCCCGACTAACGGGACCCCTTACTCACCATTATTCCACCTAGAAACTACCTTAGGCTGGTCCAAACCAATGATAATATCTGGTGTAATGACCCCTAGTGAGAAATGCGCTCCTGGTAGGTGTAACCTATCTACAAAGGGCATTAACTCCCTATCCCAGTGGGTTAAATGGAACAGGATTTTTTTACAGTTAGATGTTATTATTTGTTGATGAAGTGAACAGTGAACTCTACGTTTGGAGTTAGTTTTGTAATGGATAAAGTCTTTTATTAATTTTGGTGAATGTGTGAAAATATGTTATTGTTAATTAAGGATATTATTAATTTGTTTTTTATTTAAAATTAAATTAAAGAAATAACTTTGTATCAACCACTATTATATAATCACAATCACCTACATGTTTCGAAACCGATGGTTTCTTCGTCAGGGTAGTAATGACATTTCCAATTCATTGGCTATATTTAAAAATAATGTTAAGATATTTATGTTGACAGAAGATTGGCATACCATTTTTTCATCCTTTTTTAAATAATAAGATTTTTTTTTAAGTAGTAATATTTTATTAAAATTCCATCTGCCAAAATCAGAGTGTCACCCTAGTTGTGTTGACCTGTCACTTTGCTTCTCAATGGGTATAGTGATTAATTATGTATTTATGGTTTAAACATTGTTACAATTTCATCCTCAAGTTCTACCCATCTGGCCACAATGTAATATTTCTTTCTTTCTCCATGTAATATTTTAGTGTTATGTATGCGGTTATTCTGTTTTTTTTTTTTTAAATTTAACTTATGTGTGTAAATTTTGTTTTTTTTTTGTTGTATTTAACTTATGCTTCTTCGCTTAAATGTATTAAAGTTAACCTCAATACAGGCTATTATAGTCCTAGTGAGGTTAATTTCTATGTAAAAAAAAATAATATTCGTAATATGTGAGAAGATTAATAAATAAATAAAAATTTAATAACAAAAGAAACAAACAAGTATAGAATAAAATAAATTAAAAAAAACTATGGACAAAAATATTATAGAGAGAGGTGATTAATTAATTAAAAAAATATTGTAAAAAAAATTATTTAAAATTAAATATAAAAATTATTTTAGAATATAAAAAAATTATATTATATAAATTATCAAAATATAATAAAGATGTTTAAACAACAAAAATAAATTATTTTAAATATAAGTATTAATAAGAAAATAAATTTAAAAAATGGCTATTTAAAAAAAAAAATTGATTATTAATAATATTTATAGTGTAATAATATTTACTATGAACCCTTTTTCTAATTTCTAAGTTTGCTAATTGTAAATCTGTTGTGTTTGTGTGTAAAATTTTAAACCCTTTATTTATATCAAAAGAATGATTTGTTTCTAAAATGTGATTGGCAAATTCAGAATAATAATTATTATTCAAACACCTTAGATGTTCATTAACTCTAAAATTAAAATTTCTAAAAGTCTTTACTATATAAAAAAGTTACAATCGTTACAAATTAATTTATAAACTCCAGATTTGTTCAAAAAATCAAATAAAATAATATAATAATAAAAATATAATAGTGGTTGATACAAAGTTATTTGTTTAATTTAAATAAAAATGACGCCATAAAGTGATTTTGCGAAGTTTGAAGAAATGATTTTATTTATTCATCTTCCGGAATTTTTTTTTAGGGCTGTCTGTTTCAACGCTAGCTACAGTAAAAGTTAAACTGGCTAGCTTTACACTTGTAAATTTTGTTGTAATTTTACGACATCTGGCCAATGGGCATATTGGATTTTCAAAATGCAATATGGATTTTCAAAATCCAATGTGCCAATTGGCCAGAAGTCGTAAACTCACGACAAAACTTACAAATGTAAAGCTAGCCAATTTAACTTTGTAGCTAGCGTTGAAACAGACAGCCCTAAAATAATATCATGTGTTCTCAACACACAGCTATTGTGTTCAAAGACTAACCGATGTTCATTCGTACCAACTTTTATATCGAAATATTATCGTGCCATTCTGAGGTTACTTATACTATGGCAGAATATGATGCTACTTGAAGTTCAAGGTTAGATTGTATATATTATTGGTTAGAGAGTGAATGAATACATAAGATGTGAATAATCATGTTAGTATTTGGCATTCAAATTGTATTTCTGGGTGCGTTTATGCAAAGTCTGCATAAAACCGCAAATAATTAATTACATTGGTAGTGAAACGTCAAATCAAAGATCATGGTCGATATTTTCTGTGGTAGAGATATAATCTTTTTCATATGGTCTAAACCATATAAAAATTGATTTAAACCCACATTCTGTTTGTTTATTGTTTTTGAATAGGTTTTTAATCATATTTTTGTATTTAATAAATATAAAACATTTCATTAAAACAAAATCTGCTGTGTATGATTACGTGTGACAACTGTTTTGCTTTCGGAGGGCATTATCAAGCCGTCTGATAATGCCTTCAGAATGTGAAAAATTAGCGTCAGATGTCTCCAGAGGCCAGATCGGGAGACACTGGTTGAAGGAGACTTTCAGGTCTCTCCAGCTCGACCAATCGCCTTTCACCGCAGTGGGAGAGATGGATTCATTCGGCACTACTAAACACACTAACTCCCAGTTCTTAGCCACCTTCATTCCTTTTTCCTTCATAATCTTCCTCCCATTTCTTTCCTAAAAAGACCCACCACACAGCATCCTCAATGATGACTTAGGCCCCGAGGGGAAATATTTTCCTCATAACGTAAAACAAACATAAAAAATACTGACCTGAAGAGGGTTAGATTTACCGAAACTAGTTGGCAAATATTTAAAATTAATTATTCATTTATTTGTATTTTACGCCCTGCTGGGCTTTTACAAGTTATTTTTTTTTAATTAACAAAGTACATCTAAATCAACATTACACACAATTCACACAAAAGCAAAAAATTAAATTAAAAAAGCAAAGTACATCTAAATAAGCATTACAAACAATTCAAACAAGAGCAAAAAATAAAATTATAAAACTGAATCTAAAACAAAATCCAAAACAAAATCATAAACAAAATCAAAGTCAAAATCAAAAACAAAATCAACAACACAATCAAAAACAAAATCAAATACGAGTTAGATAAAAGCAGGATACACTACCATGCAAGGTAGAGAAACAACAGAATGGGTAGTAAAATTCGTAGATTGAGTCAAGGAGAACTATGTGGTATATTCAATTAAATATTATTGACCTTTTTTCCGATAAATATCTTATTATGAGGTGTTTATATTTAATAAATGATGATTATAAGAAAATGTAAAAAAAATAAATTAATATTTAATTTAAGGCAAAATTAAATATTTAATAACTTAAATACGATGTTGGTGTTTGGAGTGGAAGCAATTTTTTGTTCAGATATATCTAAAGAACAATAATACTCTGTATATTTTGTGACCAAATACGTCACAATGCTGCATTATCAAAAATCAAACATTCCACCAACAAAGCACTGAACCTGTTAAAATATAACCCTACCCTAACTCTTTACAGATTAATCGTTCAAGTATTTCAAAGTCAATGACATTTCAACAACCACTGTCAACATACCATTAGGAACTACTGACGACAGGTTCAAAGCCCTTCTTACTAAGATAACTGCATCTGTTGTAAAGGAAAGATTATTTAGTAATGAATGTATCACCTACAATTAATCGTAACTGCAAGACACAAGGATAATTGAATGTTATCGAAATTACATGGGATTATCCTAAATGTTTTTTTTTTAAATTTTGCCAATGAGGCCCAACCGACATATTGTATTTGTTACAATAAATTTAATCGTTGGGTAGGTATTCTAATTTTAATTGGAATCGCTGTTCAAATCTTTATCCTATCATTGAGTTTTAATTTTTTAAGGTTTTAAAAAAAAAAGAAGATTCTTGGCACGGTATCTACTAAAACGAAAAGTTTTATATTGTTATAATGGCAACTGTTTAAATTAACGATTATATATTTTTTAATTACAGTTACTGCCCATACATTTTAATCCCCGAATTCATTAATTTTGGTGCAGTATCTACCTCAAAATTTATGTTTTTTTTGTATATCTTAGGCATTAAACTATGTCACAATTTCTAGACATTTTGTTTTGAAGAGTTTTGTTCGCAATGCACGTTTTTCAATTAATTTTATTTATTAGCTACCGGTTTCGACACTTCCGTGTCACTCAAAACCGTTTAAACTAATTTAATATTATCTACAGACATGATTGATATTATTAGGTGTGGGTAGTAGGTAGTGGGAGTGGTAATTGGAGGAGGAGGGTGGGAGGAGTCAAAATAACAAGGAAACATGGTCAATAAAGGTGACTTGCGGGGTGCGTTTTTTTTGTTTTAAATTATTTTTTGATTCTAACCTAATATTATCTAATCATATCTGTACTTGTATAATTTTAAAGTTATTTTTTTTCATTGACCTCTTTCAGCCATACTTTTATTCTTCGTTTGTAATAATTACATTTTTTATTAGTTTTATGTCTTTAGGAAGGATTTTGTGGAGTTTTGTTTCAAACTGTGTGTAGTTTCTTTGTCCAAATGTGGATTTATAACTTGGAACGTTTTTTTTTTTATGTTGTTAGTTTTACGAACGCTAGTGAATGACACGGATCGCTAATAAATAAAATTAAGTTAATTTTTTCATAAATAATGGCATCTTTACAAAGCAACTCGTTAAATTAACGATTATTGACAGATTAATCGTAATTCTCAAGTAGCAATCAATGCACCACTACCAAAAAAATTACAGTTAATGACGTATACCTTTTTACCCTTTAATAAGTGCTCTATCTGTGTTATTATTATACTTATCAAAAAAAGATATACTGAGGTAATTCCAAAACAAATTTCTGATATTCACCGTTTAACGGTGGAACACTAGTCTGGAGTCAACGAACCTAACATCGTGGTTTGAAGCAGATGTGATCTTTCTATTGTAACTTTTGACTACCATGTACATTGTACATAGTATATTTCTAATGACTCTAATTTATTTTTCATTTATTATAATAGGTAGATACCTACCTGGGTATCTAGCACGGACGATCGATAAAGATTTTATCGGTTATGCCGGTAACTTCATAGATGAATGCAGATCGCCACTGAACAAACAACGGTTCACAACAACGAAGTGTTGTTAAATAGTTAGCAATCTGCTGTAATGCTGGCGAACGTTGACAATTTACCGAAATTATCGATAAAACCTTTGTCGATCGACCGTGCAAGATACCCTTGAGGATGAAAGTAGACTAAACACAGTAGAAATGAGATCCCTAAGGCGCATGCGTGGTAAAACCATGTGTGATTAAATAATGTATTTATTTTGTTTTTTTTTTATATATATATTTTTTTACATTAGCTCCACACAGGAGGCCCTAAGAAAAATAATATCCCTCAGGGCCTATGTCATTTTTGGGGATGCTGTGTTGTGGGTATTTTTAATTAAAGGAAGACTATAGAATTCAGGGAAGGAAAAAGTTATGAAGGAATCTGGGGTTCATTGTGTTCAGATCATCCGCCGCCAAGATCTAGACAAACCTCACCCCATGAACCAGAGCACCCCTGCTAAGTCACCAAACGTAGCGAACCACTTGGGGTGACCTATGACAGAGGTGTTGGTTATCAAATAGATGGTTCTCGGGTCGGCGGTACCCATTCCTGCCTCCCGAATAATGCAAAGATAAATAATATGAGGCAATAGTAAACCAAATTTTTTTTCGTCTTACGAGTATTATTTTATTTGGAAAATCAACAGTTATAATAGATATTATTTAATAATGTATGATAAATATGTTTAAATTATTTTCATTAATAGATTTTCACTGAAGAAGTTCACAATCGTGCTAATTTATTATTTATTTTTATTTATTTATTTATTTATTCATTTTCAACACCCTTACGGGCTTTTACATAGTAACTGTATGATATGATAATGTATACAGAGACACAATGTTTCGAAAAAAAAAAGATTAACTTAAAATATGAACATTACATAAACAGTAGGTATGAAGGTAAATTAAAGTTAAAATAATATATTATAGGAAAAAGAAAGAGAGAAAAAAAAACAGAAACCATTTTTGCAATTAGTAGACAGATGATTGATTACATTTTTTCAATTTGTAGACAGATGATTAATATTATGATTAGACGTTTTATATTTCCTTTTTTTAAAATGTTTTTTTTAAACTGCTATCTTCTTTGGGTATCCCCGAATTATTCTACACTAGCTTCTGCCCGCGACTTTGTCTGCGTAGGATTAGTACTTCGAATGATTTTCTTTTCCTAGGTCCCATCTATGTTTATACCAAAATTCTTAACTTATTTATTTAAAATACGTATAATTCTTGATTCGATTCAAAGTATCAGGCGAGTACTTCAAATAAATTCACTACTTTAAATATTTTCTAAAATAGAATTTTGATTTAACAATCATTGCTTTGCAAAATGTCATTCTCAAATTTTGACATTTTTTATTAAACAATAATTGTTATTTTCAATGTATCGAAAATAAATAGCTAAAAATTATACCCTATATGTATGAGCTATATTATTATAAAATTTCATTAAACTCCATTCAGTAAATTTTGCGTGAAAGAGTAACAAACATGCCTACATCCGATACGTTTTTAGATTTTCACGGCCAAAAGCATTTTCGTTGTTTGTTTTTGGGGTGTTGTGCCGTGTTGTGCTACCTCCTTCTTTAGCCGACGTTTCTGCCGGATCTGCCGGATCTGCCCTGATGATGGACACTGCAACGCTGTCCGAAACGTCGGCTAAAGAAGGAGGTAGCACAACACGGCATAACACCCCAAAAACAAACAACGAAAATGCCTACATCCATACAAACTTTCGCGTTTATAATATTAGTAAGATTAACATTCGCTTCACATTCTCCTTACATTCATTACTTCATTCATTAGCTGTACTCGTCCAAACTTTCTGAGCGTGTCCCTTTCTTAATTTTACTCATTACGCTTACTTTAGCATATCTAACTAATTCTGAATGTTATTTTCAAAGTTCCGTTGAGGACGAGCACTGATTTTATTTTCAATGCACTAAATGTTCCTAACCTGAAAAAAATTGTATTAAAAAAATATCCTGCTTCATCAATTTAAGAAAGTCACACGTAAAATCTTTTAACATCGCAGTTTGTCTAACCTCTTATGGGCAAAGAAGTTTTAAATACAATGCTACTTAGCTATTTAATTCTCCACCTACTGACATTAGAAACACGCAAACCAAAAGTTCCTTTAAAAGTAAAATCAGTAAAATCATAAAATCAACCTCCAATAAACATATCCATCAGTATTTTTTTAAATATTTGCGTTTATGCCAACTATGTTCATATATCCATGAGTTTCACTTGCCTTTTTCTTATCATACTTAAATTGTATAATTTAAAAACAAAAAAACAAACAAAAATTATAGATATTATTTTTATGTAATTTTCATAAGTTGTTAACCGTTCTGTAGATTGCCATCGCAACACAGGCTTTTCACACCTAGTGAAATGGGCTTACGTCATTACTGTATTTATATGTAATATTGATATAATTAAATAAATATAAATAAAAATTATCTCAAGAGCATCTCCTACCCTTATCTTATATTAGGTCCTTACATATGAAATTGGCGTTTTGCAGTACTGGCAACTTTGATCTCAAATATCTTCTCTTTGGTTAGGAATTCAAAATTCAAATTTATACAGCTATTTACTCAAGTACTTGTGTTTCGAAAATTGTAATTCATCAGTTTTTTCCTTAATTGTTTTTTTTTCTTCCAGACGGGAGCAGTTGGGACTCTTGTGCGATATTCATATATAAAACAGGGTAAGTGTAGCTGTGTACTGTGTAAAAGCCCAACCAGGTAGTCTTTCTTAAAAAAATATATATTCCTATAATTTCGTACTATTTTATAATTTTAGAAGATTTCTTAAGTAATAAACAATTTATTTCGTTGCGGATTCAAAGCGAATCCTCAAATTTATATTTTCTCTCCGTAGATTTCAATACTCCTTTTGTGAAATATCTGTCTTCTTGAACAAAAAAAAGGTACAAGGACGGGTTGTTTCGCAGAATTTAAACGATTCATCAAATTTATAAGTTAATTTTCAAGTCCTGTGATAAATGTTCACTAATAAATAAGGCCCTGTATTAATTTATTATTAATTATACATTTAACAATTATGTGTATAAGTCCCGAGTCCGTCCCTGCAACGCGATAACGATGTCTTTGAATCCGTTAGTTAAATACCAAGTTTAAAGCTACAGTTAACTATATTAGTATGGTGACACTGGCCGAGGTAAACCTTCTACCAATAACTGGTGTCTAGAGGAATTAGTTAATAATGTAATATGTACAGTTAATAATAATATTAATGTGATTTGTAAAACTTTATTCAGAGGTGCTGTACAAATTAATAATAAACTTATACAATGCTCTATCTTTATTCTAACTACAGACTAGACAAACTATTTTAACAACTTATGGCTAAAAGAAACAGATTGTCTCCATCAGTTTGTCGATTACTAATAACCAAGCTAACAATGAACGTGATGGTACGTTAAAATGTAACTTTTGAAACTGATAATTCGTGGTGGAATTCCATTATAATAGTATAATAAAACAAATTTAAAACTATTTTTCTATTATATATGTTCCAAGTAAAATATGTACTTTGTTTGTATTAGGTCCATTATAAGAATAATCCTACTCCAACGTATCCCCCCTTTATAAAATCAATTGTTTAATCAAAAAATTCCATAACATCATAAATATAATAAAGATTGTAATTAATAATAGACTTGACAACAATAAAATTAGGTGCTAATAATTCACATTACTTGTAAGGTATTTCCCAAACAATACTAAAGTATGTAAGCTACCAACCCTATGTAATTAGCCTACTGGGAATAACCAAAAAAAAAAAATTAGATAGTTGGACACTCAAGACCACTTAACAACAAATGTAATAAAATCCATAATTGAATAAAATCCCTGTAAACCACCCCTCCCTCCCCCCGCCCCCTCCTTCCCCCCTCCCTAATATGTTTTGTATAATATCCCTAGGTTAAGAATATTTTTCACCAGTCTGAAGATGGCTTTGACAAGCTGAAACCGGTTACGGTCAATAAATTAAAAGTGGAAAAAGTTTTTAATTTGTTTTATTATACTACTCTATATAATAGTTAATGCAATCTCGTTTATTGTTTATAGAGGCATTTTAACTAGGTACATAGTTATCTATAATTAAAGTAACACATTTACAAAAAATCAATCAGATATTTACGTAATTTAATTTTAAATGTTTTTTTATGTTTTCTCCTAATTTTATTTCTTCTGGTAATTATCCAAATAACTTTAACGCTCCGTACATCAACGAGTTTTGACTCTGTGTTTTTTCCCTGAAGGGGAGTCTCAATTCATTTCTTTTCCTCGTCTCATATGTGAGGTTGGTTCATTCCAAGCATACCCAAAAGAAAGCCGGACAATATCATCAACTCTCAAACGAAATTTTGAAATAGAAAAATAAAAAAAATACGGTCGCCTCTAGGAATTGCATCCATGACCTTAGTCTTGCCGGGACTGCTCTATAATTTAAAAAGTGTATTTAAATAATGAAGTAATGTATTTTTTTTATTATAACAACTCTCTTTTTATAACTTTAGAAGGTTATTCCCATAAATTTAATATATCATTGAAGAAGAAGATAACACTAATAATCTAAACGAAAATTTGAAGAGGAGAAGACACAGAAAATTAAATGATAATGGTCGCTGACAGAGGCAAGGCTTTGGACTCGCATTCCGAAGGTCACGGGTTCGAACTTTTATTTGATTAATTTGTGTTATTTCACAATTGTAAGATACAGAGTGTAAGATACTCTCAGTATCGCCCTGGTGTAAGACCACCATTCAGAATTGAAATGTTGCTTGAAATGGCTTTAGCCGTGTTTAGTGACTAGATCTGAATAGCCAGGTACATCCCCACCTTCCTCTTCCCCATTTCCTTCCCTTCCCCGCTTACCTTCAGTCCCACAACACACCCCAATTGGGGATGGGATGAATCTCACAATCTCACTGGTTCCAGACGGGAGTAGTTAAGACTCTTGTGAGGTTTTCACGATAAAAAAAAATTTAAAAAATTAAAAAACTGGGACTCGAACGAAGACGAAAGATTCTGAACTGTTGGCGTTTTTCATATTTTCGTTTAGATTTTTAGTGTAGTCTTATTCTTCAATAACTAATGATGTACTTAAAAGATTTTTTGTCAAATTGGTTATAAAAAATATACAAAGGCCTCTGAACATTTTGAATGACGTGAAATATGCAAACTTCACTATACTTTCTTATACATGCTAAATCTGATAGTTGTATGGCGCATAGCAACAGTGAATATTCGGTCCAATTGTAACGCCAACCCAGATGAGATGGATCAATAAATTCTAACGTACATTTGTACATTCATAGTATTTAGTACCCAGTTGCGGTAGGTTACTGTAACACCTAACTGTGCTGGCCTGGGCAGGTACCTTCCTACCTGCCGGACTGTTATCTCAGAGCATTATAATGCCCCGTGTGAAACACGCACTACATTATAATATACTATTATATCGCTAGGGTACAAACGCGTTTACAGTAAGCGACAGGTAGGGACTGGTTGACAATGACTAAGTCATACAAAACAAACGAAACAAGCGGTTCAATCGCAAGTAGGCTCTGCTTATTTATGCTAGCACTATTTTACAGATGGCGCGAGTTTAAGATGATAGACTTCGCTTTTCGGCCCATAAAAAAGGACGCCCGAGAAAAAACACCTTTCTACATCGATAATTGAACAAAATGAATATATTTTTTTTATACTGCCTTCTAGTGAAAACTATGTCGGTATGCTTTCGAATTTTCGATGCGTTTCGTATTAACGTAAACATTCACTGTCAAACATGTACGATTTATCAAAAAATATTATTTAAGGAAAAAGTGCTGCTAACTCAACTCTCATTAAGAATTATAAAAAAACTTCCGACGTAGCTTCTTCTTTCTAAAAAATATATATTTTTTAAAATTCCAATTTCGTGAAAGTTTTGGTGTAGAAAAGTGTATTCTCCATAAACCCCTTTTCGAGCGATTTCTGTTGGTAAATTTGAGCGTTGTCTCATTCGCACATTTCGCATTGGCATGTATTGTAAGTGTGCGTGAGCTTATTGTGAGCGGGACAGAATGACAGTCGCGGGTGTTCCGCGTGTGGTTCAAAGTCTAGCCTCTTAATTGTTTTATGGAAAACCACTTTTTGCAAGTTATGATTTAAACTATTGTGAAATGAAGATAAGTTTATAATACATTATGTTTTGAAATTTAGCTGGTTATTAGTTACATTTAAATTGTTATTTATTTGTGTTCTTGCATATTCTATTATTTTTTATCTAATATTTACAATATTGTATTTTTTGTAAATTTGTCAGCCCATGGGTAGAGAACCCTTAGTTTTTTTTTCTTTTATTATTATTATAACAATTTTAAGTTATGTGAAAATATGTAATTGGATTTTATTTTTATTATTAAGTTTTTTGTAATAGATGTAAATAATCTGTTTATTTTCCTAAAAAAATAAATAAATTAATAAATAAATAAAAAATAATAATAATAATAAAAAATAAAAATATATATATGTTTTCTCTTGTTATACCCTCTTAAGTACAGCCCTGGTCTAATTATTGTTAGTACCTTCTCATACTTCAGATACGACAGTTAGTTCGATCTGAGTCATATATGGAATAAGAACTAAAAAAAAATACCATTCTTGATCATGCCATGCACCGCACGCGGAAGGCAGCACGTATAACATACTTGGAACCGAGTTCTGCCGACGAACGATTGATATGACTTATCATATAAACCATTTTTATGTTTAAATCAATCGCGAATTTGTAATTTTTTTAACAAGACGAATTTTGAAGTTTTTAAGCTCTTATAAAAAATATGTCCTATTCTTTAAGATAGTATCTATACATTCCTCACGCCGAAACGGTAATTATATGAAATTCCCTCGATAGAAATAAATCGCAAAGTATGCTCAGAAAATTATTATATACACGTTTGTTTCTGTTATTTTACAAGTTATACGAGTATGTATGAAAAAAAATCAAATAAAAAAACTAACTAACCATCACGCCGTTTCCTCGCAGGGGTAGGCAGAGAGGACGGACCGCCAAACAACTTGGTCTTGGCACACACTCCTTGCCTCATTCACATTCATACATCTTCTCATACATACTCTTTTATTATTCTGACTCTTGACATGGCCCGACACAATTAATCTGATTCACTTGATCGTGCCACATCTTCCTTGGGCGTCCTCGGCTTCTTCTACCATTCACATTCGCGTCATAAATTCTCTTTACACTCCTTTCTTCATTCATTCGCTCAACATGCCCAAACCATCTAAGAGTCCCTTTTTTAATCTTACGTATTACGCTCACATCAGCCTTGCATTCTTTTCGGATCTCCACATCAAACAATGTTTCTCTAAATGCTACTTAACACAACCCTCACGAGATTTTTGCTCTATTTTAAACAAGTCGTGTTTTAACATTTTTCCGATTTCCGCTCGAATATTATCGTTTTTAATATTAGCGCGTTCCCTAAAACATTCGTTTTATCGTAACTCTACTTATTCTTCACTCATTATCTAGTTAACATAATTTCAATACCAAAGCCATCGTTGGTCTCACCACATTGATTATTTCTGAGAATGGGTCTTGAACATCTACCACACGCATGCATTGTCGTTTTTTTCCGAACACAGATGATGGTGGAAGATCGACGACCCCGCCAAATATACGACAAGGTCCGGTTTATCTCGGGCAACGGGATCTAAGTCACGCCGGTTAACCCACTTATTCAAATCGCACGAAATGAAATTGCAGAGGCTGTGCTTTTTTTGCATCTACGCGGCATAGCAACAGGCGAAAGAAAGCTTTTTTATCAAGTCGTGACGGTATTTGTGGAGAGGTTTTCTGGCGCGTGTAGTCTTGGCTTGGGTCAGATCTTTAATTATCTGTGAAGTAGTTAGTTGCTGATTGTTACCAAGAGGTTTTTTTTAATAAACGTAAGCGTACGAATAATTTTTTCCTCTAATTCATTTTAAGTCCATCTTCCACGACGTGTAATATTATGAAACGCTGAAATTATCTTAACCTTACACATATTTATTTATTTATTTATTCACGCCCTAATGGGCCTTTACATAAAAATTTTATACATTGGTTACAGTAATGAAGTATAAAAATGCAGTTGTAATAATTGTAAAAAATGCAACACTTAAAAATTTAGTGCAAATTAGCTAAATACTAGAAAGTTTGTTCTATATAAGATAAGTATAAAATAATTAGTAGAAAGAGATTTAGAAAATAATAAGAATAAGAGATAGAAGATATGATGGTGATATGATTTCAATTCTCACTTAAGGGCCGGAATTCCAATTTATAATACATGTCCCTTAAACACTCAAGTTTCTAAGTTATTAAATAAATATGCATATGTTATTTTTTAAGATAATATCTGAAGATTTGTAGAACCGAAACGTTAATTACATAAAATTCCCTCGATAAAAAAAATTGCGAAGTATACTCCAAAAATTATTATTTTCACGTTGGTTTCTGTTATTTTACAAGTTATATGTATGAAAAAATTCACAGAATTTCTTTAAATGCTACTTAAATTTTTATTTCATTTTTTATAGTGAATACTTCTCAAGAGTCCCAACTGCTCCCGTCTGGAACCAGTGAGACTATGGCATCCCCAATTGGGGTATGTTGTGAGGCTGGAGGTAAGTGGGAAAGGGAAGGAGACGAGGAAGAGGAAGGTGGGGAAGTACCTAACTATTCAGATCTAGTCACTAAACACGGCTAAAGCCATTTCAAGCAACGTTTCAATTCTGAGTTTTGTTCTTACACCAGGGCGATACTAAGAGTATTTTCCACTCTGGAACGTGCCGCAAATACACTATATATTATTTTTAAATAATTAAGTGTGAAATAACACAAATGAATTAAATACAATTTATTTGCGCACGCCGGGGTTGATCCAGCGACCTTTCGAAATGGCAGTCCAACGCCCTACCGCTGGACTACGCCGGCCGTCAAAAGGTGTTGAAGAGAGATTTTTGCTCTATTGTAAACGTGTCGTGTTTTATTAAACATTTTCCCAATTCTCGCTCGATTTTTTACGTTTTTAATATTAGCGTGCTCGCTCCAACATTCGTATTTTCGTATCTCTCCTTTTTATGCTTTTTGGGCGGGTCCTGCCGGCCCTTAATACCGGTCGCCTGTTTTGATTTATATTATTCTCTCCATCTCCCCCTCCCTCATCCCCTCTCCCACGACAACCAATTCGTTGTTCCTCAACCCCTCGGTTTCCCCCCCCACATCCCTCCTTCACACCCTGCCGCTAAACAAAAAACTGCCATCTAGCCCTTAAATCATCAAAACATGTAAATATTGTGAAAAACTGCGCCAATACCTTCAAAATAGTTAAGAACCGCCATCTAGCACTATAGTCGTCAAAAATCGTGAAAAATGTGGAAAACGAATATTTGGTGCCAAATCGTCATAAACTGCCATCTAGAAATAAAATCGTCCAAAATGTGAACAACTGCGATTTACCGCCAATAACATGTGATGAATATATGATAATATATCAAAATCAAACATTTTTGCAACTCTCAACAACTCGCGTGCCACTTAACGTAATTTTTTTATACAAATATCATACCGCTAGAGCTCATCATCTTTATATATAAAAATCTCGCTTCACAAAGTTTGTCCGAGATAAACTCCGAAACTACTTATCTGATTTTGTTGAAATTTAGCTTACTGTGTGTAATTTGGTCCAACTTAAAAGGTAGGACAGTTTTTCTCTCGATTATTGAACTCAATATTTATTATGGCGAAAAAAATGTTTGTTATGGGAAAATGACAGCCGTCCGTTGTCAAGTAGTAAGACTCTTGACTCCCAATCAGAAGGTCGCGGGTTCGAACCCGCCGTGCGCAAATAAATTTTATTTATATTTTTCATAGAAAAACTCTCCTTTTAACTTTTGAAGGTTATTCCCATCAATGTAATATATCATTGAAGAAGAAGATAACAATAATAATCTAATTTTTTTAAATATGAAAATAAACAAGACACAGAAAAATAATAAAAGATAACGGTCGCAACTGGGACTCGAACCCAGAACCTCACGTCTTACCGGGACATACACCTCTACCAATTGGGCTACTGCGATCTTATATGAGACTGTCGTAATTGTCAACTTCATATTTCAAATTTCAGAATTAACAATATTATCTTCGACTAATGTTTTAATTACGACAGTCTCATTATAAGATCGCAGTGGCCCAATTGGTAGAGGTGTATGTCCCGGTAAGACGTAAGGTTCTGGGTTCGAGTCCCAGTTGCGACCGTTATCTTTTATTATTTTTCTGTGTCTTATTTATTTTCATATTTAAAAAAATTTGATTATTATTGTTATCTTCTTCTTCAATGAAATTTTATTTGATCAATTTGTGTTATTTCACAATTGATTAATAAAAATAATATATATAATATTTGCGGCACGTTCCAGAATGGAAGATACTCTTAGTATCGCCCTGGTGTAAGACCCCCATTCAGAATTGAAACTTTGCTTAATAATGGCTTTAGCCGTGTTTAGTGACTAGATATGAATGGCCAGGTACTTCTCCACCTTTCTCTTTCCCATCTCCTTGTCTTCCCCACTTACCTGCAGCCTCACAACATACCCCAATTGGGGATGCCATAGTCTCACTGGCTCCAGACGGGAGCAGTTGGGACTCTTGTGAGGTATTCTCTATAAAAAAAAAATTAAAATGATTTGAAATTATTTGTATGTTCCATAAGTTTCCGACAGATGGCGGTGGGAGTTAATTTATTGACACAACACGTGGTTATCTAGGTTAGGTAACATCCAGTATACGGCGTTGTGTTTCGTTAACCACAGCAACGCGTGGGCGGGTCAGCTAGTTACATATAGAACCTAGTGAATACAATTGAACTAACTAAATTGAACAACGTTTTTAGATTTTCACGGCCAAAAGCATTTTCGTTGTTTGTTTTTGGGGTGTTATGCCGTGTTGTGCTACTTCCTTCTTTAGCCGACGTTTCGGACAGCGTTGCAGTGTCCATCATCAGGGCAGATCCGGCAGATCCGACGATGTGCAAACGGCATAACACTCCAAAAACAAACAACGAAAATTGAACAACGTTTAGAATTAGTTATTTCTCTCTTTGTGTATAATAAATATGTGACTTCTTCATATAAAGTTACACTTTATCATTGCAGCGAAGAAACAGATGGACCCCTGTGTCAAGTGTGAAAGGGGATACTTTATTAGATTTTAAAAAAAGTTGCACCCACAACACGTCAAGTTGCCAAGATTTATACCATATTATTCTAACACATGTTATGAAAGCAGGGGTGACTCATGGCATGGGGACATAATTATAATAATAGTAATAACGTGATAATTTTTGTGAGAAATCATCTCAAGGGCGCTGTACAATTTATTATGAATTCTTAGGCTCCACCTAAATCTATTATTTACAAATAGATACAGAAAACATACTTACCTGACAGGTCACTTCCCATAAACACACTTTAATTAAAAAGTTTATGCTTGGATAAGATACGACTTTGCACGCGGAGGACACTATATTTTAAACACTGGACGTTGGATGATTTTACATTTGCCACCCCTATCATTGATTATATTACATATTAGAAGTTTAGTGCCAAATATAGTGATAATGTTCTAAATTGATGTTACGTATTTCGTTATTATTTTTATTAAAATACTAGCTGATACCCGGCATGCGTTGAATGCCATTTAAATAAATGAAGTGTTTATCCCTTTCCCATTGTCCCCGTTCTCCTTCCGCCTTTTCACGCTATCCCCATCCACCTTCCCCCTCCTTAATTCCCCTCATCTCCTCTCGCATTCCTCTTCCCCTCGCGCCTTTTTGCCCTACCTCTAAACTAATTGTTAAAGTACATCCATTTTTTCAACACATTTTTCTCGCTTGTGACTTATTTAAAATTGATTGTGCAAATTTTATAACGTCAGAGCTCACCATTATATAAATATTTTAATAAAAACCTTGGCGGGCATGTCCACAACAACACATAAAATTTTCACCGCAATCGGATGAAAAGTATAGGAAATAATTTCATAACGCTAGAGCTCACTATCCTATAACCATCCCGGGTATGCGCACATCATATTCCCAAAGTTTCATCGCAATCGGATGAATGGTATAGCTGCGCATAAGGTACGACCAAACAAACAAACAAACATTTTTTATATGTTAGATCAGAGTAGACCAGCGAACAATCATGGGTTGTTATAATTCCTACTTCGAAGAAAACGAAGTCAGAATAATTCTAAGTTAAATTATTATAGTATCGATAGGTACTTTGCCAAACAGTTCTTTTTTTTAAGATCCATATCGCACATCCCATGGAAAAGTGTCGAAAGACAAAATTTTCTATTTTATTTTATTTATTTGCGTTATAAACAGTCTATACATTTATATATGACAGTGAATAAGTATGTTTATGTCATTGACCAATAAAATAACGACATTTAGATACAGGACCATAATAATAAAAAATATGCAACAATATACCTAATACAAACAATTCTGATTACGTGCATCTTCAATTTACAAAGTGTTTTATGATATACATATTTCTAAGGTTTACACTTAAATTTTAAAGAATATCAATAATATCTTTGAGGAAAAGATTTCACTATAATACAAACTATTAAAAGTAAAAGACTAAATGTGAGGAATTAATAAAAAAAAGAAATGAAAGAAATTAAGTTTTTGGTTAAACATATGGCATTCGATGGAATTTCATTTTTTTATGAATGTTGTGAATTTAGCAAGGTTCGTGTTAAACACATCGATGTTTGGGCATAATCTATTAAATGTGCTACAGCTTCTTCTTATAAATACATTTTCAAGGTAATTCGTTTTGCTCTTATGAATATAAAATGTATCCATAAATCGAGTAACTCTTTTTGGACATCTAAAATTAATATGTTGTAGTAAGTATGGGCTGTCAATATAGTTATGAATTATCTTATAGAGCATTAATAGGTCTCTGGTGTCTCGGCGTTGATCAAGAGATTTAAGGTTCATGGGGACATAGTTTACATAATTTGGTACGCGAAAAGAGACATATTTAATAAACTTTTTCCGAACTCTTTCGAGATCTGCTTTATACGTAGAACAATGGGGGTTACGTTTTACCTCTGAAAAGTAAAGTGATTTTAATTATCTATGCCCCACGAAAACCGTATTTAAGTATTTTAGTTGCTTGTTTTTGGGGTGTTAATCTGTCGTGTTGGATCTGCCGGATCTGCCCTGATGATGGACACTGCAACTCTGTCCGAAACGTCGGCTAAAGAAGGAGGTAGCGCAACACGGCATAACACCCCAAAAACAAACAACGAAAATGCTTTTGGCCGTGAAAATCTAAAAACGTATCCGTATTTAAGTAGATCAACTTATTCTCTGTATGTTATTAGAAAGGAGCGTAAGGAGAATATATGATGCAAGTGTGAATGGTATCAGAAGTAGGGGTCATCCGAGGAAGACATGGCACGATCAAGTGAATCAGATACTTGAGTCGGGCCATGTCAAGAGTCGGAAAAATAGTATGTATGAGACGATGTATGAATGTGAATGAGGCAAAATGTGCATGCCAAGACTGAGGTGTTTGGCGGTCCGTCCTCTCTGCCTACCCCTGCAAGGAAACGGCGTGATGGTTAGTTAGTTATTAATCAAAGAATCACGAGCCACCCATGAGTCAGGGGAAGGGTAACTTGATACGTTTTGAAACATTCGCAGACCACAAACGCAATGTTTTGGCTCTAATCAGGAAATGTAGATTTGTCACTGAATTTGGCTATTAAATGCGACAGGGGTTCATAATCGTTGATCACAAATTTATACAGAAACAAATCTAAAGCTTTTGGTAGATAAGGGGTTCAAATAATAATAAAGGCAAGATATTGTGTCTCCCTAAACCTTATTTCGAGATAAACAAAGTTTTTTTTTTTAAATCTGCAGAAAAATACTATTTTAAAGCGTTTAAATAGTATTGAAAGAATCCATATCCATATTGAAAGAATCTTCCGAGAAAAGATACATATCGCCGACGGGACTCGAACCCGCACCCTTTTGATTGCCAAACATTAAATTAATTAATTAAATTAACATTACAATTAAATTATTTCACCAAAAAAGTAGGCATAATATGTCTCGACGCCATCTGGTGGGAGAGTTAGCACTTACATGCCTTTCCCATATAAAAATAAAGTTGGTTGTTTGCAGGTGCTAAAGTGTAATAAGCAGTAATTGTGGAATGAAACACTATGTATATATTGAATCATTTGGCGGGTAGGAGGTATCCCGCCGTAGCTTAATGGTAGAGCACTTGACCGGCAATCAAAAGGGTGCGGGTTCGAGTCCCGTCGGCGATATGTATCTTTTATCGGAAGATTCTTTCAATATGGATGAGTGTTTCAGGCTAATAATTATTGCTTATAATAATTGTTACCCTTTGTGCTATGCATAAAAAATCTTGTCTTAAACATTAGTTTATCAATTAAAAAATAATAATTAAAGTTTTAGTAGTTTAGATAAGGGCAATAATATTTGTAAATGAAAATATTTCTGTTAGTTGTAAGTCTCTAGTGAAAAGCCATAGTTGTAGGTAAGTCACTATCCATAAAACTTAGATGTAAATCTAACTAACTAACTTACTAACCATCACGCCGTTTCACTGCAGGGGTAGGCATAGAGGACGGACCGCAAAAACCACTCGGTCTTGGCACACACTCCTTGCCTCATTCACATTCATACATCTTCTCATACATACTCTTCTATTATTCTGACCTTTGACATGGCTTGACTCAAGTATCTGTTTTATTTGATCGTGCCACGTCTTCCTTGGGCGTCCTCGGCTTCTTCTACCATTCACATTCACGTCATAAATTCTCTTTAAACTCCTTTCTTCATTCATTCGCTCAACATGCCCAAACCATCTAAGCGTCCCTTTCTTAATCTTACTTATTACGCTCACATCAGCCTTGGATTCTTTTCGGATCTCCACATTCCTCACACCATCATACATGGTTTTACCACATATACGCCTCAGGGATCTCATTTTTACAGCATTTAAGTCACCAATATTATTAATATAGGGATGATTATTATTAATTATCAATTGATTATCTTAATGTAGCTGCCTACATATCTTATTATTAGGCATGTACATTGAAATATCTTATAAATGTAATTCAAATAATCTAATATTATTATGTGATCTATCATGTTTCCTTGAAACTATATAATATGTATTAACAAATATTTCCTTATGTATAATAATAAGAGTGATAAATTGTAGAACCTACAGAAAAGCTGCCATATGACAGCTTTGTGGGATTACCCTTATTTTGTACAAATCTATTTATAATAAAAAAAAATTAAAAAAATTTATAGAGCGCTGTTTGGTGAAAAATTACTTCAGGGCGCTTTAATGATATTACTAATACTAAAATAATAATTTATGATATATTTCTACAATAAAGCCGTACAGTACGGTCTAGACTCTAGACAGACATGTATATCAACGTATGGCTAACAGATTGCATCCACCGGTTCATCGATCACTAACTAAAAACTATATAAACTCATACAATCGGCGCCCTTGAGGTAATTTTTCGCAAAAAAATACGAGTGTGCTTTAGACCACATGACTGAAGTAAAACTTCTAGAGAAAAAGAAAATGTGCGCGCGCAGTGCTCTCTCATGCTCCTACAGTATTTATAAAATTGTTCAAGAACTAAATGAAATTACGAATAATCTTCATGCACTGGCTATGAGAGGAAGAGAGAAAGAAAATACTCTCAGTATCACCCTGATGATAGACGAAATTCTAAACTTTGCTAGAAATTGCGTTAACCATATTTGATAAAATATATAAATAGCGGGGTACCTCCCAAACTTCCCTCCCCTCTCTCTTTAGCCTCACAGCATATCCCAATAAGGTATTTTCACAAACGAGGGATTCTGTTGAAAATGTATGGATTATTTAAAGAATATTTTTTCTGATTTTAATCATCCTACTAAAAATGTTTGTTTTTTACGTTTTCATTCAAATTTATTAATTTTAAAAACGATCAAAAACTTACTAAACTAAAACGGTCCGTGATTGCCAACGACGCTTCGTAGGCACATCATCAAACAAACAAAGTAGAACTGTCGGAAATTTTTCAAGATCGAGCGACCCTTGTGACGTCACACGTCGTAAATGCAGTTTTGGCGGGATCACAAAAATGGGCAACATAGACTCGCTATAGAAAATGTATTCGTCAACATAAAAATAAAATAAAAATGCCATAATAATCATAATTTTTTTAACTAAAAAAAAACGTGAAAATACCCTTTTGGATAAGTCATAGTTTAACTTTTTTATTTGTTTTTATTTTATAAAATAATTGTACATACAATATATAAAGGTGAATTTAAGTATATGTATATATATATTGTATTTCTTAGTCCTCCTCACTAGGGAGTCCTGTGCCGAGGTGGACTGAATTTATTTCATTATAGTTTATTTGTCTTCTATGTAGTTTTTATTGTCTTTAATAGGATTTTTTCATAGACCTCTTTAGCCATATTTTTATTCTTGATTTGTACTCAATTTTTAATTACTTTTATGCCTTGAGGAAGGATGTTGTGGAGTTTTGTTGCTAAGTAAGGGTAGTTTCTTTGTCCAAATATGGTTTTATAACTAGGAATGTTTTTTATATCATTTTGGTTCGATCTAGTGTGATGGATGCACGGTCTAGTAGAGGATTTAGTATTTTTTAATGGCTTCAATAGTATATATTTAGCATGCTGGCAACTTGCTTCCAACTGTTGGTAGGAGTTGGAATTTTTGTACAGTATTCACATAAAGTTAACTAACTAACTAACTACGCAGGGGTAAGCAGAGAGGACGGACCGCCAAACAACTCGTCTTGGCACACACTACTTGCCTCATTCACATTCAAACATCTTCTCATACATATCTTCTATTATTCTGACTCTTGACATGTTCGACTCAAGTATCTGATACATTTGATCGTGCCACGTCTTCCTTGGACGTCCTCGACTTCTTCTACCATTCACATTCGCCTCATAAATTCTCTTGACAATCCAAAGTTTTCTCCATCTGTTGATGATTTTGAAGGCCTGATTTGGACACTTCCCGATACCTTAAGAAGTTACCACCTGTTCAAAGCTTCCCACCGATTGGCGATACAAAGTCTGGTGGTTGCTGTTAAATTAACATGTTTGCTCCTAACCCAAGGAAGTTCACGCCACAAGTGGTTTTTGCTCAATAAATCACGGGATTCATTAGTTTTACTGATCTGTTTGACAAGGGGTGGACGGGAAACTGCTAGACTGCTAAAAGCTGCTAAGTTACAAGCTTGAAGTGTCAATATTGTTAGTTTAAGGTTACAAGTTAGATTATTATTATAAAAAAAACATGTAATTTTTAAAATATAATTTTTTTTTATGAATACTTTAAAAGGTTTTAAAAATGGCTCACTTAACATTTTTTCTGACTACAACTACTGATAATGAAAAAAAAATAACAACACGTACATTAAGGTGTCCCAAAAAAATGAAAGTTGTTATTTTCCAACGCAACAGGCGGCTGGTGTTAAGCGGGAATTTAAACCTTATCGACATCTACATAAGGAGTGTTATTGTTAGCGGCCTGATCCCAAATTTTTGGTGCATATCATTAAAAGATTTTATACAAGTGGATCGACATTTGAAACATGCAAAGTAAATTATTTTCAATTGATAATAGATGATTTTTGTATTATGCTTTTTAAATCACCATAAACTCGTTCCTCTTTCGCATAAATAAGAAGTGGCAATGTATAGCATACGGAGAAAAATGTTATTCTAAAATACGATAATTTTATTCGTAAAAACGGTTAAAAACGGGACTGAAAAACGTAATTTCGTGCGTATACGTCGTACATACTTCATTAGACAAATGAATTATGAAAGTTACTATAATCTCACTTTTTTGTGGTTAAAAACAGATCTTAAAAAATTTATAAAATTTCATAATTTTTTTTCAATTTGCGATCGGAAAATTTGGTTTCATAAAGGTGTACATTTTAATTTTTTTGTGGTTAACTTTTAGATTTGAATATAAAGCGCGTTGTATCCTCTTTCCAATACCGTTTAGATTTTAGATCATACTTCTCACTATTTTGACCGGTCAGTGGTTGAGTGGGCATCGCGTTTAGGTACCACCCAGGCGTCCCATGTTCGATTACTCGGCTGGCTAAAGGTCGGTCTCTTGCTACTAATTTCACAAACAATTCCTCAAACATTACCATAAACGCGGAATAGGGATAATAGAATAAACGTTTGTTGTTTTCCATGGGCCACGGAAAGTAAAAACATTGTGGCCCCGACTTAACTATCCACAAAGTTTGTAAACATTTTCGTCGGAGATGACGCCGCTTTAGTCTTTTGTCCATCACAACACAAGCAACATCTTCCGCTAAGTGTGGTGGTAGTAGGAGATTTTCAAATGTTGTCAGGTTATTCGTAACCCGGGAATATTTGTCTTTTTTTATAAAAAAAAATTATAGTAAGGGAGACACAACAATTTCTACGCAACCTATGGAGGTGAAACAAATATGGTCTCCTGCACGGAGAAAAATGTTATTCGAAAAAACGATCATTTTAATAGTAATAATGGTTAAAAATGGGACTGAAGTTCTTATGAACAAATTAACAGTGTTTCAATGTTTATTGGCGGGAAAATGTAAGAATAATTTGTTAGTATACGTACGAAATTACACATTTCGTAAGAACTTCAGTCCCGTTTTTAACCGTTTTTACGAATATAATGATCGTATTTTGGAATAACATTTTTCTCCCTGCATACACACCTACACACTACGCACACCACCCGGTAATTACTAAATATATATAGCACAAATAAGACATTACAAACAAACATATTGTAAGTACCCACCGTGAAATGGTACTAAAAAGCTATAAATTTGTTTTATCAATGTAACTACTGTACTGTAAATATAAAAATATTTTTTTAAATAAATAAGGGTAGGCATTTAATAAGTAAGGTACGTTTCGAGTTGAAAAGATACCTAAACTTTATTTATTAATAATTTTTTTATAGTGGCGGTCGAAAATTACAAATTATCGTCGGCATTGGTACAAAAAGGATTTTTAAGGTTTCAAGGCCGAAAACATCCCAAGTGCTTTATTTTTTCAAAACAAGGACATCTAATGCAAAAAATATTTCAAAACAAGAGCAATACTATGCAAAAAAATGTATATCCTTGGAAACAAAATTGCATGAATTAAAAAAAAGTTCTGTATTCAAATGCACGTATTACGAAGAACTACTCAAAATGGCTTTACGAAGCAACCGTAAAAAACTATAAACACAACAAAGCCGCTAAAATCATCCCTTAGTCATAACAGAACCTTCGCATAAAGGTCCTGCCCGTTATATGACCACAAAAAAAACCTTTGCACCCTCAGGGGATTGGAAAAAAACGTACCGCAGCGTGTTGCAAGATATTTTTTTGTGAGCTTTTTTGGCACGTTGGGAGCTTTTATTATTAGTCTTACGGTATTTCTGTTCTTCCGCATATTGTATCGTATGGTTTTTTGCGGTCTCAGAGAGGAGTGTGTGGTTGTAATTGGTTCTCCGCTTACTTCCGGGGTAGCTGTAGCGAAGGTAACGGTACCTCATACGGCTAGCTCCTTAATGCTAGCTGTGAGGGTTGGTTTTTGTTTAGGGGTAGTAGAGATCAACTTGTAGTAAGACTGTTATTTTTAGGAGTTTTTAAAAAATAGTAAATCGCAAGCAAACACGGTTTTAAATATTTTTAAAACTTTAACCCGTTTAATCACAGGAGACCATATTGTTCCCATAGGTCTTATAGAAATCATTACTATAGGGAGAAGTATGATCTAAGCGGTATTGAAAAGATAATACAACACGCTATATATTCAAATCTAAAAGTTAACCATAAATGAATCAAAATGTACACCTTTATGAAACCAAAGTTTCCAATCGCAATTTGAAATAAAATGAAAGTTTGTGAATTTTTAAGATTTTTTTTTTACATTAAACGACAAAAAGTGAGGTAACAGTAACGTTTATAATTCATTTGTCTAATGAAATATTTACGGATTTTTTTTTCATTGTAGGTAATTTTTGTTGGAAAAAACGTAAAGTGAGCCATTTTTAAAACTTTTATCCAAACTTTTGTATATAAAATTTTTTTTATAGTGATTTCTAATAATAAAATTTGAAAGCCTATTTCATCACGTTTCGAAAACAGTTTTTAGTTTTCGGATACGTTTACAAATATTAAATTTATTTGGATTTTATTGCAAAGCGGAAATATTTTTATCCTTTGACAAATACGCCAAATTTTTGAAGGGTAGCGGTTATCAACACTGAATTTATTTTTATACTAGTAGGGCCGTCTGTTTCAACGCTAGCTACATCAAATGTGCCAATTGGCCAGAAGTCGTAAACTTACAAAAAAATTAAAAGTGTAAAGCTAGCCAGTTAAACTTTTGCTGTAGCTAGCGTTGAAAAAGATGGCCCTAGAAAGATTATCAAATAATTCATCCTTTTCCGATTTTTCTGTTTCAAATTTACGATTGAGAGATGCTAATATTATCTCCATTAATTAAATATGAAAAATACTTACTTTTTTATGCAAAAAATGACACTAAATACATTTTTTGTGGCGATTATTATTACTGCACGACCGCCTCTACCTGCTACTTCGCTAGGTAATTTAATTTCGACCACCTTCTGGAAAGAGCTTGGACCTGCGACACATTACACACAGCGCTGCGCCGCCATATCGAGAAATTCTCGCGTGTGCATGTTGGACCTACCTTCCGAGTACCTTTGGCTCGGCCTATATAAGGACTCGAGCAAGCCAAGTTAGGCAGTCGTTCTTAATCAGTCTTCACGGCGACACAGCAGCGGCCTAGTAACTCAACTTCGCAATCTGCGGTTCGGTCGGGATAATATTACTACGATCGTAAATTTTAATACTCTCACATGTGTAAATAGTGCATTATGTAAATACAACATCATCATCATCCTCGTATTTATTATTCCGACCTACAGCACGTGGAGATATCACGATCCACCGATATCTCCTCTTTCAACCGGAGGCCCATTCATCTCCTCAACATAGGAGACACGCACTTGCCTCCAAAGATTTATTGCATCAGTCTTGCCAGTTCATAAATATACTTTCCCCACTAATTTCAAAGATAATTAAGAATGATGTCTTGTAATTTAGAATGATGTTCAGAGGTAGGTACAGGCGTCGATAGGTACAATTCTTAACCCTACTAGATAATATGTGGATTGTTCTTTTAAAACAAAATATAAAACTAAACAAGTTCGCAATTTATGACGATGTAATTAATACATTTTTATTGTAGAAAAAATGCTGCTAATTTTATAATATTGTGATAGCTCAAGGTTTAAACCACAGATAAGTAAAAAACCAAACACGTGTACGCAATATTTAGACACGGTAAAATAAATCAAATGGAATTAAAAGTCACCTCCGCATACTAATTTATCAATTATCAATCGTTTCTTAAGACAGATGTAAATTGAAGTTAATCATAGATTTACCAATTAAATTTTGTCGCCATGCAACCAGTATATAAATTGAATACAACTTGTTAAAAAAAATGCATATATAATAATGAATGATCAACTAAACTAAGCAGGTTAGTTTTTTGTTTTGTTGATATGCTTGATATTTTAAATTGGTAGGCGGATGTGAATACCGCCGCCCCGGACACCGTAAATTGGTCAACCAACCTCTATCTCAGGTAACCGCAAGTGGTTGGCTACATTTGGTGACTTAGCGGAGGTGCCCGGGTTTGTCCAGGACTTGTCAGCGAATACATCTGATGGCGGGCCAGATCGGGAGTGATCGGTTAAGGATGACCCTTTGTTCTTCCTAGCCGCCACATCGCGTTTTCTCTAGTCGGTAGTAAGAAGTAAGAATGTATGCAGAAATGTATTAAAATTTATACAGCGCTTTTGACGTGATTTTTCACAAAAAACGGAGCTTCATAAATCATCCAAATATTATAATTATTATAGTTAGTTTGTTTCACAAATTCAGTCTCAAAATTGTGTAAACGTCCCCTGGACCACTTGGTTTACCGCTGTTACCAGCCTATAATGAAATGACCGCAATTAAGGGTGGTTGTATATCACGCTGATATAGCCTATAGCCCTTGTTAGAAGAACAGAACCTACGATTGCCTCACTTTGTAAGATGTAATATTTTTTGTTTGAAATGGAGAAAGAAATTGTGTAGTTTGTGGGGTAGGAGAACGCATCTAATATTAATAAAAATATTCGGATGATTTGTACAAATATACTATATATGTATAATGTATATCTTATTAAATTATTTAGTATAGACTAGACGATATATATTATTATAATAGCTTATGGCTAACAGATTGCATCTACCGAATCATTGATCAAAAATTCAAAACTACATTTATAATGCATTTGACCCATAAAACTAATGCTTAGAGTTTGCAAATTCCGCAACTTTATAAATTTGAGTTCATTGAGACTCAATAATTTCAAGCTTGAAACGATATGCAAACGAAATGACGTTGCTCGACTGTAAAGATTTGAAAAAAATTCATTTCGAAATAAATGTTTTTATTATACACCTAATTTTATTGGAATGTCTTTAATATAACTTTCGGACCTTCTATTTTTAAGTCACTTTTGGAGATCGCATCCCAAATTCAGAATTAACAATTTTATCTTCGACTAATTTTACCTGTATTTTTAGCTGCTTCCTTTTTAAATGTTCGCTTAGTTCTCAAGAATTGGTTTGTAACCTAGATAGTGTATAGGATAAACATATTTGTTTTATTTCTTCAAACTTCGCAAAATCACTTTGTGGCGTCATTTTGAATTAAATTAAAACAAATAATATTATTAACCAAATATTTTTTTAAAATAGCCATCTCTTAAATTTATTTTCTTATTAATAATTATATTTAAAATAATTATTTTTTTTGTCTAAACATCTTTATTATGTTTTGATAATTTATATAATGTAATTTTTCATATTTTAAAATATTTTTATATTGATTTAAAATAATTGTTTTTTACGACATTTTTTTAATTAATTAATCACCTCTCTATAATATTTTGTCCATAGTTGTTTTTAATCTGTTCTTTTTAGTCTATACTTGTTTGTTTATTTTGTTAATGTCATTACTACCCTGACGAAAAAACCATCGGTTTTTGAAACATGTAGGTAATTGTGATTATATTAGTGTTTTAAACAAAATTATTTGTTTTAATTTATGTTGGACACCTATTGACATTTTTAAAAGTATATATGAATAATCAACTATTATTGGAAAAACTCACTCACTGGATACTAATCATTAATATTTTATTGACGATAAGATTGATACGTAACAATTTTTTCCTACATCTTGGGCAGGGGATTCCTTTAGCAAAAAATCACGTATCAATTAATCAATGATTCATTATTAACCTCTAGTGTGCCAAGAAATGCGTAGAGGAATTTTTACATTAAACTAACTTTGTACCCGTCGCATACCGGCGAATCACTATATGATTTGCTAGAAGTTCACCGTACTTGTCATTTCGTCAATTGCAAATATATTTATTTTGTCTGTGGAATACCGCACTTTAGACGTATTTTCATTTTGAAGGGTGCTTGCTTATTTAGATGGAAAATATAATATTTTATATAATATTATACAAGAGTATTTTCGTACTTCTTCAATATCTCGTATACCTATAAATGTTTTAATATTCGATTTAAGACATCCAATTTTTATTTCTTTATTTTTATTGTTTGCTCACCATAAATCAAATATTATTTACACGTGCCTGTATTTTACATATTTAATATGCTATAAAATAACACTGGGAGGCATAACAGTTCGGTACATTAGTATAATATTTTTAATATCCTACTAGTGACCCAGAAAACTTAAAAATTTTGTTTAATTCGGTATAGTTTTTTTGCATTATATGAGTAGTCTGATTATTGTACCAGATAGAGGGTACACTTTTACATATAAATGCACACAAAACTCAAATAAAAAAAAATCGGAGATGTCTGACTAATGAACTGGGCGATCGATGTCTCTGAATACAAGTAGCTATTCTGAGGAAACCACTTATGATAAGTATATACAATTAAAAGAAACAAATTACTTTGTGTAAACCACTATAATCAATGATTATGTGGTTTACAAAAAGTAATTTGTTTCATTTAATTAAAATGATGCCACAAAGTAATTTTGCAAAGATTGAAGAAATAAAGTACATACAATTTTTATAAATATATAAACATAGAGATATATCAATGTATATTTTTATTTTATTTTATTTGGAAAACCAACAGTTATAACATTTTATAAAGTATAATAAAACATGGGTAAATCATTTAACCAATTATAGGTGTCCACAGAAGTATCTTTATTTTTTAGTGTAAACAAAGACAAATAGTTACATTATCCTATGGGGATGGGATGTTGGGAGGGAAGGGAAAGGGATGGATCTATTCTGTATAATTAGTAGGGTGTACGTAAGTTTTGTAAGTAGTTATAATAAAGTATCGAGAGATTGCCTGTGTGACTTTAAGGAGTGTGGTGCAGAGTTAAAAATGTCAAATTGTGTATAGTATGTATTTAAAGTGTGTGATGCACGATACATGAAGGAGTTTTGCTTAGAATTGGTGTTGCATCGAAGGAGGCTAAAATGTTTGTCTGATCTGGTTCGTTTGTTGGGAAATCGTAGTTGGATTCGTTGTAAGAGTTCCGGGCAATCAACGATGGACCTGGATATTTTCTGTAGAAATAAAAATTTGCAAAACAGAATTTTGCAAAACGTAAATAGTGTCAGCCGGCGTACGGCGGGCAGGTCTGTAGTTAACCCTGGCACACTAGGGTAACCTGTAGCCTGGCATTCCCAGGATATAAGTATATCTCCATGAGCATATGGGATTACCTTGTATCTTTTAAGTTGTGTAATAGGATCTAATAAGATCCTACCAGAAATAACGCTGGGAGCTCCCAATGATTTATTTATTTATTACAATTACGTTTAATCCGGGTTTTGTTAATGCCAGATATAACGAGACTAGAGAACGGAGAAACCAGACAGTCTGTTCCATATCCTAGTTTGTGGTTTTACAATAGAAACTCTTAAACCATATTCCTCCCACATAAATTGAATTGCACGTTGATGGGCACGTGTTTGTGATATTTCCCTTCTAGTAATTTTAATTTATTTTATGTAAATTGCAAACAAGTGATTCAACTGTCCGGAACCAGCGGGAATATGGTACCCTCGATTGGGTATGTATTTTTAAATTTGGATATGGAGATCGTCGCCATTTATCGGATAACCAACACCCTCTGCCATTGGTCACCATAAGTTGTTCGCTACGTTTGGTGAATTGGCAGGGGTTCCTGGGTTCATGGGGTGACCTTTTCTGGATTTCGGCGGCAGATCCGTTTGCTACCAACTGCGTGAGAAATGGGAAAGACTAGTTGAAGGAGGCCTTTTCACCACTTCAGCCGGACTCTCGACCTATCGTCTAACACAGCAGTTGGAGGGAACGATTTATATGTCACTCCTGGACCCACTGACTCCCGGTTTCCTACACACCCCTCATGCCTTACCAGAACTTCCTCTCTTTTAATTCTTTAAAAATACACTCTACATTTCATCCCCTAAGATGACATTGCCCCTGCTGGAAATTATTTTCGTCCGGACCTTCAATATGAAGCCAATGTCGAAAAGTAGAGAAAGGAAAGGGTATAGGAAATAAAAATGTTGAGAAGTATCTTGCTATTTAGATCCAGTGATAGCTATTTCAAGCAAAGTTTCGATCCTCAATGATAGATAGTCTTTCGCCAGGGCAATACTGAGAGTTTGAACCATTTTTACATTTTCACGACAGTTATTTGAAAAATATTTGAAAGTATCGTAGCTCATGATCGAAATACTTTACTATTTTTATTGTAAGAAAAAATTCTCTTTTTAACTTTTGAAGGTTATTCCCATCAATTGGTAGATGTCTATGTCCCGGTAAGACGTAAGGTTCTGGGTTCGTGTCCCAGTTGCGACCATTATTTTTTATTATTTTTCTGTGTCTTGTTCATTTTCATATTTTAAAAAATTAGATTATTATTGTTATCTTCTTCTACAATGAAATACTTTACATTTAAACTTTATACTTTAAACTTATACTTTATACCATATTTTTCACCTTAAATATATATATATTTTACCTTTTACCTCCTATTTATTACCTTACTTATTACTTACCTTTTACGTTTTTTTTCTTATATTTAACTTTCATTTATACTGTTATTCTTAATGTTGTTGTACTATTTATATGTTAGGTCAATTTTGTTAATGGCACATGTTGTGCCATATATGGGTAAATAAATAAATTAAATAAATAACTTAGCAAACTGGACAATAATTTGTGGATGGCGTGAAATTGTAATGCCCAAAAATCTGGACAATTATCACGATGCTAGAGCATACCATTCGAGAGGTAATACAGTTTTAAAAAAATTTCAAACTAATTAACCACCACGCCGTTTACCCCCAGTGGTAGGCAGAGTGGACGAACCTCCAAACAACTCGGTTTTGACACACTCTTTGCCTCATTCACATTCATACATCGTCTCTTACATACCCTTCTATTATTTTCTTTACATGGTCTGATTCAAGTATCTAAATCACTCGATCGCGTCATGCCTTCCTCAGGCGTCCCGACTTCTACTATAACCATTCACATTTGCGTCATATATTCGCCTTACACTCCTTTCTTCTTTCATTCAATCTACACGGAGAAAAATGAACTGTTAAAAATGGGACTGAAGTTCTTACGAACAAATGAACAGTAATTCAATGTTTATTGGCGGTAAAATACGGACGAAAAAAAACCAACAAATTATTCTTAATGTTCCCGCCAATAAACATTGAAACCCTGTTAATTTGTTCGTAAGAACTTCAGTACCGTTTTTACCGTTCTACGAATAAAATGATTTTTCTATTAAAATTTTCGTTTTTTCTATTAAAATGTTCGTTTTTTCAAATAAGATTTTTCTCCGTGTACATGTCCAAACCATCCAATGGTCCCTTTCTTAATCTTACTCACTACGCTTACATCTACACTATTTGCGGATCTCCACATTTCTCACACTATCATACATGATTTTACCACACATGCGCCTTAGGGATTTCATTTCTAAAGCATTCAGTCTACTTTAATCCTTCCTCTGCCAGTTCCATGTCTCACTGCTATGCATCAGGATAGGTATTAGCACTCCATTGTGGACGTTTCTTATAATAATATCTTATTCACATGTATTGTGTGAAATTATTTTAGTTCGCCATTAAATGGATCACAGATGTCGTTTTTTTTTACCCAACAGGGCATTTTCTAGGTCTAGGTTGGACTGCCCACCTTTTAGGCCTATCGCTTAATTATAAGTATGATTAATAGCTGGCAGATGTCTGTGAAAACGTTTCGGTGGTCCACTGTTCGCATCTTGCGAAATATCACCTTTTTATTGCATATCCTATCATATCTCAAACAAAAACGCCATTGTTTTCTAAATGTTATTGATGAGAAGAAAAAAAACTTCTTTTTTTTAATTTGACAACTGCAAAACTTCAGCTGCCTATAAAATTGTATCTATCTATAATATAAAAATTAATGTTTGTTTATTCGTACCTTATGCGCGGCCATACCATTCATCCGATTGCGATGAAATTTTGGGAATATGATGTGCGCATACCCAGGATGGTTATAAGATAGTGAGCTCTGGCGTTATGAAATTATTTCCTATACTATTCATACGATTGCGATTAAAATTTCATCCGATTGTGATTAATTTTTTTTGAATTGTTGTGAACATGGCCGTGAATACTTATATATAATATGCTCTGGAATTATGAAATTTGCATTAAAAATTAAATAGGTCACACGAGTTGTTGGAAAATGGGCGTATTTTATGGAGTTAGGCGGCAGGGAAAAAAGGCTGGGGGAGGGTTATGCGGGAGGGTCGGTGAAACTAAGGAGGGGGGCTTCGCAGAAGGGGAAACGAGGGAGAGGAGAAGGCAAAGTAGGTGGAAGCGGAATTCGTGAGGGGGAGGGGGGGGGTCGCGATAAAAGAGTAAGAGAGGGGAGGGGGAACCCGGGAAGATGATAAGGGAACGCAGGAGGGGGGGGGAACAAGACGCTGAAAAAATAGAACCAAATGGATTCAATCTACTAAAGAGCTGACTAGCCTACTCTACTAAAATTGTGGTGTTCGGAAACATTTAATTACTAATATGTTAACTACTCGACTAAAATACTCTCCCAGTCAGAATAAGGCATAAGCGACCTTTTCTTAATCTTGTTCATTTCGCTTGCACCGGCAGTAAAGTCAACTTCTCATTTCTCAATCCCAATGCATTAAATTTATCGCTGCAATTCAATTGACTGAAACTCAATTTATCAAATCCTTCAACCTCACACAGCGTTCATTTGCATAAATGTATGCAGATGTAAAAGCAAGTACTATTGAAATTAATAAGGTAATGTTTTTCTCGATAGTATCGACATTCGTATCAGATATGTCTGATTAAACTGGACAATGAAGCTGCATTGCTGTACCGATATTGCATTTTGCAAATTAGCACAGCAGACGGGAAATGCATCAGGAATGACGGTGCACAAATCTAAGGTCCTGGGCGATATAATGAATTGTGCAGACCTCAAGAAACCTTGGCCGGTAACAACTGCATAACATTGTTCAGTACTTTTGGTTATATTATGCACACCGCAATAAGTTTATGATTTGAGTCAAAATCATTTTAATCAATTCTGAGAAGTTTTGCTGGGAAGGCCAGAGTAAAAAAGTCATCAGAAAGTGTCAAGGACTTTAATCAAAAGAGTTGTAAAGATCATCGAAGGAACATAAACAGTTAGCCATTCGTCTCCATTACGCAGATCTTCCCATATTCTCCAATTTTCTTCCTTGCAATCAGTCCACTTCTCCTTTGATATCTTCAAAGTTGTCAGTGTGTGTGAGATAATTAAGTTTTCAGTTTGACATTCGCAGTGTTAGAGTGCAACGGAATCAGATAAATTTTTAGTAGTGCGTGCTCACTAGTCCTCTTTTGAACCCAGTATTCCATTAGCTGAGACTTTAGCTCTCGCAAAATACATTGTTACTTTTATCACATAAATAATAAATCTGGAGACTCTTTCTATGATCCTACACTGTATCCTCTAAATAACATTGGCGCAGCCGGTAGCACCACGTTTTGAAATTAAATTCCACGGTGGGATTTGGTTTTCTTCGCATATTTTTCTGTATTGGCTCTCGTACTTGGTCATTCGTCTCCAGTCCTCAGACCTTATAATCTTGCTCCAACACTCTCAACCTTTTTCTCGTTCTTCCTGTGGGTGGGATCTACTGGGACACCAGATTGGTCGTAACATGTTTTGATATTCTATAACTCATAATCCATGCACCAGCAATTTCAACACCAAGGCATTATCCCAGAGTTGTATTTGACATCCAAAAATCTTCTTTATCGTCTCCGTTCCTTAGTCAATTTTATCCCGTCCTCTACATGTATTTTGGTCGCTTTCACTGGGACACCTATGTATCTGTCTTTTTATGTGAGCTTTATCGCTTCAGACCTTTACATCATTAGATTCTCCAATCAGTTGTTTTTGTGTTTTTCTCTAGATTTGCATCCTGCGTCTTGGTGTTGGTTGTTGTCATCATTTATATTCATATGCTGTAGATGCAACGTTAATCCAGCAGCTATAACAATGGAAATTCCACATATTTGCACAGTTTTAAATTAACCAAATGCAGCCATTCTATTTAGATTAAGAGACTTGATTAAACACACATACAGGCACTAACAAACGTTCATAGGAACAGTATTGCGAGTAGTAATAGTACTTTTTATAACCTAATTAATTAGCACATAATTAAGTTTAAATCATACGTTTATTTGCGCGTGTTCATTGAGTGTCTGATTGATTTGCAACTAACATTAGAAGTATTCTATTAAAATGTAAATTCACCATGATCATATTATTAGAGAAGGCTGCATAAGCATAAAAAAACCTGCATATGCAATAGTTTCCTACACATGTAAATACAATGCTTGCTAGTTTTTTGCATTACTTACGATTTGGAGACTGACGACGCCAGTGTATACTGTATAGTGTGACCTTGCGGAAACTGCATTGGTATTTTGTATTGCTTTTCACATGACGAATCACCTCTCCTCTATTTACTAGCTGAATGCAAATCCGGATATCGTTTTGGACTGGCTAATATTTATGTTGTAAAGATCTGTAGGTCAAGTCGCATGGGGACGAATTAGTAGCCGCATTATTTATAATGCTGGAATCACGGAATCCAATCATTACTACAAACTCTTATAGAAGGATTAACACAGCACAGATTAACGTAGAGCATAATTTAGAATGGACGTTAAGTTCAGTAAAATATTCATTATAAGTACGAAACTACAAAGGTAACTCCATTAATGGAGGATTGAACGCCGTTGGAGCCAACAAAAAATTGTCCACACAAGCGAAGCTAGCAGTCCACAATGGAGTACTGGTACCTACCCTGATGTACGGCAGTGAAGTATGGAACTGGCAGAGAAAGGATGAAAGTAGACTGAAATGATATCCCTGAGGCGTATGTGTGGTAAAACCATGTGTGATCGTGTGAGGAATGTGGAGATTCGAAAATAATGCAAGGCTGATGTGAGCGTAATAAGTAAGATTAAGAAAGGGACGCTTAGATGGTTTGGGCATGTAGCGCGAATGTACGAAGAAAGGAGTGTAAGGAGGATATATGACGCAAAAGTCAATGGAAGAAGAAGTTGTGGAAATGTGCCAAGAAAGATATGGCACGATCAAGTGAACCAGATACTTGAATGAAGCAAGGAGTGTGTGCCAAGACCGAGTTGTTTGGCATTCCGTTCTCTCTGCCTACCCCTATGATTAAGAAAGGGACGCTTAGATGGTTTGGGCATGTTGAGCAAATGAATAAAGAAAGGAGTGTAGAGAGAATTTATGACGCTAATGTGAATGGTAGAAGAAGCAGAGGACGCCCAAAGAAGACGAAGATCGAGTGAATCAGATACTTGAGTCGGGCCATGTCAAGAGTCAGAATAATAGAAGAGTATGTATGAGAAGATATATGAATGTAAATGAGGCAAGAAATGTGTGCCAAGACCGAGTTGTTTGGCGGGCTGTCCTCTCTGCCTACCCCTGCGGGGAAACGGCGTGATGGTTGGTTAGTTAGTTAGTTTTAACGATAATAAACAAACTCGTACTCTGGATGAACCGAAGTGTTATTTATAACTTTCGATCATCAGATTTGTATTGATAATCAGATGTTTTTCCTTTATAATCTAATATGAGATAAACGGTAAAATACAGATAGATACATTGGCTATATAGCACTTTAATATATTTTTATGTCTCCATGTTAAAATTCAAAGGTATGATTTTTTTTAATGTTGGCTATTTTTTTTTTTAAACGATGTCTGGAAATCTCGAGCAATAGAGGCAATTTGATTTATTTCGCCTGGTCACTACATTGGATTAGATCCAAAGTCACGTGAAGGAAATACTAAATTCTTTTTATTTTTGATTTGTACTACAAATGTACAAACTGATAAAATGTTAACTGTCTATTTCATGAAAATGAATAAATAAATAAACAATAGTGCAGAACCGCCCCCGCAACTGATTGGAACCGGTGAGATTATGGCATCCCTAAATAGGGTAAACTGTTGGACTCATATTAGCGGGGATCACGTGATGTAACATTGATCGGAACGGATAACATAGGCAGATTTTATTTATTTTTTACATTAGGTCCACACAGGAGGCCCTGAGGATAATAATTTTTTCAGGGCCCATGTCATGTTTGGGGAGGCTGTGTGGAGGGTATTTTTAAGGAAAGGAAGGAGAGAAAGTTCTGGGAAGGAAAAAGGTATGAGGGTTGGGTAGGAAACTTAGGTTCAGGGTGTCTAGATCATCCGCCGCCAAGACCTAGATAAACCTTACCCCATGAACCCGGGCACCCCTGCTAAGTCACCAAACGTAGCGAACCACTTGGGGTGACCTATGGCAGAGGTGTTGGTTATCCAATAAATGGTTCCCGGGGCGGCGGTACCCATTGCCTCAAAAAAAAATCACCACAAATCTCTAACCTAAAAGAACACATGATCCAGACGTCGATTAAAACCTTCTTTTATCCACTCGGGAGCTTTTTGCCACATTATGGCACTATTTCCAAAACCACGGATTGATTTGTTGCCAAAATTTAACAAATTAAAAAATATATATATATTAAACGACTATATAATATATTGTACATTCAAAATAAAAAATAAAATATTCTCTAGATTCTTTAAAATGTTCATTATATATTTTTTTATAAATCCTACAAATATATGACAAAAAACAAAAGATTGGGGAATTCATTGGCTACATAGAACTATAATTAGTTTGTATGTCTCCATATTTAAATTCGTAGGTATGATTTTTTTAATGTGGGCAGAAAAATTTCCTTTAACAATCCGAGATAAAATATTTAAATTGCTTTGTCGCTCCTGTGGTAATAGCTCTTTTAACTTCAAAATAACTCATGGGTATTTGCATTGGAAGGTGTACCTACAGCCTACAGTGTTATGAATCAGCATTTTAACATATCGAACTGCATTGATCCTGTATCTATGACCCTGGCTGTAATATTGGAAGGGACGGACCGGCATTTCCGGGGCCGCAGGCTGTACAGACTTGCAG
The DNA here is from genome assembly GCA_951813805.1 of Limnephilus auricula. Taxonomy (NCBI): domain Eukaryota; kingdom Metazoa; phylum Arthropoda; class Insecta; order Trichoptera; family Limnephilidae; genus Limnephilus; species Limnephilus auricula. The sequence continues at coordinate 9,213,341 of OX638409.1, read as the reverse complement.
GGTTAAACTCACCTGTAATTTTGGAAGATTTATGCTGATTTAGTTTTTGGAAGAAAACGACAGTGGATTTTTAATGCCTGCAGCTAAACAAGCTTCATAGAGAATGAATTTTGTTTTAGAATTTACAATGAAAGGGATACCTACTTGTATTTGTGATATATATTATTTATTTTAAATATAAAATTTATTTGTATTTAATTAGATGCTCTCCTGAAAACCAGCTGCATTCCGGGAGAAATCTTGAATGTATAGCTAATAGAGAATTTACCCATTTATCAATAGAATCACTGTTAAATAAACACGATTAATAAATATCTAAAAACCTATTGTTAAATAAATGTTTTTATTGTCTGTTCAATCTTCGCCATTTTTCAAAACCATCGGTTTTCAACATGTAGATATTATAACATTTGATTATATAGTGGTTTACGCGTTTAAGTAATTTGTTTCATTTAGTTTTTATTATCGAAGTATATTAATACGGTAATGCCCATACAGTTCAAATTAAGGAACCCGACTCCGAGTAAATCTCCAACGCCACACTGTATGGAAACCGTTCTGACCCGTCCGTGAACGTGCCTTTTCCACGGAGCTGCTGCCGTAATATGTACACTTATCACTCGCTCACATGTGATTTGCAAACGGAAGTGGCGCCATCTATAATATTATATTTAAGGGAAAAAGTATGAAGAAGAAGAAACATTTTTCGCTTTCATTCAATAATAAGAAGATTTATGATCCTCTCATTATTCACGGTCTTAATGTAAGAATATATACTATTATATATCTACCTATTAAATATAAGTATTCTGTAGTTTAATGTTAATAGTAGTTAGTTTTGCAAAAGGGTGAAGCCTTATAAATAGTCACCAACACCAACACTTAAGCAGAACGAAAAGCCGCCCGCGGAGCGGGTTTTTCACTGCTGGTCATTTACATTATTTACGGAATTTCTTCAGTGTTTCTTCGTCCCGCAAACACCTCCCAAACAGTGAGCTCTGGCATCAATAAATTTGCACAGCTAAGAATTTTCTAGGATCAACACCAACAAAGTTGGCTTTCAAGCTATATCTATCACGAGGTATAGAGCTTTGATGAAAATAATCTATTTTCTTGTTAGTAGTGAAGTAAAAAAACCAATATTTCAAAGCTCCTTAGCTTATGTCAAAATTACTCGTATGCTACAAACTATAAATATCTGATTTACATAGAGATGCCACACTCTAAAATCAGCAAAATTTGGGCTGCGGTAATGGGTACCGCCACCCCAAGAACCTTTTATTGGATAGCCTACTATTGTTTCTAAGTTGTATTGGTTACTAAACAGAGGTGCCCGGGTTCATGGGATGAGGTTTGTCTAGGTCTTATGGTAATATGGAGACACTGAAATCCACTTCTTGTACCCTTTACCTTCCCAGAAATTCCTATCCTTAAACGTTTTTTTAAATGGTACTTAAAACAACCCCCACGAGATTTTTGCTCTTTTTCAAACAACTCGTGTTTTATTGAACATTTTCACAATTCCGACTTTTCCGAATTTTCAATTTTCACGCTCCCTCTGACATTCGTGTTGTCATATCTCTTTTTGAGCGGGTTAGCGTGGCCTTAAATGTAGCCGAGTGGTGAAAAGCGCCAATTTCTTATCCAGGCGTCGTGAGATTGGTAACCTAGAAATGACAGGTAACTCCATTAATGAAGGACTGAATGCCGTAGGTGCTAACAAAGAACTATTCAAAGAAACGAAGCTAGCAGTCCTGATATATGCCAGTGAGGCATGAACTGGCAGAGCAATGATAAAAGTAGACTGAATGCTTTAGAAATGAGATCCCTGAGACGTATGAGTGATAAAACCATGTATAATCGTGTGAGAAATATGGAGATCCGCAAAGAATGAAAGACTGATGTAAGCGTAGTGAGCAAGATTAAGAAAGAAACCCTTAGAGGGTTTGGGCATGTACAAGGAGAAAAATGTTATTCTAAAATATGATCATTTTATTCGTAAAAACGGTTAAAAACGGGACTGAAGTTCTTACCAACAAATTAACAGGGTTTCAATGTTTATTGGCGGGAAAAAGTAAGAATGATTTGTTGGTATAAGAAGACATCGCACGATCAAGTGAATCAGTTACTTGATTCGGGCCATTTCAAGGGACAGAATAATAAGAGAGACGGTGTATGAATGTGACAAAGACTGTGTGCTAAGACCATTTGTTTGGCGGTCCGTCCTCTATACCTACCCCTGCGGGGAAACATTTAGTTATTTATAAAAATAAAAATAAAATTATCCGTTCGAATTGGTAAATGTAATTCAACAGTGTTCTCAGAAATAATATTTATGCTCAATTACTGACCTTTACATTTCGGCCTATAATAGTAAACTTTGACATATTATCAGATGCAAAGTACGACATTAAGAGGGTATTACCAGAGAATACCGGAAATTAGTTCTTTTTAAATCAAATTCTAGACGAATTGACTTATTTTACAAAAAAACATAAATTGATTTTGAAAGATTGTTATTTTATCTGGTACACGTAGTTTAAAAATTTTGCAAAACTAAGTTTATTTTTAAGATACTAAGGTTATACCGTTGGTTCTTGGCAGATTTGTTCAATTTTCAGACGATAGATTCTATTAAACAACACAAATTTCAAATCATATAATCATACAACAAAATAATTTAATATTCTAATCAACACAGTTTTGATTTATTTAATTTTAGTTAAATTAAATTCATTAAAAAATAAATCCAAGAACGTGTTTTGTGACAAAAATACCTCAGTTTTTCTATTTATTTAAGGTCTTACAAACTAAAGTATTAAAATAAATTTACACACTCATTTTGTTTAGACATCATAAATACTTATGATAAAAAAATACTTACAAGAAGTACACGATATTTAATAATTTATCATCGTGCGTTTTGAGCAAGTTTTGAATGAAATAAAAAGATATTAAATTTTTAATTTAAAAAAATTCATGCGGGGAATAATCGATCTTTCTCATTGGAACCAAGCATTTTTAAACTTTTATTCTCAGCCGCTGGTCAATCACTCTTAAATAGGATGTAACAATAGATATAAAAAAGAGAAGAATTCAAACAGGAAATCCTTTGAAACCGGAGTCTAAAACAGGAACAAAATCTTATCGATAATTATATTTCTAAAACGAAATTACCATCGAATAAATGTACAATAAGGTGGGTCATTTTAAAAAAAGTGTTAATTTCAAATTCTAAGAGCGATAAAAGGGTGCAAAATGGGTTCAAAACGACGTGATTGAAATTTTAAAATTTTCTGATACGATCTTCTTCCTCCGGATTCACTTCAAAATTTTGAAAATTTTAAATTTTAGAGGTTATTTCTAGTGTGTATAAAAGTTACTATGGATCTTTTTAACCATATTTTTTGTAATCTTCCATAGCAAATGTAGTGTATATTTACGAAATCATTTACAAAAAGTCCCGGTTTTGATTATTGGAGGCGTGAGGTGAGGGCGGGGGGAGCACCGATTGCACTAATACCGGAGAAAAAATGGAGGAATTCCGCCGATAAAGTAAAGTGCTGTTTGATATTTTGTCTTGCAAATGCAATGATTTCAGTAAATGTGACTATCCTAGAGATAAAAAAATACCTGAAAATGAATAGAGTTTCATTACTGACCAACGTACTACATGAAAAATGATAATAGAAAACGTGGATATCGTTTCAACAAAATAAATGAAAACTGCGTTGAAAGGGAAACTTTTGAAGCAAAAATCCTTGTGCCCGTCTAAAAAGGAAAGCACAGGTAATCCAACTACCTCTCCACTCGATATTTCCACGTCTTCTGCATCAAGTTAATCCGATTGTAAAGATGTTTTCAAACCAAATGTTGTACCTCAAACGCTTCTGAAGCAAGCTGCCGTCAATATTGATCACTCCACACTGTCTTAAACTTGTGATAGATATGGAGTGTCGGCTAAGGCAGCGGCAGCCATTGCCTTAGCAGTTCTGTATGATTTATGATTATTCATCAAGTCTAATATTCCAGTTATTGACAAGAGTAAACTTCGCATAGAACGAAAGAAAACAAGAGAAAATATAAAGGGCACAACACATAGTTTTATAAAAACCCCCAAATATATTTTGATGGCCGGAAAGATAAAACATTAATTATCAGGGAAAGGGAGGGGATGCAATTCAGAGAATGATGCATTGAAGAGCAAATTTCATTGATGAAAGGGCTAGACTCAATATATATTTAGTTTTTATTGCACCAAACTCTGGCACGTCGAAAGTTATAAACCATTGCAATGGATAATTTGCTTGCTTCACATGAACGTGTTACCATTTCGGTATTTGTTCGCACATCTTGACGGTAAGACACCTGGACCTCAAACATGTTCAGGCACAATAGGACTAGCTTTGGAAAACTTTGAAAAAAAAGCCTATGGTTCATTTTCAGAAATTTGATGGAGAGTTGCATGAATTATTTACTAAAGACGAGGATACATATCAGTTATATTTGTATAAAATAGTATCTGCAGTTACGGTGGGGGAATTACCTGAATATTTATGCCACAAATCTCCTGGAAAAATGTCTCATGCCAAATAGCTTACGCGTGCTAACCGAATTCTTCGTCTTTATGTTTCAACGGAAGCTCCTTCAGAGAATCTTATTATTTTAGAAACGTACGTTGTAGAAGTGTATGCTCCGGCTTGGTTCAGCATTAAAACTCATAACACCTGTAAAGATGGAGCACGTCACCTGTGGTAGTTAATCTCAGCGCCTAGATACTTATCAGCTGAACTAAAAACTATGATTGATCCAGTTATAGAAAGAAACAGTTACTTCGCACACCCCGAAAATGTATTGGTTGCAATGTTGACTGACCCTCACATGCATATCCGAGAATTAGCTGCATGTCGTGTTCTAAAAGCACGCAGTAAGAAACTAAGTAAAACAGGGCTGTTCCAACTTCCAAACATAAACCTCGATGCATCATATTATTTGGAAGCAAAATGTAACCGAACCCCCAATACTGAAGAATATTTCGGATGAAGATCTTCAATTATTTGTAGCTCATGGGGGAGAAGGTAGATTAGATCTACTACCACTACACTACTACACTACACTACACTACGGCACTACTCCCCAATTCAAACACGAGAAATGTTTTTCTTTATTGAATTGGGTAGATTTGTTAAAAAACTATTTTTATTGTAATTAGCCAAAGAATTGTGTAATTATTAGACTTATGATTTTCTTTAGTAAATAAAAAAAAAAAAAAAAAAAAAAAAAAAGATCTTCTGCGTCTGCCATGTCATACTCAAGCAGTTGAAAGAGGTGTAACGACTGTTATAGAAGCCTTGACTACTTTATGTATGAAGTCTGCAATAGAAGGTCTTATTAAGGTGAAGATTGAGTCTCGCAAAATAATGCCGAAATTTGAGAGTTAGAAGGATTTTGCTGGTATTTGAATACACTACCTTGAGATAATTTGAATTATATTCATATATGTTTTTAGTAAATAATTGGAAACATTCCCTCTATTTTGCGTTTTATTGAAAAATAGTTAATTTTTTCCTGTTTATCTAACATTTTTTAAAGATTTAACAAGGGTGGGTTTTTCTCTAATATGTGAAATTTCAAAGTCGATCCGGAGGAAGAAGATGATATCCAAATATTATCAAAAAAAATTGTTGATTTTTCGTCGTCATTTAGCACCCTTTTATCACTATTAGACAAATCAAAACAATATTTTTTTTTTCTCCATACATTCGTGACCCACCTTAATGTACAATGATAAATTATGATAAACTTGATAAGTATTATTGATGGGGCGGCTGCATCTCCTCGCGGGACCCCGCCCTGGACAGGGACATTGGGCCTCTGGTGGAAGGCGAAGGAAGGCCGGAGTCGCCGGATTCGGATAAGCGGAGTGGACGGGGCTGGGGTATTCTGAATGGAAGAAAATTTGATAAGTCAAGTATACTGAATATATGGATCAGTGATAGTGATACGTGTTGCTGAGACATCTACTAACTACAGTGGTAGCTAATCAACAGGGTGTATAAAACAAACTTGAAATTCAATAATTTTAAGTTAATAAAAAGTTGTCTATAATGATATAAGAAAGAGACATAGAGCTGCCCATAAGGGCGAGAGGAACAAACCAAGTTCGGCGGAGCAGGGAGAGTGGCATGGGCATGTCCCTTTCAGTGATTTGTCAATAAATGTATCTGACAGTATACAGGCACTCTGCATTGTGATATCACCATTCAGTGATAAGGGCAATTATTTTTCTCAGTGCCTCCTATTTGTTATTTGCTAACGTAAAAAAATAATTTTGCCCACTTGAACATAAAATTTTTTCAATTGGACATTCGTTTTGTCCATTTGTGGATATTCGTTTTGTCCTTTGGGCCAGCCCTTTTACCCAATAAGACATTCATTTTGTCAGTAAGGACCATACTTTTGTCCAATTGGACATTCACTTTGTCCGATGGGACATCCCTTTTGTCCAATTGGACACTCATTTTGTCAGTAAGGACCATACTTTTGTCCAATTGGACATTCACTTTGTCCGATGTGACATCCCTTTTGTCCAATTGGACACTCATTTTGTCAGTAAGGACCATACTTTTGTCCAATTGGACATTCACTTTGTCCGATGTTACATCCCTTTTGTCCAATTGGACACTCATTTTGTCAGTAAGGACCATACTTTTGTCCAATTGGACATTCACTTTGTCCGATGGGACATCACTTTTGTCCAATTGGACACTCATTTTGTCAGTAAGGACCATACTTTTGTCCAATTGGACATTCACTTTGTCCGATGTGACATCCCTTTTGTCCAATTGGACACTCATTTTGTCAGTAAGGACCATACTTTTGTCCAATTGGACATTCACTTTGTCCGATGTTACATCCCTTTTGTCCAATTGGACACTCATTTTGTCAGTAAGGACCATACTTTTGTCCAATTGGACATTCACTTTGTCCGATGGGACATCACTTTTGTCCAATTGGACACTCATTTTGTCAGTAAGGACCATACTTTTGTCCAATTGGACATTCACTTTGTCCGATAGGACATCCCTTTTGTCCAATTGGACACTCATTTTGTCCGTTGGGACGGCACTTTTGTCAAATTGAACATTCATTTTGTCCGTTGGGATAGCCCTTTTATCAATTGTACATTAAATTTGTCCATTTGGATATTTACTTGACTCAGACGTTTATTTAACGTATTTGTCTAGCTCCAGCGCGATGAAATCGATAATTTTACAATATCCAATCGATAGGCGTAACTTCCGATAATTTTATAGCACTATTGACAGGAAATAAATAAGGAATCGATACACGCTAGCAACACTGAAGGTATTTTCCATGAATTGACACTACGCAATGTCGATAACAAAGCAATTACATAAATAAAAAATATTCATGTAGGCAATACGGGAAGAGTTGCCCAAAGCACTGTGAAACTGGTCTTTCCAATTCCTTCAGACAATTATTTACCTCCTAAACAAGTTGGGAATTAAAACCAAAAATAATAAATTAATCAATAAGAAAAAAACATTTCATAGGACGAATTTGTGCACTGTAGCAACATTAGAGGTCAAAATAGAAGGAAATGAGAAATGAGAAATTAATGTACATACAACATACAAGAAACCAAAACCTAGGGTAATAAAGCTAATCAGATTTTAAATAGGTATGTTAAGGAAGGTATCGTAAAATTATCAAGGGTTGTGTACAATGAATTAGAAGACAGGTTCTAGACCACTGCCCACAGATGAAGGGATGATACGTGTTGCTGAGACATCTACTAACTACAGTGGTAGCTAATCAACAGGGTGTATAAAACAAACTTGAAATTCAATAATTTTAAGTTAATAAAAAGTTGTCTATAATGATATAAGAAAGAGACATAGTGCTGCCCATAAGGGCGAGAGGAACAAACCAAGTTCGGCGGAGCGGGGAGAGTGGCATGGGCATGTCCCTTTCAATGATTTGTCAATAAATGTATCTGACAGTATACAGGCACTCTGCATTGTGATATCACCATTCAGTGATAAGGGCAATTATTTTTCTCAGTGCCTCCTATTTGTTATTTGCTAATGTAAAAAAATAATTTTGCCCACTTGAACATAAAATTTTTTCAATAGGACATTCGTTTTGTCCATTTGTGGATATTCGTTTTGTCCTTTGGGCCAGCCCTTTTACCCAATAAGACATTCATTTTGTCAGTAAGGACCATACTTTTGTCCAATTGGACATTCACTTTGTCCGATGTGACATCCCTTTTGTCCAATTGGACACTCATTTTGTCAGTAAGGACCATACTTTTGTCCAATTGGACATTCACTTTGTCCGATGTTACATCCCTTTTGTCCAATTGGACACTCATTTTGTCAGTAAGGACCATACTTTTGTCCAATTGGACATTCACTTTGTCCGATGGGACATCACTTTTGTCCAATTGGACACTCATTTTGTCAGTAAGGACCATACTTTTGTCCAATTGGACATTCACTTTGTCCGATAGGACATCCCTTTTGTCCAATTGGACACTCATTTTGTCAGTAAGGACCATACTTTTGTCCAATTGGACATTCACTTTGTCCGATGTTACATCCCTTTTGTCCAATTGGACACTCATTTTGTCAGTAAGGACCATACTTTTGTCCAATTGGACATTCACTTTGTCCGATGGGACATCACTTTTGTCCAATTGGACACTCATTTTGTCAGTAAGGACCATACATTATATATTGCGAGTGACGTCAGATTATATTGTATGTATGCATGTGGATAAGTACATATTACAACGAGGAAACCGTTGATTATAAATATTTATAGTTATAAAGCATAGCTTCAATCACATGGCGCTCTGATAATGAAAATAAAACAAAACAAATCAAGCTTTGCAGTTTTTTTTTTGCGGCGTGATTATATAAATTGCTACAACACTTACTTAAATAAAATAACTCAGGTACGGCACATACGTCATTCCTATGTCTACCTACGTTAAATTATCGTGAAAACAAGCTTAAGTGTCCAAGCGGTTAACTGGCCAATGCACTAATAAACCAATTATTTTATTTATATACATAAAACTCAAATTCCCATCGTTGCCCGGGTTTTATTTACTCTGCTTTGTGGGGTGTGAAAAGGGGATTTTTTTACATTAACTCCACTGGTTGCATTGAGGTTTTTTTAGAAAACGATGGAGAAGAAGTTCTGGAAAGGAAAATAGTGTAAGGGGTGGTTAGGAATCTGGGGGTCGGCGTGTCCAGGAGTTATTGACGTATGAGTCTGTCTTACCCACTGCGGTGCACGGCGATGGGTCGCGCCCTAGAGGTCTACGTTAGGTCTCTCGCAATAAGTCTTTTCAGATCCGGCCCACCATGCAGTAAGTGGGCAAATGCATTTGCCGCCAAGCCCTAGACAAACCTCACACCGTGAACCCAGGCACTCCTGATAAATCACAAAACACAGCAAACCATATAGGGTGACCAGTGGCAGGGGTGTTTGTTATCCAATCCAAGTTCTCGGGTCAGCAGTACCCACGCCTCCCTGCTAAATTAAAATTGATGTAGGTAAGATTTGTCTAGGTCTTGGTGGCGAATACTATATATTTATATTTATCCGGCTCGGGATCGGGAGATACTGGTTGAGGGAAACCTTTTAAACTCTCCAGTTGGACTCTCTCGACCCATCGCCTTGCACCGCAGTGGGTGGGGTGAAATCATGCGTCTTGTCATTCCTGGACATATTGTTCCCCAGATTCCACCCTCATACCTTTTTCCTTGCCAAAATTTGCTCTCCTTCCTTTCCCTAAAAAGAGCGTCCCCACAGCATCTCCAAAGATAACACAAGCCCTGAGAAAAAAAAAATTTTGCCTCGTGAAGTTAAAGCTAGCCATGAATATTTCCCTGACGATTACCAACCTCCGATAAATGAGCACCGATTGAGGCTAATGGGGCCAACAGACCTAGCTATAAAAGCACATGCGTTATTTGGTTTGGCGTATTTCGGGTAACCGGTTGCCGTACATTCCCAATGGGAATGTATGACGAGCGATATGCTGAAGTAGGCCAAGCCAAATAAAGCTTGAGCTTTTATAGCTAGGTCTGTTGGCCCCATTAAAGTAAGATGTAATGAGAAGTACCTAGCTATTCAGATACGGTCACTAATCAAAGCTATTGAAAGGTTCATATGACCGTGTCGTAAGACGTAAATTTAGAAAATACGATTTTAATAGCTATAAATACATTTAATTCGCCTATATATTTAATTAAATATCTCCATCTATGAGCAGTCGCATGCAGTAACCTTGATTTCGTTTTATAACACATATAAATGCATTTTACTCTCTCAAATGCGAACATTTGCTGAAGGTAATAGGTATGGAAAAATATTTTATATAGAAAATTTTTATAATTACGTACCGAAAATCACATTATTATTCATGTAGTTTCAGCTTCTTTCCACAGAAGTCAATAGCTTAGTTTGCTTTACCCCAATTTGTGGGTCTATCACTACTGGTGGTTCAATTTAATAAATATCTTAGCTCGTAGGACCTATGATGGTGGCGCTGGTTTTGCAATTACTTCGATCGCAGTGATGTGAATTACAAATAAAATTAATTAAAATACATTTGCCTTTAATGCATAGGAAAGGTTGGGAGCCCAAAGACCTACCTAATCCACTGCAAATGTCTCTTCAATAATCCACTGCAAATGTCACTTCAATGGCCGCTGGTTTTTCTTCTCATTCTTATTCATATAAAACACAATAGTTCTATTATTCTATAACAAAGCTACAGAGACAAAAATCTAATTATTCACAACATTCCGGAGAATACATCATTATCTCAGACTGAATCAATAAATAGTGATATCGCAGCAGTTAAGAAAATTATCTCCGATATGGATGCCTCGACAACAAACCTTGATGTAAAAATCTACAGATTGGGTATTCGGAAAACTGACAAACCGAGAAGTATAAAAGTAGAATTTCCGGAAGCTAAATGGCCGAAAATTCTACTAAAAAAGAAAGACACTCTGAAAAATCAAATCCGAATGTATCAAGACCAGTCTTTCCTACAACGTAAACATTTAACAGATTTAAGAGAAGAACTAGAAAAAAGGAAGTCTTCAGGCGAAACGGATATCACAATAAAATACATTAATAACAATCCTACAATCGTTAAAACGATCCCAAAAAACTAAACACCAAAATTTCATTATATTATCAAAATGTACGAGGACTTCGAACAAAATTACAAGACCTGAAATCAAACTTACCAACTTTGAACTACGACTCTTACGCCTTCACTGAAACATGGCTTAATAAAAACATTGACACTTTCGAACTGGGCTTCTTTAATCACACAGTATACAGAAGAGACAGAAGCGTAAGCAATAAAACCAAAGGAGGAGGTGTATTGTTATCCATAAACAATAGATTCAAATCAAGAAAACTCAAGTGCATACATACACATCTTGAACAATTATTCATCATGGTGTCCACCAAAAGTGAAAAAATTATCATTGGCTGTATCTACATTCCCCCATCTTCTGACGCCCAAGTATACAAGGACCATTACTTCGAAATCGAAACAATCATAAGAAAATTTCCTGGCGCCACCATGATTATGACAGGAGACTACAATCTGCCAAATGTCATATGGGACATAGATAACAATAAAACTTCTACCACGGACAGCATCAACCATGGTTCTCATGAGATAATCGAGATGTCAAATTTTCTAAATCTACTACAGTTAAACTATGTATTCAACATTAATTCCCGTCTTCTTGACCTAGTTTTCTCAAATTCATTATTTGTTAAAGTATCCGCATCTACTGAATCTATCCTCCCAATCGACAAATATCACCCCCCTCTACTGATCGAATGCAACAGTTCAATAAAAAAAATAAATCCATCAGTATCAATAAAATTGAACTTCTTCAAAGCCGATTATGATCAAATCACTAATCTTTTATCTTCAACTGACTGGAACTTTTTGGACTCTGAAGAAAACATAAATGATATGGTAGATAAATTTTACTCAATTCTAAATAAATCTATTGATTCGCTTGTACCCGTTTCAAAAATGTACGTACGTAACTATCCAAAGTGGTTCAGTAGCGATCTTATTAAAATAATTAGAGAAAAAAAAATAGCCCATAAAATATACAAATCAACACGCGATCCAGTTGATTACGCAAAATTTAACGAACTCAGAAAGGCCACCAAAAAAATGTCTAAGTTATGTTACCAAAAGTGTATTGACAACTGTGAAAAATTGGCTCTTGCCAACCCCCAAAACATCTTTAAATTCTCAAAATTGCTTAACAACAACGACTCCGGTATTCCCCCCAACATGTATTTAGATAATAAAACGGCTGATAATCCACAAGAAGTTGTTAATCTATTTGCTGAATTTTTCAGTAAAATCTATGCTTCTACAAACAACTCACCAATGTCCGACGCCACAACACCAAATAAAAATAACATTGATTTCAATCAATGCATATTCGAAGAAAATGATATAAAAACTAAATTAAAATCCCTTGACCTTAACAAATCGACCGGTCCTGATAATATTCCACCAATCTTCCTATCGAAATGCTCATCAGTCTTGACTTATCCTCTAACTAAACTTTTTAATTTGTCCATAAAAACTGGCATTTTTCCGATAAAATGGAAAACAAGCTTTCTGTCTCCAATATTCAAGAAAGGTGATAAATCTGATATATCTAATTACAGACCTATATGTATCCAGTCGTCAATCCCGAAAATACTTGAATCTGCTCTGCTCTCTAAACTCTCGCCCGAAATCAATAAAGTAATTTCACATCGACAACATGGCTTCATAGCAAAAAGATCAACTCTAACAAATTTAATGATATATCAGGAATATATAACTAATTCTATGAACAATCGTCTTCAAACAGACGTAGTGTATACAGACTTTAGTAAGGCTTTCGACAAAGTCTCACATAAAATTCTTATAAACAAACTAAGATCCCTAGGTATAAGGGGGCATATTTTAAGATGGTTCGAAAGCTACCTTCACAAAAGAAAAATATCAGTCAAAATTAATTCACATTTTTCACATCAGTTTGAAATCTTTACCGGAGTCCCACAGGGGTCACATCTGGGCCCAGTGTTATTTTCCTTGTTTATAAACGACATAACTTCCATCTTTGATGGAGTTATGATACTATTATTTGCGGACGATTTAAAAATTTACAAAACAATTACTAATTATAATGACTGTAGCGTATTGCAATCAAATCTTGTGAGGCTACAAGAGTGGTGCACCCTTAATGAACTCTTTCTCAACATTGAAAAATGTCAATCAATAACTTTTACTCGAATCAAAAATCCCATTAAATATCAATATAGCATCAACAACAATTTCCTAAAAAGAGTTAAACAAATTAAGGACCTTGGCATAATATTTGACAGTAAATTAACTTTTGTTCCTCATATAAATGAAATAACCAACAAGGCCATGAAATGCCTGGGGTACATTCTGAGGACGATAAAAGAATTTAAAACAATTAATTCCTTTAAATTGCTTTACACTGGATTGGTGAGAAGTAATTTGGAGTACAACTCAATAATCTGGGCTCCATTTTATAAGACTCATCAGCAAAAAATCGAAAGAGTACAACATAAGTTTCTTAGGTTCATTAATTACAAACTTGGAATACCAATTGAAGAACTTAATTATAAATGTTTAATGGAATTACTAAACCTAAGTGATTTAACTACAAGACGCACAGTGAGTGACTTAGTTTGCCTTTTCAATATATCAAATGGCAGCCTGGACGCCCTCGATTTAACGAGCTTAATTAATTTACGTATACCTACCCGCAATACTCGTTTAAACGCTCTATATTTTGTTACCAAATCTGCCAATAATTACTTCATAAACTCTCCAATTCAAAGGCTTCATACACTTGGAAACACATATAGTTCAATTGATGTCTATCGTTTTCAATCGGTTTCCAAATTTAAAACCAGTATATTAGAACTTTTATAATAAAATAATAAACATTTAGCTATTGCACCTCTGATCGAAATATTTCCTCATGTTTGACACAATAATAAATGTAAACTTCTTGCAATTACTACAACTGCATTATTTTTTCACATGTAATTACTGTAACCATTTAGTAAAAATGTTATTTTATTTTTAATTATTTATCAATTTACAAACTGGCTGGCTTTTGGAGCCCGCTAGTTCGTGAATAGATTAGTGAAGAATAAATTAATATATACACTAGCTTTTATGTGTCGCATAGATATTATGTTAATACTACTACTACCTAATATGTACATATAAACTTCATTTTTATAAGAAATTTTTGGTTTTTATACCTTAGAAGTAGGCATATTCTTATTTTCTTACGACAGGTTTACACCTACAAACTATCATGTTTTCATTTGCTTTTTACTTGCTTTTATGTGTCAAACGGTTAAGGTTAAATTATTGCTTTTACTATTCTATACTTATAATCTTTGTGTATATTATTTTTTAAAAACTATGTAAAATGGCAGAGCGAACGCCCTGGATTTAACGGGCCACGATAACTGGTCAAACGATCTAGGTATATTATGTTAACAATACCGCCAACAATTATTTCGTAAACTCTCTAATTCAAAGGCCTCATATTAAACACTATATTATTATGTCGTATTATACCATGTTACTGCTCTCACTGTCTACTATGTACATATAAACTTTACATTTCTTTATAGCTAAATTACGTTTGTTAACCTTAGGAGTAGGCAAATTCTTATTTTTGTAAAACAAGTTTATACCTACAAATAATCATCGTATGCATTACTAGTTACTTGCTGTTATAATATGTTAAATAGATAGATTATACTATGTATTACTACTGTAACTGTGAACTTACAATCTTATGAATATTTTTTATAACTATGTATGTAAAAGCCTAATAGGCGTATAAATAAATAAATAAAAATAAATAAATAAATAACACAACACTTTCGAACTGGGCTTCTTTAATCACACAGTATACAGAAGAGACAGAAGCGTAAGCAATAAAACCAAAGGAGGAGGTGTATTGTTATCCATAAACAATAGATTCAAATCAAGAAAACTCAAGTGCATACATACACATCTTGAACAATTATTCATCATGGTGTCCACCAAAAGTGAAAAAATTATCATTGGCTGTATCTACATTCCCCCATCTTCTGACGCCCAAGTATACAAGGACCATTACTTCGAAATCGAAACAATCATAAGAAAATTTCCTGGCGCCACCATGATTATGACAGGAGACTACAATCTGCCAAATGTCATATGGGACATAGATAACAATAAAACTTCTACCACGGACAGCATCAACCATGGTTCTCATGAGATAATCGAGATGTCAAATTTTCTAAATCTACTACAGTTAAACTATGTATTCAACATTAATTCCCGTCTTCTTGACCTAGTTTTCTCAAATTCATTATTTGTTAAAGTATCCGCATCTACTGAATCTATCCTCCCAATCGACAAATATCACCCCCCTCTACTGATCGAATGCAACAGTTCAATAAAAAAAATAAATCCATCAGTATCAATAAAATTGAACTTCTTCAAAGCCGATTATGATCAAATCACTAATCTTTTATCTTCAACTGACTGGAACTTTTTGGACTCTGAAGAAAACATAAATGATATGGTAGATAAATTTTACTCAATTCTAAATAAATCTATTGATTCGCTTGTACCCGTTTCAAAAATGTACGTACGTAACTATCCAAAGTGGTTCAGTAGCGATCTTATTAAAATAATTAGAGAAAAAAAAATAGCCCATAAAATATACAAATCAACACGCGATCCAGTTGATTACGCAAAATTTAACGAACTCAGAAAGGCCACCAAAAAAATGTCTAAGTTATGTTACCAAAAGTGTATTGACAACTGTGAAAAATTGGCTCTTGCCAACCCCCAAAACATCTTTAAATTCTCAAAATTGCTTAACAACAACGACTCCGGTATTCCCCCCAACATGTATTTAGATAATAAAACGGCTGAT
Source organism: Limnephilus auricula (assembly GCA_951813805.1). Classification (NCBI taxonomy): domain Eukaryota; kingdom Metazoa; phylum Arthropoda; class Insecta; order Trichoptera; family Limnephilidae; genus Limnephilus; species Limnephilus auricula. The sequence continues at coordinate 9,197,265 of OX638409.1, read as the reverse complement.
AATCCACAAGAAGTTGTTAATCTATTTGCTGAATTTTTCAGTAAAATCTATGCTTCTACAAACAACTCACCAATGTCCGACGCCACAACACCAAATAAAAATAACATTGATTTCAATCAATGCATATTCGAAGAAAATGATATAAAAACTAAATTAAAATCCCTTGACCTTAACAAATCGACCGGTCCTGATAATATTCCACCAATCTTCCTATCGAAATGCTCATCAGTCTTGACTTATCCTCTAACTAAACTTTTTAATTTGTCCATAAAAACTGGCATTTTTCCGATAAAATGGAAAACAAGCTTTCTGTCTCCAATATTCAAGAAAGGTGATAAATCTGATATATCTAATTACAGACCTATATGTATCCAGTCGTCAATCCCGAAAATACTTGAATCTGCTCTGCTCTCTAAACTCTCGCCCGAAATCAATAAAGTAATTTCACATCGACAACATGGCTTCATAGCAAAAAGATCAACTCTAACAAATTTAATGATATATCAGGAATATATAACTAATTCTATGAACAATCGTCTTCAAACAGACGTAGTGTATACAGACTTTAGTAAGGCTTTCGACAAAGTCTCACATAAAATTCTTATAAACAAACTAAGATCCCTAGGTATAAGGGGGCATATTTTAAGATGGTTCGAAAGCTACCTTCACAAAAGAAAAATATCAGTCAAAATTAATTCACATTTTTCACATCAGTTTGAAATCTTTACCGGAGTCCCACAGGGGTCACATCTGGGCCCAGTGTTATTTTCCTTGTTTATAAACGACATAACTTCCATCTTTGATGGAGTTATGATACTATTATTTGCGGACGATTTAAAAATTTACAAAACAATTACTAATTATAATGACTGTAGCGTATTGCAATCAAATCTTGTGAGGCTACAAGAGTGGTGCACCCTTAATGAACTCTTTCTCAACATTGAAAAATGTCAATCAATAACTTTTACTCGAATCAAAAATCCCATTAAATATCAATATAGCATCAACAACAATTTCCTAAAAAGAGTTAAACAAATTAAGGACCTTGGCATAATATTTGACAGTAAATTAACTTTTGTTCCTCATATAAATGAAATAACCAACAAGGCCATGAAATGCCTGGGGTACATTCTGAGGACGATAAAAGAATTTAAAACAATTAATTCCTTTAAATTGCTTTACACTGGATTGGTGAGAAGTAATTTGGAGTACAACTCAATAATCTGGGCTCCATTTTATAAGACTCATCAGCAAAAAATCGAAAGAGTACAACATAAGTTTCTTAGGTTCATTAATTACAAACTTGGAATACCAATTGAAGAACTTAATTATAAATGTTTAATGGAATTACTAAACCTAAGTGATTTAACTACAAGACGCACAGTGAGTGACTTAGTTTGCCTTTTCAATATATCAAATGGCAGCCTGGACGCCCTCGATTTAACGAGCTTAATTAATTTACGTATACCTACCCGCAATACTCGTTTAAACGCTCTATATTTTGTTACCAAATCTGCCAATAATTACTTCATAAACTCTCCAATTCAAAGGCTTCATACACTTGGAAACACATATAGTTCAATTGATGTCTATCGTTTTCAATCGGTTTCCAAATTTAAAACCAGTATATTAGAACTTTTATAATAAAATAATAAACATTTAGCTATTGCACCTCTGATCGAAATATTTCCTCATGTTTGACACAATAATAAATGTAAACTTCTTGCAATTACTACAACTGCATTATTTTTTCACATGTAATTACTGTAACCATTTAGTAAAAATGTTATTTTATTTTTAATTATTTATCAATTTACAAACTGGCTGGCTTTTGGAGCCCGCTAGTTCGTGAATAGATTAGTGAAGAATAAATTAATATATACACTAGCTTTTATGTGTCGCATAGATATTATGTTAATACTACTACTACCTAATATGTACATATAAACTTCATTTTTATAAGAAATTTTTGGTTTTTATACCTTAGAAGTAGGCATATTCTTATTTTCTTACGACAGGTTTACACCTACAAACTATCATGTTTTCATTTGCTTTTTACTTGCTTTTATGTGTCAAACGGTTAAGGTTAAATTATTGCTTTTACTATTCTATACTTATAATCTTTGTGTATATTATTTTTTAAAAACTATGTAAAATGGCAGAGCGAACGCCCTGGATTTAACGGGCCACGATAACTGGTCAAACGATCTAGGTATATTATGTTAACAATACCGCCAACAATTATTTCGTAAACTCTCTAATTCAAAGGCCTCATATTAAACACTATATTATTATGTCGTATTATACCATGTTACTGCTCTCACTGTCTACTATGTACATATAAACTTTACATTTCTTTATAGCTAAATTACGTTTGTTAACCTTAGGAGTAGGCAAATTCTTATTTTTGTAAAACAAGTTTATACCTACAAATAATCATCGTATGCATTACTAGTTACTTGCTGTTATAATATGTTAAATAGATAGATTATACTATGTATTACTACTGTAACTGTGAACTTACAATCTTATGAATATTTTTTATAACTATGTATGTAAAAGCCTAATAGGCGTATAAATAAATAAATAAAAATAAATAAATAAATAACACAACCACAAATATATCCGTCGCGGCGGTTCAAACATGTTTTTTGGCGGGGTAAATTTGATTATTATCAAATAACAACAAGAATGTTTGCGGTGCGGTTAACAGTAATCCATATTGCGACTTTTTTCGGCGTGTGGAACGAAACGGACTTCATTTGTTTTCGAAGCGCTCAATTTCAAAAGTCTCTGGGCAAAATAAAGGAAAGGGAGATATGGAACATTAAAAGGCTATTTGAATTACTCTGATTAATAGCAATCGAAAGTATTTACTCAACTCGCGCAAACATCTACATTTATTTATTTATTATTAATTTTCAACGCCCTGATGGGCTTTTACATAATAAGTATCTATACAATACAGTGATATAATATATGTAATACAATGTTTAAATACGAAATATAAACTTATTACAATGAACATTATAAAAATGGTAGGTATAAAAGCAAGTAAAAAATATTATATTATACTAAAAGAGAAAAATTAAAATAAATTTAACTGAAACCAGTTTTTAAATTGCAGATGGCATAAAAATAATAATATATAGTGTAAGTTAATATTAGAAATTTACAGATGAGTAATACAAGAAAAAGTTTACAATACAGAAAAACAAAACAAGTTTTTATATTATAGAGATAAATAGAAATAATACAAAAAGATGTGCAACAGCTCCTACATTATAATATTATGGAATGCTACTTACATCAAAATATTATGGAATCTCTTATGGAGTCTTATTTCACATTCTGACATGAATGATTTAATAATTTCATGTTTATATTACATCAGCGACACATTCCATACATCTATGTGCGAATACATATTTCCCAAGTTTTGAATTCTCTGTAGTGGTATATTGAATTGGGCCCTTGTCGCAGTATTACTACAATACATGACCGATTGTAGCTCGGGATCAGTGAGATTTTATTTTATAGTGTACTCGCTGATACCTGACATGCGTTCCACTTAAATAAAGTCATACGATTATTTTGTACAGAAATGTTAACAACACTGACTGTTTCATCCGTTCTTGTTTACCCCGGGCACCTCGTTGGCTTCTGATTTAGAGTTGAACCGGTAGCCTTGATCTTTCTAACAAAAAACCCCAAAAAAGTTTAACAATAAAATATATAAATTTGTTTTAGACCACTTTAAATTTTAATTACACTCTACTGGTTTCGGAAGAACCCTTCCTTCGTTAGGAGAATATTAAAACCAACCTATGATACAAAATATTGATAGATATATACCATCAAATTAATTTATCGTTTAGTCCCATTCTAGATATGTTTCCAATAAACCGCTCTGTTATTGCTGGAATTCCCGCAATTACCCCCCCCCCCCCTTCCCCTTTGACCTCCCATTCCAGCACCTAAATTTATGGTATATATATATCAATATTTTGTAAGGAAGGGTCCTTCCGAAACCGGTAGAGTGAAATTAAAATTTAAAGTGGTTTATTACAAATTTATGTATTTTATTGTAAATTATGGCGATCCACAAAGTTAATGCTTATTACGAACATGAAATAAACTTTTGCTGAGACACTGATTTAGATCGTGTAATCCATATTCAGAGAATCACTGTTTTTTTTTAATGTTTTATACAAAATGCACGCTGTTCTTTTCTAACGTGATCCATTGCGACAAAATTTCCGCAAACCGAGCTACTGATCCCCACCACCCGCGCTCCCCCCCGCGGTGCCTTTTGACTACAATGATGTTTTTAAATTCGTACATCTTTATGGCCCACCCCGTATGAGTACCTACAATAAATATAATATAATATTAGGTCCTTACATATGAAATTGGCGTTTTGTATGGGAGGAACATAAAGTATTCATTATCAACTTTGGTCTCCGGCCGTCCACGGGGCTTGTTCTGCAGGTCGAAATTTCCAGAACGAAAACGTTGGAACCAAAAACGAACTGTGTTTTCTTTTGCGGCACCGTCGCCATACACATCATTAATCCTTCGAGCCGTTTCTGCAGCACTGGTGTCACGGTGGAACTCGTACTCGTAAATAACGCGATATTTCAAGTTTTCCATTTTGTAAACTAAGTGACGCAAAGAAAAAAAACCATTAAGGAAAAAACAAATAAATTATAATTTTCGAAACACAAATGCATGAGTAAATAGCTGTATAAATTTTAATTTGGAATTCCTAACCAAAGAGAAGATATTTGAGATCAAAGTTGCCAGTACGGCAAAACGCCAATTTCATATGTAAGGACCTAATATTTAAATGTATATTTAAATACATATAATATATAGATGATTGTGAAATAAATATTAAAATGCATATAATATATAAATGTATGTAAAAGTCAAGTGGATTGTAACAAACACTCTTCATTTATTTGTAACGTTTTTGACATTTGCAACACGTACCTCCACGTATGTTCGCCATGAACGATGACATTTTGACCAGTAAAATGTTATATTGTGTGGGTACACATCATTATGTTCAATATTTATAGCTCTAAAAATAATAGACACATCTGTTAATTCACCTAAACCGCTTTATTCGAGTTTTATAGAAGAATATCACCTTTATTAAAGCAAGGATTTTAACCCGGTGTCATGGGGGTAGAAATATGCTACAAGGACGTGGTGGTTGGGTCAACATGACCCACTTATTCAACACCAGGTATTTCATTGTATTTATGATTTTTGCTTATAGCTATATTGAAATTTTTAAGGAATTAAATTATGTCGACAAAAAAATATTTTTTTAAATTAATGAAGATATTATTAGCGAAAGTCAATCGAAAATCAAAGGTGACATTTAAATTAAGAGAATGATAACAAATTAGTATGATTGAGCTAGAGTTAGAGGAAGCTAATTTTGTTAACTTTTGTGCTATTTTTATTGGTTAAAAAAAAGTATAATAAAGATATAATGAAGATAATGTTAGTGAAAGTCAATCGAAAATCTGAAACAGAAAAATCAGAAAAAGAAACGGATACATCTGGGACTCGAACCCAGGACCTTTGGCAATCCGGGCCAACGCGCTATTCACTGCGCCAACGTAACCCTATCCTATTTTTTTGGCTGTCAATAGATGTCGCATATTAATAAAAAGTGATAAAATTTATTCTGACACTATAGATGGCATTTAGTTCGAGTTGAATCTTGCAATCATACACAAAGATAGCAGCCAAAAAATATGCGTTACGAAAATAATGTTTGTGGTTCTCAGTCGAAGTATGATTCAGTTAAAAATGACGCTTCATTCATTTTCGTACGGTTCCCAATTCTGGTCCCACTTTCAACAGGTTAAATTATGCTTCTAAAATGAGCAATATTTACGTCTAACTCGTATTCCATTTACCAGTTTGATCAGATCATCATCAAAATATAATAAGAGACAAGCACGCACCTACCACCCTCCGCCGGCCCCACGCCCGATCCTCGTTTGGGAACAAAAAACCCCTTCGTCCTAGAACACCTAATCCGGTGGAAGTCCTGAGCGGAGGAGCCTGATTAGGACATACCGCATTCCGCAATCCCTTTGTTGCGGCCCCGCACAGACGCGGAGGCAAATTTGGCAGAGGGTGGATTGCAACAAAGCCGTAGGAGAAGGCAAAATGTAGTAGCGATGTGGTGCAGTGGAAAATAGTGCCAGTTTTACTCTGAAACTTAATTTTGGCTAGTTTATTAGATTAAAATTTTTTTTTAATCGAAACATATAAGATGGTAAACACCACTTATACAATCACAATTATCGACATTTTTCGAAACCGAAGGTTTCTTTTAAATATGATTTTTATTATAGTAGAAAGCAATCACTTTGTGGTTTGACATATTTAATAAAAATAAAACACTTTTTTGTTTTAAAACCACGATATTTATTAATTTACTTTACCGACCGGTTTCGCTTTACAAATTTAATTAATAATTACAAATTAATACTTCGGGGTACAAATTAAAAGTCTGAAAAGGGTATTTCCATTTTTATTATTTAAAAAAATTAAGCAAAAAATTACGACGATTATGGCGTTTTTATTTTATTTTTATGTTGACGAATAAATTTTCTACAGCAAGTCTAAGTTTCCCATTATTTGATATACCGCCAAAACAATATTTTGAGGCGGGGGCTATCGTGTGACGTGATGAGCGTCGGCCGGCTCAGACATTTCTGAGAGTAGTAGGTACTTTGTTGTTTGTTGAAGTGCGTATTTGGTGCCCTTGCCAACCACGGGCCGATTTGGTTTTGTCGGTTTAAATGATTAAAAACAGAAAAATGATCTTTAATTATTCCATACATTTTCAACAAAATTCCTCGTTTGTGTAAATACCCTATTGTTTCCACGATCAGTTCCAATTTTTGAAAATAACCCTTAATTTCGAAGCAAATCTAATTAAAGTTCATTGAACTGTACCTACATAATAACAACCTAAATTTGTGTTTTCAATTATTTGGTAAACCACTATATAATTTAAAATAATGATATTAATAAAACTGGTTGAATCCAGAGCTTCCTGTTCAGCCGATCCATACATACCAAATACCTTATTTTATTTATTTACGTAATTGTTATTATTCTCGCCTGTATTGTTTTCTCGTAAATTTATTTTACCCATCGTTCGTCTTGAATCCAGGTATCAAACCAAACTGCGAAACTGACCCAAGTGTCCCTACGCCCCACAATCCTCGCTAAAATTATTCCTATCCCAAACTGACCATCAGTGCGCGCGTGCTCGTAAATACCTGTCCAAATCATATTCAAAATCCGGAGCACAAATCTCCGTTCGGCCGCGCAAAAAGCCGGGTATCTAAGCTCCGGGCAAAAAAGGGCATAGTGGCCCCAAAAACCCTCTGGAAGAATTCAACATCACCTTTTTAGGATTAGGAACGAGCGTCTCCCGGCTGTCTGGGCAAAGAGCCGACGAATGCTGGACTTAAAAGGACATGGTCCAAACTTAGGCTTAATGCAATGCGCAGTAGATACAGACGATCAACAAAGATGGTCTGTTGGAGACAATTTGTCTATAGACCATGGACCATGAAGAACTGCAAGATTTTGGTCTGGGCGCAAAAATAAACAGTCTGATAGTATGGACTTGATCTTTTTAGGACGATTTTAGGCTTCAGAAAACAAATTTATCGGGAACACAAAATAATATCTTTATTTATAAAAAAAAACTTGCGTCACGATGTTTGTCCCAGATAAACTATGAAACTACTTAACCGATTTTGATTACATTTTGCTGATTGTGTGTAATTTGGTCCAACTCAAAATATAGGATGGTTTTTATGTCGATTATTGACATAAATAGTTATTATTGCGAATTAAATGCTTGTTACGACGATGATTTGAAATAATTTGTAAGTTCCATAATTTTCTGACAGATGGTGGTGTGATTTAATTTACTTGCACAACACTTGGTTATCTAGGTTAGGTAACCATCCAGTAGATGGCTTTGGGATTCGTTAGCCACAATAACGTGTGGCCGAGACAGCTAGCTTAAACTACTGGAGCGACAGAGCAATTTAAATCTTTTTTCCCGGATTGTTCCACCCACATTAAAAAATCTACCTCGGAATTTGAATGTGGAGACAAACAAACTGATTATAGTTCTATGTAGTCAATGAATTCACCTATCTTCTTTCTATTATCACATATTCGTAGGATTTATAAACAAAATGTTATTAAATCTTTAACCTTAAAACATTTTAAAGCATTTAGAGTCTAGAGAACATTTATTTTGTTATATTTTGTAGGTAATTATATTGTTAAATGTATAAGGTTTAAAAAAAACGAGTGTGCTTTAGACCACACAACTGAAGTAAAACTTCCACAGAGAAAGAAAATGTGCGCGCGCGCTGCTCTCTCTTGCTCCTGCAGTATTTATAAAATTGTTCAAGAACGAAATGAAATTACAAATAACTTCATGCACTGGCTTTGAGAGGAAGAGAAAAAGAAAGTGTGCACTGCTCTCTTGCTCCTACAGTGTGATACAGCCCGTCCGCCTCACCCGACTACACTTTTCGTAACTCTCTCGTCACGCATTGGTAAAGAAGTTTTACTTCAAAAGGCAAAATACTACAGACGTGTTCTATCAAATGTAAAATTTTGTAACTGAAATTTTTTTTTAATGAAGACGAATATTAACGACTCTCAATCAAAATTTTGAAAAAGCGAAAAAATCAGAAAGGTTACATCTAAGAAACAAGCCCTTTTAGCCTTGCCGAGGCTCTGCTATAACACTAAGCTAATAGGACCCTGTCCCCTTCGGTCATATTTAGAGTCACGTGGGGTAACCGTACGCGGAGTGTAAGTGTTCGCAGTGATGTTTCCGACAAGATCGTGCCTGTTTCGCGCCCGTGCGTTTCTTAATTCAATAGCGTTTTGGATCGCATTGAAGCAGGACGTGTGTACAGTGAATTCTAATTTGAAAATAAAAATTGGTAGGTAAAATACTTTATTTCGTGCTTTTCTTAAAATTTTCATCTCCGTTACCGATGTGTGATATTGTGTAACCAACTGTGTCAGAGCGATGTGGTCTATGATCATTTTTGGTGAAATACTGTTAGTTACACGGGTGCAAAGTGGTAATTCTAAATAAGATAACCACTCATCTGATATTTAAAGTTTATTGAATTTTAGTCTGATGGGGTAAGTGTGCTGGGGTAAGCGTGCGCAGTTGGAGGAGTGCAAACACTGACCCCTCTACATAAAATTGATTTTGTAGCATAATATTTCGAGTCTCGTTATTTTTTTGTGTATGTGAGAAAGCACCTGAAAGGTCAGTGGTCAGGTCTCCCAAGAGCAGATTGAAACTGAAAAAAGGCTTATTTTTATAAGCCTTTTTTTTAAGGGAAGAGTCAGCGGGTTGCTGCAGATATTGTTGGGATCGGTGAAGCCACTCTGCGCATGGTGGCATGAGAACTACACAGGCTAAGATAATGGGCAATTTAAGTGTGATAATTGCAATGGAGGGTAACTGTTCGTGGTGCGAACACTTACCCTACGGTATGCGAATACTTACCCCGCACATGGGGTAAGTGTTCGCAATCGACATGCATGTAAACTTTTTTATGTAACTTTTTGATTTATGAACATTATGAGATGTTTATGTTTGTTTGAGATGCCTTAATCAATCATATTAATAAACAAAAAAATTAAGTAAAATACTTAAAGCTTTTTAATACAAATATTCAAATGTAAAAATTGCGTACGGTTACCCCACGTGACTCTAACTGTATCATACTTCGACTAAGAACTAACAGCATTACCTTCATGTTCTATTGACTGCTGTCTTTATGAATGATTGCAAGATTAATCTCGGTGATGATTCCAAGATGTGACCATATCTTTTTTCTGTTTAAAATTTTCGATTGAAAGTCGCTAATATTGTCGTGATTAATTAAATATTACAATTTCTGGTTTTACTCATTAAGTTAAAATAAAATAAAATATATACTATTAGAATAATTTTTAAGAATGTTGACTGTTGTATGCCGATGATGCGTTCTCGAATTTATTTGATGACGTATATCAGTAAATCAACAGTCATGGTTTTTTAAAGAGAGTTACGAAAACATACTTATAATAGTTATATTGTTTTGTCCTGTATACACTGGGCGTACGATTGAGGAATCTACCTACCCATCCAGGGTATAATACAATTCCGTCCCTGCAACCTTCCTGCTAACAAAGTTACGGAGGCCTAAATGGTTGACATTTCGTTAAATCAGTACGAGTCCCTAATTATATAATATAACAATACGTCGTACGAGGGTCGCAGGTGCCTAATTTTAATGCTAAAAAGTCGTCGGTTGGGATGCCAAAATAATGAGAATAAAAACTAAAGTATTAAATAAAGTAATTAACCAGGTAATCTAATTTCTAAAAATACAACTTAATGTATAAATATCATGCGTATTTCGCAAATCTGTTGAGAGAATAAGGAAGTTGAGTCCTATTGTTTTTATTTATTTTTTCAATGGTCACATGCAAACCTAAATACTAGTATTTTTTTTTTAAAGTTTTATTTCATAATGAAATTAATTCTACAAGTTTGAATTTTATTAAGCCCGCGAAAACACCGGCAAGAGTATAATACCGTGCGGCAGAGTTCGTGACATAACCCGGTCCTTGATTGTGTGAAATATAAGGGAAAATATTTACAAAACCGGGACACGCTTAATATGGACGAAAAAATACATTTAAATGTTGTAGTAGTTAGATATTAACTAGTACTAATCAATTCAGTTACCGGAATTTCGAAAAAAGTGCATTTTAATGGTTATTTTTTAAATTATAAAAACGAAAACTTTTATATAAGCTATATTATATATTAACGTTTTGTATCGGCGAAATTAAAAATATTTGCATTTGAGACTCTTGCGTGGTACATAAATATAAAACATTGGGATTGCCATGTTTCCAGCAGTTTTATTTCATTTCAAATAAAAAATTGTAAGATGGAAAATAACAAAATGCTGACCGGTCTACTCAATGGAAACTTTTTAAGTGTATGAATATTGAGTGCAATCTTTTCATCGGATGTTAATTCCTCACATAATAATTCATCATGTCTCGAAGCTTCGAAAATTGATAATTAAGGTTTTTCACCTTAGGTTAGTTTAGGTTAGGTTAGGTTAGATTAGGTGAAGGGGGAGGGGGAATGGAACGGTAGGTTAATGTGAGTTATGATGTGATGAATTATCATGTGAGGTGAGTGTCTGAATAAATTTACTATGGGAATTCAGACGCTGAGATCTCATAGTCCGATTAGACATGGAACCGAACAAAATAGGCAATATTACAAAAAAAATTAAAATGTAAAAGAATAAAAGATATACATGTAATACAAATACCGTTACCCAACCGTAACCCATAATATTTTCCGATTTTTCAACAATTTTTTTCATTACCGCCTTTTTTATTGTATTTTATCTAATTTTTTCATGTTTTCTTTTTATTAAATTGTAAAATGCCAACATTATATATAATGTTGGAAAATAATGTAATAATAAAAAAATAAAAATGACAAAAATGCTGAGGCAAAAAAACCTAACCTTACCTTTTTTCTAAATTGTTTCTATTATTTAAAACCCGCATCACGCAATAACTAAAACCTGCAAAAAACAACACATCCAATCTATAGGGGATAAAATATTAAAGGTGTTATCCTCACCATATGCGTTTCTATAAAAAACCTTACACACCCTTAAAAAATGGACAGCAGTTTTCGCCACACGGCCAGCCAAAAATTAAGGGTAGTACCTTGCTATTATGAAAGTAAAAAACACACCCCTAAGAGCAACTGGTTGGTAGCCATTTTGGTGTCGTAAATGGAAGAGGAACTAAAAAATCTTTTTTTAGAAAGATTGGCAAGGGGTTGAAAGGGTTGGTTTATTTGTTTTGAAAATCGCAACCCTTCAACGAGTTTTTTGTGATAAAAATCGGCAGATTGCTTCTGAGGGAGTTTGCGTAAAAAGTAGCATCCTGTTATAAAGGGTTGATTGATTTTTAAGAGCTGTTAAAAAAACAGAAAAAAAGAAGGTAATAAGAAGCTAATTAAAATTTGCAGATTCAATTTTTTTATGTTAGCTCCATACATTAGGCCTAAAAAAAATTCTCCAGGGCCTGTGTAATCTTTGGGGATGTTAAAGAGAAAGGAGGGAGAGGAAGTTCTGTGAAGGAAAAAGGTATGAAGGGTGAAAATTATTTACTTTTTTGATTATTAGTATGTATTTATAATTTTTCAATAATTTCTAAAGGAAAATAAGTGTGTAAAGTATCTAAAAATTTATTAGTTTGATTTTAAATAAATAGACAAACTAAAGTATGTTCATTAGAAAACACGTACGCGTATTTTTTTTTTAATGATTTTATTTTAACTAAAATTTAAATTCTGAAAAGTGGCTCTCCTAGAAAATTTAAATTTATTTTACAGTGAAATGTGTGTTGTATGACATTTTGTTTGAAAATTTAACAAATCAGCCAGCGACCAGCGGTGCGCCTTATTATAATAAAATAAAAATAAAAATAATTTTAAAATCAAACTTTACTACATAAAAGAACAGTCTTTCGAGATCAATTTATATTTTTTTGTAGAAAATAGTCGATCCCTAGAATTCTATTTAAAAATGATATAATATTTCTGGTTGTGTCTAACCAGACACAGCCAGAAATATTCCCTCTAAAACCTGAAATCAATTTTAAAAATACCTTTATTAATAAGTTGGCATGGATATCAAACGATTGTATTTACAGTGTCGAATTTTGTACTTATACTCTGGTGTATATAGTACGAGTATATAGACAAGTAGTTTTTCCTTGATGCATTTGAACGAAAATATGCTTTATGGTTTTGTAATTCGGCGGTGTATCCTCTTCGCACACCCCTTCGGGGGAAACTTAGTTGTATTTTGTTTAAGGAGGTATAGCGTATTTTCCCTAAACCGACTGCATATTGTATCGTCGCGTCGTTGCATATTTTCTATGAACAATGTGACGATTTTGACATTTATAAATGAGAATTTTTCTCCATCTCCTATAATATGAGCCATGTAAAAAATAACAAATATTTAAGGCGACAGAAAATAAATCATGTGAGGACAATCAAAATAGTACCTACATAATAAAAATTCATATCCTTTGCATACCACTACACAATTCAATTGCCTTGGTATGTACATAATATTAACGTCAAATTTGAATAAATTTATATTCAATATTTTGACATTATTATGGTATTTAAATTATGACGAAAACTTCATGTAGAATATGAACCACGTGAGAAAAATAATTTCTGTTTCGTTATTTTTTTAAACAGTTTTTATCGTTTTTTTTAATTAATTAGGACTCAATATCACATGGTTCATATTCTATATGCAACGATGGTATATAAGTATACCGGGGGACCGACTGCCGTGGCTTCAACTGTCATGGAATCTAGGAGACAACATTATTTTCTTCTTCCGCTTCACAAAATTTCGCAAATCAGGGTGCCGTAATCGTAGCGGCTCTAAGCAATTAACTCTACAATTAACATTACTTTAAAAAAAGTATTAATTAATGGATCATTCCAATCGTAATAGAAACTTCTTATCAACGAAAATCCATACTCAATATACTACGCATTAATACAGTCTATTCTTAAGTACGCCATTATCAGTTGGGGAGCAGCTTACAAAACTAGTCTAACCCCATAGAAATTGTTCAAAAACTCACAATATAAATTATACTAAAAAAAACCTCCAGACTACCTTACTAAATGCATATTCGAAGAATTCAAAATTCTAATATTTGAAAACTTATTTGTAAAAAAATCAATCGTACAAAATACAAAAGAAAATGATAAATATCCATTCATAACTGAAAATCGTACTAGACTTAAAAATGTATTTATATGCCCCAAACTAAACACTTCTTTTGCCCAACACCATTATACAACACCAAGAAAAATACTTCTTTAATAAACTACCAATAGAAATAAGAAGCATTAATAACAAAGTGCAACTGTTAAACTCTATCAAAAAATATTTTTAAAAAATCATCAACAAGAAGACTGCTTCCTCTATTTCCACATGAACTGTCACACAAATAATAATTATACTTGTTTTTCTTCTTACTGAATACTTAGATGTTTATACATTTTAGTTAAAGAGTCTTGATTGCGATGTACTGTACTAACAGTACATATGTATGTATATGTGAAACACGTGACTGTATTAATTGTACAAATGTGAAATGTAAACTCTTCTTCCATCCATAAGCAAATGCTTTTAATGGAAGACCAGTATAAATTAACATGTATCATTTTTAAGATAAATAAATAAAAAATAAAAGTATATGTGTTATTAAATGATAAAACGCAAAAAAGTGCACAACAAAGTATACCTACTATTGTAATTCTGCTGTCATGGAAAAAAATCATTTTGGAACATTTATGATCGCATACCTACATAGTTCATTTATTTAGTCTGTCCATATATAGGGTGGAAGACAGAGGGTAGGTACCTACCTACAAAAAGAGTATTAGCCTCACGTAGTACGATTGTTCGAGAGGAAGCTTTCTAAACAGTGGCCAAATCAGGGTGGCGAACAAACTGAAGATTTCGCGTTATTTTTCTGCGGAAATAGCGTTATTTTAAAGTTTTTATTCAAGAAAAAAAAATCATTTTCACTTATTTAACTAGAAAACATTCCAATAAATACATTCTACATAACATTACACATAAATGCATTACATTTATTTATTATGTTGATAACGCATTTTTTGTGTTTGTTTTTTAAATGTACCTTTATGGTTTTTCATAGTTTTTAACTCACTATTTTCTAGCTCTCTAACTCACTATTTTCAGTTTCTAACTTGCCCCCACGTAACCAATGGATTGCTTACCATATTGAGTAGGTATATGTATGGTGTTTAAATGTCATGTCATGTAAAGTGTGTGTTTGTGTATTTGGGAAGTTTTAATAAGTTCTGTGTATCAGTTTATAATTTATTTATATTTTTATAAGAAAAACACTCTTTTTAACTTCTGAAGGTTATTCCCATCAATGTAATATATCATTGAAGAAGAAGATAACAATAATAATCTAATTTTTTTTAAATATGAAAATGAACAAGACACAGAAAAATAATAAAAGATAACGGTCAAATACATTCTTTGAATACTTGTTTCCAATAATAAAGGTAGCTGCCAATAATATGGAAAAAAAACATTAGTCGAAGATAATATTGTTAATTCTGAAATTTGAAATATGAAGTTGACAATTACGACAGTCTCGTATAAGATCGCAGTAGCCCAATTGGTAGAGGTGTATGTCCCGGTAAGACGTAAGGTTCTGGGTTCGAGTCCCAGTTGCGACCGTTATCTTTTATTATTTTTCTGTGTCTTGTTCATTTTCATATTTAAAAAAAATTAGATTATTATTGTTATCTTCTTCTTCAATGATATATTACATTGATGGGAATAACCTTCAGAAGTTAAAAAGAGTGTTTTTCTTATAAAAATATAAATAAATGATAACCAAAAAAAAGCAATGAATAATTATTTATGTCTACTTTATTTAAAATTTGCTATACCTATTCAGTGTATCAAAGGCGAATCTGTGATTTTTTTAATTTAAAACCCTTTTATTTAGTTTAAGTGCTCTCCTAAAAAATAATCCATTTGTGGCATTTGAGTTTTTCTCACCAAGGTCTTCACTTATTCTAAAAATCTAAAATGTCACGTGTGGTGACATTTGTGGGGCCCGTGATCCAGTCCTCTTATCTTCTTAGTATATAAAAATGAATGTTTCTTTGTTTGTCCCTTATGCGGTACCTAAATAATTCGTCCGATTGCTATGAAACTTTGGTGATTTGTCTCGCGCATGCCTGCAAAGATTTCCATATATAATGATGACCACTAGCGTTATGAAATTTGTATGAAAAATTACAATTGTTGGCGTGTGGTTGTTACAAAGATGGGGGTATTTCATATAGTTTAGCGGCAGGGAGGGAAGGCGGAAGGAAGTGAGGGAGGGGAACGAAGGAGAAATAGAGGATGGGGGATCGCCAAGGGGAAGAAGGTGGGGAATATAGAAGGGGATCGTGGGAGGGAAAGGGGACGCGGGTGGGAACAAGAAAATTAAGAAAATTAAGTAAACATAAGAAAATTATTCTCATAAATATTTACGATTAATTTGTACTTTGCTGTAACATTTTGATGGCCCTTACGTTCCGTCTGATTCCGTGACGCATCTTGGATCGTCTTTTGTTTTCGTTTTTTGGCGGTAAAAAGTGGCGGGAAGCGGAGTAGCGTAAAAGGGCCAGCGTAAAGTGTTCACTCCTTTTTGCCATGGCAGATAAATAAATAAAACATAATAATAATCCACATTTTAAAACGATTTAATTGCTGACGACTGTCGAAATATATGTAATACCAAGATATCCTAGGTACCTACAAAGCTAAAAAAGTGCAAAGAAGATAGGCATTAATCGGAACCATTTTAAAAACGTAACCTCAACTTTTAAAAATATTATTTTGAATAATCAGTAGGAACTAACCGCTGTTCGTAGGAGGTAAATTAAAGTAGGGTTCACGACCTCAGCAATCACAAACCGACTGAAGAAGAGCCTACAAAAAAATATATTTTTGTGATTTTTGTTTTTTCTCGCAAAAAATAATTATTTTCAATAATTTCGTTAAGAGCAATCATTTTGCTATTTGATGATATACTTGAATAATTACTTTACAAAGGGTAACAATTATTATAAGCAATAATTATTAGCCTGAAACCCTCATCAATATTGAAACCTCTCCCGAGAAAAGATATATGTCGCCGACGGGACTCAAACCCGCACCCCTCTGTTTGCCGGACAGTTACTTTACCTTTAATTAAGACAATTACTTTACCTTTAATTTTTATAATTATCATTAATTATTTAGTGAATAATACAAACTTCGTACCTATTACAAAAGTATTGTTTAATTGTTTGCTCCCGTACATATTCAATATTAACACATTATGAACGAATAGTTTTGTCCTTAAAAAACTGAAATCTTTCAAGAAAGCATAACAAATACGATATTTGATTGACTCGACGATTCAATATTGTATTTGTTTATTTATTTATTTATTTAAACGCCATAAAAGACGTTTATAATAAAGTGAAACAGTGGTACACAGGAGGAAAACAGTATTATATTAAACAAAATACGTACTGAGAAATAATATCGTAAAATCATCAAAAATAGCAAGTACATAAACATTCGCATTTTTATTTGCTATTCGTAGAGTAATTAAGTATTGAGATTATTGTTACCTTCAAAATTATATTTTGAATTGGCTGAGTGCTGGAAGTTACCTCTATCAAATCAGGGCTTTTTTTGCAGTAGCTCCACACAGTCATCTTTGAAGATACTGTGTGTAGGGTTTTTTAAGGGAAACGAGGGAGAGGAAGTCCTGGGAAGGAAAAAGATTTGAGGGGTGGGTAGGAATCTGGGAATAAATATGTCCAGGAGTGATGGACGTGCGAAGCCATCTCTCCCAATGCGGTGCAAGGCGATGGGTCCACAAAAGGTCTCCACGCAGATGGTCGGCAGACGCATCCGCCCCCAAGTCCCGGACAAACCTAACCCCATGAACCCGAGCACCCCTGCTAAGTCACCAAACGTAGCGAACAACTTGGGGTGACCTCAGGCAGAGGTGTTGGTCGTCCAATAAATGGTTCCCGGGGCAGCGGTACGCATACCCGCCTCCCAAATTAGTCAGTTAGTTAGCCTTTCCTGAAAGATTCGAGTTTTTTTATGGACAAAACTGTTTATACACATTCGCATACAATTAATTTTTCATAATATTTATAGCATAAACAAAAGTGTTTTTCTCCAAAAATAATTCAACTATCGCCGTCCTTGAAAGAATAGATTTTGAATTATTTTAAGTATAACCTTCTTTTATATACATAATTCTCTGGTCAAGTGCGCCAGAAATAATTATTGAAATATTTGTTTAGTAAGTACCTACCTTCTTGTATCATAATCATATGTTTTCATCACTCATGTTAAAAATAAAAAAATAAAATGAAATGGCTATTTGCACAGCAATAAAAGAATCAACAACAACATATTATTTCCTGAAATGACCTACATATAAGATTTTTTTAATTTTTTTTTTTTTTTATTTGTGATAATATATTACAAAATTATACATAATATTTATAATACATTATTCCCATTGAGTTTAATAAAACTCATTTCGGGAAGGACAACATTATACAATTGTAATCAAAATAAATATAAAAACTGTATTAAAAATGTATTAAAATTGTACCAAACTGCTTAAAATGTAATGACATATTATGTAATGAGTAAAGTCATATATTATGTACTATTTCCTATTATATTAATCTCCCTCTTGTTAAAATAATGTTATTTTTTTTTAGTTGCAAGTATAGTTGCTAAATTTTTAGATACATAATTCTATAGCATATTGGGGAAATCTATAATTGGTTTCTCAGTTACTTAAATTACACGTGTATAAATGAACCACATTATAAACTGTTGATTTCCTGAAAATAAAATATATAAATATTACGTATATGGTAGCAAATTTATTTATTAACTATTTATAACACTATTTATTTATTGGGTTAGCTAGAAGTTAGAATAGGTTAGGATGGGTTAAGATAGATTAGATGTTATCTAAAATGAATGAAGTATGTATGAAAAATGAGATAATGATGGTTGTAAGTAAGTCTTAAGTCATGGTGTTTGAAAGAAAGACTACCAAAATATGTGCAGTATAGTTGTGAATAATGAATACTTGGAGCAGGTGGATGAGTATGTTTTTTTGAAATATTTTTACGAGCGATAGGAAGGCTGATAGAGATATTGAAAGAAGGGTAATAGGATGGACATTATTTGCGTATCTCTTGACTTATCGTCTTGCACCGTAGTTCGGATGATGGATTCATACATCCGTTACTCCTGGACACACTGACCCCCAGATTGCTACCCAACTCTCACACATTTTTCCTTCCCACTTCTTCTAATTTCTTTCCCTAAAAAGACCCTTCACACAGCATCCCCATAAATGAACAAGACCAAAGGGAATTTTTTTCTTCACGCCCTTCTCTATGGAGATAATTTCATAAAAAATAATGATTGATTTATTTATTTATTCACGCCCTAATGGGCCTTTACATGAAAATTTTATACATTGGTTACAGTAATTAAGTATAAAAATGCAGTTGTAATAATTGTAAAAAAGCAACACATATGAATGTAACAAAATTTAGTGCAAATTAGCTAAATACTAGAAAGTTGGTTCTATATAAGATTCTATATAAGTGTGAAATAATTATAGAGAGAGATTTAGAAAATAAAATAATAAGAATAAGAATGTATCTACACATAAAAAATAAAAATTTAAATTTAAAAAAAAATTATGATAATAATAATAACATAATTTAACAAAATATAATTATATGTATATTTAACTCTTTATAATAAGACCTGTAATTGCAGGTCTTATTATAGAGAGTTAAATAATAAGACTTGAAATTACAATAACATAATAACAGCATTGAGGACTGTAGCATATTATTTGCATACAGATACACTTTTTAAATGAAGCGAGGTTTTTATAAAAAAATATGTCTGATATTGTATAAAATATTGTATAAAAATATTGTCTGATATTGTATAAAATATGTCTGAAATGATGATATTGATATATCAAATAGCAATTGACAGCTGTTGCGATAGCCGTTCGTAAAATCGAAAAAAATCAATGCGGAAAGAAAAAATGCAATCTGCCAAAAATAATATTCGTGTCAGAAGAAAAAATGTATTATGAAAGTGCACATGTGTGCAAAAAACTGCATTAATTACTTTAAAGGATTATTACATAAGGGCGCGTGCTATAACCCTTTGTTAGGGGAGGTTTTGTTAACCCGATTGTATTTTCTTTTGTCAATATTTATCTAGAAGGGGTTAAACAACGAACGCTCGGCTTCGGATCTTACGCCTTGATTGATTTGTATTTATAGTTCGTTCGGTAAAATGATTTGATTTATACGAACGCATTTTGAATTATTCTGCAAATAATTAAAAATCTCCTACTAACTTACTACTTGTCGCTGCCCTAGTGCTTGTATGTTCAATAGACCATTTGAAAATTTTACAGGGGACGTTTGTTTTTGTTTTTTTACAGGCAAATTCTAAATAATTCTCGACTTTAGTCATTTCGTTTTATACCGTATTCAATAGACATGTATAAAACGAAATGACTTAAGTCGAGAATTATTTAGAATTTGCCTGTAAAAAATAAAAACAAACGTCCCCTGTAAAATTTGAAAATGGTCTATTGAACATACAAGCACTAGGACAGCGTTGTGTAATGAAGGACTTAGCCAGCCGAAGAATTGAACTCACAACGCCTGGGTGGTAACCAGACACAAAGCCATCTCAATTACTGACTAGTCTCTCTTTTATTGTTTTGTCATTCGTTAAAAAGAGCGTTAAACTTTTGAAACAACAACTGTCATTAAAATTTAGAAAAATAATTTCAAACCTATTTTATGATGCATGCCTAAGTGTGATATACAGAGATATGTTGATGCACGGAGCGTTGAAGCTATTTGGAGAATTACCAGAAGAAATAAAATTAGAAGAAAACATAAAAACATTTAAAATGAAATTACGTAAATATGTGATTGATTTTTTGTAAATGTGTTACTTTAATTATGTGTATGTATAAGGATTGTATTAGGACGTAGATAACTATGTATCTACTTAAAATGCCTCAATAAACAATGAATAAACAATAAAATTATCGATGTTTATGTTGCAATGCCATTCAAAGAAAGAAATTGTCTCTTTCGGCGTCTCCTTACCCATCCATCCCCTTATCCTCTTGCCTTCCCCTTCTACCTTCCCCTCCTGCCGCCCTTCCCACCCCCCTGATTCCCCAATCCTTCACGCCTTCCGACCCTACCGCTGAACTGGATAAAACACACGTATTTTTAAAACAACTCGCGTGCCATCTATTGTACATTTTTTCATAACCAATTTTCATTTTCAATCTCAAAAAATTCATCGCAATCGGATGGATGGTATTGGAAATAATTGCATAACGCCAAAGCTTATCATTATGTATAGAAACCCCGGCTTGCGTGTGCAGTGTGCATACAAATCACCAAAGTTTCATCGTAATCGGCCTTACCGCTGAACTGTATGAAATACACGCATTTTTAAAACAACTCGCGTGCCACCTAATGCACATTTTTTCATAACCATTATTTGTATATAGAAACCTTTACAGGCGTGCTCACAACAAATCTCAAAAATTTCATCGCAATCGGATGAATGGAAATAATTGCATAACGCCAAAGCTCATCCCTAAGTATAGAAACTCCGTCTTGCGTGTGCAGTGTTCACAATAAATCACCAATGTTTCATCGTAGTCGGATGAACGGTATAGGAATTATTTTCATAACTCCAAAGCTCAGAAAAGTTTCAAACACCAAAGTTTCATCTCAATGGTACATGATTGGTATGTACGATGAATGGTACAGGTACAAGTATATAAAGAAAACTTTAAAACACCAAAGTTTCATCTCAATCGTACATGATTGGTATGTACGATTAATGGTACAGGTACAAGTATATAAAGAAAACTTTAAAACACCAAAGTTTCATCTCAATCGTACATGATTGGTATGTACGATGAATGGTACAGGTACAATTGTATATAGAAAACTTTAAAACACCAATGTTTCATCTCAGTGGTACATGATTGGTATGTACAATGAATGGAACAGGTACAATTATATACAGAAAACTTTCAAACACCAAAGTTTCATCTCAATCGTACATGATTGGTACGTACGATGAATGGTACAGGAACCCAAACGGGACAATCAAAGAAAATTTCATTTTTATATATAAAGATAAAATTGAGAATTAAATTGTCGGACGGACTATAAATGTACATCTTAAAACTACACATTGCGAAATATGATCGATGCCGAATACTGCATTTTGATAGACCGGAAAAGGCTCGATCGATCAAACGAAAGGGTTTTTGCCACAAAAAATTGGCATGTGCCCAAAATTGGATGCTGGTAAAAACTATAAAAAGGTAAAGTCGGTTATAGTGGAATTTGATAATAGAAATTGAGGTAGTCCCTATTATTATCTTTGATATTTAATGGAAAATGGTTTTGGCGTGTACCTTTTGAAACTGAAGATGTAGAAAGTGAGGTATTGTGCTGTTACTGATCTTATAAATAAAATTGTAGACGAAATTATCTGCTTTCGATTTCTATCGCTGTTCTTAGATGCAACGTAACATCTGTTGATTTTTTTTTTTTGATTGATTCGTTGCAATTTGAGGTTTTATAACCAACTGTCGTATTTATGAAACACAAGCTTCTGCCCGCGACTTCGACTGCGTAGGATTAGTACTTCGAATAATCTATATGCTTTCCCTAGGTCCCATCTACGTTTATACCAAAATTCTTAACCTATTTATTTAAAATATGTATAATTCTTGATTCTATTCAAAGTATTGTCATTCTCAAATTTTGACGTTTTCTATTAAACTATAATTATTATTTTCAATATATTGAAAATAAATAGCTAGCTTCATAAATTATAGCCTATATGTTATTCTGATGTATGAGCTATATTATTGTAAAGTTTCATTAAAATCCATTAATTAAATTTCGATTTAAAGAGGAACAAACATCCATACAAACTTTCACGATTATAATATTAGTAAGATAAGATTATGAAATTTTTAGGAAGAGATGAACATGCACTTTGAAATACGAATAAACTTAGCTTTTCTAGGTCCCCTTTTCTCATCTCCTTACAATCCAATTTTTTGTTACATTAGCTCCACACAGAAGGCCATGCAAATAAAATCCATCAGGGCCTGTGCCATTTTAGGGAATGCTGTGTGGACGGTCTTTTTAGGGAAAGGAAAGACAGGAAGTTTTGGGAAAGAAAAGCGTATGAGCGGTGGGTAGGAATCTGGTGGTCAGTGTGTCCAGGAGCGACGCCCGTATGGATCCATCCCTCCCACTGTAAAGCGATGGATCGAAAGAGTCCGGCTGTAGAGGTCAAAAGGTCTCCCTCAAGCTTGTCTCTCCCAATCCGGCCTAACAAGAAAATTTTCAAGTAGACTAACCTCATCCCATGATCCTGGGCACCCCTGCTAAGTCAACAAACGTAGTGAACCACTCGGGGTGACCTATTATTGGTTATCCAATGAATGGTTCCCGGAGTGGGCGTACCCATACCAGCGTCCCAAATTGAGATCTGTTCCCCAAACATAACTAAATTAAGGAAAAGTGTTAAACCTGAATTGTGATCGCTAGGAAAATACTTGATCATTTCTCACTTGAATCTATGTAAACTATATTGTAATTTACTACACACTCAAAATTATGTGCTCACTAAAGTTTAATAATACGACAAGAAATTTAATAATTTAGTTTAGTATGTTTGCAATGAATCGTGAAAAATGTCTAATTCTAATAATTTTTCGTAATTTTTGTTGTGATTGCGCGAGTGATTGGTGAGTTATTTGCTTCATTGGTGTTGTGGGCTTCTATATGAAAAAGAGAAATGTGCCTGGTACTTACTATACTCTGTACATAATTTTTAACACTAATAACTGTACAATAACTTTTAATACTTACTTGCTTCTTAGTCAGTAAACGCATAATAAAATATTACAAATGGACTGAACTGGTTTAAATTATACTCACTATTTAAAGTACAATGATTTTATAGACAACAACTGTATACTTCCTAATTCCCTTTTCAATTTGGGAGGCGGGAATGGGTACCGCTGCCCCGGGAACCATTTATTGGATAACCAACACTTCTGCCATAGGTCACCCCAAGTGGTTCGCTACGTTTGGTGACTTAGCAGGGGTGCCCGGGTTCACGGGGTTCATTGTCTAGGTCTTGGCGGCGGATGATCTAGATACACTGAACCCCAGATTCCTACCCAACCCTCGTACATTTTTCCTTCACAGAACTTCCTCTCCTTCCTTTCCTTAAAAATACCCTCCACACAGCATCCCCAACGATGACATAAGCCTTGAGGGAAATTATTTTTCTCAAGGCCTCCTGTGTGGACCTAATGTAAAAAAAAAATATATATATATATAATAATAATAATCAAAGTAAGAACTTTAGCGATTTTCAGTATCGTTCCAACGAAACGTCATTTCCATCATGAACAATGGAGCTTTTTGTTAGTCGTTTGTTCTTTTATTATTTTAACAGAAAAATATTAATATAAAAATATAAATGTGTTGCAACAGCCTAAAAAAATTAGCTATCTTATCAACAAGGCGCCAACATATTTCAATTGAGAGCCAGCTAGCATTTATCATTTTTTACAATAAATTAAAAAAACGCAGCAAAAAAGCAACGCGGACCAATGCATGAAAAAACGCAACATGTGACAGCAATGCAATTTCGGCCGGCGGTGCATATGGCTGCATTTTTTTATGGGCGAACAAAAACCTTAATTGCATAAAAAATCTAAATGCAGATCCGGAAGATATTGCAATGGTTGCTTCGACTCACTTCCGTAACCTTTTTTGTATTTATTTTTTCAATGTTTTGTTTGTTTTTTAAGTTGCAGCAGTGCTGTCTGACAGTATGCATATTTATTTTGGTTACAGTTAAGTTTGGTAACAGAATTAAAATCCCAAAACGCTTGCATCTGTACGGGGAGGTTCCGATGAGAAAGATTGATTATTCTCCGTACCAGCATTTTTAACTAATAACTCAATATCGATTTTATTATGTTCAAAATTTGCTTTAATATATACCTACAAATTATGAACCTTTTGTAATTATTTTTTGAACATAAGTATTAATAAAAGAAGTGTGTAAAAAAATTTGAAAATATTAGTTTGTAAGACCGTAAATAAATAGACAAACTAAAGTATTTTTGTCGCAAAACACGTGCGCGGATTTTTTAATGGTATTATTTTAACTATAATTAAAATTCTGAAAAGTAGCTTTCCTAGAGAATTTATTGTTTTATTTTACTGTATTTTTTGTCACATCACTAATGTAAAGTAGGTCGCATCACTAGTGAAAAGTACTTGTGATCATTATGTCTATGGTGTACGCTCTCTCTCTCTGTGTCGAAGTCTGATCCAGCAAGTCGTGAATAAATCTTCATTATAAAATATTAATGAAAGTGTTCTCAATAAGATCCTCAACCATTTACCCAACAAAACAGTTTGTATGATTTGAAATGTGTGCTGTACCTATATTAAAATATAAGGTTTGAAAAATTAACAAATCTGCCAATAATCAACGGTACAATCCTTATAATAATAAAAATTAACATATTTTTTCAAAATAAACAAAACTTTATTAGATAAAAAAAAAAAATTATATTGAATATATATAATAAACCCATATATATATTAATTATTATAATAGACTTAGGTCTTTTTATATTTAAAGATTATAATAATAAATGCTACTTTAATTTTATATGTCACGAAATGTACCTGCATTATATGCTCATAAATAATTTTATTGCTTTTTGTTATCTATTATGAACATCTCAATTAACCTTTTTCACAAATTTTACTTCATTAAACAAAATCATTATCTATAATTTATAACCGTTATATGTACTTACCTACTTGATTTTTTATTTGCAAGAAATCATTTTGCATTACTTTGGTTAAAGTATTTTTGTGTTATTTTCAAAGGAGCCCTGAAGAAAATAATTTCTCTCGGGGCCTTGGTCATTATTTGAAATGCTGTGTAGGGGGTATTTTTAAGGCTGGAAAGAAGAAGATGGAGAGATAAGATAATATATATTATAATTACAATATATAGCAGGATTACAAGTTATCTCGACACATATATTTATAGTATAATTACAATATTGGAAAAAATGACAAAAGTAAATAAAAAATAAAAAAAACTTATAATAAAAAATCTTTAAATTAATAAAAACTAATAGTTTTGACTTATACACCTACAGATGGTTTAAAACACAAAAAATTGACAAAGTGTAAGAGGGTATTATAACCAGAGAATATCGAAAATTAGTCATTTTTAAATCAAATTAATACTCTTTTTACAAAAAAAAAAAAAATTATTTCGAAAGATTGTTATTTTATCTTTTAAACGTTTTTTTAAAGACAAACATTTCAGAGTTACGAATAACCCAACAACACTTGAAAATCTCCTACTACCACCACAAAAAGCGGAAGATGTTGCTTGTGTTGTGAAGGAGGACTTAGCCAGCTGAGGAATCGAAAACGAAACGCCTGGGTGGGACCCAAACTCGATGCCCACCCAACCACTGACCGGTCAAAGATATAATATAATGACCGGTCAATGATATAATATAATTACTCAATCTTGTAAAGTTATGATTTAAATTTTGAAAGACCAAATTTATTTTTAATATAACAAGGTTATAACGTTAGTCGTTGACAGATTTGTTAAATTTACAAACGAAATATTATATTATGCAACACATATATCAAATCATATAATTGTACAAAAAAATAAATGAATACCTAATCGAGTAAAGAAATTTTTTGGAATTTTAATTTTAGTTCAAATAAAATCATTAAAAAATAAATCCAAGAACGTGTTTTGTGACAAAAAAATACCTCAGTTTGTCTTTTTATTTAAGGTCTACAAGAAAGAAATACTTACAAGAAGCACACGATATTAAAAAATGTATCATCACGCGTTTGAGCAGTTTTATTGCTTACTTGAATGTAGGTATATATTAAAGCAAATTTTGAATGAAATAAAGTCGGTATTGAGTAATTAGTTAAAGTTTTGGGTACGGAGAATAATCAATCTTTCTTATCGGAACCGCCCTGTACAGTTGAAAGGGCACGATCGCAAGTTGAAATTTGAATTTACGGAAGCTGGTTAATGGGCCTTAATATTATTTTATTTAGGGAGTGATTGAAATATTATAATATATTGTGTTGTAAATATTGTAACACTAAACACTTTTTACATTTTCTTCCTCTATTTATAGTTTAATAATTTTTTTTTTTTTTTTAATGGATGTGATAAAACAGATCAGATTTATGTAAAAGCAGCTTTAGTCAGTTGCATTGGAGTTTATTGTGATGACATGTAATAAATGTATTATGTTTATTTTATTTTATGGTGAATACCTCACAAGAGTCGCAACTGCTCCCGTCTGGAGCCAGTGAGACTATGGCATCCTCAATTGGGGTATGTTATGAGGCTGAAGGTAAGTGGGGAATGGAAGGAGACAAGGAAGAGGAAGGTGGGGAAGTACCTGGCTATTCAGATCTAGACACTAAACACGGCTAAAACCATTTCAAGCAACGTTTCAATTCTGAATGGGGGTCTTACACCAGGGCGATACTAAGAGTATCTTCCACTCTGGAACGTGCTGCAAAATTTAAATAATTAATTGTGAAATAACACAAATCAATAAAATAAAATTTATTTGCGCACGCCGGGTTCGAACCCGCGGCCTTCGGAATACGGTAAACGGCCTTAGTAAACCTTTATTTTCCATCCATCAATGTATTTAGTTATCTTTACTAAAGGTGTTGGAAAACGAGCAAGATTAATTACCGAACAATAGTGTTAGCCGTTAATACGTTATTTGGTTGGTTATGGTTCTACCGGTTCTATGGTACCGCCGCCCCGGGAACCATTTATTGGATAACACCTCTGCCATAGGTCACCACAAGTGGTTCGCTACGTTTCGTGACGACCGTCCGTGGTCGAGTGGTAAGACACTTGACTCCCATTCGGAAGGTCGCGGGTTCGAAACCGGCGTGCGCATATAAATTTTATTTGATTAATTTGTGTTATTTCACAATTAATTAATAAAAATAATATGTTATATTTGCGGTACGTTCCAGAGTGGAAGATACTCTCAGTAACGCCCTGGTGTAAGACCACCATTCAGAATTGAAACGTTGCTTAATAATGGCTTTAGCCGTGTTTTGTGACTAGATCTGAATAGCCAGGTACTTTCTCACCTTCCTCTTCCCCATCTCTTTCCCTTCCCCACTTACCTTCAGCCTCACAACATACTCCACAATTGGGGATGCCATAGTCTCACTGGCTCCAGAAGGGAGCAGTTGGGACTCTTGTGAGGTTTCTCTATAAAAAAAATTAAAAAAATAGCAGGGGTGCCCGGATTCATTGGGTGAGATTTTTCCGGGTTTTTAAGGAGTGAGATTTATCCGGGTTCTGCGGATGCGTCTGCCCACCAATTGTGTGGCAGACTGGTTGAGGGAGACTTTTTGACATCTCCGACAGGGATCTCTCAGAACGTCACCTTGCACCGCAGTGAGAGGGATGGAATCTTTCGTCCGGCACTCCTGGACATATTGACCGCTAGATTTCTATGATTGATTATTCAGGATGTATTATTGATTATTCAGGATTTAACAGGAAAACTGACTTTTATTTTAACGACTGATACATGAGAAATTTTTTTCTCAAATATCTTGAGGAAAAAAAAAATCATCCTCTTATTAGACTTTGTGAGTTTAGGGTTGTGTGTGGAGAACATAATTTTTTTTTCGTTGAAATAAAAAGACGTTGAACAAAATTTGTGCAATTTGCATGTGCAATCACTGGTTAAAAATGTCCGAAATCGTGTTACACTCTGTATAAAATTGAATTAATTGTATTTGTAATGGTTAAATTCATATAATAATGAGAGTAATAAAAAATTACAAATGAAACATGTCTTTCATTATAAATGTACAGAAGACAGATAGAGGGCACGGGGTACAACAAATTTGTGGTAAGAATCAAGGGGTACGCAGGCTCAAAAAGGTTGACAACCACTGGTTTAGGGCATAATAATTTATCGCATAAGGTTCTAATTACACTTCGATGCACATTTATAAATATGTTTATGTCTTAAAAAATGAAATTTCGCGTTTATAAAATTTAACACAAAAACTATAAAAATGCATTATTTTCCGATTTGGAAACTGAAATACGTACTTCTAACGTTCTACTAACTAATTAAATTGTATACTAAGCGTGTCTCTATTTTGTAAATATTTAGGAGGCGGGTATGGGTACCGCTGCCCCGGGAACCATTTATTGGATAACCAACACCCCTGCCATAGGTCACCCCAAGTGGTTCGCTACGTTTGGTGACTTAGCAGGGGTGCCCGGGTTCACGGGGTGAGGTTTGTCTGGATCTTGACGATTAATGCATTTAACTCACCTACAGCTTTGCGAACCGGATCGGAAGAGACTGGTTGAGGGAGACTTGTTTTAGACCTCTCCAGCCGGACTCATTTGATCCATCACCTTGCATCGCATTAGGAGGGAAGGATTCTACATTCGTCTCTCCTAGACATATTGACCCCCAGATTCCTACCCACCCCTCTTACCTTTTTCTTTCCCATAACGTCCACTCCTTCCTCTCCCTTAAAAGACCCTCCACACAGCATCCCCAAAGATGACATAGGCCCTGAGGGATTTTTTTTTCCTTGGGGCCTCCTGTGTGGAGCTAATGCTAAAAAAAACCGCTAAAAAAAGCCGAAATTTTAAATAAAAATTGCATAAAATTACATTTCCAAGAAATAGGTAGGTATTGCACATCATTCGCAAAACCATAAACGGAGCCAATAAAAAACCACAAGAAAACCAAAACTACCTTTATGTGTGAATAAATAAAATGATAAAATATTTTTAGCAATGGCAAAAACAGTCAGATAAGATCTAACATATGTTTAAAACGTGTTTAAAAATAAATCAATACGAACGTGGATATTTTTTGTTTAATTCAAATTAAAAATCAACAGCTTAAAGAAGAAGTTCATGGCTCTTATATACGAAGATAACCTTGATCGCCTAACAGCGGAAGGTGTAACTAACTGTACTGGTTGTATTTTGGATTTTACGGTGTGTTATGTTAGTATATTGTATAGGTCGGATGTTGTGCCCAAAACGAGTCTATGGTGTACCTTAGTACCTTCTGGAGAAAGTTTGGAATGGTCCGGTGAAAGCACAGTGTGGTTCGAATGACGGTTTCCTATTTATATTAAATTATTTTTTAATTAATCTTGTTATTGCAAGTTTTTACTGATTTATTTATTTATTTAATACTAGCTTCTGCCCGCGACTTCGTCTGCGCAGGATTAGTACTTCGATTAGCCTATTTTCTTTTCGTAGGTCCCATCTATGTTTATGCCAAAATTCTTAACCTATTTATTTAAAATATTTATAATTCTTGATTCGATTTAAAGGTGAGTACTTCAAATAAATTCACTAATTTAAATATTTTCTAAAATAGAATTTTGGTTTTACAATCATTGTTTTTCAAAATGACATTCTCAAATTTTGACATTTTCTATTAAACAATAATTATTATTTGTAATACATGAAAAATGCTGATAATAATACTAGAGAAGCATATAGGGGAGTAAACTTCTTCAAGAAAGGATTCAAACCGAATACAACACTATGCAAAGACATTGATGGCTCAATTATTTCCGATAAGGAACGGATTAAAACAGTGTGGAAAAACTACTTCTGTAAACTTCTCAACCCTAATAGCGACCTGAGAAGCCACCCTACCAACATCCCCACGGAATCAAATAATGAAGAACAAGCGAATCCACCAACAATGCCAGAAATAAATGCTGCACTAAAGAGACTTAAAAACAACAAATCGCCTGGGAAAGACAACCTGCCTGCAGAGCTGTTCAAATATGGAAATGATCCCCTGAGAAATCTGCTACTTAATCTTATTATCAAAATATGGACACTGGAAAAAATCCCAGAGGAATGGCAAATAAGTATAATATGCCCAATTCACAAAAAAGGTGACAAATTAAAATGTGAAAATCATAGAGGCATATCACTTCTGTGCACAGCATATAAAATATACACCATAATACTGAAACGCAGAAAACCTACTAGGAGAGTATCAGGCAGGCTTCCGCACTGGTAGATCCACAACAGACCAACTGTTCACCGTCAGACAGATCTTGGCAAAGTGCTGGGAGTTTGATATAGATATACACCAACTATTCATAGATTTCAAGCAAGCATATGATAGCATAGATCGTGAGTGTCTATATGACATACTACTACAATTCCAGATTCCGCCTAAACTGGTTAGGCTCATCAAAGCCACAATGTCAGACTCAAGATGTCAGATCAAAATCGATGGAGAATTGTCGGAAGAATTCACAGTATCGCAGGGATTAAAACAGGGAGACGGCCTGGCTCCCACTCTCTTTAACATTGTGCTCGAACATGTAATAAGAAAAACGCTAATAGACACTGGTTCCAATATTTATTTCAAGAGTAGTCAAGTTGTCGGATATGCGGATGATATTAACATTGTCGGAAGATCAATTTCAGCTATTAAGGAGGTCTTCGACCCTTTAGAAATAGCGGCGCGGGAAGTAGGACTGCGGATTAATGTTGACAAAACGAAAATGATGATACAGAGCAGAAACCCTTCACACAGAAGAAGAGGTAGTGCACAATTTAAAGACAACTACTCATACGAAGTGGTCGATCAATTCACCTACCTGGGCTCCAGCCTGACGGAGAACAATGAGGATCCAGCAGAAATCAGAAGGAGAATCACAGCAGCCAACAAAACATACTTCTCTTTGCTGCCAGTGTTTAAGTCACGTAGCGTCCACAGGAAAACGAAAGTAACCATATATAAGACCATTGTCAGAACTGTATTGGCATATGGATGTGAGACGCTGACACTGACGGCAAAGATGGCT
Source organism: Limnephilus auricula (assembly GCA_951813805.1). NCBI lineage: Eukaryota > Metazoa > Arthropoda > Insecta > Trichoptera > Limnephilidae > Limnephilus > Limnephilus auricula. Next base: position 9,165,413 of record OX638409.1, on the reverse strand, counting down.
GAAATGCTGGATACTTTTGAAAGAAAAGTGTTAAGAAGAATATGTGGACCCGTGAAAGAGGGGGAACAGTGGCGTATCCGGCACAACAAAGAACTGTATGATATATATCAGGCCCCCAATATCTCAGCCCATATGAGACTCCTCAGGTTGAGATGGGCTGGACATGTACAGAGAATGCCGGACACACGCGTCCCAAAAAGAATTATGGCTGGACACCCAGGTGGAAAGAGAAAAGTGGGAAGACCCAGACTGAGGTGGGAAGACGAAGTAAGAGGGGATGCAGCACAGCTTCTCCAGATAACAAACTGGAAGTCAGCCGCTGAGGACAGGAGGAGTTGGAGGCGAATGTTGCGGGAGGCCAAATCTCGATATGGGCTGTAGCGCCATCGAAGAAGAGAAGAAGAATACATGAAAAATGGCAAGCTTTGGTTATAAATTATAGCCTATATGTTATTCTGATGTATGAGCTATATTATTATAAAGTTTCATTAAAGTCCATTCAGTGGTTTTTGCGTGAAAGAGTAACAAACATACATACATCCATACAAACTTTCGCGTTTATAATATTAAGGTAGCATTCGGATCTCGGCAGTCGCGACTTGGCAGTTGCGACCGGCTGCCGCGACCCATTATCACTGCTGTGCGGCGCTGCCAGAAGCATTCGGATAGCACCATCCACGGCCCGGGCAGCGACTGCCAACCTCAGTAGTCAAGCATAAGTCAGTGCACTATGATTATATCATTACACTATGTTGCCTCCATAATTTACTACGGGATTCTTATGTAAAAAAAAATGGAATACCATATTATAGTTATAACGAAAACGAAATCAACAGAGAATATGATTCCACTGGCACGTAGGGGTGGGTTTCTAAACATAGACCGGTCAGTGGTTGAGTGGGCATCGCGTTTGGGTCCCACCCAGGCGTTCCGTGTTCGATTCCTCGGCTGGCTAAGTCCTCCGTCACAGCACAAGCAACATCTTTTGCTTAGTGTGGTGGTAGTAGGAGATTTTCAAATGTTGTTGGGTTATTTGTAACCCGGGAATGTTTGTCTTTCTTTTTTAAAAAAGGTGAAAAAAAAGATGGATTTCAAATCAGAGATATTCTTAAAGATTACTTTACCTCAGAAGCTGGAAAAGTCTCATGGCAAGAACAGTGGATACATAGAATGAATTAGAGTAGGTATGAACTACCACGCACAGAAAGCTAGATTTGTGGGTTGAATGTTTATTTGTATTGATTCTGTAAAAATAAAAATACAAGGTCCTTATAGGTTTTGAGTCGAGAATCGTAAAGAGGTTGATTTTTAGCAATTAACTCTACTAGAAACTCGTCATTTTCATCGGTAAACATCGCCAATTTGTCAACTTGCGTGAGTGGGCAGCGCGACCATACTGCTACCGGAGCGGTTCGGCGTCGCTGCCAAGGTCGCGCGCAGGCCACGCCCCCCGGCCGCGCTGCACGGTCGCTTGTGTCGGAAACTATTGCATACAAATCCCTACAAAGCGGTACGGCGCGACCACGGCTGCGGCTGCCGAGATCCGAATGCTACCTTTAGTAAGATCCACGGTATAGATGCAAACAATAATTGCATTTTACAGTTAAATACAAGCATAAGATAATAATACTTCAAATATTATTTTTAATTGTGGTATTTGATCATAAAATGACATCGAATTATTGAACAAGTGTAATTTTTCTGAACAATAAAACATAAGTTAAAATAATCGAAATAATTCATAACAGAGGCATGAGGTCTATATTGTGCTCCAGGATAAAAACCATTCAAAGCCGACTCAATATTTTAAGTGTGTGGAAACGATTAGTATATAACACCTTAGTATTTACTTATAAATAAAAAAAATGTGTTTCCAGACTATATGTTGAAAATGTTAGTATTATTAATGGTAGATACAGTTCATTGCTTTCGTGAGAGATGAAACTGCCACTATTTTAAGCTTCGGTAACACAAAACACTATTTAATATAAATGTTTTAAAATGTATATATATAAATGTTTTAAATAATTTAAATGATTTCTTCAAACTTCGCAAAATCACTTTGTGGCGTCTTTTTGAATTAAATTAAACAAATAAATTTGTATCAACCACTATTATATAATCACAATTACTTACTTAATAGTGGTTAATACAAAGTTATTTGTTTAATTTAGTTTTACAATGAAGTCACATTAAATTTTTTTAAATGAAGTCAAATGTATATACATGTTTAAAGAAGTCTAAAGATCTCCTTCAAGCACTCTCTTCCGAACTAGGCTGCCACGCAATGGGTGGGCAGACGCATCCGCTACCAAGACCCGGACAAACCTCATCCCATAAACCTTGGCACCCCTGCTAAGTCACCAAACGTATCGAAACACTTGGGGTGACCTACGGCAGAGGTGTTGGTTAACCTTAAAAGGTTCCTGGGGCGGCGGTACCCATACCCGCCTACCAACTTGTAATTAAATCAGGACTGTCTATACTACCATTTACAATTGAGAACATAAATATTAAGTCCGATTCTTCGATCTGAGAGTGTTACTAAATTTAATTCTTAGATCAATAATAATGCACGTTGTTATTGTTTAATGTTTGTTTTTTGTTTAAGTCATATTTCTCACCATGTTGTTTTTGATTAGGTCATGTTTCTCACCATGATTGCAAGGGAGATACAACAATTTCTATAAGACCTGTATGAACTCTTCCTAAATTAGCTTGAGTAATTTATTCAATTATTTAAAGTCGTTATACAATTTTTTTTAAAGTGCACATTTTATTAGCTATAATGGTATGTTAATTTACTCTTTGACATTACGATATCCTAGTGTAAAAATAATTATGCCACTAAATAAAATTTCGATTTCTATCAAAGTTCAACATTAAAAGTGTAATAAATTTTAGGATTCTCACAAAAAAAAGCATCGATTTTAAAATAAACAATAAATATTATAACATTAAACGCAGATTTTATAAAATGATTCAACTATTGTCAAAACATTCCATAAATAAATGTCTGATGCCCCTTTTTGCAAAAAACTCAATTTATTTAAACAATATAATTATGTAATAACATGTGTTCTCAAAGTGTCCAATTTATATTATAATTTTTTTTAATTTATGTGAAAATCGCACGAGAGTTCCAACTGCTCCCTTCTGGAGCCAGTGAGACCAAGGCATCCCCAATTGGATTTTTGTGAGGCTGAAGGTAGTGGAGACTGGACAATTATTATCTGATCACTAAACGTGGCTAAAGCCATTTAAGCCATAAGCCAAGCTGAATTTGATTAAACACGATTTTTATTAAAAAATGTGACGTACGAAGATAATTTAAAAAAAAATAGGTACATATAGATATATTTTCTTACTTTAATTCCAAACAGGAGGCCTCGAGGAAAATTATTTCCCTCAAGGCATGTGTAAAATTTGGGGATGCTGTGTGGAGGGTCTTTTTGAGAAGAGGAATGAGTGAACCTGGGTCTTGAAGAGATTCATGTTGTAGAAGGGAGGAAACACAGAGTCCGGTAAATCGTTCTGCGGTAAGCGACCCGTTCTCATGTGATAAAAAATGTCAACCTTGCACAAATGTCGACCACGCGTTTGGCGTGTTTTCCAGCGGTGCTCTGGTGCCGAAGGAATCAATGACGCTGGTTCCTAGGGGCATCTTCAATTGAAGTACCGGTAGAACAAGGACAGCAATCCCGACTGTTTGTTAAGATATCAAACGGACCGCCCGATATGAAAATTACTTATATAATCACAATTATCGACATGTTTCGAAACCAAATGAACATGAATTTTATTTCTTATTATCCTGTCGAAGAAACCTTTGGTTTCGAAACATGTCGGTAATTATGATTATAATAAGAGGTGTACACAAATTTATTTGTTTTCATTTAATTAAAAAAGACACCACAGAGTGAATTTGCGAAGATAGAAGAAATAATAATTATTTGTTTTTATTTTTAACTTAATAGGTAAAACCTCAAATTATAATATGGTCTTCATTAATTAAAAAGATATTATTAAATTATTTGTGAATTATAGTTTCGGATATCCCTGTACAAGCTTACATCTTGCCCTAGGTCTGACTTTTAAGTGGAAGAAAGGTCTTTAGAAAAAAAGTGAACGTGAAAATAGAGAGGAGGCATGTACTTGTACAGCCGGGTTCACCTTGAGGAAGAACCTGTCACGTGGTCTGTTCACTTCCTCAATGCTCACTCACGCACACACACAAGCCCGTAGCATAACAAACCAACATTATTGATGCTGGTACGAGGGTAATTACGTACTTATAAAGTCTCCATTCCTCTTATGTTCTTGTGATGAGAAATTATTAAGGACTGTTTGTTCAATATTATGAATTCAATGTTTCTCACAAAATGGCCTTTGTAGATGTAACTGCTTCCAAACATCTGGAACCAGTGAGACAATGGCATCCCCAATTGGAGTATGTTGGGAGACTGAAGGTACTGGGGAGGGGGAGGAGATGAGTGAGAGGAAGGTGCGAAGTACCTGTCTAATCAGATCTGGTCACAAAACACAGCGAAAGCCATTTCATTTTTGACGGTCTCCGTGTTCAAGGGATAAGAATTTCGACGTCGCGGGTTCGAATCCGGCATGCAAAAATAAACTTTATTTGTTTAATTTGTGTTATTTCACAATTAATTAATAAAAATTAAATATGTAGTATGTTTGCGGCACGTTCCAGAATGGAAAATACTCTCAGTATCGCCCTGGTGTAAGACGACCAGTCAGAATTGATACGTTAGTTAAGAGCCATTGACCAGCGGCTGAGAATAAAAGTTTAAAATGATTGCAACTGTACAGGGAGGTTTTGACGAGAAATATTGATTATTCCCCGTATCAATTTTTTAAAATTAAAGATTTAATGTCGATGTATTTATTTCAAAACTTGCTTTAATATAAACCTACATTCAAGTAAGCAATAAAAATGCACAAAACGCACGATGATAAATCATTAAATATCATGTACTTCACGTAAGTTTTTTTTAATCATAAGTATTTATGATTATTCAATAATGTCTAAACAAAATAATTGTGTAAAAAAAATCTGAAAAATTGTAATTTGTAAGACCTTAAATAAGTTCTCGGATTTATTTTTTAATGATTTTAATTTAACTAAAATTAAAATTCTGAATAATGTCTTTACTAGATTATGGATTGATTTATTTTGTTATATGATTATATGATTTGAAATTTATGTTGCATAATACGATATTTCATTTGAAAATTTAACTAATCTGCCAACGACTAACGATATAATCTTAGTATGTATATGAAAAATAAACTTAGTTTTTCAAAATTTAAAAATGCGTTTACCAGATAAAATAACCATCTTTCAACATTAATTTATATTTTTTTGGAAAAAAGTGTCAATACATCTAGAATTTGATTTAGAAAAGACTAATTTCTGGTATATCTGGTAATACCTCTTTAGAACCTATCTTCCTAAATGTTATTATGCTAAAATAAGAAATCTTGCACTGAAAATAGATGAATAATCTATCATACAATAATGCAATTTTAAATAAAAACATAATTTGCATAGCATAACAAGAGGAATGGTGCTACTGTATGAAATATATCAAAAGGTACGTATAAATATATGTATATATAATAAACTTAAAACTTTTGTTGTATGCCTATCTTCCCAAATATTAAAATAAGAAATCGTATACTGAAAGCCATGAATAATCTGTCATAAAATAATATATTTAAAAAAAAGAGATGAATTAAAAACTAAAGCGAATGTTTAAAAGTATAAATTTTAAAGGTTTTAAAGGTTCTCAAGCGATAAATTCTTCAAAAAAATTAATGTTCTTGTTGTTCGTCAAAACTTTATTAAAAAGGTTATTATCCACAATATTATGTACACAAAAATATAGAAAATTTTATTAAAATTGATCATAAATACAATACAAGAAGTCACAATAGAAAAAATCTCTTGGTCCCAGGAAGCAATACAGCAAAGTTTCAAAAGACGTATGCGTATCTGGGACCGAAATTATACAATAAAGTCCCCTTAAACTTAAATATTAAAAATTGCAAAATGTCCTACATTGGTTCAATAATAACTAAATGATTGATTGACTTGGGTAGGGAGGAGTCTGAAAAACTATTATATAATGTGGCTTAAAACTATACATGGTTACCTATGAATGGCACATTTAGTAAAAACTTTGTATATAGGTATTAATTTAAAAAAAAATAAATTAAATTGCATTTGGCACTTTACAAACATTTGGTTCGTTAGATCAGGCAGCTTGGAACTGGTATCGACCTATCACAACGTAATAACACTTGTAATTATTTTAAATATATTATTTTATTATGTAATATTATTTCTGTTATTTTGGCTTTAAATGTATCAAATGTAAAAATGTTTTTAAATAAAAAATAAAAAGATTCTTAATATTATCTATAATAGTTTGATATTATTGCTTGTTTAGTACTCTTTAGAAAATACACGATTGTGGTAATTACAATAATTATGGCTCATTGTACAATGTACGTAGAACACCCCTGGCTGATGGTACGGGCGTTGAGAAGTGCATTGATCCTAGGGCGTATCTCGCAATTGCAATAGACTTATCTTACTATACTGCCTATCTCTACCTAGTAGGCATCACAAGGAAGAGAAACACACAGTCGGCAAGTAAAACGGACTAAGTCTGAAAACAACCATGATGCCAAAAAGTTAAATATTTTTTTTTTACATTAGCTCCATACAGGAGGCCATGAGGAAAATAATTTCCCTCGTGGCCTATGTCATCTTTGGGGATGCTGTGGATAAGTAGTTTTAAAATACATGTTCATAATAAGCATTAACTTTGTGGCTCGCCATAATCTACAATAAAATATATAAATTTGTTTTAGACCACTTTAATTTTAATTACACTCTACCGGTTTCGGAAGAACCCTTCCTTCGTCAGGAGAATATTAAAACTAACCTATGATACAAAATATTGATAGATATATACCATTCATTTAGGTGCTGGAGTGGGAGGCCAAAGGGGAAGGAGGGGTAATTGCGGGAAATCCAGAAATAACAGAGCGGTTTATTGGAAACATATCTAGAATGGGAATAAAAGATAAAGTGTAATTAAAATTAAAGTGGTCTAAACAAATATATATATTATATTATATTTTTTTTTTAATGGTTTTTTAAAAATCATAACATATTTATTATTTATTTTATTTATTTATTAATAAGAAAAAGATTTTACATACAGGTGATTACATTGTGCAAAGTTATACAATTAACATAATATTTATAATGTATCTATTATTCCCAGTGAGTTTATCAAAACTTATTTCGGAAAGGACAACATTATATAATTAAAAGAAAAACAATTTTACACAAGAACACGCATTTAAATGGGAGTTCAATGAAAAGTACATGTACATGTACAAAAGTACACAATTAGTTTTCTTTGTTTGCAAGGAATCATAAAAAATTTCTAAGTATAATATTTTTTCATAGTGGGTATAAGTTGTGATTGCGCGAGTAATTGGTGAGTTATTAAATGCATTAGTGTTATTGGCTTCTATATGAAAAAGTGTGCCTGGTACGCCTCATTAGAACAATGAGCAATGACGGATTGCAATTCGGAACTATCTATTTTATTATTTAGCAGCATTTTAAATAAAAACAGATCCAACAATATGCGCCTTTTTTGTGATGTTGACATATTTGTGATTATTATTATTTATAGTTTTGTGGTATTTCTTGAGTAAATGTTTCCAAAAATTATTATGTATAGTTTCCACTAAAAATATGTGTATCGTATATTGAGTATTCCATATTGTGAAAGCATACTCCAGTGAACTTCTGACCAATGAATAAAACAACATTTCTAGAGTATTACCATTTTTTAAAGTTTGATAATCTTACAGATAATAAATAGCCCATTATTTTTTCTCATAACAAATCAAATTAATTCAAATACATATATAATTATTTTTTTCTTCATAAATACGCAAAACCTAATATATTATTAACCTTTTCACCTACATAACTTAAGAGAAATAAAAATATTTATCAATTTTTAAATTAATTTACGAAAATCTTTGATGTTTTGTTTGAGGGCTTTTGGGAGTTTTTATCACAAACTAACTTAAACCCAGCTCATAGTTGGATTGAAGCTGACGACACGGTATCGCTTCCAAGTAAATAAGCACACACTTTACACAACAAATTCACATCGACGGATCTGCCCTGATGATGGACACTGCAACGCTGTCCGAAACGTCGGCTAAAGAAGGAGGTAGCACAACACGGCATAACACCCCAAAAACCAACAACGAAAATAACTTAAAACCTTTACACAAAAACCAAAGAAATGTTAATAGATATAAAAAGGTGTCGACAGGTCGTTTTTAAAAGGTCTCCAAAACTATAAAAAAGGTCATTTCCCATATTTCGTTTTACTTCCTTTTATGTTTCCACCGCCGCTACCATTCTTTTCCCGACATTTATTATTCGCCACCATAAAAAGAAAGTGCGCACGAAAGTGAAACCAGCCCTATGCGCTGGGAGTGCGAGGGAGACAACTGGCGCCGTTGGAACTTTCTTCCCATTGCTGGCGGGCGGGTGCGAAAGAGATGACAAATGCGCGTTGCGCTTTTTTATAACTAATAGTTTGTTGTTGCACGCGATATGATTCGGGGTTAGGAAACCTTTTTCAGGAAAAAATATTGCTTTGTTGATTTTTTAAACAGTTTTAGAATTACTTGAAGAGCACAAACGTTTTAACTATTGTTAATCAGTGATATCATTAAGAGTTAAGTCAAGAAAATTAAATAAGGTGCTAGATTAAGTAATCTTAACTACAAGAAACCGACAGATAGAACAAAGAAAAAATGTACAGTGAAAATAAAAAAAAATATTTATTGATCAATAATTAAGTATAAAAAGTAAAAATAAAAAGTATCAGCTCAGAAAGGATACAAAAACATTAACAATAAGGGAACGTACACGAGGGGCTTAAGTTTTTATCACGTAGTCAATATCCTCTAGGGAAATCTAGCGTTTTTTTCGAGCTACATTCAAATATGGCGCGCAGTGTTTGGCGCTTTTTAAACTCGCAGGTGACGAGACGTCGTAAATAAAAAAAATTAACTTTTTGTTGGCAAGAAATGATTTAAAACCATATTTATGAATTACTACGTGAAAACTGTAGGGGGAGGGAGGGGTCTTGGAATATACTACACGTGATCACCGAGAGGGGAGGGGGGGGAGGGTTAAAAATTGTAAAAAGTGTGTCACGTAGTATGGGTACGTTCCCTAACTGCAAGAATTTTAAAACTGCTAAGTAAGGCTGCGTAATGTAAGGGATTGGGCGCAAAATTGAGTAATCTGAAAGTATATTACCTGTTTGTGTGTCATCTTCTATTTTTTTTCGATTAGTTTTTTTAGATTTCTAATAGTATGAAAGATCTACAATCCCTTGTGTCTAGGGTGGAAGAAGTATTTTGGTGTTTTGTAGATATTATTTATATACACGATCATTAAAAAATATTTTACGGGCATGGTTTTCATAAATATACTCTGGCATCATGACATATCTACGTCAACGTAACTATCGTTTTCATCTCGTAACGTCTTGTCCGATATAAGCTGTGAAGAATGAAACATTCATTTTTAAAAAATATTTTTTTATTCTCCACCACAAGTTAGAGAAAGGAACCTCAAAGTGTTTGATCCATACCATGTTCTACCGTTATTTCAATGAAAGATACTCTGAGGTACTAATAATAATAATAATGTTTGGATGATTTTTATAGCGCCATTTTCGTGAGAAAATCACCTCAATGGCGCTTAATGCTAGCGTCATTGATCCACCCCTGTTCCCTAATTACTAAAATTGAAACTTTAAAATTTTACTAACCACTCGAGCGCTTTTTGCCACATTATGGCACTATTTCCAAAACATCGGATTGCTTTGTTGCCAAAATGTTGCAATTTTTTAAAAAAAAATTTATTTAAACGATTATATAATATATTGTACATTTAAAATATAACAAAATAAATAGTCTCTAGATTCTTTAAAATATTTTAAGGTTAAAGATTTTTTTTTTATATAAATCCTACAAATATGTGATAATAGACAAAAAATAGGGGAATTCATTGGCTACATAGAACTATAATCAGTTGGTGTGTCTCCATATAATCAAATTCAGAGGTATGATTTTTTTTAATGTGGGCGGAAAAATATCCTTTAGCAATCCGAGAAAAAAGTTTTAAATTGCTCTATCGCTCCAGTGATTAATCCGATTTAAAAATTGTTCCCCTTCTTCCTTAGTTAAAATTGATTTGAGGGTACAGTGAAAGATGTCAATATCGCTTAAGGCATTATAAGATTGGCAGATCTACGAGTTTTGCGCGTATTTCGAATAAGAATAAATTAAGAATATATTTTGATTTATCTTCTAAAGTAAATTGTATACCAGTAGTTTTGTAATAAGATAACTCGGTTTATACTGTTTATGGATTTCATTTTTCATCCAATAATATAATGAAATACATAACGTTTTCTTCAGATGTAAGCGTACAATTTGAATTAATGCTTTCTTTTGTCACATGGTTCACAGGCCAAAGGTTTGCGACGTGCTCGCTGCAATAGATAGAAGCGTTTCCACCAGGAAAGTAAAAGTTAATGGTTAATAAGAAGCCAGCGAGCAATGGCTTCTGGTTCCCGAGGGGTGAGCGACCTCCCAGACCTTCAAGCGAAAACTGCATCCCGTGCTAATCAATTATCAATCCATGGGGTAAAGTCATTCTCAGGTGTGTACATTTGCAAGTTATTATTTAACATTTATTTATATATCTGTAAGAAATGTACAGCTTATGTCAAACAAATATACAATATAAAATACACACAATATGAAGTTATGTAACTCCTCAGGCCACGGTCATATTTTTTCGGGATGTCAAAATATTGCAATAAAATCCAAATAAATTTAACATATCTGAACGCATCCGATAACTAAAAACTGTTTTTGAAAGGTGATGAAATACGATTTAAAATTTTATAATTCAAAATAAACGTATAATATTTGAAAAATAATAACATCTAAAACAAACTCTACATAAATATATACAATATATTTCTCCTTATATACAAAATAAATAATAAACTCATACATACAAACACAGAATTCATTAAAACGTCCCAAGTACACAAACATTTTACACGACAACACGATAACATACATTTAAACACTATTCATACTAACTACGGTAAGCAATCCATCAGTTATGAGGGGGGCAATTTATATAATTGCCTTCCAGATGATATTAAAAACGAAAAAAGTGTGTGTAAATTTAAAAATTCATTTTTATTCACAAAAAACAATATAGTGAAAGTGAATAATATTGTATGATAATATATTGTATCATAATATAGTGTAATTTAATCTTCTGTAATATAATGTAATTTTAATGCAAATTCTAGTTAAGTAAGTGAAAATGTTATTTTCATTTTTTCTGGAATAAAAAAAAAAAAAAAAAAATTTGTCAAAGATATTTCAAATACATTGCGTCTAAAATATACAATAACCTACCTGACAAAACAAGACAATCGAATAATATTAACAAATACAAAATCCTGATCAAACAATGGATTATCGAAAAAGGTCGTGCAATAGTTAGTCCCCTCACCCAAATATAATCATCTATCTCATTATTGTTACCACTACCTACCAACCTGAAAATTTTTGCTTCATTGAAAAATGTACTTTATTTAATATTTATATATAATATTTGTAAACTAGTCTGCCTCGAGACAGGATTTCCTAGTGAAACAGGCAAGGCCAAAAAAATGTAAACCTTTTTATATAGATGCACATAATAAATAAAAATCAAATAAAATGTGAAAATAAAATTTATCTAATAAATTCCCAAAGTTTATTTTTTAAAATTGCGGTCAGAAACGTTAGTTTCAAAAAGGTGTACAATTTAATTGTTTTGTAGTTAAATTTTATATTTGAATATAAAGCGTGGTGTTTTCTCTTTCTAATATCTACAGGTTAGATCATATTTCTCACCATGATACACAGATTTCTAAAAGACTTTCATGAGTTGTTTCCAAAAGTAAACAAATCAGCCTAAGGGTAACAGTTAAAAGTTTTTTATACTAAAGTCGCTTGGAGTTTTATTGTGTCTTAGCCACAAGCCAAATGTGTTCATTGAACCAGTTGTTTTACGAAAAGTTCATCAAATTTAAATTTCAAGTTATTTGAAAGTCTTATTCAAGTTATGTTATTATCCAAGTACTGTGAAAAAACCGGCCCATGCTGAAATAATATCAAAACTTTCGCAATACTTAAATTTAAAATAAATTTACATTCATTTGGGAAGCGGTAAAGGGTACCGCCGCCCTGGGAACCTATTATTGGATAACCAACACTTCTGCCATAGGTCACCCGAAGTAGTTCGCTACGTTTGGTGAATTAGCGGGGGTGCCCGGGTTCATGGGGTGAGGTTTGTCTAGGTCTTGGCGATCTGGACACACTGAACCCCAAATTCCTACCTAACCTAACCTAACCTAACCTAACCTAACCCAACCATCATACCTTTTCCCAGAACTTCCTTTCCTCCCTTTCCTTAAAAATACCCTCCACACAGCATTCCCAAAGATGAAATAGGCCCCGAGGGATATTATTTTCCCCAGGGCCGCCTGTGTGGGGCTAATGTAAAAAAAAGTTAATTTTCATTTTCTCAGAATTTTTATTTCCATTTCTGTTATTGCATCATTATGGGCCAGTTACTTCAAAAAACTTAAGATGATAGACTTCGCTTTTCGGCCCATACAAAAAGGACGCCCGGGAAAAAACACTTTTCTACATCGAAAATTGCACAAAATGAATATATTTTTTTTATACTGCCTTTTAGAGAGTGAAAACTATGTCGGTATGTTTTCGAATTTTCGATGCGTTTCGTATTAACGTAAACATTCACTGTCAAACATGTACGATTTATCAAAAAATATTATTTAAGAAAAAAGTGCTCCTAACTCAACTCTCATAAAGAATTATAAAATTATAAAAAGCTACCGACGTAGCTTCTTCTTTCTAAAAAATTTTTTTTTTTAAATTTCAATTTCGTGAAAGTTTCGGTGTAGAAAAGTGTATTCTCCATAAACCCCTTTTCGAGCGATTTCTGTAGGTAAATTTGAGCGTTGTCTCATTCGCACATTTCGCATTCGAATGTATTGTAAGTGTGCGTGAGCTTATTGTGAGCGGGACAGAATGACAGACGCGGGTGTTCCGCGTGTGGTTCAAAGTCTAGCCTCTTAAATAATAACAGAACTTTAATAGTCTGCGAGGAGCAAATTTGTTTTCCAGCAAGTTCGCGGCAACGGAAATTACTAGTTTTGTGAAGAACACTAAATTGAGGCAGTTAGAAATATTTTAGGTATGTTATGGACTTTTATTCACCAGATTTACAGGAACGGGTTTAGTTTTTCCCATAGGAAAAACTAAACCCTTTCATACACTTTTCCATATAAATGATCATCTAGTAAATCCACGTTTTGCAAGTGTATTATATAAGTATAATTAATACAAAACAATACAAGAACAACACGTTAATCTACCAAACTATTAAATGGGAATATAATTCACCGTCTCCAGATATTTTCATATCAGAGGGTTCGGCTCTGTGGAATTCCTAATTTGACCGATAAATCCTACTGATCCCTCAATATAAATATTTAAAAAATCTTTCGTAATTCTACATGTATTTAAAATGACTGATTTTTGCATTTTTATATACAAATTCTTTGACAAATCTAATATGCCTAAATTTTTAATAAGAGAGCTAGGTATAATGCCAGTAGCCGAAATAACAAAAGGTAATATTTTTATAGTCTGAGAATGCCAAATTCTTTTAATTTCATTTCCTAAATCTGTATACTTTCTTATTTTTTCAGAAACAGATTTTTGAATATTACAGGAATTTGGAATAGCTACATCAATAATATAAGTTATTTTTTTAATTTTGTCATGTAAAACTATATCAGGTCTATTATGACCAATTGGTCTGTCTGTTAGTATAGTTTTATCATAGTAAATTTTAAAGAAATTATTTTCTAAAAATGAATTTGGTTCGTATTCATAATATGGTACTATATTATGACAGTCAATCAAGTTATGTTTAATTACCAAACTTTGGTAATTAAACATAACTTAACTATTAACAATTTAATTAGTTATGCCAGAATACGTAAAAAAAATATACACCTAACATATAGATTCAAAGCAGCGTATCGAAAAAGATAACATTAGATTAAAAAAAAAAAAATTCTTCCTAGCAAATCAATTACGTCACGCAGGAGATGCGATGGAATTTGATGGGTAGTTCGAATTATGGAATTACTTATAGGTCGTGTTACTTTTGGATTGAAATAAGGTATGAAAGGGTTAATCTGTAGTTGTTATATCGATGGTATTATGATAGTTTTTATATCGGTGGCCTGCTTATCGGAAGTGTGTATTCCAGAAAATTCCAATTTCCGACAGTCAACCCTTGGGCCAGCAGCGTTATCAGCTACCGGAAGGTTAAATGAACCAAAGCGCACTAACTTTTAATTTTAAAATATAGATTGATCAAAAACTAAAATGGAGATTGGACAATTAAGCTCTCAGGTGACATGTTGTATCCATAAAGCAAAACAAAAAAAAAAAACAAAAAATTACCTTCACCTTCACAGCCCGCGACAATGTAAATAAGTACATAATAGTATAAACATGTAAGCAAATTCGTATTTGTAAATTTAGTAAATGTAATATTATTATAAATAAACAAAACATAACACAACATGTATGACGTACAATGTAATACACTAATTTCACTATACCGTAACCAAATTAGCATTAAATGAGGTATTATATATTTATATGTATATTCATAGTATCTATTTATATTTCTACTTATATTTATAGTTATTGTTTTTATATTTTAGCAGGATTAGTTCAAGCCATTAGCGCGGTGTATATTGGTATTGTCGTATGAACTGAAAACATGTTTTAAATCAGTGAAAATAATCATGATTGCACATAATTTATTACACATCGTAGTTACAACGCTTAGGAAAAAAATCATATATATTATTGCATACATAAATTATATATAATATTGTAAATTTTAATGTACTATGTATTATAAGCTCACACTTCTAAACCCGTAACCTAAAATAACTTCATATTTTTATGCTGTAAAATTTTTATAATTCCTACATCCTGTTATCACGTACCTGGTTTATACTTTTCAATACAGAGAATTACAAGTTTATACAATTGGTTTCAGAGAAAAATAATATTTTTTTTGTTTTTTATGGTTTTCAGTTTTTTGTTATGTAATTACGTACATTTCTTAAGGACTAATAATATGAACTAAAACCTGTCAATTTGTCTGTCCTAGAACGGGAAACTTTCCTAGTTGGACAGGCAAAGCTTTCTTATATGTAAAATGTACTTTTCTTGTATCCTTCTATTATAAATAAAATAAATAAAAAAATATAAATTTCGTACAAATTCTCCAGTCTTTTACATTATAATATAATATTTTTTACTTACTTTTATACCTACCATTTTTATAATGTTAATTGCTATAAGTTTATATTTCTTATTTAAACATTGTATTATGTATATATATATATATATATATATATATATATATATATCACTGTATTATATACTTATTATGTAAAAGCCCATCAGGGCGTTGAAAATTAATAATAAATAAATATTAACTCTATTTTAGGCACTTATCTTCTTGTCAATGTAATATGAACAGTGGGGGGGGGGGGGGGGGGTAGCAAATCCGAGTGCAAAGTCGTATCTCCTCCAAGCATAAACTTTCTAATTAAAGTGTGTTTATCGGAAGTGACCTGCCAGGTAAGTATGTTTTCTGTTCTATTTGTAAATAATAAATTTAGATAGAGCCTAAGAAATCATAATAAATTATTATTATAATGGTGTAGGCATAAGAATCGATGTCACATGAATGCCAAACGTTCGAGTGAAAACAGTACTTTTCTACGCATAGTCAAATTATTACTGTTTAGGTACATTCGGTAGTAAAGCGTATCATTTACGCATCATTTTACCAAAGGTGTTTTTTCTCACAATGTCATTGATCTAATAAAAACCATAAATTACAAATAACCCACAGATGTTTTTCAGCATAAAATTACAAAAAGATAAGCAGCTGTATTTAAATCAATAAAACATGCAAAGAAACGCCTTTAAAATATTCAAATCCATAAAAAATGAATACTCAAACGCCATCTGTCAATTACTGCGGTTTCAAAATCTATAAAAAAAAGCTCAAATTCTCTTTTTTGCATATTTTTATTATTGATTATTGCTGATTTAAAATACTTGCATAAAGAACGAATAAACAATAGAAAAGGACTTTTGGTTCGATGCAAATGGTGAGCACGCGCCCGTAGCAACATGTGTGACGTTTTTTAGCACACGTGCAAATAAAGGCGCAAAAAGTGCACGCGGTTACCACGTGCCAGGAAGTGACAATCAGTGGTGGCAAGATAAAAACTTTATTTTCGAAAATGTAAAGGCAGAACGTTTTTGCTTTAAAATCAACAAATTAATTTGTGGAATTTTTTAAAATTAGTACAAAATTTTTTATTTCAATTTCATCTTCACGATTTTCTCCACACAGCATTCCCGTGGACGATATTGGCCCTGTATAAATAAGTTGTTTTAGTTAATAATACATAAAATAAATAATTCAATTTGCGACGCCTATCGCCGTCCTGGGAACCTTTCAGGTGTTCGATAACCAACACCTTTGCCGTTGGTTACCCCAAGTGGTCCTCCACTTTTAGTGACTTAGCAGCAGTGCCCGGTTTCACGGGGTGAGGTTTTTCTTCAGGGTCTTGGGGGCAGATTCATCTGCCCACCAGCTGCGTGGCAGGCCGGATCGGGAGAGACTGGTTAAGGGAGACTTATTAAACTCTGCAGGAGGATGTGCACCACAATAGGAGGTATGGATTGATTCGTCCGACACTCCTGGACACGCTGACCCCCAAATTCCGTCCAACCCTACATGACTTTTCCTTCCCAGAACTTTAACTCAATCGTCACCAAGACCTGGACAAACCTCACCCTTGAACCCGAGCACCCCTGCTAAGTAACTAAACGTAAAAACCCACTTGGGGAGGAAATCTCCTATTGACTTCATTATCTAGGACACCTTAGCTAGAAAAAGAATTAAAACCACGACTTCCGAGTGGGAACCTGTCACCTTAAGAGCGATTGACCAGCGGCTGAGAATAAACGTTTAAAAATGCTTGCAACTGTACAGGGAGGTTCTAATGAAAAAGATTGATTATTCCCCGTATCAGTTTTTTTAAATAAAAAATTTTATATCGATCGATTTCATTCAAAACTTGCTTTAATATATACCTATATTCAAGTAAGCAATAAAAATGCTCAAAACGCACGCTGATAAATTGTTAAATATCTTGTACATCTTGTAAGTATTTTTTGATCGTATTTATATTTTTTCAATAATCTCTAAACAAAATAAGTAAGAAATATTTTAGTTTGCAAGACCTTAAATTAATAGAAACACTGACGTATTTTTGTCACAAAACACGTTCTCGGATTTATTTTTTAATGATTTTAATTTAACTAAAATTAAAACTATGAAAACTGCGTTTACTAAATTATGTATTGATTTATTTTGTTGTATGATTGTATGATTTGAAATTTTTTTTTTAATGTCCTATATATTTATTATTTTTTGAGATGTCGTAAAAACAAATACCATTTTAGAACCAAAATTTAATTACCCTTAAGATTTTCATATCTAAAATATACTTAAATGTTTAAAAACTGTAGTATTTTAAGCTTCAAACATCAAGTTGAAAAAAAACTCACTTACCCCAAACACTTTCTATTAAAACATTGAAATATTTGGAAAAATTCAAAATTCAAAAAACACAGTCCTTTTATTTAATGATTTTAAAATCAATCTGTCACCTCACTTTTTACTCCTTCAAACAATAAAAAAATACAAAAAAATCTTGAAATTCGCTTTTCATTTCCAAAAATTTACAATAAAAAAACTCACGTTTGAATACATTGCTTGCACATCTTAAGACATTAATTTCTTTGATACGTTTACTAAAATATGTATTAGACATTTTAGTCACAAAAAAACATCACTTTCAAGAATTTATAATAAAATAAAGATCTTAAAATGCAAATTATTTCAGAACATAACCTATGAACCATTTACTGACAGTTTAATTTAGAACATGTTTTAGTGCCACAATTTGACTTAAACTAACAAAAAACAACACAAATTAATAGCAAATATATTGAATACATGAATATAAGTGCGAATTAGTCATAAAGATTGATTAAGATCATATTAATCAGACAAACATTCGCGACCGACTTTTTTCCGTAGAGTTAGCGTACGCGGTTATATTTTCGGCAATGCGCAGGCACATCAATCACACCACCTAGCGGATTATTATGAAAACTCCAATTTACAAGTAAAATTTCCAGCGTTGCCAAATGTAAAGATTCACAAAAACACCGTTTAACGGCCGCGGAGTGTTTTTTTTTTAGTAAGGCCGTTAATGTACAACTGTAATTTAATAATAGAACATTGCGTCATAATAGAAGAATATCTACTTATAATACATTTTAAAACCAAAATTTAACAAGCTGTAAAGGACAATTAATCCAAAAAATAGTTATATAAGTCATTTTTCAAAATATTTTTAAGAAAATGAATTGATTTTTTTTCTGAAAAAAAAATCGTTATTAAAGAAATTTACAAAAGTATTATTAAAGATCTATTCAATGTTGTTTTATAATAAAAAATCATAATAAATAACAGGAGATAATTTTTTGATGAAAATAAAAAGCTTTATTTTGGCTCTCCTGAACAATTAACATTTCAAATTTCCATGATCGAATTATATTTGCGGCACGCCACTGCACACTTGTAAAAGGTATTCAATGACAATGGGGACAGATCTGCACTTGGTTCCCTGCAGGATCTTTTTAAGGACCTTTCAGGGGTCTTTTAAGGACAAAGTAAACGAAACCGGAAGGCAATATCGCGAAGGTACTCAACTATTAAAAAATGTACTTAAATTATTTGATACCCTGCGGGCTCCTAGCGCAAGGGACAAAAATAATTGTTTTTTACAATAGGAAATCTATAGTTATTCATTATTGATCATTTATTATACTTTTTTATATAGATTTCTTTAAAAGCTGCGGTTTTTGTAAAGAGTTCTTTGATAATAACCTTTTTAGCAGTTGGCATGCTTGGTGCGTTTGGAATCATCTGAAAAACAAATTGGCGTAAGTATATCATGCTTCAAAATTCAAAATTCTATTAGGTAACTTAAAAACTGCAATTTTTTATTTATTATATTTTTATTACTCTTTTAGACGGCCTCCGTTGTTGAGGGGTAAGCATCTCGACTCCCAATCCAAAGGTCGCAGGTTCGAATCCGGCGTGCGCAAATAAATTTAATATTATATTTTTTGGCACGTTTCAGAGTGAAAGATTTTAATAATTAAATAATTACAATTTAATAATTAAAATAATGTATGGTATATTTGCGGCACTCTCCGGGTGGAAGATACTCTCAGTATCGCAACTGGGTTCGAACCCGGCGTGCGCAAATAAATTTTATTTAATTAATCTGTATTATTTCACAATTAATTATAATAAAAATAATGCAATTTCGGCTACTGGCATTATACCTAGCTATCTCATTGAAAATTTAGGCATATTAGATTTGTATATAAAAATGTTAAAATCAGTCATTTTAAATACATGTAGTATTACGAAAGATTTTTTAAATATTTATATTGAGGGATCAGTAGGATTTATCGGTCAAATTAGGAGTACCACCGAGCCTAACCCTCTGATATGAAAATATCTGGAGTCGGTGAATTATTTTCCTATTTAATAGTCTGGTAGGTTAGCATGTTGTTCTTGTATTGTTTTGTATTAATTTTACTTATATAATACACTTGCACAGCGTATATTTACTAGATGATCATTTTTGTAGAAAAGTGTGTGAAAGGGTTTAATTTTTCCTATGGGAAAAACTAAACCCGGACCTAATTATTAGTGGAAGATATTCTCAGTATCGCCCTGGTGTAAGACCACTATTCAGAATTGAAACATTGCTTTAAATAGCTTTAGCCGTGTTTAGTGACTAGATCTGAATAGTCAGGTTCTTCCCCACCTTCCTCTTCCCGATCTCCTTCTCTTCCCTACTACCTTCAGCCTCACAACATACCCCAATTTTGGATGCCGTAGTCTCGCTGGCTCATTTGGGACTCTTGCGCGGTATTCATAAAAAAAATATTTAAAAAAAATTATGGGACTACATTTAATAGATACCTACGTAAATGCGGAAATGAAATATTATTATGTATACGTCATACATACACGTAATTGATTAAAAATAAAAATATTTTAAAATTTGTGGTGTTTGAAACACTGCTTCGTCTCTATGATAGATGAGCGGGCTCCACTGCCGAGCAAAGACCCGAACGTTGACGGAGTTGGGACCCGAAGTGGGTCATTTCAAGGCAGCGCTTTAGAGAGCGGTGCTCCGGGATGGCTCCGGGCATTCATTAATAATCTTACCGCCAGCTAGGCTGGACGTTTACTTTGTAACCATTTTTATTTATTTACAAACAATCAGTGTATAGTACTGAGGATTAGATTGAAGAATGAATCCCAATCCAGTTCCTGAACGCTACAAAAATAGAAAAAGATTTCGTGGTTTTTCAAATGCCTACGCCTTTTAGCTAATATAATTATCAATCTTACTTACAGAGCTAGCATATTAATAAAAGCACTTTTATGTTTCTCGACATTTTTACTCATCCAGTAAGTCGCCAATAAAATCTTAAGAACGCCAAATAACTATCCCTTATAAAACAACCTTTCTACCTGTTCCGATAGCGATCTTAAATACGTTTTTTTAAGCGATGATCTTTGCCTATTAAATTCCCTTTGGGTCTATTGGTCGACACAAAGGCTGCTGCGGACAATGGTATGAATTTGATATCAGCAGGAGATTTAGAATCGTCTATTATTTACGTGCAAGGCATATCGCGAAGGTATTCATCGCGAGTTTTTTGGGATTTATTGTGTTTTTGATAAACATGTTTTTTTTCCCTTTTTTATCCTAAAACGTCTGTGATTTTTTAGTTGTATTTAGTAAATTATGATGTATAGAAGATTTTAAGACGTAATATGGACCCTTTCGAGGTTATTTTTGATTATTTCAGTTTTAATTTCTGCCATATTGCAAGGGTTACAATATATATTTTTTTTATTATCTTAATTAAAAATGAATGGGTCTTTGCTTGTCCCTTATGCGCTTCTAAATCATTCATCCAATTGTCGTGAAACTTTGGGGATTTGATGTGCGCAAGCTCGCGATGGTTTCTATATATAATAGTGAGCTCTGGCGTTATGAAATTATTTCTTATTCTAATCATACGATTGCGATGAAACTTAGGTGAGTTGTAGAGAGCACGCCGGAAAAGGTTTGCATGTATATATATTTATATATATATTTATATATTTTTTTTTTTTATTTCAATTTATTTCACCTCTTACAAACAACAATTTTACAATTTTAATCATTGTTTAACTAAATAAAAACAAAATACAATAAAAAGGTATAACAAAAAGGTGAAAACATCATTTTTTTTTTGGTTTCTACACCAATTAAGAGAACTGGCTCTTGAGCTTGGTGTAGGAGTTATGTAAGAATATACAATTTTTAGTCCATAATTAATATAATATCAAGGACTATATATATATACTGGTGAGCTCTAGCGTAATGAAATTTGAATTTAAAAAATTGCGATGGGTGTATTTCGTGTAGTAGAAGCGAAGCAGGAGGGAGGGAAATCCGGTAGGGGGGAAGGCAGGAAAGATGGAAGTAGAATGCAGGAGGAAAGGGGAAGGGAAGTGGAGGCGGATAAGGAACGGGGACAAATGAGAGAGGATACGCACACTGAGAAAATTTTCATTCTAAAATACGATCATTTTATTCGTAAAAACGGTTAATAACGGAACTTTGTTGGTATGCGTACTAAATTAGGTATACCACCAATTATTCTTACATGTTCACGCCAATAAACATTGAAACACTGTTAATTTGTTCGTAATAACTTCAGTCCCGTTTTTAACCGGTCTTACGAATAAAATGATCGTATTTTAGAATAACATTTTATTCGTGCATCAATGTAATTTATCATTGAAGAAGAAGATAATACTAATAACTCTTGACGGTAATATTAAAAAGAACAAGACACAGAAAAATAAAAAAAGGTAACGGTCGCAACTTGGGACCTCTTATTTTTAAGTCATTTTTTCGATCGCATATTTCAAATTCAGAATCTTCATAGTTTGGCATAATTTACATATTTGACTCGGAGTCAGGTTAAGGTAGGACGGGATTTATTAGTGCGGGTCTTGAAGAGGCTCGGATTACATGAAGGAGGAAAAACAGATGCTGGTAGCTCGTTCCACAGACATACACAAAAACAAGTCGAAGAAACGACCCGTTCTCTTTCAGCTAACATCAACTGTGAACGGGTGTTCTGCTCGTGCCCATCCCGTTTCACACATATGCACCAAGAGATCAATGCTCCATTAAAATACCTGCAAAACAGAATCAGCATGCCTACATTGTATATGTTAACAACGGATTGTCAATCAAATGGACAACCCTCTTTTGCATATCATCAAGAAGGTTTATCAAGTATTTTCGGGCTCTAGCCCAGAGGTTGCTCCCATATTAAATTTGTAAAATGGTTTTAGTCGTTATATCCTCTGTCCCATTTGTAAATATTAAATTAGATGATAAAATACCGAAAATTTCGTATTCCTAACCTAACACACCTGTGCCGGATAAAAAAATCCACCTTACTCGAAGAAGGCGAAAAAAAAAGATTACCTGGGCCGTTCTTGGCTGCCTATTGTTATTGAAATTTTTGAGAAAAAATTAATGGTCTAGAAAGGGTTGAAATGGCGAACTAATGAATAAGGGTTGGTATTTTCTTCCGGGTTAAAAACATGCCATTCTAAGAAATGCTCACTTATAAAATACAGCTTTAAATATTATTGTAAAATTTAAAAAAGGATCATATTTTAATAATATGTAGAGTTTTTTTAGGGTAGGTTAGTAGGTTCGGTACGAACATTGCCTGCTTGTGAGTGCCTTTAAGGATTTCTCCTAATATTTATTTATTTATTATTAATTTTCAACGCCCTGATGGGCTTTTAAATAATAAGTATATAATACAGTGATATATGTGTAATACAATGTTTAAATAAGAAATATAAACTTATAGCAATGAATATTACAAAAATGGTAGATATAAAGGTAAGTACAAATATTAAATTATAATAAAAGAAAAAAATAAAAATAAATTAAACTGAAACCAGTTTTTAAATTGCAGATGGCATAAAAATAATAATATATAGTGTAGGTTAATATGAGAAATTTACAGATAAGTTATACAAGAAAAAGTTTACATTACAGAAAAATAAAAGAGAGTAACAAGTTTTTACATTATTTAAATAGAAATAATACAAAACATATATGCAACAGCTCCTACATTATAAAAATGTGCTACATCAAAATATCATGGTATCTCTTAAATAAAGGTAACTCATATTAAACATGTCGATATTTGAGGTGAATTCATTTCCAAGTGTGTGAAAGCGAACTAGGTGCATGTACATAATATGTAATAGTTGGTCTCGGAATTATTGTTGCAGAATAGATTTCGCATATGAATTCTTTTTATTTTGTTTAACGTCCAACTCACGCTGGTAGTATTATTAGCAATGTGCCTATAGTAAAAAAATCGTAACTATAATAAATAATTGGCAAATTCTCAACTCGGTTCCTAAATGCTCAGGATCGGGACGCGTGTTTCCAAAAGGCCGCGGCCTGATGGTATTAGAGTTCGATACCACTGTGACAGGTTGTTTGGCAGTCTATCCTCTCTGACTACCTCTGCGGAGAAATGGCCTGATGTTATTAGAGCTCGATGCTACGACTGAAATCATAATTATATAATCAATATAGACTAGTGTACCCGATTTAATTACGAATCAAAATGTGCTGTTACTGTATTAACTTTTGGGAATATAATGCAAGCTATGTATTATACATGACTTTAATATAATACATACACATTAATAAAAAAAAAACGTGACAAAGCAAATGCATCGATAGAAGCTACACCATACTTACGTTCGTCACCGTCACAGAAACACAAAGCGTAGACAGAGCAGCGAATGCCTTGTCTGAATCGCCGCCGTGTCTGAATCGGTATAGGACTTGGAAACACGCGATCGGGACCTGTTTCCCATTTCCATGGTGGATAAAGCCCCTCCACTCCACGCGGTTCTGCGCTGCGTGGAGATTCAAGGACACCCTAGTACCAGACGCCAGTGATACTTGGTCACTCCAAAGCATTGGTAACCTTCCCCTGATTCTTATGCCAAACACTTTGCCACTGACTATAAGATTCTCCGAGTTGGAGTCCTCAGTTTGGCGAGCAACGTGTCCAAAGTACCATAAGCTACGATCTACGATGTAGGCAGATAGTTTAAAGCCTATTGTGGATACCTAGCTCTTTCAGAATGGACACATTTCTGCGAAAAATATAATATATAGTATCTCTTGATCCACTGCATTTACCCTGCCGTATCTATATTGTAACGATAGTCTACCACACTCTTCAAATCTTTCACATCTCCTTAAATATATTTAATATTAAATCAATATTTTAAGAATTCCTAAAACACATACCTTTGAAAGTTTTAAAAATATTTAAAAAATAATACAAACTATTTTAATGAATATCAATTCATTTCGACGTCAGATGCAACAGTAAATTTGGATGACTGATGAGAGCCAGAATCTCATTGTTAGATTATGTATATCCGTTTATTAAAAGATAAAATTATTTTGGCAGAGCAATACCTCTATGTGTCTCTAAAAGTCTTCTGAGCACATGTCTTAGCTAGCCTATTTTTGTTTTCGTAAAGAGTTGCAGAGGAAGACTTTTAGAAAAGAGATTGGCAAATAATCCATTTGTCCATTAGCAAATAATCGATGCATATTTATTTACAACATCCTTTTTAAGGGCTTTTACATAGGAAAGGGAAAAATTACACAGTAACTGAACTGCCTCAGTAACAACCATTTGTATTTATTTAGTGATAAATATTAGAAGATTTCCCCTGCCTCGTCATAATTATTTCCCTCCGTTAGTAGGTAATGTTTCTCCGTTTGGGCAATGAGGATTTCATATGGTAGCTAATCTCAGAATTTCTGCACTGAATAAAGATCGACTTCTAGTATTACGTAGTGGAACCCGAAAGCTTATTAATGCAAGCAATTCTGGACTTTCAAATGCATAATTTAGAATTTTATATAGAAATATCAAGTCGGTGAAAAATAAAAATAGATAGTTTATTGAAAATACTATGACATTCTTAGAAGCACGAGACCTAAAGAATTAAACATCAATGTATGTAAACTTTGGGTATCTGCCTGTTTTATGTACTAAAATCAAATAAAATAAGAATATATTCATGTAAGCTGCATCTAATTGTGGTGATGATTCGTCGCTCTAACGCCAGTGCTGCCCTCTTCCCAGGTGAATAAGCCGGCACTTGTGGGTGGAAGTGTCGGGATAATAAAACATACCCATAAAGACACGATGGCCTGTTTTTTCGGTTTGGTAGCGACTCTCAAACTAAACTATTTCTAATAGGAAAAAAATCACAAATCAGATATAAAAATAACATCGTTTATGATGAAGACATGCGAAAAAATGCAAAATCATACAAAATCATGTGTTTTTGGTGTGAAAATTTGATCGCTTAGAAATATTATAAATGCTTCAATTATACATATTCCGCGAGTAGAACACATATTGGCCTTGGAAATATTCAAGTACGAAGTCCGGAAAAAATTTAAATATCTGGCCTATAAAATACTTTCCCTTATAAATAATGAACCCCTTTTTAGATAAAATTTTATTGTAAAATGTGGCAAATTAAGTCCTTTAGAAAATGATCGAAAAGGACTTTAATGTTTGTGCCAGAATTTTACAAAATAAAATAAAACACTGCAAATTCGCTCTACTTTTTTCGGCACGAATCAAAATGGGTGGCGTTCAATTAATTTTGATTTGAGAATTAAACCTTGTGACGTTCGGCATAAAGACTATCAGTATTTTGTATCAGTTAACGCCGTTAACGGTGGCGGACGGATGTCCCTAGACCCTACGTCGCTTGGTTCTTTGAAATTGATTTTTAATTTCTTATTATTATAATAAACAACTCGTAAGAAAGGAGTTCATGTTTTTTATATGCCTTTACGGAATCAACATGTAAAAAACAACTCTTCTCCAACCTCTCCAAAAAAATCTTGCCAAGTACGGAAAAAGAGGTGGGGATTCCGAATTTGAATTTTTCAAGGACTAGGGGATCACCGTAAGAGGCAGCCGCAAACCAAAAATGTATATATTCTTAGAGTGCCCTATGTCGCCACGAATATAGGTAATATGCATAAAAATCGCTTAACAAACGGAGTCTAGAGATTAGAGATCACAATTTCAAGCACAAAGGTGCTTTTTATTTATTTTGTGAATAATTTTATAAGATAGAAAAAAAGTTAACCAATGGAACATATCACAGACAATTTTATCCATATAACAATATTTTTTAAAGTTGTTTCTTATTTGCGTTCATACAGTTCAAAAACACATTTTTTAGTAATTAACGCTTATATTTTTTCTAAAGTAATTAACAATTTTATTTTAATTCAACTCAATGGAAAAAAAAAAAAAAAACTAACTAACCATCACGCCGTTTCCCCGCAGGGGTAGGCAGAGAGGACGGACCGCCAAACAACTCGGTCTTGGAAAAGAAAAAGAAAAAAAAAATGAAAAAAAAATGGAAAACTCAACTCAATGGAAAAGGTAGAAAAAGCTTCAATTTATCCAAAGCGTATTTTTTTGTATTTATAATGTAAGCCGATACAAAGACTAATCGAAAATAGTCATTTAACATTAATCTTCACCAAAATCAGACTTTTTTTAAATGAATACCGCACAAGAATCCCGTCTGGAGCCAGTGAGGCTATGGCATCACCAATTTGGGTATGTTGTATGTTGAAGGTGGTGGGCAATGGAAGGAGATGGGGAAAAGGAAGGTGGGGAAGTACCTAGTATCTATATGGGGAAGTATCAGTGTACCTAGTTCACTGACAAGTGGTTTGATGGCTTTATTACAGCGAAGGTATTAAGGCCATAACTAATTATAGTCGGTGTTGGCTCCGCATCGTCTAACCAGCCACTTTTAAAGAGCATATCCTTTTGCCAAGTAGGTACCTACTTGCCAACCTTCCTCTTTCCCATCTCTTCAATTGCCTTGCTCCGAAACAGTTGGGAGTGTTGGGACTATTGTGCAGTAATGTCATAAAAATGGTTTGTGTCTCCCATGCAAACTTATTATCAATAACCAAACCAAGATATAATTAACAGAAATTAAATTATATAATAAATGCGGCAATGAAAAAATCATCAATATAGTTATAGGGTACAATGGTGTATATTGTAGGTATAATATGTTTTATTCTTTTAAGTTTTTTTTAAATTTGTGTCATTGTCTTTTTAATTTCTTTAAATCATAATTTTGTAAGTGAGTTTCGAAGTTTCTTATTTTATTTTAAGTTTCCTTAATTTTTAATATTTTTATTTATTGGATCGCCATTAGAATCATCATATTAATATTTTAGTAAATAACATTTTCTATGATTCAATTATAGGTGACATTCATCAACACATTATTTGTGCAACGACAAATTTAAATTACAAGTACGTAAAACAAAAAGGATCAAAATCAAATATTAGTAAATACATACATACACATTTTCATATAGGCATAAATATGTACACTGTACACGTGTTATTCCAAAATAGCATCATCGTTTCAATGTTTATTTGTGGGGAAAATGTAAGAATAAATTATTATTATTAATTATTAGAACAAATTTAACAAATATTCTTACATTTTCCCGCCAAAAAACATTGAAACCCTGTTAATTTGTTTGTAAGAACTTCAATCCGGTTTTTTAACCATTTTATGAATAAAATGATCGTATTTTAGAATAAAAATTTTCTCCGTGTTTATGTGTATAAATGTACACGTATACATGCATATGCATATGTCACAACACGCATATATAAATGACAAGATATGGGTAAAAAATGTACAGGTATTTTCATAGATCTGAGAAAAGCATTTGACAGCATATCTCACATAAAACTTATGAAGAAATTAGATAATTTGAACAATTAACAAAATAAACAACGTATTTAGCAATGAAGAAACTTCTGAATTCTGAATATGGAATCCCACAAGATACATAATTGTTTTCATCCTGATGCTCATTTCTCTGCTAAACACAAACGCCCGCTTTTATAGAAGTTTAACATCAAAAATCATCAATAGTGCCAATGAATGATTGAGTACATGATACAATAATTAAGGCTCTTAATAAGGCTCTTAGTGAGGAGATCATCAGATATATGCAATTTTAAGATCCTTCTGAATGCAGTGATTTAATTCTAAAATACCTCCAAGATTTCACGAACGCAGTGTTTATTATATAATCAAGTCATTCTTGATGTTGGTTTAAAAAAACTTGTATTACTACGATAAGTATCGATCCGAAAGACATGAATGAGGGTTTCTCGTAAATTATTTATATTAAGATTATTTTTTGTTTGTAATACAATGCAAAGAGTATTTTCTAAACAACAATGTATATATATTATCCAATTAGTCATTTCTCTCGTATACAATTAACATTGTAATCGTATGAAAATGCAATGCAGAAATGTTATGAACGTATTATTACTTTTTTCTGATGACTCTTATTAGTGTGTAGGTACTTACATAAATATATAAATTCATATATTTATATCAATATCAAATGGTGAAAATATCTGATTTCTCAGGAGAACACTAAACTAAATTTACCTGTAAATTGAAACTAAAAAAAATGCTGGTTTTTTGGTTTGAGTCACTTTATAAATAGAGTTGTCGTAGTTAATCAAATGAAAGAGGACAAAATACGAGTGTGCTTTAGACCACACGACTGAAGTAAATACTTCTTTAGCTCCACCTACATGTATGTCTATATTTATGTTAATATGTATAAAATATATACATATATTAATTTTCTACAAATATTTATTTAAATTTATTATCATTCACCTCGCCCGATCAAGCCGCGCGCATCGGCGTCCGCTCCCCCCTCGCGTTTGGCGCGTCACTGATATTTCAAAATACTGACTGAAATATTTCATGCACTGGCTATCAGAGGAAGAGAGAACGAAAATGTACGCGCGCACTGCTCTCTCTTGCTTCTACAGTGTGATACAGCCCGTTCGCATCGCAAGGCATTTGACTTTTCGTAACGCTGTAATTTCCGTAACGCATTCGCCAGTTTACCCCTCTGGTCAGGCGAATGTAAAGAAGTATTTACTTAAAAAATGATGCCATCAGTATTGCCCTGATGGAAAACCACCGTAGCTTTAGCCTTATTTGGTGACCAGATCCGAATAGCCACATACACAACCTTCCTCTACACCATTTCCTTTGCTTCACCACTCCCTTTAACCTCACAAGTTGGGGATTATATGTGCATTAAGAATCTAATTTAAAACAAAACTAAAAAAAATCCAAAAATAATCATAGTTTTTAAAGTTTTTGAACCATTGCATTAAGTTCATTAACCTCAAGAGCAAAACTCACAATGAGCTGAACATCCTCTGTGAGTAAAAAATAAGTAAATAAACACAGTTCAATTTGGGAAGGAAGGTCACTCATCTCTGTACGGAAGTTAAATGCATACGCTGCACACGGCTGCATTACACAACACTCATACACTTTACCTACACGCAGCAATACGTAATGCGTTATTACGGATTATGTTGCCTTGCCGTGTTTCCAAAATAAGCAGCAAATTTGAAGTGTTGAAGTGAGTTATTATTGCATATTTGTTTATTTGGGAAATTAATGGTGCATTCTTGATGTTGCATTATCATCGTATAACATCAATCGTTAATTCATTGTACTAAAACATTAATGATAAAAATCATTTCGTATGAATTTTGTAGGTATGTTGTGGATACAAAAAAATACCTACGAAATATGGTTTACCTGCACAAACACGTTCGAAAATGTGATTGCTAGTATATACCTTAATTTTTAACCAATATTTCCTATAAAGAGTATTCGGTGAACATTACTTTATGGCTTTCAATCCTGGTATATTACTTACGAAAAAGGGACAGATTGTGAAGGATTTTTTCAGTGTCGCCTTGGTGAAAGGGCACCATTCTAAAATGAAACATGTTTGAAATGACCCTAACCATAAATGGAAAAACCATGACCAAGCTTTTCCAACCTTACTTGTTCCTCTCCCCTACTAATATAACTCCCACATCACCTCATTTCAAATGTCGTGGATATCGTAACTTCAAAATTAGTATTTATTTAAGTACTCGTTATTACCCGGGCAAAATCACAGAACATAACAAGATGAAAAATAAGAAATTTATTTAATTTTAAATATAGAATTAAAATAATCGGCTTGTAAAATATATTAGAGGTGGGTACTTTATCGCTTGTCTGGATTTGGAATCCATAGACAAACAGACTGGTACCTACTTATCAACAATGTCAGTTGACAAATTATTGCACAGTGAAATACAATACCTACACGTGCTTCTACTTAAGGGGGGGATATCAAAACTCGGCATGACTGCAGTTAGGTATTTTTGGTACTTGTACGGCCCGCTAGGCAACGACAATTTTAGCCGTCTATGGGGCAGACTCGGGTAAGATTGACACCAAATTGGTAAACCATTTAGCATTTTGATAAAGTACGAAATAAAAAACACACTTGCTCTATAAAATTTAAATTTGTTTACTAGATAATGGATACAGCTAGACAGACAAAAAATCATATTAACAATGGAATGGATAGATAGAAACATCTTTTACGCCCTGAACCTTTTTTGACGTCTCCGTTTTTTACTCAATGAGACTTTGAATCTAATGGTCTTTTGACGTAGATTGTATGGTTTATAAAATGGTAATAACTGAATTTATAATATTACCGGAAAATAATGGGTGTGAATAAAGGGAGATCATAAAATAAAGTTGCGACAAATATTTTTATTTTTTAAATAAAACAAACACTTAGTATTTATATACGTGGTTAAATACTAAGTGTTTGTTTTATTTAAAATATAATGCCTAACCACAAAGTGATTGCTTCTTACGAACAAATATTTTTAAGTATGTGCGATAGAAATGACAAAAGGTCGTTTTGTTTTTGAAAGTTTTTTTAGACAAATTTTTTCGTACTCAAGAAAGAATATATTTCAAAATATTAGCTCAGATAAACAAAAAGTAGAATGACGCACATAAACGAAAAATCACAAAATTTAATACAAATTGATATAAAATCAACTAAATGTAAACTTGGTATGCAAATATTCTGCATAATATCCTACAAAATTTCCAAGACTTGTGGATTTTAGAATGATATTAATTTTATCTTTAGTACTTGTGTTAAACAGTGTTAGTCGTACGGAATTTTTAAACCTCTCAACAATAATAGTAGAATCTTTTTTTTATTTTTATATATAACTTCGCACAGGAGGCCCGGAGAAAAATTGTCTTTAAGAGACCCATATATTGTATGAAGGAGGAAACACAGAGGCCGGCAAATCGTTTCACAGCTGAGCTGTTGAACTCAAGAACGAGTGGTAGAAGCGACCCGTTCTCATGTGAGAAATTTCGACCGTGTATATATGTTGGGCGCGCGTTTGGCGTGTTTCCCGACTTTGCACCGGTGCTGAAGGGATCAATGACGCTAGTTCCTCTCTGAAGCATCTTCCATGTCTGAAATAACGGTAGAACAAGGATTCCATCGCGGTAGACGACCCTGAATAATTCTTGAAGCACGTGTACTCTTGAGGCTGTTCCTTCTTATTGGCAGCTCGTGTACAAATTACCCAAAATTTATTTGACTCTCTCGACTCATCGCCTTGCCCCGCTGTGGGAGAGATGGATTCATACGTCCGCCACTCCTTTTTTATATGAATACCTTACAAAAGTCTCACCAATTGGGGTATGTTGTGTGGCTGAAGGTGAATGGGGATGAGAAGGAAATATTGTAATTATTTCTACAAATCTCATGACGTCAGAGCTCACCACTATATGTATTTAGAATCCTTCGCGGGCGTGTGCACAACAAATCACCTATTGTTTCAGCGCAATCGAATGAATGGTATAGGAAAAATTTTATAACGCCAGAGCTCAGCACTACATATAGAAACCATTACAGGTATGTGCACAACAAATCACCAAAGTTTCTTTGCAATCGGAGTAATGCTTTAGGTACCGATAATCGGAGTAATGTTTTAGGTTTTATAAGGAATTACGATGGTGTGCATTTAACAACTTACAAAAGTTTCATCACAATCGGATAAATAGTACAGGAAATAAATTCATAACGCTAGAGCTCACTTGCACTATAATATATATAGAAACCTTCAAGGGCATGTACACGTACACGAAAAATCCGCCAAAGTTTCATCGCACTCAGATGAACGCTTTAGGTACCGAATAAGGGACAAACAAAGAAACATTATTTTTTTATGTATTTTTTTTACAAATTTCATGACGCCAGAGCTCACTATTATTTATAGAAACATTGGCGGGTGTGCACATAACCACCAGAGTTTCATCACAATCGGATAAATGGTATAGGAAATCATTTCATAACGCTAGATAGGAAATAATTTCATACACGACAAATCGTTATCGGATAAATGCTTTAGGTTGCGCACGAGGAACAAACAAAGAAACATTCATTTTTATACGATAAAATAATTAATTATTTAATTTCTACTTTGCTTGTATAACACCCATTTCCCCATTCATTGCTTGACGGAACTGCAATGCGAGCGCGCGACCTCTCCCCTCAAATGTCCACTCATTACTGAATAAATTTCCAAAATGTTACCGTAAAACCTGGGCCTTAAGAATAGAAGAAAAAATATATAATAATATATATATAATAATTTAGACCATAAAATCAGAATACTATTCCTTTTTTAAAATAATTCACCACGTTAAAAAACGAATTAAGTTCCTATCTATCTTCTACCAATCAATTATTCATAGACTATCGACCGAATCCGCAAACCAGATAATCTAGTTTGGGAGAAAACAGGGATGGTATTCTTGTTCCTTCAAACTCTTTCGAATTTCATAAAATAGTGTTTTTTTCTTGTTAGATTATAATTTGTTGTGTATGGATAGAACGAGCAAGCAATAAAGAATGGACATATCGTTAAGCAGATAAATAATAAATTAAATAAAATGAAAAACTAAAACCAAACAAAACTTACGAAATGAAATGCTTTGGAATGTGTTTTGATAAAAAAACTCGACAATGTTGGCAAAAACCACCGAAAAACAGTAAATGTTGAAGAGAAAATAACGTAAAGAAACCCAATAATATGTTGTATTATGTATCCCAAAAATACAGTTATAAAATTCTCTTAATGAAAAATTAAAACACTTTGTTTTTACCACGAAAATCTTTATAAAGATTTTCGTGGTAAAAACAATTTCAAAAAAAAAAAGTTTTAATTTTTCATAATAAAATGGTGCCACAAAGTGAATTTGCAAGATTTGAAGAAGATAAAATTCTCTTTTTCCCGACTGTTCGGAGCCATTGTGACGCTGAAGGAAGTGGGGATGTATAGGTTATAGAAAAGCGACGAAGGTTCAAAAGTACCTGCCTATTAAGATCTGGTCAACAAACACGGGCTAAAGCCATTTCAAGTAACACTTCCATCTTGAATGGTGGTTTTTCAAATGTGCCGCAATATACGAGTTCTACGTGAAATAATACTTTTATTTTTTGGGGATTCGAACCCACGGTCTCTGGATTCGCAATTAAGAATCTCAACCGCTCGACTAAGAGGTCATCAAACCTTACATATTTGTTGTGTTATTTAAGGCTCTGTAGTAAATGTTCGTAAAGAGGAGGATGTGTTTTGAAAGGGAGATATATAAATACGAATGTTAGAGAGAGTGTGCTAATATTCAAAAAATGATAATAATAAGCTAAATTGAAAAAATATTTAATAAATCAAGACTCGCTTAAAATAGAGCAATAATCTCTCGTCACATGCTTAAGTCGCATTTAAAGATACTATGTGATTTTTTTTATATCGAGGGAATTTTATATACATTTATCGTTTCGGCTCAATAAATATATTGATATTATCTTAAAAAATAATACATATATATTTTTAGGAACTTAAAAACTTAGTTATAAAAAAGGCGAAGATTTATTTTATGTTGGTGTTGTGTTAGCTATGTCTCTTATTTTTATTTATTTTAGAGAAAGTTCGCGTCGCACAGCCCTGTCTGGGAAGACATTGTAGGTTTTTTGACGAGCTCGAGCCATCTTCGTTTTTTACTGTCTCAAACTTTTATCGGTTACGGGCGGTCAAGAACCCGCGACTAGATGAGATTATCATGACTACATATTTTATTTCTTCCGTGTCAAGAGAGACCGGGCAGTATAAAACCAAATAAAAGCGAACTGAAGAACGGGCAGTAAGCTGTCCATAGATAATAGAAACCAAGCTGTCTATCAACTGACAACTGATTCCCGCTTCTTTTTGACGGGGCGTAGAGTCACAGAAAAATGCTTTCCTTACAATAAAAAAATAGGTAGGTAGGTACTTTTAAAAAATGGACGCATCTATAGTTTCTCAATAAAATGTAGAAATTTTACAAAATTGAATTATATTTTTTAATTTCCATGGCACCACCGAGTGTATTACACGTCAAACTGTAAGATCGGCCTGAACATGGTACCTACGTTCCATTTCCGCGCAGTTACTGACTTTACAATGAAAAAGACATATGCGTAAAACATATGTGCGACAGAGAAAGGCGTGAGCGGGGGAGGGGGGGGGGGGGGGTATGCAACTTTTCTGTGCTGAAAATCGTCTACTGCGACGATTTCTGATCAACGTCACATATGTGGTGAATCGGTTATTAGCTTCCGATGCCAATAACAAAATAAATTTATTTGCCCCGGTTCGATATGGCAGAGAGAAAACCATTGGACTGCTAACCCTGTACAAATCGCAAGTGCGCCCTACGGTAGAATTTGGCAGCCAACTCTAGTCAGGAGCTTCAATGTACCTGAAAAAAACCCTCGACTCTGTGCAGAAACGGGCGGTCCGATTCTCCTGTGTTAACAAACGGATTGCAATCTTTAGAGCACATGCGTCGAGTGGGAATGCTATCCTTGTTCTACCGGTATTTCAAAGGAAGATGCTCCGAGGAACTAGCGTAATTTATTCCTTCGGCACCGGTGCATTGTCGGGAAACACGCCAAACGCGCCCCCAACATATTTACACGGTTGAGATTTGTCACATGAGAACGACTCGTTCTTGTGTTCAACAGCTCGGCTGTGGAATGATTTGCCGGCCTCTGTGTTTCCTCCTTCCTACAACGTGGGTATCTTCAAGACCCATGTTCACGCCTTCCTCTCCTCAAAAAGACTCTCCACACAGCATCTTCAAAGTTGACATAGGAAAATAATTTCCCTCGGTGCCTCCCGTGTGGACACCAATTCCAATCAAAATGAATTTATCATAAGGACATGTAGCTACTATTTTCAAATACATTCATGCTAACATATTCACTGCTAGTTACTATCTCTATGGAAGTTCATTATATCACATTCTAGGTGCTAATAATACAAATTCATGATAATTAAAAAAAATTGTACTTATTATTTTTATTTTACTTACGCGGCAACTTCGGCATATATAATCAGAAAGCCTATTTCCCTCTTTCTCTCGAAACCCTAGCACTGTCGATCGATAAGGATTGTATCGATAACTTTCGGTAACTTCTCATCGTTCCCTTCAGACAACCGCATATCTCAACGTACAAACAACAGTTGACGTCGAATATATTAAGAACACTCAGTTACTGTGAACTGTTCCTTGTTATGGTTTTATAACGCATTATTTAACTTTAGGTTAATTATGATTCTTGTACATAATTTTTTTTTCTATTTTGTTCTGCTTTTTATATTTTAGTTTACGTGCATTAATTACTTGGTGAACATTATTAATTGATCTTTATTTTGTCTACCTCTTCTGTATATTACATTAGCTGACCCGGCATGAGTTGCAATGCAACTTAAATAAATAAACTGTTTCTCCCTGCGCGTCCTTTCCCATTCGTCCCCGTTCCCCTTCCGCCTCCTTTTCCCCTCCCGCGTCTCCTTCCCCTCTCGCGTTCCGCTTTCACCGTCCCCCTCCCCTCTCCCGCTGTCCCCCTTCTCGTGACCCCCTCTCACGTATCCCCCTTCCACTTTTACCGCCTTCCCCTCCCCCTACCCCTTCCACCCCACTCCCCCTCGCGAACCATCCTCCTTAATTCCCCGCTGCCCCTCCCGGATATTCCACGCCCTCCCGCCTCCATTCCCTGCCACTAAACGCCATAAAATACACCCAGTTGTCAAACAACTTTGAGGTGATTTCTCTCAAAAACGGCGCTCTACAAATTATCCAATTATTATTATTATTAACTCGCGTTTGACATATTTTTATGCACATAACATTTTATATGCAAATTTCATAAGCCAGATCTGCTATTCGGGACGAAAATCCAATCAAAGATCATAAAAATCGGTCGAGCCGTTCTTGAGTTATAAATGGTGCTACCTACCCGACTTTATAATATTTATATTAAGATTTTAGAGAGTGTTTATGTTCTTAATAAGTAAATGCCACCGACTGGTTGACTAACCTTAGCAAGAAGAAGAAGAACCACCAGTACATTTGAATTTTATAAATCCATCCTACCAGTACCTTACCTACTTACATTTAGAGAGCAAACGTTGCAAACATGGACTCTTACCAAGAACGTTGTTACAGAAATAGCCAACACGCAAAGTTCCATTTTCGGCATTTCCTTACGAGATAGAAAGAGTATTGACTGGATAATGAGCAAGTCAAGGGTTGCCGACATTATCTCCACAATCTCCAACCTCAAGAGGGAGTATGGTCGGCACGAGGTCCGACTAACATATGACCGAGGAAACTCAAAATCAGATGACGTCCTTGGATGGTGAAGACAAGCAGGAATAGATGTCGCTCACACTTCACAGGTGTTACGGACTAATGATCTAGAGCAGAAATCGATAACTTTAAAGGCTAATAATTTATTTTGAAAGACACTCAAAAGGTAAATCCAGAAGATGGTAGGTACCTATTTTACCTAAATACAATTTCTGCAGTAATATAAAACCCCTACCAAATTTTTTAAATTAATAATTTTTTTAAATTTCTTTAAAATTTACTATGATAAAACTATACTAACAGACAGACAAATTGGTCATAATAGACCTGATATAGTTTTACATGACAAAATTAAAAAAATAACTTATATTATTGATGTAGCTATTCCAAATTCCTGTAATATTAAAAAATCTGTTTCTGAAAAAATAAGAAAGTATACAGATTTAGGAAATGAAATTAAAAGAATTTGGCATTCTCAGACTATAAAAATATTACCTTTTGTTATTTCGGCTACTGGCATTATACCTAGCTCTCTTATTAAAAATTTAGGCATATTAGATTTGTCAAAGAATTTGTATATAAAAATGCAAAAATCAGTCATTTTAAATACATGTAGAATTACGAAAGATTTTTTAAATATTTATATTGAGGGATCAGTAGGATTTATCGGTCAAATTAGGAATTCCACAGAGCCGAACCCTCTGATATGAAAATATCTGGAGACGGTGAATTATATTCCCATTTAATAGTTTGGTAGATTAACGTGTTGTTCTTGTATTGTTTTGTATTAATTATACTTATATAATACACTTGCATAACGTGGATTTACTAGACGATCATTTATATGGAAAAGTGTATGAAAGGGTTTAGTTTTTCCTATGGGAAAAACTAAACCCGTTCCTGTAAATCTGGTGATAAAAAAAAAACAAAATATGTAGATAGCCCCAAGTGGTTCGCTACGTTTGGTGGCTTTGCAGGGGTACCCGTGAGATTTGTCTAGGTCTTCGGGCCGGTTGCGTACGCCCGATCGGGAGAGATTGGTTGAGGGAGACATTTTGAACTCTCCACCCATCGCCATCGATTCGTACCTCCGTCACTCCTGGACACATTGACCCCCAGCTTTTTTCCTCAAGGCGTCCTGTGTGGAGCTAATGTAAAAAATATATGTTTTAAATATAAATACCGCACAAGAGTCCCAACGGCTCCCGCCTGGAGCCAGTGAGACTATGGCATCCCCAAAGGCTGAAGGTAGTAGGGAGGGTAAGGAGAAGAGGAAGAGGAAGGTGGGGAAGTACCTGGCTAATCAGGTCTGGTCACCAAACACGGATAAATTCATTTCAAAGCAACGTTTCAATTCTGAACGGTGGTCTTACACCAATCACTGAAAGTAAGTAGGTACATCAATATGTAGGTATATATTTTTTTATATAGATCACAAGGTTTTTATTTATTTGTTTATACTGGGTTTTTAAGATGTTCGCACTTACGTGAGAACATCCAATTATAAAAAACTCAGTTTTTGTACAAATAGAGACATACAATTACAAAAAATCTACAATTACACACAATTAAATACAGATACATACAATTAAATACAGATACATACAATTAGAAAAACAAAAAAATCACAAATAATAAAAAATAAATAAAAATAAGTAATAATTTTTTTTTTTTTTTTAAATACAATATTTTATACAAGCTTTTAAGGTTATTTGATTTAAATTTTAGGAGGGTGAAATATGGATACGGGTAGGCGGTGGAGGGGGTTATAAAATATACAAATCTTTTACAACCCGTAAAAGATACAATCTTGTACGAGAATATTGTTATATTTTTTTAAGAATTGAGATGATAGTGTCATCTATGGTCGAGTAGGAGAAACACTTTCACAAGTTTTTACAGATGGTAACATGATTTGAAGCAGATTACATTAAATCGACTTCTTGAAATTACAAAGTAACATCTGCTATAGTAATGTTATACTACAATAAACTTTAAAGAATCATTTTTTAGAGCCTATTATTGCATAGCACAGTTGGGTCAGATGAAACTTGTTAACCCAAGGGGTCGAAATGTCACTACAAACACCCTCCATTACCGACAGACGCGATGACATTGAGTTTGTTTATTGGTTAGCCTGATATTTAAACCCGCTGCCAATCTTCCAGAATTTGTCGGTAGACGTGTAGTGTGTGTCGATCACCTGTCAAAATGTTCAAATTTAGTAAAAACGCTGCTAAATATCTGATATTAATGTTATTTTCCATTGGAATCGACGCCCAATGGAATACCAAAGACTACCAGAAACGGGAACACTCCTTGACAAAACCGTATCAAGGTAGGTTATGATGACTTCACAGATGACTATCGTATCAATTAAACTAGGTTTTTTTGTGATATTATACAATATATTGTATTTTTAGGTACCGGGATTACTATTCCGTTTTGGGATTTAGTCGGCAGCACAATGGTAACTCCGAAGCAAGTCAGAATAACTCCCGACGAGCAGTCTAAAAGTGGAGCTATATGGAATTCAGTGGTGAGTTTATCAGATGCATTATGTATTCATATTTCTATACAATCAGAGTCAGGGGCAATGTTGTCATGTTCAATTTGCGTGTGTTTAAATCCGTTCCTAACTTTAGTTTCACCTTGTGTGGCGTTTACAATAATAGATAATTAACATAACAATAATTGTATGTTCATTATCTGTTATAATTTTTACAATTGTGCTATGCAAAACAAATATGCCCTTTATTTGAAATATGGCAATTTCTTAGAATTGCTTTTGTAAAATGCTATTCGTGGTAATGTTGAGACTCCTAGTTGTATCTCGACACCTAATATTTCTTTATCTAATCTATTGAATCAATATTAGTTCAATTGAAATTCTTACTGAAAAGTTTCAAAAATTATTTTCAATCAGATTTAAGTAATCTTAGGAGGAAACCGGGCAGCGTTTTGTCTATACAAACGTATTCCCCAATTTCCTATCTGGATTTTGACACTAGATATTGACTACTAACTAGCATGTCGGTACGTTTTGCTTTTTTGGTGAGTTACTTCTTATAAGAGTTACAGCCGTTGTGACCAACTTTTCGTTTGATAAATCTGAGTATACCGAGAAGCGCCACTCAGTCAAGTGATCCTATAGCGATCCTCAGGAAACGCTCCTATTTGCCTGTGTCCAACGTAATAACTTTGACTACTCGTGTGTGGAACCTTCCTGTTTATAATAGACAATAAAATTACGTCAAAGTAAACACTTTTCATGTTAAATTAATAATAAAACTTTTTTTTTTTTTTTTTTTTTAATGATGATAATATTAGCGAAAGTCAATCGAAAATCTGAAACAGAAAAGTCAGAAAAAGATACGGATACATCTGGGACTCGAACCCAGGTCCTCCGGCAATCCGGGCCGACGCGCTAACCAACTGCGCCAACGTATCCCTATCCGATTCGGTCATTTTTAACTGTATTATACTTCGACTGAGAACCACCAACATTATTTTCATTTTTCTTATCGCATATTTTTATTGGCTGCTACCTTTATGTGTGATTGCAAGATTCAACTCGAACTAAATGCCCTCTAGATAGTGTCAGGATAAATTTTATCACTTTTTATTAATATGCGACATCTATTGACTTTATCTGCAAGTCTAGGATGAAATATTTTTATTTTTATTTTTAACTTTTTAACTTAAAGAGTTAAACCTCAAATTATAATATTTTGTTAGCGCGTCGGCCCGGATTGCCGGAGGACCTGGGTTCGAGTCCCAGATGTATCCGTATCTTTTTCTGACTTTTCTGTTTCAGATTTTCGATTGACTTTCGCTAATATTATCTTCATTAATTAAAATATTATAATTTGAGGTTTAACTCTTTAAGTTAAAAAGTTAAAAATAAAAATAATAATAAAACGTTGAAAATTGTATTTATTATTTATATAAATTATTTCTTTTAAACAGTGCAATACATAAACTGACATTTTATATTTTTTAAACAAACGTATTTAATATGTTAAAAATAAAGTGTTGGCTTGACTTTCTTTTTTATTTATTTTACAGTTTGACATGAGTTTGACCATAGTCTGACGTTTAACAGCTGTTCTATTGCGATTTTGTTGGACGCGGGTGGGCAAATTTTGAAACAGTTTCGATTTCTAATGTGAACATTTCCAGTTGCAGAGAATTGTAAAGCTACAAGCAATTGATTTCATGACAAAATTGGGCGCAAAACGTATAAAAAAACACATTTTATGTCATCTTAAAATGGTTGGAAAATCCTCCCATCATTTATTTTGATATAATTAATATCTGCCTATTATTGCCGCCTGTGTGACCCTATAATATAATCATCATGCATTTTCGTCCATCTTACAATATCTACTGTAGTCAATATGTCCATAATTCAAATTAAAAAACGCAATTCTAAAAAACCGGCAGGAGTGTGAATTGGCGTAAATGAGATGACACAGAGATGACAGATGTCAGACCCTGTTGTCAGTTTTTATAAGTACGGCATCCTCAGGAAACCTTAATCCACCAGGGTAGCTTCCTTACGTTGAGTAGTGTATGGCAATTATTGTGGTTTGGAAAGAATATATTTATGCATTTGAGTAGGGTTGAGCCGAGATTTCGACTCAGTAGTTGATTATTACGATTGGACACAACGGCTGTTAGGATCCTACAAAAATCGTTAAAATTGGTTTAAACACCATCAACAGACGTTCAGTATACAAACTAGACAATGTATTTTTTAAAAAAGCAAAACATACTGACACAGTATTGTATGCTGATGATGCAGTGCTGATTTCTAACAGCATAGAAGATCTACAGTCACTCGTATCTAGGATGAACGAGGTATGTATGAAGATGAGTTGATGATGAATGAAAGTAAGTCTAAAGTAATGGTGTTTGAAAGAAAGAGTACGAAAACAGTGTGCAATATAGTTGTGAATGATGAATACTTAGAGCAAGTTGATCAGATTGTGTATTTGGGAAGTATGTTTGCGAGAGATGGGAAGGCTGATGGGGATATTGAAAGAAGGGTAAATGCAGGTAACTCCATTAATGGTGGACTGAATGCTGTTGGCGCCAACAAAAAGCTGTCCAAAGAAACGAAGCTAGCAGTTCACAATGGAGTGCTGGTACCTACCCTGATGTATGGCAGTGAAGCATGGAACTGGCAGAGAAAGGATGAAATTAGACTGAATGCTGTAGAAATAAGATCCCTGAGGCGTATGTGTGGTAAAACCATGTATGATCGTGTGAGGAATGTGGAGATCTGAAAAGAATGCAAGGCCGATGTGAGCGTCATAAGTAAGATTAAGAAAGGGATGCTCAGATGATTTGGACATGTAGAGCGAATGAAAGTGTCAAGAGAATATATGACGCGAATGTGAATGGTAGAAGAAGTCGAGGATGCCCGAAGAAGACATGGCACGATCAAGTGAATCAGATACTTGAGTCGGGCCATGTCAAAAGTCAGAATAATAGAAGAGCATTTATGATAAGATGTATGAATGTGAATGAGGCGAGGAGTGTATGCCAAGACCGAATTGTTTGGCGGTCCGTCCTCTCTGCCTACCCCTGCGGGGAAACGGCGTGATGGTTAGTTAGTTAGTTACTGACACAGAATATTTTCTTCTTTAAAATCCGGTCCAGTTTTGATGGAAGAAGATTGGGAATACAAAAACTCGATTTTGATGATTATCAGCTGAGGAGCAGTTGTCCCTTACGCTCAGTATTCGGGGGAGTAAGAGCGACAGTGACAGCAATAGTTCGGTAAAATTCCTATTCTTTAAATTATCTGGTCCCTTGTTTGTGTGAAATA
Source organism: Limnephilus auricula (assembly GCA_951813805.1). Lineage (NCBI taxonomy): Eukaryota > Metazoa > Arthropoda > Insecta > Trichoptera > Limnephilidae > Limnephilus > Limnephilus auricula. Next base: position 9,122,277 of record OX638409.1, on the reverse strand, counting down.
TACCGGAAAATATTTACAGAACCGGGGAAAAAATAAATTTAAAAAGTTGTAGTAGTTAGATATTAGTACTAATCAATTCAGTTACCGGAATTTCGAAAAAAGTGCATTTTCATGGTTATTTTATCAATTTAAAAACACGAAATGTAATTTTTCACCAAAACTTGCAACAGTTCCTAACATAGCAAAATGACTTTTTTCGAAATTCCGGCAACTGAATTGATTAGTACTAGTTAATATCGACTATAACTTTTTAAATTTATTTTTTTCGTCCATTTTTAAGCGTGCCCGGTTTTGTCAATATTTTCCCTTAAATTTCACACAAACAAGGGACCAGATAACATGAGACGACGTCACACACTCTCCAATCTCTGACCGGGCGTTTTCGCGGGCTTTAATAAAATTCAAACTTGTATAATTAATTTAATTATGAAAACGAACATTAAAAAAAAAAATAAAAATATTGGTATTTAAGTTTGCATGTTATAAGTCAAAATATTTTTCACTCAACTTCCTTATTGTAAAAATTAAGATTGGTTAGTTGGCTGCGTGGTCCAAGAGTTGGGTTCCCTGACGATGTGGGTTCAGTCCTCTGCTAGTTAAGTCCTCCGCCATTGCACAAGCAACATTATCCTCGTATAATGATGGTAGTAGGAAGAATTCAAATATTTAGTGCTCTATCTTACTTCTAACTGCAGACTAGAAGTTATAATTATAATTATAACTTATCGCTAACAGATTGCATCCACCGGTTTATCAATCATTAATACAAAACTATACGTACAATTCATAAACAAACTATAAAAAAATGTAAAATAACTAAACACATTTTTCGAGAACCTTCCAACTATACACACACTTAAAATAAATGTATGTGTATATTTTTTTATAAATAATCACTAATTTAAAAAATAGATAAAGGAGAAACTTTCTACTACAACACATAAATACTTATCACACTTAAACCCCTAAAAAAATTGGCATATTTTGTCAGAGGCTAAAAATATTCCCGCTTTGCAAAAAAATCCAAATAAATGGAACATTTGTTAACGTATTCGAAAACTAAAAACTGTTTTCGAAAGGTGATGAAATAGGCTTTCAAATTTCCATATTAAAAATTACTATGTATTTTTTTGAATATAAATTTTTTTTGCGAAAACTTTAAAAAGTTTTAAAAATGGCTCACTTTACTTTTTTTCTAACTAAAATTACTGATAATGAAAAAACAAAAACACATACTTATTTCATTAGATAAATGAATTATAAACCTTACTGTCACCTCACTTTTTTTCGTTTCATGTAAAAAAAATTCTTAAAAAATTCACAAAGTTCCATAATTTTTTTTCAAATTGCTATCGGAAACTTTGGTTTCAGAAAGGGGTAAATTTAATTTTTTTTGTGGTTTTCTTTTAGATTTGAATATATAGTTTGTTGTATTCTCTTTCCAATACCGTTTAGATCACGTTTCTGACTATGATAGTAAGGGAAAAACAACGATTTCTGTGAGACCTATGTGAGCTGGGACAAATATGGTCTCTTGTGATTAAACGGGTTAACCATAACCACGTAAACACCTCAGCACAGTTTCCCCTAGTGAAGTGTTCACGAAACATATAACATTACCCAACCACAGTTTCACATTCACAAACCTACCTTACACAAAACATAATAAAAAGTTCATAAATTATATTATTATGTATAAATATTAATAACTTTATGTGAACACTGTAATATTATATAGAAATAAAAAATATATATAAAAATTTTAAAAAAAGCATTTGACCAATGAACACGACACTAATGTTTTCTGTTTTCGTACATAAGTAACCTTGTGGTCACCGGCAACGAATTTTCCTCTTAACTAGTTTTCATGGAAGGCTCTGATTGAGTACCCAGAATGGAGTGGGAAAAACACCATATAATAATAATAACGTAATTAATTAATAATATTTCTGAAAAAATAAGAAAATATACAGATTTAGGAAATGAAATTAAAAGAATTTGGCATTCTCAGACTATAAAAATATTACCTTTTGTTATTTCGGCTACTGGCATTATACCTAGCTCTCTTATTAAAAATTTAGGCATATTAGATTTGTCAAAGAATTTGTATATAAAAATGCAAAAATCAGTCATTTTAAATACATGTAGAATTACGAAAGATTTTTTAAATATTTATATTGAGGGATCAGTAGGAATTATCGGTCAAATTAGGAATTCCACAGAGCCGAACCCTCTGATATGAAAATATCTGGAGACGGTGAATTATATTCCCATTTAATAGTTTGGTAGATTAACGTGTTGTTCTTGTATTGTTTTGTATTAATTATACTTATATAATACACTTGCATAACGTGGATTTACTAGATGATCATTTATATGGAAAAGTGTATGAAAGGGTTTAGTTTTTCCTATGGGAAAAACTAAACCCGTTCCTGTAAATCTGGTGAAATAAGAAAAATTGTAAAGCGCAGTTTTGTGTTATTTCACTCTTCACTTGACATATCCTGTCTATACTTGTGGGAGGCAGGTGTGGGTACCGCGACCCGGGAACAATTTATTGGATAACCAGCACCCCTACCATAGGTTACCCGTAATGATTCGCCGCGTTTAGTGACTTAACAGGGGTTCGTGGGGTGAGGTTTGTCTAGGTCTTGGCGACAGATGCGTTTGCCCAACTATTGCGTGGCGGATCAGATCAGAGAGACCGATTGAAGGAGACCTTTTGACCTCTCCAGCCGGACTCTCTCGACCGATCGCCTTGCACTGCAGTGGGAGGAATGTATTCATACATCCGTCATTCCTGGACACAATGACCCCTAGATTCCTACCCACCCCTCATATCTTTTTCCTTCCTAGAACTTCCTCTCCTTCCATTCCCTTAAAAGTTTCTCCACACGGCATCTCTAAAGATGACATAGGCCCTGAGGGAAATTGTTTTTACTCGGGGCCTCCTGTGGGGAGATAATTTAAAGTAAATGTCAAAAGAATTCATATTCTACGCTTTTGTAAATGGCGAAAACAATAATTTTTTCTTAATATTTCAAAGCATAACTTGTAAAAAGCGTTTATAAGTAAAAATATTATACGCGCGAATTCTCTTCACATTCACCTTAAAAAATAAATCTAATTCAATTTTTTTTTTAAATATGTAAAAATATATGTATGTATGTATATATAATGTAATAATGTATGTATTTTATGTACCTGTTCAAATTTTCTTAAAATAACCCCTAATGTTGAAATATGTAAAAAAAATGTAAAATAAATAATTAAAAAAAAAAAAAAAAAAAATACATTTCAGATAAACCTATTTCAAAGTACTCTCTTGAAAATAAACCATTTTTATGACCTACATGGAAGGCCATAATATCAAGAACTTCTTTTTATTAATTTTTATAATCACAGGTAGAGAGAGATAACTTAAATTTATGTCTAAGATTAAGTCTGGTTTGTGAACACTTCTAGTTTAAGTAATAAATACATTTTTATGGAAGCCGGTATTATTAAGTCCCTTACAGACAAATATGCATTTACATTAAAAAAAAATTTTAATCTATTATTCTTTCGCAGCAAGAACTGCATTGAGTAAAATGAAATCTCTCTTCTGCAATGACAATATCAATTTAAAACTAAGGCAGAGAATGTTAAAATGCTATTTGTGGTCGGTCTTGATGTACCGATGTGAGACATGGACTTTGAAAGTAAATACCATGAACATGTTAGAGGCTTTTGAAATGTGGCTTCACCGGAGAATGCGCAAAGTCCCATGGACCGACATGGTCACCAATACAGAAATTCTCAGGCGGGATAGAGCACATAGAGAACTGCTCACATTAGTAAAAGTCAGGAAAATTTCATATCTGGATCACGTACTTCGAGGGGATAAATATCACTTGCTCCAATTAATATTAAAAGGCAAGATAGAGGGTCGCCGAGGAGCTGGTAGGAGACAAATGTCTTGGCTGCGAAATGTACGAGAGTGGACCGGTATTAGAGGTGGAGCTCTTCCGGGCGGTGCAAGATAGAGATTTATTTACTAGAGTGATCGCCAATGTCGGGGAAACCTGATAGGGCACACAGAGAAGAAGATTCTACTGCTAAGTCACCAAACGTAGCAAACCACTTGGGGTAACCTATGGCAGAGGTGTTGATTATCCAATAAACGGCTGTACCCATACCAGCCTCCCAAATTGAAGTTTTAGCAAGATTCCGAAGATCCTTATTTAAAATGATTCCCTCTACTGTTTACGGCAGAGAGGGGGTCGCAACTTTTCAATTATCGCATTGGCAGCGGTTACGGCGAATAACAAATGTATATAGGTACATCATCGTAATGTGAAAAAATTCTGGAATTTTACTAAATCTAAACAAAAAGACAACTGTGGATATCCTAATAGCATGTACTTTAAAGAAAAATGTGCCGACAGTATTGAGGGTATAGTTTATCTCTTTGATGACTCATTTAAAAGTGTTTACGACAAAGATGTTCCCTTCAATGCAGTCTCCAGTACTTCAGTGGAAGAGTCGTTAAACCTAAGCCAATGTTTCATCAAATTAGAATCCATAGAAAGGGACATAAATGCATTAGATTGTAATAAATCTGCTGGACCGGATGGTACTCCTCCCATATTTTTAATAACTTGCATTGATATGTAGTTTGATAAATCCCTCACATAAACTTTTTAACAAATCCTTAGCATCTGGCTGTTTTCCGGCTCTGTGGAAAAAGAGTTATTTAATTCTCCTATTCATAAGAATGGCGACAAAAGCTATATATCAAACTATAGACCTGTTTGTATTATGTCTGCTTTACCCATAGACATATTATGTATAGACCTGCCCTAAGTGATAAAAGCGTATTATTTCCCCCTCCTTAATTCTGGGTTCCATGGAACCGGCCGGGCTGGCGTATAGGTTCGCGTGAATCTAGAAAATGTGACGTCATCATTCTTGTGCGGACTAGCGTCGAGCTCTCATCGGTACATTTTACGAAATAACACGGCAAAAATGGTAACTTGTGCTATTAAAATGAGTAAAAATATAAGTGAAAAAGAGTATAAACCCAATTGTCGTATAACCTTCCATAGGTAGGCATTATTTGTCTTTATTTTAAGCTTATTCACATCATATAATATGATCAGTTTTATCACACCGAGAAAAATGAAGCGTTGGAAACCGAAATTCCCGGTCCCGTCGTGTGCACGTTGCTGTTTACTGGGATAAGTAAATTATGAAACATTTGTAAAAGTGTATTAACTAAACACGGTAACTAAATATTCATCTCTCAAAACAAGCTAACCTTTCCCCCCTTTATATGGATTACACAAGTTTGTTCAAACCGGGCGAACAATTCGCGCTCCCATGTGAAAAGGTCTATTCATTCAAAAGCAGATTTTACTTTTAAGAACTAAATGGTGATATTATAATGCGAGATGCCCATATACTGTCATATTGAAGTATTAACGAATCGCATATCGTTACAGTCAACTCATCCCTCTGCGCCCCGCTACAGTTGGTTTTTACCCCTCTCCCTGATTCTCTGGTCTATGAATATTCATATGTCTATGGCTTTACCCAAACTTTTCGAGTCATTAATAGATACCATTGTAAAACCTATCAACTATATTATTGTTCCTAACCAACAAGGCTTTATCAGATGTTGACCTACCTTAAGTTATTTAACTATCTATAATAATTACATATCCGAATCCCTTAGTCTGAAACAACAAGTGGATTCTATATACATCGATTTCAGTAAAGCTTTTGATAAGGTTCGACATCACATTCTTATATCCAAACTCCGACTGTTGGACATCAAAGGTAGTTTATTGACATGGATTATCAGTTACCTCAGTAATAGAGTGCTTAGTGTCAGGATTAATTTTATAGAATCCTATGTATTCGAGGCCACAAGTGGTGTTACGCAAGGGTCCCACATCGGCCCAATATTCTTCTTAATATTCATTAATGACATTGTAAACATAGTCCTACTTTTTGCAGATGATCCAAAATTGTTTAAAATAATACGAAATATATATGATTGCCTATATATTTTACAAGCTAATTTAGATGAATTTTTTAAATAGTGCGGACAAAATATGTTATTTTTGAACATTGAGAAATGTCAAGTAATACGATTTTCCCGAACTCATTCTCATATCTTACATGAATATAATTTAAATAATGTTAAATTAACACCACTATCACAAATTCGCGACTTGTGAGTTATATTCGGTTCAAACTTAACATTCACAGCACATACAGATGATATTACTAATAAGGCTTTTAAGATTCTTGGCTTCCTTTGTAGAACCCTAACTGATTTTAAGTCCTTGGATTGCATGATAACACTACATTTCATTAGTTAGAAGTCAAGTTGAATGTAATTCACCAATTTGGTCCCCTTTCTATAAAGTACACTCTAACAAAATAGAACGGGTTCAACACAAATTTCTTAGGTACTTAAATTTCAAGCTCAAAATTCCAATAGAAAACATTAATTATTTAAGTTTGACGAATCGACTTCATTTAATTACGCTGTCTTGACAGAAGAATCATTTCAGACCTAATTTTATTATACAGTCATGAACAACCTAATTGACAGCCCTGCCATCATTGCTAATATTAAACTCCAAGTACCGACAAGGAATACTAGACAAAATATAACATTCTTTTGCAACACATACACAAACAACTCACTTACCAAAATCACACTCACTTACCAATAGGATGCATGATTTAGGCAACAAGTTTGGTGCCATTGTAGATATATTCGCTGATTCCCTTTATAATCTAAAATGCAATTTAAACCAACACTTTGGGGAATCCTACAAATTATTGTAACGTGGGTATAATATATTTAATGATTTGATGTGTTATTGTAATATTTTATATTATATTTTGTTCTATGATATTGTCGAATATTATATTGTTTAAAATATTTCACTGTTTTACGCTATATTCTTAAAAAACTACTTGTATATTCTTAAAAATGTTCACTTTATAACTTTTGGTATAAATTCTATGTATGTGTAATCCTTGATAACTTAAATAAATAACGGCGAATAGCGAAGACCCGAACCGCGCTTATAACATATCATCTTTTTACATGTGGTGGGTCTGTATAGGATTGTATGGCGAGCCCTATTGTGTTATAAAGTATCTAACTTTGCATGTGTCCAAGGCTTAAGACTTATTAACATTTTTTTAATGTATTTCCAGCCGTGCATGTCCCGAAACTGGGAAGTGCAGATCCAGTTCAAGGTGCACGGCAAGGGCAAGGACCTGTTTGGAGACGGCATGGCAATCTGGTACGCACGAGACCGCATGCGCGCCGGACCCGTCTTCGGCAACGTGGACTTCTTTGTGGGCCTCGCCATCATACTGGACACTTACAGCAACCACAACGGGAAACACAACGTAAGTTATGGTTTTCTGTTACGATAATCATCGTCCAGTTGATTGGTCAGACATCTCCAAATACTAAGTTTTGAGATAATGAAGAAAGCAATATTCGAATGCTCACTGTAAATCAAATATTATTTACAGATTATATAAAAATTAATGTTTGTTTGTCTGTTTGTTCGAACCTTATGCGCGGCCATACCGTTCATCCGATTGCGATGAAACTTTGGGAATATGATGTGCGCATACCCAGGATTTAAATTTATGGTCTCTGCCCACTACACCGTTCCAAACCATGACCGTAACCGTAGCGGCGCACGCAAAAAAATATTCTTTGTATCGATCAGTATGAAACGTTGCCCACTAGCCCGTCCCGTCACTGACCAACACCTTCGCATACCATGACCTAACTGACGGCGAATTCTCGATGACAATATTTTGCAGGTGCTCTATGCATGGCACGCGACGGTGTTAATAGTAATATTATTCTTTTAGTGATAATATTTTCTATATTTCTTAATAATTCATTACATTGGAATGACTAGTTTCTTAAATAACTTCCAGTATTCTCCCTCGATTTTTCTTTTTTTTAGAACCGTACGCCTATTGAACGGGGATGGTACGGACACTAACCCCGGTGTATACGGGTATCATACGGTCACTAAACCTGTTACGTACTGGTATCATATGGTGTTAGCACATTCTAGTGGGCATAGTAGGGCGTAGCGAATTTATTTCGTGGCTGATACATTCATAGTACGGTCATGGTATGGAACGATGTAGTGTGCAGAAACCTTTAAGATTAAAATTAAAAATTAAAATTTCATCCGATTGCTATTAAATTTTTTTGAATTCTTGTGAACATGCCCGTGTTCTATATCTATACTGGTGAGCTCTGGCATTACGAAATTCGCGTAAAAAAATTAAATAGGTCATGCGAGTTGTTGCAGAAATGGGTGTATTTTATGGAGTTAGACGGCAGGGAAAAAAGGCTGAGGAAGGGGTATGCGGGAGGGTCAGTTGGGGAATTAAGGCTGGGGGCTGAAAGCGAAATGCGTAAAGGGGAAGGGGGGTTTGCGAGAAAGGGGAGAGGGAAGTGGAAAAGGGAATGCGGGAGGGGAAGGGGACTCAACTCAAATTTCGATTTTTGGAGATATCAAATGGACAATCAATATATACTCAAGTAATTTGATTTTCTTTGGGTGATGGTACTGCCATCTAATGCTAGGGACCCTAACTTAACCGCTTGGACACATAAGCTTGTTTTCACGATAATTTAACGTAGGTAGACATAGGAATGACGTATGGCCCGTACCTGAGTTATTAAGTAATGTAAACTTCTTCTGTCTGTTTATTGTATCTCCGGTAAGTGCATTTGTCATTGCTGCCGTGCGTGTAATATATTATGCATGTAATAAATGTGCCCAACAAATCTGGATTTGTGTGATTGTGGACATATTCAATCGTCAGAATACATTGTGGAAGAATGTCCCTTTCATTGGTTTCTCGGAGACACATCGGTGCTGAACCAAGTGACTCCCGATGCCGTCGACTGGCTTGATAACCTCAGCATCCTACTTTAACTTCCACCAACTCTTCTCCAGCATCTTCCATTGTTATACCGGTAGAAAAAGGACAGCTACCTACCTGATGCCTGTGCTCCAAAGATTGCAATCTGCTTGTTAACCCTAGATCACAAACCTTATTTTTCGGCGCTTATCACAAACCTTCTTCATTTCAACTACGGTACTTATTAAAGGGGGTTTAAGGGTTTTTTAAAACAAAATATGTACACATTTCTTTTTATTTTTAATGAACAGTGTTTATTTATATTATTTCTTATATTTAGATAAACTAAAATATCAAATTTATTAATCAACAGCCTTATGAATGAGATCATAGTTTTCATGCAAAATCAACAATTATTGTAACATTTTTAACGAGCCATGGTTGCTAAATTGGCATTGGTGGGCTCGCCACGCCATACGTATTCGCAGAATAAACGGGCCGACTGAGATTAGCCAGAGTATGGAAGAATTACGGACGCTCGCGCAAAAGTTATTGCAGTTTTTTTTTAAATGGTCGTCGATTCGACGAAGGTTTGTGATCTAGGGTTAAGATAGTGGAATCTATCAAATCCACAAAGTCGAGGGTTATTTTTAGGTATTTTGGTTCTCCAGATCAGAACTGGTTGCTAAATTCAACAGTGGGGCGCACTTGCGATTTGTACAGGGTCAGCAGTTGTGTACTATTAAAATATCTGCGCACCCTGTACAGTACACCCAGCTTCTGAGAGACTAACTTGACTTCGATGGAGAACCTAACCTATACAGAATTAGAAGGATCCTAAAGTGACAACAGCAAGTCAATGTTTGTACGTATCGGAAATTAGAAGTAACGTCAACAACTTCTGGAATTATATTATTTGCTCTTGCACCTGCATAATAAATAATATTATGCAGGTTGAATTGAATAAATAATATTGTTGACGGATATGAAACAATTATGTGTACCTAATTTATTATTCAAGGTTTAATAGTGAAATTACATTAGAATAAATTTTATAGTAGCATTTCTGTGAACCATATATTTAAAAGTTCAATTCTAATGAGCTTCACATCTACAACTATAGGTGTGGCATTAATGCAGTATTTAGGGCACACTGCTCAGACCAGGGGGCCTAGTCTCTATCTTTCGGTTTCACAAACAAACACGTTTGCCGTTTAACCTTTCTTGACGGTGCTGTCAACTAAGCGGTCACAGTTTGTATTTACTGAAATATCTTTGTAAATATACTAAACATAGAGTTAATATTTTGGGTATTCCTCCACAATACATTTATATATTGGATTAAATAAATACAACATATAAATATTTACTGAGTGTACAGCACCGAAGAGCGAGGAATTTTTTAGCACGGTAAGGGGAAGGTTAATAAGGATTTGTAACGTAGGTACGGACGTTGTGAGAGATAGAGACTAGGCCCCCAGATTGGTTAATACTTTCAGTATTGCTCTGGTGAAAGACCATTCAGAATCGAAATGTTGCTTAATAACTCAGTTGCAGGGCATACCTCATTCCTATGTCTACCTACGTTAAATTGTTGTGAAATCAAGCTTACGTGCCTTAAACTTAACGTTAAAGTGTGTTTTTAATTTTTTTATGTGATTACCGCACGGAGTCTCAACTGCTCCCAACTGCCTGGAATCAGCAAGACCATGGCATCCCCAATTGGGGTATGTTGTAAGGCTGCAGGTAGTGGGGAGAGGGAGGAGACGGGGAAGAGGAAGTTGAAGGAACGTTTTAATTCTGAACAGTGAACTTACATCTGGGCGATATTGACAGTATCTTCCACTCTGGAACGTGTTTCAAATATACCTTATATTATTTTAAATGATTTAATAACACAAATCAATCAAATAAAATTTAAATGCCGGGATTTTAACCCATGACCTTCGGATTTCTAGTCGACTACGGAGGACGTCAAATAGTAGTATGTACCTTTCTTGTATTGCTTACATAATAAGAATACTTGAATGATTTGTACAGTGCTGTTTTTGTGCAAAATCACCTCAAGGGTACATACATATATGCATATTATATGTACAGTATCTGCCTACAACAAGCAACGTGTCCAACATGTCTTAAGATACTTTGGCACTTTGTTCGCCAAACTGAAGACTTCAACTTGGAGAAACTCGTAGTAAATATCAAAGTGGAAAGCAGAAGAAGCAGAGGAAGGTGACCAAAGCGCTGGAGTGACCAAGTATCACTGCCGTCCGGCTAGTCGGTGTCCATAACTTTCCACGCAGCACAGAACCGCGAGGAGTGGAAGAGCCTTGTCCACCATGGAAGTTGAAGTAGGAGATCTTTAACAATGAGGATTTAAGAAGAATTATGTTACAAATTAATTACAGATTTTAAATATTCCTATGCTCCCATTTCTTCAAGATGTTTATTTCCAAAAGTTATTGATTTTTTTACTTAACCTGCATTATTTCCTTACTACGAAATATTCATTTCAGATGTCCAATAAGAGTTACTCTATATTCCTAAGAGCAATACAAATTACTTCGAAAATGTATTTATTAGAAGAAGCCGTAAGCACATTTAATAGATTATGCCCAAACATCGATGTGTTTGACACGAACCTTGCTAAATTCAGAGCATTAAAAAAAAAAATGACACTTGATCGAATGCCATATATTTAATCAAAAACTTAATATTTCATTGATTTCTTTTTTTTATTAGTTCATCACATTCCCGCTTTTACTTTTTTGAATTTGAATAAAATCACTTCCTCAAAGATATTATTGATATCCATTAAAATTTAAATGAAAACCTTAGAAATATATCATAAAACACTTTTTATTAATTGAAGATGCACTTTATCAGAATTGTTTGTATTAGGTATATTGTTGTGTATTTTTCTATTATGGTCGTTATTTTATTGGTCAATGACATAAATATATTTATCACTGTCATATAAAGACTGTTTATAACGCAAATAAATAAATCTTCCAGCATCAACACCCGTACATCTCGGCCATGGTGAACAATGGCACGCTGCATTATGACCACGACCGTGACGGCACGCACACACAGCTGGCCGGCTGTGAGGCGCGCTTCCGCAACTCAGACAAGGATACTCACATGTCGGTCAAATACGAAAATGACGTTCTTACAGGTAAGTTTATTGCTGTTATGGAAACTATTTGCTAATTACTGAAAACCCTAGCACCATGATAGATTAACCTCTTGTAGGCCGCAGTCCCCCCGGCAGGTCCGGACTTTTGAAGCGATTTTGCCCCTTATGTATAAAGAAATTGTATGAAGAACAAGGTCAGAACCGCTTGGGCCATTCTCATTCTTGACATAACAAAATACTGGATAGTATTTAGCCACTCAAAAAAATTCAAATTAATTGCCAATGACGCGCCGGGCACCAAAGTTGGCAGACAAAATGGCTGCCGCTTGATAATATGAACGCTGTCATATTCGAAATCTATATTTATTCATTGTTTTTTTAAATAAATCCATTGTGGAAAGCATAGATTTGAGTGATTATTAGGAAGTTTGTTTTATCTACATTATTTTGATGTAATTTTTGTAATATATCACAAAACAAATGTTATAAAAATTGAATTCTTAAGAAAGGTGAGAACTGTCAAATATTTTACGTTGTATTGAAAAAATATATTTTTTATGTGCTGGCCTTCAACAAGTTAATATGAACCATTTTTGCTTTACAGTGTCAACAGATTTTGACGGAAAGAACTCTTGGAAGGAGTGCTTTGCTGTCCAGGGAGTCTTCCTGCCAACCGGCTACTTCTTCGGAGTGTCAGCCACCACCGGAGACCTGAGCGACAATCACGACGTCTTGTCCATCAAGATGTACGAACTGGAGGAGCCGCATGATGTAAGATGATCATTTTTTAATTAAATAAAGTAGAGCAAAACCTAAAATACCCCTTTCAAACCAGTGGCTGAGCTGACCATTGGGTTCCCATTGCGGTGTTAGGTCAATTCTTCTGCTATCTAAGTCTCCATCATTGCACAAGCAAAAAATTCCACAATGATGGCAGTAGTCAGGTTATTTGTGGGAATGATTTTTTCTTTAACCACTTAGGCTAATTTGTTTCTTTTGGGAACAGCTCAACGGAGAGACTGGTTGAGGGAGACCTAACCTAGACCTCTCCAGTCGGACTCTTTTAACCCATCGGTTTGCACTGCAGTGGGAGGGATGGATTTGTACGTCAGTCACTCCTGGACACATTGACCCCCAGATTACTACCCACTCTCTATATCTTCTTATTTTCTCTCTTCCTTTTCCTAAAACAACCCTCCACACCGCATCCCCAAAGATGACGTAGGTCCTGAGCGTTTTTTTTTTCCTCAAGGCATATGAAATTCATATTTTTTATTACCTACTCAAGATTCCTGTAATTTATCCTTTTTTTCTGATGACTGTTAAATGTATTTTCTATAATCGCATTCTTGTTATGTTTATTATAGGTTTTTTGTAATCCAAATACATATTATTTAGGTGGCTTAAATTTCGACAAAAAAATTGCAATGAAAAAACTATTTTGGTGCTCATTTAAATAATTCCCATAAAAACGTATTTTTTTTCCTTTCCAGGTTCTAAACCAAGGTGACAGGTCTCACATCCTCCCTTCGGCCACTCTGTTTGAACCTCCGCGGGACCACGTCGAGGATACGAAGCCATCTTCCATGTCCGGGATCCAGATATTCCTGCTGCTGCTCGTGGGATCCATAGCTCTAGTCGCCTGTGTTGTTATCGGCATAATGTTCTACCAGAAGCACCAAGAAAAAACGAGGAAAAGATTCTACTAAACACTCCGACTAGTTTGAAGTAATAATGTTCTTAAAAACATCAAGAATTTTAAATTTACAAGACTTAAAAAATGCTAAAGAAATATGCATTAAAAAAAAAATCTTTCGGCTTATGTGAATCACAACCAGTGTTGAGTAATACAGAACTTGCAAAGAGTTTTGCTTGTTTTTAATTTATTAACTTTTGTTATACTCGTATTATATCTCCGTGGTCGAGGGGTAAGACTCTTGGCTAGCAATCTGGAGGCCGCGGGTTAAAATCCAGGCTTGCAAAACTAAATTATATTTCATTGATTTGTTTTTTCACAATTAAATCATTTAATATAAGGTATATTTGCAGCACGTTCCAGAGTGCAAGATACTCAGTATCACCCTAGTGGAAGACCACCATTTAGAATTGAAACGTTGCTTGAAATGGCTTTAGCCGTTTTGGTGACCAGATCTGAATAGCCAGGTACTTCCCCACCTTCCTCTTCCCCATCTCCTGCCCCTCCCACTACCCTAGGCCTCACAACGCACCCCAATTGGGGATGCCATAGTCTCACTAGCTGCAGACGAGAGCAGTTGGGACTCTTGGGTTTTCATATAAAATAAAAATTTAAATCGACTTCAAATAAAGAATTATAATGCATTATTAAAATTTTTTTTTTTCAAATGAATACCTCACAAGAGTCCCAACTGCTCCTGTCTGGAGCCAGTGAGACTATGGCATCCCCAATTGGGGTGTGTTGAGAGGCTGAAGGTAAGTGGGGAAGGGAAGGAGATAGGGAGGAGGAAGGTGGAGAAGTACCTGGCTATTCAGATCTAGTCACTAAACACGGCTAAAGATTTTAAGCAACGTTTAAATTCTGAATGGTGGTCTTACACCAGGGCGATGCTGAGAGTATCCTCCACTCCGGAACGTGCTGCCAATATAGTATATATTATTTTTAATTAATTGTGAAATAACACAATTTTATCAAATAAAATTTATTGGCGCATGCCGAGTTTGAACCCGCGACCTTCAGAATGGGAAAGCCTTACCACTGGACTACGCCGGCTGTCAAAACACGTTTAAACTCAAGTATTGTTTGCCTCACATCTGATTTCCTGACCTATATAAAATTAAAAGTCAATATTTCTTCAATAATTCCAATCATTTTAACAATAAAATTCATTAATTTTAATTTTTTTTAATCAACTTATATTTCAGATTAATTAACCTAAAATCGGAAGAGTTAGGTTTGGATGTTCTGACTTCCGCCACATTTCTCGACCCGTTTAAGCTTTTGTCCGAACCCTGGAGCGAGCGGAGAATCAGCGTTTCACGGAGACCGTTCTAAAATTATAAATGGCGCTGATGGTCAACAAATGATAGAGGTTGAAACACTTCAACCATAATATAATAATAATAATAATTGTCTTAGGCAATGTGAATTTTGTTTAAATTTTAGTTCTAAAAAGAATATTAAACCGTGACCGCTGTAACTAAAGAATTGTAATGACTTTGACTAATGTATCTTTTAAATTCATTGATGTTTTGTTGAACAGAGATAATTTTTTATCATGACTGAATTAGATGCATTCTGGTACCACTTTTTGTATGAATTAATAATATTATTGCCCCAAAAGCAAAAGACTTTCTCTTTTTACTCCTTTCATCCAGCATTAGACATTTTTTATTTAAATTATTGTAAGAAAGATTAATTATTATTCATTTACAGTACAAGATTTCTTGTTTTAACATTCTTAACATTTTTTAAAGGCCGTGTGTTTCAACGCTAGCTACAGTAAAAGTTAAACTGACTAGCTTTACACTTCTAAGTTTAACTTTTACTGTAGCTAGCGTTGAAGCATTCAACAAAAGTTTTAAACAGTAATACTTTATTATCTAATGTTTTAGAAATTTCATTCAATAGCACCTCTCTTGTTATGCTTTGCTGTGCTAGAGCGTGTTTGGTCATGCCTTGTTCTGACCTGACAAGCAGTAAGTCAAGTGGCGAGTAACTCGCTACTTGACTCACCAAAAAGTGTTCGCACTGCTGTCAAGAAGAGTTCATTAAGTAAGCGATGCGTCGCGACATGACGGGCTGCAACGCAATAAAGTAAATACGCTAATTAAGCTGATTGTAATGTTTATTTTAGAAGAGGTGGAAGAATAAATTAGTGGGATGAAAATAAATAAACTATGGTCACGAAAATAGATTAATAGCCGCAAAAATAAAGAATTTGAGAGTAGCATTTTCGCTCCAACGGGATGACATATTACGCGTGTCTGCGTCTACGAAAGAATTGCGCATGTCGCGTGGAGGGGGACTCTACTCTCCGAAAAAATAGAACCAAATGGATTCAATCTACTAAAGAGCTGACTAGCCTACTCTTATAAAATTGTTGTGTTCAGACACGTTTAGTTACTAATATATTTGCTACTCGACTAAAATACTCTCCTAGTCAGAACAAGGCATTAGGCCTAGTAGCCAATTTTTGAGAAATGTACGTGCATACGTGACTGCCACCAAAATGCATTGTCATCGACAATGAGTCTATCTGCCGAGTTTCTGCTCAATCAGATGTCGGAAAGTGGGTTATATTCCACTCCCAAGATTTTTATTTATTCATGAAAACAAAATCGAAATTCAAATAGAAGTGTTAAAAAATGTTCAGGTGGGACAAGGTGGTAAAAACTTTCAGTATCGCCCTGGTGAAAGTGAATTGAAACATTGTTTGAAATGGCTTTAGCTGTATTTGGTGACCACGTCTGAATAGCCGGGTACTTTCCCACATTTCCCCCTTCACCTCCTCACTACCTTCAGCCTCACAACATACCCCGCATACCCCATAGTCTCATTTACTCCAGACAGCTTATGGGGTAGGTACTCGCATAAAAAAATTATAATTGAAAAAGTAACATACTACATTTTAAGCTACCAACATTTTTTTTTGCATGCACACATACAAATAATAATTTTATTTATTTAGATTTTTTTGGCAAAGCGGTAATATTCTTACTTATTGACGGAATATGTCTGAGGCCTGAGGGGTTAAAAGAAGTTGGTGGTGATTTTAAATAAACTAGGTAGACAATTATATAGATTATACACAGGCGGTACCATTTGCTTTATTATTAAATGGTCATTATATTATAATTTATGTATGTATATTATCTATCTTATATGTAAAAATTTCCGCCATTTTAATGTTGTGTCTACTTAGAATAAATTATTATTATTTTTCTAATTCGCAATAGATAACAAAAATTCCTTCAAAATTTAGTTTTTTTTTGCATTAACTTCTCAACCGCCAAGATACCCATTGGATATGAAAAATTTGTATCCGTTTAGCCCTGGCGTATCAATAATAATAGCGGATAAAATGTAAAAAAAACAAAATTTTTTGAATGTCATTCGTTATGCAAAATAACTGGCTTATTAATGAACGGAGGTGAATTAATGAAGTTCTTAGAATTGAAAGAAATCATCTACGCGATCCATAGACTTAAATAATTCATTACGATGCGATCAATTTATTCCTTTTGATCTTGGAGAAATGAATGTGGTTAAAATATGACTAAAGACCTCGTTAACTAATTAACTCCTGTTTAGTGTCAAAAAGTAAATGCAGAATGCCAAAGCATATTTAGGCTAGTATTTCAATTCACATTTCGTAACGTTAATTCAAAGAAAACAACTCCAATGTTGCCTGCGTATATCGATTTCTTATTTATTCCCTGTCAATATCGGCTCGGCTGTGAAACCGTGCTTGGGGTATAGATATAAAATCATCGGAAGTTACGCCTATCGATCCAATACTGTAAATTTATCCATCTCTGTGCTAGACCCCCTGATAGAAGTTCGTTGTGGACATGTCTGTGTGCCCAAAAAAACCTCAATTTTTCCTTCTAATGAAATTGATCATACATTTTCAAATATCAAAATTCTTTCATGGAAGAATTGAGTTCAGTTGGAATTTTTGCATCTCTTCTTATTATTTCAAATCATGAATGTATGTAAATAGAGGTATATGTGTTGATTTAAGAAATTAGTCTAAATGTTCTCTATAATAAATTTTTCACTTGATAAAATAAATTTAATAAATGGTATAGCAGATAAAAAAAAACAATAATATAATGCTTATGTAGTTAGATTATTAATGATGTAATTATTATGAATGTTTTATCAAAATTTTCAATGCAGCCAACCTTTGGGATAAAATGCACCGATCACCCTTTCAAAATGTGTAATAATGATCTCTCGAAAACCTTTTTTTACTATACTGCAACACCATTGGTTCACTATTGTGTTTTCAATAAGTATCACAGGGCTCTATAAGTTCTATAAGTGCAATCAAATTGAAAATTAAATGAATATTATGTGCCCAGTTTCGTTTTTTTTTTTTAAATAATAGGGTACCTACCTACCTTATATGAGTGTCATTACCGTTGCATATATTATGCATATTCCATGTCTAATCGGACTACGAGATCTCAGCGTCTGAATTCCCATAGCAAATTTATTCAGATACTTCCTCACATGATAATTCATCACATCATAACTCACATTATCCTACCCTTCTATTTCCCCCCCCCCCCCCCCTCCGCTCACCTAACCTAAGGTTAAAAACCCCAATTATCAGTTTTCGACACTTCGAGACATGATGAATTATCATGTGAGGAATTAACATCCGATGAAAAGTTTGTACTCAATATTCATACACTTAAAAAGTTTTCACTGAGTAGACCGCTCACCATTTTATGTACATAATTAATTATTTTTATTACACTTGCAACATTGAAAGCGGCTTTACACGTAATTTTTTTTTGTGCCATGGTTTATGGGTTGCACCGCCATCTTGAATAATAAAGATATGGGGTGATATTTGTTATTTATCCTATATTATATAATGAGAGGTAATCAAAAAAATATTATAATATACAAAGTAGCTTTTTCAATTCAAAACTTAATAACATTCTGTGTGACCATGACGTGAAATAAAAATTTACCAAATTTTTGAGTCATGGTGCTCTCTGGTGGTAAAACAAACCCTTGTACTCTGTTAGTAAAAAAACCATCTTTTAATCTTTGCTTGGTTGGTAACTATTTTTAATTTATAATATTATAAAGAAGTCAATATGTTTACATTATATCATTATGATAATAAAATAATTTTTAATGCTCACTGTTGTTAATATTATTAATTTGTGCAGTTAACATTAACTTCAGACGTAAAATAAAATGATTGAATGACATCTACGCTAAATTAGCAATAGTGAAATTATCCAAATGCTTTTTTAGACATATTTAATAATAATTTTTATTGAACTCAATTACGAAAGCAATAAAATTATAAGTTTAATTATTGGGATTTACAGAAAATATACATTTTTCCCTTGATGTTCTAAAAAATATCTTCTGGATTTTTAGAGGAAAGTAGGTTCATTGATTATTGTTATAAATTAAATGGTGTTAATTTTAGGTTATTCCAAAAGGTGTTCGGAATATAATATTAATATTTGTAAATAAGAAAGACTGCACTTAAATTTAAAGTGTTGCGTAAAGGCTAAAATGGTTAAACCGTCTTCTTTTTTGTATTCCATTTGTACCATAATAATATTGTGTTAATGAAATATACCAAATTATTGTGAAATAAATTTCTTTTATTTAATATATTTTAAACTTATGTTTTCAGAATAATTATTTTATTGGCCGGCTCAGGCACATCGAACATGTTAGTCAGTAAAAGTAAAGTATTTTTATGTAAATGGAAGAAATTTAAGAAAATGAAACATCATGAGATCGTCAAAGAGGTCTATTGATTGATGTCAAGAACGCAGACAGGGTGACTTAAAAAATGAAAAATTTTAATGGTTCGTTCACTTGGCGGCCATTGTTATTGATGTGAAGTTTTTAAGGCTACTTTTTAAAATAGGTTCTTAGTTTAGGTTTAATTAAAAAAACCTATTTTTATATTTATTATCCAATGACAATCCCATGGAAAGATTCAACTGACAAATCTCAGTTTATTTTTTTATTTTAACTCCACACAAGAAGCCATGAGAAAAATAATTTCCCTCGGTGACTATGTCATCTTTGAAGATGCTATGTAGAGGGCTTTTTGGGGAGAGGAAGGAGTGAGCATGGGTTTTGAAGAGACCCATTTTATAGGAAGGAGGAAACACAGAGGCTGGCAAATATTTCCACAGCCGAGCTGTTGAACTCAAGAATGAGTCGTAGAAGTGTCACATTCTCATGTGCCAAATGTCAACCGTGTACATTTGTTTGGCAAGCGTTTGGTGGGTTTCCCGACTTTGCACCGGTGCCGAGGGGATCAATGACTGTAAATTTGAAGAAATGTAAGATTGGTTAAATATAAAATCACAGTAAGGCGTCAGCTTTCAAAAGTAAATGTAAATTATCCAATTTGTATTTCGTTTGCGATGAACATTTCAGCGTTCAATTTACGTAAAAAAAAATATATATAAGTAAAACAGAAGGTCGTCAGCTTAAAATGTAATTCAATTCTTTAGACAAGAATGATTATAACTGGATTATTTGTACAGTGCCATTTTTGGGAAAACAGCTGAAGGCGCTATAAGCTGAAAAGCGATGCTGGAAGGCGATGATTCGTTTTACAGCAGGATCCAAATATGATTAGGTCCTTTATGCAAAAATCTTTTATAATACTGGTATTACTTTTGGAATCAAGACTATCTGCAAAATGTTATACTTATTCAAGTTTTGCAATACCTGTGCCAACATTTTAAAGGGGATTAATTACTACCTAGGGAATGTTTACTGGCTGGATCTTTTTCGGCAAAACAATGAGATATTCTCAATCTATATTATTAAATAAATAAAATAAAAAAGATCCAAGTGAGTTGAATGAAAATTTTAAACGTGTACATTAAATAAATCGGAGCTGTTTTTAAAATAATTTTTATTTGAAACGTCCTTGGACTGCAATAAAGGAAAATATTTCTTCGAAATTCGAAAATGCCCCGCTTACGTTTTTTTTAAATATATTTTAAAGCTGTCGTACAAAATGAATGACAGCTAGAGCTTAAGTTAGTGTCGCCGATTGTCGCCAGGGGTTTTCGACCTTTTCAAAATATCGAGACGAAAAACATCCGCGATCGTCTTTCGGCAGTGCCTGATTGGGCAAAATGTTTAGAATTCCAGTGAAAATATCAACGACAGAAGTCATTAAGGTAGTTTGTCTCCATTATCCTCAATTTCCGATAATTCCGCGACCGGCTCGCTTCTCTACACTTTTTGTAAATTATGTCACGTCTTCTTTCGCCTTCGCAACATTATCTGTCAGATGCCAAAAATAAAAGAATATTGAAAGAAGCGTCGATCATTTCACCCCTGTGTTCATAGCTAGTGAGATAATTAATCATTTTATTTGTGTTAAAAATTTGCCAGTGACAGTTTCAAGTGAACTTACATAATAACATAACCTCATTTAAAATGTTTCTCTACCAATACTAATTTCATTTCTACAATCTTCACAAGTTTCTGCCCCGTAGGGAAATCAAAACAACCACTTCCTTGAGAAATTTTATAGCCCCAACAATATTTGCCTCTGCTGTTGAAAAACGCATTGTCTAAAAATTGTGCAAATATGTTTGATTATCGTACACTTTTATCTTTTATCAGTGCATATTATTCTTAACCACATATAAATGGTTATTTTTAACATGGATAAAGCATTAAATTGAATAAGCTACATTATATGTGGGCAAAATAACATTTGATAATCAAAAAATACGACGTAAACATTTATTACAAGTACTCAAAAATGAGAAGAAATCTCAAGTTTTTAATGTTCCAAGTAAGTGTTTTGGGAAATTAATTTTATAATATTCTTGGTTGCTGTGGTATTGTTTACCATTGCAAATCGACAAAATCTTGTCCTGTTCAGAATTTTCTTGGTAAAATCCTGTAATTCGCACATATTTTGAATCTGTTACTTGATTTATTAGATGAAAGATGATATCTGATAACAGACTAAAGGCATGTAACAAAAGCTGTGTTACCCGCTATACGAAACTTTAAAATATCAATTTAATTATACAAATATTTAGATAAAAGACTAGATGCCATGTTTTTCGTTCTACGTAGGTATATTTTTAATTTCTTTCGTAAACTGTGATTGTGATGATTCTGTTTTTGGCTTTTTGGTTTCTTGCCAGCATAATTTTTTTTGTGAAATGTAACTTTTACTAAACAAATGAAGCCATGTAGTAAAATTAGGTAATATCGACTGCTCCAAGGAAGACTGCAGTAACTCACTTTTTATCATTTTGCAGGAGAGCGATTTTAAAGTTTAAAAAAGTTTGCATAATCTAACATGAGGGTTTTGAATTTTATTTAAATTGAATAAATATCCTTGGCTAATACTCTTTCTAACTGTATAGTATTTTCTTAGTATTTTCTTCGAATTCACACAAATTTTTAGGGTTTTAGGACTTACTGCTGTTTTCCCCGGGGTTTATATAATATCAGTATGTAGTATGTTGAGTTACTTCTTTTTTACAGGGAAAAATTAAAGAATTTATAGAAGTAGCAACGAGCTGCTTTATTTTAACAGTATAAAACACAATTTATACACATTAAAAATACACAGTTGAGAGTTTATCATTACCTAGTAACGGTGTTTCAGTGTTTTAAAGCAACATAAAAAACATTTTTAGTTCGATCAACTGAAAAAATTATGTATTTTATAGAAACTATTACCTATTTAAAATAGAAGAGATTCTTAAGTAATTACATAAAATGAAAGAATAAAAAGAACATTATCAAGTTTCATTCGCTTTCTGAATCAAATACCCCATCTCTGTCATTAGAATCTCCAATGTTTCTTCAATGGAAGAATTTAGTGAAAGATAGAAATTATGGTAAGACTTTGGAATCAGTAGGCTGTTGCGTAATGCTAGCAGATATTTATGTTTAAGTATATCGATGTTTTGTTTTTGATTATACTAAGCAACGGGTTCAACTAATCTGTCCAGTCGCCAGCCTCTTTTCCGTTTTTCTAAAATGACGGTTATGGCCTGAAATTGATTTTTCTGATGCGTTTCATACATCTTTAAACAGTATTTTTTCTTCTTCTGTGGCTATTTTAAAATTTTCACACACCTCATACTGGTCTTTTTTAGGCTTGTGAAAAGCGTAATTATAATGGAAATTAAAAACATCTGAATACTGTCTCAGTGAAGCAGATATTTGAACGTTTCTTTCTTTCTGCCAATACAGCCTGTACATTTTGGAAATACTCAGATCTCTTTCTAGGTAAAGCTTCTCGGATGATTTCTTAGTGTAGTGTGACTCCACTACACGATAGGCTCAGATGTGTTCGTGTACCGAATGTTGAGATGTTGAGATCTTGTGAGATGTTTCCCAGACTGATCAGGCATTACCGCACCTCCTTCGTCAATTTGTCCACATGCAGTGATTATCATTCTATCCGAGATCCCTAATGTTTGCAAAAACATTGTTTGGCAAATATGTTGCTTATTACTTATTACGCTGATTCACATTTAAATAATATTCTCACCAAATTCCATGCCTGGACTTGTTATGCTTTGCAAGATGATTTTTTTTTGGCACCAATTCCACGAATTGACAAATAAAATTCGACTGCATGGCATGACATTCTAAATTTCCAGAACATTTTTTTCGCGATTCTTCGCGCAAAGTATTCTCGCATTTAAAGTGGCAGTTTGATGTGCAACCTGATCCCATTTTCCCGAATGTGATTGTATTTAATCCGCAGTATCATTTAAATTTGCTGAGCTTTTAAAAAAAGTAAGTTGATTAAAACATTGAAATAATTTTTTTAAGTATTTGAAAACGTTATCATTTTTATGAATTACATTGTTGTTTTAGTAGAACGATAGAACAATCCTCTTTCCTAATTAAGAATCAACATGCGATCAGGAGAAGTTAGTCAACAAACACTCAATTCCGTAGATCTTGAATTACTACATTCATCAGGCTTCCAATAGTCATCAGAATTCACTCCACTAAAATTTTGCTGATGAAGGACCCAATAAGTCATCAGACTCTTTAATAATATATTATAATATGAACAAACAATATGTAAAGAATAAGAATTAACAAGCCAATTTTTGGAGGCTTTAGAATTTGGTATTAAATAAAAATTTTGGTTATGTCTGACATACTCGTATGTTTAGACTTACCAGACTGCATTGTACACCATAATGCTCATCTACTAATAATGTGCTTCTACATATTCTCATGTTTAACGTTTTCACGGTATAATTCTTTTTATATTTATACACAGCGTTCATCCGTCCCCACTTAGAACACTGCACACCGATCTGGACTCCTTTTTACCAAGCTCACATTGAAAGAATCAAAAAAAAAAAAAAATTAAACACATAAATTATAAACAAAACTTAAACTTCTTAAATTACACTGAATCTATTAATTACCATAACTTCAACTCCCTTCATACACGACGTTTAATTTTTGACCAAATCTTATTATTTAAAATTCTTAATAATGGCCTGGACTCGCCAGAACTAACCAACTTAATAAATATTCATATTCCGACAAGATCAACACGGCAATCCCATTTGTTTCATTTGCCTACATATCAAACTAACTTTAGAAAAAATCACCAATTCCCCGTGTATGTGCACAATATAACACAAAATTTCAAAATATAGACATATTTAACAATACACTTCATAAATATCGATTAGAAGTAACACGTACGATCGAAAATTAATACAAGAGTGTGGAATGTATTCGGAGCATCTCCTATCCTCATCCTATATTCCTCTTCCTCTCCTCCTCACCCAAAACTAATTTTAATTTGTAATAAAACTCCATCTCCAATCAACTTTAACATAGGAGACTTTTTGGTTTGACTTCATTTAACAATGTATATATTTATCTTTATAAGCTCAATGTCTCTTACCAATAAGTAAATAAATATTTTCCATTTTATCACTGCAATAGGCAAACCGCAATGACGGTAAAATCAACGGACAAACGCAATTTAAATGATAATATCGATATTTCTCCGTGGATAAAAGAAGTAAGTCTGACTTACGACCGTAGATAAAACAAAAATTTCCGAAGAAAAGGGCAGTAACTCAACTTACTTCTTTAGTACATGGAAAACTAATGACTTCGTGACTTACGACTATTTTGAAATGGTTTTTTCTCGTGGTGTATTAATGTTAGAGTACAGAAAGTCTTCGTGGAAGGTAGATAATTATTTATGAAACCCGAAAATGTAACTAACTCAAAAACACCAAATAGTGAGTTACTGCAGTCTTCCTTGGAGCAGTCGATATGTAAATACATTAAATATCTGTTAAAAGGTTTTTAGAGGGTACTGACAAAACCTCTTAGATTGTTTCCAAATTAGGCCCTTTTTATTATTGTTTGTTGAAATACAACTGTGAAAATTATCATGATTTATTTTTGGGATATTATGCCTACCTCCTTTCGCCAAGATTTCGGACAGCGATATTGCTCCTATCATCAATTTTTTCTATTTCCAAAATCGAATTTGACTACTTAATAATTTTTATGTTTTCTGTTTACGGCAGCTAAATGCCCGCCTGACCAACAATGTTCGCCAGCTGGCGACACCGGCCACAGGAGGCTCTGCTCCCCCGCCCCCTCCCCCTCCCCACGAGGAGCCGCCCAGGAAAAGCGGGGGATTCGGAGGCAAGTTGTTCCTTGCGACACTGGGAGCCACTGCCTTAACGGGGGCTACTCTTGCCTATGCAAAGTTAGTATTTGATGTGTGTATTATTTTTTATTGAATTTTAATAATGCACATCAAAGTTATAGAAGTTGAAGAAATGTTAAGGTTGGCTTGTTTCAAACTATTGTCACATTAAGGCTCCGTCAAACAGGAGGCGTAAATACGAGCGTCAAGGCGTTAAAACGTCCCGGACGTATAACACTACGTTGTGTTGTACTGAACATGTCTAAACCGGTCAAACAGAGCGAGCGTGTAGCAATACGCGAAGCTATGCCGCCGCGGCAGAACGCCACGTTGTATTTTTGTTACAAAATTTCCTTTGACACCGGGAGTTCTTGCTTGACTGCGGTAAAAATGGTTGCTGAAAAGTTAATTGAATGTATCCGAAAACATGCTTGTTTGTATGACACGAGGAACAGTGCATTTGTGGTGCAT
Organism: Limnephilus auricula; assembly: GCA_951813805.1. NCBI lineage: Eukaryota > Metazoa > Arthropoda > Insecta > Trichoptera > Limnephilidae > Limnephilus > Limnephilus auricula. The sequence continues at coordinate 9,096,354 of OX638409.1, read as the reverse complement.
TTGCTTATTTGGTGTTGCAGAAGGGAATGCAATTCTTCAAAGCACTCTCGTGACATACGTAAGTATTGAAAGAAGAGATCTTCATTTGATGAAAGCTCCCGGAATAAACGATGACATCGTGGTGAAGACCGACTGACAGTGACTGGCACCGAACGCTCTGGCTTCCACGTCGATGCCGTTCAAATTGAAAGTAAGCGACATTACTCTGTCGCCTTGACGCGTAGTAAGTACGTCTTCTGTTTGACAGAGCCTTTATTTGATGACTGTCAAATCAAATGATTTTCATCGACATTTCTGTCATTTTCCGGCAAGTGTCCGTCAATATGTTAACTGATGGGGGAAGGTACAGAGTATGGACTGCCACAAAACTCTGTCACGGCACACACTTCCCGCACTTTTATACATTGTCTCTTACATATACTAATGTTATTCTGCTTATCAATATGACCTTACTCAAGTGTTTGATTTTTTTAACATACAATGTTATCTTTGGGATGCTGAGTGGAGGTTTTTTTTTAGGAGGATGTTGTAGGAGCCACCTCTGGGCTAGAGCCCTAAAATACTTGATAAACCTACTTGATTCTGTGCAAAAGAGGGCGGTCCGTCTGATTGACAATCCATTGTTAACAGACCGATTGCCATATCTAATACACAGATACAATGTAAGCATGCTGAGTTTTGTCTATAGGTACAAGCGTGGAACACCCGTTCACAGTTGATGTTGGCTTCATGAGAACAGGTCGTTTCTTCAACTTGTTTTTTGTATAAGTAAATGTGGAACGAGCTACCGGCATCTGTTTTTCCTCTTCAAAATCTGCATTAATAAATCCCATTCTTCAGCCCCTACCCTAACCCGCCTCACAACGCTCCCAATCATGTGACGAAATAGTTCCCCGGTGTTTACTGAGTTCACATGACTGCAGTTAAAAAAAATCCACATATTTTGACGAGTTATAAATAACTAGGGATGCAAATATATCGTGGATATATAATGCATCCGGTACCCATATATCATGGGTTTCCCGATTTATCGGAATCGGCGATATCAATTTGTCAATTCACCGATATATTTTGAATTTCTCAAAATGCAGCACAATTTATTTATGCTCAGGGAATCCCCGCATTTTATAATTTCATAATTAAATTATAATAAATTCATAATGTCTGCTAGTTGCTTGTTGTCAGTTTTTGCTATCGGTGCATAATAAATCAAATAATTAATTTCTTCCACAACATTTTACATCTTTTGAAATCTTCACTATTTGCATCGGTATCGATATAGTCAATACTTTTTTTATAATTATCGGTATCGGCAGAAGTACGTAACGATGCATCCCTAAAAATAACATCAAGATCGAAAAAAAATTGTAGTGGCACTGTTCAATGTGTATTTCCAGGAGTGACAATGACTTCCGCAAGATCCTCAAGGAATACGTACCATGGACCGACGATGCCATCGCCCTGATGTACTCGGAGAGGGAGATGACCGGCTCCTGGGTGGTGTCGCAGGTCAAGGGGCTGGCAGCCTCCGCCTCGGAGATGATCTTCAGCAATGACAAACCCTCGGCACAACCCGCTTCACAGGAAAGCAAGAAGTTTGACCTCTTGGCTCCGATCGGTGAGGAGTTTGAAATTGATTTTTTATTTTTTTTATTTTTTTATTGCCGTAGCATCCAAAGCAAAAGCACTTGTCAAAATAAACCTAACCTACACCTTTCTGTCATTTTTCAGCTTAAGAATGCCTAATATTTTTAGAATTTTACAATCTCCGTGGTTTCAACCTGAGCGGTTAAGATCCTTGGCTATGTATCCAGAAGTCGCGGGTTTGAATCTGGGCATGCACAAATAATATTTTTTTAAATTTGTGTAGTTTCACATTTAATTGATTTAAATAATTTGAAGATTGATGTGTTGATTAATTGAAAGACCGCCACTACTATACTTAATTGAAAGACCGCTACACACAATCAAAAGTTTCAAAGGACATTTTAAAAGTTCACAGAGTTAAGAGCCAGTCCCGGGGAGGAAGGTTCAATCCTCAGTCAAACCAAAAACAAAAGAATTCCTTGAAATTGGCTACTGCCGGCCCAAGAGATGGAGCAACTGGATAAAATTGAAAATAGATGTACAGGGTCTTCCAATAGGGACTTCTGAACTTTGACAGTTGATAGCGGCCATATTGTTGAAGCTATATCTGTCAAATTGGCTGTCATTTATTCAGTCTGTTTTGTCAAATCCCCATGGATGGATATAGCGTGCAAATGATAAAATTGATTTATCCAAATGGGTGTTCCGTTCGAGCAATGTTCCGTTTGCCTCTTAGCTTTTTTTCTTTGTTTTTTTATAAAAAATATTAAAAGAATTGCAAAACCTTGACTGGATGAACTGTTTGGCGGTTTTCTTTTATAGAATTATTTAAAATATACGGGAGCTTCTATTTCAATCTTTTAAATGCAAATACAAAGCTTGGATTTATCTCTTTCTAACACTGCATAAATAATATATCTTACCGTAAAACGAAAGGAAATAGAACGACTTTTATGCCTCCATCTCAATTGGTTCCGGAAAGGAAACAAATCGACTCTAATCCTATCGATGTAATTCAATTCAATTCTTTATTTAACATTACAATTTTTTTAAATATCAATTCATTAATAATGATACAAAAAAAATATTTTAAAGGAAAACAATAAGTGTAATACTAATAAACTCGCTCTTAGTGCTACACAACTGACAAACAACCATTTATGTGTTGTAAATGGCCGTCGTAATCAGCTATGCAAAATCCAAAACACGCCCATCAGCAAGAGGTTGAATATACACAAGTAGATTTTATTCTAGTAGCAACAAAGCTTGCCGTCTGAATTGTGCTTCGTTGATGTTAAGAGTGTTTTACCAGAGAATACCGGAAATTAGTCATTTTTAAATCAAATTCTAGATGTATTGACTCTTTTTTACAAAAAAAAACATAAATTGATTTTGAAAGATTGTTATTTTATCTAGTACATGCAGTTTTAAAATTTTGAAAAACTAAGTTATTTATAATATACTAAGGTTTGCGTTGGCAGATTTGTTCAATTTTCAAACGATAGATTCCATTAAACAACACAAATTTCCAATCATATAATCATACAACAAAGTAAATTGTATAATCTAGTCAACACAGTTTACAAGATTTAAATTTTAGACAAATTAAAATCATTAAAAAATAAATCCTAGAACGTGTTTTGTGACAAAAATACCTCAGTTTTTCTATTTATTTAAGGTCTTACAAACTAAAATATTTCAGATTTTTTTTACACACTTATTTTGTTTAGACATTATTGAAAAATTATAAATTATTTTGATAAAAAATTAATTTATGAAGTATATAATTTTCATTCATTTACCATCTCCCGTTTGATCATTTTTATGGCAGTTCGAGACATAAATTCTCGCAACTCATTAGCCGCTGAGATGCGGCCGTGATAGGTCCTGTGTTCGCGTGGCTCTTAATAACAAAATTTTGCATTAAATTTAAAACTAATACCGTTTAGCTTCATGGTCGAAAAAACATCCGCACGCAGCTCTGTTAACAAAAAGGATATAATATATCAATATTTGAAGTGATTCTATTTAACGACACGATAGCTTTCCACACTGGCATGATAATTGGCAAGTTAGTCCTGGAAGCTGGCAGATAAAACAATCTATCTTTTTGTTGTTTGTAATGTATACTAAATGGAACCAATCGACTTTAGGGGTGAATAATCATGGCATAAATGACTTCCTTATCCTTTAATTTCTTTTATTTGACCCAACACCCAATATCCAACAACGTAACTTCATTTATTGCACCTTTCGATGTAAATAATTTCACCTATTCAAAAGCTAATTTAGGAGCTTGGAATAATTTGCTTCATCCACATTTGTACATCTTCTGTCTCGACTAACGCATAATCCCTTCTAACTCTGCAGCGCCACCAAAAATTAAGGAAATTGCTTTCGAGGAGAAACCAGCAAGCAGCGAAGATAAAATAAAAGTGGAGCCTGTTGAAAGTAAGTAAAAAAAATAAATTAAAATTTATATTTCAGGACGATTTGAAATTCATTTTTGCATTAAATGAATTTCATTTAATGCAAACAGAGACAGAGACACATACAAGATAAGTTTCAGAAATAGACAGATGGATGTATGAATTCATCCCTTCTACTGCCGTGCAAGGCAATGGGTTGAGAGAGTCCGGCTGGAGAGGTCAAAAGGTCTCCCTCGACCGGTCTCTTCCGATTCCGACCTAGACAAGATTCACCCCCATGAACCCGGTCACCCTTGCTAAGTCACCAAACGTAGTAACCACTTGGGGTGACCTATGGCAGAGGTGTTGGTTATGCAAAATATGGTTCCTGTGGCAGCAGTACCCACCCATACCGCATCTCAATTTAAAATAATTGTTCAAATTGAGCACATATTGGTTGAGATACGAATTATTTGTGCATCATAAGGTGTGCTTTGGAAATACCTTTCTAAATAAGGCTGAAATACCTTTGAAATACCTTTCTAAATATGGCTGCTTAAAACGCATATTGCATTCATGTACATAACATGATATATATAAGAAAAACTGTATGAAGGTTTTTTCTAGAAATCTAAATTGCCATTTATATGTTTATTTGTCATAATTTTCTTAACCTCTTGAATGTCAGGTGATATTTGCCCACATGAATATTACCATAGAAAATGAATTACAAAGAATTCCGAGAAGCTAGATTACTGAAATTAAAAGCAACGTCTGGAATGATATTGGAGCAAACGATTCTGACCTTGTCCTTGTACAGTTTCTTTATACGTAAGGGGTAAAATTTAAGCATTTAACCTCTCATCTGTCGCCGGCGAACGAGCGACAAATGAGGGGTTAAGGGGGGAGTCTGGTCCAGCCGAGTGCTTTTTCAATTGTGTTTTTTTTAGATATAATGTATTTTCGTTCACGAAATTTTTTTACATATAAAGGTAAATTTGAAAAAGGAAAAACACTGTATTAAAAATTTGACTTGAATATCATAAATAAAGATAGCGGCCGCAAGTGGAGGGTGAAACATGAAATTCAAATAAAATCATTATAGCATGAATGTCGCATGCGCATGAACCTCAGTTTGCAAAACAAAAAATGTTTGCAGAAATGGCGGAAATAAAATGAAAACTGATGAAAAAAATTGGCCTTAATTTTGCAATAACTTTTTTCTGAAAATAATAATTTTTCATAATTCGATAAAATATATTTTTTTAAATTTATACTTTGAATGAAGTGAATCGGATGAGTTACAATTTCAACTAACTTGAAAAAGGTAGTTTTGAGAAAAACACGTGTGAAGTTTTCGCTTGTAACCGGATCGCTCCGTTCTTCATCTTCCTGCTTCGCTTGCCCCGTTCCTTGCTATATTTTAAGGTCGAATTTGATGCCATAACTTTGGGAATGTATTCTCCACATGTATAGGAAGATTTTTAGATAACAAAAAAGTCGATTTTTTGGATTGGCTAGACCATTCTCCCCTTAAATGATCTAATCCTTATTCGTTTGATGTCCAGATAAAACCTGTGAACCTAAGTCCCCACAACTTGCACCCCCGTCCGAGCCCCCGGGAATATCGGAACCCAACGAGTATGTCAAGATCCTCGATGCGGCGTCTGCCGAAGCCGGTTCTGCCTACACACACGCCATCGATGTCCTCAACGAATACGTGGCCAAAGTTAACGCTGTGAGTATACATTATTAATTTATTATATTTATAAGGAGATTAACTAAAGTCAGACCAGGAGACTTAAGACTTTTGTGTTAAGTCAGCGTTACGAGACAATTAAGACAAAAGGCGTTTTGTCGGAAGGCATCCATATTGACCGTCAAATTTCTGTGATTTTCTATGGCTTTCAATGGCTTGTCTATGACCGTTGCGTATTGATGTCAGTTGGTGTGGATTAATTACCTACCTGTAAAAACGAATTACTATTTATCAGTAAATACAACTATTTACATTACATTATAAGCCCTATTAACGTTCATAAATGACTATCCATTTGTCTTATTATTTTGATGATTGTTCGCAATGTAAGACTGTTAATGTTCCTAAAATTGTTGCAAGTATGAATGGTAAGATCAAGTAAACCAAGTATGAATGTGAATGTGGTAAGGAGTGGATGCCTGGACCGAGTCTTTTGGTGGTTTGTCCTCTCTGCCTATCCCTGCGTAAAACGGCGTGATGGTTAGTTTGCGATTGTTTTCTGTTTACCAGATAATGAATCTTTTTATTCATATACATTACATGATAATATCGTTACAAGTTATCCCAGAATAGCTAACTTTAGCAAAAAAAAAAAACTCCAATTCGGCACACAAAAAAAAAAAAAAAATTTATATGAATATGAATTGATTTTATTGTTTCTACACAAACCTGAATATACACCCTACATGAAAACCAATAATTCAAAGGTGTTTTTGAAGAATTAATGACATTGATACTAATTTGACAGCTGGTAAAGCGGGAAAAAGCGTGATTTCCGAATGTTACAGATAATTACTTTAAAAAATATTCAGAGTAGCTAGATTAATCAAATCAACTGTTATGTCAAGAAAGATATTGGCGCAAGCGATTCTGACTTACCTACCTATACAGTTTCTCTATTCGGTTAAAATTGCAATTTAAAAAAAAAAGCAAAAATCTTTGTCGCGCCCGCCGGTGGACTTACGACAAACAAGAGGTTAAGGATGTCCAGGCTATCTGGATGTTAACCCACGAGACCATTGTAAGATTCTATAGGTCCTGAAGACTGTGATGGGAATGAGTTGTAGAAAAAATGCCAGATGATAAGATGCTGAAAATTTTGACTGCGGGCGCCCCAGTAAAAGCGACCCATAGGCAGACCAAGGAAGATGTGAGGATTGAAGCACGACTGGAAGGTCACGACTGGAGGTGAATGGCGAGGGACTCTGGCCAACGGACAATGTCTGAGGAGAAGGCCAAATCCCGCCCTGGGATGTAGCGCCGAGATGATGAAAAGAATGGACTGCAAGCTCAAAAAAAACACTTGAGTTCTGATTATAATTTTTTCTGTTTTTCATTTCTATTCAGGTAATGGAGAGCTGCGCTGAAGGTGGAACCGGAAAAGGTCCCTGGGATGAGCTGAGACGGGCCAACAAGAGGAAAATTGACGCAGAATGCAGAGTAAAGGCCGCCATTAAAAAACTGGGTAAGAACCAGTAAATCAATTAATAATTAATTTAAATCAAAAAACCTAACCTGACTTCGCACTATGGCAATTAGGTATACAGTAGATTCCGCTTAATCGGGACTCATCAGGACCCAAACACTTTGTCCCAAATAAGCTGCTGCAAGTAATTTAAGGAAAGTTTTTCAATATATTATTTTTAAATTTTGATAGTTGCATAAGTATTGCTTTACTGTGGCGATATCAAATATTAGGTCATTACATATGAAATTGGTATTTTGCCGTACTGGCAACTTTGATCTCAAATATCTTCTCTTTGGTTAGGAATTCCAAATTTAAATTTATACAGCTATTTACTCATGTGTTTGTGTTTCGAAAATTATAATTCATTTGTTTTTTCACAAGTAACTTTTTTGGAGTCAATTTTCGCTTGGGGCATGGTTTTGCTGGTTCGGCAGGGTTCAGCCATTGCGATGAGCGTTTCCGATTATCGTACAGGATGCACTTTTCATCACAGGTAATGATTCGATTTAAAATCCCTTCATCAGTTTGCCGTTTGAGTAATGCAACGCAGCAGTCAACGCGCATTTGTTGATTTGTTTCACTCAATTCGTGAGGTACCCACCTTTCAAGCTTTTTCACCTTCCCAATTTGCTTCAAGTGGATTAAAACAGTTTTATCACTAACACCGCAGCCTGCAGCTAACTCGGACGTATTTTGCGATGGATCCGCTTCCACAACAGCCTTCAATTCTTCATTATCAACTTTGGTCTCCTGCCGTCCACGGGGCTTGTTCTGCAGGTCGAAATTTCCAGAACAAAAATGTTGGAACCAAAAACGCACTGTGTTTTCTTTTGCGGCACCGTCGCCATACAGACCATTAATCCTTCGAGCCGTTTCTGCAGCACTGGTGCCACGGTGGAACTCGTACTCGTAAATAACGCAATTTTTCCATTTGTATTGTATTTTCCATTTTGTAAACTAAGTGATGCAAAGAAAAAAAACAATTAAGGAAAAACAAATGAATTATAATTTTCGAAACACAAATACATAAGTAAATAGCTGTATAAATTTTGCAATTTGCAATTCCTAACCAAAGAGAAGATATTTGAGATCAAAGTTGCCAGTATGGCAAAACACCAATTTCATATGTAATGACCTAATACGTGGCTAAAAAATGGATAAATGGTTTTATATTAAGTATGACTAATTTTATTTTTCGTTTGTTAGATTCCTGCTCCGGAATCAAGGCAGAACGTGCCCGAGCTGATCTGTCTTCCCAGAGACAGGAATACGAGAAGATTAAGGCGGCAGCTGATGTGGCTTCGAGGTACTGGCCTCAGGTTGAGGAAGCCAGGAGACATTTTATCGATGAACTTGAGGTATGTATTTCACAACATATTCAATCTTCTTCACTGACCTTGGAAGAGATAGACATGCCCTAATGCAAATTCTGGGTATATATCTTCATCAGGGCCTACTGTATGGAGCATTAAACAACAAAAAAATTACGATAAGTAATTTAATGGGGAATCATCGTATAATTTTTTTGCATCCAGTGGTGTTCCGCAAGGTTCCCACATTGGACCTGTATTATTTATCTTTTTTGTGAACGACCTTTGTAATATTTTTAAAGACATCGACGTACTTATGTTCGCAGATGACTTAAAACTTTTTAAAGTAATCCGAAGCCCGAACGACTGTTATATTCTCTCGGCAAACTTGTTAAAATTAGTTGAGGGGTGTAGTGATAACAAGCCATACCTTAATGTCAATCAATGCATAACTATGAGATTTTTTAAAATAAAAAATCCGATTTATTTCAATTACACAATGAACAACATCATTCTCGAAAATTAATAATAAATAAATAAATTTTACACTTACAATTAGTCACAACAAGAAAAAACTTAAGAGCGTAGAGACCGCCTTATCTATAATTTAGTTAACCTTGTGTATAATTTAGTTTTATTTCATGTTGGGCTTACAATTTCTTTCAGGCCCTTTTCCCCCGCGCAGACATCTCTACCGCCAAGCTGGACACCCGAGGAGGCGATACGGATGCCCTTCTCCTGGTGACGCTGCGAAGAGTTCTCCTCTACCAGCAGCTCCTGGCCAAGATGGATTGTGAGCTCACGCAGAAGGTGGACGATGCTCTCAGAGGTACCATATTATACTTCCTGCATATCCTGTTCACATTTTTATAATTACAGTGAAACCCTCTTAAGAAGTTCCAGCTTAAGAAGTTTAGTTTTTCGCTCCCTTGAAGACCAAATGGCCCAATTTATCCCATTATAAGATTTTCCCACCTAAGAAGTTTTTTTTTTCCGGTCCATTGGATAACTTCTTAAAAGGGTTTCACTGTATTATGCGATGTGTTTTATGCTCACGCACAGATACTGTTGCAAAAATATTTCTAAAGCATGATAGGAAACTACTGTTCTCTGTGACCCAGTAGGTTGATTATGTGTTCTGAGTTCATCATTTTCCATGTGTGTCCTTTTCATGTTTTTTAATTGGAGGGCATAAAACACGGACAGCCTCCTTGGTCAGGGAAAGCCTCTCGACTAGCGATCCGGAGGTCGCGGCTTTAAATCCCGGCTTGCACAAGTAAATTTTATTTGATTGATTTGTATTTTCACTAATTAATCTTTTAAAATAATATAAGGTATATTGGCAGCACGTTTCAGAGAGGAAGATACTTTCAGTATCGCCGTGGTGTAAGACGACCATTCAGAATTGAAACATTGCTTTAAATGGCTTTATCCGTGTTTGATGACTAGATCTGAATAGCCCAGTATTTTCCAACCTTCCTCAACCATATCTTCTTCCCTTCTGCACTCTCTTCAGCCTCACAACATACCCCGATTATTGTGGATGCCACTGGCTTCGGGACAGTTGGGAGCAGCATTATTCAGAATTCTATATGCCCCATTTGTGCATCATACACACACAGCTACTGTGACTGCACCAGAGGCCCTAGCACACTCGCTCTACAACGATCGATAGGATAACTATCGGTAAGTTCTCATCTTTCCCTAGGACAACTGCACATCGCTAACGTACAAACAACAGTTGATGTCGAATATGTTAAGGACACTTAGTCATTGTGAACTGTCACTTGTTCGTTGGCGATCTGTAGTCATGCTAGGGAACCGCGAAGTTACCGATAGTTATCCTACCGATCGTTATAGAGCGAGCGTGCTAGGGCCTCAGATGCGCTTTAGTGAGGTCCAAGTCTTCCAAGGAAGAGAGAACCAGAATATGTACATTGATAAGAGGATGATGATTAAATCATTGACCTTACTTGTGAAAAAATTGATGGGTAGTATTATAAAGTTCTATTTTTCTGTGATATTTCAGGATCAGACGAAGATGTTTTCAAAGCTAAAGTGGAAATTGAACTTGAAAGGGAGCGCCGGGAGTTAGCTCTGCTCTTCCAGAAAAAGGTTCGTTTTTACCATACAAAATCTTATCTATCCTAGATTTTATCCTGATCTATGTGGCTAAAACTTTTTGTGATCCACCAGCGGATATCTCTGAATGAATTGTTTCAAAACGCGTTGTTAGATGGGATTGATTACGTCAAGACAGCCGGCACAATCAAAAAAATCATTACTCTGATGTTGTTGAATAAATTGCTTATGGTATATGATGTACTATTTTTATCAATATACAGGGTGTTAAAGGATGTACTTGACTTACCTTAACCATACCTGAAATTATTTGGATTAAAAAAATGTTAATGAAATTTTTTTTCTTCAAAGTCAAACAAAACAAAATTTTTCCACATGTCATCATTGATTACTTAGCCGAGTAACTAACAAAACCCCTTACTCCGCTCCTAAATGTTCATTACCTATGGAACTTATGTTTTTTGTTGGAAAAAAAAACATCTAAAATATCACCGGAGACAAAAATTTTATTTACATTTTTTACTCCAAATAATTTCAGAAATCACTGCAAAGGTCAAGTAAGTACCTGTAAAAATACATTATCTTGTAACTTGGTACAATTTACAAAAACATCATTTTGCAACAAAAAAAAGAAGTTTTTATGAAAAGAGAATCAGCTGCCGGATGGCAAAAATTTACTACACCTACATTTGGTACACACAAGAGTTAATGAATATGGAAATTCATATTGTTCAGGAGATGATTTTATATTTTACATTATTTAATCATTTTATTTCCAGACGCAATTGGCAAAAGCGGAAGCCGACAGAGAGTTGGCTGCACAGCTCAAGAGACAGATGGAGATCTTCCAGCTTCAATTGCAAGAGGCTCTCGATCATCGTACTGAACAGGTTCGTCCGTTATTTATATTGCCTCTTCTGATTGCTGATTTATGGACTTCTTCTAACATTAAAATTCCAATATTTCATAACCTCCAAAGTGTAAGTAACCAACTTCTGCTAGTAACCCCAATGATATGTGGGTTTTACTGTAGATGTTTGACCAAAAAACAGAAATTATTAATAAAATTTTATACAGTGATACCCTCTTAAGAAGTTTAGTTTGTTCAGGAGGTTGATAAATTATTAATTATTATTATATATTAAGGTTGATAATTGATAAATTATTAGGGTGATAATTAATTGATTATATTTTTGTCAAACAAGCTTATATAATTATGTACTGAAAACTGTAAAGTTGAGTTGCGCCCTGAGAGAAGCTTTTTAAGTTGCCAACCAGTTTTAGTTTGGTTTCGGTTTCTCCATGAGCGAAGGGCCAGTTAGTAATTTTTCGTAGTGGGTATAAGTTAAGATTTTTGCAAATAATTGGTGAGTTATTTGCTGAATTGGTGTTGTCAGCTTCCATATGAAAAATGAAGTGTAACCTGGCCCCTAGCAAACTCGACCAATAACGATTGATATGATAACTTTCGGCAACTTCTCATCGTTCCCAAGCATGACTGCAAATCGCTAACGAATTTCACAATGACTAAGGACCAGTTGTTTTGGAAAATTTCACGTTTGAATTTCCTTCAAATCGACATTCACCGAAAAATTGGGTTGTTTCAACCTCCGTCAGAAGAAATTTCAATGAAAATTTCATAGGACCAGTTGTTTTGGAATTCCCTTCAAATTTGAATTTCCTTCAAATCGTCATTCACTGAAAAATTGGGTTGTTTCAACTTCCGTCAGCAGTGAAAATACTATAGAAATGTGATGTGAATGTGATCAGCTGAGTCCGGACGGTTAGCGAAATAATGGGAGGCGCATGCGCAGACGTCAAAATTGTGATTCGGCGGGGAACACTTGAATAATTTTTTCAAATTTATCAAACGTTATTTGGAGTTGAAACAACCCATTTCGTATTTGAAATATAGGAAGACGTGATTACGTGTCAAATTTGAAATGAAAAAAGAATCTTTTCATTTTTGAAACATTTCCATGAAATTTTCCTTGAAATTTCTTCTGACAGAGGTTGAAACAACCCAATTTTTCGGTGAATGACGATTTGAAGGAAATTCAAACGTGAAATTTTCCGAAACAACTGGTCCTAAGTGTCCTTAACAAGTCATCTCTCATCCCAAATTATTAATGTTGATTTTCTTTTAATTAGGTGAAACGTGAAGAAAAGAAACAATGCAATGAGCAGCTGTCAGCGGAGAAGGCAGCCACAGGAGTGAGATTAGCCGCAGTCCTGGGTCGTCTGCAGGGTGTAGACGCTGCACTGAAAGGTGAATTATTATATCTTTGACATAACCATCGAATAGGCCACATTTACCACTTGTTCTTATGCTCAAAAGCTTGGATGTAGAACAACCTTTCTTCTCTTATACCGATAATTCCAACGTTCCTATGTTTGTGTTGTTTAAAGCCCTTCTTCCACAGGGATACGCAAGTATACGATACTCGTGTTGTCTACTCACATCGTAAACAACTTGTCGCACACAGTCTGTACACTTCGCTAATGGACTAATGAGACCCGCGTCACTGTCAATCATTGTTGAATTCTCCAAACGTCAAAACTAGAATGCTGTCATAACCTCACTCACAATCAAACAGTTAACAATGTTGATTATTTTTAATTGATGAACTAATGTTTAAGATAAGATTTTTTATGCATAGCACAAAGGGTAACAATTATTATAAGCAATAATTATTAGCCTGAAACACTCATCCATATTGAAAAAAAACCGGCAATCGAAGGGGTGCGGGTTCGAGTCCCGTCGGCGACATGTATCTTTTCTCGGGAGGTTTTTTCAATATGGATGAGTGTTTCAGGCTAATAATTATTGCTTATAATAATTGTTACCCTTTGAGTTAACAATGTAGCCGTTATTTTTATTTCTGTGGTGTATGTGAATATGTATGTAGTTTCAATGTCCCTCGACAGATGTCATTAAAGTATGTAGTTTCAATGTCTCTCAACAGATGTCGTTAGAATAGGCAGTTATTGTACAGTGAAACCCTCTTTAAGAAGTTTTCCAAGGGACCGGAAAAAAAAACTTCTTAGGTGAGAAAACATTTTAAGTTGGATAAATTGGGTGAAAAAACCAAACTTTGCAGGAAAACTTCTTAACAGGGAGCTTCGAGGGTTTCACTGTAGTTTTAAAATATCTCAACAGAAGTCAGTAGTACTGTCACTCGTTTGAGTCTAAGACCCGAACCATTATGAAGATATCTCAACCACAGGCGGGCACCTCACTCAGCAGCTGCCCGCACTTCAGATTAACACGGAGCATCCTTTAGATCGGACATTAAGTCCAGTTAGATATTCATTGTAAATACGATTCGATAATAAACAAGGCTCGTAATCTGGAAGAACAAAAGTATTATTGAAAACTCCCGATCATCAAAAATGTATTGCCAATCAGTGAAATTACCAGTACCTGTCATTCTTTGTTGACTGTTTTGTTCCTTGTTTTGACCTAAAGCACATGCATTGTTGCAAAATATCTGACACAAGTGACGCCGAAGACTAGAATTGCAACACCTCTCCCGGCTGGTAGCAGAAGACTGGCATCGCCGATGATTTTACAAAATGTCAGCAATGTGTGTCTGGGTACGAACTTCTGCGCAGATGTACGACAGTGGTCACCAAGATCAGATAAATATCCCTGTGGAAGAGGGGTGTAAGTCAACTCTAATTGCTCAACAAATAAACTCCCTTACCTATATTATGTTATTAATTATTTATAATCTCTCATATTCTTTTGTCATCTACCAAAATGTATTAATGACTAGTCTGTCTATTGTGGTTTTTTTAAGATTTGTTGCTTTGAGTGAGATTGAGATAATTTGAGTATTATATCAGTGTATTCAATACAAACAAAGCATTCCATTGTTATACAGTGAAACCCTCTTATGAAGTTATCCTACTTAAGAAGTTTGGTTTTTTCGGTCCCTTAAGACTGAATAGCCCAATTTATCCCACTTACAAAGTTTTCCCGCCTAAAAAGTTTTTTTTTTCGGTCCCTTAAAAAAATTCTTAAGAGGGTTTCACCGTATTTATAACGTTACCAAATTACTAAACCTAGCCTGCTAACAAATTTATAATACTTTAAAATGTTTACTAACAATATTTTCAAGCAGCTTTAGATGATGGCTTAAAAGGTAAATATAAAGTATATTATTATAACATAAATTACATATTTAACCACTCTAGTGATGGAAATTTCTATATTCTAGATTAATTAATATTATATCTTCAAATATTAACACACTTTACACTGACAAATATTTTTATACGATTATTGTACACCAATGTCTTCATAAGGGTCCTATTCGTATATGTATAAAACATATAATATAATAAAACGACCGGTCAGTGGTTGTGTGGGCATCGCGTTTGGGTCCCACCCAGGCGTTCCGTGTTCGATTCCTCGGCTGGCTAAGTCCTCCATCACAACACAAGCAACATCTTCTGCTTAGTGTGGTGGTAGTAGGAGATTTTCAAATGTTGTTGGGTTATTCGTAACCCGGGAATGTTTGTCTTTCTTTAAAAAAAAAAAAAAAATATATATATATATATATATATAAATATATAAGTGATATTAATATGTATGTATATGTGATACAAGATGGGGAAATCTTCTTATCTTTTGTGTGGAAGAATATTTTGTCAAAAGAAAGCTTACTATTTGGCACTGGAGGTGCGCAAATTGTTTTTTTTTTGTAATGATTTGTACCAAATCAAAGAAGATTTTTTTGTAATGCAAAAAATATGTATATAATTTTTACATATTAAAAAAAGTCATCAAATGGCCCAACACTGACTATATCTTCGGTTTATGAAGTCCAATTACAAAGTAGGTTATAATTTTGAACAATTCTTTTATATTTGGGGTATAGTGAGTACAATATAAAAAAATCATTCAAATACTTATTATTTAAAAGATGTATCGGTTTAAATCAAATTCCAACTTCTCGAACGGGTACCTCGTTTCCGCCCAATCAAAGTGTGTTAATACAGAAACAAATTAACTGTTACTGCAGTTTAAGGCCAATGAATCTGCCTAGATTTCACCATTTATCCCATATTTGAGGTTAGATAAATAAATTGTTGAATTTATAATTTAATTCATAAAAATCACCTACCTAAATTTGGGTAGCTATCACTCGTGTCTATTTATACATTACATATTATTTACAGAGCCCTTGAGGTGTTTTTTTTTTTACAAAAAACTTTTTATTTTTCTGTTGTCACAGAACCATATGAAAGGTTCAGAGAAAACAGGGTTTATCACAAAAAAATAATTCTTAAATTCCTTGTTTTAACTTGTACTCTGAGAATGTTACTTGTTCTTAACTAGGCCGCATATTTTCAATCCCCTGGGAGTACATACTTATACAAGAGCAGTTTTATTTCCGATCAGTCTGTTTTGCCCCTGAATCCTTCTTTTGAGTTATTTGATATTAAACATGTTAATTATTCCAGCTCGTTCCGATGCTGACAAGATGGCTCGCCAGGCGCAGCTGCTGTGGGCCGCCAGCGAGGCCCTGGAAGGTGTGCTCCGGGGTCGGGGGCCCAAGGCGGCCAGGGTCTCCGTGGCCACTGAGCTGGAGGCCATCGCCACGGCCGCAGGTTTGTCAAATACTTATCAGCATTAGCTAATTATATTGCCTATTTTCTTTCACAACTTACAAGTAAATAAGGTTCATTGGCCCTGCTCTATATTATCAGATGCATGTTTCAATCAATTACCAGTGTAATAAGTTCTGTTTTGCGTTCTCTTGAAAAGAGAAATTTTATATGTTCCAAATGTATAAGGTTTTCCCACGTAAGAAGTTTTTCTGGTTTCTAACTTAAGAGCGATTGACCAGCGGCTGAGAATAAAAGTTTAAAAATTCTTGCAACTGTACAGGGAGGTTCCAATGAGAAAGATCGATTTTCCCCAATCAAATTTTTTAAATTATATATTTAACCGTTTGAGTGCCAAAAAATGCATACAGTTTCTTGTAAAATGCCACCAAAAAAACATCATTTTTTATGAAACTATATATTTTTTTAAAACCCCATAAATTCTTTGAATTTTCATGAATTTTGATGATTTTTTCGGTGTTTTATTAAAGAATGTCGAAATATTTGAAATAAAACGCTTGTATAAATGAATACAGTATTTTATTTAGAAAAAAAGAAAGACAAAAATGAAAAACAAAAGAAAATCAACAACTGTGCTTTCCTGCACACGCCGTGTGGACACCCTTCTTACAATACGCACAAATAGTCGTTGATCTACGCAGCCCAGTAATACCCATTTCAAGTATGACCGCTATGAAAGCCTTCAATTCCAATACAGACACCGGTTTCCAAGCCTTTGCACGTGATTTGTTTCGTAAAGTGTCAGAAGAGTTTTCAAGAAATTGTTGGGCATATTTGTTGGTTTCATTTTTTATCGTTGTTAACAGAATGACATTAAAAAATAAATCAAAATATGATATAGGTTTGGAATCACGCGGAGGAGGATCCCGAAGTCCAGGCGTTTCGAAAAAATGAGAATTTTCGGTAGAAAAATTGGTTCCGGGAGGTACATTTGTAAATGAGTAATTTCTGGTGTTACTCTCCATTTCTTGGTCACGATCAGAAGAATTACTGGAAATTCGCATCCTGCGGTTGGGAAACACGGATATGACATCACTGACATCACTCTCACCAGAGCTACTCTTACTCGAACTTGAATTAGAGGAGTGGAAATCGTCGCTCCCGCTGTCAGACATTTCAGAGGACGCGCTCGACATTATGTTTTTTCAATTAACTAAAATAAAAAAAATAATAAATGAATCTGAAATTTAAACGGTTTACTACGATCTTACAACTATTAAGATAATATTAGAATAATATTTACCAACGCCGCAGCACCACACCCGACGTACGCACGAATCAGAGCACGACTGACGCAATCGACGAAAATCGACGATCGGCAATCTTCGTTAAAACACGAATCGACGAAAATCGACGATCGGCAATCAAACGGTTAATGTCGATTTATTTAATTAAAAACTTGCTTTAATGTTTACCTACATTCAAGTAAGCAATAAAAATGCTCAAAACGCACTATGATAAATTATTAAATATTATGTACTTCTTGTAAGTATTTTTTGATCATAAGTATTTATGATTTTTCTAAATGTCTAAACAAAATAAGTGTGTAAAAAAAAATCTGAAATATTTTAGTATGTAAGATCTTGAATAAATAGAAAAACTGAGGTATTTTCGTCACAAAAAAATTTTGGATTTATTTTTTAATGATTTTAATTTAACGTTTAGTAGATCATGTATTGGTTTATTTTGTTGTATTGAAATTTTTGAAATTTGTGTTTGATAGAATCTATCGTTTGAAAATTGAACAAATCTGCCAACGGTATTACCTTAGTATATTAATAACTCAGGTACGGGCCATACATCATTCCTATGTCTACCTACGTTAAATTATCGTGAAAACAAGCTTATGTGTCCAAGCGGTTAAAAATTAACTTAGTTTTAAAAATTTTAAAACTGCATGTACCAGATAAAATAACAATCTTTCAAAATCAATTTATGTTTTTTTGTAAAAAAAGTCAAGATGACTAGAATTTGATTTAAAAGGGACTACTTTTCGGTATTCTCTGGTAATACCCTCTTAACCTAAACTTTGTAAGAGAGTTTTACATACGTACATACATATTATTATAAGTAAATTTTTTTCTCTTCTCCAGCCGACACAGATGAGCTGGTGGCAGCTGTACTGCGAGGAGTTCCTGCTGCAGCAAGGGAACGAGGAGTGCTCAGTGAAATTTGCTTAAGGGAACGATTCATTAAGGTATATTCACATCTAAATCATTTGGTGTAAAAACGAAACATTTTAAAATCTAATTGTTTCCTCATTGCTGAGGATCGTATCCCCCACTCCAATTATATATTATATATGTGGACAAGGGTCCCCCATCCTCGCAGTTCTGCACTGTGTGGAGAGCCAAGGACACCGACTTTCCGGACAGAGGTGATATTTTATATCTGCATCAACGCATCGGTGGTCTTCCACTGCTTTTCCTTCATTCCCTTTTTCCAGTGACCATGAGTTTCTCCAGGGTCGATTCTTCTGTTTGGTGTTCGATCTATCTTACGACGCAGACAGTTGTTAGCCTATTCTGGATGCCCAGCTCTTCCTCATGGATATGTCAGTTCGCCAGGCTGTTCATTTGAGCATTTTTCGCAAGTGTCCATGGTTCCATGTTTGGAAGTATGAAAAAAATTTGCTCCCGGACTTAGCAATAGTGCCAACAAATCGTTCTTAAAAACTTCAATCTCTAATTTATTTATTTTTTAATTGAATAGGTTGAAAAAGTGTGCCGCTCCCTCTCCCTGGTGCCGGAGTGCGGCGCTCGTCTCCACATCTTCGTCCTGTCCTGGCTGCAGGGCCTCCTGCTGGCCAGACCCCCCCCGCCGCCCCGCGGGGAACTCAAGGACGAGCCCACCGACTTCTCCAAGCTGGACAACTATGACATCTTGGAAAGGGCAAGGTAGTTATCCATCGCTGAACACCGACACTGCCAATTTTGCTTTGTTATCGATACGGTCATGGTCTCATCAAGACTGGACATTACCATCACAGGCTCCATTGAAATGCTTGGAGTATTTATCTCAGACCGGCTCGAGTATCAGGACTCCCGAATAATTCTGGCTTCCAAGAAACTGGGTGTCTTGTACAGGGCTAGCAGATTCTTAAACAGTGAACCTGTATCTCAAGTATGTCCAACCATCGAATTTGGGAGCTACCTCCAGGCTGGTGTCCCAAAATACCTGATAAATTTACTTGATTTTCGGTTGAAACAGTCTTGCGGCGCGCTTTTTGATGAACTGTTAGCAAACGCGGCATCCACCTAGCGCACGACTTTTCCATACCCATATGCTTATGTAAAATATTGCGCACACAATCAGTTGACATTGTAACACTTTCCTATCTTATTCACTTTTAATCTGCAATCTTCTAACATGATTTTATGAATTTTTTCAATCATTTTGGGAGTTGTCACTGCAATGTGGCATCCGGAGCGTGGTTCGTCATCAATGCTCCTGCGATTTCTTAAATTCAGAAACCCCCTAATTTATCTTTGAATTTGATAGAGAAGAGTCTTTTAAGTGTTGAATCCATTTCTTATTTGATTTTTAATGGCCTTAAACCTTCCAAATAGAAGTATTTTATAATCTTCGAAAGGATATCAAACTAATACTAACCTGAAATTTGGTATCCAAGCTAGTGAGAAATAGTATTATAGAATTCCAGTTCATAAATAGACCTGCTGGCCCCAACTATATGTCGGGCCGGAAACTTCTCGCCCCACCCTCATAAATATGTATATTACTAATGTTACTCTATTATCCTCGGCAGGTACTGCGTAGAGCGCTCCCAATGGGGTCAGGCCTTGCGCTACATGCAGCTGCTCAAGGGGGCCCCAGCAACCGTTGCCAGGGACTGGGCCAACGAAATGGCCCTTCATCTTGAGGCTAGACAGGCTGCCAGTGCGCTACTTGCACACGCATCTGCGTCTGGGCTGTTGCATCTTTAGAGCTCCACACTTTTTAGAAATGTACCATCTTTAGGGCTTCAACATACTTAACATACTTAATGTTTCATCTTTAGAGCTCCAGCGTTTTTAGAAACCTTTCATCTTTAGAGCTCTAACATACTTAGAAATGTACCATCTTTAGAGCTCCACTGTTTTTAGAAACGTACCTTCTTTACCATCTCCAACATACTTAGAAACCTACGATCTTTAGGGCTCCAACATACATAGAAATATACCATCTTTGGAGCTCCAACATCTTCAGAAAGATAACATCTTCAGAAAAAGTCATTCTTTATGGTTCCTACATCCTTATGCTTTTAGACAAATGTAACATCTTTGAGGCTCCAATGTCTAGAAATGTTTCATCTTTAGAGCTCTAAATCTTTCAGACATTCTCAGTAATGTTCTATCTGGCTTCAATGTCCTTGGAAACAGAATTATTCCATCTTTAGAGCTCTAACCTTCATCTTTAAAAATTTATTATCTTTTGCACTCCAACTTCCTTAGAAACATTACATCTTCAGAACCTAATGAATTTGAAAACAACATTGAATTCAATGATTGTAAATTGCAATGATCTTTTGATTGTAAGTTACAATGATTGTATGATTCGATTATTGTTAATTACTATGACCTTATCATTCTAGTGTGAGTTAAAGTGATTGTATTATTCAATGATTGTATATTACAATTATTGTAAGTTTTGATGTTTGGGGGATACATTGATTGTGTGTTTCTATGACTGGAAGATAAAATGAGCACCTATTTCGGTGACTTGACAACACTAAATTATTGTATGATTTGATGATTGTAAGTATTACACTATTTGACAAGAAAAAAAAGGAATATGCAACATGAAAAACTATAAAATATATTGCTAGCAATATTACACGCAAAGACTTACATACTTACAAATGTATATTATGATCTGAAGATCATTTAGCAACGATTTATAATAATTAATTTATTGAATGGCTGATTGCATAGACAATTTTTATAATTTGTTTTTTCCCGAAAACTTCTTTTACATTTGGATATTTTTACTACAATAATGAAATTAAGTGTGAGTTTTTTTTATTGATAAAATCCCTGGGTATTTTGAAAAGGTCCATTTTCAAATGCACAAATTAAAAATTAATTCATTAAAAAATATTTAGTTCCTTATTATTTTTTGTTTATATTATAATTTATTAGGTAAAAAGCCTAGTCAAAACTTTCACATAACCATCTTTGCGTAGACGTTTCTAACACCTCTATAAACTATCTGTATTTATATGTTAAATATATATATATAAAATTTAGAACATCATTGTTAAAATAGAATCCTTGTTATGTAAAGAATGATATTTACAATAATCTTTCACCACAACAACAAAAAACTAGTGAAATATATATATATATATTTTTTTTAAAAGCTTTTATTGTTATTATATATGATTTTTTGTGCTAGCCAAACCTGGCAAGTTTAATTAGAATTTTATTTCAAACACAGATAAAGTTGCTAACATTAAACGTAAAATTTTGTATTTTTAAGCTTTTGTGGTGTTCAAAATTCTTTATTTTACGATTGTTCCATCGTTCTATTATGTATATTATGTTCTATTTTTATTTTCTGTTCAAAATTATTATCCTCACATCTAAGCAATGGAATACTTAGAACGTAGCGCACACAATTTTCGTTTGTAAAATGACATGGGCGTGGATGAAATGTGATTATAACATTCTGAATTTTGTTTAAATTAAATGTAAATAAATTAGACTGTTTTATTTTTTAAATGACTTTCTTCATTCTTAATTTCTCTTTTGTATAACCATATGAGCGACAGCTACCCAACTTTGGAAAGCACCGCTAATGCCCCGGAGCGATAGCTACCCAAAGTTAGGTAGCACTGTTAACGCCTTTGAGTGACAGCTACCCAAATTTCGATAGCACTGTTACGCACCTTTGAACGATAGCAATCCAAATTTGGGTAGCAGTGTTACGCACCTTTGAACGATAGCTACCCAAATTGGGGTAGCACTGTTACGCACCTTTGAACGATAGCTACCCAAATTTGGGTAGCACTGTTACTCACCTTTGAACGATAGCTACCCAAATTTGGGTAGCACTGTTACTCACCTTTGAACGATAGCTACCCAAATTTGGGTAGCACTGTTATGCACCTTTGAACGATAACTACCCAAATTTGGGTAGCACTGTTACGCACCTTTGAACGATAGCAATCCAATTTTGGGTAGCACTGTTACGCACCCTTGAACGATAGCTACCCAAATTTAGGTAGTACTTTTACGCACCTTTGAACGATAGCTATCCAAATTTAGGTATCACTGTTAACGTCTTTGAACGATAGCTACCCAAATTTGGGTAACACTGTTAACGTGAAAATCATTGCACAGCCGATTTGCCGGCATCTGTGTTTCCTCCCTCCTACAACATGGGTCTCTTCAAGACCCATGTTCACTCCTTCCTCTCCTCAAAAAGACCCAGATGACATAGGCCCTGAGGGAAATTATTTTCCTCGGGGCCTCCTGTATGGAGCTAATGCTCCCTAAATTTGGGTAGCTGATAGATAGGTGATTATTATGAATTTATTTTGAAATTCCCGCAATTGGCTAATAAGTTTACTCGCTAGCTTGATTAAGCTTCTATCAAATACCAAAAGATGTCTAATGTTCTTCTTGTGGAATATTCTAGATAGTGTTTTGTATTGAGTAGTCTGCGTGTAGTAGCCATTTTAAATGGTTTTTCCCAACAGCCCTTGTCTGGAGCCGGTGAGACTATGGCATCCCCAATTGGGGTATGTTTCGAGGCTGAAGGTAGTGAGGAGGGGAAGGAGATGGGGTAGAGCACGGTGGAGAAATACCTGGCTATTCAGATCTGGCCACCAAACTCGGCTAAAATTATTTCAAGGAACGTTTCAATTCTGAATGGTGGTCTTACACCAGGGCGATACTGAGAGAATCTTCCACTCTGGAACATGCAACAAATATACTATACGTTTTAAAAAAATTTATTGTGAAATAACACAAATTAATCAAATAGAATTTATTTGGGCATGCCGAGATTTGAGCCTGCAACCTTTGGATTGCTATTCGAGAGCCTTACCCCTCGACCATGGAGACTGTCAGCCTGGCTGTTAAGATGTAGTTACTAAACACAGCTAAAGCATGTTAAAATGAATAATAGGTTGAGAGAAGTAAAACAATTCATGTAACATTTAAAATAAATAAAATAATTTATTAAATTATATTCTCAACTATACAATAATTCTATCAATTCATTATGGAAAGAATTTTGCATCAATCATGGAATGCAAAGATATAAAAAGCATTGAAATCATAAAGGCAACAAAAAATAACAAGAACACAGAACGAAAATAAATAATTATAACAAAAAATAACAAGAACACAGAACAAAAATAAATAATTATAACAAAAAAAAACAGAACAAGGTGACATCTAACATTCAAATGAAAAAGTTTATCTACAAAGGTATTTAGATTAAGTAAGCGCGCTAATAAAGTTAAATTATAAATAGGTAGGTACTTAATAAGAAATTTTTTGGTCTGTCTCGATTTGATGTTATGAAGTTTTGTACAGTTTTTATTTGGTTTAGCAATAACATTACAAACTCGTGTCATTGGTTTGGGTATATTATTTATCAATGAAAATACACCCCGAGAAGAAAAGGTAGGTAGCTTTTCTGCTCTTTCAAAACAAAACAAAAACGCTGCTAACAAAAAAGAAGATACGAACTTAAAAAAACACATTTAGCAAGAATATCGAAGTCGTGCAAGCGATACTGAGATTTAAAATCATCAAAAATCACCATAACGAAAGAAAAACATAATAAACTAGTATTTTTTTCAACATTATGTGAATTTTATCAAAACGGGGTCGGTTGTGTCGGTACAAAATTACATGTAGGTAAAGAAGAGCTGTATACGTCAGTGTCTATAAAAATAAGTGGGTAAAACAGCTGTCATTCCATCATTTAAAAAGTCGGTAAAACAGCGGTCTTTCCATCCATGTTTTAAAATTGTCGATAAAACAGCAGTCTTCTAATCCAAGTTTCAAACCATTTTTTGTATTTAGTACGTGCTGGATCCGCTAGCTGTCGCAATGCTCACGGAAGACGTTGAAGGGCTTGAGTAGCTGGAAGATGAGGCGGGTAGGTACGCGTTGTAGGCGGAGTTCTGGGCGGAATCCCAGACGCGGGCGTAGGGGCCGTTGTTGGAAGGTTCCCAGTGGGGGGAGTAGCTATCTGCGGGGGCGGAAGAGGGGGCGGGGGCGGCCGGGCCGTAGGCGGTGGAAGGAGCAGTCGGGGGTTCAGGAGCGGGGGTCATGGCCATGGCCATTGGCATACCTGGAACAAAACAAATACGAACATCAATATTTATGCAGAAAACTCCAGATATCACGACAGGCTATAGAATATCGTGGAATCGACTGACCGAGAAAGAGATTGAATGACTGCATGTTAGTGCTGGAATTGGAACAACAGATCCTTAGCTGATATTCTTAGTAGACCACGACTATGTCCGAAAATAAGTGTAAAACCGTAAATTTTGATAATCGGAAAATCGTATTCTTTGACAATGGTGGAAAATCGTAATCATTGACGATAGTGGAAAGTCGTAATAATTGACAATTAATATTAGAAAATCGCAAAAATTTAAAACATTTGGTAACCGTCGATAAGCTTAATCGTTATTAGTCATCGATAGGCTAAATCGATAATAATTACGGTTAGTCATTGATCATTGACAAGCTTAATTATCGTTGATAATCTTAATCGTTAATAGCCGTAGGTAGCCATAGATAAATCGTATTAATCGTTGAAAATTAGAATCATTAATATTCGTAGTTAGTCATTGATAAGCTTAATAATCATAATGAAATATTTATAATCTTAATCGTAATTAATCGTTGATAATCTTAATCCTTAATAATCTTAATCGTTAATAATAGCATTCACTGAAAATTAAAACTTCGAGAATCTCACCTCCTTTCTTGAGAAGCTGGGCGACCAGGAATCCAACGACGAGCAGGATAGCGACCTTGCTGAGGATCAGAGCCTTCATGGCCTTGAGACCGATCAGGGCCACGAAGATGGGCATCAGGAGTTTCATCTTCAACTTCAGGAGCAGCAGGACTGGCAGCAGCAACTTCTTCTTCAACAAGCCGCGGCCTGGAAACACCATACGTTATAGTCGATGATTTTACAATAAACTTACTTCTTCTTGTACCCTGTGCTACCGGATCTAAAAAAAAGCAATAGCCACCCTGCAAACTGCAGCCTTGGACAACTAATTTTCTCAAGTCGGAGCCTCGTTGCTGAGGATTTGACCCCTATTCCAATTTCCATGGTGGATAAGGCTCCTTCACTCCTCGCGGTTCTGCGCTGCTTGGAGAGTCAAGGACACCCGTACCAGTTGCCAGTGATATACTTATTCACTCCAGCGCATTGATGACCTTCCTTTGCATCTTCTGCCGTCCACTTTGCCAGTGAAAATGAGTTTCTCCAAGTTGGAGTCCTCAGTTTGGCAAGCAACGTGTCCAAAGTATCTTAAGATACGTTGTAGACATAGTTGAAAGTCTATTGTGGATGCCTAGCTCTTTCAGAATGGACACATGGAACAACTAGTTTTGAAATTTTAAACCATAACTACGGTCTAATAAAAAATCTAAAATCAATCAAGCTATCTGTTAGAAGATTTGTATCTGATGTCACTTTTCTTTAAAAAATCATTAATTCCCTTGTTGACAGCCCTGCATTATTGCAACTGGTTCCTGATAAGAGTCACGTAAAATAAAAATATTTTTCACTACAATAATAATTTCGTTTATAAACTCTCTTATACCACGCTTACTCACTTACATTTATGTTTATTTATGGTGGTTTATTTATGCTCACTCAACTTAGGTAACCAATATGTATCAGAGGCCCTAGCACGCTTGCTCTATAACGATTGGTAGGATAACTATCGGTAACTTCTCATCGTTCCCTACGACAACTGCAGATCGCAAACGAATAGGTGACAGTTCACAATGACTAAGTATCCTTAATATATTCGATACCAACTGTCATTTGTACGTTTGAGATCTGCAGTTGTCCTAGGGAACGATGAGAAGTTACCGATAATCGGTCGGTAACTTCATATCGAGCGACCGTGCTAGCATACCAGAAGTAGCAGATATTGATGACATCACCGAAAAAACTTACAAAAAACCATTTCACATATATTTTTTTAAATAGTTATCAATTTACATTTTGTTTTCTACAGCCTCATTCTAAAACATCGTTAGTTTGAATCCTATTACTATGTTTACACTGTATTATGATTTTGTAATCTTTATTTAATTTTGTATCTTGTACCGTAAATAAATAGGTAAACTCTACAAAACTGAACTGGAATTAGTGTACAACAATGTTCCATCTGTTATATATTCCATCTGTCCAGTATAAGTCTACATTTTAAATTGCGTCTATATCACTAATGATTGTTGTCGCGAATTTTAATGCTAAATCACTATTTTGTCGGTTTACATTATAAATACAAAATATAGGTATTATGCATTAGATAAATTGAAGCTTTTCCTACCGTTTCCATCGGGTAAAATAAAATTGTTAACTACCTTATAAAAATACCAGCGTAAACTTCTAAAAAATTTATTTTTTCATTAGAAATGTATGTCTTTTTTCTTTTTTATAAAATTATTCACAAAATAAATAAAATCTTCTTTTGTGCTTGAAATCTTGACCTCTCGACTCTGTTTGCCAAGCGATTTTTATACCCTTTAAGGCACATTCAATGCGTAGGTACATTTTTGGCTTGTGGCTTCCTATGAATGCTTGGTTTTCTATAGCGTGCAGAAGAATAACTTTAGATTTAGATCATGGTCACACGAGCACGAGAGTATGAAAAGGCAAAATTTGATGAAAACCAAGCCCCAGAATGTTAGTTTTTGTCCAGGTAAAAAGCCACCATTCGGAATCAAAATGCTGTTTGAAATGACTTGATCCGTGTTTGGTGATCAGGGCTTAATAGCCAGGTACTTCCCAGCATTTCTCTATCCCATCTCATTCCGTTTTCCATTTCCTTCTGCTTCACAGCACTGGCTCCGGGCTCCGGACAGTTAGGAGAAGTTAGGAGCAGTTAGGTTACTGGTGTGATGTTCACATAATTCGAAAGTAACATAGGTACTACGTCTTACAATGTCCAGGATATCCTGAGGATGCTTCTAAAGATCTACTCTGTTAGGTTTAGTGTTTAGATTTTCATGCCTTATGGAAAAGGATACAAAAATCACACTAACAAATCGTTCTGATTCTTAAATTTACACGGTTTTCAATGGTCACGGTTACGCAGAAAAGCTAAGTAAAGTAGAATCGTTTGAAAGAAATTCTTGCTTGTGTAGTGGTGAACTTTATCGTAAAAAAAAAGTGATTTGCCTATTTATAGGTAAGAGTCTTACCTAGTTTGAAATGAAAAGACAGTTTTTCAAGATAAAGGAGAGAATAATATTATTATAGATAAACTACGTGTATTATGTCTGTGATAACTACACATAAACGAAATTTGTTTTATAGAAAGATTGTAAAATAAATAGTAGATACCTACGCTTGATTTTTGAGAATACGAAAATAACTTTGTGATGTCATTTTTTCAATTCTCGTATGAATTCTTAAAAGCAGAAGGTTGGAAGAAGCTCGGACGGTGAGCTCTGGTGTCATAAAATTTGCGTAACTGTCCAACGAGAAAGAAATTTTCTAAACAGATGAAAAAATATTACAATTGGATGAATTTAAGAAATAAACACCTACGATTTATTTTGATCTAAAAACCTAAAGAATTGTCAAGCAGGTTAATTTGAATTTGTCTGCCCAAAATATCGTCAATAAGGACCTACAAACAATAATGAACAATGACAACAATACGCAACGGAATGTCACAGGTATTTTCTTTTGATTTTGTATTCACCATAAACGTCCAATCATATGAACTACGCATATTAAGATTAAAAGAAAGTTTACAATAGAGCTTTTGAGGGCCAAGAAATTAAATTATTTATTCGAGGCATGATCAGCAAAGTGAAATGATCCATTAATAATGCAAGAAGTATAAATTTTTAAACATTAAAACGATAATGGTACGTTAATTACATTGACATTGTTAAGGTGTTGGCTTCTATGTTGTAGGCGACGTAGAAAATATATTAAATATTTATTACGTCCGTTTATAGAATAGACAATGAACGGTAAATGGTGAGTAAAGAAAATAATAAGGAAAAGAAAGTTACCCCAGAATTTGGCCTAGTTTTCCCTAATAGTTACCCTAATTTATCCGGGTAAATACATGCCAAAATGGTTACCCTTCTAGCCGAAATGAGCATAATAAATTTTTATAATAATATTAAAAAAAAATTGTATCGTCTTTCCTGAAAATGAGTTTATATATTTATAGAAATAATTCATAATCTACCATAAATGGTTACCCCAGAATAGCTTCGAAGAATGATTTTTTTGACTGTGCCTTTTGGATATTGTCTAATGTCTAAGGGTTAATCCAATTTTTTAGTATTTAGTTACGCACTTATGTTGCCATTTTTATTAATGCTTATTTGGGTTATACAAATTTGTAGGTTAAGTTTACACAAGTAGTACCTACGTAAAATAATCGATTTATTGTCGGCAATAAATATTTAAGTAACCCACCTACCTTGCAAGTAAAAATCGAAACAAAATGTTTTTTGGTGATTGCAAATATTCAATTTATTCTATTGCATTTTATAGTTATGCAATAGATTCAAAGTATGCGTTTTTATAAAAAAAAAACTGATTAAATAATAAATATATTCAAATTATAAAAAAATGTATTGATTTGGTTTGGTAACGAAAATTCTTTGAATTCAAAGGTCGAGTACTCGAATTAATTTGAACTGCAGATTAAATTAACGACAATTCTGAAATGCTATTAAAAGTTAAAGAAAATTCGTTTTCCTGGCACCAATTCAAAGGTTCAAGGCTTGGATGGCCCTATGCGTTTTGAAATGTGTCTATACTTTTCAATAACGGCAGCTAAGAATTTGTTATTGGAAGGTAGGCATTAATAGGCAAGATACAATTGTTAAATTGATCATGGAAAAGTATCTCAATAGTCAAAATAAAACTGATAAACAATCACACGCTGATCTTGATGTTGTTTTTTTAGTCATCCAAATCAACGTATTTGTATCATTTCGATCACACCGACATCATTTCGATATTACATTATTTTGAAAACGAATCTATCAAATATATTGAGTTATCATTAAATTGGACAGGAATTGAACCCGCAAACTCCAGATTCAACATCAATGGGACAACACACAAAGATAATCAAAAAGGAGGCATTTGTAGCAGAAGCCAAAGTTAGTAATTATATTATTAATAATAAATAAACTCTCAAACCTGCGTTGGTTCCAGCGTCAGTCTCATCATCATCGAAGTTGACATCGAGTCCCTTATCAGCCCTGTAGCTCACTTCAGCTCCCTGGAAGATGGCCTCTGGCAGTCTCATCTTGAACTCGTTCCTGTTAAGCACTTTTCCGACCCTATCGAAGATAACCTTGTCGATATTTTCACTGGAGAAAGCACGGGCACTCTGCTCGCTGTAACCGAGAACGGTGTCCAGATAAGTGAGAACTTTGATCTTCAGGCACTCGGTAGCGGATGGAGCGCCAAAGCACTCATCAATGATGGATGAGAGAAGCTCATCCCCGCTACCGATCCTTGGAGCTCCGATCTCACTGTCTAGAGATCTGGCATTGCAAGCCGCCAGCGCGAGAACTACGAAGCAGATGAAACCCTTCATCTCGATTGATTATTGATTGACTGATTGTTTGGACTAAGCTTTGGTGGTTTGATGCGCTGTCTTCCACTGGTGATGAGTGTGTGTCATTCCGGATAAGTGGGCTTGGTTTATATATGCGTCGATTAATAGTAGCGGGGACGAATATTCAAGGTATGCCTGATGAATATTGATTGGTTAGTTTGTGTTGGATTATTGGTCCGCACGTGCGAGCGGTGAATTTGGTAGTGCGGCTCCTAAAATAAGCATTATGCTTTATACAGACGGTAGAAGGAATTGGACCACTGGCCACTCGGTAGATGGTCGATGGTTCCGGTAGACAGTAGGAAGTTGGCACTATTGGTTGGATCTTTAGAGAATTATCCAAAGTAAGAAGTAATCGTAGTTATTGGTAAAGAGAGCTTATACTTTTATTGTGAATACGCCTGTGAGCCCTTACACTACGGGACTATGGCTTCCCCAATTGGGGTATATTGTGATGGGAATGGAAAAGGGAAGGAGATGAAGAAGAGAAAGGTTGGGAAGTCTCCATGCTTGTAATGCACTGTAATCGTTAAGGTTAAGCCTTGCACATCAAAATTGTGGTATTAAAGATCAAATCAAATGCATTATGAAATACATTTGTAAAACAAGATTTTTCCGCGATCGTGATTTTTGACAAAGAATTTCAACATATATTTTTACTCGCCCGCTCCATGTTTTTGTTTTAAACAATTCAAATTGTTTATGTTTTGTGAACTTTAGGGGATGTTGAAAACCTCGAAATTTTTTTAAAAATGTAACCTAATATTTTTTTTATATTGACAAAAATTCCATGTATGCAAATACGTAATAATAGGAATAAAAAGTTACGCCGTTCGCATCGGAAACGTACAGAAATATGTATATATGTACTTTTGCTCCGTTACAAAACTTCATAACCACTCGATCCCTTTTTGCCACATTATGGCACTATTTATTTTATTTAAACAACGGATTGCTTTGTTGCCAAAATGTGACCAATTTTTTTTATTTTTTTATTAAAGCGACTATTTTATACATTGTACATTCAAAATATGACAAAATAAATACTCTCTGGATTCTTTAAAAAAAATTTGGGTTTAGTAATTGAGATTTAATAATTTTTTTTTCTTAATCCTACGAATATGTGATAATAGACAAAAGATAGTTGAATTCATTGGCTATGTAGAACTATAATATAAACTATGGAGTTCCTCAAGGATCCATATTAGGACCTCTATTATTTCAAATATATTAACGATATCTGTCAATTAAACCTAAATGGGGAAATTTTTTTATACGCAGATGATACTGCTATATTTTACTTTGGCAAAAACTTAGAAAACTTACTTGAAAAAGCTCAACTGGATCTTAATAAATTAAATGACTGGCTGATTAAAAATTTATTAACTATTAACACTAAAAAAACTAATTACATGATCTTAAGTTCACAAAAAAAAACACCGTCTCATAAACCTTTGCAAATAGAAGGAATAAACCTACAAATTTCAGATAGTGAAAAATACCTGGGACTTTATATCGATAAACACTTGTCTTTTAAACACCACATACAAAAAGTAAAAGAAAAAATTATCCCACTAATTGGTGTATTTGGTAGAATAGCCCATCTTCTACCAATACAAGTAAAGAGGGGATTATACTTTAGTTTAATTCATTCCCATCTTAATTACCTCATAGAAATATGGGGAAACACAAATATCACACTCTTAAACGAAATTCAAATAATTCAGAATAAAGTTATAAAAAAACTTTTTAACTATCGACCAGATACCCCCACCAAAAGAGTATACAAAGAAACTAACTCAATGAAAATCAGAAAACTGTACGAATACAATATATGCTTATTAATCTACAAAATTCAAAATGGATTTATACACACAAATACTACATTTATGAAAACATCACAAGTACATGAACACCACACAAGACAACGTAATAAATTATACACAAATTCAACAAAGACAGAGTGTGGCAAAAGAAACATAGGCTATGAGGGTATAAACATATATAATCTCCTTCCTGAAAGCCTAACACCCGAAAATAAAATAATTATATTTAAAAAAAACTGTTTGCTCTCAAAATTAATGAGCAAAACCAAAATGTTCTAACTTAAAAAAATGTGTTACTTGGTATTAGGTAGTAAACCATCATTATTAATATTATTTGTATCAATGTATTAAGTTAACAAAGCGAAATATGTATATTTCTTTTAATTAAAAAAAAAAAATTAAGTGTCCAATGACAGCATCAAAAACAAATTACATTATAATCAGTTTGTATGTTTCCATATTCAAATTCGGAGGTATGATTTTTTTAATGTGGGCGGAAAAATTTCCTTTAGCAATCCGAAAAAAAAGATTAAAAAAGCAATCAGAAGGGCACGGGTTCGAGTCCGGTCGGCGGCATGTATCTTTTCTCGAGAGGTTTTTTCAATATGGATGAGTGTTTCAGCCTAATAATTATTGCTTATAATAATTGTTAAAAAAAAAATTGCTCCGACCGCCAGTTGTTAGATTACCATGAAAAATCATCCCAAGCACAAGATTTTGTAAACTTACCATATTTACTGTAAACTCACATATTTTGGAATACCATTCAATGGAAAAAAGTTATACAAGATAAAACCTAAACTACAAATTTCATCGTCCGAGAGTTTTGGCTGCTTCAGACCAAACGTATATTCTGATTTATATGAGTATCGATCTATAATCATAAGTTGATTTCATCACAGTACTCACATAGATGCATAACTTACATACAGCGTATTTCGTTTAATCTTTAAAAATACAAAAAAAATAAATTAATGATTACTTCTCAATCTTCGCCAACTCACATTGTGGCGTCATTTTTAATTAAATGAAAACAAACCACTTCGTATACACTACTTATATAATCTGAATTATCTACATGTTTCGAAACCAAAGGTTTCTTCGTCAGGATATTAAATGCATATATTTTTTTTTATTCACCAGATTTACAGGAACGGGTTTAGTTTTTCCCATAGGAAAAACTAAACCCTTTCATACACTTTTCCATATAAATGATCATCTAGTAAATCCACGTTATGCAAGTGTATTATATAAGTATAATTAATACAAAACAATACAAGAACAACACGTTAATCTACCAATTATTATTATTATTATTATTATTATTATAATTTTTTTTTTTTTTTAAAGAAAGACAAACATTCCCGGGTTACGAATAACCCAACAACATTTGAAAATCTTCTACTACCATCACACTAAGCGGAAGATGTTGCTTGTGTTGTGGTGGAGGACTTAGCCAGCCGAGGAATCGAACACGGAATGCCTGGGTGGGACCCAAACGCGATGCCCACTGAACCACTGACCGGTCAAAAAAAGATTTAAACCTTTGGTTTCGAAACACGTATATAATTGTGATTATATAAGTGGTGTATACAAAGTGGTTTGTTTACATTTAATTAATGATATTTTCATAATTCAAAGTTCGAAGAAATAGTTTATCTGAATGTGATAATCTTCAGGACTGATTTGTAAATATTTATATATATACCTATAATATGCATGTATTAACATCATAAGCCACTGTGTATATCCTATATTTATTAGTAGTGTATAATGTAGTTCAATAAATAAATGAGATGAAACGTAAAATATTATAAACAAATTGTAGCAGGAAATATATTTTTTTTATATTCATAAAATATTTTTATATATATATATATATATATATATATATTTTTACATGCTTTTAGAGCGATTGACCAGCAGCTGAGAATAAAAGTTAAAAAATGCTTGCAACTGTACAGGGAGGTTCCAATGAGAAAGATCGATTATTCCCCATTTTAAATTAAATTTTTTATATAGATTTATTTCATTAAAAACTTGCTTTAATATATACCTACATTCAAGTAAGCAAAAAAAAGGCCCAAAACGCAGAATGATAAATTATTAAATATCGTGTACTTCTTGTAAGTATTTTTGATCATAAGTATTTATGATTTTTCAATAATGTCGGTGGAAACGTCACGTGGTTATGAGATCTATGGTAAGCTACCTTAGAGTTCATTATCGCATGACGTTAAAGCAACAGATGGAACCTTGTTATTCCAAAGAGTCGTAATGTCAAAACAATTTATACAAAAAAAAAATTATGAATATAGGAAAAAAAATTTTTTTTTTAAAAACTAAGTTAATTTTTGATATACTAAGGTTATACCGTTGGTCGTCGGCAGATTTGTTCAATTTTCAAACGATAGATTCTAAAAAATAACACAAATTTAAAATCATATAATCATACAACAAAATAAATCAATACATAATCTTGTAAACACAGTTTTAAGAATTGATATTTTGTCAAAATCATTAAAAAATAAATCCGAGAACGTGTTTTGTGACAAAAATACCTCAGTTTTTCTATTTATTTAAAATCTTACAAAGTGAAATATTTAAAAATAAATTTACATACTTATTTTGTTTAGATATTATTGAAAATTCATAAATACTTATGATCAAAAAATACTTACAAGAAGTACACGATATTTAATAATTTATCATTGTGCGTTTTGGGCAATTATATTGCTTACTTGAATGTAGGTATATATTAAAGCAAGTTTTTAATGAAATAAAAAAATCGATACGGGTAATAATCGATCATTCTCATCGGAACCTCCCTGTACAATTGCAAGCATTTTTAAACTTTTATTCTCAGCCGCTGGTCAATGGCTCTTAAGATGATACCCGGTGGTGCAGAAATAGATTTTACTAAAATATTGCTGTCACTGTTGCTCTTACTCCACCGGATATTGAGCGAAAGGGACATTGCACTGACACCCAAAAGTGGACGGATTTTCAATTTTTTTTTTACCAACTACATAAGAAAAAACTATTCTATGTCTGTACGTTTTGCTTTTTTTAAAAAAACATTGTCTGGTTTGTATACTGAACATCTTTGGACGGCGTTTAAACCAGTCAATTTTATTGATTTTTGGAAGGTCATAACTTCTATAAAAAGTAACTTATCAAAAAAAACAAAAAGTACCGACACGCTAGTAGTTGATATCTATTTATGCAAAAACAATATTTTCTCTAGGGTTAAAATCCAGAGAGATAAATAGGGAATACGTTTGTATGGAAAAATCACCGCCGGGTATCCTCTTAATTACTCTCACCAAATTCGTCCTCCGAAACATTGATGTATACATTTCCCGTCATTAAAGGAAGGCCACGCACGGAGTGAAT
The DNA here is from genome assembly GCA_951813805.1 of Limnephilus auricula. Taxonomy (NCBI): domain Eukaryota; kingdom Metazoa; phylum Arthropoda; class Insecta; order Trichoptera; family Limnephilidae; genus Limnephilus; species Limnephilus auricula. The sequence continues at coordinate 9,061,059 of OX638409.1, read as the reverse complement.
ACAGCATTTAAAATGATAGACTTCGCTTTTCGGCCCATACAAAAAGGACGCCCGGGAAAAAACACTTTTCTACATCGAAAATTGCACAAAATGAATATATTTTTTTTATACTGCCTTCTAGAGAATGAAAAATATGTCAGTATGTTTTCGAATTTTCGATGCGTTTCGTATTAACGTAAACATTCACTGTCAAACATGTACGATTTATCAAAAAATATTATTTACGGAAAAAGTGCTGCTAACTCAACTCTCATAAAGAATTATAAAAAAGCTACCGACGTAGCTTCTTCCTTCTAAAAAATATATATTTTTTAAAATTTCAATTTCGTGAAAGTTTCGGTGTAGAAAAGTGTATTCTCCATAAACCCCTTTTCGAGCGATTTCTGTAGGTAAATTTGAGCGTTGTCTCATTCGCACATTTCGCATTAGCATGTATTGTAAGTGTGCGTGAGCTTATTGTGAGCGGGACAGAATGACAGACGTGGGTGTTCCGCGTGTCGTTCAAAGTCTAGCCTCTTAAGTCATCTACATCATTATAAGAAGCCCAAATGTACCGCAGTTAAAAGTGTTATCCCATCAAAACCACGATTCCACTAATTCCCACAACCCCAAGAAATATTAATTCAACTCTGATTCAATTTAAAATCTATCGACCTATTCAATTTTTTTCTTCTTATTTTACGTGATTTACATGTGTATATCCTTATATTTATAATAATTTACATCATTCGCACTTCATAATTTATTTATTTTAGATCATCAGTTAGGTACCAAAATTAATAAAAATAATAAAACACTTTTTTGTTTTAAAACCACGATATTTATTAATTTACTTTACCGACCGGTTTCGCTTTACTCAAGCATCTTCAAGGTACAAATTCATACTAGTTTTAATTCTAGTATTAATTTGTACCCTGAAGATGCTTGAGTAAAGCGAAACCGGTCGGTAAAGTAAATTAATAAATATCGTGGTTATGAAACAAAAAAGTGTTTTATTATTTTTATTAAATATGTCAAACCACAAAGTGATTGCTTTCTACAATAATACCAAAATTCATTTTAACCAACAGTACATGGCATAAAACACAATAATTTCAAACCAAACATAACCAAACTATAAAAAGTTTAAATAAATAAACACTCTTTCGAGAATTTACAATATATTCAAATATATATATATATACATATATATATTTTTTTTTTTTCAAAATCTAACAAAAAAAAAATTTCTTCCGCGTGTCGTCATTGGTCACTCAGCCGTTTCATCACACATTTATCTCAGCCGAGTATCCGCCCAACCTCTTATCCCGCCCTCAACTGTCCATCACCTACTACTTTTTTATGTCACCGGATCCCAAAATTTGATTTAATTTTTTTACTTCAAATAATGTCAGGAGTCACTGGTTAAATTGAGTCAATTACGTCCCTTAGCACCCGTATAACCGTACTTCAGGGGGTGACTTTTCATAACAGAGCAAATAATTATTTATTTTATTTATTTGTAGAAAAAGTGTCTGGTGCGATACATCTTTGACAGACCAAGAGATAATAATATTTTTTTAAATCGTGAAAGTTTCGAAGTAATGATTCTACACAAGAAATCGTATTCGAAATATTGTTTTTGTAAGACATTAATTTATTATATTATTGAAGAAGAAGATAATACTAATATAACCCATTATATAATTCATTATTATATAACGAAAAAAAAATGAAATTAAAAGAATTTGGCATTCTCAGACTATAAAAATATTACCTTTTGTTATTTCGGCTACTGGCATTATACCTAGCTCTCTTATTAAAAATTTAGGCATATTAGATTTGTCAAAGAATTTGTATATAAAAATGCAAAAATCAGTCATTTTAAATACATGTAGAATTACGAAAGATTTTTTAAATATTTATATTGAGGGATCAGTAGGATTTATCGGTCAAATTAGGAATTCCACAGAGCCGAACCCTCTGATATGAAAATATCTGGAGACGGTGAATTATATTCCCATTTAATAGTTTGGTAGATTAACGAGTTGTTCTTGTATTGTTTTGTATTAATTATACTTATATAATGCACTTGCATAACGTGGATTTACTAGATGATCATTTATATGGAAAAGTGTATGAAAGGGTTTAGTTTTTCCTATGGGAAAAACTAAACCCGTTCCTGTAAATCTGGTGAATAAAAAAAAAAATCATTAATATAATTCATTACAACCCATAATTACAATTCAAAGAATAATTATAAAAATCATCCTTAGGAAACCATACGACTTCTCTACTTTTGAGATATTTCGGGAATTTAATGTACCATCTGTCACAGAATTGTATAAGAGAAACGCCTTATATCAAATTTATAAGGAATATTTTATCCAAAAAATTCACCCCTCAGATAGCATAAGCAATAGATTCAAAACTAATGGCTTAATAACAATCCCTATGCTTAGAACGATTACGGCTCAGCATCACTACTTGTATTTAGGTGTGAGATGGTACAATATATTATTGTCCAAAAACAAAATCAGTGTAACCAAAACTTTGAAATATGAACAATTTAAAAAGCAAATTAAATCCCTGAAATTAGATAATGATATATTGTACCCTTAGTTTACCATTACTTAATCTGTATTATCAATGTTGAAAGTTAAAATATATAGTATATTGGTATTGTAATTCAAAAACATATTTTTTCCTAAATTGTATGGCAATGTTAAATATTGTTTGTATTTATTTTAAGTCTTTGATTACATATTTATTTAGAATATTTTATTTTTTTTGCATGTAAATACTCCTCCCATAAACACGAGCTCCTAGAGCTTAACTTATGGAGTAGTAGAATAATGATGAATAATTTGTATAACTTTACATAATGTTCACTTGTAATGTAAAACTTTTTTTTCTTATAAATAAATAAATAAAAAAAAATAAATAAAAAATAAATCTAAACGAAACATGAAACAGAACAAGACACAGAAAAATAAAAAAGGTAACGTTCGCAACTGGGACTCGAACCCAGGATCTTCTGTAATTGTCAGGATAACTCAAAATCATGCAACTTCAACATCTCCCTTGAAAAATTGTTAAAAATGATGAAAAAAAAGTTAAATAGGTTACGTTTGGTTGGGTTTTGGGATATTTTTTTTGACTTAGTTTTAATGAATTTTCAAAGGGGTGTTGAAATTGCATGATTCTGAGTTGTCATAGAATCTTTCCGTCTCACACAGCTTAACGTTATTCTTTTATTTGAACTAACAATATTATCCTCAACTAATTTTCCCCGTATTTTGGCAGCTATATTTTTGATTGACTACAAAGATATTTTAACTTATTTATCAATATCCTTGATAGCTGGACAAAAGTGATGTCCCATCGGACAAAGTGAATGTCCAATTGGACAAAAGTATGGTCCTTACTGACAAAATGAGTGTCCAATTGGACAAAATGGATGTCCTATCGGACAAAGTGAATGTCCAATTGGACAAAAGTATGGTCCTTACTGACAAAATGAGTGTCCAATTGGACAAAAGGGATGTCCTATCGGACAAAGTGAATGTCCAATTGGACAAAAGTATGGTCCTTACTGACAAAATGAGTGTCCAATTGGACAAAAGGGATGTCCTATCGGACAAAGTGAATGTCCAATTGGACAAAAGTATGGTCCTTACTGACAAAATGAGTGTCCAATTGGACAAAAGGGATGTCCTATCGGACAAAGTGAATGTCCAATTGGACAAAAGTATGGTCCTTACTGACAAAATGAGTGTCCAATTGGACAAAAGGGATGTTCCATCGGACAAAGTGAATGTCCAATTGGACAAAAGTATGGTCCTTACTGACAAAATGAGTGTCCAATTGGACAAAAGGGATGTAACATCGGACAAAGTGAATGTCCAATTGGACAAAAGTATGGTCCTTACTGACAAAAGAGTGTCCAATTGGACAAAAGGGATGTCACATCGGACAAAGTGAATGTCCAATTGGACAAAAGTATGGACCTTACTGACAAAATGAGTGTCCAATTGGACAAAAGGGATGTCCCATCGGACAAAGTGAATGTCCAATTGGACAAAAGTATGGTCCTTACTGACAAAATGAGTGTCCAATTGGACAAAAGGGATGTAACATCGGACAAAGTGAATGTCCAATTGGACAAAAGTATGGTCCTTACTGACAAAAGAGTGTCCAATTGGACAAAAGGGATGTCACATCGGACAAAGTGAATGTCCAATTGGACAAAAGTATGGTCCTTACTGACAAAATGAGTGTCCAATTGGACAAAAGGGATGTCCCATCGGACAAAGTGAATGTCCAATTGGACAAAAGTATGGTCCTTACTGACAAAATGAATGTTTTATTGGGTAAAAGGGCTGGCCCAAAGGACAAAACGAATATCCACAAATGGACAAAACGAATGTCCAATTGAAAAAATTTTATGTTCAAGTGGGCAAAATTATTTTTTTACATTAGCAAATAACAAATAGGAGGCACTGAGAAAAATAATTGCCCTTATCACTGAATGGTGATATCACAATGCAGAGTGCCTGTATACTGTCAGATACATTTATTGACAAATCATTGAAAGGGACATGCCCATGCCACTCTCCCCGCTCCGCCGAACTTGGTTTGTTCCTCTCGCCCTTATGGGCAGCTCTATGTCTCTTTCTTATATCATTATAGACAACTTTTTATTAACTTAAAATTATTGAACTTCAAGTTTGTTTTATACACCCTGTTGATTAGCTACCACTGTAGTTAGTCTCTCAGATGTCTCTTAGATGTCTCAGCAACACGTATCATCCCTTCATCTGTGGGCAGTGGTCTAGAACCTGTCTTCTAATTCATTGTACACAACTCTTGATAATTTTACGATACCTTCCTTATCATACCTATTTAAAATCTGATTAGCTTTATTACCCTAGGTTTTGGTTTCTTGTATGTTGTATGTACATTAATTTCTCATTTCTCATTTCCTTCTATTTTGACCTCTAATGTTGCTACAGTGTACAAATTCGTCCTACGAGATGTTTTTTTCTTATTGATTAATTTATTATTTTTGGTTTTAATTCCCAACTTGTTTAGGCGGTAAATAATTGTCTGAAGGAATTGGAAAGACCAGTTTCAATGTGCTTTGGGCAACTCTTCCCTTATTGCCTATATGAATATTTTGTATTTATGTAATTGCTTTGTTTTTTGTAGGTGTCTCGGATAATTATATTCGATTTGATTTATATGGGATACCTGTTGACTTTTTATAAAAGTCTTAAGTCCTGTTCAGACACAGTTATAAACTATAAAAGATCATAGCACGCCAAATATCGCTCTCCATACAATCCCTATCAGACCGTTCACACCTAAGCGCTTTATGCGCAAATCAACTATAGACAATGCACATCTTACGCCGTAACCGCTCCTGAGGCGAAAGGCCCCTCTCTCCTGCCAAAAGTAGGAGAGGGGGTCATTTTTATTAAAACGCGCTAATGTCAGCTGTCAAATTCTCAGATCTAGTACATAATCTACAATGAAATGGTATCTCGTATCGAGCTATCTAAATTCATCTGACCCCCTCTCCTACCATAGGAAGAAATATTTGATAGCGTCGCGTCGTATGAACAGTACAAAATATAAGCGCTCGCGGTTTATAGCTGTGTCTGAACAGGGTATAAAGGAATTACAACAGCTGTTTTGTATGGATTTATTAGTATTATATTATTCAATAATATTATATCGTGGGGTAATTACTACAACTAAGTAACTCTGATATCAGCTTTTTTGGAAAATTGAATTATAAGATGGTAATCAATCTGTATATTTATGATACTGATAAGAATCTACTGATAGTAATCTTAGCTATGTGTGTTGGGAACCGTAATACTTATATTTGGAAATATGAAAATGGCTAATCTTTTTTTGATGTATTTATTTACATATATTAAATGACTTACCTAGTTGTTACATACAGAAATTCAACGAAAGCAGCTTAAGATTTTCCATAAATTTTAATGCTACGACCAGCTAAGTTTAGTTGCATGGAAAAATACTTGTGGTAACTAGAATTACATAATTATGGAATTAAACGATACCGTTTTTTGGAAAGACGCGCAAAAAACATATTCAAATTAAGACCCATTGACATGCGGCTGAGAATTAAATTCCAAAAATGCTTGTAACTGTACAGGGAGGTTCCGATGAGAAAGATCAATTATTGCTCAATCAAAATTTTTAAACAAAAAAATTTATATCGATTTATTTAATTCAAAATTTGCTTTAGTATGTACCCTACATTCAAGTAAGAAATAAAAACGATAAAAACGCATGTTGATAAATTATTAAATATCGTGTACTTTTTGTAAGTATTTTATGATCATAAAGTATTTATGATTTTTCAATAATGTCTAAAAAATAAGCGTGCAAAAAAATCTGAAATATTTTAGTTTGTAAGACCGTAAATAAATAGGCAAACTGAAGTATTTTTGCTACAAAACACGCACTCATATATATTTTTTTAATAATTTTATTTGAACTAAAATAAAAATTCTGAAAACAGGCGTATTAATTTATTTGAATGTAAGATTATATGATTTGAAATGTGTGTTGTTCAATACAATTTTTCGTTTGAAACTTTTATAAATCTTGCAACGACCAACGGTATAACCTTAGTATATAAAAAATTAACTTGTTTTTTCAAAATTTAAAAACTGGTTTTACCAGATAAAATAACAATCTTTCAAAATCAATATATGTTTTTTTTTAAACTGTCAATACGTCTAGAATTTGATTTAAAAAGGACAAATTTCCGGAATTGCCTGGTTATACCCTCTTACCGTGAGGATTCCAATGCGTTACGACTTTTCAGTAAATGATAAATATTTGTATTAATTAGGATATAAAGTTACGCTTCTGGTAGATAACTCAAAAACGTTACTTTCGGAATTGTTTGGTTTTAGTAATTACCCCACGATATGACATTAATGGGAATAACTATAAAAAGCTTTACCAAAAATAGATTTTTTTCAAAAAGACGAACATTCACGGGTTACGAAAAACCTAACAATATTTTAAAATTTCCTACTACAACCAGAGTAAGCGGAAAATGTTGCTGGCGTCGTGATGGACGACTTAGCCAGCCGAGGCATTGAACACGCGACGCCTGGGACCCAAACGCGATTCCAACTCAGCCACTGACCGGTCGGTCAAGATTATAATATTATTATTCAATGCATAACTTTTTTTTATTTTTTATAGAGAAACCTCACAAGAGTCTTAACTGCTCCCTTCTGGAGCCAGTGAGACTATGGCATCCCCAATTGTGGAGTATGTTGTGAGGCTGAAGGTAAGTAAGGAAGGGAAGGAGATGGGGAAGAGGAAGGTGGGAAAGTACCTGGCTATTCAGATCTAGTCACTAAACACGGCTAAAGCCATTATTAAGCAACGTTTCAATTCTGAATGGTGGTCTTACACCAGGGCGATATTGAGAGTATCTTCCACTCTGGAACGTGCCGCAAATATAACATATATTATTTTTATTAATTAATTGTGAAATAACACAAATTAATCAAATAAAAATTATTTGCGCACGCCGGGTTCGAACCCGCGACCTTCCGAATGCGAGTCAAGTGTCTTACCACTCGACCACGGACGGTCGTCAACATAACTCCAAAATAGTCGCCAAAGGTCATAACAAGGATCAACGAAAGTGAAAAATAATATCTGTTAATATTCTGGCCTGATGGGGCAATAGGTAAAATACCTTCGTTAAACTTTCTTCTGTCTTCACGTTCTATGTTGTTCGTGTTACCGCTTATGATTTATATCCTGTTTTCACATCCTACTCGGAATATCAATAACATTAGCTACGTGAAACATTGGCGTTCTAATCACAGTGAAAACTAACGATTAACCGAAGCATAATTGAATTTTTATTGTCTTTGGTATCTCCTGCTAAAATATAATTATTTCAATGATACGCTATCAACTCTCTTTCTGTTACACAATTAAGCCATTTGTGAGCACCTTCGTAACAAGGACAGCATTAATTACATATGATAATCTAATATATAAAAAATAATGTTTGTATATATGATAAATTACAAGTATATAATATGATAAATTATCAAGTACCCAATAATTACAACACTAGATTCCATGCTCCATTTAATATAGTTGCTTCTCGCACTAGTTTTATGTTCAACTCTTGTCTTCATATTTTGCATCGTGTGTAGAATAAAACCTGCTCTGTAGACAAAGCATGTAAAATTAAATATCTAAGTACTAATAAATAACAGCACCTATGTACACCCCTCTTCCATACACAAGCAAATGCTTTAAATGGAAGAGTAGTAATTTAATATAAGATGTTAAATAAAATATATTTATAATGTTATTTATTTTCACAAATAAATAAATCTCCATATTTTTTTATAAAAACCTCGCTTCATTTAAAAAGTGTATCTGCATGCATATAATATGCTACAATCCATAATGTCGGATGAAATAACGCAAAATCTACACTATGTATAAAATTCTTTTAATAAATCAATAAATAATGCTGTTATTATGTTATTGTAATTTCAGGTCATATTATTTATCTCTGTATATGTATACCTATATTTTGCTAAATTGTGTTATTATTATTATCATTATTTAAAAAAAAATATATATTTTTATTTTTTATGTGTAGTATTCTTATTCTTATTATTTTATTTTCTAAATCTCTTTCTACTAATTATTTCATACTTATCTTATATAGAATCAACTTTCTAGTATTTAGCTAATTTGCACTAAATTTTGTTACCTTCATATGTGTTGCTTTTTCACAATTATTACAACTGCATTTTTATACTTAATTACTGTAACCAATGTATAAAATTTTCATGTAAAGGCCCATTAGGGCGGGAGTAAATAAAAAAAAATAAAAATTTTGATATATTTATCCGAGACATTACCTAGGTAAAAAAAACGTTCTTTGAACACTTGTTTCCAATAAAAAGGAGCTGCCGATAATATGGAAAAAAATAATCGAAGATAATGATTGTTCATTCTGAAATTTCGAATATGATTTTGACAAATATGACGGTTTTATAATAGTTGGCAATGGCTGAAATGGTTAAAGCGTCGCCTCGGTAAGATGAGAGGTCCTGAGGCACGCTTGCTCTATATCGATCGGTAGGATAACTATCGGTAACTTCTCATCGTTCCATACGACAACTGCACATCGCTAGCGTACAAACAAAAGTTGATGTCGAATATGTTAAGGACATTTAGTCGTTGTGAACTGTCACTTATTCGTTGGCGATCTGTAGTCATGCTAGCGAACGATGAGAAGTTACCGATAGTTATCCTATCGATTGTTATCGATCGAGTGTGTTAGGGCCTCTGGGTTGCGATTCCCAGTTGCGACCGCTATCTTTTATTTTTCTGTTTCTTGTTCATTTTAATATTTTATTTTAAATCTTTTTCTTCAATGATATAAATTACATTGATGGGAATAACTTACAAAAGTTATTAAAAAAAAGGGTTTTTCTTATAAAAATTGTTTGTTCGTATTTTGTGCGCTGCCATACATTTTCCCGCCAATAAACATTGAAACACTGTTAATTTGTTCGTAAGAACTTCAGTCCCATTTTAACCGTTTTTACGAATAAAATGATCGTATTTTAGAATAACATTTTCCCCGCGTAATAGACATACAAATTGCTTGGCAAACACAGTCTATAGGTCACGGGGCGCGAAATTGTTTTAAAAAATATATATTTTGTGAATAATTTTATAAGAAAGCAAACAAGTTAATCAATGGAAAATGTCCCAGATAATTTTAGTCATTAAATTGTGTTTTAAAAAAGTTATACAATATATTATATTTCAAATGAAAATATTCATTTTTAGTAGTATAGGTTTACACCAATTTGGGAGGCGGGTATGGGTACCGCCGCCCCAGGAGTATTTTTTGGACGACCAACCCCTCTGCCACCTCAAGTGGTTCGCTACGTTTGGTGACTTAGCAGGGGTGACCATCTGCGTGGCAGGCCGGGTCGGGAGAGATTGGTTGAGGGAGACCTTTTGAACTTTCCAGCTGGACCCTCTCGACCCATCGCCTTGCACCGCAGTGGGAGGGATGGCTTCACATGTCCATCACTCCTGGACATATTTATCCCCAGATTCCTACCCATCCCTCAAACATTTTTCCTTCCCAGGACTTCCTCTCCTTCCTTTCCCTTAACAAACACTCCACACAGCATCTTCAAAGATGACATTTTGATATCTCCAGCTGGACCCTCTCGACCATCGCCTTGCACCACAGTGGGAGGGATAGCTTCACACGTCCATCACTCCTGGGCATATTTATCCTCAGATTCCTACCCACCCCTCAAACTTTTTCCCTTCCCAGGACTTCCTCTCCTTCATTTCCCTTAAAAAACCCTCCACACAGCATCTTCAAAGATGACATAGGCCCTGAGGGAATTTTCCCTCAGAGCCTCCTGTATGGAGCTAATGAAAAAAAAAAAAAAAAAAATAATATATATATATAAATATATATTTTTTAAATGATTAGCATGTGTAATTAGTGCTGTGCTACTGGTATTTCAATGGAAGATGATCCAAGGAACTAACATCATTGATCCCCTCATCCAACATATGTACACGGTTGACATTTTTCACATGAGAACAGGTCGTTTCTACGACTCGTTCTTGAGTCGCTCGACTTATTATCTCAAAACTTAGTATTTGGAGATGTCTGACTAGTCAACTGGATGATCGGTATTTATTTATTTTTTCATGTTCTCCATAAAACAGTTATACACCAATATATCATGGAGAAGATTATAAATTACAAAGTACACAAGGGCAGTTTTACTACTTAGTGACATCTGCTAAAAGATAGTTGCTGAACTGTCTGTAAGTGACATTGAAAATGTCGATGGTCAATGCAGAATCGTTAAGCAGTTGAGTCGCTCTGTTTATTGGCCCGTTCTGATAGATAGAAGTCCTCACTTTCGGAGCATAAAAAAGTGCACGGGATCTCCCACGAGTATACTTGTTAGGGACGTAAAAATTAACCTCTTTTAACATAGGCGGATTGAGTATGATACCAGAGATTAGCTGAAAATAGTGTTTAGCTAAAAATATTTTTCTGCGGGCTTCTAAGGTGTTGAAATCGAGCATCCCTGTTAAGAACAAGGATGGATACAGGAATGGATAGTAGGTATATTCCCTCATATATAGGTAACGCTAAAATCTTTTTTGTACTTTTCCTATTTCTATATGTCATTTCAGCCAAGATTTCTATCATGATAACAAATTAAGAGGCTAGACTTTGAACCACACGCGGAACACCCGCGTCTGTCATTCGGTCCCGCTCACAATTAGCTCACGCACACTTACAATATATGCGAATGCGAAATGTGCGAATGAGACAACGCTCAAATTTACCTACAGAAATCGCTCGAAAAGGGGTTTATGGAGAATACACTTTTCTACACCAAAACTTTCACGAAATTGAAATTTTAAAAAATATATATTTTTTTGAAAGAAGAAGCTACGTCGGTAGCTTTTTATAATTTTATAATTCTTTATGAGAGTTGAGTTAGCAGCACTTTTTCCTTAAATAATATTTTTTGATAAATGGTACATGTTTGACAGTGAATGTTTGCGTTAATACGAAACGCATCGAAAATTCGAAAACATACCGACATAGTTTTCACCCTCTAGAAGGCAGTATAAAAAAAATATATTCATTTTGTGCAATTTTCGATGTACCTTTGTACGTCCTTTTTGTATGGGCCGAAAAGCGAAGTCTATCATCTTAATAGTTGCAATTATGGGCTTGTATGCTGATAAAACAAGTACCCTGCACTTTAATCGCTGTGGTCCTAAACGGGTGACTCCTACTTGAAATTATTTTTGAATTATTGATTAATTAGTATGCGAAATATCACTTAGTATGCCAGTTTAGCGCCTACTGCGTACTGTCCAACGGTCCGTCACTGTTTCTGTTCGGAACTGGCAAGGAATTTGTCCTGAAACCTCTTGACCGAATTATTTATAAACTTCTAAATCAATTGTGTCAAATTTAAAATGAAAAGTAGTAACTAAGTGCGTGCATTCATACGAAGAAGTCAGGCTTTTATATACCTGAAACATGTCTGTATGAAGGTGTACCACTGATAACTATGTTATAAAAATGCAGTTTTATGATAAACGACGAATTTAACAGAAGATATTAATAATAATATTTCGATGATTTGTTTGAAAAAATGTATTTATTAGGTCCTTACATATGAAATTGGCGTTTTGTATGGGAGGAACATAAAGTCGATTTTTTTAAATATAATATATTTATTTAATCAAAGTATGTACCATTGCTATCTATGCACTTTTGCCATCTCGTAGTTAGTTCATCGATCCCTCTATTAAAAAAACGATTCGGACAGGAATCAATAAAATCTTTGAAGGCGGTTTGGACTGCCCCATCGGAGTTGAATTTTTTACCTTGCACGAAGTTATCCAAATTTCAAAAAAAATGTTAATCTGTTAGGTCCGGATAGTACGGTGGATGTCTTAGACATTCCAATTGACGCTCCTCTAATTTGGTAGCCGTCTGTTGTGCAGTGTGTGGTCTAGCGTTATCATGAAGCAGCAGTGGCCTAGAGCGATTAACCAGCCTCGGTTGTTTAGCAGCTAGCTTTTCCATCATGGTTTGTAGTGAACGACACCAGCACTAGTCCACCAAACGCTCACAAGTAACTTTTTTGGAGTCAATTTTCATTTGGGGCATGGTTTGGCTGGTTCGGCAGGGTTCAGCCATTGCGATGAGCGCTTCTGATTATCGTATAGGATCCACTTTTCATCACAGGTAGTGATTCGATTTAAAATCCCTTCATTACTGTGCCAGTTGAGTAATACAACGCAGCAGTCAATGCGCGGTTGTTGATTTGCTTCACTCGATTCGTGAGATATATCAGATGAGATGGAGCCTTATGTTAAAGAATATATTTATTGCGATCTTAAATTTGCTTTTGTTTAAATTGAATTTGTCAATCATCGAAGAACTGTGGTTTAACAAAGTAGTCATTCTCCCCAAAGGCATGATCATTGGTAGGTTGGTCCTGCCTCTTGGAAAAATAAATAGTCTTTGCTATTACCTCAATAATCACCTCAAGGACTCTGCACAAATTCATTACATATTTCTACAATGCTCCATCTGACTTACAACCTTACTACTAGACTAGACAAACTATTATAAAAAACTTATTAGTTCTTCGATCAATACAAAATCTAATACAAAACTACTCATATATGTACAATACATTTGATCAAATGAAAGTGGTGCTGCGTTAATATCTACATACATTATTATATTTTACATTATTTGTAGGCAGAAAATATATAATAGGACAATACTTACCTGGGAGGTCACTTGAGATTAACAATGATTATTGTTTATTGGAGAAATTTAAATCTAGTGTGCACGCAGTGGACATAATTGATATTCTAGATATTCAGTGAGAGAGTAAAAATAAATTCTTTGGCCTGTTGAAAAATACATTTATTTTTTAAATTCGTCAAATTTTTTTAAAATGTCAGCTATTGAGTTCAATTATTACTTTTTATAAACAAGGTGTTGCGAGGCTTCGTTCCATGGTTGAGTTTATTGATTCAGATGTCTTTAAAAGGGGTAAGTAATAAAAATGCCTAAAGTGTATTTGTGACGTACTGAAATACCTTAACAGTTCAGAGGGTATGGATACTCTCTTTATTGTACAAGTCAAAATCTCTTTTGAATAAGTTCTTCTAAAGAAATATTTAAAATATTTTCACTTCACATAAAAACTTCCTCTTTTTGATCTATATATATGACCCGCCTACCATCCCTTGTCTTCTATAGCCCCTCTTTTCCTTCAGGAGTGGATAGAGGACGTTCATTTCTACAAAGTTCAAATAGTAATTTTGGTAATCACTGTACGAACTTCCATTGGAAAACCAATTCATTCTTATATGTGGCTAACTTTTACTTTAATTTATACTCTATTAACTCTATTCATTATGCTTAGTCAAAATTAGTTGCCTCTAGAGAAGAACCAATAAAGAGGATACCATTTTTAGGTCTTACTTCTTTCTAGGTACTTTGGTGACCCTAGGCCAGAGATAGGAGAGGAAAGTAGAAACAAAATCAATCCAAAATTACGTTTATTGACCCATCAACCTCTCATCAGCAACGTAAGAGAGGTTAACTAGCATAAATATATTAATCACGCAGAGATTGAGAAGAAGTAAGAGTAGAATGTATGCTATCCCTAACAGACCTAGAGAAAGCTCTATTGTCAATGTGCTAGCCAAACTGGAGAGGCTCGAAAAGATATTTTTTGTGGGCAGAGGCAATGGAACCATCAAGGAGGGTGAAGCGTACAGGAGTTCCAAAGAATAGCTAGTAAACTGGCTGATCTAAGAATCTTGCCATCGATGCTTTTGAAACTATTAAATTCGTAGCTTATGTTGGTTGGTATGAGAAATCAGTAATTTTCTTGAGCACATATTTTATTCCAATAAATAATACAATTAAAATAAATTATTAATTTATACAGGTTCTAAATGCTTTTGGAGATGTTGGCAGTGGACTTAGAGGTATGAGTTGTAGGCCAAGTTCTGGGCGATGGGCTCATCCATGGAACGAGCACGGAAGTTGCTGGCTAGAGCCTCCCACGGACTATGAGCATGGGCATGGATGTGGGGCGGGGCGTTGTCGGCGGCAAACTGTAAATATAACAATATTTCAGAGATTTAAAAAACTTCAACTTCCGTTTAAAAAAGCGTTGTTGTTTTTGTGGTGTAATGGACAGTTCAAACAGAAAACTGCCAATCAGGAGACACAAGCAGTTATGGTGGAGAGTAATAATGGTTATTGCACATGTGAAGAGGATGAAGAAACAACGGTAATCAACGGTAGGTATCAATTTCGTGCCAACATTATAAGAAAACTGGGATTCTAAGGACAATTCCCTTGTAGATACAAGAGAAATCGCAAAACAGCCTTAGTGAACATCATTATAGAGATTGGACTATTTTTAAAAGAAACCGGAGAAATATGGGAAATAGCATTGAGGCCCTGAGTAGGTGCGGTATTTATATAGTAATATTTAAAGAAAAAATCTGTACCTTCTTGCAAAGCTGGAAGATGGCGAGTCCAAAGGAGACGATGAAAGAGAAGAATGTCAGCTGGAGTGCGTTCCAGGCCTTCAGTCCCAAGACTCCGAAGAGGAGGGGTACGACAGTCATGACCTTCAGAAGGACAAAGATCAGGATTGGCACGACGATCTTCTTCAGCTTGGACTTGCGTGGTGCAACTCCTGAAGCCCTGGCTTCTTCCTCTCCTGCGAAGTTGATGTTGACGTTCAGTTCTTCTTCCTCGAGGTTACGGGGTGAGACGGTGACCTTGGCTCCGGCGATTGGGAGGTCGAAAGAGGCACCATTACCCTGGAGATAACTCTGCACCTGGTCGAGGAAGTCACCTTCAGAAGAACGGCCAGCGGAGGTCTCGGATGCCTGGAAGAAAGATATTGTTAACACATGGCTTAAAACGATGTTTGTTGACCTGCTTAATTGACAAGGGACTAATAATTCGAAAAGATATATATAGAAGTGCAATTATTTGAATTTGGATAACTTTAAGGCACCTTGTTTCGCAGAAATTCATTTATGAAAAAGTCACCAAATTTTGAACAAATTGTGATCGGTAAAAGAGGACTATCATATGTTTGTCAGTTGTTTAACACAATTTGATAGAAAGCTGAAACGCATCTAGAATCGGCGTTTAACTGGAACCTTTTAAATGTAAAAAAAAATGGCGCCGAATAGCCATTGATGACAAGGTTACATTTTGATTTTTGCGAATAAACTGAACCTAAAGCTTTGTAGTTGGTTAATTCGTAAAGATGAGATATGAATATGTATCTCATTTGATTATAATGCCACAAAAAAACTGAAGCAAGTCAAGGGATGAAACCCGAAGTTCAAAGTTGAACTCAATTAGCAAGCTTAAAAAGATGTAATGCTCTGGACCTTATCATCCGTGTTCCAGGCAGGCTGTCCCATAACCGCTCCCAAAAGGGTCATTCCCAAGAAACACAACACTTTTCCGTTCATCTTGAAGGCTTTGATAGAACTGTTGGCTGTTTTACCGAGCTGTTGACAGTGCGATGGTTGGTGAGGTACTGATGATTAGTGGGTGCGGTGGATGCTATTTATACTGCCATTTGGCAAGCTGATATGAAAAAGCGAATCCTGAAGAAAGTTTGCTTTACATTTGGTCGCTGTGCTTCCAAAGGAAAGTGAAAGTAAGTACCAGCCAACTGAACTACCACATCACAAAATTCTTTTTCTTCTACAAGAGCCAACGAACGTCTGGCTTCGGACATGGGCCTCTCTTAAATGTCTCAAGTTTTGCTGATTATTGGCGACTCTCCCCCGTGAGAAACCGGCAGCTATTTTCAGATCTTAAAATCCATTTTCTCTGCTTGCTCCTCTTTTGTCTCTTTGTGCATGAGGTTAGCATTTTATTCACGTATATAATACATTCATATTGGATTTTGCTTTGCTTTTTTCGATTTATTTCAACACCTTTTTGAAGCGGGAATGGCTACCGCCGCCCAGGGAACCAATTATTGGATAACCAACACCTGTGCCGTAGGTCACCCCAAGTGGTTCGCTACGTTTGGTGACTTAGCAGGGCAGCCCGGTGTGAGGTTTGTGAGGTTTGTCTAGGTCTTGGCGGCAGTTGATCTAGACACACTGAACCCCAGTTTCCTACCCAATCCTCATACCCTTTCCATCCCAGAACTTCCTCTCCTTCATTTCCTTTAAAATACCTTTTACACAGCATCCCCAAAGATGACATAGGCCCTGGGGGAAATTATTTTCCTCAGGGCCTCCTGTGTGGAACTAATGTAAAAAAAAAACCTATTTATCTTTCCAATGTAGAATCATTTTATTTTTAAAGTAACTCCACACAGAAGCCCATGGGGTAAACTAATTTCCTTCAGATCCTACGTCATGGATGCTGTGTGAAGGTACTTGAATATGATATCTTCTAAAAGTATTTAGGATTGACTGTATAGAAATATCCTTCTCTAATATTCTTTTTCCTATCGAGATAGTTCAAAATGTTTTGAAAATGCAAGATAGACTGGGACTACGTATTCCCTGCATTTACTGTATTAATTGTTAATAGACTATTGTTAGGATCTATTGAATTTTATAATAAATCATTTTTATTCAGTTGGTTGAGTCATATGTTTAAAAAATGTATTTTGCTTTAATAGTTTTGTAATGTTACGATTTTAAGTTTGTGGAGCTGTTATGAAATGTTCATTATATGATTATTATTTTCTTTATAAATTTTGTCGGATTTCTTAAATAACGTACTAAAACACTAACCATCACGCCGTTGCTGCAGGGGTAGGCAGAGAGGACGGATCACCACCAAACAACTCGATATTGGTACACACTTTACCTCATTCACATTGATGCATTTTCTCATGTTATTCTGACTCTAGACGTAGCCCGACTAAAGTATTTGCTTCTCTTGATCGTGCCATGTCTTCATCGGGCGTCCCGACTTCTTATTAGTCTACTATTCAGATATTCGCGTAATATATTCTCCTTACACTCCTTTCTTCGTTCATTCACTTTACTATGCTCAACATGCCCGACCCATCTAATCGCTTTCTTAATCTTACCCATTACTCATTACGCCTACATCCTTTGTTTCTCCACATTCCCACACGATCGTACACCATTTTACACATACGCCTCAGGGATCTCATTTATACATAAAATAGCTTATATTACAATAGTGTATTATAATAACCGGACCAAAAATAACATTGACAAAAAAAAGATTATTTCAAAGTGATAAAAAATTATGAAAAGAAGTACTACGTTAATTAGGTGATTTTAAGTTAGGTGAGGTTAGGTTAGATAGATTTTTTTCACCTCTTTTGATGATTTTATATGACTTTACCAGAATAAATTAAAAAAAAATATTTCTTCAAACTTGGCAAAATCACTTTGTGGCGTCATTTTGAATTAAATTAAACAAATAACTTCGTATCAACCACTATTATATAATCACAACTACCTACATGTTTCGAAACCGATGGTTTCTTCGTCCTCTACCCCACATCCTTACAGACCTTATGGTTATTCTGATGTATGAGTTATATTATTGTAAAGTTTCATAAAAATCCGTTCATTAGTTTTTGCGTGAAAAAGTAACATTGTAGTTTTTGCGTGAAAAAGTAACAAACATACATACATCTATACAAACTTTCGCATTTATAATATTAGTAAGATAAGATACTCACATTAATACATTACTGCAAACTTACATTCTCTATAAAATATAATTACAAGTTTAAAAAAAACCTTTAAATTGTACCTGTTCCTTTATAATTGCACGGAAAATGTTTCTATAATAATAGGCTTTAGCTTCTGTGGTCTATGAATAAGGTTCTCGACTAAGAATCCGGCTTTACCCGAATTTGGTGACCAGATCAGAATATCCCGGTACTTCCCTACCGCACTCTCCTCTACCCCACATCCTTACAGACCTCACCGTTTAGCCCCACAACATACCCCAATTATAAGAATTTTTATTATTTATTCTAGGCTTTTAAGTGTATGATACAGAGACACAATGTTTAGTTAAAAAAGGTAAACTAAAACTTAGAAATAAACAATATATAAATATAAATTTAAGTGAAAATATTATATATTATAGGAAAATAATAATGGATGACATGGTTTTACTGGCTCACGTAAAAAATATGAAACATTTAAGATTTCAATCCTTTCTCTGACAGCTTTGTCTGACTTAGTTTTTGATTTTTTTTTTCTAATTCGCTCACGGTTTTTTGTTTTGAAATATTTAACTATTTACACTTGTTTTTAATAGAATAGCCGTAGAAAATCTAATCATCTTTTGCAAGATTTCCTTGTTTGAAATTCTTCTTTGGTCAAATATTGTGTGACCTTTGGCGACCTTGGGTAACCTTTGGCGTTCGGCTTGTTGATATCTTGGGTGACCTTTTGCATTCGGCTTGTTGATATCTTGGGTGACCTTTGGCGTTCGGCTTGTTTGATATCTTGGGTGACCTTTGGCGTTCGGCTTGTTGATGTTTTGAGTATTTTTTAAAGTTGTTTCTTTCCACGGAACGCAATCACTTCGTGTGCAAGTTTGACATATTATTTAGGGATGTGAGTAGGAGTATATATATGGGTAAAGAGAGGGAGAGAATACAAATTAACAATTTAATAGTGATAGAGGAATAATCTTATAATAATTATTAGCCTGAAACACTCATCCACATTGAAAAAATCTCCCGAGAAAAGATACATGTCGCCGACGGAATATGTATCTTTTCTCGGGAGATTTCTTTCAATGTGGATGAGTGTTTCAGGCTAATAATTATTGCTTATAATAATTGTTACTTTGTGCTATGCATAAAAATCGTATCTCAAACATTAGTTTACCAATTTAATAATAATCTTATAATATTTACGAAAGAAAGAGACGTAATGCCAAGGGAGGAAAGGATTGAGATGATTTTTGGGGAAATAAATAGAAACATACCTCATGCAGGACTGGACAAATCGCGTTGATTTTTTTTACAACGAATATTACTCCCTGTATTAACGATTTTATGAAGCTAAAGCATTGTGAAACAGACTGGTAAATTTAAATAAGTTAGTGGTTTAAAACAAAGTGTTTGTTTTATTTAATATGTGTTTCAAACCCTACAAATGTATTTTTTTAAATTCAATGTAACAATAAGTATCCAGAAATGTGGTTTATCTCGTTTGCAATCCCTTGAAGGCGGTAATCTAAATCAAAAGTTCCATCCGTAAAAACAAATACTTTACTATTTTATGTATTTTTTTTTAAAGTGTTCATAGTAGAGTTAAACCTAATCGTCCTGGAAAAAATTGTGCATTTTTTGAAAATTTATTGATGCTTTTATGAGCTACTTACCAATCTTACCGTATTTGAGAAACCCTTTTTATCTTCGAATGTGTTGTAGTTTGTTGTCTTTAGATATATAATTTTACGCTTCTTTCACGGATTACTTCGTTTCTCTTCACTTTGGAGAAACTTTTATTAAATTAAAAAAAGATTACCAAATGAAACAAATACTTAGTTTTAAACCACTTTACTTTTATTTATATTTGTCGACCGGTTTCGATTGCACTCAATCTTCATCAGGACAATAATATATAAACTCTTTACAGTTTATATTTTCTTTTTATAGTTTGTTGTTTTTATAGTTTGTTGTTTTTATAGTTTGTTGTTTTTATAGTTTATAGTTTTTCTATTTACTCTTTATAGTTTATATTTTATTGTCCTGATGAAGATTGAGTGCAATCGAAACCGGTCGACAAATGTAAATAAAAATAAAGTGGTTTAAAACTAAGTATTTGTTTCATTTGGTATAATGTCAAGCCACAAAGCTTTTGCTTTCTTCGAAAAGAGTTTTTAACTTCGCTTTCTAACTAACTAAGTAACTTACCCAACCATCACGCCGTTTCTCCGCAGGGGTAGACAGACAGGACGGAGCGCTAAACAACTCGGTAATGGCACATAAACCTTGCCTCATTCACATTTATACTCATCTCATACTCATATAATATTCTGATTCTTGACATGGCCAGAATCAAGTATCCGATTCACTTGCTGATGATCACTACCCTGATATACGGCACGTCACTGCCATACATCAGGGTAGGTACCAGCACTCCATTGTGGACTGCTAGCTTCGCTTCTTTGGACAGTTTTTTGTTAGCGCTAACCGCGTTAAGTCCTCCATTAATGGAGTTACCTGCATTTACTCTTCTTTCATGATTTCTATCAACCATCCCATCTCTCGCTTTCTAATTCTTAAAATAAAATATTATTTCTACCTATGACTCTCTAGTTATCGCACTACCATATACACATTGAAATATTGAAGATACTAACTAGTTCAAATCGTTAATTTACCATTTTTGTATCAGCTAACAGTAGCCCGTTCTTGGCATCCTAGTCAGTCCGATCAATAGCCGCCTTGATTGGAAAAAGAAAAGAAAACGGAAAAAAAGGAAAACCGAGTTCTTATTGAAAAATTCTCCCTCCCCAAATGATTTTTCTTTTGACAGTGAGGTTAGTATTGAAACATTGATAGAAACATATGTACAATGAGAATACGTGCCTTGAACTATCAACCCTTCAAAAATAACAGCGGGAAAGCTAGGATTAGAATGTAATTGTTAAGTATATGATCTAGCTGGAGGATGATGGTGTACATAGTATGGAGTTAAGCAATTTGACCTATATAGAGAGAGACCAAGACATCGTTATGGATAACCTTGATCATCAATGAGGTTACGGCTGCGTCAAAGCTATACACGGTGTTGTCGGAAATAATCCAGTGAAAATAAGTGATTCATATGCCCTCTATGGATATAAATACCTTTACACAAAGCATGTTAAATCTGAGAACCTTTAAAAGTTTACCCTAAAAACTATTGAAATTGTCAAAATCTTTACCCTCAGATGGAACTGATGAATAACCCAAGCGAGGAGTTTAAAGGTAAAGGGAAAGAGGCCATCCACATAAATGAAGAACCTAAACAGATGGGTGAAAGCCTTTTTTAAAAATGTGCAATGCTGGACGTAATGCTTATGAAGAAGAAGAAGAAGAAACCATAGAAACGATTGGATATACATGTTGATATATAGAAAATATACTAGAAACCAGAAATATTCTTGAGCACATCTTTTATTCAAATAAATAATACAAATAAAATAAATTATTAAGTTATACAGTCATCAATCGTTGAATCAACTCCAACGGAAAAAATCACAGCGTTACAAAAGATAAAACCATGTTCATTATTCCTTGTGTTGAAGTTTCTTATACCATGTCTCACTACACGAAACTGCTATATTTCAACATTTTATACATGTCCCAAATCCATCATAAGCCTTTTAGCTTCGCAATGTTTTCGCTATGTTAAAACGCGCAGATATGTGAGTTTGATTTTTGCAATTGTGGTGTGAATTTCGCTGGAGATTTTGGCTGTGGATTTAGAGGTAGGAGTTGTAGGCCAAGTTCTGGGCGTTTGTGATGGGCTCATCCATGGAGCGAGCACGGTAGTTGCTGGAGAGTGCCTCCCATGGTCCATGGGACAGCTGGGGAGGAGAGTTGTCGGCGGCGATCTGGAATAAATACGATGATAAGAGTTTGATGATTGTGTTCCTGCAAATATATATGTGAGAACCAAGCGGTAATTTTAACGTGAGAGTTCTGTCAACATAATGAAAAGGGTTTCTTAGTCACATGATTTCAAGATATCGAGAAAACGAATTGATTATTTAATGATAGCTGTTGTATTGGTACTGCAGAAACAATGTAATGGGTGAATTAAGCGTGTGGTTTTAAGACATTGAAATTGATGTGTTTAATAATGACAATGATGATGTTTTTATAACATCTTTGAAAAATATTGAAGACGAATGCTAATATTTTCGACATGCTTTAAAGAACTAAATTGTTTTAAAAGACGAAATACGGCAATCAATAGATCAACACGGCAAATTCGGCAATCGTCTAAAAATCTATGTATTCGGTTAATGTACTTACATCTTGGTTACATGATTTTAAGATATTGAAATTATAATCCATCGCTATTGACGAATGTTGAAGATTTAAAGCCTTATTGTATATTTATGTTAAAAAATCCCGACTGAAATTTTTACACAAATCCAAATGATTTGATAATTTCTGAGAACGCGATTTAGCAGTTGAATATTCTTGTAGATCATTTATATTGTAAATCTTTAAGTTTAGTTTTATCGTGTGAAGAGTTGGTATCAACAGAATATAAACTGTACCTTCTTGCACAGCTGGAAGATGGCGAGGGCAACAGAGATGACGAAAGAGAAGAAGGACAGCTGGAGCGCGTTCCAGGCCTTCAGTCCAAGGACTCCGAGGGCGAGGGGCACCAGGGTGATGACCTTCAGCAGGACGAACACCAGGATGGGGACGACGATCTTCTTCAGCTTGGACTTGCGTGGCTCGACTCCTGAAGCCCTGGACTCATCTCCGGCGAAGTTGATGTTGACGTTAAGTTCTTCATCATCGAGGCTGCGGGGAGATACGGTGACCTTGGCTCCGGCGATGGGGAGCTTGAAAGTGACATCGTGGCTCTGGAAGTATTCCTGGACAACATCGAGGAAGTCGCCACCGTTAGAGCGGCCGGTGATTTCGTTTCCATTGTAGTTGTTGCGCGTTACTTCGACGGTTTCGGATACCTGGAAGACATATACAATTAGAACAATTTGGATAAAATCGATGTAAATGGAGCACAGTAAAGTTAACATGAGCCTATAGTGACGGAGGCCGCCGAACTTTTGCAGGATAGGAATGCCTGGACAAGAGAAAGATGATATAAAGATATTAATATAAATTATTGATTGATACCAAGAAGCGCTTGACCCATTACAAAATCACCTAATTTAAAAGAGTTTATGATAAAAGACATTGATCACTGCGTAGCTTATTAGTAATTAGAAACTGTGGTTAAGCTTGTTAGATTTGAATATTCATCCTATTTTGACCTAATAATAAAACTGGGATGATACTTGCATCATTAATTGGAACAATAAAAAAATCTGAAGAAGTATTCTTCATCATATTGCTTCTGTGTTGAAATATGTTAAGAGTTGAAACCAAATATTGAAAGCCCTGTTAACCCAAATTAAGAGATGTGTTTGATTGTGATTGATGTTTCCGATTGATGGTATAACTTTTACAGCACCTGGTAAGAGTCCTTCCTGAAGATGGTGTCCAGCAGAGAGATGACCTTGAACTTCATGCAGGCAATGGCGTCATTTCCCCCTGAGCATCCAGACCTCATCTCCTCCACCATGCTATCCATGGGGGTACCCTTCCAGAAGGCAGGCTTGGCAGGCTGCCCCGCAGCCACTCCCAAAAGGGCCAAGCCCAGGAAACACAACACTTTTCCGTTCATATTTGCTTTGTTTAAATGGAATACTGCACTGTTGACAGTTCGAAGACTGGTACTCTACTGATGATAATTGGGTGCGGTACACACTATTTATACAACGATTTGTTTGGCCAATACAAAAAGGAGACTCCTGTAACAAATTGGTTTGATTTTACAGTTGGTACTCGTTTTACTGCCAAAGGAAAGCGACAATCGTCACTCGCAAGTAGCAAATAAAAAAGGGCACAAACGCCAGTATTAAACTACGTTTAATTGGCTTTCTGTCTGTGTCCAATTTTATTGACTGGTTGATTCAATACAATTATCTGCGCATCCTATTCCGTTTTTATTGTTCTATTTTTTGTCCTTCTTTGTTGTACGTTATGTTTTATCAGTCAGTGTGTGATAGATATACAGTTCTTTGAGTAGTATTTTACGATTACTATGCAATGCAGGGCCGCTTCAAGGTTACGTCTTGAATGCAAATGATCCTTAGTTCCTTGGCAATGACTTCCAGCTGTCTTTCCGGAACTGATCGGACTTAGCTTCAATGAAATTACAATATTATTTCGATTTGTTTTGTGGCATTTCGACGTAATTTCCTCGTAACAGCACTTACAGTTGTAATACTGTTGGATGAGGTAATAAAGTGCTGTACGAATCGACAGAATGAATAATGAAACAAGACTCACATTATTTCCAGAACAAATCAGGTAAAGTTTTTTGTTTAGATTTTATTAATTTATTTTAATAATATCACCAGCAACAGAAAACATCTAAGCTTCAAGTAATTGTATATAGTATCCCACCATAAAAAATATTTGCAATAACGTCATATTTAGGCTTGTGGCAGCATTTTAAAGATATTGGTTTGTGGAAGAACGTTATATATTACAAGCTTCTGCCCACGTCTTCGTCTGCGTAGGATTAGTACTTCGAGTAATCTATTTTCTTTTCCTAGGTCCCAGCTACGTTTATACCATAATTCTTAATCTATTTATTTAAAATATGTATAATTCTTGATTCGATTCAAAGTATTAGGCGAGTACTTCCAAAAAAATCACTAATTTAAATATTTTCCAAAATAGAATTTTGATTTAACAATCATTGTTTTGCAAAATGTCATTCTCAAATTTTGACGTTTTCTATTAAACAATAATAATTATTTTCAATACATTGAAAATAAATAGCTGGCTTTATAAATTATAACCTATATGTTATTCTGATGTATGAGCTATATTATTGTAAAGTTTCATTAAAATTCATTCATTAAATTTCGATTTAAAGAGTAACAAACATACATACATCCATACAAACTTTCGCGTTTATAATATTAGTAAGATAAGATAGTAAGATGAGTACGATGTCAAAATCACAGAGCTTGGTTTAGTTTATAGGTATAAAGTGAGAAAACGGATATCATACGTTTTATACTGGAAATATTTCCAAGCTGAAGGATACAGGAAAGTAGTATTAGCTTAGAAAAAATATTGTTAAGCCTGCTTTATACCCGTCGAGACAGGTTTGTGGAACAATGTTGTAAATTGATCTCATGATAATAGGTATAGTAAATAATATATATATATAGTATAATAATCATAGGTACTTGTAAAATTCATCATATCGGTTAATATTTGTAATCTATAATATCTACCTATTAAATATTTTATTTTTATTTTTCTTTGCTCCTGTGAGGACTTCTTACTTTTTATATTTTATATTTAAATCTTTGTTCCTTTTAAAGATATCTTATATTTCTACATTAAACTTTTTTTATAATTATTATTTTATTCTCACTTTTAACTTTTAACTTTTTTATCTTTGCTTAATAATTTAAAGCTTGTACTTTATACTTATACTTTGTACCATATTTTTCACTTTACATTTATATTTTACCCTTTTCCTACTACTTATTACCTTACTACTTACTTTTAACATTTTTTTTTCCTTATATTTAACTTACATTTATACTGTTAGTTATTCTTCATGTTGTTGTACTATTTATATGTTATGTCAGTTAGATTAATGGCACATGTTGTGCCATATATGTGTAAATGTGTAAATAAATAAATAAATATCTCGAACATAGATCGTTTGATTACTGCTAATCTCAAATACCTCAATGATATTGTGTGAATTTATGTTTTATGCATTATTAATCCATGCATGAAGAGCGATTAACCAGCGGCTGAGAATAAAAGTTTAAAAATGCTTGCAACTGTACAGGGAGGTTCCGATGAGAAAGATTGATTATTCCCAGTATCAATTTTTTTAAAATAAAAATTTAATATCGATATATTTCATTCAAAATGTACTTTCATACATACATACATTCAAGTAAGCAATTAAAATGCTCAAAACGCACGATAAATTATTATTAAATGTAGTATTTTTTGTTCATAAGTATTTTTGATTTTTCAACCATGTCTAATTTTTGAATTATTTTAGTTTGTAAGACCTTAAATAAATAGAAAAACTGAGGTATTTTTGAAAACTTATTTTTTAATGATTTTAATATTAAGGTAATATTTTCTGTCCAGATAAAAAGTTTTTATTTTTTACTCGTTTGGGTAGTGTTATGTTTGATTAGTAGTTATAATGTTTTGAGTGAAGTGAATGCCTTGCTTTTTGATCCAGTCTGTGATATGTTTTTTGTGAATAATCGTAGATATATTTATAGTTAGTAGTTGTTTCAGTGTGGTGGGCATGCAGTTATATAGTTTGCTTGCGTAGTAGGATTTTATTTTACTACGAGTATGTTATTTGCACATGTTTTTAAGAAATAATTACTATTATTTTATGTTTTACACGCTCATGGCTCATTATTACTTATTGAATTCTAATTAATCATGTTGTTGTTTATGCCTTATACTATGTTGTGTTATGTTTTAACACTTTTTAGTTTATTAGTCGATGCATGGTTTCTATCTCACGACTTCTAGTTGCAAAAACTACCCTTTGCCAGAGAAGTCGTCACAACTAGATCTCTAATATTTTTTGAAATATTTCACAATATGGAGGTCACTGGGTGACACGATTAGCTCATATCTCCGTTTAATATCAACTGATAAGAATTTCTCATTAAAATTCAACCTCCGACGTGCCTTAGACCGCTAGGATCCTTGTAAGGTCCGGCCAAAGAGGTTTGCTTTTCATTTCTGCCGTTTCACATCCGTTATGGCTCCAAAAGTTCAAATGCATTTCTCTAAGACATTTATTACAGTAATCATTTTTAGGACTCTGAAGGGTGGTACTCTTGATCGGCAGTTTACGAAGTTATGTATTACATTTATCAGATTATTAATACGATCTATCAATATGAATTACAAAAAAAAACAATGCCTTTAAAAGTGAAGTTTATTTAAAATTATCTCCACACGGACGACCGTCCATGGTCGAGTGGTAAGACACTTGACTCCCATTCGGAAGGTCGCGGGTTCGAACCCAGGTACTTTCCCACCTTCCTCTTTCCCATCTCCTTCCCTTCCCCACTTACCTTCAGCCTCACAACATACTCCAATTGGGGATGCTATAGCCTCACTGGCTCCAGAAGGGAGCAGTTAGGACTCTTGTGAGGTTTCTCTATAAAAATAAAAAAAAATCACAGGAGGCCCCGAGAAACAAATTTTCGCTTTCCTTAAAAATACAGTCATCACAGCATCTTTGGAGATCCACTTACCTCACCCAACGCCTTGCACGGTAT
Source organism: Limnephilus auricula (assembly GCA_951813805.1). NCBI lineage: Eukaryota > Metazoa > Arthropoda > Insecta > Trichoptera > Limnephilidae > Limnephilus > Limnephilus auricula. The sequence continues at coordinate 9,033,326 of OX638409.1, read as the reverse complement.
GGTCGCACTATCCCCTAAGATTCCTACCCGCCTGTCATACCTTTTTTCCGTCCCAGAAGTTAATCTCCTTCCTTTGCCTAAAAAGACCCTTCCAGAGGATCTTTGGAGATGTTACAAGGGGTCAAAAGAAATATTAGAAGACACTGCGTCCAAGAGTGACGGACATTTGAATTCATTCCTTCCAGTGCGGTGAAGACGATGGATCGAGATAGCCGGGCTGGACTGGTAAACCATTGTCTCAATAGCATCTCCAAAATAAACTAAGGGGCTTTAGGAGGTACATCTTTGGAGATACTGTGAGGAGGATCTGTTTAGGGAAAGGAAGGAGAGGACGATATGTGACAGAATAAAGGAATGAGGGATGGGTGGTAATATATAGGGACATTGTATTCAGGAGTTACGGACGTTTGAATCCCACTGCGGTGTAAGACGATGGGTCGAGAGAGTCCGTCTGGACTGGTCAAAAGGTCTTTCTCAACCAGTCTCTCGCAGGAAAAGTAAGACGATCTGGGGTAAAAATATAGTCCATTTTCCTGTCTCTTTGGCAGTCATAAAACCTTTATAACTACCATTAAGAGCCATTGACCAGCGGCTGAGAATAAAAGTTTAAAAATGCTTGCAACTATACAAAGAGGAACTGTACTAAAATTAAAATTCTGAAAAGTGTCTTTAGTAGATTATGTATTGATGTATTTTGCTGTAAGATTATATGATTTGAAATTTGTGTTATACAGGGTGTTAAGGTACGTACTTGAGTTACTTTAACCAGTGATTCCTGACATTATTTCAAGTAAAAAATGTAAATGAAATTTTGGTCTCCGGTGACATTTTTGATGTTTTTTTTTTTTTTTTCTACAAAAACATAAATAATAGTAGGTGTTGGGTAGTTGGGGGCGGGGTAAGTGGTGGGGCGGTAACTCGGCTGAGTGACCAACAAGGTCATGTGAAAGAATTTTTTTTGTTGTTTGATTTTGAAGAAAAAATATTTTGAAAAAAAAAAAATTGGCATAAAAAAAGTCACCGGAGACCAAAATTTCATTCACATTTTTTACTCCAAATAATGTCAGGAATTACTGGTTAAAGTAACTCAAGTACGTACCTTAACACCCTGTATAATACAATATTTCGTTTGAAAATTGAACAAATCTACCAACGACAAACGGTATAACCTTAGTATATTAATAATAAATTTAGATTTTCAAAAAAGTGCATTCAACAGATAAAATAACAATCTTTCAAAATCAATTAATGTTTTTTTGTAAAAAAGAGTCAATACATCTAGAATTTGATTTAAACATGACTAATTTCCGTTATTCTTACCCTTGGTATAATTTATTTTAAAAATGAAAATTTTCTAAACTGTTGTTTTTGTTTAGCCTCATTTCCATGTTTAATTATTTTTCATACCATGTGTTCCGTTTATAATGTAGAAAATTTGTCTAATGTGTATACTACCTCGCTAAACAATTAAAATTCTTCTCTTGATACAATGACACTCGACAAACTTTCTTATTGTCACATCCTTTTTAAATATTATAATGAAACCATGTCAATTATTTATGTTAGCAGTGTAATTAAATTAGAGCAAACTATGAGCTTATTTATATTTTTGACCTCTACAGAAATGGAGGAAAAATGATTAATCTATCGAACATAAACCAAATGATTTTTTTCTATAATACGTTAAAAAATATTGGATACATATAAAAAAAATATGTGTTATAAATTAATACAACCACCTTACGTGCATTATTGTAATCACTCGTCCTTTGTGGACAATAAATCTCATTGTAGGCTATGTAAGGATATTTAATTGTTTCTTTTTTAATGTACTGTAACTGAGCCTACTGTTTGTTTTACTACTTACAATTCAAAAATGTCCTCTACAACACAGGTACAACTCCTAGATTTTTTAAATTTTTTTTTTACATTAGCTCCACACAGGAGGCCCTGAGGAAAATAATTTCCCTCAGGGCCTATGTCATATTTGGGGAAGCTGTGTGAAGGGTGTTTCTAAGGAAAGGAAGGAGAGAAGGAGAAGAAGTTCTGGGAAGGAAAAAGGTATGAGGGTTAGGTAGGAATCTTGGGTTCATTGTGTCCAGATCAGACAAACCTCTCCCCATGAACCCGGGCACCCCTGCTAAGTCACCAAACGTAGCGAACCACTTGAAGTGACTTATGGCAGAGGTGTTGGTTATCCAATAAATGGTTCTCGGGGCGGCGGTACCCATTCCCGCCTCTCAAATTTATACCTATGTATATATACTACACCTTTGTAATTCTTGATCTTAATCTTCTCATAATTGAATCCCCATATACAGAAAGAGTAGTTTTTTTTTAATCCAAGGAAACATTTTAGATACAATGGTAGAATGCACAATTAAATTGTCATTGGAAATGTATCTTGTTAATATTTTGTTTACTTGTAAAAATATTTGTTAGAAAAAATTATTTCAGGCAGTTCTGTATTATTTTTATTCTTGTTCATTTTATTTTTGAAACAGAAAACCAAAATTAACATAAAAAAGTATGTCGTGGCGATAAACATAGCCCGTAGCAGGATGCCATACATTGCCAAAATGTTCTAAAATACCCAAAATAATTTTACCTCCAAAATGAAGCATAATTTTATTAAAATCAGCTATTATTGATTTATTTTTATTTTTGACTTAATGAGTTAAACCTCAAATGATAATATTTTAATTAATGAAGATTATTATCTAAACTAAAAAAAAGATTGCAGCCAATAAAAATATTTTTGAAACAGAAAACCAAAATTAACATAAAAAAGTATGTCGTGGCGATAAACATAGCCCGTAGCAGGATGCCATACATTGCCAAAATGTTCTAAAATACCCAAAATAATTTTACCTCCAAAATGAAGCATAATTTTATTAAAATCAGCTATTATTGATTTATTTTTATTTTTGACTTAATGAGTTAAACCTCAAATGATAATATTTTAATTAATGAAGATTATTATCTAAACTAAAAAAAAGATTGCAGCCAATAAAAATATGGGTTAGGAAAACGAAGATAATGTTAGTAGTTCCCAGTAACAAACACCATAGCACCGGCCCGGAAAGCCGAAGGTCCTGGGTTCGAGTCCCAGATGTATCCTTATCTTTTTTCTGATTTTTCTGTTTTAGATTTTCGATTGAGTTTCTCTTATATTATCTCCATTAATAATTTTATTTAATTATTTACTCTATTTCCGTTTTTCTCTTTTGTTAAAGCTTAAAAATTGTTTTGAAAGAAAACGAAAATATGGTTCATTCTCACTTGTAATTTAAAATATTACTTTTCGATGTGACATGAAATGCTCTTTTAGCCGGTATTAGTTGCATCAGTTCTCATTTTGTAGAATTCCCACATTTTTGATTTCCGTGTCCTGCTCCAGTCGGTGGGTAGTCGGTGGGAAGCTGGGAATGGGTGCACCCTCCCTTCAGTGAACATCGTGGACGCACTGCACACTGGGTACTTGCCTTTTTAGCCTCACAACATACTCAAATTGGGAATGACATAATCCCACTGCCTGGGGGGCAGTTGGGACTCTAGTGCGGTATTCACATAAAATATCTAACAAATCCTAAGAAGATTTATTTACAATTGTATTTAAATAGTTTTTTTAATTGGTTGTACATTTATTTATGAATACATTTATTTTCTGGGCTTTTGATTCTGTTTTATTTTATTTTAATTTTAAATTAATGTTTTGATACTGTAAGAGAACATCTCATTTCCACTTTAAAAATATTTATTTCGTAATTTAACTGTGCTTCTTTAGTTTGTATAGATACCAACTACTCTTTTTTTTTCGCGTGGCATTTTACCCTAAGAGAGTGTTCTAGCCAGTGTCAAGTGAATGAGAATAAATGTAATGATTGTAAGTGTAATTTTGGGAAAATATATACAAATTTGACAGTAATATTAGTAATAGACAGGAGTATCTACATTAAATAATAATAATACAAAGAATAAGCTAAACACTCACAATCCAAGGTGATTGTGATTGCTTACATATTTACAAGTTGAAGCAATAGGTAATTAATAAATTAGTTAATATAATTTATTATATATAAAAGATAAACAAAACATTCTACATAATATATGAAACAAAACATTGTAAGAGGAAAACATGAGTTTGCACAATTACAATTACGAATTGATGCCGTTAACACCAAGGAAACTAGATATGACTTTATATACACGTTTGTTCACAGAAGACAACAGGCATGCAATGTTGTAGGGGGGGAATATAACCGTACTGATTAGGTCAGGAATGAAATTTTAAATATGAATTGTGTATAGGGCAACTGAAAAATATATGAGGTCCTCTACATCAAGATGACATTCACACATGGCTGTATTATGAAAAAATTATTACCTTTTGTTTTACTAGACTCATCCCAATAATTCTGCCATGTGGAAATCATCTTTTCTTTCAGTTTATGTTATATAAATCGTTGATTCCTAAATACATTAAACAAGTTTTAGGAAATTCATAGTAGAAATTGTATATAAAAAAAAACAAATGATATTCGTTTCAATTTTCAATAATTTTAATTAATTTACAAAATCAAATAAATAATCGCAAATAAATACTCATTCATCCTAATAAATAACTTGGTAGTATATCCTGGGTGGTGTTGAACGTTGTATGGTGTTGCTCCTTACAGCTGCTGCGAGTAAGCCAGGGTCTGGGCGTTGTCGAAGGCACGAGCCCTGTAGGGTCCATGAGGTTGGGGTTGCTCCCACCCTGCGGGGGCGGGGATGTGCTCCACATGGTGGTCATGGTGCTGGGGGTAGTGGATCACCTCGTAGTTCACCACCTTGGGCTTGGTGAACTTGAAGATTACCATGGCGCCTGATGGGAAAAGAAAAAAATCACAAAATTACTTTTTTATATCAATTTTCCAAGGTGAAATCGATAAGTTTACAATATCGGATATGCGTAACTTCCGATGTTCTTACATCGATGTCCCTATCACGATTTCACCGTTGGCAGCCGAATCTATCGATATATGCTGGCAACACTGAATGTATTTTCTATGAATTGGCACCACGAAATGTCAAACATCAACTGTTTAATCACAGGAGACCATATTTGTCTTAGCTCACATAGGTCTCACAGAAATCGTTGTTTCTTCCTTATTATTGGAAAGAGAATACAACAAACTATATATTCAAATCTAAAAGAAAATCACAAAAAAATTAAAATTTACCCCTTTCTGAAACCAAAGTTTCCGATAGCAATTTGAAAAAAAATTCTATTTCCTACGGAGGCCGCGCTTCAATTTATCTATCGTCTTTCGGTTTAACAATATTGTTGACCATGCTCGCAAATATTGATAACTGACCGAATATCACGGGTTATTTCCTAAAAAAAGATTCGAGAAGCCTATCGAAAGTTAAATAAATGGTTATGAGGCAATATGAAAAAAAAGGTTTTTTTTAAACTTGTGAGAAATAATTGGAGGCGTAAGTATTTTGATGAGGCACTATTTGAATTGATGCTTTTCTATGCTTATATAAAAAAAAGGTTGATGTATTGTATCTGTTAACCCTGTCAGATACAATATGTCACAATTTGCATATAAATATATTCAAATGAATTAGTTTATGGTTTAACTGAGATCACAATTTGTTGATAGATATGCAAAAACAGATCGAATGGATGTGTTATATTCATAGATTACTAACATTATGTACGGTATTGTGAAAACCTAGCCGGGACGGACTACCGAGATGTTAAATGCCCAAGAATTTTTTCAGATTCTTCTGCAATACTGAGAGTTTTACTGGGTGGCGCCAGAGGCCCTAAACGTAGTATCAAGCATGTCAATGTTCATTGTAGAAGAATCAGATAAAAGAAGACCCAGAAACAGGCCAAGAAGAAGTGGATAAACTACGTAAAAGGGGTAGTCACATGGAATCAGTATAGGATAAATAGGTCTCTAAGACTGCATTGGTAATGAGGCGTAGAAAGAATACCAGATGATGGTACGCTGAACTTTATGATTGTGGGTGTCCCAGTGTAAGTGACCTAGAGGTGGACCGAAGAAGAGATGGATGAACTGTGTGAAAGAGAATTGGAGCAGAAAAAGAAGGGCTGGGGACAGGAAACGGTGAACATTTGTGGAGGAAACCAAATCTTACTCTGGGATGTAGCGCTGTGATAATCATGACGAAAAGAAGAATATATATGTTATTTATCATTACCTGAGAGCACCAGGGAGATGAGACCGAGGGTGATGGCCTTCCATGTCTTCAGGGCGATGAGGGCGAGCGCGATGGGGACCAGGACGGAAGCCTTGAACTTCAGGCCCATGAGGAAGGGGATCATCACCTTCTTGACGAAGCCGCGACCTGAACACACAAATTAAACATTAAAAAATGCACTATACAAAAAAAATCGATGCTACTGGAATGACCCAAGATTTTCGAGGCTAATTACGAGTAATAGATGCGAACCTTTGCGAAGGGTTGGTTTATAAAGGAGGAAAAGGAATACGACTTTATTTGACTTAAAATCAACAATTGACTGTTCTAACAATTGCATTATGTTACTCGATAAATAACTCAAAAGTTAGTCAATGTACATCATATTGACCATCAATCAATATTATCTATTCTTGCATGGGCTTCTAAAATCTTATTAATGTCAGAATGTATAATAATCAGATTATGGTATGAAACTAAAATCAAAAAGGGAGCAAATCAGGTTAAAAAGTGTTATTGCGTACACTAGTGTATATTATATTTAAAGAAACTTCTTCAGAGATATGATAATGTAAAATAAATAAGACAATAATTAAAATTAAAACAAGATTTGAAATAAATTAATATTGACCTTCTTGTACTCCTCCTTCAGTTAGTGGCACATCCAGACTCTCGGGTAATCCTTGCAGCAGGGACCTTGGCACATATTCTCCGGCTCCTCCGGCAGTCAGAGACTCAGGGATCCTAATCTTCAGGGTATGGGTAGCCAGGAAGTCCTCGACCTCGCTGAACACGGCGAACCTGCCATCCTTAGCACTCCTGGCATCAGAATCCACAGAACCGGTCTTAACAATGGTCAAATCATCAGTGATGCTGATGATGTCGTCATTGAAAACTGTACTCATCCACGCCAAAGCCTTAGGCTTGATGCAGGAATATGAATACTGACTCAAACATCCTTTATAGATGTCTGCAGCTAAGTTCGATGCTGAGTTTTCTTGACATGTGACTCCAGCTACAATAGCTAAACAACAAAGCGCGATTTTAAACATTTTGATTTGTTTGTTTTTAATTGTTTTTTGATTGGTTGAAGACAGGTGCTGTTGAACTGACTGCCAGTCGAATACAATCGTTTTAATTTTATGGGCTTGGTTTTTATACGAGCAGCTCTTGTGTGCGTAATTAGATTCAGTTGTCACTTGTACAGGAGATTGAGCGAGCACTTTCGTAGGATTGTTTTGGCAAAGGAAGAAATGGTTGGAGTGTAAAACTGGGTTGACGCATGAACGGAATATAATTAATAATAATTATCCATCACACGAGGCTCGTCATAATATAAAGGAGCTGTTTTCAAATGCTTGTTTGTGGAATTGGGAGTGTTTCTTGGGGCGGAGTGTAATTTTATACTTACAGAAATTGATTTGATTTCGTAATCAATTTTAATATTCGTTAGATTAATGTTCCTTGAAGAAAGTCAAAATACATTACAAAAATGTTAATGTTTGTTGTTAGGGTTATTTAGCAAAATATTGTGTACGTTTTTTTTACATTAGATTTACTCCCATTTCAAACACTTTATTTTACCCATTTGACTGCCTATAGCCTATAGTGAAAATAAAAATTCCACGTACGCCATAGAATGTATTCATTTTTTACATTGCTCCACACAGGTCCTGAGAAAAATAATTTCCCTCATGGCCTATGCCATCTTTAGGGTTCTGTGTGGAGGGTATTCTAAGGAAAGGAAGAAGATGAAGTTCTAGGAAGGAAAAGGCATGAAGGGTGGTTAGGTATCTGGGGGACAGTTTATCTAGGAGTAACGGATGTATGAATCCATCATTCCCACAGCGGTGCAAGGCAATGAGCCGAGAGAGTTCGGATAGAGAGGCCAAAGGTCTCCCTTAACCAGGCAGATGCATCGTCTGCCAATCTCCAAAACTACTCCCCATGAACCCGGGTACCCCTGCTAAGTCAAAAAACGTAGCTAACCACTTTTGGTGACTTATGGCAAATGAAGGATGCATGGTGACGATTTGAAACAAGATTATAAAAAAAGTTAATCACAGATAATTAAGTTTTTAAATACATTTTTTTTTAGTTATTTTTTTTACAATAATCACACATTTGTAATGAAAAAATACACTTTTTAATAGTTTATGCTTGTATTGTAATTAACAATTCTATTTTTATTTTACTCAATGAAATCGGTAAGTAAAGTTTTAATTTATACAAAGCATATATTTTTGTATTTTTAATGTAAACCGATTCGTCGAAAAGATTAATCAAAAATAGTGCGTTAGCGTTAAACTTAGCCTTAAGGACGATTGACCAGCAGCTGAGAATAAATGTTTAAAAATGCTTGCAACTGCACAGAGAGGTTCCAATGCGAAAGATCGATTATTCACCGTATCAAATTTTTAAAATTAAAAATTTAATATCGATTTATTTCATTCTAAACTTGCTTTAATATATACCTACATTCAAGTAAGCAATAAAAATGCTCAAAACGCACGATGATAAAGTATTAAATATGGTGTAGTTCTTGTAAGTATTTTTTGATCATAAGTATTTATGATTTTTTAATAATGTCTAAACAAAATAAGTGTGAAATTTAAAAAATATATATTTTAGTTAAAAGACCTTAAATAAATAGAAAAACTGGGTATTTTTGTGACAAAACACGTTCTCGGATTTATTTTTTTAATGATTTTAATTGAATTAAAATTAAAAATTTTAAAACTGTGTTGACCAGATTATGCATTGATTTATTTAATTGTATGATTATATGATTTCAAATTTGTGTTGTTTAATAGAATCTATCGTTTGAAAATTGAACAAATCTGCCAACGACCAACGGTATAACCTTGGTATATTAAAAAATACACTTAGTTTTTCAAAATTTTAAAACTGCGTATACAAGATAAAATAACTATATTTCAAAATCAATTTATGTTTTTTTTTTGTAAAAAAGAGTCAATACGTCTAGAATTTGATTTAAAAAGGACTAATTTTTGGCATTCTCTGGTAATGCCCTCTTAAAGCTTGTTGGATTAATTAGTTTAGGTTTGCAGTTATATTGTTTTATGAGAAGTAAACTACAAAACGATCGAAGCTTCTGAATCCTCGTTTGAATTCTAATTGCTTATTAGTTTCACCAGTTGTGTGAATAATATGTTAACTACTCAGACCTCTAAGTATGTTTTCACGACAATATAACATAGCAGCATTTTCATTTCGTAATAACACCGTTTTTTTTTTTTTTTTTTTTTCTAATTTGGGAGGCGGATATGGGTACCGCCGCCCCGGGAACCATTTATTGGATATTTAACACCTCTGCCACAGGTCACCCCAAAGTGGTTCGCTACGTTTGGTGACTTAGCAGAGGTGCCCGGGTTCATGGGGTTAGCTTTGTCAGAAACTTGGTGGTAGATGCGTCTACCCACCAACTGCATGGCAGGCCGATTCGGGAAAGACTGGTTGAGGGAGACCTTTTGATCTTTCCGACTCTTTAAAACCAACGCCTTGCACCGTGGTGGGAGGGTTGGCTTCACTCGTCCATCACTCCTGGAGATTTTGATCTCCAGATTCCTACCCACCCCTCAAACCTATTTTTTTCCCAGGACTTCCTCTCCTTCCTTTCCCTCAAAAGACTCTCCACATAGCATCTTCAAAGATGACATAAGCCCTGGGGGGCGTGTTTTTCCTCAAGGCCTCCTGTGTGGAGCTAATGTAAAAAAAATAACGGCTGCTTGCATTAATTTTTCTATTTGTAGTTTTTTTACTTTAATTTTCATTTTCCCCTCTCCCGCTCTCCCCTTTCTCGCAAACCCTACTCCCCTCCGAAGCGCCCCTCCTTAATTCCCCAACCGACCCTCCCGCATACCCCTCTCCCAGCCTTTTTTCCCTGCCTCCTTACTACATAAAATGCACTCATTTATCCAACAATTCGCGTGACCTATTTAATTTCTTAATGCAAATATCATAATGCCAGAGCTCACCGGTAATAGATATAGAAGTATTCACGGGCATGTTCACAACAATTAAAAAAAATTAAAAGCATTCGGATGAAATTTTAATCGCAATCGTGCGAATAGTATAGGAAATAATTTCATAACTCAAGAGCTCACTATCCTGTAACCGTTCCAGGTAAGCGCACATCATATTCCCAAAGTTTCATCGCAAACAAACATTGGAACAAACCATCATTAATTTTTATGTTGTAGATTTTTGTATGAAATTGTAGAAAAAGGAGGCGATAAAATTGTTTATCATACATTTTTACGAAAAAATAAGTATTTTTTTCGTTATCCGTGATTTTAGTACAGTTTTTACATAAAATCACCACAAGTGACTCATTTTTACTTTTTTTTTTATGTTTCATTCTAAATTTAAAAATTTATTACCTACATATTGAAAGCGTATTTCATCACCAGAAATATTTAAATAATAATATATCAATTAAATGTTTAATTTTCAGAAATAATTCATTTATTTACCTTTAATTCGAAAGCGGAAATAACACAAAAATTTTATCAATCTGACAGTATATTAGGACCAAACATCTACACAAAAGCGATAGACCCGAGTGGTTAAATGTGATGTTGTACAATTAAGATAATATTTAAGAGGCGCGCTGTAGACTAATCCGTAAGAAGATAAATAATTTTAATAACGGCCGTCAGAAGATATTTAACACCGTCAGAAATCATTATATAAATAAAGAATCACATTTTTACTACATTAGTACTAAGTTTGTCCGAGTTATCTCGGGTGTGGCATTTTTCGCAAATATTCACCCGAGTATACTAGGGGAGGGTTCTTAAGTGGTTATCGTTACCCATTTTTTCAATATGGAGGCTGGTAACCATTTATTTGAATACCAACACCTCTGCCACAGGTCACCCCAAGTGCTTTGTTACGTTTGATAACTTAGCAGGGGTATCCGGGTTAATGGGGTGAGGTTTCTCCGGATCTTGGCGTGACCTTTCGACCCCTCCGGCAGGACTCTCTCGGAACGACGCCTTGCACTGCAGTAAGAGGGATAAAGATTCATACGTCCTGTTACTCCTGGATACAGTGTCCCTCAGATCCAACCTACCCCTCACATACCCCTTTCCTTCCCAGAACTACGTATCCTTCACTTCCCCACCCTCCTCTTCCCCGTCTCATTCCCCTCCTCACTACCTTCACTCTCACAACATGCCATAGTCCCAACTGCTCTTGTGCGGTATTCATATAAAAAACTTCTTCCTTTCCTAAAAATACCCTCCACACAGCATCGGCCTACGTGTTAGTGGAATTTGTGGAGAGTCTTCTTAATAAAAGCGAGGGGTAGTTCTGGGAAGCAAAAAAGGAAAAATACTACATATTATTTTAATTAATAAATTGTGAATGAAGAATCAAATAAAATTTACGAACCTGCCACCTTCGGACGGTTAGTCAAGAGCATGTTTTTGAGACTTGCATTAATAAATCCCTACATTAACCCGCCTCACGACTCTGCTCAACCGGATGGTGATATAGTTCCCCTAAATTATGCTACACAGACAGTGGCACTCTTGTAAGGTCTCACATATATTGTTTAAGGGCCGGTACCCACCCAAAAAGAAGAAGAAGGAGAGATAGACAATACCAATGTCGGAATAATATTAAAAACGATAATATTGAAGCGAAAATAGGGAGAATGTTTAATAAAACACGACTCATTTAAAATAGAGCAATAATCTTTAACACAATGTAAAGAAACATTGTGAAATTTTTCAAACCCATGATGTGTTAAATAACAGAACCGTACCTGTTTTTTTTTTAATTTTCGGAGCATACTTTGCGATTTTTTTCTATCGAGGGAATTTTATGTGATTACCGTTTCGGCTCGATAGTATCCAGAGATTATCTTCAAAAATAACATATAATATGAGTATATAAACTTAGAATCGTAAAGTGTTCGAGGTACATATATTATAAATTGGTAGGAAATCGGATATCCCAGCCTTAAAACATTTTTTAAATAATTTGCATTGGTTTCATAATTGTCTATTGTTTAATTTTTTTTTTTTTATTATTTTTTTTAATTTAATTTTATTATTATTATTTTTTTTTATATTAGGTCCACACAGGAGACCTTGAGGAAAATAATTTCGCTCAGGGCCTATGTTATCTTTGGGGATGCTGTGTGGAAGGTATTTTTAAGGAAAGGAAGGGGACAAAGTTCTGGGAAGGAAAAAGGTATGAGGGTTGGGTAGGAATCTGGGGTTCAGTGTGTCTAGATCATTCGCCGCCAAGACCTAGAAAAACCTTACCTCATGAACCCGGGCACCCCTGCTAAGTCACCAAAGGTAGCGAATCACTTGGGGTGACCTATGGCAGAGGTGTTGGTTATCCAATAAATGGTTCCCGGGGTGGCGGTACCCATTCCCGCCTCCCAAATTGAATGAAAAATTTAGTTCTTATCATTCCTATCGCCCTATATTTATTTGTATGCCAGTAATGAGTACTGTTTTGGAAAGTGAATGGAGGTGACGGATTCATGATTGACTCGCAGAGCCTACAATACGTGTCATGTCTACAGTGTAGCCACTGTACATCGTATATATACCGCACACTATATAATGCAGCCATACTCAACCTGCGGCCCGCGGGCCGCATGCGGCCCGCCGAGCTTTTTTGTGCGGCCCTAAAGACATTCGTGGTTTACAAAATCTGGCATTCTATATTTCGCATATCTTGAGATTAATTTTGACTTTGACGTGCAGATAGTGACACCCGAAGAGGATTGTCTTTGTCGCATAAATATACCAAACCACCCACCGTTGTCGTGTCAATATCAGATCTGGTATAGAGTGTTGCTATTGCACACGCTAGATTTATTCCCAAAAAACAAACATTTGACAGACAAGTATGCGCGCAAATAATTTTTCTTGTGGCAACACATAAATGTTTGACAGCTTCAGTGTTGTGGCTTTATTTCAAGTAAACATTACGCGGAACACGGATACAATAGCATTTTTTGCTGTCTTATATAATATTGTATTGTTATAATTTAATTACCCATAATGGCGGGAGTGTCTTCGAAATGTAAACGAAAAATATCTGACGAAAAGAGAGTGTTCCAAGACAATTGGGAAGAAGAATATTTCGTTGTTGCAAATAAACATGGTTCGACCACATGTTTGGTCTGTCGTGAGAGTGTTATTTAAAAAGAATATAATATTCTTCGTCATTATACCAAAAAGCACAAAACATTTATATGACGTGAAAAGTTAACATTCTTCAAGAAGTCTTTACAACATCAACAAAATATCATATCAATGGCGGTATCACATGACGCAGCGGTGACAAGAGCGTCGTATGAAATTTGTTACATACTTGGTAAACATATGAAACCATTTACTGACGCAGAGGTTGTGAAAGAATGTTTCCTCAGTGCTTCCAACATATTATTTGATAAATTTAGCAATAAAAGACTTTTATATTTTTAAAAAGTATTTTAATATTTAATGAACCGTATGCTGATAGAAGTGATATATACTATTACACGACAACCCCCCACCCCCCCCCCCCCCCGACGCGGGTTTTGATTTGCCAAGGTATCACTTGCGGCCCGCGAAGCTTTACAAATATATCGAGTCAAAAAAGGTTGAGTATCACTGATATAATGTGTACAACAGTACACTACACACTACACTCCGTATACTTACTTCCACTTTACATGGCGAGGAATGCGGCGAAACGCACTGCCAGAATTCTATACCACTAAAATACAATACGAACACGTGCCGCGAATATCTACGCAGGTTATAGCAAACCATTGATCATTTTCATGCATACTTTTAGTTTATTGAAAATATAAAGCTTTAGACGAATCCCAATGGCCGAGAAATTTGAACAATATGTATTTTACCAAACTGTCACCCGAATAGAACGCCAATAACGCATAGAATATGGGATTATTGGATGAGGTTCTGCCTCAAACATTCACATGAAGCAGCTTGTTAAAACACAAAAAGCAATAATAAAAATAATCCTGAAAGTACCCATAAGAACTCCATCAAAAGAAGTTTTTAAAAAATTTTATGTGTTCAGCATTATAAAACTGTACTCAAAAAATGCACTACTCAAATTTAAAGAAAAATATGCATACCTTGCTGACCAACACACCTATACTACAAGGACAAAATTCTTCAAATCTACTAAACATTCCAAAATTAAGTACAGCTTTCTGCCAGAAAAACCATTATTTCCATGCTACAAAATTATATAATGCCCTTCCGATTGAAATTAAAAATACCATGGATATACAAAAGTTTAAAAAGGACATCAAATTATGGCTAACTAAACATGAAGATGAGGAACTAATTAAAATTATTAAGTAACCCCAACGCAACCTACAGATAATGAACATAAACACTTTTTAAAACAACGCAAAAAAATAAACATGAACACTTTTTGCTTTATTTATTTATATTTCGTGGAAACCAACAAAAACCAACAACAATGATGAGGAAATCATGATCAACACCATACAACAACCTGCAGTCCACCTCGGAACAGGAATACCTAGTGAGGAGGACTGAGGATATAATATTTCACTTTGTATTCTTAATTTACTTAATTTTGTATTTTAATTTTAATTTGTATTGTCATTAAATAAAAAAATAAATAAATAAAAATACGCCTCAGGGATCTCATTTCAACAGCATCGGTCTACTTTCTTCCTTCCTCTGCCAGTTCCATACCTCACAGCCATACATCAGGGTAGGTACAAGCATTCCATTGTGGACTGCTAGCTTCGTTTCTTTGGACAGCTTTTTGTTAGCGCCAACCTCATTCAGCCCTCGTTAATGGGCTGAATGCTACCTGCATTTACCCTTCTTTCAATTTCTCTATCAGCCTTCCCATTTCTCGTAAACATACTACCCAGATACACAAACTCATCCACCTGCTCCAAGTATTCCTCTTTAACAACTATATTGCACACTGTGTTCGTACTCTCTATGGTAAAACCATGTATGATCGTATGAGAAATGTGGAAATCCGCAAAGAACGTAAGGCTGATGTAATCGTAATGAGTAAAATTAAGAAAGGGACCCTCAGATGGTTTGGGGATGTAGAGCGAATGAACGAAGAAAGCAGCGTAGGGAGAATATATGGCGCAAGTGTGAATGGTATGAGATGTAGGGGACGTCCGAGGAACACATGGCACGACCCAGTGAATCAGATACTGGAGTCGGGCCATGACAAGAGTCAGAAAAATAGAAGAGTATGCATGAGACGATGTATAAATGTGAATGGGGCAAAGAGTGTGTGACAAGACACGGCGTGATGGTTGGTTAGTTAGTTAGTTATTCCCCAGTATACTGAGCGAAAGGGACAACTGCACCTCAGGCTGATAAAACCTAAATAAAATCATCAAAATCAAGGTTTTGTATTCCCCATTTTTCTCCTCCAAAACTTAATCAATTTTTAAAATATTTTGTGCTATCTGTATTGGAAGAATCTGTATGGGGGTTTCTCACTATCCGTCCAATAGCTTATCTACACTAATAACGAATATTTAAGATTTACGGTTTATTTATTTATTAAGTTGGAGTTTATAATTCGGTACTCCAACCTAAGAACAGTGGCTATATATTGGATAAGTTTGTCGAGTTTTCTAACCACTGCGAGTATTTTATTTTTATTTTTAATAATATTCGTTATTAGTGTAGATAAGCTATTGGGAGGATGGTGAGAAACCACCTAAGTCTAACGTTTTGCTTTTTTAAAAAATATTTTCTAGTTTGTATACCGAAAGTCTGTTGATGGTGTTCAAACACCGTTTTAACCAAATTTTTACGATTTTTGGAAGGTCTCTTAATTCCTAAATGAAGTAACGTATAAAAAAATAAAAACCTACCGACACGCTTGTTGTCGATATCTAATAAATTAAAATAGATTATGTGAAGGAATAAGAGTACCTACCTAGAAATGTCTAGATATTTGAATTATGATTTTTATTTTATTCTGTTGTTTTTTTTTCAAATGTCATTACTTTGGTTACACTATGTTATGTGGCTGATATGGCTGATATATAACATTATAAAAATAACCTCTATACACGGAGAAAAATGTTATTTGAAAAAACGAACATTTTAATAGAAAAAACGAACATTTTAATAGAAAATACGATCATTTTATTCGTAGAACGGTTAAAAACGGGACTAAAGTTCTTGCCGACAAATTAGCAGGGTTTCAATTTTTATTGGCGGGAACATTAAGAATAATTTGTTGGTATACGTAATTTCGTACGTATTTTACCGCCAATAAACATTGAATCACTGTTGGTTTGTTCGTGGGAACTTCAGTCCCGTTTTTAACAGTTCATTTTTCTCCGTGTATGACAAATAAACTTTAATTGTCGTTTCTTTATACTCCAGAGCAACACATTGTTTTATTTGTCATTTAAAACCTAAAGACAACAAACAGTCTTATATATATTTGAACCAGTTTTAAAATCAAGAAAGGAAATTGGGGGGATACGATTGTATGGACCGAACGCCGAGCGTTTATACACGGCATCCATTTCTTGGAACCATTTTTTGGATAGCCAACACCCCTGCTTTAGATCACCCCTGTTGGTTTGCTTCGTTTGGTGACTTATCAGGTGTGCCTGCGTTCATGGGGTGAAATTTATCCGAGACTTGGCGACAGATGCATCTGCCCACCAACTGGGTGGAAGGGCGATTTGGGAGATACTTTTGACCCCTCCAGCAAGACTATCTCGGAATATGACCTTGCACCGCAGTGGGAGGGATGGATTCATACGTCCATCCCTCCTGGACATACTAAAAAACCCTTATACCTTTTCCATTTGACGGCCGGCGTAGTCCAGGGGCAGGGCTTTGAACTCCCATTCCGAAGGTCGCGGGTTCGAACACGACGTGCACAAATAAATTTTATTTGATTCATTTGTGTTACTTCGCAATTAATTAATAAAAATAATATTTGCGGCACGTTCCAGAGTGGAAGATATTCTCAGTATCGCCCTGGTGTAAGACCACCATTCAGAATTGAAACGTTGCTTGGAATGACTTTAAGCCATGTTCATTGACTAGATCTGAATAGCCAGGTACTTCCCCACCTTCCTCTTTCTTATCTCCCTCCCTTCCCCACTTACCTTTAGCCTCACAACATACCCTAATTGGGGATGCCATAGTCTCACTGGCTCCAGACGGGAGCAGTTGGGACTCTTGAGAGTTATTCTTTATAAAAAAATAGACACACAAAATTATGGAAAATCTACCAGGAGTACAAGAACCCGAGGAGGTAGCTTTTTTTAATCTACGCCTAGAAATGAAATCTATGCAATCCTCACAACTCTGAAGCTAACATCACAACATTGCAGAATCGTATTATTAAGCAGGCGTCAAAGAACGCCTTCAAAATAAAATATATTTTTAATTCGTTCACCTCGTCAGTTATTATGTAAGTGCTCCTGGCATTTCTCACAGTAAATATACATTTACCAAAACAAGGGTAAATATAATGTTTTAACACCTACTGTGCTTACTGATTGATTTTCCAATAATATGTGAGAAGTGAAAAAATAAAATATAATTATCTATAGCTGCAAGTTAGATTTTGTGCCTCTCTAATTTATATGCGCTCCTGGTATAATTGTGTACTATTTTACATACACAAAAGAAGGGTGTTCTGAGTTTTTAGTTTGTTTAATCATTTAAACTAAATCAAATAAAACCAGTAAGTATTTTTTTTCTTTGAAGACTTGAAATTATTTTTTGGATTATGGTTTTCTGTTTATTTATAAAAATTTTATATCTGAATAATCTAGATCTGAATAACCATGTGCTTACCTACCTTCCTTTTTCCCATCTCCTTCCCCTACCCACTTACCTCCAGCCTGGCAACATATTCCAATAGGGAATGCCATAATCTCACTGGTTTCAGACGGGAGCTGTTGGGACTCTTGTGAGGTATTCACATTTGAAAATAACATATACATGAATTTTTGCGGACACGTTCCAGAATAGTACTTCTATACTCTCAGTATTGCTAAAAATGATAATTTGATTTATTTTAAATCAAAGATATAGATAGCACCGTTTGAATGTATTCAAATTCGGGGGTATAATTTTTTTAATGTCGGCGGGAAATTCCCAAATCGAACGCCTGGAAATCACGATCACTTTTATATCATTGATGCGATCGCTCGAATGGTTATGATGAAAATTTATAAATCATTGTTTTGTATCATTAAAAATGTGAAAAAAGCATTATTGACAGGAATAAAAGACATTTTTTAATAAAACCGTTTTTATTTATTTATTTTGAACAAAAACACACAAATAAATTACCAGACACACGAAATAAATAAAACATTTAACCCTTAATTAAACACAAAAAATAAATACATTTATTTAAGTCTTTGATAAAATGAAATAATAAATTATTAAAATTACTCCCTATATCTTCCTATAGTAGTCGTTAAAACAAAATAATAAATAAATATACATAAGAAAACCAAAAAACACACCATAACGAAAAAACTAAATCTTAGAAATAAACAACTATTATTATCATCTATCCAGCCTTACTTGGTGCTGGTATGAGTGTCCCTTTTTCTTACAATATATACAACTTCTCATACAGTAAAAGTTGCCAATATTATTTTAACTTATACACTAATCAAGCTACCTATTTGGTTTACTTGATCATACCTGTTTTTTGAGCTGAATAATTCAAACAATGTTATCTACACATTCTATGTTCACCGAAAGAAAAACATTAAAAAAAATCGTCGAATGGGCTGACAAAATACGAATCATTTTTTTTTTAAATTTATTAAATTAAAAATGATTTCCTTTCGTTGAAGTTATCCTTTGAACAACATACTGGAGAATATTATTTAACGTTTATGGTAATCATGCATAAAAATTATAACGTATATATGTTATAATTTTAAATAAATAAATACCTACACTATTGCAAACCAGCCAAAAAACTCGGTATTCGGGATATTCTAAATTCTTAACAAATCAATTCCAATTTTAAATAACACTTAAATTTCATCGTTCACAATTGAGTTACACGACAGACTACTGAAATTTGCATTTTTGATTATGAATGTAAACAAAAATATCAAATTATTAAGATTACTTTTTATAAATATGATCAATTATTTCAATAAATTATCAGATTTTATTAAATGGTTTTTTAAAAATATTTATCTGTCAACCTACACTATACGAGTATTTATGTTTCTAAATATTAAAAATGCATGTAAAACATTAATAGTTAAATTATTAATAGGTACTATTTTTTTCTATTTTATATCTTATGGTGCTTATGCATCTAACATCTTTCTACTAAGAGCTATTTAACATATTTTAAATCAGTGACGATCAACCATTTCAATTAGAAGGCTTGTTTATTATATTTTCAAAATCGTAAATCACACCTAATTATATTTTGCAAAAACGTATTTTTCTAATAAGTCTCTCATATAACGCAAAAAGAAAGCGCCGCCAGTGAAAAGTTTATATCTCCAAGGCCAAAACTATAAACGCTATCAATTTTTATCATTCTGAATTATTAACGAACGTAAAAAGATACTACAATTTTCAGCAACTTTTAAATTTTATCTTTCGGAAAGTTGAACTTTAATCACAGGAGACCATATTTGTCCCAGCTCACATGGGTCTCATAGAAATCGTTGTATCTCCCTACTATTGGAAAGTGAATACAACACGCTATACATATATTCAAATCTAAAAGTTAACTACAAAAAAAATAATTATATTGACACCTTTTTGAAACCAAGGTTTCCTATCGCAATTAGAAAAAAAAAATGCAAAAATTTTTCAGAATTTAAAAAAAATTAATCGACAAAAAGTGAGGTGACAGTTACGTTTATAAGTTATGTGTGAAATATGTTTGTGCTTTTATTTTTTTTTTATTATCAGTAATTTTAGTTAGAAAAAACGTTAAGTGAGCCATTTTTAAAACTTTATAAAGTTTTCATCCAATGTTTTTTATATTTAAAAAAATACATAGTAATTTAAAATATTTAAATTTGAAAATCTATTTCTTCACCTTTCGAAAACAGTTTTTAGTTTTCAGATATGTTATAAAATATATTTTATTTATTTGGATTTTATTGCAAAACTGGAATATTTTTGGCCCCTGACAAAAAACGCCAAATTTTTGAAGGGTTTCATGAAAACTTTTGGTATTTTGTAAAACGGAAACCTTTAAAATGCATCAAACATAGATGTTAACAAAAAACATGCTCGATGGTCGCATTTGGCCCGCGGGACGCTGTTGATCATCACTGATTTAAATTTAAAAAACGTTTCCCCTTAAACGACCGAATTATGAAGACATTGGACTCACGTTCCTTTAATTTACAGATCTTTAATTACACTAGAGAAGGTTAATGTATTCATATAAAAAATACTTATTTACATTTAAAAAAAAACGTTTTTTATTATGCTAGGCCTATTAAAACAATTCCACTTTAAAGGGAAATAAAATTTAAAATAAATATGAATTAAGTTACTACAAGTTTAATTACTTTTGATATGCTATCGAAGACTAGCATTCACACAAATATTTCCGAATGTTTTGAAAAAAACAAACAAAATGATTAATTGTACCATTATACCTCTGAACCCCAGTGAAGTCCTAAAATTATTTATTTACATTTTAAAGTCTAAACCAATCCACTATATAACAATTAACTGTAATTAATTTCGTCTAAAATATTTGAGAATGTGATTTAATTGAAAAAAAAATGAACTTAACTTGTTATTAAACAAATTAAACTTAATGAATCATATTGCATATTTCTTTTTTTAAGTCGCTATATACTTCTCGAAATTGCTTTGATAGCATCGGTAACGTTTATATAAATACCGATTATCTCGACTGTTACAATGTATGTATCATATTTGCGACGTCGCGTATGTGGCACGCAGTCCATATATGACTCTTGTATGATACAGCTGCATCTCAAAAGGTTAAAACAACGCAAATAGTGTAACAAAACAACGATACTGGACATTTTTTCGACATTGTGTGAAAGATGTTA
Organism: Limnephilus auricula; assembly: GCA_951813805.1. Classification (NCBI taxonomy): domain Eukaryota; kingdom Metazoa; phylum Arthropoda; class Insecta; order Trichoptera; family Limnephilidae; genus Limnephilus; species Limnephilus auricula. The sequence continues at coordinate 9,012,016 of OX638409.1, read as the reverse complement.
CGCTACCTATTAAAATATCAATTATACTGGATATCTTTTAAAAATATATAACATCATGTAAGATTATCATTTTTAATATTGTGGTGCATTAAAAAAATGCTGGTTTCCGTAGCACAGTGGTCTATGCACTTGATTTTTGGTTGCATGATTATTGATGCGATTTTCCGAGTTTAAAGGCTCCGTCAAACAGGAGGCGTACTTACGCGCGTCAAGGCGTTAAAATATCACGGAAGTATAACGCTACGTTGTGTTGTACTGAACATGTCTAAGCCGGTCAAACAGAGCGAGCGTGTAGCAATACGCGAAGCTCTGCCGCTGCGGCAGAACGCCACGTTGTATTTTTGTTACAAAATTGCCTTTGACGCCGGGAGTTCTTGCTTGACTGTGGTAAAAATGGTTGCTGAAAAGTTAATTGAATGTTTCCGAAAACATCCTTGTTTGTATCACACGAGGAACAGTGCATTTGTGGTGCATTTGCTTATTTGGTGTTGCATAAGGAAATGTAATTCTTCGAAGCACCTCGTAAGTATTGAAACAAGCGATCTTTGTGTGATGAAAGCTCCCGGAATAAACGATGATATTCTCCAAATTCTTTGCTCTTCTTATTAATATCTTGCACCCACATTCTATTACTACGGGAACGTGATAATGCGCACAGATGTAACAACTTATCTTCATCTGAATCGCTGGACATCGTGGCCAAGACCGACTGACAGTAACTGACGCCGAACGCTCTGGCTTGCGCGTCGAAGCCGTTCAAATAGAGAGTACGCGACGTTACGCTGACGCATTGACGCGCGGTGAGTACGCCTTCTGTTTGACAGAGCCTTAATGATATTTTAAACATGGATTCATGATACTCCACGTGATACTTCAAATCTTAATATTTTTTTATCATTATTTAAATTTGTTCATTAATTCAAACAGACAAAAGTGAAAACCATTACGCCACGGATGTTGCCGTACTTTGAAATATCTAAAATCAACGTATATTAACTTTAACACTTTCTCTCCCAGGCCATCATTTTTTAAACTTTCATTTAACACTTTTCTCCGGGACATCAATTTTTTTGTAATTTTAAAAATTTAATTATTTATTTCTTCTTTTTTCTCTCCGTGTCCACTGAACAATTGGAGTATAGCTGCAGACAATCCTTCTTCTCCTGTCCGTCTCGTGCAGCCTGTACGTATTTGTAGAACCTAACAGCATCGTTGCTTCCAGGTATAGGCTTCTGTAGCTCGGCGGCGTCTCTGGAAGATGGAATGAAACCATTAATTTTTGGCAGCCATATCAATAGTTTGCGACAATTTATTAAAAAAATAATTGAAAACTTATAAATTGCATGGAATACATTTTTTAAAAAATTAATGAAGATATTATATTCTCAATAACTAATAAGAAACTCAGTCGAAAATCTGAAACAGAAAAATCAGAAAAAGATCGGTCACATCTGGACTCGAACCTAGGACCTTCGGCTTTCCGGGCCGCTACTCTAGCAACTGCGCTAATGTGTCCCTATCCGATTCGGTCATTAACTGAATCATACTTCGACCGAGAACTGCCAACAGTATCTTCATTTTCTTGACGCACAGTTGGCAGAGCAGCGGTCCGGAAAGCCGGTCCTGGGTTCGAGTCCCACATGTGATCCGATCCTTTTCTGTTTCAGATTTTCGATCGTGTTTCGCTTATATTATCTTAGCTAGAAATATCTGTGGTATCGCAAAATACATTTCTATCGGTAGACAGTACTTATTTATTTTGTTTCTTCTTTAATTCGACTCTATAAAGTGTATTTTGCAAAAATCCTGTCAATACATTCTTTTAATATAGTGTACTAAGAATCCTGCCTAAAGACAAAACCACCTAATATGGTGCAAAAACTGATTTTAAAGATATTTAAAAAAATTATTATGGGGTCAAAAGGATACATAAATTACAAATACATATTTTCTTACTGTGATTAATTACATAATATATGTATTTGATGTACCTCCATAAATAAGCAAGGCTTGAGCGTATTGTCCTAGTGAGATTAAAATTTAAAATGTAAACAGTAATACCTACCATGTAAAGAACCATTAAATAAAGAAACAATTATACATCGAAAACACGAATCAAATTTACACTTAAAATTAAAATGAGTAATCTCATATTCGCAATTATCGTCAAAATTCCACATATTATGTACTTTAATGAATTCCTCAATTAGGTAATATAGATTTGGTACAGGCTACAAACACACGCAATAATTTTAGCATTTAATATCAATTGCAATGCATTAGTAACAGCTATAGTAAAAGTCACCACGAGTAGTAATTAACACATCGTATAGACCCACCAACACACGAGACAGTCCCACCAGTGGAGTAACACACTGACCTAATAATACACCAGCAGGTGATGATACGAGTTCGAGCATATCAGCCAGCGGAATTTATGCGAAAAGAAATTGTGTTCGACGAATTCGAGTTTTCGAAGACTCGTTTTTAATCTGTCACAAACATTGATTATAATAACTTCACATTAGCCCTACAATACTTAATTTCAATGCAAAAGTAACACCAGATATAATTAATTTTATAATACATCCATCTAATTATTGAATACACAAATGTGATCAAAATCTCTTGTGCGACAGTTGTTTTACTAGAAAGAAATTAAACATTTTTTATCAAATGTAACTATTCTGGATATGCCAACTAGAGCTTATCTGTTACGTACCTGTATCTATTTTTAAGTGTTCATACACATAGTTATATTGTTAACAATGAAGTCCACGATAGACCAATATAAATATTTCTATCTGCTTCAATAAAGTGTGTGAAAAATTAGCTTCACAAAGCTAGTGATTCCGTTGCGAACTTGCTGGAAGAAAAATTTGCTCCACGCAGACCAACAAAGGGTGAAAACCCACGCTTCTTGCAATCTTTTGACTGTGGGATGCTGTATTTTCTTTTTGTTAAATGTTTTCGTAAACCAAAATTTTAGGTTCCGATGTTATTTTAAAGACCAACACGCCTTGTCTAAGAATTTGATATATGGTCGGGTCTCTAGAGACTAGAGACCGGATGTTTTTTTGTTAAGAAGAATGAAGTGTTGAATGAACCAGATAAGTGACTAATTATATTCTGTCAAAGAGTTCATTTCGGCAGCCATTAAATGATTAAATACAGAAATAGATTAACGTTAAACTGATTACTGTTTCCAAAGCTAAATTACTGGTTTCAAACCTGTCTCACTGCTAATTCTAGCAGCAGTGGGATTCATTACGGAATAATTTGCTGTCGGTTTGCCACACGCAATAATTGCATATTACCGTGGCGTGCAGTGTTGAATGTGCCCTAGTGAAAGCAACGCAGAGGCAGACCGAGGAAGAGGTGGTCGTGGATAGATAGCATGGAAGAGAGAAGCAGTCAAATGGGGAGGACTGAGGATTTAATAGGAATGGCAAAGGATTGTAGTAAGTAGAGAGCATTATTTTTGTAGAGAAGGTCAAATCTGAACTTTGGATGAACTTAGAGGCAGACAGAGAAAAACAAATGATTGGTTGCGTCTGCGTAGAAAAGGATTGGAGCCAAATGAGGAGAACTTAGAATTAAAGAGAAATGGTGAAGGATTGCAGTTCGTGAAGAATATTTATGAAAGAGGTCAAATCTTATCCTGGGTTGAACCCGGCGGCAGACAGAGGGAAACGTGGATTGACTACGTCTGCGCGGAATTAGGATTGCAGCAAAATGGGGAGGACAGAGGACTGAGGATAAGAACTGTGGGGGGCCGCAGTCAGTATCAGGGGAGGTCAAATCATATCCTGGGATGAAACCAGGTGCAAACCGAGGAAACGTGGATTGGGAGAATTGAAGCCTGAAAAATAATGGTGAGGGACCGCAGTCAGTGGAGAGTATTATTTATTGAGGTGGTTATATCCCATCCTGGGATAAACAGTTGCAGACAGAAGGACACATGGATTGACTGTGTCTGCATGGAAAAGGATTGGAACAGAGTGAGAAGAACTGAGGACTGAAAGAGAATGGAGAGGTTCCACAATCAGAGGAGAGCATTTTTATGGATGATCAAATCTCATCTTGGGATGAATCCAGAGGCATACCGGGTACAACGTCGATTGACTACGTGGAACAGGAGCAGAATGCGGAGTATAGAAGAGTGTTGAGGGATCACAGCCCGCGGAGTGGGAAGGATGATCATGATGGTATTTATTAAACTTCTATGTCTTTCATACCTGCTGAGTTCATTGGATATCAGGTTGCTATGCGGGCTGTACCGCTGCGGGTTTTTGTACATGGAGCAGACAAGCCGCTCTTTGCAGGGCTCGTTGAAGAAGGACAAGCTCTCAAACACCTTGTCCACTCGCTGTAGTATGGGACCGTAGAAAGAGTCATACACTATGGCGGGAGATGAGTCTTGGGGTGATGGTCCGGTAATACCATTGTAACTCTGAAATTAAACAAAAAATATTTAAAAATGGGTGGCTTTTCAATAAGTTACGGGGAAACCTTTTTGGTTCACAAAAGCAGCAAGAACTCAAGAAATAATATGTTGTGTGTTTGTGTACCCAAAGTAAGCTCAATTTTTCCTCATTTCTGGTGAAATTGTTCAAACATTGCCGAATTAATTTGGGAGGCGGGTATGGGTACCGCCACCCCGGGAACCATTTATTGGATAACCAACATCTCTGCCATAGGTCACCCCAAGTGGTTCGCTACGTTTTGTGACTGGGTTCATAGGGGTGAGGTTTGTCCGAGTCTTAGCGGTGTATGCATCGGCCCACCAGCTGCGTGGCAGGCCGAATCGGGAGAGACTGGTTGACGGAAACCTTTTGATCTCTCCAGCCGGACTTTTCCCGGAACACCGCCTTATTAATTTTTCTTTATTATTAATTATTTACAATTTTTGTGTTTGTGTTTTCTTTTTAAATATTTTAGTTCACAGGTACTGGACCCTTAGATTTTTGTTACAATTTTATTTTTAAATGAAAATCTGTTAATAGATTTTATTTGCATTGTTTTTAAGTTTATTATATATGAGGTAAAAAAACTGTCGATTTTCTAAAATATGTAAAGCAGAGACGGTTTGTATTGCGCGTTTGTCTAGGGACGTATGGAGGAGCCTTGTCGATGCAGTGGATGCCCGACCCGAATAGGACAAGGGGAAGAAGAAGAAGAAGAGATGGTTTGATAGTTTCCGTGTGCACTCGTATGATTGTGCCATCTCCCACTTCATCTCATCCTTTAACAGTAACCCCGTCACTTTCATAAAGTTTACCAGAGTTGTCATTGGACATTCGGTTGTCTCCTGGTTCCACAATGAGCCTTTGAAGATTTTGGGCCTCCGATTGAGAAGGGAGGAAATGTATTAGGCTTTCATTGGAAAAGGAGGTATCGGGGTGTCGTGATACCTCGGCGCGTGCTGCTCCAAGTGTGTTTATTTACATATTTACAGTATTTACAAAAGTAGTAAGATTATTCCGAGACTGCACGGAACTGCAGATAAGAGCGTCGCTAGGTTGTTACTAGGCGGCCTGCTTGTCGTCTGGCTGGCTGGAGTCGCGGTTCATATAGCCCGGCATGGCTAGTACTTGAACGGCAGAGAGACCTTTCGAGAAGGTGGCAAATAATACCACGTAGGGCTGAGTGAAGTGCATAGATACGAGACGGCCACCCAGTACTAATCAGTTCGAAGCAGCTATAGGTACCGCTAGTAGGTGGTATACCGATCGCCACAAGTCTTCCCAGAAATTTGAGCCTTGTTCCCATCAGGAATCAGACATTGGCACTCTTCATTGGAGTCTCTTCATCTTCTTCACATTTCCTGCATCCATTGGTGATTTCCACTCCCAGCAGCTGTATGTTTTTCCTGTGGTGACAGTGTTCCGTTAGTAGTCCCAACAGTTCCGTCAGTGAGTTTTTCAACACATGTAACAAAAGTTAGTTTTGATATTTCTCTTTTTGTTATTTTCTCCTCGTCGGGTTTTGAACCCGCAACCTCTGAACCCAGAGCCGAGTAGGTTGTACCTATAATAATATAAAGTGTTTGACTTGTCACTAATCTAGGGTATTCCGAGAAAGTTCCATTTGCCCGTACCGATTCTTACACCTCGATTCGACACTAAAACATTTTATGTCCCTTCCGACAAAAGAAACATAAAACAACATTGTTTCGCATTGAGGTGTTAATGCTATCAATGTAAAAGCATTCCACGTTACATAGCGCATTTGTAACATGCGATTCAATCCGAATTTTCGGATTATTCGAAGTGCAATTAGTATGCGGATTTTAAAACAGAAAAATCCATATTTAAACAAACAAAAAAAAACGTTATTTCGCAATGTAATGAAATTCCGCGAAATAAACAGTCCAACGGGCGCTTAATATTTACATTTCTTAAATAAATGTATAAATACATAATAAATCAATTTGAGGCGCGGGTATGGGCCCCGTTGCCCCGGGAACCATTTATTGTTATCCAACACTTCTACCGTAGGTCACCCCAAGTGGTTGACGACTTATCAGCGGTTCCCGGGTTCATTGGGTGAGGTTTGCCTAGGTCTAATCCCGTGGCTTATAGATTGGGAGAGACTGGCTGAGGGAGACCTGACCTTGACCTCTCCAGCCGGACTCCATCAACCCATCGCATTGCACCACGGTGGGAGTGAAACCCCCAAATTCCTACCCACCCCTGAGACCCTTTTCCTTCCTTTCCCTAAAAAGGCCCTCCATTTAACATCCCCAAAGCTGACAATTTGAGGGAATTCTTTTCCTCAGGGCCTCCTTTATAGAACTAATTAAAAAATGATATGCTATATGGTGAGTGTGCTGAAAAAGACATTTTTGTCTATAATTGATATAGATTTGGAAAAATTATTATGCTGTTGTTAAAAATACGTAACTGTTGCGTTTCAATAGTAAAAATCTTTGTGTTCTTTTGTATTTTGTCTCTCTTTGTACTATTTGTCATTTGAATGAGTTTTTACTGAATTTCGTAATTGTATCCACTCGTGTTTTATCCAATTTTAGGTAGATGATTTAAAAAAAAAAAATAAAACCCATGCACGGAGAAAAATGTTATTCTAAAATACGATCATCTTATTCGTAAAAACGGGACTGAAGTTCTTACGAACAAATTAACAGTGTTTCAATGTTTATTGGCGGGTAAATGTAAGAATAATTTGTTGGTATACGTACGAAATTACATATACCAACAAATTATTATTACATGTTCCCGCCAATAAACATTGAAACCCTGTTAATTTGTTCGTAAGAACTTCATTCCCGTTTATAACCGTTTTTACGAATAAAATGATCGTATTTTAGAATAACATTTTTCTCTGTGTGGGATTAACGGAATAATCAGATAGGATATGGCTTTTAGCCACAGTAAGCAGTCTATGTTTCCGTATTAATATTTGGAGGTGTGGTATATCTAATAATTGAGTATTTATAAATGGATTGTTCCCACTTACGTACATGCGAGAATATCTGTGAGAACCCAGTATAAACAAATATGATTTTCTTAAAAATTTGTAACCAAATGTCCACATCATTCACTCACAAATTTCTCAATATTTTCGAATGCTCTCCCTCAAAATTCAGAGTGCGTAATCTTGTAACAAAATATATCATTAGAGATATCTGCACCTGTCAAAGATCATTATCACAAACTGCATAATACTATGCCATTATGATGCAACGCATTACGAAGTTAATTATTATGTAAACTAGATTACCTAGTTGCATACAATTGCTGCAGTTTTTCTCTGCTCTTGATTGGGACCTGTTTTATTACACTTCCGATACTAATGCATTAAAGGTCTGGGAAAATGCGCCGATATCCATTATTCTTATTGTTTGTTTTCCGGTGCTCAAAGTGCAACACATAATGGCTAAGAAAAAGCCAGGCAAAATAAACACGCAAATTGCTTACCCCACAAATCTATTTCTCAAGCAAATGAGCACTTTGATATTATTAAATTTTTATAAAGTGTGTTGGTAGTATCAGATTATGATTATATAATTTGATTATAAAAGTTGACAGGGGATTGTTTATGATGCGTTTTATGTGTACCATTGTTTTGATTGAATAATAGGTTAAAGAGAAACTTGCATTTGATTGAAACTAAGATTATGTGCATTGTGCTTTTTGATTAAGAAATCGTCCTAGAAAAAATAATTACGTGGGTAAATTTGAATTGCAATTGATTTGTGGAAGTGCAAAAGTGAAGGGAGGGTAGTCAGCTAACTTCCTTGCTTTTCAGTTCAGTGTTTATAAGTGCCATTTACCAGAAATCAATAGAATCAAGAAATCAGTAAAACAATCCATTTTAAGAATTGTTCTAAGGCCAAAGTAAATGTGGTATGATGTGTAAACAGGTAGAGAAAAGGTTTTGAAGATTCTCTCTATTGAGATCTATTTATTATAGTGATAAATTTTTAAGTTATTATAGGCGTAGTCCAGTGGTAGGGCGTTGGATTGCCATTCCGAAGGTCGCGGGTTCGAACCCGGCGTGCGCAAATACATTTTATTTAATTGATTTGTGTTATTTCACAATAAATTATTTAAAATAATATATAGTATATTTGCGGCACGTTTCAGAGTGTAAGATACTCTTAGTATCGCCCTGGTGTAAGACCACCATTCAGAATTGAAACGTTGCTTTAAGTGGCTTTTACCGTGTTTAGTGACTAGATCTGAATAGCCAGGTACTTCCCCACCTTCCTTTTCCTCGTCTCTTTCCCTTCCCCACTTACCTTCAGCCTCATAACGTTGGGACTCTTGTGAGGTATTCACTATAAAAATTTAAAAAAAAAACAGTGTTGCGTTTCCTCCTTCTTCGGCCATACGGAGGCAATTTTTTTAAAGTCCCAACCGCCCAACCTCCCAACTACCTGGATCCAGTGAGATATGGCATCCCCAATTAGGGTAGGTTGTGAGGTTGAAGCTAAGAGGCGAGGGGAAGGAGATGAGGAAGAGGAATGTGGAGTAATACCTGGCTATTCAAATCTAGTCACTAAACACGGCTGAAGCAACACTTCCCACAAAAAAAATATTTTACAAGAAAATATATAGTGTTAAGGGACCTACTTAACTTAAAAAAATGTTACAATCAAAAGTTTTTTTCCTTCATATAAGTAATTGAAGTTTTTTATAAAATTACGAATTCGCATTAACATTCGATGAGATACCCATAAACACATTCCTATCTGAGACAAACACTTCTTTTAACGGGTTTTATATGATAGCAGTCGAATCACGAATTCTAGACGATTCGTGAAATAACTAGTGCGGAACTTCCGATGGAGAAATTTTTACTTTTCACATTCATTGAATAAATAATAAATTAATTGTAGAGGCTGTTGATTTTATGAGAGTTTTGTTTTCTCCAGAGATGAAAATCATAACAGATACACCAAACATTAGTAAGAACCCGATAAACTTTAACCACTGATTCCTGGGCCTATTTGGAGTACAAAAATTGGGGTTGTAGGTATCTATCGTTACTTTTATGCACGATAACGTCTTTCATTCCTCACTGGGAATAATTTATGTTATTTTGCACAGTTTACTTTTTAGAACACCTCAAAATCTACAAGACTATGGGCCGGTATATCAGTTGGTCTAAAGCTTGGCTTTGACGGAATGTGGAGCTCAGCATGGCTTAGCACACAATCCGTATATCAGTCGTAATCCTAGAGTTGACCAATTTTAAACGTTTAGTCTATGATAATTTTAATCATTTCTATGCCGAACCAATCTATTTATGTAAGTATCTATGGACTCATTTATTACTATTACTATTATTAACATTATTATCAAAGAACCAAACGTCAAACGATGGCTAAATCGTCATCACTCGAAGAAAGTTCGAATTCTATGTTGATAGGAAAACTTATTCCTCCAATGTAATTTATTGCGTCCGTACGTAGCAGATCAAAACCGAAGCAATGTGAAATCTGACAGATGACTGATGTGTTTTTGCCAATAGCGCTACATCGTCTAGCAAAGGAACTATTCTGCGGCTTACCACGGCTTAAGCGGCCGATTTCGGCGGTTTAAGATGAGCGAGGAATGTGCTCCTTAGCAAAGACTGATATACCGGCCCTATAATAAATAATAACTCATGTCGCGCAGATAGAATTTCGAGGCTCTCTGACCCCCTCCCTGTTCGGTGATGTAAGCGAACTAACAAACAACGGACAATGGTCGTAATATAAGCCGGCGCCACAACCCATGGGCCACGAGATTTGTGTAAATATTTAGCGACAACAAAATCGTTTTATCTCTAACTCGGGCGGAACCTTAGTATGGAAGCCTATAAATGAATTTCACGTTAAAATGTGACGCTTCTGTTAAAAAAAGCATATATTTCTCATGTCGTCATTAAAAAGAACCCAGTGTCAGCATGATTGTAGCCCGTGATATTCACCGTTTCAGCAATGGTTTTGATAAAAAAGGAATTTTTTCATTAAAATAAAGGTATCAAATTACCGTTATTTGCTGTACTTGTTCTTGTTTTTGCTGTTGCTGTAGCAGTTGTTGTTGTGCCTGCTGCTGTTGCTGCTGGTGAAGTTGCTGTTGCTGTATCAGTTGCTGATTCTGTTGCTGTATTAGTTGCTGTTGCTGACTCTGTTGTTGCAAAAGTTGTTGTTGCTGGGCTTGCCGAGTCTTCTTTCTGAGGGCATCCTCGGTTTGAGCTTGCGCCGCGCGAATCTGGAAATTTATAAAATATGTTTTAATAAAGTAAGCAACAAACAAAGCAAATAAAAAAAAATAATGCCACCTATTTATATATACTATTTTTATTATTTACATACTAGTAAAAATATGATACACATCTATTGAAAAATGACTCTTGTTGGTTCCTTATTATGAAACTTTGGTGAATTGTTGTTCGCATGCCCAAGAAGGTTTCTATATATAATTGTGAGCTCTGACAGTACGAAATTTCATTGAAGAATGTTTGCATTTCATATAGTTTAGCAGCAAGGAGGAAAGGTGGGAGGGAGAGGGGAATCTGGCAGGGGTGAGGGGATCGATGGAGGGGGGTTGAGGGAGGAGGGAAGGTGGAGAAGGTTGAAGGGGGGAAGAGAACGATGAGGGGGAGGGGGGAAGTCGAAAAGATGACGGATTGAAAGGTATGCGGGGGGAGGGTGGTGAAGGCGACGCGGAAGGGGAACGGGAATGCACAGGAACGTCACACTGAGAGAAACTACTCTTAAGACTTTTTCGTATATCAGCTCTATTGGGTGTTCTTCATCTCTACTTTTGTTCCAACATAGAAAAATCGCTTAGTACTCGCGGATCTCGTTAACATAAATGGTTCTGAAAAGTCGTGACTTGAAATGTAAATATTTGCCATGGGATATCGTGAAGTCGTGAAATTCAGTTTCATTCATTCACCAAACGGTTTAGTGGGTAATTTACCAACAACCTGTAAACTGAGAGTGCTACAAAATGGTATATGATTAAAAAATGACGATTTAACTATTCTACAAATTCAGGTTTCACTACTCTTCTTCTCCTTCGATTTAATACTCTCTAATATAACCATAAAAGTAATATTAGCTCATCTGATTGTCTGCATATTAATCACATACTAGCGAGTACCCAGCATGCGTTGAAGTTCCATTTAAAGAAAGTGTTCATTAACATACAAAATACACACCCTTCTCATAGCTGTCCGTGCCAGACACATGGATTTCCCAAATTTACTTCCTGCTATCCCCTACCGCTATAGGAATATTTTCCTTTGCAATCCTTCCCTCTGGTTCTCCTCTCACCCCTCCGTCACCTCTTTCCAGGGTGTCCTTTCCAATGGGCACCCGTTATCTTCCCCCCTCCCTCTTCCTCCTCTCCCTGCAGCTAAACTATAGTAAATACATGCATTTTCAAAAATCTCGTGTGGTACTTATTATAAATTTTTTAACAAATTTCATGATCTTAGAGGTCACTATTATATATAGAAACATTCGCGGGTGTGTACATAACAACTTACCAAAGTTTCATCACAATCGGATGAATGGTTTATGAAATAATTTCATAGCGCTAGAGCTCATTTGTACTATATACTAAATACTTTTAAAACAAATTTCATTATCCTAGAACTCACTATTATATATAGAAACATTCGCGGGTGTGTACATAACAACTTACCAAAATTTCATCACAATCGGATGAATGGTTTATGAAATAATTTCATACAGCTAGAGCTCATTTGTACTATATACAGTATGAACACGACAAATTGCCAAAGTTTTATTGCAATCGAATGAATGCTTTAGGTACCGCATAAGGGACAAACAAAGAAATATTTATTTTTATCTATGAAGATTTATATAAACAGTTTGAAATAATTGCAATGTTACCAAAGCCTCCTTTTCCTGCTGACTGATGAGGTTGGCATTCTTTTTGACATTTGAATAACCTTGAGAGTAGATTTGTTGACCTTGAGGTGGACCCAACGGCTTCCTGAAAAACGGAAAACAATGTTTTAAATATAAATATGAATGTAGATGTTCGAATGTAAGACTTTGTATGTTCAAAAGGTTAGAAGTTTTTAAAGATAATTTTTGAATTTAAATTAAGCTTTGTTAGTAAGTCAAGTCTTTTGTTGCAATTCATTGATATGGCAAAGATGCATCGACTTCGGGTATCAGTAAAAAAAACCAAAAAAAACGCACATTTACAATTTAAATGCAAGAAAAGTATAAATACTAGAGACACTAACTGAGAGCCCTGTGGTATTCCCTAAGAGTCAAATTTTGGACAATTTTTACCTGTTAGCCTCAGCTTGTCTGATGAGCTTCTGTTCCTCGAAGTAGGGCGAGGAGATGGGTCTAGCGTAGCCCGAAGGCGGGCCGCCCTGACCAGGGGGTGGCACCAGACCCCAGGACTTGATGTCCGCCATGTCTTCGGGGCGGGGGTTGAAGTTATTCACGATGGTGTTACGGTGGTTGTCACCGCTAATATATCTGGAAAATTAAATTTGTATTAATGCATTAATGAAATCAAACACCTGTAACATTTTATAAGTATTTTTTATAATCGCATATTAACATTAAAACTAAATAATATTAAGAGACCTCTGCAGTTAGCTCCAGTAAATAACAGATATTAAGGGGATACCCGGCGGTGATTTTTCCATACAAACGTATTCCCTATTTATCTCTCTGGATTTTAACCCTAGAGAAAATATTGTTTTTACATAAAATAGATATCAACTACTAGCGTGTCGTTACTTTTTGTTTTTTTTTTGGTAAATTACTTTTTATAGAAGTTATGACCTTCCAAAAATCAATAAAATTGACTGGTTTAAACACCGTCAAAAGACGTTCAGTATACAAACTAGACAATGTTTTTAAAAAAAAAGCAAAACGTACAGACATAGAAGACTTTTTTCTTATGTAGTTGGTAAAAAAAATTGAAAATCAGTCCACTTTTGGAGGAGAAAAGTGGGGAATACAAAACCTCGATTTTATTTAGGTATTAGTAGCCCAAGGTGCATCGTCCCTTTCGCTCAATATCCGGTGGAGAAAGAGCATCAGTGACAGCAACAATTTAATAAAATCTATTTTTCAAATTTCCCCACCACCCGGGTATCATCTTAAGAGTAAACACAGTCGCCCGGAAATTTGAAAATCATTTATTTTACCAAACTATTGCTGTTACTGTCGTTTTTAACCCCCCCCCTTCTCCCCAGAATTCTCAGCAAAAGGGTCAACTGCACCTAAGGTTGATAATACCTAAATAAAATCATCTAAATGGCTTTGTATTCTCCATTTTTCTCCTCCAAAACTGGACCGATTTTTAAGATTTTTTTTACCAACTGAATTATTATTAGAAGAAAATATTCTGTGTCTATATTTTTATACTGAATGTCTGTTGATGGCGTTGAAACAGGAAATTTTAACTATTTTTGAAGGGTCCTTCACGTATATAAAAAGTTTCTAACTTTATCAAAAAAGCAAAACGTACCGGCACGCTAATGGTCGATATCTATATTATATTAAACAATATATGCATTAGTGTCAAAATCCAGAGAGGAAATTGGGGAATACGTTTGTACAGACAAAGCGCCGTTTTCTCTTTAACGGACAGACATTATTCAATGTTAAGTTTAAACTTTTTTCGGAAATAGGAAAATTTTAGTTTCATAATGAAAGCCATATGTTTGAAATTGAATGCCTTGACATACTTCAACTGTGTTTCCGATTCGAAACACAGATAATCATGTAAACTCTAGTGTAAACTGAACTCAACTGTGAATCACGAACCAAACTCACTTAATGGCTAACAATGACTAACTAAGAGTATGACTAAGTAAAAGTGGAATGAGGATCTTACCAACAGGAATCTACTACAAAAGGATATCCGGCACAATTTAAATCTGGGTCAATTTCTTTGTAGGATTTAAATCAAGATGAATTTTTACGGCAGATGAAATGTGATAATAAAAATGATAGGAAAACAACATAGTAACAGAACTTAGTAAGTTGTTCGTATGAGACATCAATTAAAACGGATATTATTTATTGATGCTGTACGGGTTTTATTTTATTGTCATTATGAACCATTGCCCAGTGGCTGAGAATAAAAGTTTTAAAATGCTTGCAACTGTACAAGGAGGTTCCAATGAGAACTATCAATTATTCCCCTATCAAATTTTTTGAATTAAAAATTTAATATCGATTTATTTCATTCAAAACCTGCCTTAATATATCTTTAGGTACCTACATTTAAGTAAGCAATAAAAATGCTCAAAACGTATGATGATAAATTATTAAATATAGTGTACTTTTTGTAAGTATTTTTTGATTTTTCAATAATGTCTGAACAAACTAGATGTTTAAAAAAATCTGAAATATTTTAGTTTGTTAGACCTTAAATAAATAGAATAGTGAGGTATTTTCGTCACAAAACACGTTCTCGGATTTATTTTTTAATGATTTTAATTTAGCTAAAATTAAAATTCTGAAATATTTCTTTCCTAGATTATGTTTTGATTTATTTTTCTGTATGATTTGAAATTTGTGTTGTTTGAAAAAATTGACCAAATTTGCCAACGACCAACGGTAAAACCTTAGTATTGTAGTATTAGTAACCGGCCACCATAACACGGGCATGTGCCTAGTATGGCGGCCATAAATTCCACAAATGTTATATTTACTATTCAAAGAATAAAGAAACATTAAAAAAATATATATATTAAAAATGAACTTCGTTTCTTTTATTTTAAACTTGCGTTTACCAGATAAAATAACAATCTCCCAAAATCAATTTATGTTTTTTTGTAAAAAAGAGTCAATACTTCTAGAATTTGATTTAAAAAGGACTAATTTCCGGATACTCTGGTAATACACTCTTAATATGTAAAAACAGACACGTGAATAATAATATTTATATTTATGGTGAGCATTCGAATATTGCTTTCCTCATAATCTCAAAACTTAGTATTTGGAAATGTCTGACTAATCAATTCGACGATGGATATTGTACTCACTCCGAGCCCAGACCAGGTCCGGACAGCTGCCAGTCCTGCTCGCCGTACTGACCGCCAGGGGGGCCTGATGGGGCGTAGCCTCCGAAGCCCCCGTGCGGAGGTTCCGAGAGCACATAGGCAGCGTGTCCTGACGGGGGACCATGACCCGAGGGGGGCCCGTGAGACTCGATCGGGGGGCCTCCGAAGGAATGGTGGGGTAACTAAAACAAAGGGAAAAAATGTTTTTTTAACGAAAAATTTGAAACCTCCCAGGGAAGACATTCTTGTTATAGGCTTCGCAGTTTTAGCAATCTTATTTTTTGTTGATCATTTGAATTTATTGGTATATTTTACTGTATAAGGTGATGATGCTGATGCTGATGATGACGTACTTTAGGGATAAACGCTTCTTACAAGTAATGCTTTAAAATATTAAGATGAATAAAAAACAAAAACAAACAACATTGATGAGGAAATCATGATCAACACCATACGACAACCTGCAGTCCACCTCGGAACAGGAATACCTAGTGAGGAGGACTGAGGATAAAATATTTCACTTTGTATTCTTAATTTATTTAATATTGTATTTTAATTTTCATTTGTATTGTCATTAAATAAAAAAATAAAAAAAGTCACCCAAGTGGTTCGCAACGTTTAGTGACTCAGCAGGAGAGCCCGGGTTCATGTCATGAGGTGAGGAAGAAGTACATTTTTTTTCAATTGCTGCACACAAGAGGCCCTGAAGGAAAAAAAACCTATAGGGCCTATGTCATCTTTGAGGTTGCTGTGTGGAGGGTCTTTAAAGGTAAATAAAGGAAACAAAGTTCTGGATAGGAAATAGGTGTGAGGGGTGGGAAGGAATCTCAGGGTCATTGTGTCCAGGAGTGACGGACGTAAGAATCTACCCCTCCAACTGCGAAGCAAGGCGGTGGGTCAAGAGAGTCCGGCTGGAGAGATCTAGGTTAGGTCTCCCTCATCCAGTCTCTCCCCATCCAGACCTATGGTAGGGGTGTCGGTTATCCATTAAATGGTTCCTGGGACGGCCGCCTCTCATATTAATAATTATTCTTATTATTATTATTCTATAGATGATTCTTACCGTGTGATGAAGGTGTGAGATCTGATGGTGATGATGATGATACTTTGTGCTGTGATAGTTATTATGGTACCAGGAACACAGCTTGAAGATGTGGGTTAAGGCAGGGAACACGAACAGAACGAACTTCAGGAACAACTTCTTGGCGTTGTGGACTCCCATCAATAAAGGCAGGAAGACAAACAGTTTCAACTTAATCAGCTTCACGATCACAACAATGGCTAATATGGCCATTAAAATCTTGCTCTTGATGTATTTTTCTGTGAAAAAGAAAATAAAATCATTAAAATCGTTGAGTTTTACAATCGCCATGCCGTTAACATCTTGGTCTTGAACTATTTTATGTAAAAAAAAAACAATCATAAATTTATGCAGTTTCGTAATCTCTATTATTTTCTATGTTTTAACTGTTTTGTGGTTTTTAAGATAAGCGGTTATACATGTAATGATTCCCACAATAATAATAACTGGATTGTATATTATTTTTTACTGAATGTAAATTATAATAATATAATTGAAGAAGAAGAAACATAACTTGATTGACTGTCATAATATAGTACCATATTATGAATACGAACCAAATTCATTTTTAGAAAATAATTTCTTTAAAATTTACTATGATAAAACTATACTAACAGACAGACCAATTGGTCATAATAGACATGACAAAATTAAAAAAATAACTTATATCATTGATGTAGCTATTCCAAATTCCTGTAATATTCAAAAATCTGTTTCTGAAAAAAAAAGAAAGTATACAGATTTAGGAAATGAAATGAAAAGAATTTGGCATTCTCAGACTATAAAAATATTACCTTTTGTTATTTCGGCTACTGGCATTATACCTAGCTCTCTTATTAAAAATTTAGGCATATTAGATTTGTCAAAGAATTTGTATATATAAATGCAAAAATCAGTCATTTTAAATACATGTAGAATTACGAAAGATTTTTCAAATATTTATATTGAGGGATCAGTAGGATTTATCGGTCAAATTAGGAATAGAGCCACAGAGCCGAACCCTCTGATATGAAAATATCTGGAGACGGTGAATTATATTCCCATTTAATAGTTTGGTAGATTAGCGTGTTGTTCTTGTATTGTTTTGTATTAATTATACTTATATAATACACTTGCATAACGTGGATTTACTAGATGATCATTTATATGGAAAAGTGTATTTTTTATTTATTTTTTTTATTTTTTTATTGTTTATTCCAGATCTCGGGGAGGGTGGTGCAATCCCACGAGCTCCATATTATAAATAGAACATATTATCAAATTAATATTAAAAATATACATATATATTGTGAGATACTGCACACATATTGAGATAAAACAGAATAAAAATAATACAGAAAAAAAAAAAAAAACATGAAAATAAAGTTTTTTGTTTTTGTTTTTTTTTTTTTTTTAACTCATCAGGAGTTGGCTCCATCGCTTGTAAATAGGACCCTGCCAGAAGTGCAGTGCTGCCATCACAAGACCGTTTTCACTCGTGGCTAGTCGCGTTCTAAAGCTGGTGATCCGTTTTTTGAGTAGTGCTCGGAATGCAGGAACACGCCCTTCTACAAACATCTCAGTGGCACTGCAGTACCAGGACAACCCAAAAAGTATTCGGTATGAATTGTTGTACTGTACTTCCATTCTTTTTAGAGATGCTTTGTTGTAGTTGGTCCACAGCTCCGAGGTATATAGGCTCGTGCAGTAAGTGTTAAAAAGTTGCCTTTTTGCTTCTGGGCTACACTTATTAAATCTTCGAGAAATCATATTTGCCCTAATACACAGTGATCTTCTCTGTCGCTCAATATCAGTATCATCATTGAGTTCCGCTGTTACGATATGTCCTAAGTATTTGACCTCCGGTTTTTCAGATATTTTTGTGTCGTTTAGGCTGACGGGTAGTACCTTTGTAGGGCCTGCGCCCGATTTCAATACAAGTAGTACAGATTTAGTTGGGTTGTAGACCATGTTATGTTCAGCGGCATATTCTTCGCATATCTTTAACAGCTTCCTCAATGCTTTAATGCTTGGAGACAAAATAACCATGTCATCTGCATACGCAATGTTATTTACGCAAATGTTTCCCAGGTAACAACCTACCTTTGCCGAGGTGAGTTTATCGCTTAAATCATTCATATAGACGTTAAATAAAATCGGTGATAAGCATCCCCCTTGTCTGACGCCGCATTCCGTATTCACTGGTGCTGACATTTTATTTTTCCAGATAACTTGGTTCTCTTGTTGATGATGCCAGACTGCCAGAATGTTAATTATTGAACTGGGCACCTTCCTTTCTTTTAATTTTTTCCAAAGCAGTGCATGAGATACTCGATCGAAAGCTTTACTTAAGTCTAGAAAACAAGCATACACTGTTGTTTTTCTTGCCTTATAATATTCGATACTTTGTTTCAAACTGAATATAGCCATATCTGTTGACAATTTCGATTTAAAACCAAATTGGTTATCGGACGTAAATAGTTTGCCTTCTATGTGAATTTGTATAACCCTTTCAAATATTCTGGATATAATCGTGGCAAGGGATATCGGCCTATAGTTGGAAGAACTGGATATGTCTTCTTGTCTGGATTTAACTAATGGGACTATAATTGTACGCGAGAAGTTCCTTGGCATATGCGTATGTTGAAGTATCTGTGTGAATAGCGTTGCTAGAAGCGTGTATATTTTTTCACCGGCATTTCTAACATGTTCAATGCTCAGGCTATCGTAACCGGGCGATTTTCCAGCTTTTATTCGTTTTACAGCTGTTTTGACCATACCTTCCGTAATGATTATGTTTTCGTCCTCATCTTTGCATGGTTTTTCTAAGATGGTGGGTTCGTTTCTTTCCGATATTTTTGAAAAGTTGGTTATAAAAATATTAGCAATCTTTTCTGCGTCCGATTCTCCTTCAATATGAGTGGATATCTGTGCTTTAGATTTTAAAACGTTGCTAGTTTTTTGCCAAAATTCTTTAAAATCGCTGTTCTCTATTGCACCTGAAATTTTGTCCATTTTTATTTGTTCCGCTGTTTTTTGACATTTTCTTAACTCACATTTAAATTTTCTTCTCAATATTTTTCTGTTTTCCGCTAAGGGACCCGACCGGGGTTTTCCATTTTCAATCCATTTTTTAAGTGCATTTCGTGATGCTTCATAGTGAATTGAAACATTGTCATTCCAACCAGGAATATGTTTAGTTGTGGTAGTATTATGTTTGCGCCCACTTTCAAAGACGTTTTTTGCGGCAGTGCATAGTGACTCTACAATCCTCGTATATAGTTCGTCGATGGCTTCTTTGTGAACGTTATTTTTGCATCCTGACTTTTTACAGAGTTCGACACCGTTGCTGCATTTAATCCGGTTTGTTAAAAATGATGCTGTTACATAATAGGACATGATCTGCGATGTATTATGTGCTCTCCATTTTACTGGATCCAAAGCTATCGGGGTAATTTCCTCCGTGGCGGTTATACCTATTGTTTCTAAACAAATCGACATGGGCCGGTGATCTGTCCAGTCAACATCGTACTTTACTGAAATATTTTTTGTCATCTTTTGAATCGTGGCTGTCCCTATGCAGTGATCTAACCAGCTCGTTGTGTTATGTGCATCGCTAACATAGGTGTAAGAATTTTCTGGCAGTTTTTCAACATCGATACAGTGATATTTGTTTTCTTTGCAGAATGATAATAAATCTTTCCCAAATAATGTTCTTGGATCGGCATTAAAATCACCCATAATAAGACAGTTTGTATATTGTTTATCTTCTATAAGTGAATGCAGGTTTGCCAGGCATCTTGAAAATTCAGGTACGTTATCATTGCAGAAGGTTGGCATATAAACTGTGAGAATGCACAACAATCCTTTATCCAGCGTTATTTCTATTCCCGATAACCTATTGTCATTGCAGTCGATAGCCTTGGCCTTTATTGTGCTGCGCCACAATATTCCAGTCCCACCGTGGGGACGCCCTCTAAGTATGCCGATAGATGTATCTACGGCAGATGTGCCCAAGCTTGAAAATTTTGGGTGTATTTCTGAAAGGTAATTTATGTCAGTGGGTAATAGCCATGTTTCTTGTAATAAAATTACATCATATTCTTCACATATGTCGTGAATAAATTTCACTGTCCTTCTCACTGATCTGCAATTGATAGTAATTATTTTAAGAGGTTCCATCACGTGTATTGTTTAAACTTTTGTCCGGGCTGTAATTTCTTTCTTTGAAGATTCGGTACACTATACCTTCGGGCCAAAAATCTTTCTCCATAAAAATACCGATTTTTTGAGCGAGGATTGATATCTTGAACGTTTTGAATGGGGTTGGTTTGAACGGTTTGATCCATTCTACGTCGATATAGGATTGATTCTGGGAAGAAATATACTTTTTGACTTCATCAGTACTCGTTTCTGTGTCAAATCTCGAGGCATATATTGCCGTTCTTAAGGGAGCTGCCTTGATGTTAGATACAGGCCCTGTACCCTTGTGATTTTTATTGACTTTTCGTTTTTTCACGACCGTAAAATCGCTATTATTATTGTTTTGATAATTTCTAATTATCTTTGTATCGGGCCGCGGGCCGTTGTCTAACGGTTTCTGGGATTCTACGTTTGCCGAATTACGTAGTACATTGGAATACGTCTTTTGATTGGTTTGCGTTATAATATTGTCCTGCTCCGTGACCTTGACATTGAGCAAGGGCATTTCTTCGGTATGTTTATTATCATTTTGATTATTGACATTAGTTCTTGATTTGGTCCCGGATTTCAGCTCGTTCCTCAAAAGGGTCATCTGCTGCCGTAGCTCTTCTAAATCATTTTGTTTGCACATTTGTGCCTTTATGGTGAATAGCTCAGTTTTTAGAGACAACATATCTTTTAGAAGTGAGGTTATGTCAACTGAATCAAAACAAACTGGAGGTAATTTATGTAGGTTTTTAGCCACAAAAGTTGGCATTTCCGTTGGCTCGGTCTCTTTTATTACTTTTATCATGTCATACAGGTTCTTTACCTTTTTTCCATCTCCCTTCCTGGTGATTCTTCTTTCGTCAACTTCCGAGTACAGGAGATCTTTTGATATTTCAACTTCATCTTCACTAAAGTGCGTCGAACAAATTTGAACTATTGACACTTCATCTAATACGTCAACTTTATTAAAAAGAAACGTTAAAAGTTCATTGATAACAATTTTTTCACTTTTTTTCACTTTTTCCGTCATTGTGACGTTAAAACGGAACCGACTTGTCGAATGAAAAAAAATATATGAAAAAATATAAAAAATATAAAAAAATGTATGAAAGGGTTTAGTTTTTCCTATGGGAAAAACTAAACCCGTTCCTGTAAATCTGGTGAATAAAAAAGAAGAATATCTTCTTCTTTTTTATTCACCAGCTGATAAATCAGCTGATAAATCTCAGCGAAACATGAAAAACAAAAGAGAAAAATAAAAAGGGCGAGTTCCTGGGTCCGAGTCCCAGTTGTGACCGTATAACCTTCGAAAGTTAATAAAAGTTTTTCCAATAAAAATTTAATTAAAATTATTCAAACATACTTGATATTTTAAGTAGATTTTTAATACTTAAAATTTTTGATACTTTCAATTCATGGTGGAAAAATTTTAAACTTTTTTTTCGTTTTGTATTTCTTAATTAAATTATCTTCTTCATCTTCGCAAATTCACTTCACGGCCTCATTTTTAATTAAATGAAAACAAATTTTCTGTACACCACTTTCATGTTCATATTATCCTGACGAAGAAACCTTTGGTTTTGAAACATGTCGATAATTGTGATTTTATAAGTGGTGTACATAAAGTTGTTTGTTTTCATTTAAAGATAAATTATATTCGAATAGTAATAATATTAAAAAAGATTTATTTTTATTTTTATAGTGAATACCTCACAAGAGTCCCAACTGATCCCGTCTGAAGCCAGTGAGACTATGGCATCCCCAATTAGGGTATGTTATGAGGCTGAAGGTAAGTGGGGAAGGGAAGGAGACGAGGAAGAGAAAGGTGGGAAAGTACCTGGCTATTCAGATCTAGTCACTAACCATTTCAAGCAACGTTTTAATTCTGTATGGTGGTCTTAGTATCAGGGCGATACTAAGAGTATCTTCCACTCTGGAACGTGCCGCAAGTATACTATATATTATTTTAAATAATTAATTGTGAAATAACACAAATCAATTAAATAAAATTTATTTGCGTACGCCGGGTTCGAACTCGCGGCCTTCGGAATGCGAGTCTAACGCCCTACCGCCGGCCGTCATAATGATAATTAATATTATTATTTATTTATACGTTTCAAATTAAATCAGTATTAAGGTGGTTGTGATAGACTGAAACTGATAATAGTCAATAAATAAAAAAGTGGTAAAAAGATTAAATTATTTCAATATATCATTTTAAATAAGTAGGTACTTAGGAATCTTATAAAAATCACAAAAAATATCACACAGATCGTGTCGTGAATATCACACAAATCTGTAGCGAAATACAGAAATGCTTTGGGTTCAGTTTCTCCACTAACTATGTCCTCCATCATTGAACAAGCAACATTTTCCTCTTATAATGGAAGTTATTGTCTAGTCATTCGAAACACGAACATTTATATACATATCTAAAAGATATATACATTTTAATTTAAATAGTTCAAAAATACCACAAACTTGTTTAGTTTATGCAAATTTATAACTAGTGAAATTTGATATAACTAGTGATATCAATAAATAAGATCGTTTAAAACTTTTAATGAATCATTAAAGATTAACATGTTTTTATAATATTGAATTTGCAATAAATGTGTGAATTAAAAATAATATCCCACGATTTCGATACCTACTGGCTTTATCGGAATAAACATAATCCTACTTAGGTATATGCATAATAAATTAATTATTGTATTTGTGGTGAAATTTTTTACTGTGAGAAAGGAAATGGCATAATGATGACCTAGAAATATAGGTAGGTATATATATGTAATATCTCGTGTTGGTAAACATTACCTGAGTTTATTGATCTCGTATACATAATTAGTGTTCACCTTGATTTGGTACGGTATATTGACTTATTGATTTAATATACTATCGACTCTTGCTACATGCAAGTTGGTATTTGCGTGTGTTCTCCTTATTTTTTTAATGTGAACATCGTACGAGAGTCCAAACAGGTCGCATGGTATCCCCAACAGAGGTATAATAATAATAATAATATTTTGATAATTTTTCTTGAAAAGTCACCCAATTTCTACACTCTTACTTTTAACAACAGACTTGACAAAACATTAGAACAACTTGTGGCAAAAATATTGCATCCACCGGTTCGTTGATCACTAATACAAAACTATATGTACAATGCATTTGAACGAACGCTATGTAGCGTGTTTTTATATATTTTTTTTTATATATTTTTTTTTATATTTGTATATTATTTTAACCACTGGAGCGATTTCGGTCCTAATTTGGACCACTTTAATTTTTATAGGATTGCTTTCGGTCTAATTGTAATTATTTGAAATGTTATCTTGGCCAGTACTTTATTCTATGAAATCTTAATATATAAAACAAAGTCGGGTTAGTTACACCATTTATAACTCAAGAACGGCTGAACCGATTTTTATGATCTTTGATTTGTTGGATTTGTCTCCGTCCCGATTAACAGAATAACTATTAAAATATCGGACAAAATCACGGTAAAAATAATTATGAAGAAAATTATTTTTTTCATATATTTTGTATGGAACGGCTTTTCAAATAATTTGCGTTGGTCGACATAATTATTTGAACCAATTCGAACTGTCAATGGTGTAGTGTGCCGAACATTTCGTGCAAAGTCAACAGCACAATTTCATTTTTTGAACTTAGAGTAGATACCATTTATTTTAACTTAATAAAAACTTAATTTATTTCCGCCAATAAATTAAACACAACATTTATTGATTCTGAGGCGGTACGAAGTACCGGGTCAGGTAGTAGTTGATAAAATAAACTTTATGTCTATGGTCTTATCGATTATCTTTGAATTCTTCTAGAATGAATTTTGGCAGTTGAAAAGCTTCAGTTCTACAAACGAACTTCAAAATAATTTTCAAAAATTTTTTTTTAATTTATTGAACACATATAAAAAATGATTTTCTAGTATATATTTGCATCTGTGATTATCAAACATGCCATAGAGAACATAAAAACGTAGAACAATATTCATCATAGATATTAAAAATATCCTCTAGTGGCATTTTCAAATCTTTAGATCACTAAAGCAGAAAATTTCGCGCATTTATAAAGTTATAGATTTTTTAACATTTTTTATATTAATTTTCAAATTAATCAATTTTAAAAATATAAAAGAGTTACTAAAATATAGGTGAATTCATTGGCTATTGCATATAGTGTATGCATTGTGTCGCTCCAGTGGTTTTACACCTAGTTAATGTACAAGACGTAAATGTACTTCTCTGGGAGGTCACTTGAGATTAATATTATTTATTGTTTATTTAGAGAAATAGAGTATGTTGTCAGGCTGATGATTGTGGGGATGAGGAGGAAGAGGGCTGGAAAGTACCCGGTTAATTAAGATCAGGTCAACAAACACTGCTAAAGCTATTTAAAGCATAATCGATTTTGATAGAATCGTTGTCAACTTGACCAATTTTGACAAAACTAATAAAGAAAACGATTAAAATTGTCATTCAGATTGGTGAAAAATTCTTTGCTACTTAGATGTTAAATTTTATTTCGTTAATATTCAATAAATATTATTATACTTCTTCTATATCCGTTTCCAATTAGCATAAATATTTCAATGGTTCCGGGCACACAACGCCAGCACAACGCACTGAGCCGCTCCCAAGTAGCAAATAAGTTGTTCAATACTTGAACATTCCATTTATTTATTAAAACAACTCTCTTTTATAATAACTTTTGAAAGAAAATTAGAAATTCAGAAAAAAATCTTTTAGACTTTTAGTAAAAAGGTCAATATGTGTCACCTATAAACAAAATCGGATAAGTTTATCTGGGACACTATCTAGGTTACAAACCAGTTTTTCGAACAATTGTTATTATTTTAAAAAAAGGGACGGTTTATCTAAATAACATATGGGAAAAATAAGTCTCAAATTGTCTCATTCAAAACTTGCTTTAATATAAATATACCTACATTCAAGTAAGCAATAAAAATGCTGAAAACGTACGATGATAAATTATTAAATATCGTGTACTTTTTGTAAGTATTTTTTAATCATAAGTATGTATAATTTTTCAATAATGTCTAAACAAAATGATTGTGTCAAAAAAGCTGATATATTTTTGTTTGTAAGGCTTTAAATAAATAGAAAAACTAAGGTATTTTCGTCACAAAACACGTTCTCAGATTTACTTTTTAATGATTTTAATTTAACTAAAATTAAAATTCTGAAAAATGTGTTTACTAGATTATGTATTGATTTATTTTTTTGTATAATTATATGCTTTGAAATTTGTGTTGTATAATACAATATGTCGTTTGAAAATTGATCAAATCTGCCAACGATCAACGATACCTTAGTATATTAAAAATAAACTTAGTTTTTCAAAATTTAAAAAATGTGTTTACCAGATAACAACCTTAATATTAATTTAATGTTTTTTTTATAAAAAAGAATTAAAAGTTTAGAATTTGATTTAAAAAGGACTAATTTACGGTATTCTCTGGTAATACCCTCTTAAGAACTGCTCAGTGCGTTGTGCGTGCCTTGTGTGGACAATCAGTGCACAAGTCTAGCGTAATGAGTAATGACATTAAACCTTCGAGCAACTATATCAAGGCAGGCAGTGTGGGTCTAAAAATGACACCGGTAATCTCACAGTCAAAAGATCGCAAGAAGCATTAATTTGTACCTTTTGTTGGTCTGCGTGGAGCAAATTTGTTTTCCAGTAAGATTGCGGCAACGGAATGACTAGCTTTGTGGAGATCATTATAGAAGTACAAAATTGAGGTGGTTAGAAATATTTTAGATATGGGTTATTACGGACCGTATTATTAACAATTAAATAAGTTATATGAATACTTAAAATAATATATACGTAACATGTAGATTCGAGGCAGTGCCAACGTATCGAAAAAAGTAACATTCGATAAAAAAATGTTTAATTTCTTCCTAGCAAAACAACTACGTCATGCATGAAATGAGACGGAATTTAGAATGTATAGTTTGTATTATAAAATTACTCTTAGGTAATCTCAACGCTTTAATCTGTAGTTCTCGGAATAATCCTATAAATACTCGACATTGTAAATATTCAGCTGTAAACACATCATCATCACAATCTTCATCTCCAGTGTTATTATTCCGACCAGCACGCGCGGAGATATCACGATACACCGATATCTCCTCCTTTCAACAGAGGAGGCCTCAAAAATATCCTCCAAAGTGGTGACCCCGATGTTATATAACTCCTGCTATGCAAGTATGTAGCGAATGCAGTGCAAAGCAAACAAACAAAACAATTTTCCAAAAAGGACTATACTACATGACCATAAAAGTATATAACAAACTTCCACATAACGTTAACCAAATACCAGATACACACAAATTCAAATTGTCACTAAACACTTTCCTTGTTAACAAATGTTATTACACCTTAACCGCTTGGACACATAAGCTTGTTTTCACGATAATTTAACGTAGGTAGACATAGCCTGGATGGCCCGTACCTGAGTTATTAAGTGAATACCTCACATAAATGAAACACCTATTTTTGTATTTTTATTGGTATAATTGTATTTTTTTTAACGGTGTAAACATATATATAATTTAATGTATATGGTTAGCTGGAAGAAATGGGGTCTACCCATAAGCTACACCCTGTGTATTTTTATTTATACAATAAATATTTTTTTGTTTTGATTTTAAGGTACAAGGTAGGTCACTATATAACCATTGATTTTACTGCATACAAGGAATTAAAAATTAACTAATAAATACTATTTCTGTGTATATGCACGGCAATTATTTTTAAAGAGTTAAGCGATTGGCATTTCACATGTCTGTTTTATAGTTTATGTGTTCCGTTTCCGGTTCAAGATGGTGACTGTTTCCAAAAACGTCGACATAATTTGCATCTCTCAAAAATACCCTTCCTAAAAGTCAAGGAGAAAGTTGTCAAGAATGAACATAACGAGTTACACGCGCTCAATTTTAAGGTTGTTCAAATAACTTGAACAGGTAAAATAACATGTCATCTTAAATGACCCATAGAAAGATAAATGTTTACTGAGATTTAAGATGATAGACTTCGCTTTTCGGCCCTTACAAAAAGGACGCCCGGGAAAAAACACTTTTCTACATCGTAAATTGCACAAAATGAATATATTTTTTTATACTGCCTTCTAGAGGGTGAAAACTATGTCGGTATGTTTTCGAATTTTCGATGCGTTTCGTATTAATGTAAACATTCACTGTCAAACTTGTACGATTTTTAAAAAAATATTATTTAAGGAAAAAGTGCTGCTAACTAAACTCTCATAAAGAATTATAAAATTATAAAAAGCTGCCGACGTAGCTTCTTCTTTCTAGAAAATACATATTTTTTTAAATTTCAATTTCGTGTAAGTTTCGGTGTAGAAAAGTGTATTCTCCATAAACCCCTTTTCGAGCGATTTCTGTAGGTAAATTTGAGCGTTGTCTCATTCGCACATTTCGCATTCGCATGTATTGTAAGTGTGCGTGAGCTTATTGTGAGCGGGACAGAATGACAGACGCGGATATTCCGCGTGTGGTTCAAAGTCTAGCCTCTTAATGCTTTGTTATAAGCGTTACAAAATAAAAAAGAAGTGTAGTGAAGATGGTTTAAAGGGAATAGGTAAATACGAAGGATATATAGAGGTTGCTCGCTAATAATAAAATATATTCCGATCATCCGGTTGATTAGTAAGATATTTATTTATTTATATAATTTGTACATTTATTTATAACAATTTCAGGCAATATAGCCTAAGACGTTATAATTGTACCATTTATGCAGTGTATATGCAATGCCAAAAATCTCACAAATACGCTATACACGGAGAAAAATGAACTGTTAAAAACGGGACTGAAGAACGACTGAAGTACGAAATTACGTATACCAACAAATTATTCTGAATGTTCCCGCCAATAAACATTGAAACCCTGTTAATTTGTTCGTAAGAACTTCAGTCCCGTTTTTAACCGTTTTCACTATTAAAATGATCGTTTTTTCTATTAAAATGTTCGTTTTTTCTATTAAAATAACGTTTTTCTCCGTGTAGGACACAAAAAATAAATATTTTTTTTATCCACCGCATTCAAAAAGCACGTAGCTCTCCCCACAGGTGAGTTCATAAATAAATTAGTGCGGATTGCTCTACTATATAGAAGATTGTGATGACGACCTCGAGAGTGAGACTCGGGTACAAAAAAAATTAATTGGGCCAGTATCTCATTATTAAATAATGACCGTTTATTAGTTGAAAAAAATATTTAAGTAAAGCAATACCTCTACGTGTCTCTAGGGAGTGGTAATTGGTCATGCCTAATATATAAATCGATGAGTAAAGCCAAGGGTAACGTCCATAGAGCCGCGAGAATAAAAACCTTAAAAATTTCTTATGGACTCTTTCAATGCGTAAAGTGTATGTTAATTCGTGTGGGGCCCAGATGATCGAATTTGACTCAAGTACACTCAGGACTAAAATCGAAAAAAAATTCCGAAAAATCGAAATTTGAGTTGAGTCTGCAGTTTTATGTAAAAGCGTACCCTCTATCTGGTACAATACTCCAAATTTACTCCAAATAATATCAGGAATCAATGGTTAAGGTAAGTCAAGTACTTCCCTTAAGAGGATACCCGGCGGTGATTTTTCCATACAAACGTATTCCCTATTTATCTCTCTGGATTTTAACCCTAGAGAAAATATTTTTTTTGCATAAAATAGATATCAACTACTAGCGTCTCGGTACTTTTTGTTTTTTTTTGATAAGTTACTTTTTATAGAAGTTATGACCTTCCAAAAATCAATAAACTTGACTGGTTTAAACGCCGTCAAAAGATGTTCAGTATACAAACCAGACAATGTTTTTTTAAAAAAAGCAAAACGTACAGATATAGAATAGTTTTTTCTTATGTAGTTGGTAAAAAAAAATTGAAAATCAGTCCACTTTTGGAGGAGAAAAGTGGGGAATACAAAACCTCCATTTTAGTTAGGTGTCAGTGCACTGTCCCTTTCGCTCAATATCCGGTGGAGTAAGAGCAACAGTGACAGCAATATTTTAGTAAAATCTATTTCTGCACCACCGGGTATCATCTTAACACCTTATAATGAATAAGCATAGGCAACTGTTGTAAAAATATTTAATAAAAATATATTTGCGGTAAGTTCCAGTGTTTGAGATACTTTCAGAATCGCTCTGGTGAAAGACCCCCAGTCAGAATCAAATCGTTACTTATAATGGTTTTAGCCGTGCTTGACGACCAGATACTGCCAAGTACTGCCTACCTCTCACATTCTCATTCCCTTTCCTCTTTACTAACTTTCCACACTCTCCCTCTCCCACTGGTGACCGGGTTCACGAGGTGAGGTTTACCAGGATCTTGATGCATCACTGCGTGGCAGACCGGATCGAAAGAAACTGATTGAGGAAGACTTTTTGACCTCTCCAGCAGGACTCTCTCGGAACATAGACCTGCACCGCAGTTGAAAGGATAGATTCATACACCCAACTCCTGGACACACTGACCAGCGGATTCCTTCCCTCCCCTCATAACGTTTTCCTTCTTAGAACTTCCTATCCTTCCTTTCCTAAAAAAATTCCCCACACAGCATCCCCAAAGATGACATAGGCCTTGGGGGGGGGGAGGTTAATTTCTTAAGATCGTTTTATTTTCCTCAAGGCCTCCTGTGTGCACTCAGAAAAATGTTATTCTAAAATACCATCATTTTATTCATAAAAACGGGACTGAAGTTCTTACGAACAAATTAACAGGGTTTCAATGTTTATTGGCGGGAACATGTAAGAATAATTTGTTGGTATACGTAATTACGTACGTATATCAACAAATTATTCTTACATTTTCCGGCCAATAAACATTGATACCCTGTTAATTTGTTCGTAAGAACTTCAGTTCCGTTTTTAACGTAACGACGACCGTCCGTGGTCGAGTGGTAACAACACTTGACTCCCAATCGGAAGGTTGCGGGTTCGAACCCGGCGTGCGCAAATAAATTTTATTTGATTGATTTGTGTTATTTCACAATTAATTAATAAAAATAATATATACTACATTTGCGGCACGTTCCAGAGTGGAAGATACTGTCAGTATCGCCCTGGTGTAAGACCACCATTCAGAATTGAGACGTTGCTTAATAATGGCTTTAGCCATGTTTAGTGACTAGATCTGAATAGCCAGGTACTTTCCTACCTTCCTCTTCCCCATCTCCTTCCCTTCCCCACTTTCCTTCAGCCTCACAACATACCCCAATTGGGGATGCCATAGTCTCACTGGCTCAAAAAAAAAAAAAAAAAAAAAAAAAAAATACCGTTTTTACGAATAAAATGATCGTATTTTAGAATAACATTTTTCTCCGCGTGGAGCTAATGAAATGAATATCTTTTTCAAACCCCTCAAACATCAAAAAATTCTGCGGGTTTACATTGCTTATCGCCTTGAGCAAGTCAGGTTGAATCAGCCAGTCAACTGGCCGTAAAAAATGTATATGTGCAGTAGTGTTGTGTGCAAGTATGAATGGCGGCGCATGCGCATGTGGGTAACGCGACCGGATATTGACTGACCGAAAGAGTCAAATGCGTAGATACTTGAAATATTTCTAATGGTTCTGTTGAATGAATGCGGGTTCTGATCGCATGCACAAACTACTTTTTATTATTTACTTACTTACTTTTTTATTAACTTTGTGCACACTAAATTACTTTTTACGTGTAAAGTATGTGCTATCTTTGTTCAACGAACACAGCAACTAGCAAACCCGCCCACTTTCATGATATGTATTTACTTGTTACATGAATCCGTATCTGTAAAAGCTCCGCATTAATTGATGCGGATGCGGATGTCTGAATTAATACGAATATTCCGCATTTTCGGATGCAGATGTGAATATCCGTACCACCCCTGGTGTATATCGCACAGGAATTGCTGCTCTCAGCTTTCACCCGTTTTGGAGTTATGAAGGGGAAAGTGAAGTAACTGTCTGGTAAAAAAACATGGCTAAATTAATTACAACCAAATTTTTAATTCTTAATAGTGGGCTTTCATCAGAATGGTATTGGTAGTAGGTATCTACTACTCTGGAACGTGCTGAAGGGGAGAAGACGATGTATGAATGTGAATGAGGCAAGGAGTATGCACCAAGACCGAGTTGTTTGCGGTCCATCTCCTCTGCCTACCTTGCAGGAAATTAGTTAGTTAGTGCCGCGAGTATTTTTTTTTTATTGCCAACACGAGGATCCGAATCCACGACCTCTTGTTTTAAACCAGTAGTTCTGTGAACAGTAGTCCTTTCTTCCAAAACATTATATTTCCAATTTTATCTTATTTAATAAATCCAAACCAGAATTTTCTTTGAACTCGCAAGGTTTGTAGGTAGAAGGTACTTACTTTTAAATACCTACCTACTTAATTATAAACGACATTATATTTTACCTGACAATTTTTTTTTTCAAATAATTTTTTCAATTTGTCCAAAGAAATATCAGTATCTCAATGACAATATATATAATTCTATTTTATATATAATTTTTTTTTCAGGTAGCTACGATAATATTTAACACATCGATTACACATTAGCAAAAAGAATCATAGCAAATTAGCCATCTAGCAAAAGTGAGCTTGCTTGAATAATAAAGTGGATTATTAGAAAAGGAAAAGTAACGTGCAAAAAAATTGTAGACAGATGAAATGCAAAACGGTCGAGTTAACACAGGACTTCGCTACACTCAGTCAATTACTCCAAGGGTGCTTGATATAAATGTAATTGCTATGGGTACTGATATAAAGATGTTAGAGAGAAGGTTTTCCTTTTTCTTCGAAAGCTAAATGATGTAAAAACACTGAAATCCAAGCTCAAAAATAAATGAATACCGATCATGAAGCATGTCATCAACAACAATGCAGATATTCACGAAAAATAGAAGAAAAACACGTCTATACAAGTATAAATCCGGTCATGTTCAACAAAAACATAATGATTTTTCAATAAAAAATCTCTCTGCTAAATGCTTACCTATATTCCGACAACAATACTGCTGCTTCGCACGCAAATATAATCACTAAAAGCTGTTTTGCATTCATATTTATGAAATAAATCCCATTCAACATGATTCAACGAAGTGCAGCGACGCGACCGTTGAACCTGTTGAAAACGCACGGTGAGAACTCGCAATAGTGTCAAGTTGGAGGTTGTCTAAGGCGTTTACCGTAACATTGAAACGATGCGAGTAGAAAATGCACTTTGTAAAAAAGAACACGTTAATATTAAGACTTACGAATTATACAACCAAATGATTTGATCTTTTTTAGGGTGGTTAATTTTGTCAGACAGTATAGTTTTGATAAAGATTTTCAATGACAGGAAAACCACAATTTGTATAAATTTTTAAATACGAATTTTATGGTAATGACTTAAAATTATAGTGCATTTTAATGTCAGATATCATAAGAATAGGAAACAACCAATTAAATATGTTTTTTTAAATTATTTTTATTTCATTATGATCTTTTAAAAAATATTGATTACGGTTGTTGACATATTTTAGATGTGTATATAAGACTATTCGTTGTCTTTGGTTTTAAATGACAAATAAAACAATGTGTTGCTCTGGAGTATAAAGAAACGACAATTTAAGTTTATTTGTCATATAGAAGTTGTTTTTATAATGTTTTAAAAATATCAGCCACATAACATAGTGTAACCAAAGTAATGACACTTGAAAAAAAAACAATAGAATAAAATAAAATTCATAATTCAAATAAAAAGGAATCCTAGATATTTCTAGGTAAGTACTTAAATACTAGGTAGGTACTCTTATTCCTTTACATCTCCCCCCCTAGGATTAATAATTACTATTGCGTGAATTAAATGTTGTTTCTGAAAACCTAGTTAATGTTTTGATTTTAATGTTAGGTCCTCTGTGGACGACTTTTTTGTACTCGTATTATTTCTCCGTGGTCGACTGGTAAGATAATCTGGAGGCCGCGGGTTAAAATCCCGAAGCGCAGGTTAATTTTATTTCATTGATTTGTGTTTTCACAATTAAATCATTTAAATAAGGCAGTCCACAATGTAGTACTGGTACCTACTCTGATGTATGACAGTGAAGCATGGAACTGGCAGTGAAAGGATGAAAGTAGACTTAATGCTGTAGAAATGAGATACCTGAGGCGTTTGCGTGGTAAAACCATGTATGATCGTGTGAGGAATGTGGAGATCCGAAAAGAATGCAAGGCTGATGTGAGCGTAATAAGTAAGATTAAGAAAGGGACGCTTAGATGGTTTGGGCATGTTGAACGAATGAATGAAGAAAGGAGTGTAAAAATAATTTATGACGCGAATGTGAATGGTAGAAGAAGCAGAGGACGCCCAAGGAAGACGTGGCACGATCAAGAGAATCAGATACTTGAGTCGGGCCATGTCAAGAGTCAGAATAATAGAAGAGTATTTATGAGAAAAAGTACGAATGTGAATGAGGCAATGAGTGTGTGCCAAGACCGAGTTGTTTGGCGGTCCGTCCTCTGCCTACCACTGCGGGGAAACGGCGTGATGGTTAGTTAGTTAGTTAGTTAGTTAGATAAGGCATGTTTGCAGCACGTTCAAGGGTGGAAGATACTCGCAGTATCGTTCTGATGTAAGACCACCATTCAGAATTGAAATGTTAATTGAAATGGTTTTAGCCTAGATCCGAAAAGCTAGGTACTTTTCCACATTTCTTCATCTTCCACATCTTCCCCTCCCCACTTATCTGCAGTGTTACAATATACCCCAACTGGGGATGCCATAGTCTCACAATTTAGGATTACAAAACTAAAATTAAAATAATATTTTATGTAAAAATACTGTTTTATTCTGTATTTAAAGGTATTTGTACCGTAAATAAATAAAATAAAAAAACATATCTCTTTAACGGGTTGGCCTTGACTGGGTTACGGGTTCGATCTTATTCAGTATCAAGTTCAAATGATTAGAAACCCGTTCAGGTAATAGCATTTTCTAGTGTAACTTGCCCAATAAGTGGGTACTAGAGCATCGGTAATTCGAATCCATAATTTAGTCAGGAATTCGTTACGTTGTGGTTTATTACTTTACGGCTGGTGATGTCAGTGTTAACCTCTAAGGACACGGCTATATTTTGTCACGGTTAAAATATTAATAAAATCCAAATAAATGCAATATTTTTGAACGTATATGAAATCTAAAATCTGATTTTGAAAGGTGATTATTTTTGAAATATAAAATTTATTCACGCAAACATAAAAAAGTTTCAAAAATGCTCACCTTACGTTTTTTCTAATTAAAATGAAAGATAAAAAAATTTTAAAAAATAATACACATATTTTATAAAACAAATCGCTTGCTGAGGGTTGGTTTGTACTATGTCCATTTTGTTTTTTTTTTTAAACTGTGAATGCAATAATATTAATCATATTTTTATCTACATATCCACACACAAAAAAAACAAATTTTTAGCGGAACTTACATTATGAACATTACTTTTTGTTCTATCTCCATAATAATTACAAAAAAAGAGGGTTGGAGTGTACTAAGTCCATTAGCCAATATTAATATTATTTATTAAAACCTTACGTAAGTGTTTGTAAACATTACTAATGTTTGATTAATCGATATATTTAATATATATTCATACGACGATACTGAATTTTCTAATTTCTAATGAAGAATTTTTAATATTTTTTATTTTATTATTAATTATTAAACCCTTATGTATGTGAATGTTAAATTATTATTGTTTGATGTGCCATAGGATGAAATTACTGTTGGTTTGGTCTATCTTCGCCAGAGTATGGATATAGTATAAACCAACATTAAATATGGTCGTGGTACAAACCAACATTCATTTTTTGCTATTTTGTTTTAAAAAATGTCTTTTTACATCGTTCATTATGATTTTATTCAAATAAAAATTCAACCAATTGTGTTGTTCTTTTACCTATAGACAGATTAACCCTTGTATTTTATATTTTTATTTATAACAAATAGTTTTGAAGTAAAGGAAGCAAAAGTTTATTTTTTTTAAACTTCAAACCCTGTTTTTCCAATACGATTTTTTGTGGACATAGTACAAACCAACCCTCAGCAAGCGAAATGTATTATAAACGTTATCATCACCTCACTCTTTTGTCGTTTCATGTAAAAATAATTGATAAAAAATTCTCAAAGTTTCATAATTTTTTTCTGATTGAGATTTGAGACTAGAATATAAAGCGTGGCGTTTCTTTCTTTCTAACACGGTTTCGATCATATTTCTCACTATGATAGTAAGGCAGATAAAACGATTTCTATGAGAAAGATGAGTTGTTCCAAAAAACGGACAAATTAACCTGAGGGGTTAAGACGTCATTCAACTGGTTTCGACCGCGATTAAAACATAATGAACTTTCTAGATGTTATAAAAATATAAATGACCACTGAATACATTACATCATAACCTTCAATTATGAATAATGGCTATGAGCGCTCATGTAATCTCCTGGCAGTGCTTTCTACACCCATCCGCTCTAAATGTTTAAGGCCCGGTAGTAGACGCTCAAAAAGAAGAAGGGGAGATACGTAAATACGAATGTTAGAGGGAGCGCGCTAATATTAAAAACGATAATATTCAAGCGAAAATTGTGAAAATGTTTAATAAAACACGACACGTTTAAAATAATGCAAAAATCTCTCGACGATATCTGAAGTAGCATTTAAAGAATTTTTTTTTTTTCATACCTATGATGTGTTAAAGTGAAAATGTTTTGCTAAGCACAAACATTTTCCATCTTAAAAGTGCTAAACTTTAAAGCCGACCTGAAGTTGATGCCAGTTAAAGTTCCGAAATGCGATTTGCTTCCCCGCCACGGTTTTCTCTGTCGCACTTATGTTTCACGCATCTTTCTCTTTCGCTTACAGTCATTGTAAAGTCAGTAATGTGACTGTATAGTATACGCCATACGTTAGTACCGACATGACGTTGGTACAGACATCGCCACAATATGCCAGTTAAAGGTCCGATATGCGACATGCCTCACGGAGAAAAATGTTATTCGAAAAAACGATCATTTTAATAGTAAAAACGGGACTGTAGTTCTTACGAACAAATTAACAGTGTTTCAATGTGTATTGGCGGGAAAATGAAAGAATAATTTGTTGGTAAACGTACGAAATTACGTATACCAAAAAAATATTCTTACATGTTCCCGCCAATAGACATTGGAACCCTGTTAATTTGCTCGTAAGAACTTCAGTCCCGTTTTTACTATTAAAATCATCGTTTTTTCGAATAACATTTTCTCCATGTTCTCCACCCACGACTTTCTGTGTCGCACCGATGTTTTACGCACTTTTTCTTTCGCCTACGGTCATTGTAAATTCAGAAAAAGTGATGGTACCTGTGCGAGAATGGATAGTATCAAGTATAGGTCGGCATAAAAAAAAGTTTGGCGCTTAGTGTAACTGTATACACATTACCACAATTACAAATATCATACTATTGAAAATTGAAAAGAAATTACTTACTGATTTTCTTGAAGAATATCCTGCCCTCCCCATTGCTGTTGGGCTCCAGGTCCAGCCTGACTATGGCCCCATCCCCATCGAGGCTCCTCGGAGACACCTTGAGGGTGGCGCCCCCAAACATCATCTCGGGAAGTGCTAGCTCGAGGTCGTGACCCATCAGGAAGGTCACTCCTTTGTCGTACAGAGCGTCTGTGACTTCTTCTAGAGGGGATTCTGTAAAAACATAAAAAAAATATACAATTAGAATCATGGATAATTAAAACCCACCAATAATACGTTTTGGATGAGATTTTTGGATATTAGGCGCAATTATTATTTTTTTTTTGTATTTCACAATTAATTCATAAAAATAATATATACTATATTTGCGGCACGTACAAGAGTGGAAGATACTCTCAGTGTCGTCCTGGTGTAAGACCATCATTCAGAATTAAAACGTTGCTTGAAATGGCTTTAGCCGTGTTTAGTGACTAGATCTTAATAGCCAGGTACTTCCCCACGTTCCTCTTCTCCATCTCCTTCCCTTCCCCACTTACCATTAGCCTCACAACATACCCCAATTGGGGATGCCATAGTTTCACTGGCTCCAGACGGGAACAGTTGGGACTCTTGTGAGGTGTTCTCTAAATAAATAAAAAAAAATCTCCTCTTACAGTCTCCCTCGGTTTACCACGCAGTAGGTGGGCAAATAAATTCGCCACCTGGACCTAGAAAAATTTCGCCCCATGAACCCGTGCACCCCAGCTAACTCACCAAATGTAGCGACCTACTTTGGGTGACCTATGGCAGGGGTGTTGGTTCCCAAACCAGCCTCCCAATTGAACTCAAATTCGACAGCGAATACCCATTGCCGTTTCTTCCTTTATTGAACAAAATTCCATTATTTTTCTCCTTAAAAAGAAGCTCTACAATATTTTGTATTCCATAGATGACATTAGCCGAGAAGGAGGCTCTAAGAGTTTCCTTTATGAACTCAATATTAAAACAACGCAACAAGTGTTTAGAGAAAGATCGAACTACGGTGTTTACCAGTCATAAAGTGTAAAAAATTACATATAATTTACATAATGAGACGTATAAAAAAAGTGTTTAATGGCGTGTGAAAATTGTATTGTTAAAAATACTCATATGAGTCTAATAAACGCACTATTGTATGTTCCCTCACAAAACCGCTGAGAATTCCGTAATAAATCAAATGCAATATAACTTGTCGGATTCACAAGAAAGTTTGCGGAACAACGAGTTGTAATATATATAACAATAATCGATGATCCAGTGACATACTCCCCTGGTTGTGGATTCTGTGGTATCTACATATATTTGGAACTTGGTACCTAGCGTACAAGACTTCGCACCAGCGCACAGTGGCGGATTTTATTGATTTAGCGCGACCATGGTGGTTCATTGTTGTTTTAAAATGTAAATATGAAATACTACTTTATTTTTGTTAATTCTTATTTTTTAAATGTTGTTAATGATCTAAAATAGTTTTACGTTTATATAACTGGTGCGCTAACTTTATTGATTGTAATATCATAATTCTTAAAAATCAGATAATAATAATACAAAATACATTACGTTGTTATTTAAATAAAACACGTACCTTAAATGATTTTTTTAAAACTTTTAATCAATGATAAGTGTCATGAACGTATGTCTTGCGGTATGAAAGAGACATGCGTGTATGAGTGAGACAGCATGAGTAACGCATAAATGGTATGATTTTTGTCCATTTGTGCTGTTTGCCGTTAGACTTCCTAAGAAGGAACACTGTACAAATTTCGTAATAAACATCAATAGTCTACCTACGACTTATTATTGCAAGTCACCCCTGTACTGAGAGTATCACATCAAGGAATCTGGATCCATCCACGGGAGTCCAGAAACTCAATGGGATAACCAGCCACGGTTTTCACAATAAGTACTCAAACAACCTGATTCCGAAAACCATAAAAATCGCCTAGATACAACAGCGTAAATGCACCCGTTATATCTCTGTTCTGTGACTAATTAAAGAGTAAGTAAGCTTCAGAAGTTATTTTCAATGAAATTTTTATGTCAATGATTAATTGAGAATTCGTTAGTAAAAAAATCATTTCGAAAACATGCCGATCAGGTGCCAACGTCGCTCCAGCTCTCAAACTTCCGCCACTGTGCGGCGTCAAAGCCTCTTGCGATGATTCGTGACAAATTGACTGTCACGTAAATAAGGTTACGTCGTTCTAGGCTTCAAACACTGACCAGAAATGGGATTATTGCCTATTGTTGGATTGCTTTGAAGACATGCAAAGGGGATCTCATGTACGTCTTTTGTTAAGGTACGTGTGGAAAGCTATTTACACGTTTATCTATATGCTGACAGTGGCGGCATATGGGTTAAAATTTCGCAGATCTAAAATCACAAATCTTTGAAAACTACCACAAAAAATTTTCGACATGTTTTATCCAAAAACCGCATTTTCAAGGTTTCTCTTTAGCAAAAAATCACAATTACAGCGATGTTTCCAATATTATTCACATAATTTATTTATTTAATAAAGAATTTTATACATAGTGTACATATTGTGTTATTTCGCCCGCCATGCTAGGGATGTCCCTGTGTTATGGCGGGTGAAGTATGCAGATTATATGGGTAATGAAGTACATTTACTGATAATATAATAATTATGATAATGAGGTTTACAGTTAATGCAGCAATGAATTTATGATAATGAAATTTACATATAATGTAGTAATTGATGATAATGATGTTTACAGGTAATAAATATAACAAGGAATTTATGACAATGAAATTTACAGATAAAATAATAATTGATAGATGAAATTTACAGATAATATAACATTGAATTTATGTTAACGAAGTTACAGATAATAAAATAATTGATGATAGTGTAGTTTACGGATAATATGAGTAATAAAGTAATGTTACTAATTGAAATCACCTTATTGACTGAGAGCAGCGAAGTCCTGTTTAAACTGGACCATTTGCCGTTTCACCTCTTTGTAAATTTGTCGGTTACGTTTCGGATCCGGTTCTAAATGGAGGCATTGTTGGATACTACTTTTTTATTACTACAGTTTTTCGACTCGAATGAATAATCGTCAGACTTGGTTAATTTCATCTATTATAAGATACTTAATTTGTAACATTATCATATGATCTTTAATTTGTCTGAATGTCAGTGTATTTATTAGTGTAATAATACTTCTAACTAAATCCCACACAATAAGTATTACAAAAAACGCTTCTGGAGAAGAGAGATAAGTTCCATGGCGAAACTAACTAATGTTTAAAAAAAATGTCTACTGATTGTACAGTTGCTTATTTGACAAGCGCGCAGAGAAAATCTCATATTTGATGCAGCGGCAGTTCGTGGTCGAGTGGTAAGACACTTGACTTCCAATCGGAAGGTCGCGGGTTCGAACCCGGCGTGTGCAAATAAATTTTATTTGATTAATTTGTGTTATTTATATACTATGTTTGCGGCACGTTCAACAGTGGAAGATACTCTCAGTATCGCCCTGGTGTAAGACCACTATTCAGAATTGAAAGGTTGCTTAATAATGGACTAGATCTGAATAACCAGGTACTTCCCCACCTTCCTCTTCCCCATCTCCTTCCCTTCCCCACTTACCTTCAGCCTCACAACATACCCCAATTGGGGATGCCATAGTCTCATTGGCTCCAGACGGGAGCAGTTGGGACTCTTGTGAGGTATTCTCTATAAAAAAAAAAATTTAAAAAACAGGTCAGTGGCTGAGTTGGCATCGCATTTGGGTCCCACCCAATGTTGTGTTCAATTCCTCGCTTAGCTAAGTCCTCCATCATGACACAAGCAACATTTTCCGCTTCCCGTGGTGGTGGTAGGCGATTTTCAAATATTGTCAGATTATTCGTAACCGGTTAATATTTGTCTTTTATTTAAAAAAGGAGAATGAATGATTTTTATCCAGACAGTTTTGTATAGTACGAAGGGTTACCCAAAAGAAACCGAACTGATATTGTGGGGGCTTCGTTTTTTGATAACTTGATCTGCCAGTAGGACCATCTATAGCTACCTTTACCCAATCACTACACAAAGTGCTGCACTGGAAAAGTCATCCTTTCGGCTGGAGTGAACTTTTTGGTGACAGTTATTTTATATGCTTGTCGTTTTGGCGTTTATCAGTCAGCACAAAGTATTCCCGCTACTGTCATCAGTCCGTCGTTCAAAAATCATTAAAAATTCTCATGATTTAAAAAAAAAACTGGTTCAACACAACCACAATAGAAGTGGACTCCAATCCGATACAAAAATAAATAATAGCACTGTTTTTTCTATCTACTCAAAGATAATTAATGCGATTTTAACGACAGGCTTTTACCAGATAAAGACAAATGATAACCAATTCTTAAAACCGATTTTTTACTGCTTCACAAAATTTCCAACTGCTCCTGACGTATGTAGTGACGGTGATTTGTAAGTGAAGGAGGTGGGGAACAGATCACCAAATCAAAAACAAACAGATCTAATCACCAAACAGGCTAAAGTCAATTTAAGCAACGTTTCTATCCTGAACGGAGTGTAACCAGGTTTTCCTTAAATGCCTTCCCAATTTTGATAAAACAAACACCCACTACCCCTCCATATATGATAAACATAAATGACAACTTTATTTTATAATATTTCATTCAGATATCATTTTTTAAACGAATTTTTAAATACATGAATTATATTGTTTGGGTTTCGCTCTGACTTTGCGTTGATCTCTTATTTTACAAAGCCCTCAGGATTAAAATTCAATCACCTTCATAATTTTTAGTAATTCATTATACTCGTGAACCTGTACTAAATATGTTTGCATAAATATTTTCGATATAATCTGATATTTTTGATCAACATTAGTTAGTTTTGCCAAGGGACTTATCTCTCTTCCCAGAAGTGTTCTATTTAATACCTACTTATTCCGTTAGAATTTTGATGATATCACATCAGAAGTATTAATAGATTATTAAAAAATACATTACAAGTGGACAGATTAACAATCGTATATACATATATATATTATAAAAATTTAGATAACGGGTGATTTTTATACTAGCAAGACAATTAAACAATTTAGTCCGACGATTATTTATTTAGTGATTTGAAAGTAATTTATCTGGTTCAAACGAAAACCAATTAATTTTACTTACCTAAGAATAAAACTGTTTATAAATTAATTTTGTTGAACATCTGCTTACCAGTCAAGTTTGCCACGGGTCGTTAAATCCACAAATAAATAGGGAGTTTAGTTAAGTTTTGTTCATCCAATTTTCCGAAAGCTGAAGCGTAACGCGTGACGCTCAAAACGAATCGTGAGTTTTCCCTTTCAATTTCCCTTCGACTCTCAAGTAAGTGACCTCTTTTTGAAAGTCGTAAAAAAAATTATATCGAACAGTCGTGACATTAAGACAAAAGCTCAACAAGGATTTGTAATTTGGGAGGCACGTATGGGTATCAACACCTCTGTCATAGGTCGCCGCAACTGGTTCGCTACGTTTGATCATTTTTTCCAATTTGGGAGGCGGGTATGGGTAACGCCGCCCCGGGAACCATTTATTCGACGACCAACACCACTAGCACAGGTCACCTAAAGTGGTTCGCTACGTTTGGTGACTTGGCAGGGGTGC
Organism: Limnephilus auricula; assembly: GCA_951813805.1. Taxonomy (NCBI): domain Eukaryota; kingdom Metazoa; phylum Arthropoda; class Insecta; order Trichoptera; family Limnephilidae; genus Limnephilus; species Limnephilus auricula. The sequence goes on along the minus strand of OX638409.1, from coordinate 8,969,026 downwards.
CCGGGTTCTTGAGGTTAGGTTTGTCCGGGACTTAGGAGTGGATACGTCTGCCGACCGTCTGCGTGGCAGGCCGCATGGGGAGAGACCGGTTGAGGGAGATTTTTTGATGTCTCCAGCTGGACTCTCTCGACCCATCGCCTTGCATCGCAGTGAGAGGGATGGCTTCACACGTCCATATTTATCCCCAGATTCCTACCCACCCCTCAAAGTTTTTTCCTTCCCAGGAATTCCTCTCCTTCCTTTCCCTTAAAAAACCTTCCACACCGCATCTTCAAAGATGACACAGGCCCTGAGGGATTTTTTCCCTCAGGGCCTCCCGTGTGGAGCTAATGTAAAATATATATATCAGAGGTGCCCTGCCTTCCAACCGCGTGGCAAGCCAGAATGGTAGATACAGGTTGAAGAGTCCTTTTGACCTCTACAGCAGGACTCTCTCGGAACATCGCTTTGCACCGCAGTGGGAAAGATAGATTCATATGTCCGTCACTCTTGGACACAATGTTCCCCAGATTCCTAACCACCCCTCTTAAAGACCTTCCAAACAGCTTCCTTAAAGATAAAATAGGCTCTGAGTGGATCTGGTGTAAAAAAAAAATATATACAGATCGTATTGATCTTTGTAGGCGTGTTTGTTTGCACATATTTGTCCAGCGTTTCTTTGGATTGTGTGATGAGATGGAATTTTAAAACTTAATTTGGTTTTGGATTTTTTCATTTGATGATGGATGATAGAAGAAAGGAGTAAAAGGAGGATAAATAAGTGATGCGTAAATGAATGAAATACATCAGGAATTCCAAAGAAAGATATTTCGCACGCAATGTAGTATATTGATTATCTAAGTAGTTTCATCTTCTTTCAATAGATGTCAATAAATTAGTTTGTAATACGAAGTTTTGTTATATCCCAACAGATGGCAGCGGAATTAGTCTTAGGTATTAATGATAACAATGATGGCCTTAGGCTCCAATGATCAGATGATATATATCATTCAATATATATACCAATTATTATGTAAATATTTACGATAACTAAATAAACAAACTAGTAATCATTCGAACCTTTAATTTATTGGAAGATACCCAACCCATCTATCTTTGCTATTGGAAATAATAAGATATCACATGCAATTACTTGAGTCGGTTAATGTATGTAATTGAAACCAAATATTGCGTTGTGTGGCATTAGATTTAACTCAAGAAATGACAAGATGTAAAAAACTGCTAACGGTCAAGAAGTAAGAATGCAAGTGTAAATACATCTCATCATCATCATCCTCGCGTTTATTATTCCAACCTACAGCACGCGGAGATATCACGCCTCACCGATATCTCCTCAATCAACCGGAGACCCATTCATCACCTCAACATGGAAGACCCGCACTTGCCTCCAAAAAACTATAACTGTAAGTCATCTGCATATTATTCAGTTAAAGGAAGATCAATGAAAAGGATAAATATACGGACGCATGTAGAGAGAATGAGCGAAGAAAGGAGTGTAAGGAGATTATATGGTGCAAATGTGATTGGTAGAAGAAGTCGGAGACCACCGAGGAGTGACACGACCAAGTGAATCAAGGTCGAGTCGGGCCATGTAATGAAAGTTCAAGGAATAAAGGAAAAAAAAACTAAACGAACTTATTACCCTAAATAAAGACAATCATAATATTGAAAAAGTAAAAAAAAATAAATGCTTCACACCAATCATAATCGACAACATGTAAAAAATTAACACTTGAAACGATAACTAAAAAAATGGAAAAAGGTTTAATTTCTCAAGTTGGCTAACCACTCGAGCGCTTTTTGCCACATTATGGCAATATTTCCAAAACCTCGGATTGCTTTGTTGCCAAAATGTGGCAAATTTAAATTCTATATTCAAAATATAACAAAATAATTATTCTCTATATTCTTAATCAGAATAATGGAAGAGTATGTAAGAGTAGTAAGTATGTATATATGTGACGATGTACAAATGTGAAAGAGGCAAAGAGTATGTCATGTACGATAGTTTTGATTCATCCGACCTCCGTCTTTCTCATCTCATTCATCCTCGAAACATTCCCTAAATTGGAGATTCCACAGTTTGGCTCTGGCCCAATAAGATAATTGTGCCGCAGCGGTATACAAAATTTTTCAAATGTTTCCCAATGCCCACGTTTCAAATGTATTATTCTTCAGTTGTTTACACTTCTCTTAAAATGCGTCATCCAATACCATGTTAGTTTTAGGAAACTAAATTCTCGTTAGGTTGACCCCTTTTTCAATATAATGATAATACAATTTGCATATCCACGACAAATAATAAAGAAAAGTTGATCTTTGGTAGCGTATAGATACACGAACATCTGTAGTTTATGGGTTTTATTGAGTTGTTTTTCCTGTTTAAATTTGGGTCATGACCTGTTGAAATAATTTGAAATGTTAAAACGTGGAAACCATAAACGAAAAATTTATAATATAGTTATTGTTGTGCCTATTTTTAGACTAAAGTTTGAAGAGTGATTTCGTATTCCAATTTGGAAAGATTATACATTATTTTAAAATGACTATTCGAAATCACCAGGACTATGATATCCTCAATTGGGTCTGTATTGTGTGAGGCTGAAGGAAGTGAGGAAAGGAAGTAGATGGAAGGTTGATAAGTTGCTCTGGTTATACTGCTAAAACCATTTCATGCAATGTTACGATTTCGAATGGCGACCTTTAACCAGGACCAGTCTTAATCGAATTAAAAATCTAATCAATGTGATTTAATATGATTATCATACATCTGAAAAAATCGCCATTTTATTGTATGTTACTGTATTCAAATATTACTCTAAGTTAAAAACATACATACTTACTATTTTTTTTTCTACCCTGATACGTCAAAACAAAAATTTTAAAAAGTCTTTATCCACTCGAACGCTTTTTGCCACAATATGGCACTATTTCTAAAACCATGGATTGCTTTGCTGCCAAAATATGGCAAATATTCTCTAGATTCTTTAACAAGTTTTAAAGTTAACGATTTTATAATATTTTTTATAAATCTTACGAAAATGTGACAATAAAAAATATAGGTGAATTCATTGGCAATATAGAACTATAATTAGTTTGTATGTCTCCATATTCAAATTCAAATTCGGAGGTATGATTATTTTAATATGGGCGGACAAATTTCCTTTATCAATCCGAGCGAAAAGTTTTAAATTGGTCTGTCGCTCCAGTGGTTAAAAAGCTTTTTAATGGAAAAAAATTATAAAGGTTTGTGTTGCATCCGATTATAAATATGTAGTTTCAATACCTTCAATACATGTCGTTAATACAGGTATTTATATGTAGTTTTGGGGTTTCTCAACGCTCTACAAATTGTCCAATTATAATTATTATTATTATCTATTATTAGAAGCGTGGCAACTGTTCGTGCCTAATACACGAATGATTACAGAAATAGCCGATGATATACGATCTATAGCTGGGCTCCTTTGGTGTCGAGTTCACTGGTTTCATAAGTACTCAGAGCATCCATTAGAACGGACATTTGATCCAGTTTAATATTCATTGTAAACCACGCGATAACGCAAATAAAGTAACCTGTAATCTCGACGCACCTCGAACATTATTAAAGATTCCCGAACACATATAAAGAAATCCCAATCACTGGGTTGAATAGCATTACTAGGATTTTAATTTTAAAAAGTCACATTAAAACGGAATTCCACCGTGGATTAACCGTTTGAAAATTAGAAATCTTCGACCCCACCCTCTTCATTCTACGATCCTACGTTTATTATCATTCTATTTCACTATAAATACATTAGATTAGCCAAGATATGGCTTTTCATATCAAATTCTGGAATGCGGAATATAAATTGCCATATTAAACCCAATAAAAAGGTTCAAACATGTTGAATATTTTAACTTCTCAGGCTCTGAGCATATTCAGTCAGAAAGTCAGAGTATTTCCGCATTATTATTTTTTTATTTTATTTGGAAAACCAACAGTTATAATATTTTATAATGGGTGGTAAAATGACATATGCGTAAATTAACCAATAATAGGTTTTCACTGCTCTATAATATTCAAATAACCACTCGAACGCTTTTTGCCACATTATGGCACTATTTCCAAAGCTTTGGATTGCTTTGCTGCCACAATGTGGCAAATATTCTCTAGATTCTTAAAAATGTTTTAAAGTTAAAGGTTTTTTTTTTTATAAATCCTACGAATATGTGATAACAGACAAAATGTAGGTGAATTCATTGGCTATATATAACTATAATCAGTTTTTTTGTCTCCTTATCCAAATTCGGAGGTATATATTTTTTTATGTGGGCGAAAAAATTTCTTTTAGCAATCGAGAAAAATATTTTAAATTGCTCTGTCGCTCCAGTGGTTAAACTAAATATTTATGAATGTATCCAAAAACTAAAAACTATTTTTTTGAAGGTGATTGAATAAGTTTTCTAATCTTCTTACACAAGATTTTTGATATACAATTTTTTTAAATGCAAAAAAAAGTTTTTAAAATGATTCATATTACGTTTTTTCTAACTAAAATAACTGATAAACAAAAAAATAAACACACGCATATCAGACAAATGTATTATAAACGTTAATGTCACCCCACTTTTTGGCGTTTCATATAAAAATAATTAAGAAAAAAAATCACAAAATTTCATAAATTCTGATTGAAAACTTAGGTTTTATATATTAGTATATTTTAATTCTTCTGTGGTGAACTTTTTGATTTAAATATTAAGGGTGATGCTTTCTCTTTCTAACACAATTCATATAATATTTTTCACCTCGTCAGTAAGGGAGACACAACGATTTCTATGATACCTATGTGAATTGTTCCCAAAAGCGAGCAAATTAGCCCAAGGCCTTAACCATGGAGGTATCACCAATAAATATTTACATTGAAAATAGCCTTCATAAAGATTTAGCGACATCTTCGTATTTTATTGTTCCGTGATGTAGATCTCGAATGCAAGACCCATGTTCACTCCTTCCTCTCCTCAAAAAGACACTCCACTAGGAATCCTCAATGATGTCATAGGCCCGAGGGAAATTATTTTCCTCGGGGTCTCCTGTGTTAAGTTAATGTAAAAACAAAAAAATAACTACCAATGGTAAAATCTTTACGAAGATTGATTGTATTCCTGAATAACCTCGCCCCATCATCTAAATAAATCAAAATTTCAGATGCTTGGATATGAGCAAAGTGCGCTTATTATTTTATGAATTAATATATATATATATATACTGTATAACCAAGCAAAAAACCTAAATAATTATTATTTGTTTGACAACATTAATATTTTAGTTTTGAACATTGTAACTTGGAAAAGATATTGCAGATACTTACAACATTGTAAATGAATTGAAAAAAACAAAGTAGTCCATAAAGAGCGTTAAAACACGTATAAGTTTTCTCACCGTATAAATGTGAAAACTGTTGAACAAATCATTGTTCCATTGTTTGATGGATATGACATAAGACGATTTTCACGGCCAATCATTACGGTTTTGAATTTATGATGTTTTAATGAATCTTGCACAAGAGTGCACTAACCGGAGCAGGTGAACCTATGGCATCTTCAATTTGGGGCATCTTGTAAATTGTTCAAAAAGTTATTCACACTTTGATCGGGCGAAATCTGTTCAAGAAAATGGAATTTCGTTAAAATCAATTCTTTGAAAATAATAAGTATCTACATTTGAATGATTTTTTTATATTGTGTTCACCATTGCCCAAAAATAAAAGTGTTGTCCAAAATTATAACATAATTCGTAACTGGACACCATAAACCAAAGTTAAAGTCAGTGTTGGGCCTTTTAGTGACGCTTTATGTATAAGATATGTACATACTTTATACATTACAAAAAAACATTTTTATCACCCTCAGTACCAAATAGTAGGCTTCCTTTTGATACAATAATAATTTAGTGTACAATAATCGTATTGAAATATTAAACAGCAAGCCTTTACAGGCATTTAAGGTGAATGTAAAAAAAAATCATATTCGATGCTTTCGTAGATGGCGCGCGTATAGTATTTTTAATTAAAAAACTTTAATCTTTCAAGAAAGGCTAACAAATACAATATTGGATTGAATTACCGATGAAATATTGTATTTGTTAGCCTTTCTTGAAAGATTAGAGTTTTTTAATTAACAAAACTATTTGTTAATATTCATATTGCTTGTGTGCTTTCGCGTACCATAAATTTTTCTTAATATTTCAAACCATAACTTATAAAAAGCGTTTATTATTCACGATATGAATTCTTTTGATATACCTACATTCAAATAAGCAATAAAAATGCTAAAAACGAACGATGATAAATGATTAAATATAGTGTACTTGTTGTAAGTATTTTTTGATCAAAAGTATTTATGATTTTTCAATAATGTCTAAACAAAACAAGTGTGTAATTTTTTTTTTTAATATTTTAGTTTGTAAGGCCTTAAATAAATAGAAAAACTGAGGTATTTTCATCACAAAACACGTTCTCGGATTTATCTTTCAATGATTTTAATTTGATAAAAATAAAAATTCTGTAATATATGTTTACTAGATTATGTATCGATTTATTTTCTTGTGATGATTTGAAATTTGTGTTGTTTAATAGAATCTATCGTTTGAAAATTTAACAAATCTGCCAACGATCAACGGTATAACCTTAGTATATTAAAAAATTAAGGTAGTTTTTCAAAATTTAGAAAATGTGTTTACCTGATAAAATAACAATCTTTCAAAATCAATTTTTTTTTTGTGAAAAAGAGTCAATCCGTCTAGAATTTGATTTAAAAAGGACTAATTTCCGGTATTCTCTGGTAAAAACACTCTTAAGTAGGACCGGCGTGAAATGAAGAAATACCCCTCCCGATCAAAGTCAAAAAACATCTGCCATTAAACCACTGGAGCGACAGAGCAATTAAAATATTTTTTCTCGGATTGCTAAAGAAAATTATTCCGCCCACATTAAAAAAATCATACATCCGAATTTAAATATGGAGACACGCAAACTGATTATAGTTCTATGTAGCCAATGAATTCTTCTATCTTTTGTCTATTATAACATATTTGTAGGATTTATAAAAAAAATATAATTAAATCTTTAACCTTAAAAAATGTTTAAATAATCTAAAGAATATTTATTTTGTTATATTTTGAATGTACAATATATTATATAGTCGTTTTAATAAAAAAAAAATTTGAAAATTTGCCACATTTTGGCATCAAAGCAATCCGAGTTTTTGGAAATAGTGCCATAATGTGGCAAAAAGCGCTCGAGTGGTTAAACGGTACAAAACGCTATTTGATAACATATGCGTGTTCTTATTACATGGAATTAAATTATTGAGTTCAGTTACTCGGTTTTAAAAACTAGTTCATGTTTAATGTTTGTTTTCGTTAGACTTTCCATTTTTCTTCTTCGTGTCCAAGCATGAAAATCATGAGGAATGTATGAACATGTTCCACCTAGTAATTGTATAAATTATCATTACTGATTTAGTTTAGTCATAGACATTTGTGATTTTTTTTTGGTCTTTAATGATTTTTTTTTTGAATAATGCCATTTTTAATATTGTATGTTTTTTCCTAAAAGAGAAGTCAGGAAATTATTTTTTTTTTGAGCTATACATATATTCTTTTTTCAACCATTAACCTCTCAGCCATATTTTTTCATAAGGTCAAAACATTTCCTCTTCCAAATAAATTAAATATTTCTGAATGTATCCTGAAACTAAAAGCTGTTTTTGAAATGTGATAAAATATTATAAGCCATAATTATTAGCCTGAAACACTCATCCATATTAAAAAAACCTCCCGATAAAACCCGCACCCCTCTGATTGCCGGTCAGGAAAAATATTATAAGCAATAATTATAAGCCTGAAACACTCATCCATATTCAAAAAATCTCCCGAGGAAAGATACATGTCGCTGACGGGACTCAAATTGAAATTGAATTGTCCCTGAAATTGGATAATGATATATTGTAACCTTAATTTACACTTAGTTTACGCTTAGTTTAATCTGCACTATTCAATGTAAAAAAAATATATATGTATTATTGTCTTTCAATAAAAATTTCTTTCTAAATTGTAAACCTATGTAATAATGTTTGTATTTATCTTATAAGTTTTTGATTATTGATTACAAATTTAATTAGAACGTTATTTTTTGCTGTAAATACTCCTCCCATAAACACGAGCTCTTTGAGCTCAACTTATGGAGTAGTAGAATAATTATGTATAATTGTATAACTTGTCAATATATAACCACCTGTATGTAAAATCTTTTTCTTATTAATAAATAAATAAAATAAAATCCGCACCCCTGTGATTGCCGGTTAGGAGCTCTACCATTAAGCTACAGCGGGTTATCTCCTACCCGCCAAATGATTCAATAAATACCTAGTGTTTCATTCAACAATTACCGCTTATTACATTTTTAATTGTTGAATGAAACACTAGGTATATATTGAATCATTTGGCGGGTAGGAGATAACCCGCCGTAGCTTAATGGTAGAGCTCCAGACCGGCAATCAGAGGGGTGCAGGTTCGAGTCCCGTCGGTGACATGTATCTTTTATCGGGAGATTTTTTCAATATGGATGAGTGTTTCAGGCTAATAATAATTGTTATCCTTTGTGCTATGCATAAAAAATCTTGTCTTAAACATTAGTTTATCAAAAAAAATAATTGATAAAATATGTTTTCAAATTTAATAATTCGAAAAAAACTAATTTTTTTTAAATATAAACTTTTTGAAAGCAAACATAAAAAGTTTTTTTTATTAATTAGTAAAAAGTGATCAAATTGATGACTGTTACTGTGATCAGTATAACCATTTTAATTTTTTTGACAGTTGAAAGGCCTCGCTGCCGATTCTAAATATTTTTCAGCTTTTGAACAAAATGTGGTCAGAAGAAGAGGACAAATATCATGTTGTTAAGCTTGTCAGCTTTGATAACAATTTGATTGAAAGCTGAAACTCACCTAGATTCGGCGTTTAACGGGGAACTTTCAAATGCCAAAAAAATTACGCCAATTGGCCATTTGATGATATTTTACATTTGAATTTCTGTGGAACAACCCGTCCTTGGAGAGCGTATCCAGTATGAAAAGATTGTTACCTGAGCTTCTCGCTTCTTCTTCATCTCCTATATCCTCACTGTTCCCTCCATCCACCATGTTGTCTTCCTTCTTCTTATTGGCCTTCTCAGAATATTTCCAGCTGGCCAATTTGTTCTTCTTGAACATGAAACCTTCTGTCACGTTCACATCTCCACTCATCCCCAAACTGGTGTCCAGGAATGTGTAGACGTTCTTTTGGATACAGCTAACTGAAGGCTTCACCATGCATTCGTTTAGAAGACCATCCCAGAGTGTATTCCCAGTATTGAATGATTCATTGCTGAACTTTCTTGAAGTAGAACTGAAATCTTCAGTTTTTGTTGGTTTTTCTACTGTAACTGTTTCTGGATAATACTTTCTTGGTGTAGTAGTAATTTCTTCTCTTTTGGTTGATCTACCAATTGTTATAGATTCAGGAGAGAATTTCCACGACCTTGAACTCAATGCCTCTCTTTTTATTGGTCTTCCAACGGTTATTGTCTCAGGAATTGGTGAAGGTTCAGTCAATGGTATAAAAACTGGACTATGTACCAAAATTTCGTCTTTTTTTGGTCTTTCAATTGCGTTTTCATCTGCAAAACTTCCATCGAATACAACTATAGGTAAATTTGATTTGAACGTTGAAGACGCTTGAATATCAGCACTAACACTCGATGAAAAACTTAAAATAGATAAAATTAAAACTACTGTAAACGTTGTTCTTTGAATCAGCATCGCGAAAACAGCCGAATTTAAATTGTTTAATACGTTGTTTTTATCACTTTTTTGTTTGGAGTTCCTAGAATTTTCGTACTTTTGTTCTTGCAACCGCACACATTTATTATTGTAAGCCATCTTGCAGACACAATTGAGTCTTTTAAACATATTTTCACGAGCGTTGCTTGTAAATTTTAACAGCTTTTAATATAATTTCGATGATAAGTCGTTTGTTTTGTGGTGTCACATTCTTCGAAATTATTCGGGCTGCATCTTCTGATCTGTAAAAGAAATAAAAGTATATGTTAATTACATCAATAATGTACAGAATTTTATTGATCCCCAAGATGGATGAATCGCACTTTGATCAGTTTATAAAAAACATTGTCCCGTTTACAGGCAATAAAAAACCTGATTTGTGCTACATTTGCTTCTTAACACGTCGATTCGGGTGCAAAAAACTTATCTTCTAAATTCTCGGCAACAGAGACAGAATTTTTTGCCCAAATTTTTATTCAAATCAAAGGTTTATGGTTGGGGCCTATTGACATAATTTTTTGTAAATTATGTGGTTAACATCAATAATTTACCAAAAATAACATGGTGACATTGAATAAAACGTTTTATTTATACGCGTAGAGAAGATATTTAGTAATGAATATGATGTATTTTTTGACACCAATGTTCCGTTTAGTTTCTGACAGACTAATAATTTATTCAAATTTTTGGATAATTGAAGGTTCGCAAGGTTTCCGCAATTCAACTCAATTAATTCCAGAGTCTAATTAATACCGAACCTGTAAAATAAGGAGTTTAAGTCATTTTTTTATGTGTTTTAACTAACAGGTATTTTAAAGGCCTCCATGGTATTTCCAATATCGGGTATATTGTGAGACTGGAGGTAGTGGGAAGGGGAGGAAATTGGGAAGAAAAAAGTTGGGAGTACGTGAGTAATCAGATCTGGTCATAAAATACAGCTAAAGCCTTTTTAAGCAACGTTTCAATTCTTTCAATACAGCATGGAGGGCCAGATTGGGAAAGACTGGTTGAGGGAGTCGTTCCTCATAAGATTGGCGAAAGGCATTTAATCCAAGTTTGAATTATAACTGCCCTAGAAAATTAATACTTGCTTAAAATTTCCTAGCATAGTGCAAGCTTGTGCCAAGCCAGCATAGTAAGCCAGGATCTTTCCAGGCCTGTCTTGATCCTGGTTTATTAGCATGATATCCTGGCTTGAAATTCAATCCTCGTGTGCAACAGGCATAAGCACTACTTTTACTGTGGTAGAAACCTACTGATATTCGCCACTGGAACCTACACATATTTCGCAATCACAAGTATCTTACTTAAGTTAGGTTGAAATTGCCTGTGGTTGAATAGATTCCCGACGCTTCAATATAAGTTTATGCTTTTACTACGCATGAACGAAGTTTATTATTGGAACAGATGAGTTATTCGCGACAGTGCCGTTTAATTGTAATTATATATTGTAAAACTTCTGTGTGATAGAATGTATCAATTCTACATTTAAGGTCAATAAATAGTTGAATTTTGTTAAGTATGGTTAATAGGACGGATTTTTTCAACGAATTTGAACAATTCATCAAATTAAAGGTTAAAATTCAAGTTCTGCTAACATTTCAGTTATGTGAACAACTGGCCAATAATGATATAATAACAGAACTCGAATTGAACTTTTACAGAACTTGAAAATTAACTATGAAGTATGATGAATTGTGTAAATTCTGTGAAATAACTGGCCCTTAATAATATATATATATATATACGTATATATCAAGGTGACTTCATGAAAAGAGGAAATTTTCATGACACAATTCGAATCACCTGATTTTTATTAACTTAGTGTTTTGTTAATACTCTGTAAATAGATATATTTCCAGTAAACCGCTCTGTTATTGCCGGAATTCCCACAATTACCCCTCCCCTTTATTAACCTCTCACTCAAACACCTAAATTTTTGGTATGTATGTAAAGAAATAAGAGTACCTACCTAGAAATGTCTTTAAAAAAGAATTCCTTTATATTTATTTACCTACCTATTTACCTAGTATTTAAGTACCTACCTAGAAATATCTAGGATTCCTTTATATTTGAATTATGAATTTTATTTTGTTCTATTGTTTTTTCAAATGTCATTACTTTGGTTACACTATGTAATGGTTTATTTATGCACTAAGTTTTGTGGCTGATATTTTTAAAACATTATAAAATTAACCTCTATATGACAAATAAACTTCAATTGACGTTTCTTTATACTCCAGAGCAACACATTGCTTTATTTGTCATTTAAAACCTAAAGACAACAAACAGTCTTATATATATCAATCAATATTTTGTATCATAGGTTAGTTTAAATATTCTCCTGACGAAGGAAGCGTTCTTCCGAAACCGGTAGAGTTTAATTAAAATTTTAAGTGGTCTAAAACAAATTTATATATTTGGTAAATTGGCGATAAGCCGCCGCATGCCGCTACGCTCTTAGTAGGCATATATTTTAAAAACTAAACTACAAATAAACTTGACTACCACAAGAACCATCAGTTTCAGTCGAAAAAGGCGGAAAAATATGCATTTAAATTTATATTCGTAAAAACTTTTATACACGTAATATTTCTTTACTTCTCCGTTTTGACGCGGACGCCATATTAAATCTTGTCTGATCTTGTCCATAGAAACCACATAGGAAATTTTTTTCGAAAATAACGAACCATAAACAAAAGAAAAATCGTTCTACTTTTTCGTTTTGTACAGAGAGCAGTGCTTGTCTTGATATGTGTTCTAATACATTTTATTATAAAAACAGCTTCAAAATTCTCAATTATTAATTTTTGAATGTCGTCGGAGAACGTCTTATTTAATATACCTAACCAAACCTAAACTAATCTAATAACCTAAACTAAGAACGAAAGTAATAAAGGAACACGCACGCAAGTTTAAGCAAGATATACATCCCAGGTTTTGAATGGTTTGTAGGGCAAGCAGGGTTTGTCTAACGGGTTTGTGTAATTATTTGAATACCTAGAACGAAAAAAAAAGATACGCACGCGTTTTAAGTAGTTTAGCGGCTACGCTAGGTTTATGTTACAAAAAAGTGCCCCTTTATAGCGCCTGCTCACGGCAAGGCAAGAAAAACATCCCAGTTTTCAAGTAGTTTAGCGGCTACGCTAGGTTTGTGTAATATGGTTTGTGATGCAAAAGAAAGTGCCCCCTTTATAGCGCCTGCTCACGTCAAGGCTAGAAAAACATCCCAGTTTTCAAGTAGTTTAGCGGCTACGCTAGGTTTGTGTAACATGGTTTGTGATACAAGTGAAAGTGCCCCCTTTATAGCGCCTGCTCACGTCAAGGCAAGAAAAACATCCCAGTTTTCAAGTAGTTTGGCGGCTACGCTAGGTTTGTGTAACATGGTTTGTGTAACATGGTTTGTGATACAAGAGAAAGTGCCCCCTTTATAGCACCTGCTCACGTCAAGGCAAGAAAAACATCCCAGTTTTCAAGTAGTTTGGCGGCTACGCTAGGTTTGTGTAACATGGTTTGTGATACAAGAGAAAGTGCCCCCTTTATAGCGCCTGCTCACGTCAAGGCAAGAAAAACATCCCAGTTTTCAAGTAGTTTGGCGGCTACGCTAGGTTTGTGTAACATGGTTTGTGATACAAGAGAAAGGGCCTCCTTTATAGCGCCTGCTCACGTCAAGGCAAGAAAAACATCCCAGTTTTCAAGTAGTTTGGCGGCTACGCTAGGTTTGTGCAACATGGTTTGTGATACAAAAGTGAGTGTATTATTTAAAAAATAATAATTACTAGAAAAAAAGCATGTTTTTTTACGTCATTTTATTTTCAAAACTTCGGTACTTAAATTAGTGTTTATCTAATACGCCCAGATTTCGTGATGTAGATTGCACTGAACAACCAAAAACATTGATAATTTAAAACACTGGATCAGTAACCTAGCGACAGCTAATATAACAAAAGACAACGATCGGAACGCCGTTCTGTTGTGCGCGTCTCCTTGGTTGGTTGTGTTTTATTATCTACAAATTTATCCTTCTGAATAGTTCCTGATAATTAACTTGATTATCAAATGTAAAAATATCATTTAAATAAAAAAGTGAATACAATGATGTTGTATCATTAAAATGGTGACCACCCGACCTTCCACGCAATTAGACACAATTATACGAAAAATTTCTTTTTAAATTTTCGCACCACAACAAACCAGTCAGAACGACCGACGCATAGGATCCTGAGGCCAGAGAAATCGAAAATGGCGATTTAATTAGGGACCATCATCGCACATGGAGACCATGGCTGCACAGGTGAACGAGTTTTGCTGACACTACATAGAGACTACCAAAGCAGCGGAGCTTCACATCACGGAAACTTCATGACGCAGTATCCAATCGCAGCAGAGCTTCACATCACGGAGACTTCATGACGCAGTACCCAATCGCAGCGGAGCTTCACAACAAGGAGACTTCATGACGCAGTACCCAATCGCAGCGAATCTATCTTCACGAGAGACGTTTGGCTGAGAAAAAAACATCACCACAGACAGCAGACCATTAGGAATTCGTTTCAAGTCAAGTAAATGTTTAAACAAAAGACTATTATTTTTACATAACCTAATTTCAAAATTTAAAATTTGAATTTAATGCTAGTGATTATTATCTGTTTTGAGAAATTATTCTATTATTAAAAAAAATAATTTGAAATAATTTAACACTAATAAAAATGTTCTAAAATTAGTAGATTTTCAAAAGGTTTGCGCCTAAGATAATATCACATGCATCTGACTTATGATTTATAGAAAAATGCATAGATGGTACCCCAAATCAGTTTGATAAATTATCGATAATTTTAAATATGTATATTTTAATATGGTTTAATTTAATGTTTTTTCGAATTTTTTGCTGATGAATATTTTTTTAAAGTAACCGCCTTATATGCGTTGAATTGTCAATATCTGAAATAATGCCATGACAACTGAAGAAAATATTCTCATCTCGAAGCAAACAGCGGAATCAAGTTTACAAACATCAAGCAACAAGATAATTACAGATTCAATTACAATGGAATCATCAAGCGGAACTAGTAATGAATCAAACATCCACCATGTCTCAGTCAGATTACCACCATGCTGGAAAGAAAACATATCGCTATGGTTCGTTCAAGCCGAATCTCAATTTTCAAACTCACGTATTAAAGAAGACTTTACAAAATACAATATCATCATCGCAGCACTCGATTCACAAACCTTACAATGTGTTAGTGATATTGTCACGAAGCCACCTGAATCAGACAAATATTTAAAACTGAAAACTGCACTTATCGACAGACTACAAGATTCTGCTGAAAAAAGACTTACACGACTTTTAACGGGCATTCAACTGGAAGATGGAAAGCCCTCCGGACTTCTTCGGTATATGATGGAGCTAGCTGGACCCACATTAGCAGAGAGTGCAATAGTACGTACACTCTGGCTACAGCGTCTACCCCAACATGTCCAGGCAATCCTGTCAGCTCTTCCTGATAACAACACAAACCAACTGGCATTGGCTGCCGACAAAATCACAGATGTTTATACATCAACAGAATGTGGTGCAATGGATCAAAGTAACAAACCCAGCACATCAAGATCCGAAAAAATAGAAAATTCAATATTACTTCAGCTACAAAAACAAATTTCTGAGCTAACACAAGAAGTGTCAAAATTGAAAATATCTCAAAATAACAGTTTTTCAACCTTCCGAGGACGGCGAAATCAGAGCCCTCGTCGAAATAATTCATATCAAAATTCATCTCGAGAGAATCCCGCTAGAAGACCGAGGTCTGGGTCTCGCGGTCGATCACCTAGAAGAGATCCTGATAAATATTGTTATTTCCACAGACGGTTTGGAGAACATGCATACAAATGCTACGAACCTTGTACTTTTAAAACGAAGAATTCGGAAAACGACAGCGGAACCTCTCAGTAGGGACATGTGAGATTCCGAGTAACACATGTCGTCTCTTCGTATACGATCTGCAAACTCGACAAAAATTCTTGGTGGACACTGGCGCGGACGTTTCAGTAATGCCTAGAAAACCGTCATATAACAAAAATAATATCACTTCCGACAACTGCCCAACTACATTGTATGGAGCCAATGGAAACCCCATCAAGACTTATGGCACGAGAACAGTCGAACTCGACTTTGGACTACGCCGTGCGTTGAAATGGCGTTTCATTATTGCTGACGTATCAAGACCAATTCTAGGTGCAGATTTTATCCACCATTTTAACCTAACGGTAAACTTACGAAAGGCAACAATCACAGATCAATCAACAAAATTAATGATCAAAGGAACAACGTATAAAGGACCTACATCTGGTATCTCTACAATTTCCTCGTCACAGAAATTTCGTGACATCTTGAGCAAATACCCTACATTAATGAGGCCTAATATGAAAATACCGGATACAAAAAAACACTCTGTGACTCACTGCATCGAAACAAAAGGACCACCTGTCACGGAACGTGCCCGCAGACTATCACCAGCCCTATTAGAGGCAGCGAAAAAAGAATTTAAGTATCTGATGGAACAAGGGATTTGCAGGCCATCAAAAAGCAATTGGGCCAGCCCTTTACACATGGTGAAGAAAAGCAACGGAGAGTGGCGTCCTGTTGGCGATTATCGACGATTGAACGCTAAAACAATCCCGGACAAATACCCGATACCTCAACTACAAGATTTTGCACACAAACTTTCAAATGCAAAAATCTTTAGTACCATAGATATGACCAGAGCATATCATCAAATTCCAGTTGAACCAGAAGATGTACAAAAAACAGCCATCATCACACCGTTTGGATTATTTGAGTTTACATCCATGCAATTCGGTTTATCTAATGCAGCACAAAGCTTCCAACGTTTCATGCACGCGGTAACTAGAGACTTGGATTTTTGCTTTGTATACATAGATGACATTCTGATTGCTTCTGAAAATGAAGAAGAACATAAAATACATTTAGATTCTTTACTTAAACGCCTAGCTGAATTTGACCTAGTAATAAACATAAACAAATGTTATTTTGGCGAATCTACAGTCAACTTCTTGGGTCACACAATTACCCAAAATGGAATGTCACCTATTAAAGAAAAAGTTGAAGCCGTCATAAATTTTCCATTACCTAAAACAGCAAAGGAATTGCGACGATTTTTAGGCATGTTGAATTATTACCGAAGATTCCTTCCCAATGCAATTAACACTCAAACAAACTTATACGACTGCATTGCTGGTTACAAGAAAAATGACAAGAGAATATTGGTTTGGAATCAAGAACTGACGGAAGCATTTGAGGAATGCAAACAAAACCTAGCGACCGTGGCTTTACTTGCACATCCAAATCCCAATGCAAAAATAGCTATAATGGTAGACGCCAGTGACGTAGCTATGGGAGCCTCACTACAACAGTCCAACAGAAACGCTTGGGAACCGCTAGGATTCTTTTCAAAAAAATTCACACCCGCGCAACGAAAGTATAGTACTTTTGACCGTGAACTTACTGGTGTTTATGAAGCGGTAAAATACTTTAGAAATCATATTGAAGGACGGAATTTCATAATTTACACGGATCATAAACCAATCACCTTCGCCTTTAACAAGAAACGTGCCTCTAACTCTCCACGCCAGGAAAGACAGTTAGATTATATAGCACAATTTTCAACGGACATTAGACATATTTCAGGACAACTCAACACAGTAGCTGACGCACTATCTCGAATAGAGGAGATTAATTGTCCTACTTCTATTGACTATAGGCAGATGGGAAAAGCGCAGTGTCAAGATGACGGATTTATGAAGGCAAAAGATGACACCGCCCTCGCCTTACGTCAAATGGTGATGCCTGGTACTGAAACTTCAGTATGGTGCGACATATCAACAGGTCACGTCAGACCGTTTGTACCTGCTTGCATGCGAAATCAAGTAATTGAAAGTGTACATAATGTTTGCCACCCTGGCATCTCGGGAACAACAAAGACAATTAAACAAAGATTTGTTTGGTCTAACATGGCAAAGGACATAAAAAACTTTGTCAAACAATGCATTCATTGTCAAAAAGCTAAGGTTTCTCGACACACTGTTGCGCCTTTAGCAACGTATATATTACCAGAGGATCGATTTCGCAATGTACATATCGATCTAGTTGGACCCCTTCAGAAGTGCAATGAGTACCAGTATATACTAACAATGATTGATAGATTTACTCGATGGCCCGAAGCAATTCCCCTGAAAGACATGACAGCGGAAACAGTCGCCACTGCACTCACAACCCATTGGATTGCTCGTCACGGAACCCCTGACAGCATAGTAACCGATCAAGGTCGTCAATTTGAGAGTCATCTCTTCAAAAAACTCATAGAAAAGTTTGGAATTAAACACTTGAGAACCACAGCATATCACCCACAAGCCAACGGCATGATTGAAAGATGGCATCGTACTTTGAAAGCATCTCTTATGGCATGTGGAGACCAGAATTGGGTTGAAAACCTTCCACTCGTTTTACTAGGCCTGAGAGCGACAGTGCGTGAAGATCTAAAATGCTCACCAGCTGAATTAACTTACGGTAGAACTCTAAAATTACCTTGCGATTTCTTCACAGCAACTCCTCGAGAAGAACCCGATACATACGTCGGACGTCTCCAAAGAAAGTTCGAAGATATCAAATCAACTCCGGCCAGTATCCATGGTACAGGAAAATTCTTCGTTCATAAGGATCTACCTACTACTACACATGTGTTTCTCAGAACCGATGGTGGAAGAAAACCACTCCAAAATCCATATGAAGGTCCATACAAAGTTGAAGAACGTGATGAGAAAACATTCGTTATTACCGTAAAAGGAAAACCAAAACGCGTCACGATAGACCGTCTAAAGCCTGCTTTTGTTCCTGTAGAAAAAAATGTTCCAATTTCTACAATTTTCCCTAAACCACTTCCCGAAATTACCAGAACCACAAGATCTGGTCGAAAAGTTCATTTTCCAGACAGATTGGGACAGTTCAAAACATAAAAAGGTATTATTATTTTTTACGATTATAATTATCTTCTCTAAATCATACTAAAAAAAATAATTTAAAAATCTCAGAGATATATTAATGTTAATAAAAAAACTTTATATCTAAACTAAAAAATAAGTTTTTAAATCATATAACTACTGTGAAAATATGTTTACTTTTAGTTATTTTAACCATGATCATTCAGATGTATAATGGCACTCACATCTGATTGAACATGTCGTTGAAATTTCTTATTTATATTATGTAATAATTCTTTTCAAGTGTTTACGGAGACGTGTGAATGTTTAAATATAATAAAATGTATTATATTTATTTATTTAAATAACAGCGATAAGTTTTAATGAAAACAAATATGTCTACTCTGGATGATACTCTACCCAGTCTAATTTACTGTAATTACAAAAAACTCAATAAATATGTTGAGTTCATCAATAACGCACTCCAGTAAACAGTTTAAAAAAAAAAAAAAAATTATAATTATCAAACGCTTTGTAAAATTTATAGCGTCTCATAAACATGTACCTTATTTTTAAGAAATACTAATATATAAGTTTTATTGAATCCAGTTATTATTAGATAAACAATATTGTGTCATAGTCACAGTTACTTTGAACACTTGTTCCAAACGAAATGTTTGTAGATGAAAACATTTGTTTTTAAAATATAGATGCATAAATAAATCTAGTCGAAGCATTCTCCTAGACATAATTTTTTAAACTTAAGTTAAAAAATACTACTTTTGTTTACCATACAGATATTTGAAGATACCATACTTATAGTTCTGTATTCATGTTTTACAACTATTTGAGTTTTTAATTTAGAATTTTTTATTATTTTCATATATATGGTTGGGCCACTAAATATTAAGCGACATGTTTGTGTAATGTGCCCTACAAAGCATGGTCAATTTTGCCCTTATATCGTTTAACAACTGGAGGGGAAGTGTGTAGATTGCACTGAACAACCAAAAACATTGATAATTTAAAACACTGGATCAGTAACCTAGCGACAGCTAATATAACAAAAGACAACGATCGGAACGCCGTTCTGTTGTGCGCGTCTCCTTGGTTGGTTGTGTTTTATTATCTACAAATTTATCCTTCTGAATAGTTCCTGATAATTAACTTGATTATCAAATGTAAAAATATCATTTAAATAAAAAAGTGAATACAATGATGTTGTATCATTAAAGTGATATCTTCAAAATCTTCTAGCCGGTCGTTATATATAAAAAAAATTATCAGGACTACTAACATACCAAAGTGACAGTGATTACAAATATGGGCAAAATTTCACAAGACGAAGCTAATGTAATTAAGGTGAATCAAAAGAGTTTATTTAAAAAAAGTGTTTCCATCTATATCCAATAATTATTACTTAACCGAACCTAACACAACCTAATTAATAGTACATTGATTTTAATTCGTCCTAAATATACTTAATTATTTATTTATTCAGAAAATTAAAATTTGTATGGTGCAACCCAATCTTTAGTTAGTACCTTCCTCGAGTGATTTCTTGCCATAGAGTAATCTTTTTTTAAATATTTATCGATTGGTACCCTGGAAATTGTTCAGCATTGTTCTATGCAAAATAATGTAATACGAAATGTCAGCCGTAACGAGGAATTACGTACAGTTTTTTTTTAATGAAATGTAAATTTAAATGCATATTTTTCCACCGGTCTCGACTGAAACCGATGTTTTTTGTAGTAACTAAGTTTAAAAGTAGTGTACTTTTCAAAATCTGTGCCTATTAAAAAAGCGGCGGCTTATTGCAAAGTTACCATATATTTTATTGTAAATTATGGCGAGCCACAAAGTTAATGCTTATTACTAGACATCGGATTATATGCACTAACAAAGTGTCAAAATATGCACTAAAAAGGGCCGAAATATGCACTAAAAACTCTTGATATGCCCAAAATATGCACAATGCAAAATCAAAAAACCATTTTTATTTTTATGTATTTTAATTAAAGATAAAACAGCGAAATATTCTTATAACTATGCATAGTTTTTGTGACAGAACAAAATTTTCGAACGCAAATTTGTGACGTTTGTCACTCAGTACATTTGTACACCGAAAACGAACTCTCTACGTATAATGACGTCATAGGACTAAATTTAAAATTTGGCGCCATTTCTGGAGATACCTGTTTAGGCAGGATAGAATTGAAGTAGGCATGTCCTTCATATCTTCAAGACTCGGGTTTTTAAGCAAAATAGCGTCTAACTTTTTACGAATCTTTTCTGATATTGAATTAGGAAAGGAGTTGGCGAGTTCGATCATTGTTTCCAGCAATTTATATTAAATAGAGGAAGGTTTTTTTGTTTACAATTTTTCTATGGTATGGTAACTTGTGGAAATGTATTGAGATGAGTTCGATATTTGTTTGATGGATGCGTCTTCAAATGCTAGCTTGCTTAACTGAATGGCCTCAGAACTGTCAAATTGACCAACGAAATATGCACGATTGGGAAAAAAAGCCAAAATATGCATTAACACCGTAATAAGAGTTATATGCATTTGCATATGCAAATATGCAAATGCATATAATCCGATGTCTACTTATTACGAATATGAAATAAATAAGTATCATTGCAGTGACTACTGTAATCACACATCTTCGTCCGTAGTGGGAAAAAAATGATCAGAAGAATTTATTATCATTATTATGCCGACTGACATTAATTCGGCATAATTTTTTTGTAATACTGAATTACGCGTAGACTTATGTTTATAATATGGAATACCAGTGGTCCACAGGTATCCTTTATCATGATACAATCGTACAAACTTTAAAATAATTCTCGTTACTGAGTTTTGGAATATTTGAAATCGTATTGTGTGTCAGTCAAAACACAGCCCTTGCACCGTGCACTAGCGTATCATTTACTATCTTTACGAAGCTAAACAAAAAGCTAGGATGGAAACTAGCTAAAATAATAGAACCATATCCTATTAAACTGTCCTAAATTGAGAGGCTAGCTTACTAGCTTTCTAGGTTAAATCAAAGCTATTTCTGTCTGCATGTAGCTAGTGTTACTAGCTTACTATGTTAATAGCAATAGCTTGCTATCCTGGCTTGAAATACTAGCATTGTGTGTTCGGACATAAGTTTGGTGTAACCAAAGCTGTCAAAATAAGCGAGTATCGCTCGATAACGATCGATAAGATAGATAACTATCGATAACATCTCATCGTTAGGACAACTGGGACAACTGCACATCGCTAACGTACAAACAACAGTTGATGTCGAATATGTTAAGGACACTTAGTCATTGTGAACTATCACTTATTCTTTGGCAATCTGTAGTCATGCTAGGGAAAGATGAGAAGTTACCGATAGTTATCCTATCGATCATTATCGAGCGAGTATGCTAGGGCCTCTGATGTCAACCCTAATGTCTGGAGGTGTGGAATTGAACTGGCAAAGCTTGGATGGTAGGCAAAATGCCGTAGAAACTAGATCTCTGAGGCGTATGTGTGGTCAACTATTAATGACTGAATTAAAAATGTAGAGAAGCTAAATAAATATAAGCGGCATTAATATGATTAAAAAGGGAAATATAAAGAGTTTGCAAGTAGAAATGAGTGAAATGCAAATATTAGAAGAAATCGATGGAGCCTGAAACGGCACGACCAAATTGATTAATTTGGGGGTGGTTATGGGTACCGCCACCCCAGGAATCGTTAATTGGATAACCGTTTGGTGACTTAGCAGGGGTCAGTCAATAAAGTGTAGTCGCATGCTAATAAAAATCATGGCCCATGTCGTTTATTCTATTATTTATACCTGATTTGATCGCTACAATAAAATCAACTAAACACGTTGTATTGTCATTTAAAAAAAATTAAACGTTCCTATGCACTATTTAATCCTATGCACTGTACTAAACAATTTAATTATTGTTAAAAGAGGTCAAACCGAATATAACTTACCTGACCACTTTCTGAAATTATTGTTAAAAAAACATCCACAACACTGACACTATTTTCTCTCCCGCAAACACAATGCGACCGTTAACTAAATTGAAACAATTATGTGATTATTTCTTCCACAGCTTTCAACGTTCAACTATCACCATTCAACCGCCAATGTCATATCTCATATTATAACATTACACGCAATAAGAACGCGTATTTATGTAGGTACATATAAGCATTATAAGTAAGTTATGAATAATTTGCATTTTATTCGTATGAATTTATGTGGAACGCGGTCAAATGTGTATGCATTTCTTAGGAATCAAAATAATTCAAGTAAATAGATGCAATTACGGTTCTAATAGCTATTTAATGACATATTACTGTTAATAACGGATTACATTGGAAAAAATTAAGAAATAATAATTGCCCAAATTTTTTTGGTTTTTTTTTTAAATTTTTTTTTTAAAGTACCTCTTTATTTTTTAAAAACATTAACCTTTAATTTATTTATTTATTTGTACAAACCTAAATAGGGCTTTTACATATGATAAAATTAAAAGTACATAATTTGTTATAATCAGAGAAATAAAGCAATTAAATAAATAGCAAGTATAAGATTTTAACTTAAAAACAAGAAACAGAGTAAAATATAAGATGCACATTCATTTAAATTTAGATATATATTGAAAAATATATATTTTTTATTTAAAGTTTATTGTTTTAAGTCTCAAGTCAAGGTCTTTGAACGAAAATAGTGTTCGATATAGTTGTGAATGATTACTTGAAGCAATTAAATGAGTTCTTGTATTCGGTAAATTATTTACAAGAAATGGAAAGGCTGTTATGAGTTATTGAAAGAAGGGTTAATCCAGAAAACTCCAATAATGGAGGTTGGCCCTAACAAAACATTCTCAAGTGAAGCTTGCAGACCACAATGGAGTGCTGGTAGATAACCCAAAGTATGGCAGTGAGGCATAGAACTGGTAGAGAAAGGATGGACATAGACTGAATACTGTAGATATGATATCTCTGAGGTGTATGTGCGGTAAATCCAGTCTATAAGTATGCAATACTGTTGTTAGCCGGCCGACATAGTCCAGGAACAAGGGTTTGGACTCCCATTCGGAAGATTCTGGCGTGCACAAATAAATTTTATTTGAATAATTTGTGTTATTTCACAATTAATTAATTACAAATAATATATACTATATTTGCGGAACGTTCCAGAGTACAATATACTCTCAGTATTGCCCTGGTTTAAGACCATTATTCAGGATTGACACGTTGCTTGAAATGGCTTTAGCCGTGTTTAGTGACTAGATCTGAATAGCCAAGTACTTCCCCATCTTACTCTTCCCCATCTCCTTCCCTTCCCTTGCCTTCGGCCTCACAACATACCTCAATTGGGGAAGCCATAGTCTCACTGTCTCCAGATAGGAGCAGTTGGGACTCTTGTAAGGTATTCTCTATAAAAAAAGAACATGAACGAAGGAAGAAATGAATGAATGGTGAATGTGAATGGTGGAAAATTCGGGTAAGTCCGAGGAAGACATGGCACTATCAAGTGAATAGATTTTTTAGTCGGGACAAGTCAAGAGACAGAAAAACAAAAGAGTATTTATGAGACCATGAGGCTAGGAATGTGTGCAAACATCAAGTTGTTTGGTTGTCAGTCCTCTCTTCTTACACCTTCGACGAAACGGCGTGATGGTTAGTTAGTTACGATTTAGTGAATGCTTTATAAGTACCTCTAGATAGAACCTGTAGGTATCTCCTGCGAAGTCTATAAAACATAATGTATTTAAAAAATTAAAAAAATTGTTGTTTTAGTTTGAAATTCGGTGAACCCCGATAATAAATATAACTGTCTTACCAACTAATCATCAAGCCGTTTCCCCTTATATGAATTTGAAATCGAAATGCAAACCGGATTTTTTCTTATTTTCACTGCGTGCCCCTTCAGAAGCATGACGTGATGTAAAAACATACATAAGATGATACTCATTTTCCTTGGCTCGTGTATTTGCCTGCGGACATCGCTACATTAATTATTTAAAACGAGGCAAAGACAACGGTACAGAAGGTAGAAAATACTGGAGCAAAAAAACACTCGTAGCGTTACGAAAACTTTCGTTTGATGATATGCTCATATTAATATCAGAACAAGAACATATTCGACGATCCCGAAGAACAATGTCAGATTTGAAATAATTTGGTTGGCTTATTTTAATTTCCTTTTGATGATTAAAGAGGCTGAATTTTAGGTATTTTATTGAAATAAAATGAAAAGCATATTAGAAAAAGCAAAAAAAGCAATAAAAAGTAAAATGAAAAGCAACAAAGAAATGCAGATTCAAAACAATACTATAATGTTTCTGTACAGAAAATATTACCATAATATTAGTCATACCAATGACATTTGGTCCATAGAAAAATATACATCATAAGATAATTATTTGTCTAACTTTAACTACTACTAATTTTTAAATTTTGTATACGATTCTGCCGCCATGGGTCGAACCACGGTCCCTTCTTGATAATATCAAGTTGCAGGATAGGATAGGGAAGGAGGATCACTAATAGATAAGTTAGACAATCGTTCAAAAAAACATAAAAACTCCGACGATAAACACAAGCTTAAGACAAAGACACAACACATAACAGACAATAAAATCATTCAACAATATTTTTTCATTTGAAACAAAAAACGTGAAAACAAAAAACGTGAAAACAAAAAACGTGAAAACAAAAAACACGAGTAAAAAAAAAACAATTAAGATACGTAATTAAAATCTGGATTAACGAACAAAAAATGCGATATTTCAAAAACATAAAAAAATAAAACATATTCACGTAGCACACTATAAAGCACACAATAATTGTATCTCATAATACGAGTTTATCCTGGAGGTGCAAAGCTGAGAAGGCGTAAGGGGAACACGGGAAATGTTTCGATTTATTCACATGTGCTCACCAGACAAATGAAATCAAAAAATATAGTCTGTCCAAAACACTTCAATAAATAGAAATAAAACACAAAATTTTCTTTCTTTGCCATGCCGCGCATGCCGGGACTCGCTAGTAAATTAATATATATATTTTTAGATATATATTAATGGTAGAGCTCCTGTCCGGCAAACAGAGGGGTGCGGGTTCGAGTCCCGTCGGCGACACATATCTTTTCTCGGGAGAGTTTTCAATATTGATGAGTGTTTCAGGCTAATAATTATTGCTTATAATAATTGTTACCCTTTGTGCTATGCATAAAAAATCTTGTCCTAAACATTTGTTTATCAATTTAAAAAATAATCAATATTTGACGAGTTAAAAGTATTTTCACCAAAAAATGTAGATGTAATGTCTCGACGCCACCTAGTGAGAGAGTTAGCACTTACATGCCTTTCTCATATAAATAAAGTTGGTTGTTTGCAGGTGAAAAAAATATAATAAGCGATAATTGTTGAATGAAACACTAGGTATATATTGAATCATTTGGCGGGTAGGAGGTATCCCGCCGTAGCTTAATGGTAGAGCTCCTGTCCGGCAAACAGAGGGGTGCGGGTTCGAGTCCCGTCGGCGACACATATCTTTTCTCGGGAGAGTTTTCAATATTGATGAGTGTTTCAAGCTAATAATTATTGCTTATAATAATTGTTACCCTTTGTGCTATGCATAAAAAATCTTGTCCTAAACATTTGTTTATCAATTTAAAAAATATTTTTTTATTATTTATTTATTTAATTATAAATACGTTTGTACAAAATAAGGGTAGTCCCACAAAGCTGTCATATAGCAGCTTGTCTGTAGGTTCTACAATTTATCACTCTTAATATTATACATAAGGAAATATTTTTTAAT
Source organism: Limnephilus auricula (assembly GCA_951813805.1). Classification (NCBI taxonomy): domain Eukaryota; kingdom Metazoa; phylum Arthropoda; class Insecta; order Trichoptera; family Limnephilidae; genus Limnephilus; species Limnephilus auricula. The sequence continues at coordinate 8,942,328 of OX638409.1, read as the reverse complement.
ACATATTATATAGTTTTAAGGAAACATTAGGATAGATCACATAATAATATTATATTATTTGAATTACATCTGTAAGATATTTCAATGTACATGCCTAATAATAAGATATGTAGGCAGCTACATTAAGATAATCAATTAAACATATTTAAAGATACATGGAGTTTTCGTTAATTAAGCACATTTTTATCATTTTAGGGCATAATCTGTAATTTTTTTCAAATTTTAAGTTTTTATTTAATTTATTGGAAATCTAAATTTTAAGTTTTTATTTAATATTCGAGGAGTTTTTAGGCCCTTTCCTTCTTTAAATCTTGTGGTATGTTTGTGTACCAGTGGGTGTTTATATGAGCTTTCCCCCGCGTTATCCATAATAGTAATGAACCAAAGGAGACCTTTTATTGTAAGTATGCTCTCTGAGCCGTATAGTAGTTTTAAGTTATTTCTCTCTCTGTAAATATTTGATGTAACAATTTTTTTATTAGGCAGTTTGTAAATTTTGAATATATTTAATGTAAATAGTGCTTGCCTGTCCCCGAGTTCGAATTAAATAAATATTCATAATTTGATGATGCAAAATGCAATCAACATAATGTGGTTTTTCGCCAGATTTTATTAAAATAATCATTGCTTGGAATGTAACCCAATGCTGGAGGCAGCATTCTAAACGGATCTTCAATACTCTTACTTGTGCAGTCATTGAAGCGTGGACCATGCAAGATGCTGTTGTTTATCAAATGAAAGTTGGTTCTATTTATGGCATCAGTTTTAGCGTATTAGTTTCTTAACCAACGTTGCCTTTTCTAGGCAGTGTGAAAAACTCAATGGCAGAACCTAAGACACTTAGCTTTGAACTTGGACGTTGAGGGTTCGACTACTCAAATAAATTAATTTAATTTATATTTGTATAATATGCACCACACAGGAAACAATTATTTCCATCAGGGTCCATGTCATCTTTTTGGATTCTGTGTGGAGGTTTTTTTATAAATAAAATGAGAGAAAGATCTGGGAATGAAAAATTACGAGGGATGCATAGGAATCTGGGGGTCGGTGTATCCAGGAGTGACGTATGTATGAATCCATCCCTCGCACTTGGTGAGAGAGAGTCCTGCTGGAGAGGTTTAAAAGTCTCTCTCACCCATCTATCCAAATTCGGACTTCCACACGAACATATTAACAGGGTTTCAATGTTTATTGGCGGGAACATGTAAGAATAATTTGTTGGTATACGTAATTTCGTACGTATACCAACAAATTATTCTAACATTTTCCCGCCAATAAACATTGAAACCCTGTTAATTTGTTCGTAAGAACTTCAGTCCCGTTTTTACTATTAAAATTATCGTTTTTTCGAATAACATTTTTCACCGTGTGTTAAGTCACTAAAAGTAGTAAAACACTTTGGGTGACATATGGCAGAGTTGTTGGTTATCCAATTAATGGTTAACAGGGTTGCGGTACCCGTACCCGTCTCGCAAATTAAAGATAAAATATGGGTACTCATTTCAACTCTTTATCCTAGTGTATGTTTTAGAGAATAACATTTATATACATCCATATTACAGGGGACCGTTAAGCCCACTTTATCTGAGGTAAATAAAAAAAATACCACAGCTAAGATAAACCCCTTAGAAATATAGAAAAAATTGCTATATGGGCGCATCCTCAAAATACTTTCAACAGATTATAGGTTTACCAAATTATGAGTTCTTCATCGAAACACTTCAAATTGTGAGATTATTCTGACTATACGCGATCATCAGAAATGTTCTTTGCTGAAATCTGCAGAGAGAAATCATGTTGATTGATGCCATGTAAAATGTTTTGTTTTCAATAGAAGGCAACCCGAAAAACTAATAGCGTTATTGTTCTGTTTGTCATCTTGCAATCGAGAGTCACGCCAAAAGCCTGCCAAACGTTTTTGCATGATTGGTATTTGACATACGAGAACGGGTTGTTTATAAGACTCGTTCTTCAACTACTCGACACGATGTAGTATGTCTTGTCGTTTTAGTTTTCTATCTTCATATCCCTTATCTATACACCATTTATCTTTATTTTACGCAGACACTTCACACAGCATTCCGTATAATGTATAATTTTGATATTTTACGTATTTTTGTTAAAGGAGTATTTTTTTGCAAAAATAATACATACCTAAATACCTACACGTAATGTGTTTTTTGTGAATTTTTTATGTGTTTTATCTCTTTTTTTACAATAGCTCCACTCAAGAGGCTCTGAAGAAAATTTATTTATTTATTAAAAGAATTTTATGTATAGTGTAGATATTGTGTTATTTCGCCCGCCATGCTAGGGATGTCCCTGTGTTATGGCGGGTGAAGTATGTAGATTATATAATTTAAAGTAATGAAGTATGTTTAGTGATAATATAATAATTAATGATAATGAGGTTTACAGTTAATGCAGCAATGAATTTATGATAATGAAGTTTACATATAATATAGTAACTGATGATAATGATGTTTACAGGTAATAAATATAACAAGGAATTTATGACAATGAAATTTACAGATAAAGTAATAATTGATAGATGAAGTTTACAGATAATATAACATTGAATTTATGTTAACGAAGTTTACAGATAATATAATAATTGATGATAGTGTAGTTTACGGATAATATGACAATGAAATAATTTCCCTCGGGGCTTATGTCATCTTTGGAGATACTGTGTGGAGGTTTCTTTTCAGGAAAGGAAGGAGAGCATTTTCTGGGAAGGAAAAAGGTATGAGTGGTGGGTAGCAATCTGGGAGTCCTTGTGACCATGGGAGAAGGACGAATGATTCCATCCCTCCCACTACGGTGCAAGGTGATGTTCCGAGAGAGCCCTGCTGGAGAAGTCAAACCAGTCTCTCGCCCCGATCTGAACTGCCACGAAATTGGTGGGCAGACGCATCCGCCGCCAAGACCCGGACAAACCCCACCCCATCAGCCCGGGCATCCCGGTTCATGGGGTGCACCCTGGTGCACCGCTGCACATCCAATGCTGAAATAATGTTCACAATTTAAACAATTAACGAATTGTGACAACTAGCGCCACTGGTAACTAATATTTTTAATTTATTTATTTATTTAATAGTAGATAATACGATATTAAAGTTGTCACGAGAGATATAAAAATGCTTTCGATTCTATTCTAGTTCCCACCTAGGATTCGTTTCTGGAGATTAAAAAACGAGCCTAATTCTACGTTGAATGTTTTTAAAACAGGGCAAGACAGAATAAAGATTTAGTACGACGAGATATATTTTTAAGCCGTATTTACAGCTCAGCTTTCCAATCAAATATATTCACGGTTTACACGGTGATTGGTGCTTGATACGAAATATTGATAGATGGAAGAAGTTAAATATGCGCGCACAACAGTTAACATCAACACGACTGTCAAGATATCTAGTCGCTAGAATTCAAAACTGCGGATCCCACCATCCATGGGACCAGAAGCGGGGAAAGATGCGGCACGGAACAATACTCCGTGGCGAACCTTGCACAGATTATGATTCTAATACTTTTATCGTTATTTCCTCAGTTAATTGTTTCGTGTTTCATAAAATCGCAAACGAGTACCAAACATGTTTTATTATAACAGAGCCCTACCATTTCATGCACATTAAAGTTTTATATTTTCAGAGTTTGAAATAACTCCTATAAAACCATGTAATATAATACAAATCAGATAACGAGTATCATCCCTCAAAAACCGGGCGTATCGGTAAAAATATTTCTGCGTTGCATTAAAACCCAAAAAAATTGAATATTTCTGAACATATTCGAAAACTAAAAACTGTTTTTTAAATGTGTTATTATTAGATGTAAAAATATGTATTTTTTGATATTTATATATTTTTTTAAACATACATAAAAAGTTAAAAAAATGGCTCACCTTACGTTTTTACAATCTAAAATTACTGATTCCCGAAATTTTGAATATTTTTCATAAATTGCTATCCAAAACTTTGATTTCACATGTGCACATTTTAATTATTCTATGGTTAAATTCTTGATTTGATTATAAAGCGTAGAGATTTTTCTTTCTGGCATTGTTAAAATTATATTTCTTACAATGACAGTAAGGGAAATACAATGATTTATATGAGACCTATGTGAGCTTGGACAAATATGGTCTCCTGTGATTAAACGGATTAACTGTTACGTGACTACGTTTCAATATTTAGGGAATGTGGTAAAATCTGTAGGAAATGGGAGGAAAACATATTGTTTGTTTACCACTTCTATACTTAGGTCTTGTAACGTAGTTTGCAGTTGCAGTTATTTCTGGCAATTCTTCAATTTTGATGAAAGCACCAGTCGGCAACGTTCAGAGTTAACTAACCTAACGGATTTTATCAATATCCTATTGATATAGGGTTTTATCGACCGTCCATGCTAGAACCAGAACTTTACTAAATTTCTCAAATCTCTTACTTAACTTTACTTAAACCCAAACTATTATCTCTTATTTTTTTGTTATTGTTTTACACAATTGTTTTTATTATTCATAGTTGTAGGTAGGTACATCGTTATTGGACGGTTGGTATTTGTTTTTTGTTATTATATTGATTTTTTTTTATCTAAACCTTTTGTATATTGTGTACTAAAATAAAATAAGAAATTCACATCGACTACCGGTCACTTTGTCTAGGACAGATTAACATATATGTAAGTCTTTTAGGCTGTTTTCTAAATGTTTATTGTCCATGCGTGACAAAACTACTTTTATATGTAGGTACTTATGTAGATAAGATATTTTAATGCATTTAAATAAGTTAGCTACATCTTTATGTCAAATGTAAACTAAACTTGCAATTATATTGTAAATAAACTCATATATTTTTTCAAACATTCCCGGGTTACGAATAACCCAACAACATTTGAAAATCTCCTACTACCACCACACTAAGCGGAAGATGTTGCTTATGTTGTGATGGAGGACATCTGAAGAATCGAACACGTAACGCCTGGGTGGGACCCAAACGCGGTGCCCACTCAACCACTGACCGGTTTTATATGATTTAATATTATAATATTAAATCATATAAAACCCTTATATGATTTATGGTTCAGATCTTTCTATGCAAGTCCGACTGCTAACGATCACCTAATTTTTTTGGCAAAGCATAGAAGACATTTTATTATCAAGTGAATCTTTAAACTAAGTAAGTAGTCTCGTCAAGAATCGGTAAAATAATAACGAGTGTGTTTTAGAACATACGACTGAAGTAAACCTTGTGACCGCGCACTGCGCTCTCTTGCTCCTACAGTGTGATACAGACAAAGGGCCTGCACTGTGTCTTAGATATACGAAACGTAACTGGCTATGAGAGAAAGAGAGAAAGAAAATTTGGGCTCGCCCCTCTCTCTCTTGCCCCTACAGTAATATACAAAACGTAATTCTCTCTCTTTCTATCTTTACTAACTTATATCTCCCTCTCAACTTACGTTCGTCTCGCCCGATCACACTTTTCGTCACGCATTCCCAGCTTACTCCCCAAGTCAAGCGTGCGAAAAGAAGTTTTACTTCAAAAAATATGTGAATGTGATTAAAGCAAGAAGAGGAGTATGTGACAGACAGAGATTGAAACCTCTCTGCCTAGCCCTGCGGAAAATAGCACGATGGTTAGTTAGTTACATTTAATTACGTATGAACGTTTTTACAAACACGAACACGGTAACTTTTTATAGTATGAAGAATACATCAACGCGTGGACAAACACGAAACCGATAATATTATCGGATAAAAGTCGGCTTCTTAATTTGAATTTCTAACAGTAATCATCAAAAATACACTTTCCAAAGATAATAAATAGAATTATATTCTTGAAGGTACTCAAATAGAATACTTTAACTAACAAGTTAGTAATTTTCTAATATTGTCAATTATCTGGCAACCACAACAATTTATGTGCAGCATAAACCACAAAAGTTAGTACCTAGTACCTACGCCTACCTGTACCTATTATTTTATTTATTTATTTCTGAGTCTTCTTTCTTTTAAGTAGGCACTCAGTATTCTGTTACAGCGGGTATACTAAAGCATAATGTGACCCACTAGAGAGGTACGGTGCGTGGAGGCATTAGAGTGTTAGTAAACGCGTAGGAATGCATATTCAATCAATTTGTTTGTGATTCTGTAAATAAGTCATTTTAAAGTGACACCACTCAATAGTTAAGTGTTTTCAGTAAAGTAAGGTGAGAAAGCTGAAAAAAGTGGTGGGCTGAATGCTGTTGGTGCCAACAAAAAGCTGTCCACAATGGAGTGCTGATGCCTACCCTGATGTATGGCAGTGAAGCATGAAACTGGCAGAGTAAGGACAAAAGTAGACTGAATGCTGTAGAGATAAGATCTCTGAGGCGTATGTAAGGTGAAACCATTTATGATCGTATGAGAAATGTGGATATCAACCAAGAATGCAAGGTTGATGTAAGCGTAATGAATAAAATTAAGAAAGGGATCCTCAGATGGTTTGGGCAATTTTTATAGAGCAAATGAACGAAGAAAGGAGGGTTAGGAGAATATATGATGCAAGTGTGAATGGGATAAGAAATAGGGGACGCCCGAGGAAGCCATGGCACGATCAAGTGAATCAGATACTTGAGTCGGGCTATGTCAAGAGTCCTAAATATAGAAGAGTATGTATGAGATGATGTGTGAATGTGAATTAGGCAAGACCGCGTTATTTGGCGGCCCTTCCTCTCTGCCTACCGCTGCTGGAAAACGGCGTGATGGTTAGTTACATAGTTAGTTAAGGTGAGAAAACGTGTCTATTAATATTTTGTCATAAAAGACGATGATCGCTGGGCTCAAAACCATAGATACTAGAAACTAGAGACATGAGCAATGAACTAATATTAGGTCTTTTAAAAGAAAAAATCTCTTTTTAACTTTTGAAGTGAATTCCCATCAATTTATTTATTTATTTATTCACGCACTTACAGCTTTTACAATAATCATAATACAAAAATAATAGAAAAATAAACAATAATATACAAATTATGTTACATCATTGTTTAGTAAACGGGAAACAGAATTTTTGAAATTTCAGAAATAAATTTTGATAAGGAATAAACGAAAATGTCAACCGAACTAAATTTATTTCCAAGCCTATGTAGTCTTTGGATTGGGGAGTTAATAAAATAATTAGTTTTCGAAGGATAAACAAAGAACAGCTCTGGAAGCCTCGTGTTACGATTTGGTACTCCGAATGTTATTAGTTTAGTTAAGTCAGGTGCGTCAATTGTGCCATTTACTAATTTAAATAAAAGTACCATATCGCTCTTGGTTCTTCTACAAGATAAGTCAGTTAAATTAAGTAGTTTCATTAATATATCATAATTGATTTGTTCAATGGGTATGGAGAGTTTGAAATTAATGAATTTTAAAAATTTATATTGAACTCTCTCAATGTTTACTTGATGTGCTTTATAGTATGGGGACCAAATAGTGGAATTATATTCTAAATTACTTCTAACTAAGGCAGTGAAGAGTATTTTAAATGAATAAAGTGACGTAAAATCTTTGACTGTTCTTAAAATAAATCCCAAACATTTCATAGCCTTATTAGTAAATGTAATTATTATGTTTCTGTGTCTTGTTCATTTATTTTGTTCGTTCATTCATATTTATTATCAAATAATGTTACCTTTCTCGAGATGTTGCCTCGAATCTATATATTAAATTATATATTTAAGTTTTCACATAAATGATTAAATTGTTAATAACAAAGTACGCGCCAGCCCATACCTAAAATATTTCTAACTGCCTCAATTTTGTGTTTTAAAAATGATCTTCACAAAGCTAGTCAAACTTGCTGGAAAACAAAATTGGTCCACGCAGACCAACAAAAGGAACAAACCAACCCTTCCTGCTCTCTTTTGACTGTGATATAGTGCACTTTCTTTTTTATAAAAGTATTCGTAAACCAATATTTTCAGTTCCGGTGTCAATTTTAAGACCCACACGGCTTGTTTTAATATATTAGGTCGAAGATATCAGGTGAAGATTTAATTCGAGTGGGGATTTCCTGGCCACCATTTTTTTACCAACCCACTCTTGACGATAATCTGGTTATGTTTTTTTTGTTAATCCACTTGTTACTGCGGTGACTGTTCACTGTTCATAGGAGTAGGTAGCTACTGGTACTGAATAACAAATGCCTAGAAATGTGATTGATTGTCTATTAAAGAAATGTTTCATTCCATTGACATAACCATATTAAGTTAAAAACAAAAACACTATACTACCCAATAATCTATAACTCAACAATCATAGACCCCTAAATTCTCTTAACATTAAAATAAACAATACGATCGTTTCACACGTAAAACATTGCAAAACCAAAAAAAGTCTACAATAAAACTGATATTTTAAAACTACGTGATGAAAAATTGAAAAATTGATTTAAAAAGGGCGTTAATAAATAAATAATATTAATAACTAACTAAACTAACTAACTAACTAACCATCACGCCGTTTCCCCGCAGGGGTAGGCAGAGAGGACGGACCGCCAAACAACTCGGTCTTGGCACACACTCTTTGCCTCATTCACATTCATACATCGTATCATACATTCTCTTCTATTTTTCTGACTCTTGACATGGCCCGACTCAAATATCTGATTCACTTGATCGTGCCATGTCTTTCTCGGACATGGATAGACAATGCAAGGCCGATGTAAGCGTAATGAGTAAAATTAAGAAAGGAACCCTCAGATGGTTTGGGCATGTAGAGCGAATGAACAAAGAAAGGAGCGTAAGGAGAATATACGATGCAAGTGTGAATGGTATAAGAAGTAGGGGACGTCCGAGAAAGACATACTAATAACGCTAAAAGTATTATCTACGGAAGCATTGAGGCATTACTTTTGGCACACAGACACGCCTATAGTGTACTTCTACCGATTTACCTTTCCAGTGGTTACTAACAAGCTGACCAAGCCACGCCATCTCTTTTTAAAGTCACTTTGTATGTATGCTTGTTACTCTTTCACGCAAAAACCACTGAATTTAATGAAACTTTACAATAATATAGCTCATACATCAGAATAACACATAGCATCATATAATAATTTATACCCAAAGTTTGCTATTTTCCATGTATTACAAATAATAATTATTGTTTAATAGAAAATGTCAAAATTTGAGAATGACATTTTGAAAAACAATGATTGCAAAACCAAAATTCGATTTTAGAAAATATTTAAATTAGTAAATTTATTTGAAGTACTCACCCTTGAATCGAATCAAGAATTGTAGATATTTTAAATAAATAGGTTAAGAATTTTGGTATAAACATAGATGGGACCTACGAAAAGAAAATAGGTTAATCGAAGTACTAATCCTACGCAGGTGAAGTCGCGGGCAGAAGCTAGTACGGTATAATTCTTTAATGAATGCATTAGTTATTAGTTATTCCGATGAATTGAATCGAATAGAATTTTTTCGTTGTTTTCGTGAACAATATTAGAGAAAGTCGGTGATCGGGGTTATACAAGCCGCTGTGTCCCATTTAGCCGGAGTTTATTTGTATTTTAACCAGATTATCAAATTCAAAGTCACTGACCGCACTAAGCTATCAGAATGTGGTCAATTTATGCACGCACATGTTAGAGAAAGATAAAGTCTTTATTTTATAAGCGACACTTTTTTTTCAATTTATTTCTATTGATGCAGAACCGTTTTTAACTGAATCAATCAGATGACCTTAAAAAGTAGTTGCGCTATTCTTTAATTAACGGTAATATATTAATTGTAAAAATAATGAACCTAACCTACCCTAACCATTCGGCGACCGTCCGTGGTCGAGTGGTAAGCCACTTGACTCCCAATCGGAAGGTCGCGGGTTCGAACCCGGCGTGCGCAAATAAATTTTGTTTGATTAATTTGTGTTATTTCACAATTAATTAATAAAAAAATTATATATACTATATTTGCGGCACGTTCCAGAGTGGAAGATACTCTCAGTATCGCCCTGGTGTAAGACCACCATTCAGAATTGAAACGTTGCTTAATAATGGCTTTAGCCGTGTTTAATGACTAGATCTGAGTTGCCAGGTACTTCCCCACCTTCCTCTTCCCCATCTCCTTCCCTTCCCCACTTACCTTCAGCCTCATAACATACCCTTAATTGGAGATGCCATAGTCTCACTGGCTCCAGACGGGAGCAGTTGGGACTCTTGTGAGGTCTCTATAAAAAAAAAAGCTCCACACAGGAGGCCTTGAGTAAAATCTCCCTCAGGTCCTATGTCATCTTTGGGGATGCTGTGTGGAGGGTGCTTTTAAGGAAAGGAAGTTCTGGGAAGGAAAAGGGTATAAGGGTTGGGTAGGAATCTGGGGTTTAGTGTGTCCACATCATCCGCCGCCAAGACCTAGACTCACTCACCCCATAAACCCAGGCATCCCTGCTAAGTCACCAAACGTAGCGAACCACTTGGGGTGACCTATGGCAGAGGTTTTGGTTATCCAATAAATGGTTCCCGGGGTGGTGGTACCCATTCCCACCTCCCAAATGAAATTAAAAGATGATGATGATTTAGATGATCTTAAAAAGTAGTTGTACTATTATTGAATTACCGTAATGTAATAATTGTAACTAACTAACCATCACGCAGTTTCTCTGCAGATGTGGACAGAGAGGACAGACTGCCAAATAACTCAGTCTTGACACACATTCCTTGCCTCATTCACATTTATACTTTTCTATTATTTTGACTATTAACTTGTTATTTGTAATAGTTCAACAAATGCAGTCAAGTTCATCTATGAATAAAACGTATAACGTCATAGCCTACGCATTTCCTCGAAGTAAAACTGTTGCAAGTCTAGACCTTAAAGCCGGTTTGCAGTTCCGCTTTTTTTAGGTCGTGCTTCACTGAAATTATTTGGGTCGTGTTCCCAAAGGAGGTCACGTTGACTTTATCAATTATTTTTGTAAGACCCCAACCTGCTGTGCGAAATACAAAATCTCCTTCATACCAATTAGCATAAAGTAACGGATATAACATGTTTGGAGTCGTTGTTTATTTACACGTGATACTTAAGAAATAATTGAGCAAAGAAGTTCACTTTTTCTGAGTAAAGAATTTGTGGAATTTAACCTGATAGGTTTCAATTCATAACAAAGGGCTCTAGAAGTGTAATTTAGATCCAGTTGTATTAAGGTTAGTACTAATTGATTGCAAATATGTTCTCAATTTCAGGCTCAAAGCTCGCGGAATTTATGTCTTAAGTTCTGTATTTATATTGAACGCAATACTTTAATTTGAGTTGGTACAAATTGGACGTACGTACATGGCATACACACGTTTATAAGAAAATGTTAAGGAGAACAATTTAATTTTGAGTTTGAGACAAAAATACCAAACCAAAATAAATTTTTTTTGTTACTAAATTATAGGTTTATAAGGTATAACAATGTTGATAATAATAAATTACAAAATAAGTTTTCACAGATTTTTTTTTTTTTTTGATTTGTTTGTGCTTGTGTTTAGAAGAGGAACGAGAGTCAGAATGAAAAATATTTTGTATCTATAATTAAATTTTATTTAAGGAATTTTTAACTTAAAAATAAGTAGATAAATAGACAGTTAAATATGTTAATTATGAAGATATATTAATCACTTATTTGTTTTTACATTGAATTGCTCTTTAATCGCTTTTATTGGACATTTATTTTTAAGTTAGAAGGCATATCACATATCTTGGATGCACATGTGCTATTCAATTTATTTTTCATTAAAGATTTAAATATTTTGATGATTTTGGAGGCATCTTGGGCAATATTATTTTATCTTTATTTATTTAAGCGGCATAGCAACGCATGCTGGGTATCAGGTAGTTTAAAATAAAGTAGAAAAATTAAAGCATTTTGATGGGGGTAAGTTTAAATTATAAATATACAATTTACGTCCGAAAAAAATGTCGTACATAGATTAAAATTACTACCCAGAAAACGCATTTTGTACTGTTTTTGAAATATATCAAAACAAACAAAAATAATTCAAATAGCACAAAAAATAAATAATAATAATGTTTGATGTTGTCAATTTAAAAGTTTGCAATATTGAAGTATTTGTTAAAGCAATCTGCCATGCAGTTTTTATCCAGGTCAGTTGACATTAAGTGATGATAATTTTATTAATATACAACCTCTATGGAATGACGATAACACTACCAGGCTGGACTGGACCGGACTGACTTTCAATACTAGAATATTATTAACCAACAAATTAATTGACTTATTGAAAATTGGAGTACCTACTCCGGGATTATTTTAAACACAAGTATTTATGTATTTATTATTAAACATTTGTATTTATTATTACTTATGTGATGTGTATCATAAAATATTCAAGAGAGGGGGATACTATCAGAAATGCCTTGATGAATGAACACCAATGCGCTATTTTTTTATTATTTTAACTTCACGCAGGAGGCCTTGAAGAAAAAAATTTCCTTCTGGGCCTATGTTATCTTTTGAGATGTTGAGTGGACATGTGTCTTGACGGAGGGAGGAAACGCAGAGGCCGGAAAATCGTTCCACAGGTGAACTATTGAACTCAATAACAAGTCGTAGAAATGACCCGTCCTAATGTGACATACTTTTAAATTCAATATTTTTAAAGATACAAGATTCTATCAAACGGACCGCCCACTTCTGCACAGTCGAGGGTTTTTTTAAAGGTATTTTAGGGATCTAGTCTGGAGCGATGTGGCTGTTAAATTCAACCGTGGGTCTTGAAACGGTGGTAATCATGTTTGATTGAAAAAAATCATTAAATTATAGACATCTACGTTGTTTTCGTTGTTTGTTTTTGGGGTGTTATGCCGTGTTGTGCTACCTCCTTCTTTAGCCGACGTTTCGGACAGCGTTGCAGTGTCCATCATCAGGGCAGATCCGGCAGATCCGTCGATGGACGTCTTTTGGCCGTGAAAATCTAAAAACGTATCTACGTTGTTGTTAATATTTCTATATTTCGATTGTCATGAAGCTACTGATAAGTTGAGGCCAAAGGGTAACCGCAATGTAGGTTGTACTGGTGGTAGAAATTTCTAGGGTTACGACTAAAGTTCAAGTGGAAAGTGAAGTGAACAATAAAAAAATTGGATACGTTTTTAGATTTTCACGGCCAAAAGCATTTTCGTTGTTTGTTTTGGGGGTGTTATGCCGTGTTGTGCTACCTCCTTCTTTAGCCGACGTTTCGGACAGCGTTGCAGTGTCCATCATCAGGGCAGATCCGGCAGATCACAACACGGCATAACACCCCAAAAACAAACAACGAAAATAAAAAAATTGTTTCGACTTTTAAAAAGTGATTTTTCATAGACAATAGATATCGCATTATAAATAAAAAAGGGATAAGTTTTTCCAAGACATTATACAGGTTGTTAAGGTACGTACTTGACTTACTTTAACCAGTGATTCTTGACATTATTTGGAGTAAAAAATGTAAACAAAATTTTGTTATCCAGTGACATTTTTTTTTTCTACAAAAACATAAATACATAGTAGGTTTTGGACAGTTGGGGGCGGGTAAGTGGTGGAGTGGTTACTCGGTTGAGTGACCAGTGACGCCATGCGAAATAAATTGTTTTTTGTTTGATTTAGAAGAAAAAAAAAATGGCATTAAAAAAAGTCACCGAAAATAAAAATATAATTTTTAGTACCCAATCGAAGTATACAGTTTCATTGTTTTTATTTCTTGCTAGAGCAATCCCGATGAGTTACAAAACTCATTTTATATCCCCGGCAAGGCGAAGGTCCTGGGTTCGAGTTCCAAATGTGACCTATCTTTTTCTGATTTTTCCGTTTTAGATATTCCTTCATTAATTGAAATAATAAAAAAAACATTGTGTTTTATTTCTGTACACTTATTCCAGTATAATCAAAAATGACACAAGAATAATAAAACACAATTACCTAAGAAAGCATTTTTTTAATATTTATTACCTTGCTCTGTGAACCACTTGGAATGACTTATGACAGAGGTGTTTGTTATCCAATAAATGTGCCCCAGGCGGTGGTACTCATACCCGCCTCCCAAATTGATGGGTGCGAAACCGAAAGTTAAAGATTTATTTATATTTGACTTAAAATTTTACGGAATTCATACAAACATTCGAAATGATACTCTTATCCTTCGCGCGAACATCACAATGTTTACAAATTGGTCGATCGACAGTTATAACGGTGATAAATTTATAAGTATTTAATTTATTCAATTCTTATTGACACAAACTTTCAAGCCATATTTATAATTTCGTAAAACTTAACAATATAAGCCAATGTAGGTACAAACAGACTTTAAGAAAATGTCATTTTTACATACATTGACGATATATAAGCCTCAGTCTATTTGCATTTTTTCCGATTTATTAATGGAATTTTTCTGAAAGTATCTAAAAACTAAAAACTGTTTTTGAAAGGTGATAAAATACGATTTCAAATTTTATAATTTAAAATAAAAATATAATTTTTTTTAATGCAAATATAAAAAAGTTTTAAAAATGGCTCATCTTATGTTTTTTCTAACTAAAATTACTGACAACAAGAAAAATAAAACCACTTACTTATTTTATTAGAAAAATGTATTACAAACGATATTGTCACCTTATTTTTTATCGTTTCGTGTAAAAATAAGGAAAAAAAATTACTAAAATTAAAAAAAAATAACTAATTGCTCTCGGAAACTTTGGTTTCATAAAGGGTTACATTTGAATTATTATGTGGTCAATTTTTTTTTATTTTAAAATAAGTTTTATAATATTAGATCATATTTCTCACTACGAAAGTAAGGGAGACATAACGATTTCTTCGATATTTCTTTGGATTGATCCCAAAATTGAACAAATTAGTCTAAGGGGTTAATAACCCCGAAATCAGAATTTTATTATTATAAAGTATACGACATGATACAGTCTCGTGTGGTTTTTTCTGAAAGATGTCATTATCTCGTTGTTGTAAGTTCATCGCTTTGTTTTAACAGTAGTTAAAAGCGATAAGAGGTTTACAGTAACTGAACAAGAATTAAAGTGTACAAGAATGTCCCCCATACTAGCAAAAATAACAATACTCATTATGCTTCGTGGTGGCGTACGAATTTTAAACATATATTTAAGTTTGGACAGCTTTGGATCTAGGATTGCGGTTGTGGATTCGCATAGGTAGGTGGGTGTAGCCAATCAGTCGTTAGGTTGAGGTCGGTCAAACAGATTTCGCATTTATCGATCCGATAGCTGTAGTGGCTAAGGTATTACCTATCATAAAGTTTTATTTTGCATGTTGACTATATATTTTACTCATACTGCGTAATTTTATTTTTATAATGTAAATAATTGATACCGGGCATGCATTGCAGTGCTACTTAAATAAACAAATTGTTACCCCCTACGTGTCCTTTCCCATTCGTACCCGTGCCCCTTGCGCCTCCTCTTCTCTTCTCGCCTCCTCTTCCCCTCCCACGTCCCATTCTCCTTCCGCGTTCCCCTTTCAACTTACCTTTGTTCCCCTCTCCCAGTGTCTCCCTTCTCGCGAACTCCCCCTTTACGCATTCCCCTTTCGCCTTCTCCGTCTTCTCCCTCCCTCGTCCCTCCTTACTTCCTCTCCGTCCCAGTTTCCCCTATTCCTCCTGCCTCCCTGCCCCTAAACTGCATAAAATACACCCATTTTTTTCAATGTAATTTTTTTACAAATTTCATAACTCCAGACGTCACCAATATCGCGTAAGGATAGGCAAAAATCTAAAAATCAATCAAATTAGAGAGAAGAGCAAAATTCGATTGTAATATAAAAGAAACTGCTATTGCGAATATATTTATTTAAAATCGTAAAATGTGAAAAACCAATGCAAAAATACATTAGGGATGAATTTTTTTTAGAAAAATATAGAAAGATAAAATTACTACTGTGAAAAAATGACTGGTTAATAATTTTGCCTTTCCACCATCGAAGTAATTATTATAGAATTAGAGAAAATAATATATAATAAGAGCCACAGAATTGCATAATGTAAAGACAACAAAAATGTATGATGATGTTATGAAAATTTGAAATATGAGATTGATAAATATGACGGTTTTATAATAGGTGGCAGTGGCTGAATCAATTAAAGCGCCCGTCCCGGTAAGACGAGAGGTTCAGGGTTCGAGTCCCAGTTGCGGCCGCTCCTTTTATTTTTCTGTGTCTTTTTCATGTTCATATTTTAATTTAGATGTATTTATTTATACTGGGTGTTACAGATGTTCTCACTCGCGTGAGAACAATCCAGTTATAAAATTAAGTTAATATACAATAACAAAAATGTACATTTACATACAATTAACTACAGATACATTAAATAAATCTACAATTACATACAATTAAATACAGACATACACAATTTGGAAAGTAAACATCACAAAAAAAATGTATATACAAGCTCACTCAAGTAATACATTACAATGAGTGTCAAGGGGCATAAAAACTTTAGAGACATGCGTAAGAGAGACAATTAACACAATATAATTAGTTATAATTTTTTAATAGCACCAGAACTCTTTTTCCGAATCCGTGCAATTTATCGATAAAAATATCTACTTCAGCAAACTCTATCTTGTTAACAATATAGTCGACACATCTGGGTCAGAGGTCTAAAGTAGGCGATATTATGTATAGATTATTAGTGTTATCTTCTTCCTCAATGATATACTTAAACATTTACCCTATTTGTTTTCCATTAAAAATCTTTCACAGCGAGGGGCCATTCTAGTTTGTTTTTTTAAGATACTAAAAACAATAAAAGAAATGAATATGATCCCATATGTCTGAAGGCAGTCAGTAAACGCTGCAACACACCTTCATTAAAACATCGTTAGGTTTAGCTACGTTTGCGCATTGCGAACTTGTCAGCAGTTTTTATTATGTTATTGAAAGCATTAAAAGTTAACGATCTGTGTCTGGAACATTGTGTATGTCTCTGAGAGGGCGGGCAGAGAAGATGACAAACCATAAAACAAATAATGGCTTTTCACAAAGTATCATCTTTCCTTCATCAAGTAGTGTGAAACTTTCAGAATCATCTTGTGAAATATCGTTTTTCAATTTAATAGGCAAGTATGGGTACCGCCGCCCTGGGAACCATTTATTGGATAACCAACACCCTCGCCATAGGTCTAGTAGGACTTAGCAGGGGTGCCCAGGTTAATTGAGTGAGGTTTGTCCGATTGCATGGTAGACCAGGTCGGGAGAGACTGGTTTATGTAAGCCTTTTTGACTTCTCCAGCAGGGCTATCTTGGAACATCACCTTGCACTGTAGTGGGAGGGATAGAATCATTCGTCCATCACTCCTGGACACACTGACCCTTAGATTCCTACCTACCCCTCATACCTTTTTCCTTACCAGAACATCCTCTCCTTCATTTTCTAAAAATAACCCTCCACACAGCATCCCCAAAGATGATATAGGCCCTGATGGGAATCATTTTCTTCAGGGTCTTCTGTGTGGAGCTATTGTAAAAATAAAATTACCACCATTCAGAAGCGGAACGTTTCTTGAAAAGGCTTTAGCCATTTTTGTTATTTATTTTTTGGGGGTATTGTGCCGATGTGACATATCTGCCCTGATGATGGACACTGTAACGCTGTCCAAAACGTTGGCTTAAGAAGGGAGTAGGGCAACATGGCATAACACATCAAAAATAAATAACAAAAATACTTAATACTAATAATAAATTATAAAATAATATCTGGATTTAGCCGTGTTTTGCGACCAGATCTGGTATTGGAGAATCCATAGATTCATTGGCTCCACAACGATGGAAGCATTTTAGTCTCTTGTGCAAGTATCAAATATCTAAGAAATAAAGTGATTTTTTTCCATATTCACGTGTTTCTTGAGAAATCTTTTTAACCACTCGAGCACTTTTTGCCACACTATGGCACTATTTCCAAAATCACTGATTGCTTTGTTGCCAAAATGTGGCTAATTTTTTAATTTTTATTTTAAAGCGACTACATAAAAATATAACAAAATAAATATTCTCTAGATTCTTTAAAATGTTTTAAGGTTAAAGATTTAATCATATTTTTTTTATAAATCCTACGAATATGTGATAGTTAATAAAAGATAGTTGAATTTATTGGCTAGGTATATAGAACTATAATCAGTTTGTATATCTCCATATTCAAATTCGGAGGTATGATTTTTTTAATATGAGCGGAAAAATTTTCTTTAGCAATCCGCGCAAAAAAGATTTAAATTGCTCTGACGCTCCAGTTATAGCGGTTTTTATTAAATAACTTACAAAAAGAAAACTCCCATAATTAACAGAGCTGCAATTATTTTCACAATAAAGGTGTACACGACATTCGTAACCAAACAAATAATTAAAATGAACAGTTTTTTCTCATCAACTGTTAAATGTTCTTAGTTATTTGCTTCCTCCCTTTTATAGTTAATGAACATTAATAACATTAATGAAGTTACTAATAAGGCTATGAAATGTTTGGGATTTATTTAAAGAACATACAAAGATTTTACGTCACTTTATTCATTTAAAATACTATTCACTGCCTTAGTTAGAAGTAATTTAGAATACAATTCCACTATTTGGTCACCATTCTATAAAGCATTCTATAAATTCTATAAAACATTGAGAGAGTTCAACATAAATTTTTTAGGTTCATTAATTTCAAACTCTCCATACCCATTGAACAAATCAATTATGATAAATTAATAAAAGGACTTAATTTAACTGACTTATCTTGTATAAGAATAAAGAGCGATATGGTACTTTTATTCAAATTTTATTCAAATGGCACAATTGACGCACCTGACTTAACAAAACACATAACATTCCGAGTACCAAATCGTAACACGAGGCTTCCAGAGCTGCTCTTTGTTTATCCTTCGAAAACTAACTATTTAATTAACTCCCCAATTCAAAGGCTACATAGGCTTGAAAATAAATTTAGTTCAGTTAATATTTATGTTTATTCATTACCTAAATTTATTTCTGAAATTTGAAAAATTCTGTTTCCCGTTTACTAAACTTATTATTTTTGTATTATGATTATTGTAAAAGCCCTAAGGGCGTGAATAAATAAATAAATAAATAGTCCAATAATAGCTTGCGCAACACTTATTAGTGCATTTTTTTTTTTAGAATGATGTACCGCTTTGAATAGAAGAACATTTTTCTAGAGAATAATGTATCTCCCAAAAATTCCATGTTATCATAAATATAATAACGATATTATTAGACACCTACATGACATCTATAAAATGGGTTGTTAAAAATTTAAGTAAGATAATCTTAAAACAAATAATATTAAAGTAATCAAAAAACCCGAGGTAATTATGCATACTGGTAATAACCAATTTATTAGAAATTTAATTGTCAAACACAACATAGCAACAAATATGGGAAAATCAAAGATGAGATAAAATCATATTGTCTCAAGCAACATACCGAAGAATCGTCATTCTTTTCTCTGCGACTACTTCTATCTGTTGCTCACGAAATACTATTTTCTTGACGTAACTACAATCTTTGTTTGTAGTTACATATATGTACGTTTTAATTCTCTTGTTGGCAACTTTTCCCACGATCTAATTATAATTATTTAACAGTTTTATAATGGTTCAACTCAACAAGAGATCTGCGAAAATAAATTGCATACAAAGCCATTGATTTTGTGATTTCTAATAGTCATAAGAAAATTCTTATAATAACGTCATTCATTCTCTTCACTGCAAAGTATCGGTGTTTTTAAGCATCGACAGTTTTCTAACCTTGAACTCTAGCGTTATGAAATCAGCAAGTCTTTTTCAACTTGGAAGAATAAGTTTTTTTTTTACATTAGTTCCATACAGGAGGCCCTGATGAAAATTATTTCTCTCAGGGCCTATATCATCTTAAGGAATGCTATGTAGAGGGTCTTTTTAGTTAAGTTCTGGGAAGAAAAAAGGTATAAGGGGTAGATAGGAATCTAGGGGTCGGTGAGTCCAGGAGTGACGGACGTATGAATACATCCCTTCCACTGCGGTGCAAGGCGATGGGTCACATTAATCCGGCTACAGAGGAAAGAGGTCTCCCTCAACCAGTCTCACCTGATCCGGCCCGCTACACAGTAGGTGGGTAAACGTATTTGCCACCTAGACCTAGCATACCTCGCCCCATGAACCCTGGTACTTATGCTAAGTCGCAAAACGTAGCGAACCACTTGGGATGACCTATGGCAGAGATGTTGGTTATCCAATAAATGGTACTTATGGGTATATAATGACGGTATTTATGGGTTACATTTTGGATTGAAACCTTAAAAAATCATAATACTCCTTACGGTAGGATCGCTAGTGTGGAGGGACATAAAGCATTGCAACAAAGTGCATCAAAATTGCGCTGCATTTATACGTTGTTATGGCGCTCTGTAATTTTTTTTTTTTTTACGCACTAGACTTTTAGGTCCGGGTTTAGTTTTCCCCATTGGAAAAACTAAACCCTTTCAAACACTTTTCCGTAAAAATGATCATCTAGTAAATCCACGCTATGCAAGTGTATTTTATAAGTATAATTAATACTAAACAATACAAGAACAACATGTTAAATAAATAAATCCTACTGATCCCTCAATATAAATATTTAAAAAATCTTTCGTAATCCTACGTGTATTTAAAATTACTGATTTTTGCATTTTTATATACAAATTCTTTGACAAATCTAATATGCCTAAATTTTTAATAAGAGAGCTAAGTATAATGCCAGTAGCCGAAATAACAGATGGTAATATAGGTCTGAGAATGCCAAATTCTTTTAATTTTATTTCGTAAATCTGTATACTTTTTTTATTTTTTCAGAAACATATTTTTAAATATTACAGGAATTTGGAATTGCTACATCAATGCTATAAGTTATTTTTTTAAATTACAATTATTATGAATGTTTTTAAAAATACTTGCTGAATACAAGTCAACTCTTTTGCAAAAACTGCAACCAAAAAAATAAGAAAATCATTGTATAATTTGTCCGCTCCCATTTTTTGAACCTTACCAAAAAGGCTTTAATGTGTGATAATTATTTTTATATGGAGCATTTGTAAATGTGCACAACATAATATAATAGAATTACTTATTTCTTTTTTGGAAATCAATAGGAATTCATTGACCGAATTCGTGCATCGACCTAATCTCACGTAGAGAGTTTTAAAAATAAAAAGAACGTCAGATGATTTCACTCTAAAAATTTCATTTATTGAAACTAAGTAGCAATGACTGGGTCAAGTGAGTAATACACACACACACACAGGTTCATCTCTAACATTAACAAATAGTAACTTATTCGTAATTTTAATATGCTAAACCACCACATTGATATTTTCCATATTAATGTCAATACCCACGCCTTACAAAAACAACTGTATCCGAAATGTTACTTATGCTATGCAGCAAATCTGTTATTATGAAGCGTCAAACGGTAAGCTCTGGTGTCATGAAACTTGCAACGCCACTACTTTCAACTGCTGTATTTTACATTATTTTTAAAATGCTTCATTTTAACAGTATTTGTAATAAAATAATCATAAAAACTTGGCAAAATCGGATTACCCAGTCAATATTGGTACATTTGTGAAAATGTTTTATTGATATTGTATTCGTAGGAATTTAAACTCAAAAAAAAAATATCTTACAAATTTATATTCCTGTTTTACGAAACTAATTTTACAAATATCTTTTTTCACATTAATCTAAACCTTTTCACAGCCCCAAACAAATAGAATATGTGAATGCCGGTTTTCGTATTAGATATAAATCATTTTTTTTAATCCATAAGTTAATAGTTAAGAATTTAAGCATATACATACAATTTTCTACTGTTTTATGACACAAATTTTTTAATTCGGTAAAGCTTTTTTAAGTTTGTGCTGGTGAATCATAAAAACGGTAACATTGTTTTTTTTTAAGAAAGTAAGTGATAACACCGAAGTCTGCCAACTGCCCAGAGCCAGACACCCAATTTCTCATACCTAATTTGAGGAATGCTTTGAAGCTCAAAGGAAAAGTGAGAATAAAAATAATATTATAGGGGTGAGGTCTGAAAGCATTCGTACGTTCAGATCTGGTCACTTAACATAGATAAATCCATTTCTAGCATGTCTCTTATGATTCGGATACTGAGAGTAGATACCTACATACATTTTAAATTCTCGAATCATGTAAAAACAGGCAATATTGCTAAAGACTCCAATTTTTATGTTATTTTTGGGTTATTATGCCGTGTTGCGCTACCTCTTTTATCCAACGTTTCGGACACCATTACAGTCTCCATCATCAGGGCAGACGAGTTATCGAAGATTGTGTATGCACACACTTCACCACAATCTTCGATTCAACACATCTGCCCTGATAATGGACGCTGTAAAGCTGTTCAAAACGTTGACAAAAGAGAGAGGTAGCGCAACACAACATAAGCTGAAAGTCACCTGCAATAATGTTTATCGCCAACTATTCTGTCTACCGAGATATTGCAGCGCTACGGAAATGTTCCTAGAGGGACGAGTTGACACTTTCAGAGTACTTTTCTACGCCAATCGCAGAACATAATTGTCACGGCCATGACTGCCTGGATGGGGTCCCCCCTGATTGCCCTTGGGAGATGAAAGACGGTCAAATATTCTCAATTATTACAATTTTGGGAGGCGGGTATGGGTACCACCACCCGGGAACTATTTATTGGACAACCAACACTTCTGCCACAGGTCAACCCAAGTGGTTCTCTACGTTTGGTGACTTAGCAGGGGTGCCCGGGTTCATGGGGGTTAGGTTTGTCCGGGACTTTGCGGCGTATGTGTCTGCCCACCAGCTGCGTGGCAGGCCGGATCGGGAGAGACTGGCTGAGTGAGACCTTTTAATCTCTCCAGACGGACCTTCTTGACCATCGCCTTGCGCCGCAGTGGGAGGGATGGCTTCACACGTCCATCACTCCTGGACACATTGATCCCCAGATTCCTACCCACCCCTCAAACCATTTCCCCTCCTGCCTTTCCCTTAAAAGACTCTCCACACAGCATCTTCAAAGATGACATAGGCCTTGAAGGAATTTATTTCTTCAGGACCTCCTGTGTGGAGCTAATGTAAAAAAAATAATAACGGCTGCTTGCATTAATTTTTCTGTTTGTATTTTTTTTCAGTTTCATGCTTTGATTGCATTTGTTATTTTTACGTATGTATTGTTATATACTATTTACTTTTCCTAATTATTTGTCTAATTTATTATATTATTTCTAAATATGGAATGTATTGCATTTCACTACCCCTGCATAAATTCTGGAATAAACTTTATTATTATTTAAATAACCCAAAAATAAATCACGATAATACTATTGGCAGTTAACATATCCAATCACACCCAATTTGCGTTTATTTCTGCGATCCAATAGAAACTTTACACATCACGTATACAAGCATAAAGCCTAACATATATTTTTTAAAACAGTCTTTTCTTAAGTGTTTAAATGACCTAGTGAATAATGTAAATATGGCGAAGAGGTGTAACGGATATGATAAAGAAAGGGACATTATTTATATGCAGAAGAATAGCGTGGTGTAGAACATAAACATACCCACACGTATAATGTTTTTCTATCTTATGAAACATTACAAGCTACGTGCTTATGATTATTTTTACGCATACAAAATTAGATGTATCACTTGTAACGCCAATTAAACAACCCTAAGTAGAACACTCAGCATGTCTTAAATATTTATATTTGTAGAAAGTGTTGCTGTCATAAACCCAAATATCAATTTGAAAGGCTATGCTAAACGGAGGCTTTTAGTCAAACAAAAACCAAAAAATGAAAGTCTCATTTGATGGCACGAATGCCTGATTACAGTTAACACTCTAATTTAAAATAAGCAAACATAAAAAACCTACCTTAAAAGCCGTCCAAAATATGTCACATCCGGTCCAAATGATTGATTCTGAACTTAATAAATTCTGAAATTAAAGTTGTATCAATAACTTTATAACACCACTTTTAATATATGTTTTTTATTATCTTTTCAGTTTAAAATAGAACTCAAAATATCGCGTTCAAATTCAAATATGAAAAAACAAAAACACTCCAAACTGAGCACGCAAACTCGTAGCAAATAGTTTTTTTTTTAATTGTATTCAATATTTTTATCACGCATAGGTCTTAATTTACACGGTAGCTCGGTTTAAAAATCGAGCAGATTTCTTTTGGAATCGTTTAAAACATTAGAACGCGCGTGTGGGTTGGAATTCCCATTAGAGTGTGGAATCCCTCGCACGTGACGAGTTGGAGGCTCTACGGGAAGGCTTCGCGGCTGACGGCGGTTACTCGGGCGAAGGCCACGGCACAAATGAGAACAGTGCGCGGCCACTGTAGTTTTAAACGTGTTAAAGAACGGTTTATCAAAGATGGCCTGATAAATTGGTTAGATTCTTGAGTTACTTGTTTTAAATAAAATTGAATGGATTTTGAAGCCGTTTTCTTGTTAGTGACTCGTTAAATAAAACTTTTAATTTGAATGTCAAACATTTTGAAGTAAAACTTCCTTAGGGACATTATCAATAGTAAGCCAGATCGTTTTTGGACGGAAATACGTTTTAAATCGGAAATGATGTTCGATTTATATTTCATCATATTAACATTGTATGTGTGGTAACCGTGAGTGTGACGCCTAGCAACGAATAACAAAACGTCAAATCAAACTCAAATGTCAGACGTCATCCGTTTATCTTGTCTAAACAGGTTTTTGTTATGTTTTGTTGATTATTATATGATTTAACTAAATATTTTAGATGAACATATTAGTTTGTCTTATTTTTCTCTTCGATTCTTGTGAATTCTAGCTATTGAGGTAAAAAGTGGCAGAAGTAGAAATAGTGTTGTTTATAATTGAAATGGCTGAATCACATGAAAAATTTTACAAATTCATCTATAAATAATTATAAACAACCTAATCATCTTCATCCGCCTAAAAAAATTAAGTTTTTTCATTTAGTTTTTAGTGAAAGAAGTTTTACTTCAACTGCGCGTAAAGGTTAGACGCACTCAATTTTTTAAATTTATTATTTTTAATAGTAGTAGTTCTGGATAACTGTAAACAGAAGACCTCACGTCGGAAAAGGTATGTATCTAATTTCCTCTTATTTAATAATTAAAATTAAAACTTCCTCTGAAATCATAAGTTTTGTAAGTAAGTGAATATGTTCTTATCATCCTGACGAAGAAACCTTTGGTTTTGAAACAGTTGGTTTATATGAGTGATGTACACAAAGTTATTTCTTATCATTTAAGTAAAAAAGACGCCACAAAGTGTTTGCGAAGATTGAAGAAGCTTAAATACCTATTTACTTTTTTTAATTTAATTTAAATTTAATTTAATTCCTATTTACTTAATTATAAATGATATATTTTATGATTTATTTTAAAAAAAAATTTAAGTATTTATTCAAGAAAAAAATAAAATAACATTTTCACTTACTTAACTAGAATTTGAATTAAATTTCATTACATTACAGTTGATTAAATTACATTATATTATTATACAATATTATTCACTTTCACTATATTGTTTGTTTGTGAATATTTACACACACTTTTTTCATTTTTAATATCATCTGGAGGGCAATTATATAAATTGCCCCCCTCATAACTAATGGATTGCTTACCGTATGAATGATGTTTAAATGTAATGGTGTTTAATTATTTTAATATAATTAATTTTTTTTTTTTTTTTTTTAATTTTTTTTATTTACAAAAGAAAATCATAAGTCTTTAATATTACATAATTCTTTGGCTAATTACAATAAAAATAGTTTTTTTAACGAAATCTACCCAATTCAATAAAGAAAAACATTTCTCGTATATATTATATATATTATGTATATATTGTTTCAAGTAAGGTATTATACAATTTCTTCATTATTTCAATGGGAATTCTTTTTAAAACTTTCTTTACGCTGGTAGGAACCATTATATTATTGACAAAATACCAAAAAGAAAGTCTAAAGGTAGATACATACCGGATCGACCTACGTACGCTACACTACGCCTAAGAATATCTGGACGCACCTATACATTTTCATTGAAAATATTATTTTCAGAAATACACTGGCCGCACGTTGCGATGATTGTGGCCAGTGTGATTTTCAAAAAAACCTATTTCAATAGAAAATGTATGGTTGCTAAGTAGTCCAGATATTGTTAGGCATAGCTTAGCGTACGTCGACCCGGTATGTTGATTTCACAATTCAAAAAATAATCTAATTCATGTAAGGTTTGTAACGGAAATAGAACACAAAAAAAAAATTACAGACGATATGCCAAATGGTCGAGTTAGAAACAGGCCGCTCTGTCGAATCGAATGCGTGACGGGTTGGATAGGGGAAAACTACTGTTGACCTCTCCAGATGGTCTATCCCGACACATCGCCTTGTACCGTAGTGGGATAGATTTTTAATTTTTTTTTATAGTGAATACCTCATAAGTGTCCCAACTGCTCCCGTCTGGAGCCAGTGAGACTATGGCATCCCCAATTGGGGTGTGTTATGAGGCTGAAGGAAAGTGGGGAAGGGAAGGAGACGAGGAAGAGGAAGGTGGGGAAGTACCTGGCTATTCAGTAAACACGGCTAAAGCCATTTCAAGCAACGTTTCAATTCGTAATGGTGGTGGTTGGGCATTTACACAGCTACACTTACATACATACATCTATACAAACCTATACACATACATGAACTGCTGTACTTGTAGCTAGTATTGTCACATTTCCTTCCTAACCTTCCTTATAAACCTGTCACTTTTTCCTGTTACCCACATCAGTCCATAATCGACCATCAACCTGTGAACATCAACATTATTTACCCGCATCCGCATTTTTCGCTATTGACCGACGCAAAGTACAAGTCCCGCAGTGAGTAATTCTCTCCTTTTCCTTGTGTGCTTACCTTCTACTTGTGCAGTGGTTCAAACACATAACATACACATTTCAAGGTCCTTCGTTTAAAAAAACTACACAAAACACGCATCAGGTGGCGATACTACACATACACGATACACAAGGGCGATACTAGGAGTATCTTCTACTCTGGTACGTGTCGCAAGTATACTATATATTATTTTAAATAATTAATTGTGAAAGAACACAAATCAATTAAATAAAATTTATTTTTCGCGGCCTTCGGAATGGGAGTACCACCAGATTCCTACACACCCCCATACCTTACTCGTTCTCAAAATTTCACTTCTTCCTTTCCCTCAAAAAGACCAGCATTCCCAAATACGACATAAGTCTGGAAGGGAATTGTGTTCCTCAGTGCCTCCTGTGTGGAGTTAATGTAAAAAAAAAAAAAAACTAGTGTCCTTTAGACCACACGACTGAAGCAAATAATCTTTAGCTCCATCTATTTGTATATATATAGATATTTTAATTATCTACAAATATTTAATTTAAATTTATTATCGTTCGCCTCGCCTGATTACACTTTTCGTAACGCTCTCGTCACTCATTCGCCAGCTTAAAGAAGTTTTACTTCAATAAAATAAAATAAACGCGTGTTGTTAAACGCGGCTCTCGTTGAGTTTTGACCAAGCAACGTCTCGATGTGGGTCATTGCCCCTCTGTACTTCATTCCGCCTCGCCTCATCAACAATACCCTCTATTGGTATAGACTATAAAGTATAGGAGGAGCAGCCTTCTTCCTATTACCGCCATTCAATCGATTTTATCACCTTCACTTCGTTTCATTCAATTCTTACATCTCTTCACTTCACTCCACTGACTTCTTAATTTAACTTACAATATAAAACCTGACTTAAATGTACTCACACAACTTAATTTAAGAGGAATGGTTGTGCGACCATTTTGATACAAAACTTAAATTTGGATTTGAGGTCAAAATACTGAACCATTCTGAGTAGTTTAATTTTTATTAGAACATCTCTCTTTTTATAACTCTAGAAGGTTATTCCTATAATGTAATTGAAGAAGAAGATAACACTAATAATCTAAAACAATATATTATAATGAACAAGATGCAGAAAATAAAAGATAACGGTCGCAACCGGGATAAATGCCACACCAATTAGGCTACTGCCACCTCTCATTTAAACGTCATCTAATAGTTCAAATTTCAGATTTTTTTGGTTGGTTAGTTGTAATTTTTATATATTTAAATTAAGCCATCCCCTACTACGTTAATATAATAGAATTTAAAGTAAAACGTCGTTAAAAATCGTTTTTTAAGGACAAAATATATGATTTATTGATAAATTTTTGTTCCAAAGTAAATTGGTAGTAAGTAATTTAAATTTGGGCAAATAAAAATGTTTTTTAATTAATTAATTTTTTTATTTTATATATTATCATATTTTTATGGTAAATAGAGCAAAATTATTTTATTGAATAAAAACCGTTATTTTACAAATAATTGCCAGAGTTGCCTTCATGAAAATCAAATCATGAAAATTTTGACACTTTATCGGCCTATATTTTATAATTTAAAACCTAAATAAATAAAGTAATAATTATTTACTAGATATTTGCAATACATTATGATTGAAAAAATAATAATTTAGTTTGGTTGGGTATTTTGGCCTCCAATACTATTTAAAAATTTTTAATAAAGAATTAAAGTTAATAAAGAATAATAAAGAGTCTAGAATTAAAAAAAAAAATTTTTTTTACGTATTTACAATGTTAAAAATTATGCTTTTAAAAGGATTTTTCGAATTTCCTATAATAAAACCTTTTTTTAAATATTATATACCTTTTTTATACATAACGCAAATATAATGTATTTTTAACTAGTAACGTAACGTAAGATCACCGTACCCATTATATGAATAAAACTGCCTGAAATTTTACTCAAAACTTTAAACGCGTTTTTCTCGAAAATTCTTTTTTCAAGCTGGCGTACATGATATCTAGAGTTCTACTGAACCGATTTATTTGAAATTTGGTACGAACCTTCTCTACACATCTCTTTATGGCTCCAAGCAGAATCAGAGAAAAAAAATACCTTTTTAAAAAAATTACTGTTAAAAAAAACGTTAAAAACTTTTTTTATTTTGTGGAAAAAAAGTTTTACTCCTCCGAAGTTGCGGCGATAGCGACATTCTTAGGCGCTCCGCTGACGAGGCAACTGAAAACAAACTAAAACCAGCCGGTTTCTATGTCTTGATTGGTCAAAAAGCTTGTTTAACCATAGACGAAGAACAATCAGCTGGCAGCTGGCAACTAGCAATGGCCGGCCAAGACAATCAGCAGTGCAAGTCGCGAGTCACTGCTTACGTTACCATTGACAACGGGTTTTTGAGTGATTGTGTAGTGTGCGGGCCATCACATTGTCATACAAAGACAGTTGGCAGTTGAGAGTTTTCAGTTGCCTCAGTGGGCGGAGGCGCTTACTGATTATGAATCCGTTCGATTTTTGTTTTTTAGATGACCAGACGGGTTGCAATCATGTACGCCAGGGCATCCCGTTTTTTGGATCCCCCACTTTACCAGCCTATTACTTTTTTTTCGAGTTTTAAATATTGTTTTTTGTTAAATTTTTCATTTGTTCTTAAAATATAAATAAACAAATCATAAAAAGAAAGATACCAAAAATATTCTTCGTTTATTTTTTACAGAGCTCGAAAAAACGCTTGAATTTTGTGCCTCTAGACTAGAATATGCCCTTAATAATAATAATAATAACCAAATTCATTTTTATAAAATAATTTCTTTAAAATTTACTATGATAAAACTATACTAACAGACAGACCAATTGGTCATAATAGACCTGATATAGTTTTACATGACAAAATTAAAAAAATAACTTATATTATTGATGTGGCTATTCCAAATTCCTGTAATATTCAAAAATCTGTTTCTGAAAAAATAAGAAAGTATACAGATTTAGGAAATGAAATTAAAAGAATTTGGCATTCTCAGACTATAAAAATATTACCTTTTGTTATTTCGGCTACTGGCATTATACCTAGCTCTCTTATTAAAAATTTAGGCATATTAGATTTGTCAAAGAATTTGTATATAAAAATGCAAAAATCAGTCATTTTAAATACATGTAGAATTACGAAAGATTTTTTAAATATTTATATTGAGGGATCAGTAGGATTTATCGGTCAAATTAGGAATTCCACAGAGCCGAACCCTCTGATATGAAAATATCTGGAGACGGTGAATTATATTCCCATTTAATAGTTTGGTAGATTAACGTGTTGTTCTTGTATTGTTTTGTATTAATTATACTTATATAATACACTTGCATAACGTGGATTTACTAGATGATCATTTATATGGAAAAGTGTATGAAAGGGCTTAGTTTTTCCTATGGGAAAAACTAAACCCGTTCCTGTAAATCTGATGAAAAAAAAAATAATTGGATAATTTGTATAGCGCCGTTTTTGTGAGAAATCACCTCAAGGGCGCTGTAAATGCTTAACACGATAAACATAACTAAGCTTAACATGTCTTGATATGTTATCACTTAGATAGGCTTTGATTAACTTAAATTTCCTAACGCAATTTATTTTACATCACTTAACTCAAGTCCAATGAATTCAATTGATCCATGTTAGTGCCCAGATCGGAATGGCCAGTTACTTATATCTTTCACCTCCCTAAACTATGTCATTTCGCCCACATTTCCTTCAGCCTCACAACTTCCCCACCTTACCTTCAACTCTCAAAGAAATAGATTTATCTTTATAAATATACAATTAGGTTACTTACCTCTGTAATAAAATATATTAAGGCGATGCACCATGTCATCTTACATTTGGAATAGGGCGTCTAACAATAACACTCCTTGTGTAGAAGGCGATAAGTTAAAAATTCCCGCTTAACACCAGCCGCCTGTTTTGACTCACGCAAGAAAATACATCGCCAAAAAGTGTGTATTTTGATTATATTTTGCGAAGTCCAGGCATAAATATTTAAATGTTGCACGATCATTTAAAAAATACTTGATTTGTCACATAATGCAATCAAACGATAACTGAAAAGGACTTCGTAAATAGGAGATTATGAACTAAGTATAAAGCCGTTTTTATAGGCCTGATATTTTTTTTCTAGGAATATAAAAGACTCGTAATAAGATACTGCAAAAGCCAATATGTGTTTTATTCGTAGTATGTAATTAAGGCGTATGTATGGGCGCAACAAATATAAGATAAAGCTATACGCCAAATATCTGTTTAGATTTATCTTTACTACGAATCGGTTTACATTGTGAATAAAAAAAATATGCTCTGGATACATCAAAGCTTTTCCTACCTTTTCTATTTATTGGAATTAAAATAAAATTAATAATTACATTACAAAAAATATAAGCGTAAAGTAATAAATAATTTGTTTTTTTCATTACATACGAAGTTATATAAGAAACACCTTTTAAAAAATACCCATTTATGGTTAAGATTATTTTTAACTATCCCATTGACAAAATTTTTTTCAGTCTTGTAAAATTTTACATTAAAAAAAATAAAAACAACTTTGGCGCTATATACCTCGTTCAATATGTACCAAAATCAGGCGGAGCGCTAAAGGGGTAATAAGTCAAATATTTCTGGCGTTTATATTCCTCTTAATATTTTAAGGCATCTTAATATTTTTCAAAAATTATATTTTCCTCAAAAAATTATACTTGCGACATCTATGAAATAGCAGATTATGAATTATACAGACCACCGTACATGTGGTCAACGAATGCCCGCTCCATTCATTCCCCGGCGGGATTTATGAGGTCTACAGGGCGACGCCTGGGGTCCTGGACTGGCTCGCAAACCTAGATGTCACCCTCTGACCCCCCCACCATACGAAAGGAGAATGAATTCTTTTAATAACTCAGGTACGGGCCATACGTCATTCCTATGTCTACCTACGTTAAATTATCGTGAAAACAAGCTTATGTGTCCAAGCGGTTAAGCATCACCTTAATCTCTTCAGTGAAATGAATCTCCTAAGCAGTATTTAAAATCATTATAATTTTCAATTCTTCTTGCTTATCCAAAATATGTGAGAAAATTTGCAAACAGTGTGTCAATTTGACAAAAACACAACACAACACTTTTTAAGCATTGGGTTATAAGCGACCACGACTACATTAAATTTTTTTGATTTGCAATTGCAAAGTGAATCACGAATTTATTGTTATTTTCTTGTTTTATATTGCATTGTCATCAGAATAGAATATAACCTAATATAACTAAAAAAATCTCTGCATACTAAATGCAGAATTTGTTGTATAGAAATATATAAAGAAAGGCAAATAAAATCATTTGAAAATTCACGTGAAAGGCTGTCTTTTGAGGTTAGCCTTAATTAATAATAATTGTAACGTACAAATTCGCAATGAAAAATCGTGGTTTTCACATTAAAATCCAAATGTGAAAATGACAGAATTAAATTAAATTTTGATTAGATGGCTGATAATAGCATTTAATGACGTTTCTGACGCGTTTCCCATAACATATTTCTTGAATCTGAACTTTGCTTCAAGAAAGTTAAGGCATTTGACCTAAAAATGAGTGTGTCATTTTGAAAATTAAATGAACCTTAGAGTCGGATTTCTTGAATTGAATTATGAAGATTATCTTCAATGTTATCGTAGTTAAAGTACCTAATGGAACTTGGTGTTAATAACGGTATTAAGACAGATAAAATTATGTTCATAATAAAAGCGTCAATGAGATTTAAAATAATGTCTTTAAAATAAATAATATTTGCCTAATTAAATTAATACGGAGAATAAAATATTTTACGCTTCACAAATCTTTGTCCAGCTGTAAATAAAGTCGATGGATTTTACAATACAAGGATTGCTTGGATAAGACAAACTAACTATCCATCACGCTATTTCCTCGCAGGATTAGGCAGAGAGGACAACTCAGTCTTAGCACACACTCTTTGCCTTATTCATATTCATACATCGTCTCGTATATACTCCTCTATTATTCTGACTCTTGACATGAGCCGACTCAAGTATCTGATTCACTTGATCGTGCAATGTCTTCAGACCTTTTCTACCATTCACATTTGGGTCATATATTCTCCTTATACTTTCGTCTGGAGCCCGTGAGACTATAGCATCCCCAAGTGGGGTGTGTTGTGAGGCTGAAGGTAGTAGGAGGGGAAGGCGATGGAGAAGTAGAAGGTGGGGAATTACCTGGCTATTCGGATCTGGTTATCAAACACGGCTAAAGCCATTTCAAGCAACGTTTCAACTCTAAATGGTGGTCTTACACCAGGGCGACACTGAGAGTATCTTCCTCTCTGATATATTTATCTTATACTCCTTTCTTCGTTCATTTGCTTTACATGACTTAATTATCTGAGGGTCCCTTTCCTTATCTTACGCAGTACACTTACTTCAGCCTTGTATTTTTTTGGGGATCTCCACATTTATCACACGATCGTACATGGTTTGACCACATACGCCTCAGGAATCTCTTTTCTACATCATCTTTCTGTAGACTAATTTCTTAATTACCAACTAATCGAGCAGCGAAATCGTAAAATACCAAATTCCGAATTCATCAAATTAAAATTTTTTAAATTATTATTATTTTGTTTTTTTTACTACCCTAAAAATAGTTCCTCTTCATGTATTATTTTTGTTTTTTTGTGAATGCCTCACAAAAGTCACATTGCTCTCGTCTGGAGCCAGTGAGAATATGGCATCCCCACTTGAGGCTGTAGTGCTGAAGGTAGTGGGGAGGGGAAGGAGATGATGAAGAGAAAGGTGCGGGTGTACCATTGAAATCTGATCACTAAACACGGCTAAGCTAACTGTTAATCTTTGAATGATTATAGATTATTTATAATAATGGTACACGGTGATTTATAATGTTGGTTTATTGTAACTACGAGTATATACAGCATTATTGAGTCTAAACTGCTAGCTGGGAACAGAGGGCGCTAATGATCAGTTACAAGGCTTATATAGACACTCTGTCTCTCTTCATCTTCCGTCTCTGTTAACTACTACGGAAGTCAAGGTGAATCCTATCTCACACTAACCATGATAGTAAGGGAAAGAACGATTTCTATGAGACCTGTACTGTATGAATTGTTGCCAAAAACCCAACCAATTAACCTGAGGGATTAAAAAACATAAGTGGTGTTTACTAAGTTATCGTTTTATTTAAAATTTTACCATCCCATCAGATACCGGGCAAAATTTGTGTTATTTCACAATTAATTTATTAAAAATCTTATATACTATATTTGCGTCACGTTTCAGAGTGGAATATATTCTCAGTATCGCCCTGGTGTAAGACTAACATTCAGAATTAAAACGTTGCTTGAAATGGCTTTAGCCGTGTTTAGTGACTAGACATGAATAGCCAGGTTCATCCCCACCTTCCTCTTCCCCATCTCCTTCCCTTCCCCATTTACCTTCACCCTCGCAACATACCCCAATTAAGGATGCCATAGTCTCATAGCTCCAGACGGGAGCAGTTGGGACACTTGTGAAGTATTCACTATAAAAAAAAGTATTCACTTCATTAAACAAAAATAGGAAATAATATTCATTATTTCAGGCAAGTTTTAGGTAGAAACTGATAATATTTTATTTAAACATAATGTTCATAAATTATTTATATATATACAGGCAGTCATCATCATAAACAATCCTATTAGAATTTAGAAATTGAAGAAATTGGAAAAGGACATTTATTTCAATGTTGTGCGAAGTGTTTTAATTTAATAAACGCCACAATTTTCATGTCTCATTCCGAGAAAGAATTAGCACCTGCTTTAACCAAGATACTGGTACAAAGTCATCAAATTAACCCAAATAACGGAGGCCTCTCATAAATTTGCCTCTAGAAGCGGGGCGTACTGTACAGGGCCTGCAGATACTTTAATGGTACACAACAAACTGGTGACCCTGTACAAAACTCAAGCGCCCCCCCCCCCTGTTGAATTTGGCAGTCACCTCTGAACTGGATACCCAAAATACCTGAAAAATCCTTGATTCTATGCAGAAATAGGAGGTCCGTTTAATAAATTACCCTATCGTAAAACGGTATTACCAGAGAATACCGGAAATTAGTCCTTTTTAAACCTAATTCTAGACGTATTGACTTTTTTTTACAAGAAAACATAAATTGACTTTGAAAGATTGTTATTTTATCTGGTAAACGCATTTTTAAAATTTTGGAAAAATCAATAAAACTCATACCAAAAAATAAATCAATGTATAAACTAGTAAACACATTTCTCAGAATTTTATTTTAGTTAAATTATTAAAATCATTAAAAAATAAATCCGAGATCGTGTTTTCTGACGAAACTATACCTCAGTTTTTCTATGTATTTAAGGTTTTACAAACTAAGATATTTCAGATTTTTTTTACACATTTATTTTGTTAAGAGATTATTGAAAAATCATTAATGACCACCACAACACGGACATGTGCCTAGTGTGGTGGTCGTAAAATTATTAAAACATGTAACTAGCAGTTTAATAAATAAAGAAAAAAAACTTATGATCAAAAAGTACTACAAAAAGTACACGATATTTAAAAATTTATCATCGTGCGTTTTGAGCATTTTTATTGCTTACTTGAATGTAGGTATATATTACGCAAGTTTTGAATAAAATAAATCGATATTAAATTTTAAATATAAAAAAATTGATACGTGGAATAATCGATCTTTCTCATAGGAACCTTTCTGTAGAGTTGCAAGCATTTTTAAACTTTTATTCTCATCCGCTGGTCAATGGTTCTTAGCAAGCGGATTGCAATCTGCTGTTCTTTTTCTGCCGGTATTGAAATGGAAGATGCTCCGAGGAAATAACATAATAAATCTATTCGGTAACGGTGCAACGTTTCGGAAACACGAAAAACGCGCGCCTAACATAGGTATAAGATTGACATTTGTCACATTTGACAATTTGATTTTAACAGCTCGGCTTAGGAACAATTTATCGGTCTGTATGCTTCCTCCCTCCTACACATGGGTGTCTTCAAGACCAATGGTTCCGAGGACGGCGGTACCGACACCCACCTCCCATATTGAAATTAGTTTTATATTTCCGATATTTAATTGTACCTCTAACCAACATAGACTGAATCCGGCAGCTTGGCATTCTTGCGAAAACTTGCCACTTATGTAGTAAGATGAAATATGAAATTAATCAAACAATTGGATATTTTTTCAACCGCCTAACCTACCTCGGTTAAAAACGCGCTGGAAGTATGAAAGGAGCCATCAATAACCAAAGCTAGTTGACACAATTTTCAAAGTAAAATATTTTTTTAATTAAAAGTATTCGCAGTTCTAAAATGTAATATCGTTGTAAAAGGTTCTAAACAACATTTTTTTTTTCAAAAACGGTACGGGAATATAAAACCACTTATTTTTAACTATTCTATTAACAAACTAACTATCAGCATTGGATTTACGTAGATGACGATTTCATAAGACGACATTCTCACTTTATATTTTTAAAGCTTTCATTTGTTTTATTTATAGAATACATGATAATACATTAGGACATTTTAATGCATATGATACAATAAATCACCACACTAGGCAACGGACTGTTTCATGGTGACCAATAAAAATTTAGTTAATATGTGAGGTCTACTGTTAACATATGAATTAAGTATTTATACGTGTTAAAAGTATCAAAGATTATAGAAAATTTATAATGGAAATTGGAAATATAAAAATATAAAAATAGAAAACAGTAAAACTGAAGAAAATAAAATAAAAACGAATAAAGAAGAATAAAAAAGAATAAAGAAGAATAAGACAGGATATTATGCACTAAAAGATTTTATAATTTTACAAGGTTCTA
Source organism: Limnephilus auricula (assembly GCA_951813805.1). Taxonomy (NCBI): domain Eukaryota; kingdom Metazoa; phylum Arthropoda; class Insecta; order Trichoptera; family Limnephilidae; genus Limnephilus; species Limnephilus auricula. Next base: position 8,905,482 of record OX638409.1, on the reverse strand, counting down.
ACATTACTATTAACCTTTTGCATTTGCCTTTTTGTTTGTATCTTTTTAGTTGATAGTTTTTACAAGGTGCGGTGTACAAGTAATTCATAATTTTAGTTAAATTGGGTTCTTACTTTGCCTTACCATGTTCTGAGTGTCAAAGTATATAATAAATTCAGATATCAGGGTTCAATTTTGTGTCAAATATTCTAGTTTAACATATTTTAAAGGAAAAAAATATAACGTGGCCAAATCTTTAAATAGCATTAGTAAAATGGAGTTAGAACCTTATGAAGTGAATTATGATGCTATTTGTGGTTGAATTTAGTTCTATCTGCACGTTAAAGTATGATCTAAGGTGGTGAGTATACATAATTTTTAAATATTTTCCATAATAAACTTTACACAAGATTCAACCTCAAAATCAGAAATCGGTAAATAGATAATGAAAAATGGTTTTTTTAAACTTTGACTCCTTATATCTCAGAAAAAAGTGAAGTTCTAAGAAGTTAGAACCTTGTCAAACCAAAGTGATGATATGGTAACGAAGTCCATTTAACCGTAAAATTTTGATTTTCTTAAATTATTCAGCAAAAAACGTCAAAACCACTTTTTTATTATTATCTATTATTGTAGCCCAGGGGCAAAGTGATGTGTTCCCGATCAATAGGTCGTGGGTTCTATACCTATTACATGACTATCATTATCATAATATCACCAATGATGGGACCTACATATTATACGGGGTTTCCGGGGGTAAAGTGCACCTAACTTGATGCTAGAACAAAAAAATAAATAACTTTTTACAATTTCCGCTGTTTGTTCCCATAAACATTTTTGCATAGTAGAATTTTTACCATGCAAACAATTCTACCTTTTTTACCTGAAAACTACCTTAAAACTTTGGAATTTCGTAAAAAAAATGTCCACTGTCCCTCCGGACAACTTGTATGTATCAATGGTCTTGAAAAATAATATATATATTACCACCTATTTTATGGTGACAATGGTTGAATTGGTTAAAGCGCCGTCCCGGTGAGACGAGAGGTTCTGGGTTAGAGTCTATTAATTTTCTGTGTCTTGTTCGTTTTCGTATTTTAATTTTGATTGTTGGTATCATCTTCTTCTTCAATGATATCATTATAAGTATTTCAACGCACGAGCAAGACGAAAACCTGTTCGTGTGTGTCATATGTGATATTATTAATACACTAGTCACTAATGTTATATGTATGTCACATCACTAACATGTCTAATGTCAAAGTCTGAAAAAATAAAGTCATATTAAAAAATAAATATCAGTGTTTCCTACAAAACACCCACAAAATTAATACACGAAACAATGTTAAAAAAAATTATTTTATTCTGACGATGAAGGAGATATTTCTAAACCGTTCTTCAATTGAAATAAATAATTGATCTCTATTTCGAATGTCAAAGTCTGAAATAATAAAGTCACATTATAAAACAGTTATCAGTGTTTCCTATAAGACACCCACAATAATTAATAAACGAAACAATGTTAAAAAATATATTATTCTGACGAAGGAAGAGTTATTATTAAACCGTTCATCAGTTGAAATAAATCATTCATATTTATTTTGTTTTTAAAGAAGTTTTCTAATATAAAAATTAAGATTGCAAGTGAATGATTCTGAAGTGTTGAAACCGGTAGCAGACATGTGAAATAGAACTCTTCAAAAACAAAATATCTAGAAATTGTTACATTATTAATAAGTAATTGTTTCAACTCATAGTATCGAAGAAATAATAAAAACTCAAGTTTGTAATATTTTCAGGTACTTGTACTTATGAGAAAGTTCTGAAATAAAGTCGTGTTTTTAATACAAAACCCCCAGTTATCATTAAAAGTGGAGCAAATAACAACGTCTTCTTAAGAGGATCGGCTGCGCGGCATTTTTTTCATGCAAATCTAAAATTTGGATTTAAGGCCAAAATTCCTAGGCAAACTGAATATATAGTTTTTTAATAAAACGGGATGGCAAATATCTAGTACGGAAATGTGCTGTTTTATTTATTTTTTAATTAAAATATGACATATTGGTATTAAATATTTCAATTTTGCAAGATTTTAGAAGGAATTTTGGCATTTTTTTGTGAGATATTTTTAATGTTTTAAATATTATATCCCTACCTAAAGAGTTCCCAACCAAAAAAAAAATTATAGAAAAGGTATTTTTTTGGATAGAAATTTTAATTTGTATACGACAAATTTCAAAAAACCTTTTATGAATAATTAAATTTGTATGGTAAATAAAGCAAAATAGTTAACGAATTTGCTCCTGAAATCATGAAAAATTTAATTATATATTTTTGTATATGGCATATATTTTATAATTTTAAACTAAAGTTAATAAAGCAGCACAAGTCCATATAAGATATGTGCTAAGCATTTTGACTAAGAAATAACTTTGGTCAACCACCCTGCATAGGCCACCCTAAGTGGTTCGCTATGTTTGGTGATTTAGCAGGAATGCCTGGATCATGGGATGAGGTTTATCTAGAGATCCACCTTCTGCGTGGCGGACCGGATTGGGTGAGAAATATTTTTTAACCTTAGGGACTTCTATGTGGATATAATGATAAAAAATTCTCAAAAACATAAAAAGTTTTGTATGAAAAGGGCTGTGCGGCCATTCCCCTTAAAAGATGGAACATGTTTTACCTTATAGCTTATTCGACCTGGTTACATATCGGGTACTGGTAGTTTATTTTCGATGAATCCAAAGAAATCTTGTCCTCTTTTACTCGATTTAAAAAACCTGAATCAATTTGCAATGGCCCACTTTACAAAAGGAATCTTATTACTCCGCACAATCTTCGTTATCTAGAATTTACCAATAATATTCCATCGATTATACCTAACAACCGCCACAACTCGGGCAAGTATCTAGTCTAGTGACTGATAATTACCTAATAAATCTGTAAAATAACTTTATAATATACATGTCTATCATCCAGGTGATTAGACGGACATCTCCAAATACTAAGTTTTGAGAAATAAAATACTTGAATGTTCGTCAAAAATCCAATAGCTTTTACACCTGTCTGTATTTTACATATTAAATATGATATAAAACAATACTGGGAGGCATATCGGTCCAGTACATAAGTATGCCTTTTTTAAATTTCTTACTAGTAACTCGGAAACATTTTTTGTTTAATTAAAGTTTTAATAAATTTATTACAAGTTTTTCTGCATTATAATCGATTTGGTGGTGTTTATGATTTCTAAGTTTTGTACCAGATACACTCTTACATATACTTGCATACCTAAGTTTCAATTTTTCAGAGATATCTGACTAATCAACTTTACGATCTCTGTACATATCTTTTTACATTATATTCGCACAGGAGGCCTTGATGAAAAAAAAATCCTCGGGGCCTATGCCATCTTTGGGGTTGCTGTGTGGAGAGTCGTTTAAGGGAAAGGAAGGAAAGGAAGTTCTGGGAAGGATAAAAGTAGGAGAGGTGGGTAGGAATCTAGGGTTCAATGTGTTCAGGAGTGAAGAAACCTATGATTAAATCACTCCCACTGCGGTGTAAGGCGAGGGGTTCAGAGAGTCCGACTGGAGAGGTCAAAAGTTCTCTTCCGCCACTCAGTAGGTTGGCAAACGCATCAGGCAAACAAACCAAGACCTAGACAAGAACCCGGGCTATCCTGCTAAGTCTCAATACCAGTTAAAAAAATGAAAATAAAATAAAAAAATCTAATGAATTGTAAAGACGATTATATGTATTACGTATAAATTCAAAAAAAAAATTTTTTACGGCCTCCATGGTCAAGGTTTACAATCCTTGACTACAAATCTCTTTAATCAATGTGATATAAATAATAAGTTATTGTTATTGAAGAAGAAGTAACAATAATAATCTATTTTTTTAAATAGGAAAATGAGCAAGACACAAAAAATAATAAAAGATAATGGTAGCAACTGGGACTCGAACCCAGAACCTCGCGTCTAACCGGGACATAGGCATTAACCAATTTTTGCCATTGCACCCTATTATGAGGCTTTCGTTTTTGACAAATACATATTTCAAATTTCAGAATTAACAATATTATCTTGGACTAATGTTTTTTTTTCCAAATTATTGGCAGTAACCTTTTTCAGTGGAAACAAGTATTCAAAGAATGTATTCGTTACCTAGATAGTGTATTGGATAAATATATCCGATTTATTTTATGGAACACCTATTGACTTTTTAATAAATGAATATTCATTATTTTACAAGAAAAACTGTCGTATTTGTCAAATACATATTACAAATTTCTGAATTAATAATATTGTTGATAATATTAATAATTTGAAATATGTATTTGACAAATACGACAGTCTCACAATAGGGTGCAGTGGCAAAAATTGGTTAATGCGTTTGTCCCGGTTAGACGTGAGGTTCTGGGTTCGAGTCCCAGATGCAACCATCATCTTTTATTATTTTTCTGTGTCTTGTTCATTTTCATATTTAAAAACATACATACCCTGTAAAGATATTACTTGGTCGTTAAAGAATATATTTAAAAAACTGCTGCTCCAAACGGATCCCGTCTGGAGCCAGTGAGATTATGGCATCTCTAATTGGGGTATGTTGTGAGGCTGAAGTTTGTGCGGAAGGGAAGAAGATGGGGAAGAGGAAAGTGGGGGAGTTCCTGGCTATTCAGATCTGATCACCAAACACGGGTAAAGCCATTTTAAGCAACAATTCAATTCCAAATGGTGGTCTTACACCAGGGCGATACTGAGTAACTGAGACTATCTTTCACTCTGGAACGTGTATATGTATACGTATTTAAATTAATTAATTATTAATTAAAAACACAAATTCATCAAAAAATTATCATTTGCGCACGCCGGTTTCAGACCCTTGTCCTTCGGATTGGGAGTCAAGAGCCTTTCCCTCGACTACGTCAGCCATATGATAATATTATTTCTCACCGTTTCATTTCTCGATTTAGGGTAGCAATATATAAGTGGTGATATTACCCGATGAAGGGCGGTTGCACTAATTTGATATAAATGTTTATGATAATGCGCAAAGGCCGATGCGCAGAAGTGCACGTAGTGGTCTCACTAACCCACTTCTGCTTCTCTCCAGCGAGGCTATGGCCTGCGCACTGTAACACTACGCAGATGCAGCAATTTTTTTTCTAGGAAAGGATCCAATAAGGACTCGATACTGGTAATGTAAACCTTCCTAAATCATCCTAATCAATATAACTGTATTCTGTATCTGTGTTGAGAGAAGTAGGGTAACCGTACGCCATGTATATGTGTGTGTACTCTCTGTAAAATACTCTCAGTATCGCCTTGATGAATTCACAATTGAAATGTTTCTTGAAATGGCTTTAGCCGTGTTTGTTGACCAAACCTGAATATCCAGGTACTCCCCATCCCCCATCTTACTCTTCCCTTCCTCCTTTCCCCCCTCACTACCTTCAGTTTCACAACGTACTTTAATTTAGGATGCCATAGTCGCACTGGAACAAGGCGATTCATGAATTTTATGGAAATTAATTAAGAAGAATTTATTTATCTGAAGATAATAAAAATAAGTGTCTATTATGACTACGGATTTTAAAATAAAATCTTTATTTTAAAAATAAAACCATTTTTTTAAAGTTAATGCTAACAAACATTATTTTTTGCACTAATCTAATTTTTTTTGCACTTTTCATTACGGAAATTACTTCTACAAAAATATGTTGTTTTTATTGTAAACTTTAAAAATTTGGGAAAAAATTTAACTAACTAACCATAAAGCCGTTTTCCGCAGGGATAGGCAGATAGTCTTGGCATATTTATATCTACATTTTCTCATACATACTCTTCTATTTTCCTGACTATTGACATGGCCCGATTGAAGTATCTGATTCACTTGATTTTGCCATATCTTTCTCGGGCACCCTCGACTTCTACCATTCACATTTGCGTCATATATTTTCTTTACACTCCTTTCTTCATTCATTCGCTCTACATGTCCAAACCATCTCAGCATCCCTTTCTTAATCTTACTTATTACACTCACCTTGCACTCACTCGCCTTACATTCTTTTCGGATGGAGATAAAAAAAATAATTAACGTATTTTAGAATATTAATACCGTAAGAAAAATATCACTCTAACGTTGTAAAATTAATGTAGTAATAAAAAATGTATTCCTAATTATTACTATAATTTGTACATTTGACGTAGGACCCCAGGCTATTAATGAAGTTGCCCGGATGGTCAAAAAGCCACTGATGTTTCAAGTAGAGCAGCGGTTGTCAACCTTTTTGAGCCTGCGTACCCCATGACTCCTCCTACATATTTGTTGTACCCCCTACCCTCTATCTATCTTGTGTACACGTGTAATATAATTTGTTTTTTAATACTCTCATGATTACATGAATTTAACAATCAAATCACACAATTAAGGACCAGTTGTTTCGGAAAATTTCACGTTTGAATTTCCCTCAAATCGACATTCACCGAAAAATTGGGTTGTTTCAACCTCCGTCAGAAGAAATTTCATCGAAAATTCCATAGGACCAGTTGTTTCGGAATTCCCTTCAAATTTGAATTTCCTTAAAATTTGAATTTCCTTCAAATCGTCATTCACCGAAAAATTGGGTTGTTTCAACTTCCGTCAGCAGTAAATAGCAACAAATAACGTTCGATAAATTTGAAAATTTTATTCAAGTGTTCCCCGCCGAATCACAATTTTGACGTCTGCGCATGCGCCTCCCATTATCTCGCTAACCGTCCGGACTCGGCTGATCACATTCACATCACATTTCTATAGTATTTTCACTGCTGACGGAAGTTGAAACAACCCAATTTTTCGGTGAATGACGATTTGAAGGAAATTCAAATTTTAAGGAAATTCAAATTTGAAGGGAATTCCGAAACAACTGGTCCTATGGAATTTTCGATGAAATTTCTTCTGACGGAGGTTTGAAACAACCCAATTTTTCGGTGAATGTCGATTTGAGGGAAATTCAAACGTGAAATTTTCCGAAACAACTGGTCCTAAGTGTAAAATTGCTTTGGGCATTTTTGAAAGTGATTTTAGTAGAATTTAATAGAAAACAAATTTTGTTCCACGTCTTTTAATTTTGACGAAAAAATTCATGTTCTCTATACACAACTCCAAACTCACAAATTAAATTGAGAGAATGAGTTTTTTAACGTAACAAAAGAACGAAAAAAGATTCTCATATATCAGTAGTTAAAATAAAAGCCTGATTTCCTGTTACACCCTTTATAATCATACAATTTTATCATACAGTCAACGTGACCCTTGGGCTTGCTTTTCAGAGCAAATTTTTACAAAGTTTGGTTCAATTTCACAGAGGTAGAGCCTCAAATCTGGTATGCAGGCGATTGCGATATTTATTTTTAATAAACGCATAAGAATAAAATGCCTTTTCACAAAAATACGTGCATGTGAACGGTATTAATATTTTTAGAGCGTAAGTCGAAGAAATTTGAAAAAGTTGAGCTGAGTTTTAAAACCTACATTCGTGTCACGATATTGCATACCCCAAATGTTTACTTCGCGTATACCTCAAGGGGTACGCGTACCACAGGTTGAAAACCGAAAACCACTGATGTAGAGCATTATTCGTGTTTTCTCGAAAAAACATACAAAAATACACAAAGCAGGTTCTATTGTATTATTTCTTTATGTGAACATAATAGAAGATGGTGTAATCGTGATATGAGTATTAATTATGAATATTCATACCTAAATCTATATTGTAATGCCGTAAAAGCTTTTAAGCATTTTTATTTTATTTTAAAAGGGGTCAGTGCTGATAATTATCAATTTGCAGGTTTATTAACTCAATACATTTCCTAATATCAATATCAGACTACCATTGCCCTCTGTGGAATAAAATGTATGATATTCTGGTTCGGCACTTAGCTAAAAACCCTCTACTTTCATTTTTGTGAACTGATCATCATAATACGGTCAAACAGATTTCTTACCTAGGATGTCATTTGTTTTCATTAGTGTCAGTTTTTACCATCTTTATTAATAAAATCAAATTTTTAAATTCGGTCTTATTTTCCTATCAGTCAGCGACCTAAGCAGTATCACAGAGAGGCAGAAGACCGAGCCGTGTAGATTATTTTCAATGTAGCTTTCAAAAAGTGCAAAGTTATGTTAAACAGTACTTGTAGAATAAATGTATGTATTTATTTATTTATTACACGCCCTAATGGGCTTTTACAATTAAAACAATAAAGAAAACACAATGAAAATAATAAAATGTCACAACAATAATAAAATGTAACAACAACAGACACATTTTTGGTAAAAAAAATGATAACAAGCAGTGGCGGATTATCCCTAAGGCAAACTAGGCACGTGCCTATAGGCGCGAGGTTACCAAGGGGCGCCTCTGGGATTATTAAACGAACAAAAATAATATTAAATTAATTGTAAAAGTATGTAAGCATCTACTTACACAATATAAAAGATTATTTTATTCTATAGAGATGTAGAGCTTCCGCAGCGTGTTCCGCCTTCTTGATTATTCTTACTATTTTTATAATAGAAGAATAATCAGGAATGGTTGTGCGTTTGTCGCGTCGATTATTTTGCACGCGTTTCTAAATTGTATGGTAAAGCTATGTTTTCCTAACCTAGACAGGTTTATTGCGCAGCAGGAACCGAATTCGCTTTATTACGTGGCCGTCGGCAGGAACGTGAAATATATTACGCGGCGTGAAAGTGTTTTCCTAGCGTATTCAGTCGGCATTACCGGCAGCGCGTCAGTTTCACAGAATGGAGATTATCTGAAGGAAGGGGAAGGCTTTTCGCACATTTTTTTTCCTTATTTTTTCCCAATTTTCTACTTTTAAAACATACAGTTAAATAATAAGAGTAAAGGGAACCCACTAAGGCGCAGCCTGTGCATGGGTAATATAAGAATACTTATACATTTTATTTGTGTACCTAAAAATAACAGTGAGCATCTAAAGAAAAGTAGTAAGTTTATAATTAAAATTAGTCTAAAAGATTGTACAGAAAGTGAATACTTAGAAAAAAAGTTTAAAAAAAAAAAATTATAAGATAATAAATACATAGAAAAAGAAAACAAAATAAAATAATAATAATAATACAGAAACAAAAATGAAAACGAGAAAAATGTAAAAATGAAAATTAAATAATTCTCCTCTAATCTCATATAAAAAATATATAATTTTGAAGGGGAATAAATCAAACTTCCACGGCCTCCACCGAGAAGTTACGAAAACAATTTTTGACGTCATCAAGCTCGCATAGCGCCCTCTATTAAATAAATTTTATCATAAAATCGAAGCCTCTTTTATCCTTTCCTTTTTGTTGTGGTTTAAATAAAAACTTTTCTTTTTAAGTCAACAGCTTCCCGATAGATGGCGGTAGTAGTCCATACTTCCCAATAAAAAAATGGAATTATTTTTTTCGAAATGTCACATTATATAAGAAAGCAATTAAGATTTGACCTTACAGAGTTTAAAACTCCCATTAAAAACACGCTCTTATTGCGAACACTGTGTCTGTAAATTAAAATCCTGTGGCACGACTTTATTTTAACATTAATTACATAAATTAGCAACAAGTTAGAAATGAATGATAAAAAGTTTAAAAAAACTAATAAACGTAGGTTTAATTTTTTTATACGCCTATTATTTAAATCTATTCATCTTTTCTTTATTTATTTTTTGTTTTTAATTATTTATTATATAAATACCTTTTTTTGTAATACCACCTCTCTAGGCTGAGCCTAATCTGAGGTGACAGGAATTTGAACTAATTTTGATATTTTAGACTTAGAAGATAAAACAAAATAAATTTTGAATATAATATTAAATTCATCTAATATAATAACTTAAATCGTTTCAGTTCGAGAAAGGAAAGGGCGAAGTTTGTCATAATGGTGAAAGCGTTTGCACACCTACAGCGTGGCGGGCAGGATCAAGGGAGACTGGTTAAGAAAGAACTAACATAGACCTCTCCAGACGGATGCTTCCTTGAGAACTTCCTCTCCTTCCTTTCCCTAAAAAGAGTCTCTACACAGCATCCCCAAAGACCCCTGACGTATCCATGAATCCATCCCTTCAAAGGCGATAGGTCGAGATAGTCTTCTGTAGATGTCAAAAGGTCTCCTTCAACCCGATCTCGATCCAACCCACCACGCAGTAGGTGGGCAAACGCATCCACCGCCAAGATGCAAACAAACCTCACCCATTGACCCGGGCACCTATGCTATGTCAAAAAAACGTAGTAAATCACTTGATGTGATAGTATAATAAAACAAATTTAAAACCTTTTCCACTTCCATTTATTGACCATAACCGGTTACAGCTTGTCAGAGCCATCTTCAGACTGGTACAAATTATTCTTAACCTACGGATTTTATACAAAACATATTAGGGAGGGGGTGGTCTACAGGGAAGTGACCTATGGCAGGGCTGTTGGTTATCCAATAAATGGTTCCCGGGGCAGCGGTACCGATGCACGCCTCCCAAATTGAGATATCGACCGCCTAGCGACAGATTATTTTCAAATTTGACTTCCATTTTAAGTCTAGATTTACTCGAAAACGGAAGTAAAATCAAAAACAGTTATAGGGAACCAACGAATCGACCTCAAATGTGATATAGTTTCATCAGTTTCCCGCTTGTACCATTAGTTTCCAGGCACCATGTATTTATATGTACATTTCTACATAATAAGAATATTACGTCACGTTGCTCTATTATCCTCATTCACCAATTAGGTACCTACATTACCATTATAATTGTAGTTTTCCGAGTTGTTATAAACATGTAAATATTAATTTTTACTCAGTTATTATGCATTTTATTATTAAATCACTGAAGAAAATATAATCGACACTTAATCGACAATTTGAAATAGAAAAATCAGAAAAATATACGGTCGCATATAGAAATATACGGTCGCATGGAGAAATATATAGTCGCATTTAGAAATATACGGTCGCATATAGAAATATACGGTCGCATATAGAAATATACGGTCGCATATAGAAATATACGGTCGCATATAGAAATGTACAGTCGCATATAGAAATTTAACGTAGAGCAACACCCCGACAAGACTAAGGTGCTGGATTCAAATCCTAGATGTGACCAGTATGTAGAATATTGTATTCAGTAATTAAATATTACAATTTGAGTTTATAATCACTAAGTTAGAATAAAAATAAATGTATCTTACTGTTAATTTACTTTAAGGTTATATAATATTATTTGCCTTTGCAGGGACCTCTATTTTTACCTCACAAGAGTCCCAACTGCTCTCGTCCGTAGCGAGTGTGACTATAGCATCCCCAATTGGGGTATTTTGTCAGGATGAAGGTAGCGGGGAGGGAAGGATATGGGGAGAGGAAGGTGGCGAAGTACCAGGCTATTCAGATCTGGTCACCAAACATTGTTTCTCAAGCAACAATTTAATTATGAATGGTGGTCTTACACTTTAGCGCAAATACGCTATACAGATGTCCGGGGGTAAAGTGCATTAACTACATGATGGTAGGAGTAATTAAGATTTATAACTTTTTCCGAAATTCCAACTTTTTTTTCCCATGCAAAAAGACGTAGGTTCCAAAAATCCTTAGTGTAAGGTACAAACTTACCCGATCAATTTGAGTCAGCCGGGCACGATATTGGCGACGATGGATGGTTGTGATTGTTACGTATCGTTACAGTGGAAAATAATAGTGCTGGCCACACACATCGTATTAATTATATCTTTTTACCCAATAAGTACCTACCCTTAAAAGTTGGAAATTCGATCATGTAGAATCACGTAGAATCACCACCCGAATTTAATGCAGTTTACCCCCGGACACCCTGTATATTATTTAAAATGAATAAAATTGTGAAATAATTAAAATTAATTTGCACACGCCGGGATTTGATCGATTCCGTGTCCTCCAGATTGCTGGTCGAGAGTCCCATTGCCCCTCGACCACGGAGGTCGTCTTTCAATGAATAAATAAAATTAAAACATTCTAGAAAAGACTATAACTTCTTCAAGAAATTACATAAATAACACAACACGCTGAACATACGTTAAAATGTTGCAAACCTCATTAATGATAAGAATTCAAAGAATCAATAAAAATTGCACACCTTAGGATTTTACCGGAAAGGTCAAAAAGCATTATTTGTCTTCTTTGTAACGTTACAAAATGCAATTCTAATAAAGTAAGGTCGGGATGTATTAAGTCTCCGGCAAGAAGAGATGGAAATATAATGCATTATGAGGACATAATGAACTCGCCGATTACTAAGCTGGGAATAAAAAGCGAATTTATGAACGTAATTCAGCAATTGGCAACACGCACTTAGACAACGACTTCTCTCAGTACTATCTTCTGAATAACTTTTTTTTTTTATGGAATAGGCAATTCACCCTGAGAAGAGTGCTTTGTGCCATAAAATTTAAGAAAGATAGTTAAATTTTTTAGGTTAATCTACGAGGGGACAGGACAAATCAAACATTGAACTCATTTAAGTCTATGAACTTGTATAAAACTGAAAAAACGCGAGAACTGTTGAGAGACAGCAAATACGGAATACTAAGGGGAGAACTGTGGGTAATTTTAATAAGCAAACGATAAATGTTTTTGAAGGAAGAATGATTTTTACAATTAAAGAATATATGGTTAAGAGTCTCCTCCTCCACACCGCACTCGCAGAGTGGACTATCGAGGACTCGGATCTTAAACAAATGAGTTGCAATAGAGCAGTGACCAATTCTCATTCTCGAAATGCAGGAAATAAATCTTTTGGATTTTTTTTGCCGTGGAACCAAGGTTTACTCGGAATATGCCTTTGTATTCCAGCATAGAAAGATCCAGTTCGGGTTTTCGTACTTGTCCAATTTTCTTCCCAGGAACGAGACATATTGGATTTAAGAATAGAGAAGATGTCAGAGATAGGAATTCTAAAATCTAAAGGGAAAGAACCAGAGATCGTTCCAAGTTTAGCGAGAGAATCGGCTTTCTCGTTACCATCAATTCCTAGATGGCCAGGGACCCAAACCAATATTGTCTCAAATTGTGATTCGTGTAGAGAGTTGAGGATGTTTTTAATATTACAAATAATGTAGTCTTCTGGACATCGAACGATATTAGAGGAAATTTTTAATACAGCACTTAGAGAGTCAGTGCATAGTATTGCTTGACGAATATTGAGAAGCTGGATTTGAATTAAAGCTTGTTCAATTGCGAAGCATTCTGCGGTAAATATAGAAATTTCTCTAGGCAATTTATAAGAAAGATTTAGATTGAATTCAGGAATATACACAGATGCGCCACAATCTTTGAGCTCGGACTTGGAACCATCTGTGTAAATTAGGGAAAACCCAGGAAACTTAGAAGACGTAATGCTTTTAAAATGATCGTCCACATTTTGAAAGTTATTAGATGATGTTAAAATGTTCGTCCGAAAGTCGGAAGTTATTACATTGGGGATAAAATTAATAGTATCAAACGGGATTTTGTAAATAGGAAGGATTGGATCTTTTTGTACGTTTTGGAGAGAAGAAGAGAGAGATCTGTATGAAAGAAAACTTTTTAGAAGGAAAGACTGTCGATTTTTATCTGTCAATCTTTTGCTGTTGTTTAAGTTATTAAACAAATGATCGAGACTTTCTTCTAAAGGATGACGAGACAGAGATAAAGATTTGAAAATAAACTTATCAGCAAGGAATTGTCTTCTCAAAAATAAGGGTGGTTCTACGCATTCCACCTGGAGCGCGTTAATAGGAGAAGATTTCATCGCCCCAATAATCATTCTGAGCGCCTTGGATTGAATTCTTTCAAGTTTTTTATCCAAATATTTAGGAAGGGGGTCGAAAAGAAATGTGCCATAATCCAAGTGGCTTCGAACTAGGGAGTTATACATTAGTTTCAGGGTAGTAGGATGAGATCCCCACCATACTCTGGAAACTGCTCGCATCATATTAAGCCCCTTTTCACACTTGGCAGAAATGTGTTGAATATGTGGGAGCCAGGAAAGCTTATGGTCCAAAAGTATACCAAGAAATTTTACTTGCTTAACAGTTTGGAGATGAACATTATCAAATGAGACAGAAAAAGGGGGCAATTTTCTTTTGCGCGTAAAAGCCACTACCTTAGTTTTAGAAGTCGCTAAATTCATTCCATTTGACAATAACCAAACTTTAATATAATGCAAAGCCAAATTTAACTCCTTAGCAGCATGGGATAAATTTTTGTGTGTTATATATATAAGAAAATCGTCCGCAAAATAAAGTCGCTTGATATAAAAAGGGATTAAAATGTCTAAATCGCTTATATAAATATTAAATAACAATGGACTAATTACAGACCCCTGAGGTAACCCTTTCCATAATTTACGTTTTAAAATTTTTGAGGAAGAGTGGATTATAATGGATCTGTCTGATAGCAAGTTGATAATAAATTGAACCAATTTCATAGGAATTTTTATTTTTATCAATTTTTCTTTTAAAATATTAATTAATACATCGTCATAAGCTGACGAAAGATCAAGAAATGTGGCCAGTGTGCAAGAATTAAGGGATTGGGAAATACGAATTTCTGTTGTAAATATACTTAAATTATCCATAGTTGATTTCTTTTTCCGGAAGCCATATTGATTTTGAGAGATAATACTGTGATTTTCAACAAACCACTCCAATCTGTTCTTTATCAAGTGCTCCGCTACTTTTGTTAAACACGACGAAAGAGCGATAGGACGATAGGAAGAGACTTCGGAAGGATTTTTCCCTGGTTTTAAAATCGGGAGGATTTTTTGAATTTTCCAGATATCCGGAATAAATCCGGTTTCAAACATGTTATTAATTAAAGATAAGAAGTATTCTAACGACGTGTCAGAGAATGCTTTAATAAAGCTATATAATATTCCATCAGGACCAGGAGAAGAGTCTGAAAGGGAATTAGTTACTCGTTTTAATTCATTAACTAAGAAAGGAGAGTCTAGCCAGTTAGAGTGAGAAGGATAGGAAATAAAAGTAGGCATTTCTTCATATCTGGCAACTGATGGAGGGGCTATCTTGTCAGCAAAACTATTTAAAATTTCTTCTGGAATATGCTTTGTACGCTGAGGAGCAAATGATGAACCGAACTTTTTTAAACTGGTCCAAACAGATGACTGGGAAGATTCAGGAGACAAACTTTCACAAAATTTTCGCCATCCAGAACGCTTTTTATTTTTCAATATACGTTTAGTTTCTGCCTGGGCGCGTTTCACTAATAAGTAATTTTCGAACGACATACACTTGCGGAAAATGGAAATTGCTTCTTTTCTAGAGTTAACAGACCTAGTACATTCTTCATCCCACCATGGAGTCGAATGTTTTATCTTAATAGTAGCATTACGTTTCGGAATGGATTTTTCTGCTGCTTTTATTACTAGACTAGGAAACAATTCGCATTCTCTTGTGATGTTCCCAAGGGATGACTTTGTCGAGTGAACAAGGGAGTCTAGTTCATTAGAGAAAGTTCTCCAATCTGCGTCTTTAGTTTTGAATTTAAAATTATTGTTTACAGTAAAGGAACGCAAGGTAGTTAGTTGGTGGAAGAGAATAATGATAGGAAAATGGTCACTGGAAAGGGGGTCTTTAAGTATGTCCCAAGAACATTTAGGAATCATTGAAGATGAGCAAAGGGACAAATCAACGGCACTTTTCCTTTGTTGAGGGGGGGTGAATCTAGTTGGGGATCCGTCGTTTAAAATACAAAGATTAAAAGTATCAATAAAATCTAACAGATTACGACCCGAACGGTTTGTTAATTCGCTACCCCAAGAGGGAGAATGAGCGTTAAAATCGCCCAATATCATATAAGGGGGACGAATCTGAGATATTAATAATGACCATTCGTTTTCGTCAAAAATAGTAGAGGGAGGGATATATATTGATAATATTGTAATGTCAGATACAACAGCTGCTACTATCTGAAAATTGATGGGGAGAGTATGAAAAATGATTTGTTTAAAAGGAATAGAGTCATGAATAATAAGAGCTGTGCCACCTTTACCATCCAATCTATCATGTCTAAGACAATGATATCCAGGAATCTTAAATTGATACAAGGGTTTTAACCATGTTTCGGAGATGGCGGCGACTGAAATATCATGTACATTGAGTAATTGAATAAGCTCAGATTTGTTAGAGAATAGACTTCTACTATTCCACTGAAGTATTCTGTTCAGTTTCAGAGACATTGGGAAGACAAGAGAGTAATGATTTAATATAATCAGCAGCGTTGGACGGTACATTATTGTTGTTTGAAAGAATTGAAATTAAGAGGGTAATTAATGTCTGAATGAAAGAAGAATTTTCATTAACAACTTTAGGGAAAATAGGTGAAGCAGAATTATTTTTTAAAACACTTCCATTGGGTTCCTGAGTTTTATTGTTCCCATTTGGGTAAAACAAAAGTTCATTGTGTTGCTTTTTGTCAAAAGAGGGAATAAATTTAGGTTTCGGTTTTAACGGTTTAAAAAACGTTTCTCTGTGAGAAGATGATAGTGGAGGTTTAGAGGAAGTGAATTGAAAGGGAGATGAGGTAGAAGTTATCTCTGCAAAAGATTTTTTCGCAGTGGGGAATATTTTTGACGCCTGGAAGTAAGAAATATTGTCTGAAGCCATTGCTTGCTTAATATTCTTTTGTCTAGTTAATTCTGGGCAGGCCAAACTAACCGCGGTATGATTGCCCTTACAATGAATACAAATTGGATCATTAGATGAATTTTGACAATTATCAAAAGCGTGATTTTCTCCGCAATGAAGACAACGTGGAGGGGAACGACATACGGGTTTCGAATGTCCAAACCGGCAACAGTTGAAACATTGAATCGTCGGAAATTTATATACTTCTACAGGAAGTGAGTTGTAATAGATGAACACACGGGATGGCAAAGTTTGACCTTCAAATGTTATTACAACAGATTGCGAAGGTTTCCATATGGTGGTTCCAGTAGATGTATCCTTGTAATTTAATCGACGTACTTTTAATACTTTAGGAGTCACTTGAGAATCATTAAGAGCATCAACGATTTCTGATTCTGAGAGATCAGGTGGAATACCCCTGACCCGCCCCATCCTTGTAAGGTTATATGTAGGAATAAATGATTTAAATTTTTGGTTTGAAAGTGCATCAATTTTTTTTACAAATTCATTTGCAAGGGTGGCGGATTTAAACTCAATGGATAATTTGTAGCGGCCTTCCGGTTTGATTGATCCATTAACTATTCCAAGGTTTTTATTATTTGAACTGAAAATAAATTTCCCAAAATCCAGCGGATGAATAATCTTCCCATGTTCAGTTCTTTGAACATTAACAATGAAAGGGGCAGATGAGGAAAGAGAATACATTAGATCAGCACTTTTAGTTTCAGGTAGAATGGTGTCTTTATGATTTCCCTGAGAGCTTGAGGTTTGATTGGTATGAGAAAGAGATTTAATTTTGGGAGGTACATTAAGAGAAAGCGAAGGTCTTCTTTTACGGGAAGGGAGAGTTATAGAAATATGGCTATCATCAGAGTCACATCCATCTTCATTGTTGAATATGGATTCGGGATCAGGGGGTCTATTTTCGTCTTCCTCCATTTTTACAATTTATTTAAACACAAAAAAAAAAAAAAAAATTAAAAATAATAAACAGTCTATTTGATTGACTGTACACACGAATTTATCGTAAACAAAATAATACAAATAAATTATAATCAAAACAAAAGTGTAACAATAAATAAATTCTTATCTGCAGTAGAATCAGGAGGTAAGTAGGTAGATCGTCAAACACAGAGCACCGGTAAACACAACCACTCACTACCGACGTTCGATGCGGAATCTCTGAATAACTTGGCACCCACTTAGTTTTTCCTTGTTTATGTTACTTAAAATAATAAAAAATTTCAGATTGCAACAAATCTATAAAATAATTAGACTGTAGTTTATATTTATATAAAAAACATCGCTTCATTTAAAAAGTGTATCTGTATGCAAATAATATGCTACAATCCATAATGCTGTTATTATGTTATCGTAATTTCAGGGCTTATTATTTAACTTTCTATATATACATATATATTAATTGTGTTATTATTATTATCTTTTTTTAATTTTGTTATGTGTAGATACATTCTTATTCTTTTTGTTTTATTTTCTAAATCTCTTTCTACTAATTATTTCTTACTTTTCTTATATAGAACCAACTTTCTAGTATTTAGCTAATTTGCACAAAATTTTGTTACATTCATATATATGTGTTGCTTTTTACAATTATTACAACAGAATTTTTATATTTAATTACTGTAACCAATGTATAAAATTTTCGTGTAAAGGCCCATTAGGGCGTGAATAAATAAATAAATAAAAATAAAATAATACTAGAAAATACATAAAAAGCAATATGCTTAACCATTGGAGCGACACAGAGAATTATAAAAAATCGTCTTGAGTGCTCGTTACTTTCGAAAATAAAATTTGAAAATTTCCCGCCCACATTAAAAAAATCATAACTCCACATTTATGTATGTAAACATATAAACAAATTATAGCTATATTTTTTAAATTGATTGAAAAATTATTAAAAATCTTTAACTTTATAAATGCGCGAAATTTGTGCATATTTTTAATATAATTATTGTGTATGTTTGACAACTAGAAATGCAAATATACAATAAAAAACCATTTTTAGTGTATATTTGTACATCAAATGAATAGTTTGGTTTGAAAATTGTGTTGAAGATCATTTGTAGAATTGAAGCTTTCCAACTGCCAAAATTATTTCTGGAAGAATTAAAAGACAATCAATAAGGCCATAGATATAATATTTAACATTTATCAACTATTTGATAGAATAAATTGCTGGCCATGAAAATGTTTCAAATAATTACAATAAATGTTTTACGAATGGTACGAAAATGGGTCCATTTTTGGACCGAAAGCAACCCTAGAAAAATTAAAGGGGTCCAAATTTGGACCGAAATCTCTCCAGTGGTTAAAAACTAACTAACATTGCCCTCTGGAGGGCAAAAACTCAAAGGTATTTGGTTCAGAGCTTGACTTAACCCTGATGACATTTAAGTTAATGACTTGCTACATGATCAAGCAGGTCTCTCTCAGTCGATAATAAAGAGTTCTATTTATTTTTCTTTTTCTTTCATTCATTTTCTCTGATTTTTATTTTTGTTTCATCATCATCACAGTTGGCTCTACAACTCGTGGTGGGTCCTAGCCTCCTCAAGAGTCTTCCTACAATCATCTGCTTTGTACCA
This sequence comes from Limnephilus auricula, assembly GCA_951813805.1. Taxonomy (NCBI): domain Eukaryota; kingdom Metazoa; phylum Arthropoda; class Insecta; order Trichoptera; family Limnephilidae; genus Limnephilus; species Limnephilus auricula. The sequence continues at coordinate 8,886,193 of OX638409.1, read as the reverse complement.
GCTCTTTTCAGTTTGGAAGCTCCAACGTACATAAGTCTTTGAGGACTTTGTCGCTCCGTCTTAATTTTGGCCTTCCCAGGCTCCTTCGCCCTACAGGTCTAGATTTTAGCAGAGACTTTAGTGCTCGATGCTCGGTCATTTTTTCTTAATGACCCAGCCACCAAAGTCTTCCCAACTTTATAAATATTGTCACGTTTGGTTCTTAGAGAGTATAGAGCTTTATTTTTGTTTATTTATGTTATTATTTTTTTTTTAAATGTACATACAAATATATGTATGTATGTATATATAATGTAATAACATGTATATATTCTATGTAGCTGTTCAAAACTTAAAAAGTATTTGTTAAAAGAACCTGTTGACAAACTGATTTAATGGAAGCGTTCTCATCTTACTAATATTATAAACGCGAAATTTTGTATGGATATATGTGTGTTTGTAACTCTTTCGCGCAAAAACTATTAAATGGATATTAATGAAACTTTACAATAATATAGCTCATACGTCAGAATAACGTATAGGCTTTATAAAGCTAGCTATTTTGAATATATTTTAAATAACTAGCTGACCCGACAAACTTCGTACTGCCTCAGAATCCATAAATATGGTGTTTAATTTATTAGCTGAAATAAATTATGTTTTCATTAAGTTAAAAAAAATAGGTAAAAATGAAATTGAGCTGTTGACTAAGCACGAAATATTCGGCGTACTACAACATTGACAGTTCGAATTGATTCAAATTATGTCGCACATTATTTAAAAAGCCGTTCCATACAAAATATATGAAAAAAATAATTTTCTTCATAATTATTTTTCCCGCGATTTTTTCCGATGTTTTAATAGTTATTCTGTTAATCGGGACGGAGACAAATCCAACAAATCAAAGACCATAAAAATCGGTTGAGCCGTTCTTGAGTTATAAATGGTGTAACTAACCCGACTTTGTTTTATATATTAAGATAATAGAAAATGTCATTTTGCAAAACAATAAAATTTTATTTAAATCAAATTTCTATTTTAAAAAATTAGTGACTTTATTTGAAGTACTCGCCTAATACTTTGAATCGAATCAAGAATTATAGATATTTTAAAAAAGTAGTTTAAGAATTTTGGTATAAACATAGATGGGACCTATAATAAGAAAATAGGCTAATATATTGAAGTACTAATCCTACGCAGACGAAGTCGCGGGCAAAAGCTTGTTTAACAATAAATTTAAATGTATAATTTAATTAATAGCTATTTAATTTATTTATTCATCAGATAGTAATGGCATTATTTCTTCCGATAGTACGTACCATCGATAGGGCTCAACCTCTGTAAATAAAGGAAATAACAGGTAATAAATGTCGTAATATTTGTCCACGGTGCGACCTTGCTTGCTTTCAGAACGATCACAGCGGCCCTGGCTGCTCAACGTGTTCGTGTCGGGCCACTGTTTGTGAAACACTCTTGTAGGTGACGCCGTTTGACAACCACTGGTTGTAAAATATCATGTAGCTTACATTTTTGCAAATTTAAGCCCTCATATTTTGTCAAAGGGTCACAAAATTTTCGCTTTGCAATAAAATCCAAATAAATGGAATATTTTTAAACTAATAAAAACTTTCTTCAAACTTCGCAAAATCACTTTGTGGCGTCATTTTTAATTAAATTAAACAAATAACTTTGTATCAACCACATATAATGACAATTACCTACATGTTTCGAAACCGATGGTTTCTTCATCAGGGTAGCAATGACATTAAATAACAAAAGAAACAAACAAGTATAGACTAAAAAGAACAGACTAAAAAGAAGTATGGACAAAAATATTATAGAGAGAGGTGATTAATTAATTAAAAAATATCGTAAAAAACAATTATTTAAAATTAAATATAAAAATTATTTTAGAATATGAAAAATTACATTATATAAATTATCAAAAGATAATAAAGATACAATAAAATATATAAATTTGTTTTAGACCACTTTAATTAAAGTAGTCTAAAACAAATTTATATATTTTATTGTAAATTATGGCGAGCCACAAAGTTAATGCTTATTACGAACAGATAATGAAGATGTTTAATATAAGTATTAATAAGAAAATAAATTTAAGAGATGGCTATTTTAAAAAAATATTTGGTTATTAATAATATTTAATTTATTATTAACACTTTTTCAATTTCTAAAATTTCTAAGTTTGCTAATTGTAAATCTGTTTGTAAAATTTTTAACCCTTTATTTATATCAAAAGAATGATTTGTTTCTAAAATGTGGTTGGCAAATTAAGAATAATTATTATTATTCAAACACATAGTTCTTTTTAGTCTGTTCTTTTTAGTATATACTTGTTTATTTCTTTTGTTATTTAATGTCATTACTACCTTGACGAAGAAACCATCGGTTTCGAAACATGTAGTTAATTGTGATTATATGTGGTTGATACAAAGTTATTTGTTTAATTTAATAAAAACGGTTACAATATGCACTCACATATTATTATAAGAAATGGTTCCATGTCAACGCAGAACCAATTCAACTCAACAAATAATAAAATTAAAAATATAATTAAAAATATCCCATACTTTAAACTAACATAACCTATTTAACCATTTAAGACTCCTCAGGTTGAGATGGGCTGGACATGTACAGAGAATGCCGGACACACGCGTCCCAAAAAGAATTATGGCTGGACACCCAGGTGGAAAGAGAAAAGTGGGAAGACCCAGATTGAGATGGGAAGACGAGGTAAGAGGGGATGCAGCACAGCTTCTCCAGATAACAAACTGAAACTGAGGACAGGAGGAGTTGGAGGCGAATATTGCGGGAGGCCAAAGCTCGATATGGGCTGTAGCGCCATCGAAGAAGAATTAACCATTTTGTTATATGTTTTTTTTTTAACTCTTAACCACTCAGTGTTCATTTGGTCATTTGATTTAATTAATATCATTCCTCAAAATATTAACATGGAAACATATAAACTGTTTACTGCGGTTTAAAGATAATGAATCCACCTAGATTTCACCATTTATCCCATATTAGTAGGTTTGTTAAATGTGGTCCAATTTCGGACCGATATCAATCGCAGAAAAATAAAAGCCGTCCAAATTTGGACCTAAATGACTTTTCAAATGAGGTGTTGAGTTGAGTTCATTCTGAGTTGTCCGGTCACTATAAGAAATAAACGTATAATTTCTGTTATATTAAATTTTTAATTCAAACATAATTTTTTTTTTAAATGGCACACTTAAATTTTTTCTAACATTTTTTTTTTAAATTAACTCCACACATCATATGGAAAATAATTTCTCTCAGGGCTTATGTCATCTATGAAGATGTTGTGTGGAGTTTACTAAAATTACTGATAATGAAAAATAAAACACATTATTAGTCAAATGTGTTATAAACGTTATTGTCACCTCTGTAAAAATAATTAATATAAAAAAAATTCCAAAGCTTCATACATTTTTTTACAATTTGCGATCCGAAACTTTGGTTTCATAAGGGTGCACATTTTACTTCTTTTGTTGTTGACCTTTAGATTTGAATAATATAGCGTGGTATTTTCTTTTTTTAGCATTGTTAATATCATCTTTCTCACTGTGCTTGTAAGGGAGACACAACGATTTCCATGAGACCTATATGAGTTGTTCCGAAAAGCGAAAAAAATAGCCTGAGGGGTTAAAAAGGAAAACACTTAGATGGCTTGGAGATGTAGAGCTTATGGACGGAGAAAGGAGGGTCTTGTATTTTTAATTAATAAAGCATTATATATTCTTTACTTAGGTACCGTGTTTTTCTTATTTATATTCTCAATGAAAAGCTTACGAAAAACATGGGTTTTTATCCTTAAAACATGTTCTTTAGTCCCTTATATATGTTTTTTTTATCTTTGAAACATGCTTTTTATCCTTAAAACATGTTTTTTTTTTATTGAATATGGTCTTTTATCTTTAAAACATGTTTTTTTATCCCATAAATATTTTTTTTTTATCTTTAAACACGATTTTTATCCTTAAAACAAGGGTTTTTATCCCTTTGTATATGGTTTTAACATTTGGGGCACGGCAACACTGATCTGTACCCATGAACGACCATATTTTTATTTCCTGCAACTTCCTCGCATTCTTTTTATGCACTTCTCATACCATTACATCTTCCGATGAAGCAATCCGTTGACCAACAAGCATTACAAAACTTCTTCATCTTTTAATACACGGAAATACGACTATTGACGAGCAATATCGCCAATTGACATACATAACAACTGATTGATATTTACGTACAACATCCAGTACAATTCGCGTACTACCTGTGAAATTCGAATGCAAAGAGATCAAACGCGTAAAAATTACGAATCACAGTAACAAACACAACTATGAACTGGCCATTAAAAAGTGACCACCTCAATAAAAAAGCATTCAATAATTTACTCTGTTCAAATGCTTGATGCATTTTTTTATACAACGGTGTGTTACTAAATGATTTTCTTATACTTGTGTATACTAATTTTTGACGCTTTACAATCAATCACACGTAAAAATCGCGATAAGCTTATAAAACGCGCGCGCACGTAAAAAGTGGCTCTTTATCTATGTGTGTTTAAAGTTTGCTGTATGGTTTGTTTGAGCTTTTTGTTGTAAAACGTGAAGTTGTTAACTTTCATTGGTTGACTGGAGGTTTAATGTTTAATGGCTTAGTTTTGGTCAGTCTTTCGCAGTGAGTACTCGTTTGTAACGAGCGTTTGTCTGTGAAGTAATTTTCGTTTTTAAATTCGTTCAGTTCAAATTGAACGGCGTCAATTTGTTGTTGCGCAAAAATTAACGGAAGCAATTGCGTAAAATTACTGCGGAAATAATTGCGAACAAATCACATTTATCTGAGTACGATGTCTTAAATATTACTTCTCATTTAATTAATCTAAATTTTGTAAAAATTAATTTATTATTATAAGCCTCAATTTATTTAAGTGAAAAACTAATATTTATTTCGAATTTTATTTAAAAATTATGTGTCTTAGTGTTTTTTGAGTTAATTAACATTTAGTGCGCAGAAGAAAAATCTTCTAAGAGGTATGTAAATGAATTTATTTTTTTATAACTGCATAATATATTTTAAGCAAAATGTATTCCATATTTGGGGAAAATATGTTAGTTATTACTTATTATTTATGAAAATTAATAATATATTAATAAAATAAATTACTTTTCGGGTAAAGTGACCAAAAATGGATTTTCAATTCATTTTTATTTGTATTAATAAATTTTGTTTTTCATAAAAAAATATACGAAAGCGTGTGTTATGATCATTTCCAATGTGAAATATATGCTCGAATTCATCTACAAATGAGACGTTTGTCTTTGTTTTAAAAATATTTTTTGGAAAGGCGAAACAACATGTTTATTTTTTTACGTTACCTCCACACAGGAGGTCCTGAGGACAATAACTTCTCTTCGTCTTCTTAGGAAAAGAAAGGAAACGAAGTTTTAGGAAGGAAAAATATTAGGGGTGGGTAGGAATCTTGGAGTCAATATGTTCAGGAGTGACGGACGTACAATAATAATATTTGGATTACGTTTTTGTGAAAAATGACCTCAAGAGCGCTGTACAAATTTCAATACATTTCTGTATCAATCCTTCCCAATACGGTGCAAGGTGATATTCCGCGAGAGTTCTTCAAGAGTTTAGAGAAAATAAGTCTAGTTAAGGTGAGTCTCTCTCAACCAATATCACCCGATCCGGCCTGCCATACAGTAGTTGCCCAAAACCAATATGTACAAACCTCACCCCACATCCCAAGCACCCCTGCTCCAAAAGTCACCATACGTAGCGAACGACTTGGGGTGATCTATGATTACCTATGATGACCTATTTATGATAAAATTACTCATATCTGGAAATAAATAACTTTGTGCAATGTTATCATTGAATGTAACACGGTAACATTGTATACAGTGTAATCAACGATATACACCACACTTTTTTTAAAGTGCACCAGAAATTTCAACCTCTATCTCTAGTTATCTCTTAATATTTTCATATACATAATATATGAAAATGCTTTGCAAATGAATAAAAATAAAAATGAATACATTTATCCAAGACACTATCTAATTTGCATTTAGTTCGGGTAAGGATTAATTTATTTAATCCCTTGCTGCAATCATTGTTATATGCTGATAAAAAAAACTGTTTACCCGTAAGAATTTTGTATCAAAGCTATCATTATGTAATAATAAATCTTAATTTAGCAAAAAAACATTAAAATTATTTAACTTCGACATTTTAAATAAACTAAAATAATCATTTACTTTGCCAAAATTTGTTTCCGTGCAGCTTGATATTCATGTATGTTGATAGGTTAAAATTTACAGAAAATGGATTAAGGGGATACTTGGTGATTTTTCTTTACAAACGTATTCCCTATTTATCTCTCTGTATTTTAACCCTAGAGAAAATATTGTTTTTACATAAAATAAATATCAACTATTAGCGTGTTGGTACTTTTTTTTTTTTTTGATATGTTACTTTTTTATGACCTTCCAAAAATCAATAAAATTGACTGGTTTAGACGCCGTCCAAAGACGTTCAGTATACAAACTAGACAATGTTTTTTTTTTTAAAAGCAAAACGTATAGATGTAGAATAGTTTTTTCTTATGTAGTTGGTAAAAAAAAAATTAAAATCAGTCCACTTTTGAATGAGAAAAGTGGGGAATACAAAACCTCGATTTTAGTTAGTTATTAGTAGCCCGAGGTGCATTGTCCCTTTCGCTCAATATTTGGTGGAGTAAGAGCAACAGTGACAGCAAGAATTTAGTAAAATCAATTTTAAAAATTTCTCCACTACCGGGTTTCATTTTAAGACCTTACCATAAATCCATCGTTCTTTGTCCATTTACGAAAATATTATCATTTTCAAAAACAAACTTTGTAAGGCAATATTGTGTAAATCTTTGATGATAATATGACTTATAATATTAGGGGTCATAAATTAGCCCTTTTTTGGTGATCTTGAGCGAAGTCACGCAACATTTAAACTTTACTGTTCTCTGAAGAAAGAATGGTTAAACCTAAAAAAGTGGTGTAATCGAAATTCCAAAAACACCGCACAGTTGTCAAACTTTAAAATAGTATACGTTGGGCGAGATAAATTTTCAGGGATGCAAAAACGCATAAAAAAAATTAAACAAAGCTAATTTTCCAAAGTTATTTTTTCTTACAGACACCCTCCCAGTACAAAAATATGTATATTTTTTTTTTATTGAGAAAATGTGTATAACCGTTCACATTTTGATCTGAATATGCCCAATAATCGATGGTTAAAATTCTTTACCGCTCCAGAAACATACTCGTCATAGAATCCCGTATGACCCCAGGATCGAGCATAGAAGACCATTGGAGAAAGACACTGGCTCCCACAATCCTAGATCCGATGGATTCCTGCGTTTCCGTGTCTTGATTTTACTTTTACTTTACTTTTATTTTTATATCTTTTTTACTTTTTGATTTTGATTTTTACTTTTACTTTACTTTTATTTTTATATCTTTTTTACGTTTCATATCTATAAAATATTTATGCTTTTCAATATTATATGTACATATACTATCTATGGGATGTGTGGGATTGCACTCACCTCACATTCTGGATTAAAGAACTTATTATTATTATTATTATATTGCGTATAAATTTGGATTATATTGGGCATACGGTTGCAAGCAGAGGCGCGAGCAATAAATTAGTTGCGTGTCATGCGGTTTGCGGTTGCTTCCTTCCTTTCCTATAATTCGTGGTTTGGTTCGCGTGTGGTATACATACGCACCTTTTCACAGGGTCTCCGAAAAGTCTACTTTATCCCTTGGAGGGCTGATTGGCCAAATTTAGGAAAATCGACGCAGTAGATCAGATTTTCGAATTCTACAAAATAGCATATTCTAATTTGTCTAATTTTTTTTTACTGACAACCTCTGCTATTGACCAAAATCCAAAATAAAACTAACAGTGCCTATACCTTTTAAAAAATGTAAACATTTTTTATTATTTTCTAACTTCGATTCTAAAAAATGTATTACGCCAACCCAGCAATTTATTTTTAAACAATGTTCATTTAAGGTAGTTTTAAATAATTCTTAACATTTTCTATATTTCACTTAAAAATATATATTGCCGTTTTAATACAAAAAGAGCTCGTGAAATTATTTTAATAATTAGGAATTCGAATTTAAAAAAAAAAAGGTACAATTACTGCCATCTGTGTTTGTTTTATTTTTAAAGGGTTCTCGCCTTCGCTAGAATATTTTTGTTTTTTAAGCGACTCGAGAAAGCGAGAATACTTTAAAAATAGAAACAAACACAGATGGCAATAATTGTGCCGATATCCGAACGTCATTTCCGTTTGAAAACATTATTTCCGTCCGAAAAACATCTGAATTACTTGTCATATCGTGACTACAGAAATTTTACTTAAAAAAAAAAATAAAAATAAAAATAGAAACAAAAACTGTTAAATTAAATTGACCGATATTTATTTGAAAGCCAACCTTATTCTTTGGACGTCTGATAGGCCAACTAGTGATGCAAAAATTACCTTTTTAAAAAGTTGTTAGTTTACGAGATCGTCATACAAATTCGAAAATAATACAAGTAATGAAATTTTTTTTAAATTCCGGCAAGCAGATTCTACTACAGCATTCTCAGCAAATCTATCATTGGATAATACAGTCATTATCCACGTTCATAACTACCATAAATAACTACTGTTAAGCCTCAGTCGTTACAAGCAAACTGTCAGTACATCGTTGCCTACATAAAGTTTATTCACCGTATACTAGTTTTAAACCGTTCGCGTTCCGATGATTACATAAAATTATTGACTCGTTATAATGATTTGCATCCAAATAACACAACTGAAAAATATTTTTTATTTCTATGAGCAAATAATTTTTTAATGTCCTTACTATATATTTGTTACTTGTTAATACAAATTTACAGTTTAATGAAGCTTTGACTGTCCAACTAGGTGGGTCTCCTGTTCTAGGACAGTCAAATTGACAGGTTTTGTACATATTAGGTAGGTAGGTATAAAGTTAAGAATCACAAATTCCATTCATAATTATTATATATGATGCAGTCGAGTTCCCAGTCAATCAAGTCCCAGAATCAATTAAGCATCGAATATACAAGAAAAAGCGTATTTTTTTTTCAATGCCGGTAACCCGGGCGTTTATTAACATTAAAGTACATTTACAAATCATGTGCGCTACCCGACTCACTAGATAATATCTGTTCCGAGCCGGGTAGCAATATCATTTCATATATGCATATTAAAAACTTAAATTAAATATTTAATTTAATTTAATTAACTTAACTTCGAAGTGAGTATACAAGAAAAACAGTAAAAGAAAAGAAAGTAATTATTTTGGAATCAAGAGAAATATATAAAGCGCTTGTAATACATATCAGATAGCTACGTTTTTAGACTTTCACGGCCAAAAGCATTTTCGTTGTTTGTTTTGGGGGTGTTATGCCGTGTTGCGCTACCTCCTTCTTTAGCTGACGTTTTGGACAGCGTTGCAGTGTCCATCATCAGGGCAGATCCGGCAGATCCGACGATTTAGCCGAAACGTCGGCTAAAGAAGGAGGTAGCGCAACACGGCACAACACCCCAAAAACATCAGATAAATAATAAAAAAATATCAGATAGCATTTTTTAATAATATTTCTGACTCCGTCCTGCCTAATTTTAGTAACCATTTTGTTATTTTTGGATAATAGAAAAACAGTTACTATCAAATCGATTTCAACAAGGACCATTATGACCGGCTAGTAGCTGAGTAGAAACATGCGTTGCGTTGGGTTCCCACCCAGGCGTCGTGGGTTAGGTCATCTGATTGCCAAGTCCTCCATCATAAATTTGAGAGACTGGTATGGATACAGCCGCTCCGGAAACCATTTATCGGATAACCAAAACCTCACCCTAAGTGACAATCTATATTTGTTGACTTTGATTTCTTTAGATCTTGGCGGCGAATGCGTCTGCCCACTTACTGCATGGAGGGCCGGATCAGGTGAGACTGGTTGAAGGAGACCTTATGACCTCTTCAGCAAGACTCTTTCGAAACGGCAGTGATCGGCAGAAATCGCCGTGGGAGAGATGGATTTATACGTCCGTCACTGATCCCCGGATTCCTACCTACCCCTCATACCTTTTTTATTCCCAGAACTTCTTTTCCATTCTTTCTTTAAAAAGATAGCATTTCACAGCATTCCCAAAGATGACAGGCCCTTAAGGGAATTATTTTCTGTGGGGCATTCTGTGTGGAGCTAATATAAAAAAAAATAATAATGAAAATAGAAGGTTTTAAAAAATTTACGTGAATGTCGCAAAAGTGTCCCAACTGCCTGGAGCCAGTGAGTCTATGGCTTCTTCAATGCCGTGAAGCTTAAGTTATAGGGAGGGGAATGAGTTACAGAGGAGGATAGTGATAAAGTACATGGTTATTCAGTTTTAACCAAACATGGCTAAACCCGTTCTAAGTAACGCCTCGGTTGTGAATGGTGGTCATTTACAAGGGCAATACTAAAACCATATGCTTTTTTGGAATGCACAACAAATATTAATATACTATATACATATTTTTAAATTGTTCTCAGCTATTCATAGCCTGGGAATATATTATAAGGTTTCTACGAGTATATAATTAAAATATAATTGTGCCTATGTCAGTTTTTGGTAATTTGGACCACTCTGTTACCTCGTGTACATCACTGTTATTTTAAGCAGACATAATAACTGGTTTCGGCAAAACGTGCCTTCGTCAGCGTAAATAATGTAATTTAAATAATTATTAATATTATATTAATGAATAATAGATATTATTACAAACTTACAGTTTAATTGAGGCCAACATTGTCTTTAAAACTTGCCAAGTTGTCATTATTAATTATACATTAATATTAATTAATCATTTATATTTTTCATACAATATTTAGTTTTGGTTTTGAGGCCAAATCAACCAAATAAAAAAATATTTTTTTAATCAAAAAATTTAGCAAATGTGGATCTAGGTACAGATGTGAGTTATTTTTTTTTATATGTGTTTTACATTATAAAATATAAGCCATTCATGAATTCGATTTTTCTAAATTTTGGATGCAACTTTTTATGTGTCAAAAGTAATTATTAAGTCCTACAATTAAGCGTCGTAAAAAACGACTATTAGGGGAAAATTTTTTATTTTATTTTACATCCTTTTTACGTAGTAAGTAGGGAAAACTCTTTTTCAAAATTCCTCCAAAATCATTAAAACATCGATTTCTTTTACAAAACCATTCTTCGACAATAATATTATATTATTTATATATAAAGCAGTTGGGACTCTTGTGAAGGGTTCACAAATAAAATCTAAAAAAAAACAAACAAACAAAAAAAGCTTATATCCTTATTACATATTTCTTATTCAATTTGATATAAGAAATAGCGTGTGATTGAAAGAGAATACTAAAACATCTAGAAGAAACATAAAATAGAACAAGACACACAAAAATAAATATGCAATGATCGCAACTGGAAATCGAATCCAGGATAATAATAATTTGATAATTTGTAGAGCGCAGTTTTTTTTTTAGAAATCACCTCAATGGAGCTGTACAATTTATTATGAAGGCTCTGTCTAAGTTTATTATTTACAAATAGATACAGAAAAATACGTCCCTGGCCGGTCACATCCAATAAACACACTTTAATTATAAAGTTTATGCTTGGAGAAGATACAAATTTGTACGGGGGGGACAATATATTTAAAACACTGGACATTACATGATTTTACATTCGCTGCCCTAATCACTGTTGGTATTTATTATAAGAAGATTAATGCCAAAGTTGAGTTAATATTTATTTTCAAAGGCTTGAGAATTTAGGACTCTTTAGGAGTGAAAAATTTCCACGAAGTTACCTTTACAAAAGCTTACAAATAATAATATGCTTTTTACATCAGTTATTTACTTTGTCGCGGAAAGTGAAGGTGAAAGGTTTTTGACTTAACGGCTGTCTGTTAAGGTGAGTTTTAAGTGTAGCTTTAACTCGATCTCTTGTCTTACAGAGAAACAGCGCCTTATCCAGCTCGGCCATTGGAACCTATTCATTTTACTTAACGAATATTTTAAAATCAAAATTTAAAAAATAATTGTTCATTTAATGAAACAATTTATTTTGTGTAAACCACTATAAAATTTAAAATAACAAAATAATTATTTCGTTATTTTTATTCATGTTATTATCCTGATGAAGAAACCATCGGTTTTAAAACATGTAGATAATATTATAACATTTAATAATATAGTGGTTTACACAAAGTTATTTGTTTAATTTAATTAAAATGTTTCCACTAAGTAATTTTGCGAAGATTAAAGAAATAATTATTCAGTTTTGTTGGTTTGGCCTCAAATCCTCTTAAATATATATATTTTTTAATTTCCTTGATGTATAATATATTTAATTGGTAATTCCTAGTAGGAAAAAAAAGCCGTTTGACAAAAACATTAAAATCAAAATATAATATGATTTAGTATAATTATTTTAGAGGTCATATTTATGTATATTAGAGGTTGTATTAGTCACTCTAATTGATTAAAAACAATTTTCCTGATAATAATATCGAATACAATATGGAGATTGTTAAAATGTTATCAGTTGAATCACAAATTTAATGAATGAATGATAATTTTTAAGAATAGTTTATTTTTGCTGATTAAGTTTAGAGGAAAATATTTTTCGTAGCGTATTTTGTGAAAATAATTATTTAACCGTACCTGATAATATTTATAGATTTTTTTAATTACTGCCTTCATTGTTAAATTTTATTTTATTTCGTCGCAGTTTTATTTTATCACATTTCAATTTATTATTTCATATTATCTATTTCGAATTGAATTATTTTGTATAATTGGGGCCTCAGTAGGGGCAAAGTACCCTAACCAAGTACCCAATGAGGCCCTTATTATCAGACTATAGGTCACCCCAAGTGGTTCCATGCGTTTGGTGACTTAGCAGGGGTGCCCGCGAACCCCAGATTCCTAACTACACCTCATACATTTTTCCTTCCCAGAACTTCCCAGAACTTCCCCTTCTTCCTTTCCTTGAAAAGACCCTCCACACAGCATCCCCAAAGATGACATAGGCCTTAGGGAAATTATTTTCCTCTTTGTCTCCTGCATGGAGCTAATGTAAAACAAAAACAAAAAACAACATAACATATCGCATTGCCTTATGTTTTGACAAGTTATTTGAAGTCTTAACTATTAGTTTTACATATTCTTTACGAAATTATTAACGAATCTCATTACCCAAGAACTTCTCAACCTACCTCAGTCCCTTTTTCTTCTGACAAGTACATAATTCATCTTAAGAGGAATATGTTTGATTTGAATTTTATTTGATTAATTTGTGTTATAATTAATCAATAAAAATAATACATAAACTATATTTGCGGCACGTTCCAGAGTGGAAGATACTATCAGTATCGCCCAGGTGTAAGACCACCATTCAGAATTGAAACATTTCTTAATAATGGCTTTAGCTGTGTTTAGTGACTAGCTCTGAATAGCCAGGTATTTCCTCTTTTCCATCTCCTTCCCTTCCCCACTTACCTCCAGCCTCACAACATATCCCAATTAGGGATGCCATAGTCTCACTGGCTCCAGACGGGAGCAGTTGGAACTCTTATAAGGTATTATCTATAAAAAAAATATATATATATACATATATTTTTTGCAAGAAATATTTGACTTCTTTCCCCTTTAGCATTCCACGTGTTTTTGTCTCTACCACAAAAGTAGCGCCAAAGTTTTTTTTTTTTTTTAAGAATAATTTTTCAAGAATAAAAAAAAGTTAGTCAATGGAAATAGTCAAAAATAATCTTGACCATAAAGGGGTATTTTTTAAAAGTTGTTTCTTATATAACTTCCTATTTATGTAATGAAAAAAACCAATTATTTAGTACTTTACGCTTTACGTAATTAATAATTTTATTTTAATTGCAATAAATAGAGAAGGTATGAAAAGCTTAGAAGAATCCATAGGATATTTTTTCATATTCATAATGTAAACTGATTCGTGGTAAAGATAAATCTAAATAGTAATTTGGCATAAAGTCATCTTAAGAGGTAAAGAATACCGGAAATCAGTCCTTTTTAAATCAAATTCTAAACGTATTGACTCTTTAAAAAAAAAAAAAAAATTATTTATAAAGATTTTCATTTTATCTGGTACACGCAGTTTTAAAATTTTGAAAAACTAAGTTTATTTTTAAGATACTAAGGTTATACCGTTAGTAGTTGGCAGATTTGTTCAATTTTCAAACGATAGATTATATTAAACAACACAAATTTCAAATCATATAATCATACAACAAAATAAATCAATACATAATCTAGTCAACACAGTTTTCAGAATATTAATTTTAGTTCAATGAGTTAATTTTAAATTAAAATCATTTAAAATAAATCCGAGAACTTGTTTTGTGACAAAAATACCTCAGTTTTTCTATTTGGTCTTACAAACTTAAATATTTCAGATTTTTTTACACACTTATTTTGTTTAGACATCATAAATATTTATGATCAAAAAATTCTTCCAAGAAGTACACTATATTTAATAATTTATCATCGTGCGTTTTGAGCATTTTTATTGCTTAAATGTAGGTATATATTAAATGAAAGTTTGAATGAAATAAAACTATATTTAATTTTGCATTCAAAAAATTTGATATGGGGAATAATCGATCTTCCTCATTGGAGCCTCCCTGTACAGTTGCAAGCATTTTTAAAATTTTATTCTTAGCCGCTGGTTAATCGCTCTTAAGTCGGTTCCTCGTTGTTGGGGATCGTGGCCCCTACTTCAATTTCCATGGTGGACATCCTCCACTCCTCGCGGTTTTGTTCTGCATGGAGAGCTAAAGATACCGACGTACCGGTCGCCAGTGACAGGGCATTGGTGACCTTCCTCTTCGTCTTCTGTCTTTTACTTTTCCAGTGACTATGAGTTAAAGTCCTCAGTTTGGCGAACAAAGTATCTTAAAATACCTTGTAGGCTGATAGTTGAATGCCTATTGTGAATGCCTAGCCCTTCCAAAATGGACACGTTTATGCATCTGACTGTCCATGTAATCTAGAGCATTTTTCTCCAGCACCATATTTCGAGGGCGTCTATCCGCTTTCTTTTGCCGGCTTTCAGTTCTGGCAAGTACCTACCCAATTAAGAGTGTCTTAGTTGGCACAGAGCAGTGGGGAAGATTGGATTATGTCACATTAAAGAGAGAACCCATCCAAGATGTAGATAGGTGCCACGTTATTCCACCTTGCATGTTAGTTTCCTGTGTTTATTTTTACATGTTGGTTTTTATTGGATAATGAATATATTGATATTTTTTTTCCTTGAAAGTTATTTCAAGGAAAAAAAATGCCTCATTCACATTCATACATCGTCTCATACATACTCTTCTATTTTTCCTTATGGCCCGACTCAAGTATCTGATTCACTTGATCGTGCAATGTCTTCCTCGGACGTCCCCTACTTCTTATTCCATTCACCTTAATTACTCCTTTCTTTCTTAATTTTACTCATTACGCTTACATCAGCCTGGCATTCTTTTCGAATCTTCACATTTCTCACACGATCATACATGTTTTTACCACGCATACACCTCAGGGATCTCATTTCAACAGCATTCGGTCTACTTTCATCCATCCTCTGCCAGTTCCATGACTCACTGCCATAAATCAGGGTAGGTACAAGCACTCCATTGTGGACTGCTAGCTTCGCTTCTTTGGACAGCTTTTTGTTAGCGCCAACGGCATTTCGTCCTCCATTAATGGATTTTCCTGCATTTATCCTTCTTTCAATATCTCTATCAGCCTTCCCATCTCACGTAAACATACTACCCAAACACACAAACTCATCCACCTGCTCCAAGTATTCATTGTTCACAATTATATTGCACACTGTTTTCGTACTCTCTCTTTCGAACACCATGACTTTAGACTTTTATAAATTACATCGTCCAAAAATAATGGGTTTCTATCAAAACAGCATGATCCATAAACATTCATTATTAGAATGAATATTTAATATTAGTTTATTTAATATTACTTTCTTAATTATGATATATTATTTTAAATCGTGTGCTTTTGACAAAATATCGACTTCCTGCCAATTTCACACGAATTTTCTCATGACTAATACATCTTCTTCAGCACGTAGACAATTATATACAAATTATATATGCAAACAGAGTCCCGATTTGCTAAGTCCGTTTTTAAATGATTCCTTAATTAGCGAAGGATGGTATAGTTGTCTTGGGTCACGTCCGCTTGATGATTTTCAAAACCAGTTCGTAAATCGATAAATAAAGCAGATTTCTGGGATATGACAGGCATGACGTCTGAACGCACCGAATTTTTTCGACCAGTCAACCACGAAAGAACCCAAACTTTAACATGACGTCAATAAAACTTTTGTTAGAATTTTATGACTTAAGCCTTAAGACATTATCCTAATGAATTAAAAAACTGTTTAATAATCGTAATGCAAACTATAATTTTGTACTATAGTTAGGTCAGTAAACATACTAAAATATATAAAACATTGAAATAGTCTGCTTAAAAAAATACTGATAGTTGACTTTAAAGGCATATCGAAATCGAATAAATATTTACAGGGTGCTATGGGACTATTTGGAGTAAAAAATGTCTGGTGACATTTTTGATGTTATTTTCAACATAAAACATTAAAACAATCAGTCGGTATTGGACAGTTAGGGTTAGGGTTGTAGTGAGAAGTTGGGCAGTTTCTCGGCTGAATGACCAATGATTACACATAGGAGAATTTTTATTGTTTTTGAAAAAAAGTCACTGGAGAAAAAGTTTTAATTTACATATTTTACTCCAAATAACGTCAGGAATCACTGGTTAAATTTAGTCTAGTACGTCCCTTAAGAGCGATTGACCAGCAGATGAGAATAAAAATAAAAAAAATGCTTGAAACTGTACAGGGAGGTTCCAATGAGAAGAAACGACTATTCCCCGTATCACATTTTTGAAATAAAAAATTAAATATCGATTTATTTCATTCAAAACTTGCTTTAATATATACCTGCTTTCAAGTAAGCAATTAAAATGCTCAAAACGCACGATGATAAATTATTAAATGTAGTGTACTTTTTTAAGTATTTTTTGATCTTAAGTATTTATGATTTTTTAATAATGTCTAAACAAAATAAGTGTGTAAAAAATTTTTTTTATATTTTAGTTTTTAAGACCTTAAATAAATAGAAAAACTGAGGTATTTTTGTCACAAAACACGTTCTCGGTTTTATTTTTTAATGATTTTATTTTTGCTAAAATTTAATTTTTTTAAACTGTGTTGACTAGATTGCGTATTGATTTATTTTGTTGTATGATTATATGATTTGATTTTTGTGTGGTTTTATAGAATCTATCGTTTGAAAATTGAACAAATCTGCCAACGACCAACGGTATAACCTTAGTACATTAAAAATACACTTAGTTTTTTTTTAAATTTTAAAACTGCGTGTACCAGATAAAACAAAAAAAAATTAAATCAATTTTTTTTTTGTAATAAAGAGTCAATACGTCTAGAATTTGATTTAAAAATGACTAATTTCCGGTATTCTCTAGTAATAATACCCTCTTAACACCCTGTAGATTATTTTAATAGAGAGAGATCGCAACAAAGCATGCATTAATAGGTACGTGGGAGTATTTAAGTCGGAAGGTTACATAATAGATTCCCATGGAAAGATGACAATATTTTTTCAAGGATTTTTGGAGAGTTGCCAGTCTGAATGTAGTGAGATTTTATTGACCTTATATGATTGTAATTACAGCAGGCTAAGTGCTGAACACTGATAAAGAAATAAAATAAACAATACATTTATTGTATCCGGTATTTACAACCTCCGTGAACTTGGGAACAAATAAAAAATGCAGGATTTTTCACAATTTATAAGGTTGTTTATTAAGCGATTTAACTTGCGATACCGGGGTCAAGTATAGAGAAATCGTTTACATTACAATATCGGATCGATACGCCAAAATTCCGAACCGATATTGACAGGGAATAAATAAGAAATCGATTCACTTTCCGAAATGTCAAACGCCAATCAATTACATAAAAATAATAATAAATTGGCAATTTTGAATTGAAATACTAACCTAAATATGCATTGGTAGTCTGCATTTACTTTTTGACAGTAAATGGGATTTAATTTTTCTACAAAAACATAAGTAGTAGGTGTTGGACAGTTGAAGGCAGGATAAGAGGTGGGGCGGATACTCTGCTGAGTGACCAGTGACTCCAAATAATGTCAGGAATCACTGGTTAAAGTAAGTCAATTACATCCCTTAACACCCTGTATAAAAGAATTATAATAATATTCCGATAGATAGTAACGTTCCCACGTTCCACGTGTTCTACATGGATAAACAATCAATATTTAACAGATATGAAGTATTTATTGTATTAATATTAAAATCTGGTCAAATCGCTTGGCGACTTCATACAAATATTAAAATTATTTTAATTATATTAAAATCAGGTAAATATCTAACTTTTGGACTTTGTGTATCAGTTAATATAAGCGGTGTGTTTTTATCTACAGAATTTTTATGATCCTGGTTATTTGTAGATTGGATAACTGTTATTTGATACAAGAAAGGGTATAAATATGTTAATAAACAATAAATAAAACACGTGTACATTTTAATATTAATTGTGACGTCAAATAAATCTGCTAACATGAAATAAAATATTTTTATGAACATTCACATTCTAGCAAATAATTTTATGGTAATTATGTCCAACCAACTATCTTCGTTCCTGATTTCAATGTAACTAACTAACTAACTCACCATCACGCCGTAGGCAGAGAGGACGGACCGCCAAACAACTCGGTCTTGGCATACACTCCTCGCCTCATTCACATTCATACATCTTATCATGCTCTTCTATTATTCTGACTCTTGACATGGCTCGACTCAAGTATCTGATTCACTTGATCGTGCCATGTCTTCCTCGGGCGTCCTCGACTTCTTCTACCATTCACATTTGCGTCTTATATTCTCTTGACACTCCTTTCTTCATTCATTCGCTCTACATGTCCAAACCATCTAAGCGTCCCTTTCTTAATCTTACTTATGACGCTCACATCGGCCTTGCATTATTTTCGGATCTCCACATTCCTCACACGATCATACATGGTTTTACCACACATACGCCTCAGAGATCTCATTTCTACGGCATTCAGTCAAAGCGAATGTAAGGGAAACAAATATTATTCTTCTCTTTTTGAATAGGTAGATGAAACTGATCCGACAGACAATCTCCCGACATTTGCCCACCGAAATTATAATTATTATAAAATTATGTTTTTTGTAATTTATTTACCAAAATTCAAAAATAAAATCGACTTCATACATCTTTAGAATTTTTATACAGTGTCAAGTTTTTGTACTTGGATGGTATATATATTATCTTTATATATAAAAATCTCGTGTCACAATGTTTGTCCGAGGTAAACTCCGAAACTACTAAACCGACTGCATATTTTTTTAATGTAGGACGTAGGGCCAACTGTTGGGGAATCAACAGTGAGGGAGTCGTACTTGAAAAATATTTAAAAACTAACAGTATGTTACTTTGTCTTACTTTTGGATAGTTACTAAATATTCCGTGCTCTATACTTCACAGTAGAAATGAAGCTGTCAGCTTAAAATAGTAGGTTAAATCTATAAATTTTATACAGAGAAATATTTTAGATTTTATCACACCGGAGTTTTTTTTGCTACTTCACACAAAAAAACGGATTTCTGATTATTTATTTAAATGCCCTTTTACATATAATGTAGCACATATTTTTGTAAATTATAATGAAAATAAGTAGTTGACAAAATACAGTAAACATAAAATATAAGAAATCAAATATAGGTTACATTAAATGTAAGAGTTGACACAAAATAGGTAACATAATTAAGTAAAAATAGAAAATATGCAAACGTCCAAATCAACAATAATATTAAAAGGACTAACTGTAATATTTTATGCAAACTTCAACGGTTGTTCCGTTTGAAAACTAGAGATGGCAGCACTTCCACTTGTATCTGGTACGTGGAAAGATTGTGTACATTGATGTATCCCGGTTCCACATAACTTGTTAAGAGCCCTTTTGGAAGGTTCATCAATCTCAAATTCAACATCACAGCACACAGGTATGACATATCATATGTCACTCTTATAATATAAATGGGAAAAACGTAAAACTACATGATGTAATACGGTTTGCTTGGCGCGCAAATCAAGACTATTAATTTATTAAAAAAAAAAAAATTATTAAGTTTATTTAGGAAACATAGAGCTGTCTATAAAATCACCTCCCGAAGTTAATGCACTTTACCTACGGAAATCCTGTATGAAATAAGGAATTTGATCTGGTATTGCGTTCAAGGCAACAAAATGCAATCTTTTCTAACAGGGCTGGGGAGTCTATAAGGCAGTTCACAATTTTGTATAGAAACAGCACGTCAAAAAATTGTCTCCGTTTGTAAAGAGCAATAGGATTACATCGATGATTTTCAAAACGATACGACAGGTGTTTCAGGAATTTTGTTTGATTGTTTTCAATTCGGTTGATATAAGTTTGATGTTGAGGATTCCAAATGACAGATTCAAACTCGAGATGAGGTCTTACATACGCCATGTAAAGTAGTTCAAGTGTAAAAGGTTTATTGAAAGGTTTAGTGATGCGTAGAATGAAGCCCATTTGTTTGTAGTTTTTTTCTAAGATGTGTTCAATGTGATATTTAAACAATAATTTAGAGTCAAGGAATACTTCAAGGTCTACTAAAGCAGATCAGCTTAATCCACTGCTCTAAAAAGGCTATCCTTTATATTATTTATTAAGTTCAAACATCCGACAAACACGATTATTAAAACATTTTTAAATCGCTTTGATTACAGTCCGATAATAGAAATAGTAGATAATAATATTTTGGGTCAAAAATCTAAATAAAAGTAAGACAATCTCTTATTAGTCGAGTAAGTACCATTATATATTAATTTCTTGATCTGAAATTAATTCTAAAAGCTTCATAAACCGTTACACTATTGCTCATTGTCGGTCGTTTTATAAAAGTCTTACCAGAATTTTCTTGAACGAGCATTGCAATTCGTCATAAGACGGGGTAATGGAATGATTACAACGGGATTGTATATTTAAAAGCTTTATTTTTAAGTGCATTTCAAGACTATGAATGTTTTTTTAAAGATAATGTAAGAGTTCTTTGATAAAATTTGTTATGTTCGTAGGATAAAGAAGATGTATTTGATTGTTTTTTGTTGCTCGAAAAACAAGTTTACATTTTTATGTTGTTTTAGGATCTGGAGCAGCAAATTTAAATGTTCATCATGGTAAATGAGCACATTTACATGGATTTTCTATCTAGAATATCAATGCATAGTTAATAAAAATTGTTATCTAATTTACATAACAAGCTGTGAAGCCATCCATTAACTATCAAAAATGC
Source organism: Limnephilus auricula (assembly GCA_951813805.1). Classification (NCBI taxonomy): domain Eukaryota; kingdom Metazoa; phylum Arthropoda; class Insecta; order Trichoptera; family Limnephilidae; genus Limnephilus; species Limnephilus auricula. The sequence goes on along the minus strand of OX638409.1, from coordinate 8,864,611 downwards.
TAAGAAATATTCTGCATGTTACAAATTTTGAATTTTTTACTAGGAATGTTTAGAAAAACCAGTTAAAATTTTTAAATCAACTGTCCAAATCCTTCTTAATTTTTTTGTTTTTAATATCAGAAAAAAAAATGCAAAATTTCACGTGACATCAAAATTTTATTAAAATTTTTAAATTTGATTTATTTATTTATTTTTACTAGGTTTTTACAGATGTTCTCAATTACGTGAGAACAATCCAGTTATAAAAACCCAGTGTTTGTACAAATATGAACATATACATTACAAAAAATCTACAATTACAAACAATCAAATACAGATACATACCTACAATTAGAAAAACAGAAACATCACAGATACGTTTTTAGATTTTCACGGCCAAAAGCATTTTCGTTGTTTGTTTTCGGGGTGTTATGCCGTGTTGCGCTACCTCCTTCTTTAGCCGACGTTTCGGACAGCGTTGCAGTGTCCATCATCTGGGCAGATCCGGCAGATCCGACGATGTGTGACGGAGGTAGCGCAACACGGCATAACACCCCAAAAACAAACAAGGAAAAAGAAACATCACAAATTAAAAATATACAAAGCTCACTCAAGTAACACATATTACAATGAGAGGCAAGATACATAAAAACACGAGAGTCGTGCATAGAGAGACAATTGACACAATATACTTAGTTAATCATATTTTTTAGCAGCGCCAGAACTTTTTTCTGAATCCGTACAAATTTTCGACAATATATCTACTTCAGCACATTATATCTTGCTAAATAGTCGACACATCTGGGTCAGAGGGCTAAAGTAGGCGACATTATTTTTAAATGCATTCAGGTAAAAAGTGTTATGGCGTCTTAAACAATGGGAATTGGGGACAATTATTTAAATTTTGCTAAGACGTATCATTTCTACTCCAAATAATTTCAGAAATCACTGGATAAAGTAAGTCAAGTACGTCTTTTAACACCCTATATCCCCAGATATTCTAGTTAAAAGGATAATCTAAAGTTTATTATAATTATTCTTGTAATTCGCCCTTGAGGAGAGATTGGAAACAAAATATAAATAATGGACTTTTCTCAAATACCAAATATTAAAGGTATTAGCACCAGAATCGTCGGAAGGGCTTTATTTGAAAACCTTTCACTTTATAATTAAGGAATTAGAAAATATATTGCGTTGTTTCACGTTGATTCGTATCGTAAATGTATATCCCATATATTTACGTCGAGTCATCTAATTTGCGTCATTAAAATTCAGGATAACATATTAACTAATTACCATAAAAACATATTTTCGAAGAATTCATATTTAATCGTTCCACTAATTGAATCTATTTTATGGACGTTTTTGGAACTTTTGTTGTGTTTTTTTGTTGACCGCACTGTACCCATTTTGCACCCAAATTGAAAACAACTAAATGTTTTTAACCTTAATAAAATTTTCGTCGTTTTGCCGGGTACGTTACACGGTGTTTGGTAATTTGAATTAAGGTTAACTAACTATCACGTCATTTCTATGCAGGGACTGCCAGAAAACTAAGCCACACAATCCTTGCTTCATTCATACTCACTATTTTGTTATTTTGATTCTTGACTTAATCCGACTCAATTATTAATTCAATTGATCTTGTTTTCTCTTTCATTTACGCACCAGATTTACAGGTCCGGGTTTAGTTTTTCCCATAGGAAAAACTAAACCCTTTCATACACTTTTCCATATAAATGATCATCTAGTAAATCCACGTTATGCAAGTGTATTACATAAGTATAATTAATACAAAACAATACAAGAACAACACGTTAATCTACCAAACTATTAAATGGGAATATAATTCACCGACTCCAGATATTTTCATATCAGAGTGTTTGGCTCGGTGGAATTCCTAATACGACCGATAAATCCTACTGATCCCTCAATATAAATATTTAAAAAATCTTTCGTGATCCAACATGTATTTAAAATGACTGATTTTTGCATTTTTATATACAAATTCTTTGACAAATCTAATACGCCTAAATTTTTAATAAGAGAGCTAGGTATAATGCCAGTAGCCGAAATAACAAATGGTAATATTTTTATAGTCTGAGAATGCCAAATTCTTTTAATTTCATTTCCTAAATCTGTATACTTTCTAATTTTTTCAGAAACCAATATTTATTTTATTATTGTACAACATATTATTATTCCAATAACAATAGGTACATTTTTGTAGCCACATCAGCTACCATACAGGTGACTCTTCAATAATAGTTTTACGGCTTTTTGAGAACAATCACTTATATTCAAATGTTTGCAAGTTCATTTAACAGCACCACTGCCCACATCATTATATGCTTTGCCAGGACGTCGGTTTTGAAATGATTTTAAAGATTTGTTTATTTTTTATTATTAAGTTAAAAGAAATTTACATTTCACTTTCTGAACACAAACTTAAATACAAGGTAGTAAAATTAATTATTTTCTATCGATTTAAGGTTAAATAGTTTTTTTTTTTTAAATATATTTATATTTTTCTCCATTTTTACGGTGTCTGGAATGAGATTATATATTTGAACACCCTCGTGGCCAATGTTTCTCTTGCCACTTTCAGTCTTAACAGCATTTATGTACAATTTATTGTGTTGTCTAGTATAATGCTCATGTATTTGTGACGTTTTTATAAATGTTGTGATTGTGTGTATAAGTCCAGTTTGTATTTTGTAGATTAAAAGGCAAGGGTTATATTCGTACAAAGTTCTTATTTTTAAGATCACATAACAAGTTGTTTGAATGGAAATAGGGTGAAGGTAGGTTGGGGGGTGGGATGTTTCTAGTTAAGATTATAGTATTTATATGTGCAAAATATGCATAACAAAAAATAATAAAGTTCGTATGATGTTGGTAGTATTAACTGAGTATCTATAGTTATTGTAAAGTATCGAGAGATCACCTGTGTGACTTTAAGGAGTGTGGTGCAGAGTTAAAAATATCAAATTGTGTATAGTATGCATTGAAAATAAATTCATGCAAGATAAATTAAGGAGTTTTGCTTAGAATTGGTGTTGCATCGCGTATGTCACGATATTCCGGTTTCTGTGTACAAAAGGAGATATAATGATAATAAATTCAACGTTTTAGAACCGGATCGATAATTTTGGTTTTTAAACTGACTCGAAAATATATTTGGTTATCTTTTCAAACTTATGAAATATTTATGTAAAATTTATATTATTTTTTTATTCTGGTGAAGATAATAAACATGTTTGTGTATTTTTAAGTTTGCTTCGACATAATATAATAAAAATATTTACATTCACATTCATATTTTTGACGGCCGCCGTGGTCCAAGGGCAAGGCTTTTGACTAGAGATCCGGAGGTCGCGGGTTCAAATCCCGGCGTTCGCAGATGAGTTTAATTTGATTGATTTGTGTTTTCGCAAATTAAAAATTTAAAGATAATAAAAGCAGTATTTGCGGCACGTTCCAGAGTAAGAGATACTCTCAGTATCGCCCCGGTGTAAGACAACCATACAGAACTGAAACGCTGCTTATTAATGGCTTAAGTCGTGTTTTGTTACTAGATCTGGAGAGCCATTGACCAGCGGCTGAGAATAAAAGTTTAAAAACGTTTGCAGAGATGTTTCGGTGAGAAAGATCGATTAATTTCCATATCAATTTTTTTAAATTAAAAATTTAATATTGTTTTATATCATTCAAAACTTGCTTTAATATATACCTACATTCAAGTAAGCAAAAAAATGCTCAAAACGCACGATGATAAATTATTAAATAACGTTTACTTCTTGTAAGTATTTTTTTATCATAAGTATTTATGATTTTTCAATAATGTCTAAACAAAATAAGATTTAAAAAAAAAATCTGAAATATTTTAGTTTGTAAGACCTTAAATAAATAGAAAAACTGAGGTATTTTCGTCACAAAACACGTTCTCGGATTTATTTTTTAATGATTTTAATTTAACTAAAATCAAAATTCTGAAAAATGTGTTTACTAGATTATGTATTGTGTTGATTTATTTGGTTGTATGATTATATATGATTTGAAATTTGTGTTGTATAATACAATATGTCGTTTGAAAATTGACCAAATATGCCAACGACCAACGGTATACTAAAAATAATCTTAATTTTTCAAAATTTAAAAAATGTGTTTACTAGATAAAATAACAATCTTTCAAAATAAATTTATCAATACGTCTAGAATTTGATTTAAAATGACTAATTTCGGGTATTCTCTGGTAATACCCTCTGAATAGCCAGGTACTTCCCCACCTTCCTCTTCCCCATCTTCTTCCCCTCTCCACTTACCTTCAGCCTCACAACGTACCTCAACGAGAGATACCATAGTCTCACTAGCTTCAGACGGGAGCAATTGGGACTCTTGTGAGGTATTCATATAGAAAAACAAAAAAACTATTATTTTTATTTTTTTATTGAGTTAACCCCTCAGGCTAATTTGTTCGCTTCTGGGAATAACTTTTGAAGGTCTCATAAAAATCATTGTATCTAATTTACTACTATGACGAGAAATATAGAAAAAAGAACACGCTTTATGTTCAATTATGAACCTTTACCAAAAAATAATTAAAATGTACGCCTTTATGAAACCAAAATCTCCGACCGCAATTTTACCTTTATTTTTATTTTTCTCTATTACATTTTATTTTCTGTGTATTGTTCTGTTTCATGTTTCGTTTAGAGTATTAGTATTATCTTCTTCTTCTACAAGTGAAGGGTTATAACCTTCAAAGGTTATTCATATAAAATTATAACAAATGCGTTCATAAATATATATTTATTACCTTTTAGATATTATTTATTTTTCTGATCAAAAAATTTAAGGCAATAACGAGGTTTGTTGAAAGAAATTGCCACCTGACAATATGTCCTCAGAAATTCATTTTTAAAATATATATGCTTATTAATAGTAATAAAATAATTAACATTTGACGAGTTAAAGTATTTCACCGAAAAATGTAGACATGATATGTCTCGACTAGGGATGTTACGAACATTCGCATTCGCATTCGCATATGCGAATAATTCGCATCATTTTAAACATTCGCATCGACATTCGCATTCGCAACAATCGATGCGAATGTTTAGCGAATGCGAATGTGTGCAGATCATGTCGTGTCTCGCCCACTGTCCACGTGCCCTATATACGTGCCCCTTAGAAATCGCCTCATGGGAGAAAAGGCTGCAAAATTGCTTTTTCTGAAATATAATATGCCTCTTTTGAACTTCGATTATTAAATTGCTTAATTACGATTATATTTTACTGTATAAGAATTGATTTATTTTTTTATTAAAACGATGATTAATGTTGACCAAAGTTTTTTTTTTATGTGATTCCTTAACATTCGCATTGGCATTCGCACATTCACATTCTGAACATTCGCATTCGCATTCGCACATTCGCATTCTGAACATTCGCACATTCGCATTCTGAACATTCGCATTCGCGAATGTGAAAAATATCACATTCGTAACATCCCTAGTCTCGACGATGCCACCTAGTGGGAAAGTTAGCACTTACAATGCCTTTCGCATATAAAAATAAAGTTGGTTGTTTGCAGGTGAAAAAATGTAATAAGCGGTAGTTGTTGAATGAAACACTAGTATATATTGAATCATTTGGCGGGTAAGAGGTAACTCGCCGTAGCTCAGTGGATTAAGAGCACCTGACCGGACATCAGAAGGGCGCGGGTTCGAGTCCCGTCGGCTGCGTGTATCTTTTCTCGGAAGATTGTTTCAAAGTGGATGAGTGTTTCAGGCTGATAATTATTGCTTATAATAATTGTTACTAAACTGTTATTATTATTATAATTATGTATTTTTGTAAATAAGAAAAGTGACTGCGCGTTTATTTATATGATTTAATGCACGCCTTACCAAAGATCATTAAAATATTGCGATACAAGGTTAAAGTCGTAAAAATTACTTTTAATTTCGTTTTATGAATCATAAAATGTTATGTCATCAATTACTTAATTAGTTTGTACATAATTTATTTTTGTTGTCGTGTTATTGTCCATATATTTAGTTATTTAAGTCGAAGGATAGTATAATAAAACACGGTTTATGAATGCAGATGAAGCTTGAATAAGATAAGTCACACTATGAGTACTTAAGTATTCGTACGTTAAGTGTAATGTAGATTTTTTTGTTGTTGTACGAGTATTTATCTAAAAGAATTCATATTCTACGTTTTCGTAGATGGCGCACGTATAGTATTTTTTTTTTACTTATAAACGCCTTTTACAAGTTATGCTTTGAATTATTAAGAAAAATTGATTGTTCGCGGAAGTACACAAGCAATATGATAATTAACAAATGTAACACATTTGTTTGTAAAATGTTATTTATTGAAGGTAAGTTCACAGATCACATATAGTAAAAATAGTCACAATGTATCAAATCACAATAATAATTAACTGAGCAAGGGATCGGAGGGAACCTTACTGATTAGTCTTTGGGAACAACAAAACTGACTCGTGCCGTTATGGTAACGGGCGGCGGCGACTGTGTTCTGCTTCGGGTCGTACCATAGGACGAAGCGCAACTAAGGCAGCAGTCGGGGTCTGGTTGGTGCTTTGCTTATGGAAGTAGAATACTCCTTAGAGGGTCGTGCCAAAGGACAAGGCGCAACTTAGAGAGTGTACTAGCCAAGGGCGAGCTGCAGACGAACTGGTTGAATTAGGGCGCGCAGCTCTTTATATAGGACATTCCTTGTGGCGGGGCGTGGTTTATGGGGCGACTCGAGGGTAGGAAATGCGCAGAAGGCGTCTACGCAGCCTGGTTAGCCTAGGTTTGGGTGAGCAGGATGACGCTGTACGGGGGAAAGAGATGGTGTAGTGGCAAGTGTAAAAACGGTGTGCTACACAAATAGTTTTGTAAATTAAAAAAACTCTAATCTTTCAAGGAAGGCTAACAAACACAATATTTGATCCGTGATTCAATCCAATATTGCATTTACTAGCATTTCTTGAAAGATTTGAGTTTTTTAATTGACAAAACTATTTGTAAATATTCATACTGATTGTGTTATGCCGCAAACAATAATTTTTTCTTAATATTTCAAAGCATAACTTGTAAAAAGCGTTTATAAGTAAAAAAAATACTACACGCGCGCCATCTATGAAAAAGTGTAAATTCTTTTGACAATCACCTTAATACGATAATTGGTACCAATGACATGTCGCTGTTGTATATATGTTTTTGTATGATATATTATACATTTACCTAAATTAAGTCCGTTAGTATATATGGAAGGATAGAGGTGTGTGTGAGTGTTTGTTTGTTTGTATGTGTGCATGTGTGTGTATGTGGATGTGTTAAACACAATTTAAATAAATACGAAAGAACTTTTGAATGCAGTAATTATCATGTAAGATGCATTCATTTTTAAATGTTTATTTGTAGAAGTTGTTGGTTTTTGACCTATTCGAAATTTAGGTACTCATTAAACACGAGTTTTACATTTAAAGCGAAGATAACAGTAAGTAAAGAATTTAAAGTTGTTTTAAAGACGTTAAAGATAAATGAAATAATAATGTTGAAATAAGGATTTCGTTAAAATATATCTGACGGCCTCCATGGTCGACGAGTAAGGCTCTCGACTAGGAATCCAATTGTCGTGAGTTGAAATCTCGGGGTGCGCAATTAACTGATAACACAAATCACTTTATGAATAGCAATAATGTTACAAATAAAGACTAAACTTTATAACTTAAAATTACGCTTACTATATTTCGTCATTTTTTTTAAAATTTTAACCCATTTCATATTCTTTTATGTTGGTCTGAATTTCTTCGGTGCTTATTAAGACGATAGACTTCGCTTTTCGGCCCATACAAAAAGGACGCCCGGGAAAAAACACTTTTCTACATCGAAAATTACACAAAATGAATATATTTTTTTATACTGCCTTGTAGAGGGTGAAAACTATGTTGGTATGTTTTCGAATTTTCGATGCATTTCGTATTAACGTAAACATTCACTGTCAAACATGTACGATTTATAAAAAAATATTATTTAAGGAAAAAGTGCTGCTAACTCAACTCTCATAAAGAATTATAAAATTATAAAAACTTACCGACGTAGCTTCTTCTTTCTAAAAAATATATATTTTTAAAAATTTCAATTTCGTGAAAGTTTCGGTGTAGAAAAGTGTATTCTCCATAAACCCCTTTTCGAGCGATTTATGTAGGTAAATTTAAGCGTTGTCTCATTCTCCCATTTCGCATTCGCATGTATTGTAAGTGTGCGTGAGCTTATTGTGAGCGGGACAGAATGACAGACGCGGGTGTTCTGCGTGTCGTTCAAAGTCTAGCCTCTTAAGACCCGCATTAAATAATCCCTTCGTACAGTCCCTCCCTTAACCTGCCTCACAACCCTGCCCAACCGGGTGGAGACATAGTTTCCCTGCCTTTTTACTGTGCGACGAGACAGCTCTTGTGAGATGTTACATAAAAAAATGGAAATGACGTTATGAGATGAAAGTTAAGTAGTTAGAAAACAAATTTAAAATTTTCATGATGCCATAACATGACGTGGGTGTAAGAGTTTTTTTCTTCAGACATATACTACCTATAGTTATGATTATTTATTAGTACCAAATAGAACGAATAAATAAAAAACAGTAAATAAATCTCAACATTATTTACATGAAGTATTATTTTAACCAAGATGATGTGTGAAGTGTATAAAGGAAAAACATGATACGTATAGGAATATTGTGAATGTACCATAATATACATTTTATAAGGAAAACGTTTTTTATATATTTTCGTTCAAGAATTGATACTTAATTTAATGTTCAAATGCACCGATATTAATTATTCTTTAATTATGCATTTTTTATTTATTAAATGAATTTTAAAAATAGGTGTGGGTTTGAGATAGGAAGTAAGAAAGTTAAGTATTTAATAGACAAGGACATTGTGCTTAAAATACAAATTTTCCCGTAATTTAAAATATTTAAATATCTTCGCTTACCATCTGGATAAAGATAATTTATTTAAATTGTCTTTAATAATTGGTGAATATTAGTCTTAATAAGACCTTGATAAATAAATAAATATTAAAATTATAGTTTCATATAAATTAATCGGCTTAACTTAAAACTCACATTTTTAGACAGTCATATCCATTAAGTCAAAAATCTTTCACCTTCACAGCTCGCGAAATTATAAATATCCGGTTGGATAAAAAGTAAGCAAATTTGAACTTGTAAGCTTTTTAAGGCCATTTTATATAAATTCTCCAGTCCTAAAGAGTCCTAAATTCTTGAGTATTTCAAATTCTTCAGTCCTAAAGAGTCCTAAATTCTTAAGTATTTCAAATTCTCCAGTCCTAAAGAGTCCTAAATTCTTAAGTATTTCAAAATAAATATCTACTGACGGCCGGCGTAGTCCAGCGGTAGGGCGTTGGACTTCCATTCCGAAGGTCGCGGGTTCGAACCCGGCTTGCGCAAATAAATTTTATTTAATTGATTTGTTTTGTTTTACAATTCATAATTAAAAGTAATATATACAGTATATTTGCGACACATTTCGGAGTGGAAGATACTCTTAGTATCGCCCTGGTGTAAGACCACCATTCAGAATTGAAACGTTGCTTGAAATGGCTTTAGCCGTGTTTAGTGACTAGATCTGAATAGCCAGGTACTCCCCACCTTCCTCTTCCTCGTTTCCTTCCCTTCCCCACTTTCCTTCAGCTTCATAACATACCCCAATTGGGGATGCCATAGTCTCACTGGCTCCAGATGGGAGCAGTTGGGACTCTTGTGAGGTATACATTGTAAAAAAATTTAAAAAATACTATTGCACTAATCTCTTCATAATTGTAATATGCACAGTAATGGAGGTAGCAAATCAAAAATCAAAAACATAGTGTCTTCTGCGTGCAACGTCGTATCTCCTCCAAGCATAAACTTTCTAATAAAAGTGTGTTTATCGGAAGTGATCTGCCAGGTAAGCATGTTTCTGTATCCGTTTGTTAATATTGAAATTGAAGAGAGCCTAAGAAATCATGATAAATTGTTTGCCCTTTAGGTGATTTTTCACAAAACAGCGTTCTGAAAAAAATATCTAAGTATTATAATTATTCAATCTTTAAAGAAACACTAGACTCATCATATACTTATAATATTTGGATTGTAATATGTGAGTCTGCGACGTGTAAATAGTCCCAGATCTCTCTGAGCGTAGTACTCAAAAATATATAATTGTGAATTTATTTGCGCGAACAATAATATGTATATCACAGAAGAATGGCTGTCTGTACAATTTCTATTGAAAAACAGAAACACCAACCTTGTAATGTCGTTCTCTACAAACGTGGAAGGCCTCCCAATGATTCCAATTCACGTGCAGATCACCAGCACAATTCTTGATAATATTTGGATCCGTAAATGTTCCGAAGTCAAGATTACATGACGGAAATATAACCACAATCATAAAATGCGACTTGCTCGAAAACCACAAAATGGAGACTAGAATTATTTTACTATAGAATTATTTTTCTAACAAACAAAACAAAACATATTAGAATGCCTAACCAATATTTTTTTTTTCCTTTTGAACATAAACTTTAAGGGCCTTACCAATAAACGTGTTTCGAATACACAACTGTTAAACAACCTTTAAGGGGCCGCTCTGCCAATTTCTACCGATTTCTTACATATTTTGCTTAAACGTTTGAAGTTTTTAAGTTCTTAAAAATATATTATGTCATTCTTTAAGATAGTATCTAAACATTCCCCAAGCCGAAACGGTAATTATTTGAAATTCCCTCGATAGAAATAAATCGCAAAGTATGCTCCGAAAATTATCATTTACATGTTTTTTCTTTTATTTTACAAGTTATATGTATTAAAAAAATTCACAATGTTTCCTTAAATGCTACTTGACACAGCCCCTACGAGATTTTTGCTCTTTTTCAAACGAGTCGTCTTTTATTAAATATTTTCACAATTTTCGCATGAATTTTATGGTTTTTAATGTTAGCGCGCTCGCACGTATTCGACACGTTCGTATTGTCGTATCTCTCCATCTTCTTCTTTTTGAGCGGGGTAGCGCGGCCTTGATGCGTGGTATTTTTTTCATATTTTAATGTGTAATTTTTTGTTGTTGTTGAAGGGAAAAAGGGCTCAGTTTTCACCCTGTCAAGATTACATCCCTTGTTAGTTAAACATAAGGAAAAATAGTTTCAAATAATTTCTTCATAAAAAATTGTACCCTGTTTTATAAACAAAGCATTCTGAATGGGTGTATGAGCGAGCATAATAATAAGAACGATTCACTTTCCTTTGTCTATTGTAGTCACCATTATGGTAAATTTACAACCATTTTGAGCAAAATGACGGCACAACGGTCCCATTACAAACTTCTACTGGTCAAAAATATTTTCGAAAAAGGTGGAGATAACTAAACTAATTTGTTTATTAAGATCCGAGAAACTAGCGTCATGAATCCTTTGGGGATCGTTGGGGAAAATTCCAAACGCGAAACCGACATTTGTACACGGTTGGCATTTGTTACATGAGGATGGGCCGTTTCGTTTTCTCCGACCTCTCTCTCTCTCTGGTTTCAATCCTGGGATTGGTTTGCAGCAATTTCTTTTATTTTTCTCTTCCATTCATCCCTGTCTTGTTCGGCTCTTTTGAAGTCTGCATATGATGAGCAGCGCATGTCTACCAGCAGGTCCTCCAGGTACTCTCGGCGTGGGCGTCCCCTAGAGTTTGTCCCCTCGGTCATACCCTCCATTATGGCATGCAAGAGGCCTTCTTGTCGTATTATATGGCCGATAAATCTTGCACGCCTTTCGGACAAGGTCCTGAGCAGGTGCCTTCCTCCTTCGATTCTTTGGAGAACCTCCTCATTTGTAATGTGGTCTCTCCAGGAAATTCCTAATAGTCTTCTATGATATTCTTCTCCGACCTACAATATGGGTATTTTCAAGACCCACGTTCACTCCATCCTCTCCTCAAAATGATCCCCACAGCATCCCTAGTGGTAATAAAGGCCCTGACGGAAGTATTTTTCCTCAGGGCTTTCCGTGTGGAGTTAATGTAAAAAAAATAATTCTCCCATTTATTTTTAACTTTTTATTAGAAAAACAAGAATTCCCAGATTATAAATAACCTGACAATGTTTGATTTCGTTCCGCTACCGTAAAAAGTGTTTAAATTTTGCTTTAGCAAATGGATATTCACACAAAAAAATAAATTACTTAAATGACATCCAATTTTGTTCAGCTAATACTGAGATTGGGACCTTTGTGCACTAGCAACTAATAATGACACTTTGCACTTTCAAGGTCACCATATCTGAAGTGAAATAAAATAGGATGCTCATATCTTATGATTTCTATGGTCCCTGGTTCCAGGAGATATTAAACATGGTATTATGGAGCAGGAGCTATATAATTCATAAATATAGTATTTACGACTAGATTCATCATTATTATATGAACCAGGGTAATAAAATTTCAAACCTAATAAGGATGTTGTAATTACAAATTCCAGCAAATTGAGTAACGGTGCAGATTTACGATTTTGTTTTTCCTGTTTCCATTGGTAGGCTTTGTTTAGTGGGTAATTTACGACATCTTGGGAAAACCTACATAAAGTTAAGGATGTTTTAATGACATGAAAAAAAACTTTTAATATACAAGCGGTACTACTAAGCGGAGCAAAATTATATAATTTTGAAATAATTGAATACTGCAAATAATAATCTAATTTTTAAAATATGAAAATAAACAAGACACAGAAAAATAATAAAAGATAATGATACACTATCTAGGTAACAGATACATTCTTTGAATACTTTTTTCCAATAAAAAAGGTAGCTGTCAATAATATGGAATAAAATATTAGTCGAAGATAATATTGTTATTTATGAAATTTGAAGTTGACAAATACGACAGTCTCGTAATAGATCGCAATGGCTGAATTGGATAAAGCGTATGTCCCCGTTAGAAGTGAGGTTCTGGGTTCGAGTCCTAGTTGCGACTATTATCTTTTATTATTTTTCTGTGTCTTGTTCATTTTCATATTTTAAAAATTAGATTATTATTGTATTTTTCTTCTTCAATGATATATTACATTGATGGGAATAACCATCAAAAGTTAAAGAGAGAATTATCCTAAAAAAAAATTATGTTTTATTATCCCGTTGAAGAAACCTTTGGTTGGAAACATGTCGATAATTGTGATAATATAAGTGGTGTACATAAAGTTATTTGTTTTCATTTAATTAAAAATGACGGCGCAAAGTGAATTTGCGAAGATTGAAGAAATAAATTAATTAATTATTCCGCCATCCCAAAATCGAACAAAAGCCTTAATATAATGGTCCAATACACAAAAAGAAAGTTCATTATACTACAGGAAATAAGTACTCGTAATTTGATTCTTAATGCTGGCAATATTAATTTAGTTGAAAAACTGAAACTACTGTACTATGCAACATATTTATTCTCGAAGGACCAAATTTTCATTGCTAAACCAAAAATTTATTGCAGATCGCATCAAACCTATAAAATATATCTTTTAAATACCATGGTCACATTATGAAGAAACAATGCACGGCTCATCACCAAATAATTAAGCATCATCAAAATATATATGTCGCCGTCAGCAGCCATTCTGGACACATGGACATGACTTAAATCATTAATGTCGCTGTCATCAGTCATCAGACATTACTGGCACTAGACATGCGGTCGTGCGGATGTTTTGTTAATATTTCGAGACCGTACGCCATATTTACATACATTGATCGTTCGTCAGTAGGTCTTAATGATAATGGTTAAGTTATTGAAGTAATAATTTGATTGTAGTTTTTCGGGACTTAAGAAATATTTAAAAATTAAGGTGATTTTATCTTCTATTTGACAGAAGGTGAGTTTTTATTTTATATTTAAGACTTAAAAAAGACTAGACATATTTTGGAGTAAAAATAAATTTTCATGAAGTTTTATTGAAAATAAGTAGTAGGTTTAACGGACTAATCATTTTAGAGCTGGCAGGTGGACACAAAATACTATTGTGTAAAATTGTGATAATATCTGTCTTTTTTTCTTTGTTTAATTTTATCTCATGATGGACAATTGGTTATCTGCAGTTTAGTGACATTTTTTAGCTATTTCAAATTTAAAATCGAATTCATAATGGTACTTATAAATGGAAGGTGGAAATTCTCGCTTAACACCAGCTGCCTACTTTGATTAAAGCAAAAAAAAAACATCTTGGAAATTATTTTTTTACTTTATTTTTGTGGCAAAAATATTTGTTTTCCGATCATAATTTAATGAACCTAATTTGAAACATCGTCTTCAAAATATTTTTTTATTTACAAAACAACTTGAATGTCTACATGACAATCACAGAATTTAAATTAATTAGAGTGTTTTTGGCTAATAATTATTACTTTTAATATGTAATAATTATTAGCCAAAAACACTCTAATTTTATTACTTTTAATATGTGTTTTTTTAATTTTTTTTTAATTGAAATTTTTTTGATACAATGGTACATAAAATAATAAAAGGTATATAACATACTTAAATATAATATTGTATGAACAAAAAAATCCCACAAAGGCAAATGCCTGAGCGTGGGTATAATATTGAATTTATTATAATTTTATGGTTAATAGGAGATTTAAGAATTAAGTATAATTTTAGGTATAAAAAGAGTAACTGTATAAATGCCTTAAGACATAGAGCAAAATAACAGTCTGTGTTGTTATTATCGCATTTGTAAAATTTAATGAAGAATTAATGTTAAAGGCGTAATTAAAATAAAACAATAACATAGCAAGCAATATAATATTTCTACTTTAAAAGTTGTCTGTTACCTTTTGTGTTTGCATAAAAATCTTGTCTTACACATTAGTTTATCAATTAAAAAATAATAATCGAATTAATTTATTTACAGTGTCAATTGTTTTCACTAATACGCTGATATATAAATCAAAGGGTCATGTAGTTTTATCCTTGATGCATTTGAATGAACACTTTGTTTATCTTTGTTATGTTAAGTAGGTATATCGTATTTTTCCTAAACCGACTGCATATCTTATCTTACTAATATTATAAATGCGAACTTTTGTATGTATGTATGTGTGTTTGTTACTCTTTCACCAAAAATTTTCTGAATGGATTTTAATGAAACTTTACAATAATATAGCTCATACATCAGAATAACATATTGGCTATAATTTACAAAGCTGGCTATTTATTTTCAATATATTGAAAATAATAATTAGTGTTTAATAGAAAATGTCAAAATTTGAGAATAACATTTTGCAAAACAATGATTGTTAAATCGAAATTCCATTTTAGAAAATATTTTAATTAGTGAATTTATTTGAAGTACTCGCCTAATACTTTAAATCGAATCAAGAATTAAAGATATTTTAAATAAATAGGTTAAGAATTTTGGTATAAACGAAATGGGAAAAGAAAATAGATTACTTGAAGTACTAATCCTACGCAGACGAAGTCGCGGGCAGAAGCTAGTTGTATTTAAAAGTATGGCGGAGGGCCAACTGTCGGAGGATCAATTGTCATTCCTTAAATAATATTTTTATCCAACCCTCGACGACTAAACTATAACAATAATAAGCCAAATAAATAATTGTATTCACTTGATTGTGGGCTGTCTTCCTGGGACGTTCCAAGCATCTACATCAACAGCAACATTTATAAACGTAAAAAAACCATAGGGATCAAAAAATTAAAATCCATATATAAAAAATAAAAATCCCTCTTATTTGGTACACAATAAGACCCCATTGACCCTCAAAAATTAAAAAAATTGGGTCAACAAACTTTCTGCAAACAACTTTAAACGTAAAATGACGAGTTTAAAAAAGGTTATACCGAAACCCCAATTCTGTTTTTTTTTTGGAAACACCGAACCACAAAATAATAAGGATTCTCGAAATATTGTATTTATTTTTCTTAAGTAAATGCGCAGTCACCTAACGAATGCCGTATATATCCTGTGATGACAGATTGTTAAGAATTTTATGTGAAATGGTTAAATAGTATTTCACAGGTGTTATGTTCGAGTATTTGCTAGTGAATCATTTGTCAAACTTTCGGCCAAAAGATGTGAACAAATTATATTAATTTTATGACTCAGTTATCCCTACTGCAAATTTATGAGATATCAAGGTTGGTCGGAGGAAATTGTAGCGCAATATTAGAGGAACGTTTGTTTAAATATTTCGGTATATTAAAATTTTCTACTTCCTTCATAATAAGCGAAATAAGTAAGTAAGAAAATATCCAGGTCCGTCGTAGATTGACCGGAACTCTTTGGTCAACTTCCAGAGTATCACTTCAACAAATGGTGAAAAACCAGCATTCAGGATCGAAACTTTTCTTGAAATGGCTTTAGCTGTGTTTGGCACTTCCCAGCCTTCCTTTTATTCAACTCATTTCCCTCCTCACCACCTTCAGTCTCACAAAATAACGCAATTGGGGATGCCATAGTCTCACTGTCTTCCCACAATTAGGATTCTTGTGTGGTACCTACCCATTTTTATTGCGTTTTTTTTCTTCAGTTTATTGTTTTTAAAATAATAAACTTTAAAAAAATTATTTTCAAGCAATATTTTTTTTTGTAGATGTAAAGATATGATCTAATTGATTACTAACAAAGAATATCTGCAACAGTTGTAGAAAGTTCAAACAGTTTATTGATTAATGAACTCTTATTAAATACTAAAACGACGTCACTTTATGCGCTCGGGTATTTTAAAAAAGAACAACAAAACATTGTTTGCGTCCGATGCCTTGCGGCTAATATCACGAAGGTTCTTTGCCCTGGCAACCTTTCTCTTCAGACGTCCATTATTTTTTTAATTTACCCGTCAGGCAAATTTGTCCGCTTTTCGGAACAGCTCGTATAAGAACCATTACAAAATATTATAAATGAAACTTAACTGGAATATTATATTCACTATTTTATGTTCATTTATTTGATATACAACCGTATGTTTCCTAAATAAACTTAAATAAATAAAAAAAGTCTCATGGAAATCGGAGTGTCTCCCTTATTGTCATGGTGAGAAATATGATCTTAACAGTGTTAGAAAGAGAAAATACCACGCTTTATACTAAAATAAGTTAATGTAAACCACAGAAGAATTAAAATTTACACCTATATAACACCAAACTCTACGACTGCAATTTCAAAAAAAAAATTGAAACGATGTGAATTTTTTAATTAATTATTGTTACAAGAAACAATAACAAACAAGATGACAATAACGTTTATAATGCATTTGCCCAATAAAATATATGTTCGTTTTTATTATCACAAAATTTAGTTAGAAAAAACATAAGGTGAGCCAATTTTAAAACTATTTTATGTACGCTTTAAAAATAATTATGCATTAAAAATTATGTTAATTTCTAATAATACGACTTTTGAGCATATTTCATCACCTCTCAAAAACAGTTTTTACCTTTCGAATACATTTATAAATATTCAATTTATTTCGATTTTATTGCAAAGCCGAAATATTTCGACTTTCTGACAGAATACGCCTGAGGCCTGGGGGGTTAAATTTAAACGTATACCGCTGATAGTTCCGTTGTGAATTTTTCTCTTTCTCATGAACGATTGATGTAGTTAATGATGAACTAAAATCTACTGCGAAGTAAATCTTCTGTGAAATTATGGATAAGTAAGAAATATGAGTCTGAAGTAGTAAAATACTCTAGAAAGGTGAGTATGTAGGGACTTTTTTTTTTATAGAGAAACCTCACAAGAGTCCCAACTGCTCCCTTCTGGAGCCAGTGAGACTATGGCATCCCCAATTGGAGTATGCTGTGAGGCTGAAGGTGAGTGGGGAAGGGAAGGAGATGGGGAAGAGGAAGGTGGGAAATTACCTGGCTATTCAGATCTAGTCACTAAACACGGCTAAAGCCATTATTAAGCAACGTTTCAATTCTGAATGGTGGTCTTACACCAGGGCGATACTGTGAGTATCTTCCACTCTGGAACGTGCCGCAAATATAACATATATTATTTTTATTAATTAATTGTGAAATAACACAAATTAATCAAATAAAATTTATCTGCGCACGCCGGGTTCGAACCCGCAACCTTCCGATTGGGATTCGAGTGTCTTACCACTCGACCACGGACGGTCGTGGCATCATGGAATTTGCATAGCCTTTTCTGTTGGTCCTCGCTCAACTTAAACCGCCGAAATCGGCCGCTTAAGCCGTGGTAAGCAGCAGAACAGTTCCTTTGCTAGACCCTGCAGCACTATTGGCAAAAACACATCTATCAGATTTCACATTGCTTCGGTTTCGATCTGCTACGTACGGACGCAATAAATAACATCGGAGGAATAAGTTTACCTATCAACATGGAATTCGAACTTTGTTCGAGTGATGACGATGTAGAAATTTAGACATCGTTTGACGTTTGGTTGTTTGATAATAACCATAGAGTCCATAGTTACTTAAATAAATAGATTGGTTCGGCACAGAAATGACTAAAATTATCATAGACTAAACGTTTAAAATTGGTCAACTCTGGGATTACGACTGATATACGGATTGTGTGCTAAGCCATGCTGAGCTCCACATTCCGTCAAAGCCGAGCTTTAGACCAACTGATATACCGGCCCATTATATTTTTGAAGATTTGTTAGGAAAAGGCAAGTAGTTTAGTCGAGTAGTGAGTATTTTGCCACTTAAATGACCAAAATGCATTCGCATAACAGTCGAGTAGAGTACATTAGTGAGTGGCGCATTGAAACGGCACGGTGACGTTAATGATTTGCGCTGTCTCAATTCTTTAATAAGAGTGAGGGAGAAGTAAGAAAAGTAATAATTTTCTTGCCATTGAAGATGAATGAACTGTAACGCAACAAAGTAAATACGCTAATTAAGCTGATTGTTATGAATATTTTAGAAGATGTAGAAGAAGTAATTAGTGCAATGAAAGTAAAGAAAGATTTATGGCAGGAAAAAAGAAGAATTTTAGAGTAGGATCTTCACTCCTACAAAGCAACATTTCTGCGGCTACTAATAAACTCAGATTAGAATAAAAGACTAAAACAACGGGTTCAGATTTGTTTAGCCAGAAAGCTGTGAAATATGGTGAGGGGCGCTACTCGCCCGTAAAAATAGAACCAAATGGATTCACTCTACCAAACCGCCAACTAAACTACTTTATGAAATTTGTGGTGTTCAAATACGTTTAGTTCTAAATTACTCGCTACTCGACTTAACTATTTGCCTAGTCCGAACAAGGATTTAGTACAACAATAAAATTAGTAAGTAAATAAAATGTACATTTTATCCATTAGGAAAGAATTGACCCCAAAAAGTAGGGAAAAATGTCTCTTATGCAAAGTTGCTATTATTTTTCCGTGCGACTGCTTAACGGGACTGTAGAATTATAAATATATTTTAATTTTGTGAAAATAAGAACAAATTAAAACAAATTTTGTCAGTATGATTCTATTTTTAAAAAGAATACAATCTTAAACAGAAATCGCTTTGTAAAACACATACCTGAATTTTTTTCTTAATCCCGGTGCTTGCCCTTGCGTTGATGTCTTTAAAAGGATTTTTAAATTTCGTTATTGAACTCTTTTTACATGTTACATTTTGTTTGTGTCCTTTCGACCACGTACTAGGATCATGCCCTTATCATGGTAGCCGTAAATAAATTATATTAGAAATCGTCTATATTGGCACCCCTGTTAAGACACCCAACGCAGCAAACCAATTAATAGTTATACATTTTTAATGTTCAGTCGCAGCCATAATAGGGCCTCGATTAAAGCATGTATATGTAAATTAAACATTTTGACCAAATCGATATCTTTTATTTGAAATTAAATAAAAATCAGTCATAAGTCGGCGGGGAATAGTGGATTCCCTTGACACTCTTCTCATTTCTGATACTCTGGTACCAAATTTCATTATGTACCTTAAATCGTAGCTAAAGTGATCGTAGTAATTTACGATGGAAGGACTAAAATTGTCTGGTGTAATCCTAGCTTTATTTAAATACTTACTTTTTTAAACGCTTGTGAGGCTTTTACAACGGGTAAAATTGTAATACAGTGGAACCTCTCATGACGAGTAACTCACATAACGAGTAATTCGCATAACAAACAAAACCGATTGTGAAAAAAAATCCCTTAACGAGCGATATTTCGCATAACGAGTGACAAGGGTAAGTCCCATCTTTAGGCATCCAGGACTTTCGCGTCAGTGCGTCAGTCTCTGGTTAGCACTCGTTCCGCTAGCATGTTAATATCGCATGTAATCACACATTTTCTAAACTTGTGTTCAGACATTATTGGTAAATTTATTTTTTAAAATGCCTTCCGAGAACATGAATAGATGCAATTGGAACATGAATACGGTTATTTTTCATTAGAGTATTCTTGTGGATTTTTAAAGACTCCATTCTATAACCTGAATAACTGCAATCGGAACATACAAATGATTTTTCTTCACTGTGCATCAGCGTGTGTTTCGCCAAACGTCCATTTGTAGTACACGATTAGTTGCAGTCGGAACATGAAAATGGTTTTTCTCCACTGTGAGTCAGCTGGCGGACTTCTAAATTTTTCTTTTGAGAAGGTGAATAGTTGCAATTGGAACATGAAAATTGTTTTTCTCCACTATGAGTAATTTCGCCAAACGTCTATTTGTAGTACATGAATAGTTGCAGTCGGAACATGAAAAAGGTTTTTCTCTACTGTGAGTCAGCTGGCAGACTTTTAATTTTTCCTTTTGAGAAGGAGAATAGTTGCAATCGGAACATGAAAATTGTTTTTCTCCACTATGAGTAATTTCGCCAAATGTCCATTTGTAGTACATGAATAGTTGCAGTCGGAATATGAAAAAGGTTTTTCTCTACTGTGAGTCAGCTGGCAGACTTTTAATTTTTCCTTTTGAGAAGGAGAATAGTTGCAATCGGAACATGAACATTGTTTTTCTCCTCTGTGAGAACACAGCAGTCCGCATTTACACAACACGGGAGTTGGTTAGTTAATGAGGATTTTATTCACATTTCAACCGTTTTCGTTTCTCATAGATCGAACGGAATAAATTGATTTCATCTTAGATGCATTATTTAAGTCTATGGATGGCACAAACAACTTCTTTAATTTCTAAAAGCTGTGTGAGTCCAATATGTTAATTATATAAGCCAGTAATTTGGCATAACGATCTTCACGCTCAGAATCTGAATCAACTTGAGTTTAATGTAACAATAATTATATTAACTAACTAACTAACTAATCATCACGCCGTTTCCCCGCAGTGGTAGGCAGAGAGCATGGACTGCCAAACAACTCGGTCTTGGCACACACTTTGTCTCATTTACATTCATACATCTTCTCATACATACTCTTCTATTATTCTGACTCTTGACATGGCACGACTCAAGTATCTGATTCACTTGATCGTGCCACGTCTTTCCTTGGGCGTCCTCGGCTTATATACACTCCTTTCTTCATTCATTCGCTGAACACGCCCAAACCATCTAAGCGTCCCTTTCTTAATCTTACTTATTACGCTCACATCAGCCTTGCATTCTTATCGGATCTCCACATTTCTCACACGATCATACATGGTTTTACCACACATACACCTCAGGGATCTCATTTCTACAGCATTCAGTCTACTTTCATCCTTTCTCTGCCAGTTCCATGCTTCACTACCATACATCAGGGTAGGTACCAGTACTCCATTAGGACGACTGCTAGCTTCGCTTCTGTGGACAACTTTAGTTTGGCTCCAACGGCGTTCAATCCTCCATTCATGGGATTACCTGCATTCACCCTTCTTTCAATATCCCTATCAGCCTTCTTATCTGTCGTAAACATACTTCCCAAATATACAAACTCATCCACCTGCTCCAAGTATTCATCATAATTATATTAATATTATATAATTATATTGTAATTATATTTTTTTTATTTTTTATAGAGAATACCTCACAAGAGTCCCAACTGCTCCCGTCTGGAGCCAGTGAGACTATGGCATCCCCAACTGGGGTATGTTGTGAGGCTGAAGGAAAGTGGGGAAGGGAAGGAGATGGGGAAGAGGAGGGTAGGAAAGTACCTGGCTATTCAGATCTAGTCACTAAACACGGCTAAAGCCATTATTAAGCAACGTCTCAATTCTGAATGGTGGTCTTACACCAGGGCGATACTGACAGTATCTTCCACTCTGGAACGTGCCGCAAATGTAGTATATATTATTTTTATTAATTAATTGTGAAATAACACAAATTAATCAAATAAAATTTATTTGCGCACGCCGGGTTCGAACCCGCAACCTTCCGATTGGGAGTCAAGTGTTGTTACCACTCGACCACGGACGGTCGTCATATTAATATAACACAGGGTCATCCCTAGCATGGAGGGTGAAATATCACAATAAACTATATGTACTTTCGATAAATCATGTATTAAATAAATGTAAGATAATTACAGTCAGATTATCTTGAAGTATTATTTTACCTCGTAGGTCAATGGTGTGTATATAATTTTTGACAGAGAATTGAAATGACTTAGGACAACTCTCAACGAAACTAAATGAGGCACGTTAAAAAATCAACTGTTGATCAACAGTGTAGTTCGAATTATAACAACCTTATTGATGAGGTTGGACGGTCCCTGGCGATGGTCTCCTGGAAATCTTCTGTAGGTTGTAAGGCGAGCTGCTTCTCTTGACGTTATCGTTTCTAAAATTGTGTTTATTGATAGTTAAGCGAAATTTATCTGATACTATAGAGGCTAGAAGAGAGAGAGAAGTAGAGGACGTCAACACATAAGATGGGAAGACTACATAATACTCACGGCTGGACATCAATGGAGAAGAGTAGCGCGTGACAGGTCCCAATGGAAAATGTTAGAGGAGGCCTATGCCAAGAGGCAAACTGAGCTTCGGGATATATTATAACAAACATATTATAACAAACAAAAAATGTTTAAATTCATGTACCTAACCGAAGTCCAGAATAAAAGGCTTATTATTATTATTATTATTAAAGAGGCTGCGTTAAAATTTATCAACCATGGGTAGTAATATCTGCTAACAATCACTGACCGTGCTTGCAAATATTAATAATTGTCCATAAATGACGGACTTGATCAATATCGTATTGGTATTATGGTTTTACCGTTCAATAATTCAATCGATAAGTACAACAATTTCATCAAAAATGAACAAGACCAAGGATAGATTCAAGGACCTTATAAAAAAACTGATTAAACCAAATAAAGAAATATATGTGTGGGGTAAACCATGTCAGGACCAAACCTCTCTTTCTATTCAATATCATAGCGTAGGTGAAATGAAGTATTTGTAAAAATTAAATAAGGATGCTTGACAAAATATGAATTTTTAATATTGATAATAATATTTTTATTATATGGAAAAGTGTATGAAAGAGTTTAGTTTTTCCTATGGGAAATACTAAACCCGTTCCTGTAAATCTGGTGAATAAAAAGATTAACATTATTCGAAGGATCAATCTGTCTCTTACAGAGGTACGAACCACGTTTAGGAAAATAAATATTCTAATAATATCATTTTATTTATTAAATATTTGTATGATTTTTACAATAAATCCACAATTTTTACGTGTTATACAGTGTTATAAAGGAACATGAGAAAAGCGTTATTTCATCATAAAGAGACGAGGTTATTGTAATTGGTGAGGGAATTTTAGCTCAATTATATACAATCATTTAAATAAGTAAATAATACAATTGCAAAAACAAAGGGATAACTAAGAAATAGGCAAGACCAATGATAGATTTCAAAATTTAAAAGAAATAATAATAAAAGATTATACCCTCTTATAGTTTAAAGTAATTTTTTAATTTTAGCTGAATTTCCCGAATATTTTCGATAAATTTTAGATATAACGGGAGGTTGTTGAAAAAAAGTTATAGTTTAGACTAGATTGTACATTCTGTGGTCTAGAAGTGGGAACTTTAAATCACATATTTTTTGGTTGTCTCTCTCTAAACAAATATCCTCTCTTTTATCAAGACTTATCAAAAATTGCCTCACCTCCATTCAATATCTCCTCTTCTAAGTCTGAACTCGACTCCAATCTACATTATAATTTTGAAATTTGCCCATTTAAATAAAATTGATATTTAAACTCATCTTTTATTTCTCCATAATTTTAAATGATGGCCTATAACATCCTTGAAGGGTGAAAGCCAGAAATAATTGGAAAAAGTTATTATTTTTTTTAATTGATAAACTAATGTATTTTATGCATAGAACAAAAGGTAACAATTATTATAAGCAATAATTATTAGCCTGAAACAAATATTGAAAAAAACCTCCCGAGAAAAGATACATGCCGCCGACGGCATAACTATTGCTTATAATAATTGTTATCCTTTGTCCCGTCAGCGGCGTGTATCTTTTCTCGGGAGGTTTTTTCAATATTAATGAGTGTTTCAGGCTAATAATTATTGCTTATAATAATTGTTACCCTTTGTGCTATGCATAAAATCTTGTCTTAAACAATTATTATAGGCAATAATTATTAGCCTGAAACACTCATCAATATTGAAAAACTCTCCCGAGAAAAGATACATGTCGCCGACGGGACTCGAACCCGCACCTCTCTGTTTGCCGGACAGGAGCTCTACCATTAAGCTACGGCGGGTTACCTCCTACCCGCCAAATGATTCAATATATACCTTGTGTTTCATTCAACAATTATCGCTTATTATATTTTTTCATCTGCAAACAACCAACTTTATTTTTATATGAGAAAGGCATGTAAGTGCTAACTCTCTCACTAGGTGGCGTCGAGACATATTATATCTACATTTTTTGGTGAAAATTCTTTAACTCGTCAAATATTGTTTTTTTTTTTTTATAATTGTCTGAAACATTAGTTTATCAATTAAAAAAAATAATCAGTATTTGACGAGTTAAAGTATTTTCACCAAAAAATGTAGATATGACATGTCTCGACGCCACTTAGTGGGAAAGTTAGCACTTACAATGCCTTTCTCATTAAAAAAAAGTTGGTTGTTTGCAAGTGAAAAATGCAGCGGTAATTATTGAATGAAACACTTGTATATATTGAATCATTTGGCTGGTAAGAGATAAGCCGCCGTAGCTTAGTGGATAGAGCTCCTGGCCAGCAATCAGAGGGGCGCGGGTTCGAGTCCCGTCAACGGCATGTATCTTTTCTCAGAAGGTTTTTTCAATATTGATGAGTGTTTCAGGCTAATAATTATTGCTTATAGGAAAAAGTTATACTTAGATAGAGGTAGGTATTTTGTAAATGCTTTGTATTAAATTTTGGGATTTTAATATTATTCTGATGTCTATTGTAAATATTGTAAATATTGAGATAAATGTTGTGCTCACCTAGAATTAGAAACATCATTATAACCATGTATAAATGTAATCTATTGTAAAAATTGTGAGATGTATTCTGTTAGCGAGCCAAATAAATAATAATAACTGTATTATTTCTTTATTTGAATATGTTTAATATATTTTGTCTATTGTAGGTAGATTTAAAATTGAAAAGAGAATTTGAGTAGAAAATTTAGATGGTTTTTTCAATATTAGATACCATTTGTAATATCCTTGTACTATTGTACCGCCCATCACAAAATTTTGCTTTTCCCAAACATGCTGATCAAAGAACCATGATTAAATAACGGCTTTTCAAATTTTGTTCCCAATTATATCTTCTTCATGCAAACTGTATCTTAATTTCTCTAAATAACAGTGTTTATCTCAAGTGACCTACTAGAAAAGTATGGTCAGGTATATTTTCTGACTTTATAGGGTATAAATAAAATGAAAAGACTGATTAATTTTACGCACAAATTCATTGCTCAAATGCATTGTACATACGAGTAAAGATTTGTATCAGTGATCGAAGAAACGGTGGACGCAATATTTTAGCCATAAATTTTCATTATGTTTTGTCCAGTCTGAAGTTAAAAGTAAGGTTCTAGAAATCTATTATAAATTTTTACAGCTCCTTTAAGGTGGTTTTTCACTAAAAACTACGCTATACAAATCATCCAAATATTATTATTAGATTCCCGTGAATATATAAAATACATAAAAATGTGTTTCTTTTTCACAAGGCTGAGATATTAATTTTGAAAACATAATAATTAGACATAATGTTGTTGTAACATAGGTGAAAGTCAATGTCAACAAGTAATGGAAGTTACCTTTTTAGTGATTTAATATATGTTAATGTTATGTTTTCATCAATGGTCAAGGGTGCAGTTCCTATTAACGGCATCAGTTCGAGTTTGTTTATTTGAGTAGATTATTGTTATTAAATTACGTTTTTTTACAAGGACTTAGTTTAGACCTTCTTCTTTTTTTAAACTCTATGTTACGTTTGGTGACTTGGTATATGTGCCCGGTTTCATAGGTGAGGTTTGTCTAGGTTTTGGGGGCCGATGCTTTTGCTCGGTACACAGACACACCCTAAATACACTGTTCATCGCTTCAGTGTTTAAACCTTTTAATTTTATATGCCCTCGAAGACCTGCGTCATCTAAAAAAAACTTTAAAATATTTAACTATTTAATCGTAATCATCTTTACCACATAAGTACGGTTGATACTTAATATTTAATTACGTACAAATCGTAAGTCTTATTTACCCATAATTAATTGATGTACTCTCGCGGTTGAAATATCAATTTTTCTGATGTCATTCATCCATATTCATAAAGTTCCCAGAAAATATGAGAAATTTGGAAACGTTGTTTACGAAATGAAAATATTATCGATGACTGGTATATTACCTGCCTCAAATATGTTGACTTCCTAATAACACATGTAATTTTCTTTTCGACAAGGTCATACAGGTCTGTAAAATTTTGTTACAGGAAGGTTAACTTTCTTTAAAAGGATTTTATTACGCCGTGTAAAAGAAGACAAATTTTCGACGTAGGTGTGATTTTCTTGTGCAATCTTGAAATAACGACTGTCCTAATAGTTTATTTAATTTTCACGGCATCAATATGGGAGGCGGATATGCATACCGTTGCCCCAGAAACCATTTAGTGGATAACCGACACCTCTGTCAAATATCACCCCAAGTGTTTCGCTACGTTTGGTGGTTTAGCAAGGGTGCACGGCTTCATGGGGTGAGGTTTGTCCGGACCTTTTGACCTCTCCAGAACATTTTTTATAATTTAAAATTTATAAAAAAAATATGTTATTATTATACTCTGCAATTTTTTAAATAAATATTTAAGCTTTTAAAACCTTTTACAAGTTTTTTAAATTCTTTTTGTTGATTTATTTTATTTAAACATATTTAGAGTTATTTTATAACTTTTTACAATACTTACAACTTGAAATAAATATAACACTTGAATCACTCTCCTAATAAAGTAGTTGCTTGTATTTAGGAGAGGACAAATATATATTTATACATCTATTTAAATTACAAAATTATTATAAAAAACTATTAGTAATTTTATAAGAAAATTTATTAAAACTAATAAAAACATAGGCAAGTTATAAAATGATACAAAATAAGAAAATACAGTAAAAGTAATAAAAACGTAAGTTATAAATGATACAAGGAAATAATTAGCAAAACATAATATCAAGCAATAAGAAAAGTTATAAAATGGTATTAGAGAATTTTAATTTAATTTTTTTTTGTAATTCTCATAGTTTTCCTCCGTTCTTATATCTAGAGGTAATTTGTTAAATAATGTTATACCCTTAAATATAAAGTGATTCTGTGCTGTTGAAGTTCGTACTAGAGGTATGGTTAGCCCTCCAACAGAAATAATTCTTGTCTGTTAATGGCTGATAAGTACACCGATAACTTTTAAAGCCCAAAGAGCTGTCTCAATAATGAAATAAAAAAATTAAGTACAAAATTTGGCCTCAATGGGAGAGATAGATTCATACATCCGTCATTCATGGACGTACTGACACCCAGATTCTTACCTAGCCTTCATAACTTTTAACACAGTGAAGATGACAGGCTTTGAGAGAAATTATTCCTTTCAGGGCCTCCTGTGTGGAGCAAGTGTAATTTTATTTTTAAATCCACTCTGAATCATCATTGAGTGGTGAAGATCCTCGGTTTTAAATCCAGAAGTCGTGTGCGCAATTAAATTATGTTTGATTAGTTTATGTTATTTCTGTACTTATTAATTAAAAATTGTATGTGTATTATTAAAGGCACGCCATAATGTGAGTGTGAGATACTGTTAGTATCGCCGTGGTGAAAGACTAATATTCAGAATCTCAATATTGCTTGAAATTACTATAGCAATGTTTGATGAGCAGATCTAAATAGCATAGTAACTTCCCACCTTCCTCCTATTCATCTCCTTCCCTTCCCCTCTATCTTCAACCTCACAATATCCCCGTATTTGGGGTGCCATAGTATTACTGGCTTCAGACGGTTGGGAGAATTTGGGACTCTTGTGCGGTTCTCGCAATTTGTTTTTTAATATGTGCGAATGTAGTTTTACACGAACAATCCTCAACAATTTCATTCCCACTGCCTTAAGTCGACAAATTTTAAAGGCACATATTAAATAAACATTTTTAGAAAAAAACATAAAATAATAAATTGATTGCATCTTTTAATTCCTACATCTTTAAGCGGCAAGCTTTTGATTGAAGCTTTAATATTCAATAATACAGGATGCAATGAAAATAAATAAAAAATTAAAAAACATCCTTAATTATGATAATATAATAGAACAAATATTAAACTTAATTATGATGTTATAAGTGGAAACCAATAAACATTAAAAAATAACATTAAACACATCCTGCTTTAATATTTCTATATATCTGTCGCCCAGTTGATTAGCCAGACATCTCCAAATACTTTTGTTACGTTTTGAAATAATGAGGAAAGCAGTAATGGAATCTTTACCGTAATGGGGCCAATAGACCTAGCTATAAAAGCTCAAGCGTTATTTGGCCTGGCCTACTTCAGCATATAGCTCGTCATACATTCCCATTGGGAATGTACGGCAACCGATATGCCGAAATACGCAAAACCAAATAACGCTTGAGCTTTTATAGTTAGGTCTGTTGGCCCCATAAATGAAATTAATATTCATATTTTTATAAGAAAAACTCTATTTTTAACTTTGGAAGGTTATTCCCATCAATGTAATATATCATTGAAGAAGAAGATAACAATAATAATCTATTTTTTTTTAAATATGAAAATGAACAAGACACAGAAAAATAATAAAAGATAACGGTCGCAACTGGGACTCGAACCCAGAACCTTACGTCTTACCGGGACATAGACCTCTACCAATTGGGCTACTGCGATCTTATATGAGACTGTGGTAATTGTCAACTTCATATTTAAAATTTCAGAATTAACCATATTATCTTCGACTAATATTTTTTTCCATATTATTGGCAGTTGCAATTACGACAGTCTCATATAAGATCGCAGTAGCCCAATTGGTAGAGGTGTATGTCCCGGTAAGACGTAAGGTTCTGGGTTTGGGTCCCAGTTGCTGTTTTTATTGTTTACTAAAATAATATTGTTTACACGTTGCTGTTTTTTAGATAACAAATATATGCTATAACATAACACTGGGATGCGTAAAGATCTGGTACATTAGTATGACATTTTGAAATATCCTGCTGGTGATTCAGAAACCAACTACATTTTGTTTAATTCACTATAAGTTTTTCTGCATTAAAAGTGATTTGGTGGTGTTTACGAGTAAACTGAGTATTATACCAGACAGAGGGTACACTTTTACATAAAATTGCATACTTACTCAACTCTAATTTAGATTTTTCAAAGATAACTGACTAATCAAATGGGCGATCGATACGTTTAATGTTTTTCTATAATTATTATGTGAATTAATCATTGTTTTTTCTTTGTTTCAGAAAAAGGACATCATTTGACCTCGAGATTAAAATTTTAAAACACATCATTAAACTATTTAATTGATTGTAAATAAAATTATTTATAGTTTACTAAAAGTCGGATAAAAACAAATAATAAACTTGGTGATATATATTTTTTAAAGCCTCGGATTGATAAAAACATATTTTTTTACACTTTTTTTTCTAATAATTAAAATTAATTTTCGGAAACATCTTAAGCAGTATATTTTTTTCTTCTTTGCGACCGCTTATTATATTGGGCCACAAAGCAATTAATATAGACAATAAAACCAAAAAGACATAAATATTTATCGCTTCAAATTTTTTATTTGAAATTTCACAAATCATTTTTTAGTATAGGTTGTGAGTTATGACGTTGTTAAGGCAACAGGAAAAAACGCACGAAATAAAGTTTTATAGGAAGTGAAAAAAATTCAATAAATTATATTTTCTGTTACTTAAAAACAACATGCGATCAAAATGATGACGTCATAATTAGACGAATCAAGGTCTGATCATGTAAAGAGTTAAATTAAAGTTAAAGTAAAAGAGAGAATATTAAAAGAGGACATATGAGAAGATTTTTCCCCATTGACATTTGGTCCCCCAATGCTGGGCCTTTGACATTTTCAATCCCGAACATCCCCCCCCCCCCCTGAGCTACTTATATTCAATGCAAGTCGGTTTAGGAAAAGTACGGATTACCTACTTACATAAAATATAACTAAGGTTGTTTAAAAAAATATATATTAATTCTTCAAATATTTTAGGTAAATTATTTTTCACTTTCTGTTTAAGTTCTATTCAGGTTCTGTTATTATATTATTATTGGCCAGTTACTTTATAAAACTGAAATAATCACAGAATTTGAATAGAACTTTCACAGCACGAGAAAATTAACCTAAAATATTTGATGAATTATTAAAAAAAAATTTAACATTCCATCCTAAGTAGCCCCTATGGGGTATGAAAAGAAGATGTAATAATAAAGAATAAAACATCTTTTCAATCAAATGCACCAAGGAAAAACTACCAGTCTATATACAGTGCTTAAAAGTTTATAAGTGCAAAAAATCGACACCGTAAATATGTCCGATTATTATCCATGCCAACTTATAATTAAAGGTATTTTTAAAGTCGCTTTTAGGTTTGAAATTGGTAAATAATGCACAAAAATTATAATTTTATAATTAATAAATATTACCATTTATTATTTCGGCTACCGGTATTATGCCTAGCTCTCTCATTAAAAATTTTGGCGTATTAGATTTGTCAAAGAATTTATATATAAAAATGCAAAAATCAGCCATTTTAAATACATGTAGGATTACGAAAGATTTTTTAAATATTTATATTGAGAGATCAGTAGGATTTATCGGTCCAATTAGGAGTTCCAAAGAGCCGAACCCTCTGATATGAAAATATCTGGAGTCGGTGAATTATTTTTCCATTTGTTAATCTGGTGGGTTAACATGTTGTTCTTGTTTTGTTTTATATTAATTATACTTATATAATACACTTGCATAGCGTGGATTTACTAGATGATCATTTGTGGAAAAGTATGTGAAAGGGTTTAGTTTTTCCTGTGAGGAAAATTCAACCCGGACATAAAAGTCTGGTGACATAATTTCGGGGGGGAAAGTGGGTGGGGATCAACCCCTCAGGTCACTGAAAAAATGCATGAATCACAAATGAAGACAGAAGTATGTGCAAAAACAGAGATTTGTTTGCAGAAAATGCTCCCATATTATACATACGCCCATAAAGAAACAGCATGATGGTATGTTAAAAATGTGAAACAAAATACATGAAAGAAAACAATTAATAAACAAATGTTTAAGATTAGCTAGAGATAGATCACACATAAAATATAATCACCCTTACTATTGTGACAAATACATTAATAGTGATGTGACATCCCCCTTTTAAGTAAGCGATTTAAACTATTTATAAAAATCTTCTTAAAAAATTAACTTATTCCTTTTCGATATTTTCCCAAGCGCAGTGATGATAAACGAAGAAGTGTTTGATTAATTATTATTAACTCTCGAAGTAAAGTGAATTTAGTTTCAAGTTTTTGTGCTACAATTATTTATCCAGTTTACCGAAATGGCCACCAAAGAAGAACCAGCTGTGATAGTAAGACAGGCGTACAAATACTATGGCAAGAAAAGCGACCCTAAGAAGAAAATAGTCCTGAACTATTTGAACATGACAGTGGAAAAAGGAATGATGTAAGTAACTTATTTTATTTATTGAAGAAGAAAATAACAATAAAAATCTAATTTTTTAAAATATGAAAATGAACAAGACACAGAAAAATAATAAAAGATAACGGTCGCAACTGGGACTCGAACCCAGAACCTTACGTCTTACCGGGACATACACCTCTACCAATTGGGCTACTGCGATCTATTATGAGACTGTCGTAATTGTCAACTTCATATTTCAAATTTAATACTAAAAAAAATAAAATATATAATAAAATCATATTTAAAAAAATTAGATTATTATTGTTATTTTCCTCTTTAATGATGTTTTACATCGATGGGAATAACCTTCAAAAAGTTAAATTGAGAGTTTTTCTTATAAAAATATTTTTATAAGAAAAAATTTATTTCTATTAAATAATATTATTATTTTACTTAACAAATAACATATTATATATAAACAAGTTCTTATTTGTAATTATTTGTACACGTGACAGCTGTTCCGCCTTCAAACTGCAATGAAGCCACTTGCATACGATCTATTTATATTATTTCTAGGTGCTTATAATGATATTTATTATATCATTGAATAAAAATGGCATACAATATACAATGGAAAATATATTTCAACAATAAATGAAATAATCATACAAGCATTAGCGGAGTAAAATATACAGACATGGTGTTATACGGAAGTTGAAAATAATTCAGAAACAGTATTGTTACGATGAAAAACAGTGTAAAAAAGAAAAATAACTATTTAAATGGCTGGTAACAGTTGAGAGTGCAACAATATTAAGTACATGGGTTACATAGTTAATTACACAATCAGCGGACTAACTAACCATCACGCCGTTTCTCGGCAGGGGTAGGCAGAGAGGACGGACCGCCAAACACCTCGGTCTTGGCACACACTCCTTGCCTCATTCACATTCATACATCGTCTCATACATACCTTTCTATTTTTCTGGCTCTTGACATATCCCGACTCAAGTATCTGATTCACTTGTTCGTGCCATGTCTTTCTCGGACGTCCCCTACTTCTTATACCATTCACACTTACATCATATATACTCCTTACGCTCCTTTCTTCGTTCATTCGCTCTACATGCCCAAACCATCTGAGGGTTCCTTTCTTAATTTTACACATTACGCTTACATCAGCCTTGCATTCTTTTCGTATCTCCACATTTCTCACACGATCATACATGGTTTTACCACACATACGCCTCAGGGATCTCATTTCATCAGCATTCAGTCTACTTTCATCCTTCCTCTGCCAGTTCCATGCCTCACTGCCATACATCAGGGTAGGTACAAGCACTCCATTGTGGACTGCTAGCTTCGCTTCTTTTGGAGCTTTTTGTTAGCGCCAACGGCATTCAGTCCTCCATTAATGGAGTTACCTGCATTTACCCTTCTTTCAATATCTCTATCAGCCTTCCCATCTCTCGTAAACATACTACCCAAATCCTAAATACTATCCGAAAACAACATAAGAGTAAGCAACATATCATCTTAATGTATAAGGTTATTCCCCCAATAGCCATGATTTTCACATCAATGAGAATTTCGTTACAGAGCAATTTTCTTTAAATTCGTATGGCAATTTGTTAAATATTAATGGTATAATATATTCAAGGGTTCTTTGACCATATTTGTTTTGAAATACAGGTACTTTCATTTATGTATTTTGTATGAAACGTGTATTGTGTACATGATCCACCATTGCTTTATACGGACTGTCTATAAGTGCTCTAAAACAATAAAAAAAAATAATATCTACATCCTAAATTAAAATGGGCTTCCGCAAAGTAAACATGATAACATTGAAATTTTAACACACCTATATGTGATTTAATTACCAACATAAGTCACAATTTTCTTAAGTTGGTAAAAATAATGTAATTAACTATTATTCAAGCAAAATGATATACTTAACAGCGTTAATAATAAGTTATCAAAATTTAAAAAAAATATATTATTGGTCTTTTTATGAGCTTTTACATATGAATATTAAAAATTATACAGTATTTATTGTTAAAAATTTTACAGTATAACTGAACTGCCCTAAGATAGTTGAAAGCCTAGCTCTTCCAAAAAGAACACAATTGTGTGTCAGGCTGTCCGTGGATTCATCACATCACAGATCATTTGTCTCCAAGACCACATTTCGATATTGCAATCAAATTACATGTGTAACTAATTTTTTTTCAGTATTCATCTCAAAAACATTTTTTTTAAAGTAAATACTTCTTTAGGCACGCTTGACTTGTGGGGTAAACTGGCGAATGCGTTACGGAAATTACAGCGTTACGAGAGGCGTAATATCGAACGATAATAAATTAAAATTAATTTTGAGGTTCATTTCTCACAATCTATTCGTAACAACAGTGCTCAAATCCATAGTAATGACGTTTGGAATGGGTGCTGGCATTTATTTTAAACTGTGTAAGAATTAAATCAACAATCCCATTATAAGCAAAATTCCCATAATAAAATTAATTAAATTTTCGTTTAGAGTGTGCGAACGTGCATTGAAACAACTGATTTGTCACGATGATTGGTAACAATCCTAACGAATCTTCAATAAAGGTTCTTGTACACTGATGATTGGAATTGTTTTATTCGATACCACAAAGAAAATAATATTTTAATTAATGAAGATAATTTTAGCGAAAGTCAATCGAAAATCCGAAACAGAAAAATCAGAAAAAGATACGGATACATCTGGGACTCGAACCCAGGACCTCTGCTATAAAATTATCTTCATTACTTAAAATATTATAATTTGAGGTTTAACTCTTTAAGTTAAAAAGTTAAAAATAAATTTTTTTTAAAAATAAATAAAAATTAGATTAGATTAATTACTAAATGAGTATTTACGTCAATCGTGTGGTCTAAAGCACACTCGTATTTTTTTCGATGTCAAACGCTAATATCCGTTTTTCAGTGACCACTTAGGTAATGTTTGATATTTACGAACCGAATTTACGACTCGGCCAAGTTCATCCAAATTGGGTCTAAGGTTTACACTTCGTATTTTTTGCAATAATTAACGATAAAATCTCTGGTCATCAAATAAGTCATCACAATTTGAAGAAGGATACAATAAAAGAACCTGAAAAATAATTTGGATATTTTATTGCGCACAGGAGCAATGTTATTTAATCCTGCTAAGTATTTTATTAACCTCTAAAAACATTATAGCAAATCCGCAATCCATTACACTAAACTAAATGCCTATTTAATATATTAAATTACATGTAATAAAATATAAAAATCGAACATCCTGTTTTGATTGACTGTACGTAAATACGGGATCGCACCTGATCTATTCTATGATGTATTTCATAGAATCTTCTAGATGGGTCAATGCGAACAGGCGACCGTCCGTGGTCGAGTGGTAACAACACTTGACTCCCAATCGGAAGGTTGCGGGTTCGAACCCGGCGTGCGCAAATAAATTTTATTTGATTAATTTGTGTTATTTCACAATTAATTAATAAAAATAATATATACTACATTTGCGGCACGTTCCAGAGTGGAAGATACTGTCAGTATCGCCCTGGTGTAAGACCACCATTCAGAATTGAGACGTTGCTTAATAATGGCTTTAGCCGTGTTTAGTGACTAGATCTGAATAGCCAGGTACTTTCCTACCCTCCTCTTCCCCATCTCCTTCCCTTCCCCACTTTCCTTCAGCCTCACAACATACCCCAATTGGGGATGCCATAGTCTCACTGGCTCCAGACGGGAGCAGTTGGGACTCTTGTGAGGTATTCTCTATAAAAAAAAAAAAAAAAAAAAAGGCTTTTTTCTACGGAAGAGCAACCCTATGTTGAATACACTTCAACATCAGAATAGATCAGGTCTGCTACAACCTGTATGTATTTTTTAATGATTTAACTATTTTATAAATATTATTTTTTCATTTAAATTATTTATATATTTAACCCCGTGAATGGTCTGCTCTAGCAGATAAGGACATAATATTACAAACTAGTAGTGAAAAGACCGAAAGAGAGTAGTGACTAGACTCTGCGGGCGGCTTTTCGTTCTGCATCGCCCAGTTTAAGTGTTGGTGACTATTTATAAGGCATCGCCCTTTTATTAAAATACAGAATACTTATATTTAATAGGTAGACAGTAGTAGACTTTCTTACATTAAGACCGTGAATAATGAGAGGAACACTCTTCACCCCAACATAAATCTTATTATTGAATGAAAACGAAAAATGTTTCTTCTTCTTCATACTTTTTTCCTTAAATATAGTATTATAGATGGCGCCACTTCCATTTGCTAATCGCATGTGAGCGAGTGATAAATGTGCATATTACGGCAGCAGCTCCGTGGAAAAAGGCACCTTCACGGACGGGTCAGAACGGTTTCCATAGTGTGTGGCGTTGGAGATTTACTCGTAGTCGGGTTTCTTAATTTGAACCGTACGGGCATTACCGTATTAATATACTTCGATTACATAAAACCAACAATAATTCTAAATACTAATAAGGAAATTATTTTTCCACTATTCGAATAAAACTAGAAAGAAATTAAATTTAAGATATTTTTTGTGAAAATTGTTATGGTCGATACTGTTTTGAGTTTAGATAAGTAATACTACCCGGCTTTGCCCGGGAGTTGGATTCTGATTTATCAACACCCGCATGAATTATATATTTGGTTGTGTAGTCAAAACATGTTGAAATAGTTTTTCACTGTATGTTTTTTTTTATTATTAACATATAGTCAAAAAATTTCAATTTTCTTTCTTTATATTATATGGTTACAGTTGAATATTTAATGATTGTGATTGATTTGATGGAACCACGGTTTTGAGTGGATAGCCCTTTGTATCGAGGCATTCGATTGTAAAAATGTGTAATGCACCACATAATTTAGCCACTGGAGCGATTAGTGTTAAGTTTTTGATTTGGCCATTCGATTTAATTAATATCATGCCTCAAAATATTAAAATGAAAACATATAAATAGTTTACTGCGGTTTAAAGCTAGTGAATCTACATAGATTTCACCGTTTACCCCATACTTGCAGGTTCGTTAAATATGGTCCAATTTTGCATAAAAATAGGAATCGCGGTAAAATAAATAAAAGCGGTCCAAATTTGGACGTAAATCGCTCCAGTGGATAAACGCCTTTGAGGTTTTGTAAAAGATTGACAATTATATTATAAACTAGCTTCTGCTTGCGACTTCGTCTGCATAGGATTAGTACTTTGATTAGCCTATTTTCTTTTCCTAGGTCCCATCTATGTATATACCAAAACTCTTAACCTGTTTATTTAAAATATCTATAATTCTTGATTGGATTCAAGGGTGAGTACTTCAAATAAATTCACTAATTTAAATATTTTCTAAAAAAGAATTTTGGTTTTACAATCATTGTTTTTCAAAATTTCATTTCAAGTTTTGACATTTTCTATTAAACAATAATTATTATTTATAATACCTGGAAAATAGCAAGCTTTGGGTATAAATTATAGCTTATATGTTATTCTGATGTATGAGCTATATTAATGTAAAGTTTCATTAAAGTCCATTCAGTGGTTTTTGCGTGAAAGAGTAACAAACATACATACATCCATACAAACTTTCGCTTTTATAATATTATAGTAAGATATCATAGACATTCAAATTGATAGACGAGCACATCAGGGAAAGGGGAATAATCCTAGATAACACGGATTGGAGAGTAGCGTTACCTTTTACCTTCCTCTGATTTATCAATAAATGAATCTGACAGGATAAAGGCAACTAGGCTTACTAATTGTCTTTTTACAAAGGCGCGTAAATTGCTGGCTGTTTAAAAACTTAACCACAGTTCCCAAATCGGATGAAAGTTCGGGCATGTTTGCATAATTTATTATTTTGTTACACTATGGTTATGAAGTGACCCAAACGCAATCTACAGACAACAAACATAAATACTTTTTTTTTTATTTTGTGGAAACCAACAAACTAGAAGATGGGGAAATCATGATCGACAGCCATACAACAACCTATAGTCCGGCTCGGAACAAAAATACTTAGTGAGGAGGTCTAAGAACAAACTATTTCAATTTGTATTTTTACTTTTTTTTACAGAGAATACTTTACAAGAGTCTTAACTGCTCCCGTCTGGAGCCAGTGAGACTATGGCATCCCCAATTATGGTATGTTGTGAGGCTGAAGATAAGTGGGGAAGGGAAGGAGATGGGAAAGAGGAAGGTAAAGAAGTACCTGGCTATTCAGATCTAGTTACTAAACACGTCTAACCTAACCTAACCGCAATAAATTAAACGTCGACGCGAAATTCACATCAAAAGATACTTAAACATATAACGTTAAAACACAATATCTTTTCTACCGACACACTATAATAATAATAATAAATTCATTCTATTCCAAATTTTTGTAATATTGAAAAATCTGTTTCTGAAAAAATAAGAGAGTATACAGATTTAGGAAATGAAATTAAAAGAATTTGGCATTCTCAGACTATAAAAATATTACCATTTGTTATTTCGGCTACTGGCATTATACCTAGCTCTCTCATTCAAAATTTAGGCATATTAGATTTGTCAAAGAATTTGTATATAAAAATGCAAAAATCAGTCATTTTAAATACATGTAGGATTACGAAAGATTTTTTAAATATCTATATTGAGGGATCAGTAGGATTTATTGGTCAAATTAGGAATTCCACCGTGCAGAAGCCTCTGATATGAAAATATCTGGAGTCGGTGAATTATTTTCCCATTTAATAGTCTGGTAGTTTAACATGTTGTTCTTGTATTGTTTTGAATTAATTATTAATTATATAATACACTTGCATAGCGTGAATATACTAGATGATCATTTTTATGGAAAAGTGTGTGAAAGGGTTTAGTTTTTCCTATGGGGAAAACTAAACCCGGACCTAAAAGTCTGGTGTGTAAAATTGTTATTTATATAAAATCGTTTATTCATCAAGAGATTTTTTTTTACAATATAGATATACAGTTTTGATTTCATATTGGTTCTATTGTCGAAAAGGTCACTGCTCAGCTGCAATTCAGCATTTCTCCTGGAATGCAGCCGGTTTTCAGCAGTGCCTCCAATAAAAGACTAATAAAGAAAGATTAATTAATTGTGAAATAAAACAAATTAATCAAATAAAATTTATTAGCGAACGCCAGGTTCGAACCCGCGACCTTCCTATTGGGAGTCAAGCGTCTTACCACTCGACCGCGGAAGGCCGTGGTTTACTTTGCTTAATATTGTATTTTATTAACTTTACTTTATATTATTGTTAAATAAAAAATTAATAATAAACTATTTAGTTAAATACTTTTACAAATGTGTTGTGATTTTCTCAACTCACTGATATTTAGTGTCGCTAATTTTTTTTAACACTTTTTAGGAACGTTCAGATCTACGCAGAAAAGTCCCACAATGGATTGCGCAGCAAACCGTTGCCTTACTTTAGCGAACTTGTATATATACGGTTTTGAGTATTTCATTAATTTCAATACAATGAAATCTCGAAACCTGCTGGTGCCAAAATATGGTCACGTGACTTATGTCCAGCTTATCAAAATGATACCCAGTTTTCATGTTAGGGCAAGTCTTTCAATTTGGATATCCATGGTAAATATAGACGTTAGTTGAAATAATGCATACACTAACAGTTTGTTTATATTGTTAAGATTTTTTTAAATATTTCTAAGGCATGCGAGCATCTTGTACTTTGTTTACACATAAAATAAACATTCATTGGAAGGTGAAGGAAGATTGCACGAACAACAAATCAGCAAAGTAGTTGGCAGTTACTTGGCAATAAAATACAGGGCCTTAAAAACCTAAGAGTGCCTATCATAATTGTTTACTCGTTTTCCATACAATAAGACCATTAGGTTAAAGGATTGTGAATATCATAATTATTATGTGCAGTATGCGGTGTATTTTTATAATACATGTATCCTTCAGTTGAATGCTTTCATTGACGATACAAAGGTGAATGTCACTTTTATTTTGTTACTAAACAAGACAAACTTTTTAGAAATAATACCATTATGGCCTGGTATATCAGTATCTTACCTAGCGAGGAAATTATCCTCGCTAGGTACGATATTACTCGTTCAGGCTTAAGCTGGCTAAAGTGGCCGCTTAAGCCTTGATAAGCCGCAGAATAGTTATTTTTTTAGCCTTATATCAGTCAGTCTTTATCCTCGCTA
The DNA here is from genome assembly GCA_951813805.1 of Limnephilus auricula. Lineage (NCBI taxonomy): Eukaryota > Metazoa > Arthropoda > Insecta > Trichoptera > Limnephilidae > Limnephilus > Limnephilus auricula. The sequence goes on along the minus strand of OX638409.1, from coordinate 8,824,253 downwards.
GGTAAAATATTACTCGTTCAGGTTTAAACGGGCTAAACCGGCCGCTTAAGAGGAACGACTGCGCGGCCGCTTTCATACAAAACGTAGGATTTGAGGTCACAATACCCAATCAATGAGAAACATTATTTTTGTAATAAAAAGGTAGGTTCAATGTCAATCTCGGATAGGAACTACAATTTATTTTTTGCTTTTAAATGATGACGTAAAGGTAATTAAAGAAATCAGTTTTTGTTCATTTTGGAAGCAACTTTGGAATTTTTTTGTGAGTTATATATAATTATTAAAAAAGTCTGCCTAATCCTTGGTTTTAAAATAATGAAAAATAATATAAAGAAACAAAAAATGTTTAATCACGTTTCTTTGAGTGGTAATTTTAAGATACAAAAGGCAAGTTTTTGTTTCGACGTGAATAGGTAATTTGTAATTTAAATTTACACCCATCAAAATTAAAAAAAAAACTTCAATATTTTAATTTTATATTTCCTTATATTTAAAAAAAAAAGCAAAATTATTTTTTTTTAATGTTTACATTTACTCTCAAATAATTATGTATGTTGCATCTAAAATCATAAAATTAAAAAATTTTAATTACCTGTATTTAAAAAAATTAAAACTAAAATACATAAGGTAGCTCCTATGCGAGATTGACATTTGAAATACCTTTTGATTACAAAAATAATTTTTCAGTTTGGTTGGGTATTTTGGCCTAAAATCCAAAACTACGTTTTGTATGAAACTTGCCACGCACCTAATGGCCGTAAGCCTTGATAAGCCGCATAATAGTTATTTTTTAGCCGTAGAGGCGCTAGCAGTCATATTTCAAACTTGATATTTACGAAAGTAATATTTGAATCTCATCAAAATTTACGTAAATTGTCTAATTTTATCAGTATGACTGACTATTCTATTCATCGAGCGATGAGTAATGTCGATGTTAATAATTGATAATCAATCTAAGGTCTAATAAGGAATTTTCAGTTTCATTTGATTTCAGCAGATAGTTAGTTATAATTTTTATAATAGTTTTTTTTTTATTATTATTAGCAATATTATCAGCCTGAAATACTCATCCAAATTGAAAAAATATTCCGTGAAAAGATACATGCTGCCGACGGGACTCGAACCCGTGTCCTTCTGATGTCTGGTTAGGTGCTCCATTTACTGAGCTACGGTGGGTTACCTCTTACCCGCGAAATGATTCAAAATAATATACTAGTGTTTCATTCAACAACTATCGCTTATCACATTTTTTCACCTGCAAACCACCAACTTTATTTTTATATGAGAAAGGTATTGTAAGTGCTAAATTTCCCACTAGGTGGCGTCGAGACATATCATGTCTACATTTTTTGGTGAAGTAATTTTTTTAAGTAGTTTATTTTTACATTAGCTCCATAGCTCGAGGAAAAAAAATATAAGCCCAAAAATAGGGCAAAGATGATACCTCTCAGGGCCTTTATCATCTTTGGAGTTGCCTGGAGGGTTTTTTTAGGCAAAGAAAGGAGAGGAAGTTCTGAGAAGGAAAAAGATATGACGGATGGGTGGTAACTGAGTGTCAACGTGTCTAGAAGTGCCGGATGTATCAGCATATCTCGTAGGTGGGCAAACACATTCGCCACATTGAAGTCTAAAGTGAAAATTTAACAAAAAAATAATTTCTATAAACAAAGTTCAACCAATTATTGGATAACCAACACCCCTGTCATAGGCTGCCCCGAGTGGTTCGCTAAGTTTGGTGACTTAGCTGAGATGCCCGGGTTCATGGAGTGAAGTTTGTCTAGGTCCTGGCGGCGGATGGGTCTGCCCACCAGTTTCATCTACTTGTTGTTTGTTTAAAAGGTTAGTTATATACTACTGATAATTAAGATTTGTAATTTAAATAAATAATTATTTCTGATTAGCCTCGCTCATAAAAGCGTTATTTTACTACACAACCTATGCACCATAAAATCAATTGTTGAAAAAATTAAAACCAATTATACCTTAGAATAAATAATGCCAGGTAATAAAATGCAATTAATTATTTTTTAACATTTTTACGTGAAAAATTAATTACAAAAATATTATCTTACAAATTATGAGTCCTAACTGTCCGAAGCCAGTGGGACCATGACATCCCTAATTGATTTATTTGGGTATTGGAAGGGAGGGAATGGGAATGAGGTGGAGGAAGGTTAGGAAGTACATGACTATTCAGATCTGGTCAATAAGCACATATAAACAAACACTTTGCCAGTGACTGAGTTTCTCAAAGTTGGAGACCTCACTTTTGCAAGAAACGATGTGTCCAAAGAATGTTAAAATACGCAGTAGGCAGATAGTTGAAAGCCTATTGTGGATAGCTAGCTCTTCCAGAATTGACATATTTGTGCGTCTGGCTGCCCATGGTATACTGAGCATTTTTCTAACCATATTTCGACGGCGTCTAACAGATTTCTTTCACTAGCTCTAATCTTCGTGTTTCTACTTCATTTATAACCAAGTTAAGATATATTTTATAAAGCTATCAGATAATATTACGATGCGCAATACTGAGAAAAATATTTTACAAGCCCTAATATATAAATAATTTTGAACATTCCCTTGTTCTCTCTGACTCTCTCAGTTCCCTCCTAAAACTTAAATCCAGTCATCTTCTTCATCCTGACGATCACTTTGTATGCCTTATTCGAGTGCTGATAGCCTCAGCTCTGGAAAAACCCTAACTGTGATTTGGGTTCCTGGACATGTTGGCACAATGGAAAATGATATTGCGGATGCTTTGGCAAAACAAGGAGCGTCTAACCCTATTGTTACCCTTATTCCCCTATCCGACATTTTTTCCATCCTCAAAGATAGATCCCGCAATATTTGGGCAAAGTATTAGCACATTGCTAGTCAATCCAAGGGAGCCCGCTATGCCTCTATACAAAGGACTATCCGGTCAACACGGTGGTTTCAACAATTCCCCCATTTAAAAAAAAAAGAAATTTCCTCTTTATTCTTTTTTTTTTTTTTTACATTAACTCCACACAGGAGGCCCTGAGGAAAATAATTTCCCTCAGGGCCTATGTCATCTTTGAAGATGCTGTGAGGAGGGTCTTTTTGAGGAGAGGAAGGAGTGAACGTGGGTCTTGAAGAGACCCATGTTATAGGAAGGAGGAAACACAGAGGCCGGCAAATCGTTCCACAGCCGAGCTGTTGAACACAAGAACGAGTCGTAGAAGCGTCCCGTTCTCATGTGACAAATGTCAACCGTGTACATATATTGGGCGAGCGTTTGGCGTGTTTCCCGACTATGCACCGGTGCCGAGGGGATCAATGAGGCTAGTTCCTCGGAGCATCTTCCATTGAAATACCGGTAGAACAAGGATAGCATTCCTACCCGACGCCTGTGCTCTAAAGATTGCAATCCGTTTGTTAAGACGGGAGAATCTATCAAACGGACCGCCCGTTTCTGCACAGAGTCGAGGGTGTTTTTCAGGTTCTTTGGGGCTCCAGACCAGAGGTGGCTGCTAAATTCAACCGTGGGGCGCACTTGCGATTTGTACAGGGTTAGCAGTTGTGTACTATCAAAGTATCTGCGGGCCCTGTATAGTACGCCCAGTTAAATTCTAATGAGATTCAGACACTGTTCTGTTCCTTCTCACATTTTTTTAAATTCACGTCCTAGACTCCCCAGATTGTACATTTTGTGGTCTAGAAGTGGGAACTTTAGATCACGTATTTTTTGGTTGTCCTTCTTCAAACAAACATCCTCTCTTTTATCAAGCCTTATAAAAAATTGCCTCCCCTCCATTCAATATCTCATCTTTTCTAATTCTGAACTCGACCCCAATCTCAATTATAATTTTGAAATTTACCCATTTAAATAAAATTAATATTTTAATTCACCTTTCCCTTCTCTATAATTTTAAATGATGGCCTAGAACACTTTTGAAGGGTAAAAGCCAGGAATAATTGAAAAAAAACTAATACCGTACTTTGTTGTGATGTGAATTGTGAAGCACAACTGATCTAATAATGTGAAGAGTAAAACGCAGGCTTATGCGTTGTGTGTTGTAATATAGACACATTAGTAGATCAATGTAATTGGTAATTGAAGTTAATTGTTTGACGCAGTAATAAAGAATTAATGCAAGGATCGGTAATTTCAATGTAATGTAAATGTAAATTCATTATTGTGTGGAATAGCATCGACTTGAAAGATTGCGGAAGTTATTAGGGGATATAGTTATTTTTTATTACATGTAAATAAAGGTTAATATCATTTTGATTTTAATAGGCTATCATTATTTACTAGCGCAGACCATTGAAAAATCACGGGATATTATAATCAAAGTATAATTGATAATAAGGAATTTAAGTCTATTTTTTATCCACATTGGCGATGCACCATCGGGCCGCTAACAATAACGTCGTTCTTCCACTTAGCTATTCACAAGCGACGCTACCGCTACCTGTCAAACAAATTTGCTAGAGTAGCACCTAGCGGCGTTTTCAAACACTAATAATAGTATGGAATACGCGCGCCATCTACCAAACCGTAGAATATGAATTCTTTTGACATTCACCTTAATAGGTGTAATTTGATCTCTATGAAATTCCCGCTTAAGAGGGTATTACCAGAGAATACCGGAATTTAGTCCTTTTTAAATCGGATTCTAGACGTATTGACTCTTTTTTATAAATAAATATAAATTGATTTTGAAAGATTGTTATTTTATCTAGTACATTTTGAAAAACTAAGTGCATTTTTGATATACTCAGGTTTTACCGTTGGTCGTTGGCAGATTTGTTCAATTTTCAAACGATAGATTCTATAAAACCACAACACATTTCAAATCATATAATCATACAACAAAATAAATCAATACATAATCTAGTCAACACAGTTTTCAAAATTTAAATTTTAGTTCAAATAAAATCATTAAAAAATTATTCCGAGAACGTGTTTTGTGACAAAAATACCTCAGTTTTTCTATTTATTTAAGGTCTTACAAACTAAAATATTTAAATTTTTTTACACACTTATTTTGTTTAGACATTATTGAAAAATTATAAATACTTATGAACAAAAAATACTTACAAGAAATACACTACATTTAATAATTTATCAACATGCGTTTTGATCATTTTTATTGCTTACTTGAATGCAGGTGTATTTTAAAGCAAGTTTTGAATTAAATAAATAGATATTATTTTTTTTAAATTGATGCGGGGAATAATCGATTATTCTTATTGAAACCTCCCTGTACAGTTGCAAGCATTTTTAAACTTTTATTCTCAGTTACTGGTCAATCGCTCTTAACAACAACCGCCTTTTTGATTTATGCAAAAAAAAAACATGGCGAAAAAGTATTTCGCAAAATTTAAGTACAAATACTCAATTAAATGAAACAAATTACTTTTTATACACCTCTACAACCACATGTTGTAATAAGGGTTTAGTTTTTCCTGTGGGGAAGATTTAACCCGGACAAAAAATCTTGTGACAATTGAAGACAATATAAGCGAAACTCAAACGGATCTTTTTCTGATTTTTCTGTTTTGGATTTTCAATTGAGTTTCTCGAATTCTTCATTAATTAAAATATTTAAATGTTTTAAGTTCATTTTCTAAAGAACTTAATTTGCTAAATTATACAATAAAATTATAACTGAAAATGGGATCAGAATAAAGAGATTTGGAACTTTTAAGCAGTTTTAATAGGCCTTATACTATTTCTGGACTTATAAAAAAATGCTAAACTATTTCCAAGGCCAAGATGTGTTCTGCTCGCTGTATTTAATTAAAGCACCTTAAATATTTCTAAACGATCCAATTTTTAAATCTAAAACATAAAAATTTGCATTACTTTGTAGTGCTTAATATTAATATTGCTTGTGTTCGGGCGCAAACAATTAATTTTTCTTAATATTTCAAAGCATAACTTGTAAAATATTTTATCCACTCGAGCGATTGGTGTTCAGTTTTTGATTTGGCCATTCGATTTAATTAATATCATACCTCAAAATATTAACATGGAAACATATAAACTGTTTACTGCGGTTAAAAGCTAATGAATCCACCTTGATTTCACCGTTTATCCCATATTTTTAGGTTTGTTAAATGTGGTCCAATTTTGGACCGAAATCGCTCCAGTGAAATAATTATAAAGAATAAATCGCACTATCTATGAAAGAGTGGGTTATGAATTCTTTTGACAAACAAATTATCAAGCTTACTCAGGGGTAATGATATTTATCAAAATGCCACATTGCTAAAGAAAATTAGGACAGATTTAAAAGTTTAACCACTTGTGAAAATTAATCGCGTTTAATTCAATAATGTAGAACTTGTATCGTTGATTTAAATCAAAATGGTGTTTTGTAACTAATGTCTAGAATTTTTTCAGTGCAAAACAAACGTTTGGTTGTCTTAATTTTTTTGCAGGCAGACAAAAACTCTTGTATTACTAAGATTGCATAATAATATTGACTCAGATAGTCTGTTGGTATTTTGTGTGTTGTTTTGCTTGTGGGCGATAAATAGAGCAAGACTTTGTATTTAATACTTGCTGTGATTTTTTATAATTTCTCTTTCAAAATAAGATGTTATATTATTTTTAATTCGCGTAATTAATAAAAGTCGCAACTAAAACTCGATTCAAAGTTACTGTCCTGTGGTTTTCTTAAGTTACTTCTCTTTCTTTCTTCTAAGCTCTTTCTTCTAGTTGCTGGTATTTTGAAGTAAGAGGATTATTTTTGAAAATTTTAAAAAGTGATAAGGGTTCTAAGGCGAATTGGCGCAAACATTATAAGTAGATTTTCTAAGGCTTTGTTTGTTAATAAAAGAAGCATTATTTGTGAAGAAAATGTTTGTATAGATTCGAGATCATAATTGGAAGTGTAAAATCTCATCAACGAGATTTTGAACACGAAAAACACCAACAACTAGCTTCTAAGATAGTCCCAATCCTTCCTCTTTCGCAAAACAAATAAACTCGAATTTTCACTATCTTTTCTTGTCAATATTTCAAATTTCAAATACTTTTCCAGCAAAATGATGGTTTACGTAAAACTGGATAAATGACTTCCAGGTAGGAACTTTTTTTTTATAGTGAACACTTCACAAGAGTCCCAACTGCTCCCGTCTGGAGCCGGTAAGACTATGGCATCCCCGATCGGGGTACGTTGTGAGGCTTTTTTTACATTAGCTCCATTACAGCAGGCCCTGAGGGAAAAATTCCCTCAGGGCCTATGTCATCTGTGAAGATGCTATGTGGAGGGAACCTGTGGGAGGCGGTTTTTACGGAAAAGGAAGGAGAAGAAGTTCTGGGAAGGAAAATGGTTTGAGGGGTGGGTATCTGGGGATAAATATGTCCAGGAGTGATGGACGTGTGAAGCCATCCCTCCCACTGCGGTGCAAGGCGATGGGTCGAGAGGGTCCGGCCGAAGATATCAAAAGGTCTCCCTCATCCAGTATCTCCCGATCCGGCCTGCCACGCAGATGGTCGGCGACGCATCCGCCCCCAAGTTCCAGATAAACCTAACCCCATGAATCCGGGCACCCCTGCTAAGTCACCAAACGTAGCCAACCTCTTGTGGTGACCTGTGGCAGATGTGTTTGTCGTCCAATAAATGGTTTCCGGGGTGGCGGTACCCGTACCGGCCTCCCAAATTGTGAAGGGTTCCTCCCAGGGCTGAAGGGAAGCGGAGAAGGGAAGGAAATAGGGAAGAGTATGGTGGGGAAGTACCTGGCTATTCAGATCTAGTCACTAAACATGGCTAAATCCATTTTAAGGAACGTTTCAATTCTGAATGGTGGTCTTAAACCAGGGCGATACTGAGAGTATCTTCCATTATATAACTATATCCTGAGAAGAGAATGAAATCTCTTATGTACAACCGATGGTAAATCATACACTGATGTACTGACATTTCATGATAGTTTGTTTATATTATAGGTATAATTTGGTTTTTAGATTCTGAACAGAAAACATTAATATTTTTAACTCAGCTTCTCGAAAAAAATGATAATCAATTTTTTTATTTTTATAATTAATAAACTAATGTTTAAGACAAGATTTTTATGCGTAGCACAAGGGTAACAATTATTATAACCAATAGTTTTTAGCCTGAAGCACTCATTTACTGAGCTACGTCGGCTTATCCCTTACTCGGCTTATCTCTTACCCGCCAAATAATTCAAAATAAACTAGTGTTTCATTCAACAATTCCTACTTATTACAATTTTTCTCAGTGGATAGAGCAGATGACCGGAAATCAGAAGGACAAGGGTTCGAGTGCCGTCGGCGGCATGTATCTTTTCTCTGCAGATTTTTATGTGGATGAGTGTTTCAGGCTAATAATTATTTATATTTTTATAAGAAAAACTCTCTTTTTAACTTTTGAAGGTTATTCCCATCAATGAATATATCAATGAAGAAGAAGATAACAATAATAATCTAATTTTTTAAAATATGAAAATGAACAAGACACAGAAAAATAATAAAAGATAACAGTCGCAACTGGGACTCGAACAATAATAATTATTGCTTATAATAATCGATAATCAAAATACTTATTTTTTAACTGCCTTGTTTAATGATAATAATATGAATGAACTTGAACATCCATAAATGTTAGGTAAATTGTTGTTTATCATTTGTATAAAATGTAAAACATATGTTTGTTAGTAAGGTAGTAATATATACATATGTACTTAATTTCAAACTAGTTATTATGAATATTTAATAATATTGAAACTACTAATTATAAATATGGAAAATTACTTAATAATATCTAGAGATATTGCGTAAAGTCAAGATAACTATTTTAGTAATTGAAGTTGAATATTAATTAATGATTTGATCGGCAATTACATTCAGATGAGGACATTTTTCCTTATTTGATGCCAGATTCATAATATCCCATCTAATGTTAGATGAACAATAATTATCAATGACTGCGACGTTCCAAATGACATAGGCTGGAAACAATTGTTGTAGTGGCTAATAATTAACAACAAAATTAATTATTGTTAATTATAAATCTGAGATCGTTACTTAAAGAAATCTTGAAGAAAATTATCAAAGTACAAATTTAACAGCGGGCTGTGAAATAACCGTTCGAGCGATGGGTGTTCGGATTTCAATTTGGCCATTCGGATTAAGAGCGATTGACCAGCAGCTGAGAATAAAAGTTTAAAAATGCTTACAATTGCACTGGGAGGTTCCAATGAGAAAGATTGATTATTCCCCGTATCAAATTTTTTTAATAAAAAAAATAATATCGATTTATTTCATTAAAAACTTGCTTTAATATACTACATTCAAGTAAGCAATAAAAATGCTCAAAACGCACGATGATAAATTATTAAATACTGTGTACTTCTTGTAAGTATTTTTTGATCGTAAGTATTTATGATATTTTAGTAGTGTCTAAACAAAATAACTGTTTTAAAAAAAATTGACATATTTTAGTTTGTAAGACCTTAAATAAATATAAAAACTAATGTATTTTTGTCAAAAAACACGTTACGGATTTTTTTTTCAATAATTTTAATTTAACTAAAATTTAAATTTTGAAAACTGTGTTGACTATATTATGTATTGATTTATTTTGTTGTATGATTATATGATTTGATATTTGTGTTGTTTAATAGAATTTATTGTTTGAAAATTGAACAAATATGCCAACAACCAACGGTATAACATTTGTATATTAAAAATATAATTAGTTTAAAAAAAAATTTAAACTGCGTGTACCAGATAAAATAACAATCTTTCAAAATCAATTTATGTTTTTTCGTAAAAAAGTTTCAATACGTCTAGAATTTTATTTAAAAAGGACTAATTTCCGGTATTCTCTGGTAATACACTCTTAAGGGTCGGAATTCCGTTTTTCTACCGATTAATATCATATGTCTCATGAACACTTTAAGTTTCTAAGTTCTTAAAAAAAATATACATTTTCTTTAAGATAATATCTGAAGATTTGTTGAGCCAAAACGTTAATTACATAAAATTCCCTCGATAGAAAAAAATCTCAAAGTGTGCTTTATAAATGATCATTTACACTTTGTTTCTTTTATTTTACAAGTTATGTGTATGAAAAAATTCACAGTGTTTCTTTGAATGCTACTCAAGGGTTGAAGAGAGATTTTTTGCTCTATTGTAAACGAGTCATGTTTTATTAAACATTTTCCCAATTTTCGCTCGAATTTTCGCTCGCTCTAACATTCGTATTATCGTATCTCTACTTCTTATTCTTTTTGTATCATTAATTATTCTTCAGAATATTAATATGGATTTATATAAACTACTTACTGAGATTTAAAAGAAAATGAATCACTTTTTCTCTGAATTTCACCGTTTAATTAATAGGTTCTATACATTTTGGCATATTATGCATCAAGCGATCGCTCAAGACGTTTTAAAAACTTGCCATAATTAGCAAGGCGTCGGGTAGGAATGGTGTTCTTGTTCTACCGGTATTTCAGTGAGAGATGCTCCTTTCATTGATTCCTTTGGCACCGGACATAGTCGGGGAAAACGCAAACGCGCGGCTGATATTTGTACATGGTTGACATTTGTCACATGAAAACCAGTCGCTTCTACGGATCGTTCTTGAGTTAGACAGCCCGGCTGTGGAATGATTTTCACCCTCATACAACATGGGTCTCCTCAAAGGGTTAAGGTTCACTCCTTCTTTTCCATAAAAAGACCCTCCCAATTAAAAATAATTCAAATATCCGTCACTCCTGAACACGCTAATCCCCAGATTCCTACTACATTTTCTTTCCTTGATTTTCATACAAAATTTGACGACTCGCATTTTTTTATGTTTTTTTTAGAGTGGAAGATATTCTCAGTATCGCACTGCAGAAAGACCACCATTCAGAATCATTTAGCCATGTTTGGTGACCAGATCTGAATAGCCAGTCACTTCTCCACCTTCCTCTTCTCCATATCTTTTCTCTCCCCGCTACCTTTAGCCTCACAACATACCCTATTTGGGGATGCCGTAGTCTCACTGTCTCCAGACTGCTGGGAAAAAATCAGAAGGTTTTCCGACGCGTGAGCAGGCCACCTACAGTTGTCCGTTTGAGAAGCATGGAGTTTCCAAATCTTCCCCCTTCTATCACCTACCGCTACTATATCTCCTTTGCAATATCTTTCCCTCCCGCGTTCCCCTGTCACCTTCCCCTCCTTCCGTTTCCTCATAATAATAAATAATAAATACATTTTAAAGCGCACTTGAAGTTACATAACACCTGACTGCGCATTACAAATGTTTATTATTTATTCAATGTCGGAACAATTGATTAACATACTATAATTTCCCTGTTAATGTCATTTTTCTGATATAATTAATACCGTTTTAATGTACATGCTTATTTCATCATTGATTAAGTACGAACTAAACCAGGCATGCCCAACCTGCGGCCCATGAAGATTTTTAGGACTAAAAATGAATTATTCAGCTTTCCATGTTTTGGTTTTTTATTCATACAACAACAAAAATTGTTTTCGTAAAATCGTCATATTTATATGTTATATTTTGTAAAATAAGAACTTTCTTTTTATTAGACCTCAGACTCTCGATAGGGTTTTGGTTTATTGCTTCAAAAGTGCAAGGCGCATAGCCGCACTAGGAATTTATTTTCGCAATCAATTCCAACCAGTATTTTATTATTCAACTGATTTTAATAAGCGGAGGGTGAGTGCAAAGGACCCACATAGGCTCGTGTATAAGGGCCGGTAGTATACGCCCAACGAGAATAAGGAGGAGATACGACAATACGAATGTTGGAGCGAGAGCGCTAATATTTAATAAAATACTACCCTTTTACAATAGAGTTTTATTTTCAACACTTTAAGTAGCATTTAAAGAAACACTGTGAGCTTTTTCTTACATATAATTTTTAAAATAACAGAAAAAAATGTGTAAATAATAATTTTTGAAGCATACTTTGCGATTTTTTTCTATCGAGGGTATTTTATGTAATTAACGTTTCGGCTCTACAAATCTTCAGATATTATAATAAAATAAAAAAAACTAATATTTTTTTAAGAACTTAGAAACTTAAACAGTGTTACTGATAAAAAAAACAATTAACGACTCTTAAACTGTGTTTCTGTAGCACGACGTGTAAAGTCTGTACATTTCGTTTTTCAAATTCTTACTAAAAAAATATATGGTTTTGATCTGACAACGTTGTATTTTACCAGCCTTACTAATAAACTTTCTGAAAAATTTTAACAATGTTCAAACGACCATGTATGAAGAATCCTTACTAATTAAGAACTGACAAAAATTGGATACGTTTTTAGATTTTCACGGCCAAAAGCATTTTCGTTGTTTGTTTTTGGGGTGTTATGCCGTGTTGTGCTACCTCCTTCTTTAGCCGACGTTTCGGACAGCGTTGCAGTGTCCATCATCAGGGCAGATCCGGCGACACCCCAAAAACAAACAACGAAAACTGACAAAAATTGTTCATGGAAAGATATGTACAATGCTTACACGGTCAAAGAGGGTAGTTTATCTGTTGTATATATTTGTTCTATTTGTAATTTTCAACGAATTTAGAAATTTTGCCAAGGTATTTCAAATGTCCTATATATTTATTATTTTTTGAGATGGAAAACAAATACCATTTTAGAACCAAAATTGAATTACCTTTAAGATTTTTGTATCTACAATATACTTAAATGTTTAAAAACTGTAGTATTTTAAGCTACAAACATCAAATTGAAAAAAAACTTACTTACCCCAAACACTTAAACTATTAAAACATTGAAATATTTGGAAAAATTGAAAAAAAACACAGTCCTTTTATTTAATGAATTTGAAATAAAACTTTCAACTCACTTTTTACTCCTTCACTCAATAAAAAAATATTAGAAAATCTTGAAATTCGCTTTTCATTACCAAAAATTTACAATAAAAAAACTCACGTTTGAATACATTGCTTGCACATCTTAAGACGTTCATTTCGTTGATACGTTTACTAAAATATGTATTAGATATTTTAGTTATCAAAAAACATCACTTTCAAGATATTATAATAAAATAAAGATCTAAAAATGCAAATTATTTCTGAATATAACCTTTTAAACCATTTTATGACAGTTCAATATAGGACACACGATTGTTGTGCCACAATTTGACTTAAACTGACGAAAAACAACACAAATTAATAGTAAATATATTGAGTACATGAATATAATTGCATATTGGTCATAAGAATTGAAATCATTAACTAAAACATCATCTTAATCACACACAAATTCGCGACCAACTTTTTTTCGTAGAGTTCGCATTCCCGGCTTTTTTTTCAGCAGGAAAGCAATGCGCAGGCGCATTAATCACACCACCTAGCGAATTATTATAAAAACCACAATTTAAACAAGTAAAATACAGCGTTGCCAAATCTAAACATTACCAAAAACACCGTTGAACGGTCGTTAAGTGTTTTTTTATTAGTAAGGCTGAAAGTGTTTAACCGATTGGACAAATAAGCTTGTTTTCAGGATAATTTAACGTAGGTAGACATAGGAATGACGTATGTCCCGTACCTGAGTTATTAAGGGACATGTTATAAATCGGTAGAAAATCGGAATTCCGGCCCTTAAACACACGCCATTTAAAATAAAAATTGTAATACGCCAAGGACAAACAAGTAGAAGATAATGATATAAAAAATTAGTTTTCATCTCCTTAACATTGTAATTATAATCTCCTTATATTGTTTATAGAATTATTTAAACTGTCAGTTTATGTCTTCTAACGTTGAAGGTGTTCTGTAATTATTATTATAGGTAATAATAATAATAATAATAAGATGTTATGTTGTTCAATGTTGCTTAGCAACGCTAGCCACGACATTAGTTTTGCATTTTTGCTCTCTGATTTTTTTAATTATATCAGATAGAAAAAAATTAGCTTTGATCCCAAAACATATAAATATTTGAAAATAAGTATATTAGATAACCTAATAAATAGACTGCCAGTGAACCATAGGATATTTAGTTAAATAAACGGATTTTAAAATTTTCATTTTGTCAGGCCCCAGTAACCAAGGTAAACGACAATATTTGAGATTAATTTGTAATATATTTTATGAGTATATTTAATTATTTTATTTTGATAACATTATTTAAAAATATAATCTATTATAGATTAGTAATGTTGAAAGATAGTTTATTGAAATGTTTAATTTAATTTTGACAGATTGAAAATTATTTGACAGTAACTTGGTTACTGGAATGTAGTAGTTACTAAGCAAAACATATTGTCATTTTCTAGTTGTTTTGTTTTGACACATGTCATATGCAACCAACAGAGATGAACAGGGGAGTATTATGTCATCTATACAGATGAACAATGATAATCTTAGACCCCAAAAAACAAAAGCAGGTATTCCTAGGCAGCGTATGAAATGGACGAACGATGTCAATATGTTCATCGTCCGTTCATATTTTTATGTAACCAAGGTAGAAACAGATATGCTGTTGTATAGAAAAAAATTACATTTACTTTTCTCAGAAAAATATCCGTTAGCCATAGTAAATGAACAAAGATTAGCAGATCAAAAACGGGCAATATTCAAAAATAATTTAATTCCTGTAGTTACATTAGATCAGATAAAAAATGAAGTAGCAGATAGATTGCAACAGGGGAATAATTTAGAACAAATTAATACAAGTAATAATGTTATATTAGATGAATTGAATGTAGATAGTTTAGATAATAATCTAGTAGACATGACCAATGATATTACAGTAGATTCAAATAACGAAGATGTTATTTATAATCTTAGGGAAATCAATATTGCAAATTTAAACTTAGTAGATGATAATGTAGTAGAATTAGCTAACTTACTTCATAATAATATAATTAGATTTATAGATGTAGAGCCCACACATAGACCAAAATTACCAAAATTACATACGTCAAAAAAATTATCTAAATTAATTTTTGATTTAAATAATATAATTTTACCAAAAATTATATTTGAGGACATTAGTTTTTTAGATCTTCATACAATAGTATATGCCAGCGCTATCACTATATGTAATAAGTTAGGAATTGAATTAAAGTCCTCTGATGATAGATCATATAGTTATAGTAAACCAGAATGGCAGATTAGATTAGAAAATGATGTAGTATTTTTAAGAAGTAGCATAGCTAGAATAATAGAATATAAAAATGGAAATAGAAGTAGGAATATTTTGAGACATGTAGACGAAATTGGGAGAAAATTTGGTTATAGCATTGATAGTAATAATAATGAAAATATAATCAATGATTTATTGGATTTATTAAAACAAAAATTAGGTGTAAAAGCTAGTAGATTAAAAAGATATAATTATACGTATAATAAAAAAAATAATAACAGATTATTCCAGAAAAATGAGAAAATATTTTATTCCAAACTTGACGATAAAAAAAATATTATTTCTAATAATAATATTCCGTTGCCATCTAAAACAGATATGCACGATTTTTGGACTAAAATTTGGAGTAAAGATATAAAACACAATGAGTCAGGTCCCTGGATAGAAAATGAAGAACTCAATTGTTCAGACATTGAACAAATGAGTTTTTCTGATATATCGGTTGAATTGTTAGCCAAAATTATTAAAAATACTCATAATTGGAAAGCCACGGGTTGCGATTGGATACATAATTTTTGGTACAAACGTCTGACTACGTTACATCCTCTTTTGGCAAAACATCTTTCAAAATTTGTTAGACAAACTCAAAATTTTCCAAATTTTCTAACTAAGGGCATTACTTATATGTTGCCTAAAAGCGAAAATATTAATAATCCCTCTCAGTATAGACCCATTACATGTTTACCGACAATATATAAAATTTTAACCTCTTGCTTGACAGATTTAATATATAATCATTTAGATGAAAAAAATATTTTATCTGAACAACAAAAAGGTTGTCGCAGAAAACATATGGGATGTAAAGAACAATTAGTTATTGATTCTGTAATTCTAAAACAGATTCAAAATAAAAAACGTAATTTACATACTTGCTATATAGATTACCAAAAGGCTTTTGATAGTGTCCCGCACTCGTGGCTTATCAAAGTATTAAATATATATAAAATTAATCCAATGATTATTAGCTTTTTAGAAAATATTATGTCATTTTGGAATACAGATTTATTTATCAATTTAAAGGGTAAGAAAATAGTAGTACCGGGCATTTCAATAAAAAGAGGAATTTTTCAAGGAGACTCGTTGAGTCCTCTTTGGTTTTGCTTAGCATTAAATCCTCTATCCAAAATGTTAATAAAAAGCAAGTTTGGAATAAAAATTAAGGGAAATACAGGAGAGAGTAGTACAATTTCGCATCTATTATATATGGATGATATAAAATTATTTTCAAATTCTGAATCAAATTTAGAGAAAATGATTAAGGTAGTTAAAATTTTTTCAGATGATATTAAAATGACTTTTGGTCTAGATAAATGTAGAACGATCCATATAGAGAAAGGCAAAATTATAGATGGAGATGAGGGTATATTTAGAAATTTCAAAATTAAAAGTATGAAAGGGGATGAGGTTTATAAATCTTAGGATACCCGCAATCGAATAGATTAGATCATACTAGTATTAAAAATGATATTAGGATTAAATTTCAAACTAGGATAAGAAAAATTTTAAAATGCAATCTATCTGCTAAAAATTTAGTAAAGGCAATAAATAGTTGGGCAATACCTCTATTAACCTACTCATTTGGTATAATTAAATGGTCTAATACAGATTTAGATAGCTTAGAACGATTAATTAGAACTACGTTAACAAAGTTTAATTGTCATCATCCAAATTCAGCTATAGAACGAATTAATTTACCTAGAAATTTAGGAGGTAGAGGTATAGTTAAAATAACTTCTTTAAAACAAAATCAGGTAGAAATATTAAGAAATTTTTTTCATAGAAAAGCTAATAGCTCAGAGCTGCATAAAATAATTTGCAAGGCAGACAGAAATATTTCACCTTTAAATTTATACGACGAGAATGCCAACATTTTTATAAATACCAACCAGGAATTATTAGATTCCTGGTCAAATAAAATTATTCACGCAAAACACTTCAATTATCTCAACCAAACGTATGTTGACAAACTTTCGTCAAACAAATGGTTGAGTATTGGAGAGTTGAGCGCAGAAATAGAAGGTTTTATGCTTGCTATTCAAGATAGAGTAATTAATACCAAAAATTATAGGAAGCATATAATCAAAGATCCAAATCAAATAGATGATTTATGTAGAAAATGTATGGCTTTTCCGGAAACTATAGAACACATTATATCAGGATGTTGGTATTATTGTCTATGCCCATTTTCTACCCGATGGTCTGTGGTATATAAATCCTGCCTGTCATTACTTGTAATCTAAATGTCCGCTCGGCTGGTAATAAATAACGTACCAAATACAATCGTGTTATAATTAATATCCACCACAACACAACATGGTGTCAGGTGTGTCTTTTTAAAAACGTTGTGAGTGAAGTCAAGTCAAGTCAAGTCAATATTTTGTCGTGCCAAACAAACTGTCGCAAGAACAAATAAAATGTCGAGTCACGTCGTTCAAATGGCGATTGTTCCGGATATGTCGGGCGAGTGGAAGAGGTTCAAGCAATCTTTCCTGATTTACATGATGGCCAATAATTTCAACGAGGAAAAGGAAGTGCAAAAAGTAGCAAGGCTTTTACATAACATCGGACCGAAAGGAGTAGAAATTTTCAACTCTTTCGGAATTACAATTGAAAAAAGTACCCTTCAAGAAATCATTCAACTTTATGATAAACATTTCATTCCATTAATAAACGTAACAGTGGAACGATTCAAATTTTTCACGAGGAAGCAAGACGAAAGTGAATCAGTGGATGAATTTATCGCGGCATTGCAAAATCTTAGCCAAACGTGTGATTTCGGCAACCTAAAGTCATCATTAGTAAAAGATATATTTATATGCAACCTGAACCGAAACTTCTATTACTTGAAGGAAAGACTTTTACAAGAACCGTCTTTAAACTTGGAAAAAGCGATTATTTTATCAAAAGCGATTGTTGTATCGAGGGAAAACACGAGAAGTATTGAGGAGAATAATATACAACAAGTTCAAAGAAGCCCTTCTTCATCTTCGTTATCAGCCAGAAGTCAATCCAGAAGTCAATCCGGAAGTCCTAGCAGTCTATCTAGAAGTCAATCCAGAAGTCAATCCGGAAGTCCAAACAGTCAATTGAGAGGTCAATCCAGAAGTCAGGGCGGAGTCTGTACCAAATGTGGACAAATCCACCGCACAAACTGCCCAGCGTCATTAGCTATATGCTTTAATTGTCTCAAGATTGGTCATTATTCGAAATTTTGTTTTAATAGGAAGTTAAAAGGTAGGAAAATTAATGTTAATACATTGTCACAAAGTAAGATACCTAACTACGACTACACAATTGATACATTAAATTGCAACAATATAAATACAACATTGAATTCATGGCACATTAATTTAAGAATAAATAATGTTATAATTTCATGTCTTCTAGATACCGGTGCCAATGTAAATGTAATGTCTTTTACAAATTTTAAAAAACTTGGTTTGTCCGAAGAAATTATCACAGAATCGGCATTTAAAATAAATTCTTTCGGTGGTACTCACATTCCTACAAAAGGAATGTGTAAATTAAATTGCTTTTATAATAATGATAAAAATATGTCCATTTCCTTCGTCATTACTGAATTGCAATCTTGTCAAACTATTTTAGGGCTAACCACCTGTCATGCGATGGGAATAATAAAACGTGTTTACTCTAATACGAATAATTCAGAAAATATTCCCAACAATGATTTGTCAATGTATAATACGAACAACGTAATAAAGAAATTTAATGATGTTTTTCAGGGTCTCGGATGTTTGCCTCACGAATGTCATTTAACAGTTCGAGCTGATGTTCAACCAAAAATCGATGCGCCAAGAAAGATTCCATTCAAGCTACATGATAAGTTAAAAGAAGAATTAGGTAGAATGGAAGAAATGAAAGTCATTGTCAAGGTTACAAAACCAACACCGTGGGTGAGTTCTATTGTTGTTGTAGAGAAAAAAAATTCACAGTTAAGAGTTTGTTTAGACCCGCGAAATTTAAATAGGGCTATTTGCAGAACACATTACCCAACACCTTCCATGGATGAGATTAGATTTAAAATTAAAGGAGCAAATTATTTCTCAAATTTAGACGCATTCTCAGGATTTTGGATGATACCTTTAGATGAAGAAAGTTCTGATTTGTGCACTTTTCAAACGCCTTTCGGCAGGTATCAATTTTTAAGACTTCCGTATGGAATAAATTCCGCCCCTGAATTTTTCTCTAGAATAATGACGGAAATATTTGCTGATCTAGAAGGGGTGATAGTTTTCGTTGACGATATTTTAGTATGGGGAGAGGATCTCGAATCTCATGAAAGGAGATTAGAAAATGTGTTTAAAAGAGCCAGAGAAGTCAATTTAAAATTCAATCTAAATAAATGTCATTTTGGCTTACAGGAAGTAACATTTCTAGGTCATATTTTTAGCAATCAAGGGATCAGGCCAGACGAGTCAAAAGTTAGAGCTATTCGTGAATTACCAACTCCCACTTGTAAGAAAGACTTACAACGGTTTCTAGGTATGATTAATTACTTGGGTTCTTTCATAAAAGATTTGTCAAAAGAAACCGAAATTTTAAGGACTTTGTTAAAGAAAGACGTCAGCTGGTTATGGGATGCCAACCACGATCAGTCCTTTGTCAATTTAAAGAAAATTATAAGTTCGTCTCCAGTACTTATTAACTTTGATATTAAAAAACCACTAAAATTATCTGTAGATTCTTCACAGAGCGCAGTGGGCGCAGTTATTTTGCAGGAAAGTAGACCGATTGCTTACGCATCAAAAACACTAACATCCAGTCAGCAAAATTATGCACAAATAGAAAAGGAATTATATGCGATTTTATTCGGTTGTCAAAAATTCCATCAATATATCTATGGTCACATTGTAGATGTGGAAACAGATCACAAACCATTAGTTACACTTTTTAAGAAATCACTTTCTGAAGTTCCCGCAAGGTTACAGCGAATGATGATGTCGTTACAATGCTACCACCTAGAGGTCAATTATGTACCTGGTAAATTTATGTATATTGCCGATACATTATCTAGAGCACCGTTGCCTGATACAGAAGTAACGGATGCAGAAAAAGAAATTGACATTCATATCAATTTATTGATGTCCAGTCTGGCCGTTTCAGAAGAAAAACTGAAATCAATCACCGAGGCGACAAAACAAGATCAGACGTTATTAACTTTAATTAAATATTATAAAACCGGTTGGCCGTCAAGTAAAAATAAGATTGAACCTTGCGTTAAACCATATTGGAATTTTCAAGCAGAAATTCATGTTGTCAATGATCTGGTATTTAAGGGACCTAGTTTAATTATACCATTAATTTTACGTCCTGAGATCTTAAAAGATATACATAAAGGTCACTTAGGTATGTCAAAAGCAAAAAGTCTAGTCAGAAATATGATTTTTTGGCCGAATATTAATTCTGATATTCAAAATGTTGTCGATCAATGTCAGATTTGTACTAAATTTAAACCTAATAACCCTTCACAGCCTCTTTTGCCACATGGTATCACTAATTTTCCCTGGGAAAAAGTAGGTGTAGATTTAATGCATTTTAACAACTCAAATTATCTCATCGTTACTGATTATTATTCAAAATACATAGAACATTCAATTTTGTACAATTATAATGCGGAAACTGTCGTCACACACTTAAAATCAATATTTTCACGTCACGGAATACCGTTAACGCTTGTAAGTGATAATGGACCACCATTTCAATCAGCCATTTTTAAAAACTTTTTATATGAGTGGGATATTGAACATATCACCACCAGTCCAAACTATCCTCAGTCAAATGGTCAAGCTGAGAGTTCAGTAAAAATAGTTAAGAATATTTTAAGAAAATGCCTTGAATCCAAAACTGATCCATATCTCGCTATGTTACATTACAGAAATAGTCCAAAAAATAATTTTCCATCCCCTGCAAGTCTTTTAATGTCACGACAACTTAGATGTAATTTACCAGTAACATCCAGTCAACTTAGACCAAAAGTTGTACGCTTTAAAGATTATGAAATTAAATTTAAAGATCGTCAAAACAAAATGAAAAAATATTTCGACAAAAAGGTTCGCAACTTGGCTGAGTTAAAGATAGGCGATAAAGTAGTATTTAAGAAAAATGTGTCATGTTCATGGTCGCCAGCTACTGTAGTAGAAATTGTTAAAGGATGCCCAAGGTCATATATTGTTGAAACTCCTGATGGTTCAAGATACCGCAGGAATAGGAAACACTTGAATTTAGACAGATCACGTCAGGAATCATCATCACCGCATAATGGAAATAATTCATCGAAGGAAGGTGTACGTTTTGACAATGATTTTCATTCAATTCCGTTTTATTCATATCCCACAACTTCTACTGAGATGACTAGCAATGAGGCAAGCATTCGAACCCGTTCGGGCAGAACTGTCAATAGACCCGATAGATATAATCCATCTGATTATAATTAATTTTGTTCATTTATTCCACTTGTATGATTTATTACTATGTCATGTATAATGTAAAGATCAAATCTCATATTTGTACTGTTTATGTTATTATAACTTGTTTTTTTTATTAGGAAAAGAGGGATGTTGGTATTATTGTCTATGCCCATTTTCTACCCGATGGTCTGTGGTATATAAATCCTGCCTGTCATTACTTGTAATCTAAATGTCCGCTCGGCTGGTAATAAATAACGTACCAAATACAATCGTGTTATAATTAATATCCACCACAACACAACAAGCGCCGTCTGAATATACATTTAGGCACAATCAGGTTTTAAAAATAATTCACCAAAGTTTGGTAATTAAACATAACTTGATTGACTGTCTTAATATAGTACCATATTATGAATACGAACCAAATTCATTTTTAGAAAATAATTTCTTTAAAATTTACTATGATAAAACTATAGATACTAACAGACAGACCAATTGGTCATAATAGACCTGATATAGTTTTACATGACAAAATTAAAAAAATAACTTATATTATTGATGTAGCTATTCCAAATTCCTGTAATATTCAAAAATCTGTTTCTGAAAAAATAAGAAAGTATACAGATTTAGGAAATGAAATTAAAAGAATTTGGCATTCTCAGACTATAAAAATATTACCTTTTGTTATTTCGGCTACTGGCATTATACCTAGCTCTCTTATTAAAAATTTAGGCATATTAGATTTGTCAAAGAATTTGTATATAAAAATGCAAAAATCAGTCATTTTAAATACATGTAGAATTACGAAAGATTTTTTAAATATTTATGTTGAGGGATCAGTAGGATTTATCGGTCAAATTAGGAATTCCACAGAGCCGAACCCTCTGATATGAAAATATCTGGAGACGGTGAATTATATTCCCATTTAATAGTTTGGTAGATTAACGTGTTGTTCTTGTATTGTTTTGTATTAATTATACTTATATAATACACTTGCATAACGTGGATTTACTAGATGATCATTTATATGGAAAAGTGTATGAAAGGGTTTAGTTTTTCCTATGGGAAAAACTAAACCCGTTCCTGTAAATCTGGTGAATAAAAATAAAAAATAAAAAAAACTTTCCAATTGCAAGAAATTTTTCTATAAGCATTTCGTAAAAAAAAAAACGTAAACAGTTATATGGATTATCTTAATCTTCAACAAGGGTTATATTTTCAATTTTCGTTCGCTCAGATTGATTGATGAAAGAGACCGTTAATGCTTTTTCTCTCGTTAAACCCATAGCGCTCTTCTTAGGTATTTTGAAATTAAAAGAACTTCTAGAAATGGTCCCTTATAATCTAAATATTATTATCGTCATTAGTATTTTACGACAAGCAGCTCCTGGCTCCCTAGCACAGTCGATCGATAAGGATTGACAGGATAACTTTTGGTAACTTCCCATCGTTCTATGGCATACTGGACAACTGCACATCGCTAAAGTACAAACAACAGTTGATATCAAGTTTGTTAAGGACACTTAGTCATTGTGAACTGTCACTTATTCGTTGGCGATCTGTAGTCATGCTAGTGAAAGATGAAGAGGTTACCGATAGTTATCCTATCGATCGTTATAGAGCGAGCGTGCTAGGGCCTCTGGTCATACAATTTTAACGATGAAAGTAGGAATTGCAAATTTACCGAAATTATCTTAATTGACTGATATTATAAAAAAAATTGTGAACTCGTCCAAAAACCTATTTCCAATTTTGTAAAATGATAAAAATTAACGGTAAAATCCGCCATTTGCGGATTGGCGGATCTAACGGACAGTATTTCGGCAAATGCGCAAATTATATATTATGTAGCCCAACCAAGCTCTGTACCTAATATTTTTTTGGGCCACTAAAAACGATTTGGGTTGGGCATCCCTGGACTAGATATAATATAGGTACTAATGTATAATATAGATATGATATAGGTACTAATGATTCATTACTTCATTCCTCTATCTTGCAATAAAAATATAACCGACTTCAAAAGAAGTAATAAGATATGAATTATGGGTATAGGAAGGAAGAATATACAGGGTGTTAAGGATCGTATCTGACTTTCTTTAACCAGTGATTTCTGACATGATTTGGAGTAAAAAATGTAAATGAAAAAATTTTGGTCTCCGGTAACTTTTTAGATATATTTTTTTCATTTTTTTTTCTTTAAAATCTCCTAACTTCCCAATACTTACTGATTTTTTATGTTTTTTTAGAAAAAAAAAAATAATGTCACCGGAGACCAAAATTTCATTTACATTTTTTACTTCAAATAATGTCAGGAATCACTGGTTAAGTCAAGTATAATCCTTAATACCCTATACAGGGTCTTTCAATAAGGACGCTCGATTTTAAAATGTTTTATTAATTTCGTGTTAAAGCAACATAAACTATTGGCAATTTCCAACAGGAAAACGGTAAAAAAACACGAAATCCTTGAATTATTTATTGAATTTCTGCATTTACCTGTATAATTACACTACAAAACAATTAACATTTATTGTGAAATTATAGAAAAATGTATTTTAATTATATACACGAACATCTTATCTTACTAATATTATAAACGCAAAAGTTTGTATGGATGTATATGTGTTTGTTACTCTTTCACGCAAAATTTAGTGAATGGATTTTAATAAAACTTTACAATAATATAGCTCATACATAATAATAACATATAGACTTTAATTTAAAAAGCTAGCTATTAATATTCAATATATTGAAAAAAATAATTATTGTTTGACAGAAAATGTCAAAATTTCAAATTTCAGAATTACATTTTTCAAAACAATGATTGTTAAATCAAAATTCTATTTCAGAAAATATTTAAATTAGTGAATTTATTTGAAGTACTCGCCTTACACTTTGAATCGAATCAAGAATTATAGATATTTTAAATAAGAATTTTGGTATAAACGCAGATGGGACCTAGGAAAAGAAAATAGATTAGTACTAATCCTACGCAGACAAAGTTGCGGGCAGAAGCTAGTATTAAATATTCTATCATGATTATTATGCCGTGTTGCGCTACCTCTTTCTTTAGCCAACGTTTCGGACAGCATTGTAGGGTCCATCATCAGGACAGGTGTGTAATCGAAGATTATGGTTAAGTATGTGCGTACGTAAATATATTCATCGAAAGTTTGTGGTCCAATGTGTTGTTTTAATGTTTAGAATTGCAAAAGCGCGTAGGGCGAATCACTACGAAGTAATGCAATTTCATATATTTTTGGTTTGAAAATTTGATTTGCTACTGCGAGTATAACACATATTGGCCTTCTACTTGATACATATTTTTTATAAGCCGATTTATGACGTTCAAAATCTCCTACTTACGAACTCATTTTCGGCTATGGTTTAAGATCTTAACTTACTCTAACCAATGATTCCTAACATTATTTGCAGTAAGTGTAAACGAAATTTTGGTCTCTGGTGATTTTTTTGAAGAAAAAAAAATCAACAAAAGACCGAGCCTCAGCCGAGTGACACGATCCCACCTATCCAATATGAACTTATTTTCTTGTGGTGAACTCTAAAAGTGGTCAAGAAAAAAGTAGGGTTTTGAAGGAAAAAAAAATATCAAAAAACTGGTCACTCAGCCGAGTGACAAGATCCCATCTATCTAATATGAATTTATTTTCTTTATGTTTTAGGTTTAAAATAAAAAGAAAAAAAATTTTTAAAAAAAAAGTCACCGGAGACCAAAATTTAATATACATACACGTTGTCGAGAGCCTTTCCCCTTGACCGTGAAGGGATACTGGTATCTACTTTCGATTGTCTAAATAAATAAGTAGGTACATAATTGAGCTTACTAAATACATGTTTTTTTATTATTTCTAGATACGGACTTCTAGGATCGTCAGGATGTGGAAAGACAACTTTACTGTCCTGCGTTGTTGGAAGAAAATCCCTTGTATCCGGTTTCACGAGAGTTCTTGGAGGAGACACTTCGCCACAGAAAGCGAAACGTATTGGATACATGCCACAGGTAATATTTAATTAATGTATATATATAGTAATATATATATATATATATTTTTTTAATTTGGTAGGCGGGTATGGGTACCGCCGCCCTGGGAACCATTTATTGGATAACCAACACCTCTGCCATAGGTCACCCCAAGTGGTTCGCTACGTTTGGTGACTTAGCAGGGGTGCCCGGGTTCATGGGGTAAGGTTTATCCGGGTCTTGGTGGCGGATGCGTCGACCCACCTTCTGCGTGGCGGGCCGGATCGGGAGATGCCGGTTGAGGGAGACCCTTTACAACTGGTTAACGCTGTCCGGGCCGCTCGGTAGTACAGGGGCCCGACCCTCAGGCTCACGACTGAGGGTGGGCTGCCCCATCAACGAGTGAAAAAACCCCGCCGCTGCTGTTGTGCCGGTTCGTGACCGGAGGGGACCCAGCAGCAGCGTTTGGGGCGCATTGGGCGACCTCTCCAGCCGGACTCTCCCGGCCCATCGCCTTGCACCGCAGTGGGTGGGATGGATTCATACGCCTATCACTCCTGGACACTCTGGTCCCCAGCTTCCTACCCATCCCTCATACCTTTTCCTTTCCCAGACCTCCCTCTCCCATCATAACCTTTACATAAAAATACTTAAAATCATGAATATTACAACCACAACTACTAACATCCTTACAGCGGCGGGTAGCAGGCGTCCCCGGTGCAGGCCAAGACTGTTGGTGAATTTTGCCAACATTCGCGGCCTGCATACAAATATAAATTCCGTCCATCACCACCTCCATTCTCAACGTCCCAACCTTCTTTTCCTCTCTGAAACACAGATAGCTCAGCCTCTAGATGCCTCCTATCTGGACTGCCCGGGCTACGCCCTCGTCGGCAAGTTCAGACCCAAAGGAGGTATCTGTCTCTATAGTCGATCTGACGTCAACTGTGTGCGACTGTTGAATCTGGAAAACTCCAGATTTGACGTAATGTGGGTGCGCGTCAATCTTGCCAGTACGGTAAGGTTCTATGCGTGTCTATACCGCTCACCGAACCTTAGCGAATCAGACACGTCCGAGCTCTTCAAACATTTGAGCGAAACTATTGATGATCTCTTGCCCCGCTACCCCTCGGCCGAGTTTGTGGTTCTGGGGGACTTCAATGTTCATAACGAACCATGGTTGAAGTTCTCGGGATCAACAGACTCGGCTGGCCGACAGGCGGAATCCTTTGCCCTTTGCCACGGATTGGAGCAAATGGTTCAGGAGCCTACAAGGGTTCCTGATGTCCAGACTCACCGCTCCAATCTGTTAGACCTATTTCTAACCACTGTGCCACACGGTTACAAGATTGAGGTCACAGCGCCTTTAGGATCGTCCGACCACTGCCTGGTGACGACCTCAATCCCCGTCAACTTCAGACCACCAAACGAGAGGCTGAAGAGAAAAGTATGGCACTATAGGTCAGCAGATTGGTTCGGTCTGCGGGCACATTTCAATGCTTTCCCGTGGTCAGCTGTCTGTTTTCGGACTTCGGATCCCTCAAGATGTGCCCAGGAAATTGGTGAAGTCATCACATCCGCAATGGATGGCTTCATTCAATCCACTGTCAAGGAAACTGGTGTGGGCTCAAAGCCGTGGTTCAGTCGACAATGCTCCGAAGCAGTTCGGCGAAAAAACGCGGCTTACCGAGCCTACAACACATCTAGAACATCCGAAAACAGAGCAGCATATAACAAATTGGCAAAGGAATGCAAGAGGATCATAAATAGGTCAAAGTTCGAGCACGACCTGCAGATCAGCAAAAAGCTGGCTGCATGCCCGCATGGCAGCAGAGCCTTCTGGTCGCTTGCGGGCTCAATAGGTCGCAATTTCTGCAAATCCAGTCTGCCACCTCTTACCAGACCTGACGGCTCACTAGCAAACACCGCCACCGAAAAGGCAAACCTATTAGGTAAAATGTTTGCGGATAACTCAACCCTCGATGATCGAGGTGCAGTCCCGACGTCGGTTCCTCACTGCGGTTTCTATATGAAAAAGCTGAGGATCCGGCATCGGGATGTGCTCCAAGTTTTACGAGGGCTTGATGTTAATAAAGCTAGTGGGCCTGACGGAATCCCCGCCCTGGTATTGCGGAGGTGCGCTGCAGAAATAGCTCCGATTTTGACGAAGCTTTTCAAAATGTCCCTGAATTCTGGCTCTGTACCCTCTGGTTGGAAAAAAGCGGTTATCCATCCTATCCCAAAGAAGGGTGACCGCTCCAACCCGGCCAACTACCGCCCCATAGCGATCACATCAGTTCTATCCAAGGTGATGGAACGGGTGATCAACGACAAACTGCTCACATACCTCGAGAAGAACAAAATTATTAACGACCGTCAATACGGATTCCGGCGGAACCGCTCGTGCGGTGATCTTCTCGCGTATGTGACGCATGTTTGGGGGCGGTGCCTGGAACGTTTCGGTGAGACCCAAACGGTCGCACTGGATATTTCCAAGGCTTTTGACCGGGTCTGGCACCGAGGACTTGTCAACAAACTGCCTTCTTACGGACTTCCCGCATCCTTGTGTACGTGGATTGCCGACTTTTTGAGGGAGAGGTCGATTCAGACGGTTGCTGATGGCTTCACCTCTTCCTCGCACTCGATAAATGCTGGCGTCCCACAGGGATCGGTTCTGTCTCCGACTTTGTTTTTGTTGCACATCAATGACCTTTTGACATGTGCACCAATTCATTGCTACGCGGATGACAGTACAGTCCATGATAGCTTTTTGTTTGACAAGCCCCCAAAGGGTGCACAAATTCCAACGGCTCGGAGGGCTTTGAAGCAAAGAATGGACGGTTACCTCGAGAGTGTTTTCTCTTGGGGTAAGAATAATCTCGTCGAATTCAATGTTTCAAAGACCCAATCATGTCTGATTACGTCTAAAAGGGATCGAAATGACAATCTAGTCTCCTTCAACGGTAGCATTCTTCCAAACAGGTCCTCCATTGATATGCTCGGTGTAACTCTAAGTGACCAGCTCAGGTACGGGGGCTCCATCGAGGCCAGAGTTAAGTTGGCCTCTCAGAAACTGGGCGTACTGTACAGGGCCCGCAGATACTTTAATTGTACACAACTGCTAACCCTGTACAAATCGCAAGTGCGCCCCACTGTTGAATTTGGCAGCCATCTTTGGTCTGGAGCCCCGATGTACCTGAAAAACACCCTCGACTCTGTGCAGAAACGGGCGGTCCGCTTGATAGATTCTCCTGTCTTAACAAACGGATTGCAATCTTTAGAGCACAGGCGTCGGGTGGGAATGCTATCCTTGTTCTACCGGTATTTCAATGGAAGATGCTCCGAGGAGCTAGCGTCATTGATCCCCTCGGCACCGGTGCATAGTCGGGAAACACGCCAAACGCGCGCCCAACATATGTACACAGTTGACATTTGTCACATGAGAACGGGACGCTTCTACGACTCGTTTTTGTGTTCAACAGCTCGGCTGTGGAACGATTTGCCGGCCTCTGTGTTTCCTCCTTCCTATAACATGGGTCTCTTCAAGACCCACGTTCACTCCTTCCTCTCCTCAAAAAGACCCTCCTCACAGCATCTTCAAAGATGACATAGGCCCTGAGGGAAATTATTTTCCTCAGGGCCTCCTGTGTGGAGTTAATATAAAAAAAAAAAAAAAAAAAATTATATATTTTTATCACAATTTACGCAAATTGCCCATTTTTATCAGTACAGACAATTTATTCATCTGGCGATGAGGAATGTTGATGATATTAACCTCTCGAAGGCCAGGTGTATTTGGAAAAATTCGCGCGAAACTATCTTCCCGGCTTTTGCTCAAATATCGTATAAAAATAAAGGAATTGTTTTTTTTTGTGATTGTTTTCTGTTAGCCAGATAATGTACCTTATTATTCATATATATTTCATGATAATATCGTTACAAGTTTTCCCAGAATAGCTATTTTTAAACAAAAAAATTTATGAAAATATTTCCAATTCGACAAAAAAATGTAAATAATATATTCATACGAAAATGATCCATTTTTTTTTTATTTCTCTACAAACCTGAATAGACACCCTGCATGAAATAAACCAATTCAAAGGTATGTTTTTAGATTATCACGGCCAAAAGCATTTTCGTTGTTTGTTTTTGGGGTATTATGCCGTGTTGTAGAAGGATGTAGCACAACACGGCATAACACCCCAAAAACAAACAACGAAAAAAACAATTCAAAGGTGTTTTCGAAGAAGTAATGACATAAATACTTGTTTGAAAATGAAATGACAGTTGAAAACCGTTTGCAAAAGTAAAGCCAAGTTGACCATAGATATTTATTATAAATTATTCAGATGGGTTGGCGCTATGCAGATTTTTTCTATGTCAAGACAGAGAATGGCGCAAGCGATTCTGACCTTGTTCTTCATACAACTTCTTTCTACATAAGGAACAAAATCGCTTCAAAAAAATAATTTTGTTTAATTTCGACCCGCGGCCACCGGTGGGCGAACGGCAGTCGAGAGGAGTGATGATTATTCTAAAATTGTCTGGTAGGTAAGGTGACAGCATTTAGCACATAAGTACATTAAAAGTATTCAAACGAAAAATCACTAAACAACTTTACTTACCGTTCATCATAAATGGGGTAATTATTATTAAAAAAGAATCATTGTTAAATGAAAGACCCACTTTGTAACACACCACTTTATATTTGATCATGAATTAAAAAATGTCAGCCTGCCAGGTTTCACCTGTCTCAATCTTTCTCAGGGTTTATTATATTAATTAAAGATAATTACATACAGACACACAGAGAAAGATATACAAAATTGAAAAGATGTCACTTTATTGACAGAAAGAGATAACAATAGAAAAAAGGGAGATAAATTATTATAGAATGGTTAAACAGGGTGGAAGGAATCAGTTTCAGCGAAACTTATCGGAATAAATTGAATATGGGACTATCAGATCACACAGCATCCCCATAAATGCCTCTAGAAATCGGCCCTGAGGGGAATTATTTTCTTCAGGGCCTCCTTCATGGAGCTATTGTAAAAAAAATTTACCATAATTTGTAAATTCAAATAAAAAGTGGTGTACTTACTACAAAGTGTGTTTTTACACCCCAAATTAGTCGCTTCGCAGATTTGTTTAATACGTCGTACTGACGTTTTAAACAAATACGTCGTACTGACTATCTATCACCTTAACAGGAAACCCAGTCGCCGAAAAATATTCACAATACGTATTTTACCAAACTGTTGCTGTCACTGTCGCTATCACTCCCCCGAATACTGAGCGAAAGGGAAAACTACACCTCAGGCTGATAATACCTAAATAAAATCATCAAAATCGAGGTCTTTGTTTTACCCATTATTCTCCTCCGAAACTGGACTGATTTTTAGGTTTATTTATACTTACTGTATTACAAGAAAATACTCTATGTCTGTATGTTTAGCTTTTTTTTAAATGCATTGTCCAATTTGTACACTGAACGTATGTTGATGGCGTTCAATCGCGGCAATTTAACGATTTTTGGAAGGTGCTAACTCCTATAATAAGTAGGTAACTTATCAAAAAAAAAAATCGTCAGGCCAGGCCAGTTGTCAATATCTATATTATTTTATAAAATATTTATAGTATCAAAATACAGATAAGAAATAAGGGAATACGTATTTATTAAAAATATATTATTATTTTTTAATTGATAAAGTAATGTAACCCGTTTAATCACAGGAGACCATATTTGTCCCAGCTCACATAGGTCTCACAGAAATCGTTGTTTTTCCCTTACGATTATAGTCAGAAATGTGATCTAAACGGTATTGGAAAGAGAATGCAACAAACTATATATTCAAATCTAAAAAAAACCACAAAAAAAATAAAATTTACTCCTTTCTGGAACCAAAGTTTCCGATAACAATTTGAAAAAACATTATGGAACTTTGTGAATTTTTTAAGATTTTTTTTTACATGAAACGAAAAAAGGTGAGGTGACAGTAAGGTTTATAATTCATTTATCTAATGAAATAAGTATGTGTTTTATTTTTTTTCATTATCAGTAATTTTAGTTAGAAAAAAAAGTAAAGTGAGCCATTTTTAAAACTTTTTAAAGTTTTCGCAAAAAAAATTATATTAAAAAAAATACATAGTAATTTTTAATATAGAAATTTGAAAGCCTATTTCATCACCTTTCGAAAACAGTTTCTAGTTTTCGACTACGTTAACAAATGTTCCATTTATTTGGATTTTATTGCAAAGCGGGAATATTTTTAGCCTCTGACAAAATACGCCAATTTTTTTAGGGGCAAGATTTTTATGCATAGCACAAAGGGTGCAGCAAAGACACCGACAGCATAGACTCTTTTATCTCCCGGCCTGCAGGACTAACTTGCCGATGGTCATGCCGGTCGGGAGAGCAATCTTGCTGTTGAATAGAATTAATTCGGATATTTTATTTTATGATTTTTTATTTTATTTTATATGAATACCGCACAAGAGTGCCAACTGCTCCGGTCTGGAGCCAGTGAGATTATGGCATCTCCAATTTTGGGTATTTTGTGAGGCTGAAGGTGGTGGGGAAGGGGACGGAGATGGGGAAGAGGAAGGTGTAGAAGTACCGAGCTATTCAAATCTAGTCACCAAATACGGCTAAAACCATTTCAGCAACGTTTTAATTCTGAATGGTGGTCTTACAACAGGGCGATACGGTAGTCAAATATATTCTACAGGTTTTCCGGGGGAATAGTTCATTAACTTCGGGAGGTGGTTCTACATGATAGTGTAAGTAAAAAAGATAAATAACTTTTTCGAAATTCCAACTTTTAGGGGAACTTTTTTGGTAAAAAGATACAATTAGTACGGCGTGTGCGGCCTGCACTATTAGGTATTTTCCGCTGTTACGATTCGTGCCAATCAAAACCAACGTCGCAACAACGCGTCCTGCAAATTTATCTCACAGCAAATTTATCGGATAAGTTTGTACCTTACGCTAAGGTTTTTTAACAGGGACTTGTTTTTGTTTGTAAAAAGTTGGCATTTCGAAAAAAAAAATTATCCTACCATAATGAATCACCATCCGAAGTTAATGCACTTCACCCCTAGACAGTATACGGGATATCGACATATTTAGTGTTAGTGAAGCTGCCTTTAAAAGGCAAGCTCTATTAATGTTTATATCCTTACCTGTCATGTTTATTTATGTAAACTCGTATAATTGTATTTTAAAAACGCTTTAAAATTTCAAATTTTGTAATGTTTTTGAGAGAACAACAAAAAAATTATTGAATTGAAAATTGGATGGACAAAATGCCGCCCGGTTTCTTTGTAATGCCATACATTTGAAAGTCAGCAAGAGACGAATTGCTTCCAATTGCATAACATCTCGAAGTTCAACTAACTATTACTGAATAAACACTGCATCAGACTTCAATTTGGATTACCGTTAGATCTTTGGTAGATATTGGATGCTGCGACCGCAAAACATAACGAGAAAAACTAGTTTCTGGTTCTCTTTCTGTTCTGGTTCTGGCCAAACAGCAAGTAGTGCCTAAGAAACCATTATACATTACCGAATCGGGTAAAGTGTATTATCGTTAAGTGAAATACTTAAAATGGTAATGCACCTGAATGATTGATTTGTGGTTGAAGATTTGTAGGTTCAATACCCGCACCGAAAACATGTATTTTTTAACATTTACTTATAAAATTTTAACATCTTATATATTCTTTTCTAAAACTACTATAATATTTATTGTTTACTACCTAATTACTAAAATTTTGACTTCGCAACATTAAGACATAATCCACGAAAAACTGCTAGACTTTTAGCCTCCTTAACATTTAAAGGGAGTTTATTGAACATTTTAAAATCCTTATATAATAATAATTATTATTTTTTCATTCAAAATTTAGGCTAATTAGAAATGTCAATAAATTTATATATAAAAATGCAAAAATCAGTCATTTTAAATACAAGTAGGATTACGGAAGATTTTTTTAAATATTTATATTGAGGGAACAGTAGGATTTATCGGTCCAGTTAGGAGTTCTACCGATCCGAACCCTCTGATATGAAAATATCTGGAGTCGGTGAATAATTTTCCCATTTGGTCTGGGTTGACGTGTTGTTCTTGTATTGTTTTGTATTTATTATACTTAAATAGTGCAATTACATAGCATGGATTGACTAGATGATCATTTGTGGAAAAGTGTGTGTAAGGGTTAAGTTTTTTCCTTTGGGGAAGATTTAACCCGGACATAAAAGTTAGAAACATATTGCAGTGTATTGATTTCGGGTTTTGCCGAGTGTCGGCGGAGATACCCGAGGAATTAGATATAACCAGTGTGCGTCAAAGCTGGAGGATGAACTGGGGCGGGCTTCCATGATGATTATATTCCCAGATCTGCTTATCCTTTCCCTCATTTCTGCCACCCTGGAAGTAAAGGGCTGCGAAACCGGGAACTCGCCCCTCCGTGAACATCCGGGAAGCGCTGCAATATCTGGGGATACCAAACATTATGCGGAAAACGTTATTGTACTGGACCCGAAGACTTTCTATACTACTTTTTGTAGTTTTCCCGAAGTTCGCATGTACACAACGTTGCGCAGAAGGAAAGAAAGAGCTACCTTTTTACAGGAGTATTGCAGAGGTGAAATCTTCTACTGAGCATGTTTGCTTTTACGCTGAGTGCTCGTCTTTGCCTATCGATGTCGTCATCGTCCATTAAATCACTGGTAATATATGTCCAAGGTATTTAGTTCCTTCAGTCACTTTCAGGTTCACACCGTTCAGGGCAGCTGGAGGAATATTTATCGACCCTCGCACAAGTCTTATGACTAGTAGAGCCGTTTTAGTGGGGTTATGTTCACTAAAACGTCTTCACATATTTTCAGAAGAATGCGTAGTCCCCTTATAGATGGTGTCATCAGGACCATGTCATCCGTATAACTGATTTTATTCAGATTCCTTCCTCTAATGTGACAGCCTACCCCTGCATTGTTAAACCTTTCTGTGTGCTCGTCCAGGTACACATTGAACAAAATCGGGGCCATGCATCCTCCCTGTCTGATGCCACTTTTTAGGAGAAAAGATTCGGAAAATCCATCTTAAAAGATCATCATGTCTCGATTTTTTTTTTTTTTATTTAAATTTTTTTTTTTTATATTTTTTGATTTATATCAGTTTGACAACGGGTTCTTTAACAATTACATTTTAGAAAATTTAAACAGGTACATAAAATATACACATTATTACATTATATATATATACATACATCCACATATTTTTACATATGTAAAAATAAAGAGCAGAGGAAAAACGAAAGAAAGAAAAAGAAAAAAGATTGTAATAATGGAAAAAATATTAAAAACGCAATTTAGAAAAACGGAGGGTTAGTTCAAAAAAATTCTTTTACATAACCATTTTTTTAGCATATATTTCCTTTTGAAAGTCAATTCACAGCTTTTTATTGAATTGGGTAACATGTTGTAAATTATTGGTACGAGGTATTCTAGAGTTCTTTGACCATATTTATTTAGGTATCTGGGAATAACAAATCCATCGTTTGCAGTTAGTCTTGTATTATGAACATGTACTTTTGTATTCTTTGTATTTTTGCGTGACAAAGTCATTCCAACCACATATTTGTATATGTCGTTACGATCTTTGTTTACGATTGCCAAATACTGCGCTAAAGTCAACTGAAGAGAAAATTCTAATGAAATTGGAATGACGTTAAGGTGTGATTTGAGATATTCACTGCCAAAAGTATCATAGTGATTTTTTTAGGATATTACGCGTATTGCGCTACCTCATTATTTAGCCAACGTTTCGGACAGCTTTGCAGTGTCCATCATTAGGGCAGATATGTAAGTGAAGACTGAAGAAATGCAGAAAACCATTTTAAATAAAACTGTAATACCAACTCTTAGAGCATTATTTCCCCATAACATGGATATAGGACATAACATTTAATTATCAAATAAACCGAAAGCCTAACAAAGCCAGCGATTATAAAACTGTTTATGGTGTAGATTTAATGACACCATGAAATTAAAACAACGAAAGTATGAGTGAATCGGTCATACAACAAGATGGAACCAATTGATAAAAAAAAATAATCACCATGACGATCAGTGGCGTAACGATAAATACCTGGCCTCGAAAAGGATCCAACTTTTTTGGATAATAAAAAAGCAAATACATACAAAATTTTTACAAAACTCTATTATGTCCAAACTGTGTAAATGTACACTATGTACAGGGTACTACAGGACATACGTACTTGAGTTCTTTTACCAGAAATTCCTGATATTATTTGAAGTAAAAAAAATATATAAACGAAATTTTGGTATCTGGTTTTTTTTATTTATATTTTTTTATCACTTCTCATCACTGGGTCACTCAGTCGAGTAACCGCCCAACCCCCTACCTTGACCCTTAATGTCCCAATAATTTTTATTAAATATATCCCTTACAAATTTTTTTATGTTCAAGAAACACAAAAATTTCATTGGAGGCCAAATTTTCTTCTTTTTTTTAACTCCAAATAATGTCAATAATCACTGAATAAATAGAGCTAAGAACGTCCTGTAATACCCTAAACAGAAGTTTTTTTCCAAAATAAATCCGAAAACGTGTTTTGTGACGATAATACTTCTGTCTTTTTATTTAAGGTCTCGCAAACAAAAAAATTTCTAATTTCTTTACACACTTATTTTGCTTAGACATTATTGAAAAAGCAAAAATATTTATGATCAAAAAATATTTGCAAGAATTACACGATATTAAAAAATGTATTATCACGTGTTTGAGCATTTTTATTGCTTACTTGAATGTAGGTATATATAATAGCAAATTTTGAATGAAACAAAGTCGATATTGAGTTATTAGAAACTTTTGGGTACGGAGAACATTTAATCTTTCTCATCGGAACCGCCCTGTACAGTTGCAAGGGCACGATCACAAGTTGAAATTAGAATTTTTGGCCGCTGTTTAATCGGCCTTAAGAGGTGTTAGTTGCCGATTAGTCGATGCATCTCATTTCTTTTATATGAGAGAGAGTTAAAAAATACAACTTTGTTGCATCTTCGTTACTCGTACTAAATAAATGAGATGGCGCGAGCCATTACTGTCGCCGTGCCGTTTCCGCGGTTCGTCACGGTAATAATAAAAGCGCTCATCGTCATCACGTACAAACATCAAAATAATAAGACAGACGGATAGGTCTTAATGAACTAGCAGTTAAAAACCCGCTTAAAACCAGCAGAGGCCCTAGCACGCTTGCTCTGTAACGATCGGTAGGATAACTATCGGTAACTTCTCATCGTTCCCTAGGACAACTGCAGATCGCAAACGAATAGGTGACAGTTCACAATGACTAAGTGTCCTTAATATATTCGATATCAACTGTCGTTTGTACGTTTGAGATCTGTAGTTGTCCTAGGGAACGACGAGAAGTTACCGACAATCGGTCGGTAACTTCATATCGAGCGACCGTGCTAGCACACCAGAAGCTCAGTGACAAATTTCACGTACACTGATGGAACAGAATGGTTTCCATACAGTGCGGCGTCACTCGGAGTCGGGTTCTTAAATATCAACCGTACAGGCATTAGGATAATAATAGGTAACGTCAGATGGAAATCAAATAAATTTGACAGCCCATAACGAATGGCGGACTCACAAAAGACAACACCAAAGATACAGAATCCTTCAGAGTTAAAGACTTTTGAAATATTATATTCACGCCATTTTTATCCTTTTATTCATTGTGCATTTACATAGAATCTGTCTGCCCTGTTAACCTCTTGAATGCCAGGTGTTTTTGGAAAAAATCGCGCGAAATTATCTTCCCGGCTTTTGCTCAAATATCGTATAAAAACAAAGGAATTGTTTTTTTTTGTGATTGTTTTCTGTTTGCCAGATAATGTACCTTATTATTCATATATATTTCATGATAATATCGTTACAAGTTTTCCCAGAATAGCTATTTTTAACAAAAAAATGTGAAAATATTTCCCATTCGACAAAAAAATGTAAATAAAATATATTCATACGAAAATGATAATTTTTTTTATTTCTCTACAAACCTGAATAGACACCCTACATGAAAAAAACCAATTCAAAGGTGTTTTCGAAGAAGTAATGACATAAATACTTGTTTGAAAATGAAATGACAGTTGAAAACCGTTTGTAAAAGTGACGCCAAGTTGACCATAGATATTTATTATAAATTATTCAGATGGGTTGGCGCTATGCGGATTTTTGCTATGTCAAGACCGAGAACGGCGCAAGCGATTCTGACCTTGTTCTTCATACAACTTCTTTATACATAAGGAACAAAATCGCTTCAAAATTATTATTTTTTTAAATTTCGACCCGCGGCCACCGGTGGGCGAACGGCAGTCGAGAGGTTAAGCCACTGATTACGTTGAATATTGTGTCACGGGCATGATTAAATCATACCTTCAAAGACAGATTATGAAATGGAGTGTAAATAATTGAAAAATACTATCCGCATCGTCTTTTCGTAAAACTACCATTCGATGCGGAACGGTACTCGAAATGACATAGACTTTTGTAACACCATCAGTACAAGTTTTGTAATATGCATTAAATATTATAAACTCTGCATCTTTTTCTCTGCGAAAGTTTTCTGAATTTATAAAGAATAGTTTTCGTCTTTATTATTATTTTATTTTATTGTACAAACATTTCCGCTTATTTTTTTTCATTCGTCATACTTGTGATAGAGCAAGATTATTTTTTAATAATAATAATGAAATCACAAAAAAAGGCCAAAGTTCCCTACAAAATCATGCAAAACTAGCTGATTCCCGGCAAGCGTTGTAGTGCCACTTAAATAAAGAAATCCTCCCTGCGTGTCCTTTCCCATTCGTCCCCGTTCCCCTTCGGCCACCTCTTTAATACCATCGTCCCCTTCCCGTCCCGCGTTCCCTTTTCACCTTTCCCGCATTCCCCCTACCCTCTCCCGGGGGACAGCATTCTGAAGTAAAAACATTCGTTAAGTTTTCTGAAATTATCCATTTTTCTGCGCAATTTTCTTAATTTTTCTTTTCTTAACAACCTTCTACAAAGTATTAGAAAACTTTAAAAAAAAGATGAATTAAATAGATAAAGTCGTTCTGAAGATATTTATTTATTTATTTGTTTATAAGATTTACACAGTACATTAAATATAAGTTGTAAGGTATTTTAAATAAATTACATGGTTTTGTACCTATTACGTAAATCTGTAAAATGTCAATAGGTAATTTTGCCTGGGTTTTAAAACTAAATTATGATGAATGAAAAGAATCAAACATTGGTTGACTAATAAAACATAAATGAAAGAGTATGGGTGGAGAAAATTTTACATTTTAAAATCAAAAATTATTTGCTCACTAAAGTTTAATAAAATGATAAGAAATTTAATAATTTTGTTTTGTATGTTCGCAATGAATCGTGAAAAATGTCTAATTGTAATAATTTTTCAATAATAATATAGCGTGACCAAGGAAAACAGGGATTCATTTTTATATATATAGATTAAATTCTTCAATGGCTAATAATATATCGACGTTGGCCATACAGGAGGAGAGGAAAAATGAGCGCTGTGCAGCTGTGACAAGCTGTACTATTTGTTTGTGCTTATATTCATCAAACTAATTCTGTTTCTGGGAAACTTTATTTGATGAACAGAAACACAAATAAACAATTCAGTTTATTGTGTAGGTTAATTATATTATATGTTTATTAATATTTCATCGGTGATTCAATCCAGTTTTGTATTTGTTAGCCTGTCTTGAAAGATTATAGTTTTTTAATTGAGAAAAATTACTTATTAATATTCATATTGCTTGTGTATTGCGCGAACAATAAATTTGTCTTAATGTTTTAAAGCACAACTTGTAAAAAGCGTTCATAATTTATTTATTGTGAACGACAGAGTAAGGAAACTAACATATATATTTAGATGTTTAAGAGATATTTTTAACGAAAAATTACTTAGAACCACGTACATTGCTTTCTGTCAATCAATTATACAATACGGCATCACAGAATGGGGCGGTACATATACAAAGCAAACACAAATAATTTACAAATCACAAAAATTAATAATAAAAACCATTTAAAAAAAACCCTATACATATTCGTCAGAACTCTTATTCAAACAATTTAAGGTAAGAAAATTATGCGCGTTATACTTCTACCATGCAACATTACAAATTTATAAAGAAAGCAGCACCATTTTAAAATAATAGAAATCTTAGACAAACTTCAATACTTCCTACTCCAAAATGTAAAAAAACAATAAGACAGTTAAATCATAAATATCTCGGAGTAATTTTTTTTAATTCACTGCCATAAAAAAATAGAAAGATGAATACTAACATAAAAGAATTTAAAACTCACCTTAAAAATTATATTGAAAACTTGAACTGAATCATGTCAAATAAATGTAATAACACCCCCCCCCCCCCCCCCCCTCCATACACACAAGTCCTGCTTATTTATGGAGGTACATCAAATACATATATATTATGTAATTAATTATGGATCCTTCTGTAACCAATAAAAAATAAAAATAAGTAAAAATACTTAGACAGGGTAGAATATGAATTCTTTTGACATTCACCTTAACTCCGAAACTTAGTTTCGTGTGAAAAAGGCCGCGCAGCCGTTAGAGTAAGTATCCTTGTGAAAAAGGGCCTATGGTAACTGCATTAGAATTTCTTGGTGTAATATGACCGGACTCCTCTTTATGTATAATTATGTAGTTTCAAGGTGACCATCTGATTATCTACTGATGTATGTGACAAAACTGTACAAGTACGAACTGTCGCTCCGAAGTGTGCTTAAATTGAGCAGCATGCCTATGCTGCTCAATTTAAGCACACTTCGGAGCGTTAAGACCGAACCTCGCTTTCTTAGTGCATGGTAATTTTAATTTTGTTTGACATGTATCTGTAAATGAGGTGGTCGATTTAATGGTATGTAGATACTCGACTAGCATTCAGGCGGATTGAGCTCGAAACTCACATCGGGTGGTGAGTGTCATGTTATCAACAAGTTATGTATCAGAAATATTATCACAATAAGTTCGTTTCTCACTTATAGCTTTGTGGTGGAAAAAATAATGACGTTGTTAGATACGGTTATGTAATTTTGTTTTATTTTTATGATGATATCACAGTAATTTTTTATGTATATTTTTTTTATCGTGTATCTGCAAACGCTTTCTATACGATCCATTCTCTCGCGGTACAGTCATTTTATTGACTTTAAGTGAAGGAGGAAGATACGTAAAAACATACGTGCGACAGAGAAAAGCGTGGATGGGGAGGCATGCCACTTTTCGGAGCTTAAACTAGTATATTGCGATGATTTCTGACGTCAGGTCGGTATGAAAGTCTGGCGTGTATATATACTTAGAAGCAGTTTTTGTCTAGCAAAAAGGCACACGACCATCGAATCCAAATATTTGAAAAGTTTTAACACTCAATCGAGAAGTTTTTCAGGGTGTTCTTTTATTATGTTTATACAATTCTAAGATTCTATAGAATTCTAGAAGTCTAATAATAAATGCTAATATGGTGTTCGCATCAACATTCGCTGCAGTACGTTGACTTTTGACTTTTCATATAATCCTAATATTTCATTTGGAGCTCAGGACCAAAAAGGCCCCTTTCTCTTTCGTCGTGAATATATATTATGATTGTTGAAAAAAATTACATAATTTGGAGTTTGTTAAAAACTGTACCTACCCTATATATCTTTATTGATATTCTTCCACCGTGGGTTTTCCAAAATGCGTCAATCACTCGGACAGTTTGCTCAAAATTGCAAACTGTCCGAGTGATTGACGCAAACAAACCGCAGTGTAACAATATATTTAAAACTTCACTCCGCAAGCAGGTAAATTCGGAGAAAATATACAGAGATGATGTCAATAATAGGGTATTTCCACGTCATTTTTAGTTAATTTTTATGTTGACGAATAACTTTTCGACAGCGAGTCTAAGTATCCCATATTTTGAGGCGGGGCTGTCATGTGATGTCATGAGCGTCGGCCGGCTTCTGACACATTTCTGACAGTAGTACTTTGTTGTTTGTTGACGTGCGTATTTGGTGTCCTTGCCACTCACGGGCCGTCTTGGTTTGTCGTTTTTAAAATGAATAAATTTGAATAAAAACATAAAAAACATACATTTTTAGCAGGATGATTTAAATCAGAAAAATGTTCTATAAATATCTCACTTATTTGGTTTGATGACTAGATCTGAATAGCCAGGTCAATTCTTACCTTCCTCTACCCCACCTTCTTCCTCTCCCAACTTACCTTCAGCCTCACAACATTGGGAATGCCATAGTCTCACTGGCTCCACATGGGAGCAGTTGGGACTTTTGTCAGTTATTCACGAAAAAAAAACTAATCTTCATTATTAACGAGTGAAAGATACTCTCAGTATCGCCCTGGTGTAAGACCACCATTCAGAATTGAAATGTTGCTTGAAATGGATTTAGCTTTGTTTGGTGAATAGATCTGAATAGCCAGGTAATTTCCCACATTTCTCTTCCCCATCATCTTCCCCTCACAACTTACCTTCAGCTTCACAATATACCCCAATCGGGGTGCCATAGTCTCACTGGCTCCAGATGGGAGCCATTTGGACTATTGTGAGGTATTTAATTTAAAAATATATAAATAGACTAATCTGCTTACTTAACATTAATTGTTTTATTTTCAGGAAGTAGCCTTGGTAGGCGAATTTAGCGTCAAGGACGCAATATTCTTCTTCGGACGCATCTACGGCATGCCTGACTCCAGGATCTTGGAGCGCTTCCACTCCTTGAGCGTCCTGCTGGACCTGCCTCCGGAAGGACGATTGCTGAAAAACTTGAGCGGCGGTCAGCAGAGAAGGGTATCCTTCGCAGCGGCGCTGGTCCATGAACCCGAACTCCTGATCCTTGATGAACCGACTGTCGGCTTGGATCCGGTCTTGAGAGACAGGTAACATTATTTATTTTTAATTTAACGAGTTAAACCTCAAATTATAATATTATAATATAAAGACAATATAAGCGAAACTCAATCGAAAATCTGAGACAGAAAGATCAGAAAAAGATACGGTCGATTTTTTTTTTAACACTAACTCCAAACAGGAAGCCCTGAGGAAAATAATTTCTCTCGGGGTCAATGTC
Source organism: Limnephilus auricula (assembly GCA_951813805.1). Taxonomy (NCBI): domain Eukaryota; kingdom Metazoa; phylum Arthropoda; class Insecta; order Trichoptera; family Limnephilidae; genus Limnephilus; species Limnephilus auricula. The sequence goes on along the minus strand of OX638409.1, from coordinate 8,781,488 downwards.
TCTGTAAGATGCTCTGTGGAGGGTCTTTTTAAGGAGAGTAAGGGGAGAACATGGGTCGTATAGAGACCCATGTTGTAGGAAGGAGGAAACATAGAGGCCGGCAAATCGTTCCCGATTATGCACCGGTGCCGAGGGGATCAATGATGCTAGTTCCTCGGAGTCTCTTCCATTGAAATACCGGTAGAACAAGGATATATGAGGACGTACGGGGATATATAGGGACATAAGGGGACAAGGACTCGAACCCAAGACGGAATGCCAAAAGTGCTGGGTTCGAGGCGAATAACATGGAGAAACTGAAACCAAACTTAGGCGCTCCGCTGACGAGGCAACTGAAAACCAACTAAAACCGGCTGTTTTCTCTGTCTTGATTGGTCAAAAAGCTTGTTTAACCATAGACGAAGAACAATCAACTGAAAGCTGGCAACTAGCAATGGCTACCCAGGGCAACCAGCAGTGACAGTCGCAAGTCACCGCTTGCGTTACCATTGACAACGCGTTTTTGAGTGATTGTGTAGTGTGCAGGCCATCACATTGTCATACAAAGACAGTTGAGAGTTTTCAGTTGCCTCAGTGGGCGGAGGCGCTAAACTGGCGGTTGCTATGGTTTCCAACCAACTTCTATGACGGCGCTTCTCAATTTTACGATTTCTGTAATTATCTCAGCTTGTTTAACCATAGACAAGGTACACTTCAGCTGTCGTATTGGCGCTGACGGCTAACAAAAAAAACACGAAAACTAAGGCGCTCCGCCCACTGAGGCAACTGAAAACCAACTAAAACCGGCTGTTTTCTCTGTCTTGATTGGTCAAAAAGCTTGTTTAACCATAGATGAAGAACAATCAGCTGACAGCTCGCAACTTAGCAACGGCCGCCCAGGGTAATCAGCCGTGACAGTCCCAAGATGGTCGCAAGTCACCGCTTGCGTTACCATTGACAACGGGGTTTTGTGTGATTGTGTAATGTGCGGGCCATCACATTGTTATACAAAGACAGTTGGCAGTTGAGAGTTTTCAGTTGCCTGAGTGGGCGGAGGCGCTAACAACAAAACTGGCACAACCACGTCAACCTGGCAACCTGCGAGTCACTGCTTGCGTTGCTATTGACAACGGAGAAATTGTGTAGTGTGCGTATTGACATACACCGGATAGCGAATTGAATTGCAAACTGGGTTTTTTTACAGTTTTCAGTGATCGGAAGCACTTACAATATCGAAGAAAGCAAATATTTTGTGGCTTGACATTATACAAATGAAAAAATTTGTCGACCGGTTTCGGTTGATCTCAACCTTCTTCAGGACTTTAAACAGTTTATATATTTATTGTATGCTGCTCCCAACCGTCTGGAGCCAGTGAGACTATGTCATCTCCAATTTACTGGGGTGAGTTGTGAAGCTGAAAGAAGTATTTCGAGAATAGATTGACTGATAGTCCTTCAATTTTAGGTCAAAGATTTGTCGACAAAACAATAAATGGATTTATGTCTTCAACATTTTACTTGAATTCACGTCAGCTTTTAATAGATTTTCTGTCATAAATATTATCACAATACGTTCGTTTCTCACGTATAGCTAGCTGGTGTTGGAAAAATTAATTATGTTGTTAGATACGGTCATTGTTTAAAAACGTTGCATTAACTTTTATAAAAATAGCTACAGAGTTCCCGATATGCGCTGCAATGCCACATAAAGAAATAAATTGTTTCTTCCTGCGTGTCCCTTCCATGCGTCCCCGTGCCTATTCCCTCACAATTTGACCACTATGAAATTTTATAAATTGATTTTGAAGGATTGTTATTTTATCTGGTACCAGCGGTTTTAAAATTTTGAAAAACTAAGTGTATTTTTAATATACTATGGTTAAACCGTTGGTCGTTGGCAGATTTGTTCAATTTTCAAAGGATAGAATCTATTAAACAACACAAATTTCAAATCATATAATCGTACAACAAAGTAAATCAATACATAATCTGGTCAAAACAGTTTTAAAAACTTAAATTGTAGTAAAATTAAAATCATTAAGAAAATAAATCCGAGAACGAGACATAAATACCTCAGTTTTTCTGTTTATTTAAGGTCTTACAAACTGAAATGTTTCAATTTTTTTTACACACTTATTTTGTTTAGACATTATTGAAAAATCATAAATACTTATGATAAAAAAATACTTAACAAGAAGTACACGATATTTAATAATTTATCATCGTGCGTTTTGAGCATTTTTATTGCTTACTTGAATGTAGGTATATATTAAAGCAAGTTTTGAATGAAATAAATAGATATTAATTTTTTTATTTAAAAAATTTGATACGGGGAATAATCGATCTTTTTCATTGGAACCTCCTTGTATAGTAGCAGGCACTTTTAAACTTTATTCTCGTCTGCTGGTTAATCGTTCCTAACTGGGCATTGTTTGACTTTAATGAATTTTACAAATGATTGTTATTTTAAATTATTTTGAATGAAATTTGAAAATGTATTGTGATTTACATTATCTGAAATTTGACTATAATGAAATTTCACTTAATTAATTTTAATTTAACATTAATTTCCCGGTTTCGCTCAATACTTTACACTATTTTCACACGCTTTTATCGATGTTATTTTGGGTTTAAAAGAAATTATTAAAATTTAATAGATCCTCTACGAAATTCTCTAATACGTTTTAGTGACGCAGGAAATTTTAGTCGTCCGCTGACCATTTAGCAAGAACTCACAAGAATATGTGAAATCATGATAATTACGGTAAGGTGACTGACTATGCGAATAAACGATATTGCAGACGCAAACAAATTTTAACATGTAAAGGAAATCCTTAGCACGGAAATCCCAGTGAGGATAACATTTTCTCATTTTGTTATAAAAAAGGAGGATAATAAAACATTTATGCATCACTAGTGAGTACCCGGCATGCGTTTTAATGCCACTCAAAAAAAGAATTAGTGCTTTAGTGATGTTTATTGAAATGCCTTCGGATAAACAATATCTTTTGTTTTTCCGTCTGGTGCGTGCACGAATAGAACAGATGGTTTCCGAGGCGTGAAGGTCACACTGTCTGTGTGAGTAAGATTTATTTTCCAAATTTACCCCTGATATCCCCTGCCGCTAATATGTCTCCTTTGCAATTTATTTTATATATTAACTCCACACCCTTGTCATCTTTGAAGATATTGAGTGGTGGGTATTTTTGAGGAGAGGAAGGAGTAAACGTGGGTCTTACAGAGACCCATATGGTAGGAAGGAGGAAACACAGAGGCCAGCGAATCGTACTCAAGAACGAGTCGTACAAGCGACCCGTTCTCATGTGACAAATGTCAACCCTGTACATATGTTGGGCGCGCGTTTGGCGTGTTACCCGACTATGCACCGGTGCTGAGGGGATCAGTGACGCTAGTTCCTCTGAGCATCTTCTGTGCTCTAAAGATTGCAATCCGTTTGTTAAGACGGGAGAATCCATCAAACGGACCGCCCGTTTCTGCACAGAGTCGATGGTGGTTTTCGGCTACTTTGGGGCCAGACCAGAGGTGGCTGCCAAATTCAACCGTGGGACGCACTTGCAATTTTTCCCTCGTCCCCCACCGCTGCGTCGCTCCTCCCATGTATCCTTCTCCATGCGGTGCCGCTCCCACCTTCCGTTCCCCTTGCCCTTCTCCTCCTGTGTTCACCTTCCATCTTCCCCGCCATCCCTCCTCCCTCGAACCCCCTCCTTATTTTCCTATCTCTTATACGATGGATTCATCATCTTCTGTTATTAATGATACACTACTGAGAAGGAATGATTTTCAAAACAAACCCATAAATTTCATAAAAGGATCATTACGTTATGTGACGTGCATAGAATTTAGATTTTCATTTCCAAGTGCTTAACACGTTGGTACTTAGTGCAATTCAGTTTACCATCTATACCTCATTTGCACTTGCAATTTAAGACAATTCAAAATTATCACGTAATAAAATTATTTCTAGTAGGACGTTATTGATTTAAAAATTTACTCGTGCTACTAATGAAATTGCTAATTTTAAATACATTATTTTAAATGTCAACTGCCCAAACCCAGTGAACTAAGTAGAGAAACGAAAAACGGGAAAAGTTAAGAAGACAATTTGGGAGGCGGGTACGGGTAACGCCCCCGAAACCATTTATTGGACGACAAAAACCTCTGCCACAGGTCACCCCAAGTGGTTCGCTACGTTTGTTGACTTAGCAGGGGTGCCCGGGTTCATGGGGTTAAGTTTGTCCGGGTCTTGGATGCGGATGTGTCTGCCGACCATCTGCGTGGTAGGCCGGATCGGGAGAGATTGGTTTAGGGAGATCTTTTGATCACTCCAGCCGGACCCTCTCGACCCATCGCCTTGCACCGCAGTGGGAGGGATGACTTCACTCGTCCATCACTCCTGGACATATTTATCCCCAGATTTCTACCCACCCCTCAAACCTTTTTCCTTTCTAGGACTTCCTCTCCTTCCTTTCCTTAAAAAACCCTCCACACAGCATCTCTAAAAATGACGTAGGCCCTGAGGGAATTATCCTCCTGTGTGAAGCTAAGACTCTGACTAATCGCATTTATTTTGCACTCTGCTACCGAGGACATCTAGTTTTTTGTCTTAACAATGCAAACCTTTTTTTTTTTAATTTCGATGGTCCCAAAAAACAAAATCGGATTTGCCAAAATTTTTAAATTGTGTTGTTGGCTTGTTTTAATTTCCTTTTGATGATGTTAAAGTCTGTATTTTTGGAATTTTGAATGTAATGAAAAATATCAAAACAATACTATATTTCTCAAAAAACAGTAAAAATACAGAAACGAAACTTAAAACAGCGGATGGGGGGGACGAGGGAGAGGGGAAGGCGAAGAAGGTAGAAGCGGAATTTGGGAGAGGGGAGGAGGAACGCGAGAAGGGGAAAAGGGAGAGGAGTCGGAAGGAGAACGGGGACGAATGGGAAATGACATGAAGGGAGAAACAATTTATTTATTTAATTAGCATTGCAACGCATGCCGGGTATCAGCTAGTTTAAAGTAAAAGTTTTGTAAAACATTCTGAGATACGTATAGGCTAAGAGTATGGATATTAGAGAGGCGGCATGTGAAGTGTGCCCGCGCGCTCCAAGTGTGCCTTTTCGAGAATTTTACTCAAACGGCTTACATTGGCTGCTGGTTTTTGGCCGTTTAATACGTTCCGACAACAGCCATTTTACATGGTGGCAGCCAATGTCAGCCGTGTGGGTAGAATTCTCGAAAAGGCACACTTGGAGCGCGCGGGCACACTTCACATGCCGTCTCTCTAATATCCATACTCTTAGCGTATAGGATATAATTTTATTTTCTTCCTAATTGTACTAAATACAAATGAATCTCATAAAACAAATATTATTTTCACACGTTATTTCAATGGACAACATGAATAATCATTCTAATTTTCTTGAAAATTAAAAAAAAAAATACCGACTTTCAAACATACCTAAATTATTTATCATCCACGTTTTTAATAAAAGACTTTTCCGTAGTGCTTTTGTGATATTTGGCCGTTTAATTTAATAGGTGCGTAATAGCAAATAAACAATTTATTTGCTATAAAAATTAACACATTTGGTTTGAAGATTCTTTGATTCAATATTTATCTAGGATTTTTTTATGTCCATAAAGTTGATGATGTAGCGCGTATTACTAAAATTTGTTAAATAATTAAATTTATGGCTGAATGATTTAGATATTAAAACATTATTCCTATAAATTCTTTGGTGACCGGTCTACTCAGTGAAAACTTTTTAAGTGTATGAATATTGAGTACAAACTTTTCCTCACATTATAATTCCTCACATGACACTTCATCATGTTTCGAAGCGTCGAAAACTAATAATTTTATTTATTTATTTATTTATTAAAAGAATTTTATACATTTTTTTTTTCATGTTAACAATATACCTGCAAATGTATACATATACATAGTATATGTATACATTTATATATATATATATACATATACTATGCTATGTATACATAGTGTACATATTGTGTTATTTCGCCCGCCATGCTAGGGATGTCCCTGTGTTATGGCGGGTGAAGTATGCAGATTATATAATTTAAGGTAATGAAGTACGTTTACTGATAATATAATAATTATGATAATGAGGATTACAGTTAATGCAGCAATGAATTTATGATAATGAAATTGAAATTGAGGTTTTTAACCTTAGGTTAGGTTAGATTAGATGAGGGGGGGGGGGGGGAATGGAAGGGTAGGTTAATGTGAGTTACGATGTGATGAATTATCATGTGAGGAAGTCTCGTGTCTGAATAAATTTGCTTTGGGAAATCAGACGCTGAGATCTCATAGTCCGATTATACATGGAACCAAATTCTTTGTACACCTTCGTGTTTCACTTTTCACTACAATATAACAAACAATGTGTACACAGAGATTAGGTACTCAAAGGATTCTAACCAGCGATTCCTGAGCATATTTGGAGTAAAAAAGTCTATGTCATTTTCGGTTCGATGATATCTTTTTTCTATTAAAAGCAAAAACTTCTGCATGTCGTGGCAGGATCAAGTGATACACGCGCCTTTTCATGATACACGTGCTGCTGGAATGAGACGGAGTGCTTATCACGTGACCCGAGTAAGCCCTCCGTCTCATTCCAGCAGCACTTGTCTAGTCTATAATCGACTATAGTATGAAAATCAAATAATATAACTTTTTTTATTCAATTTTTCATTACAATGTAATATTATACAGTAACTTTAAAAATTACATTATATTGCCGTATTTATAGTAATTTACTTTATTTTGTTCAAAAAAATAAAATCAAGAATTTTACATTTTATGTACTTTTACTCTATATATAAAACATTTATTTTTATTTATTTTATGCACTTTACAAATATAAGACAAAAAGTCCCCATAAACTACTTTTTAGTAGTTTGTCTAACGGGTTTTTTACATTAAAGATCTTAATAGTGATTTGATAGTCACATTTTTACAATTATAGATATAAAATGAAAATTCAACTTTTTACAGAAATAAAGATGAAAGAAAAATTATGAGAACATAATTAACAATTTTAAAGTATTTAGAATAATATGTCAGTGTAAGCTAATACAAATTAATTCTTTCCGTAAGTCAAGTCTTCAGTAAATCCACCAATTGTTTGTTTTGGGCACAGTTTTTAATTTCAGCAGGTAACATATTTAAACAACTGGGAATCATGTAATTTAACGTTCTTTGTCCATATTTATGTGTTTGCTTAGGTACAATTAGTCCTTCATTAAAGTTAAATCGAGTATTATGGTTGTGTTCCAGCCTGTTTATATATAAATGGTTATTTATGTGCTGAAATATAATTTTGTACCACAGAATTGCTCTCACTGAAAGAATTTTGAGATTCTGATAAAAATATGGAATATTACGCCTTTCTTTGTATAAATTTTTTTCAGCTAATAATTTAAACAATAAATTTTGCACTGATTGAACATGGTCTATATTGGTTTTACAAGAAAATCCCCAAGCTGTTATTCCATACCTTATAACAGATTCAGCTATTAAACTATTTAGTATAATATTATAACTTTAAAAAATTAAAAATTGATCCTGTAACATCCTGACTTTTGGTTATATTACCAACACAAAGGCAGTGCCTTTGTGGGTTCCCATTTTTAAATTTTGTTTTATGTTTTATAAGTGTGTAGTTTTTTATGGATGTACTTATCTCGTGTAAAAGTTATGTGGAAAAAAATTTAAATTAAGGTATGAATGTGCAATGTTTGCATGGAAGGGGACGAGTGCAAGCGAGAGAGAATGTTTGCAGATGTTAAATAAAGATATGAGTGCGTATGATGTCCTCTCTGGTCATTAGTCCCTTCCCGAATAAACAAACACCAAACTGCAAACAACAAAGTGTAAAAATCACGCTCTTTCAGTTCAGTTTCAGTACCCGCAACCCGGGCTTTTATTTAATTTTTATTTATTTACATAGTTTTCTTTTCGTTTACCCGCCTCACTAGACAAAGTCTGTTCCGAAGCGGGTAAATAACATATTATATATATATTTTTTTAATATTAAAAAAGACATGTATTAAAAAAGTTTTGTATTAAAAAATACATGTATTAAAAAATACGTGTATCAAAAAATACATGTATTAAAAATACATGTATTAAAAAATATATGTATTAAAAACGATATATACATAAAAAGAAAAAAAGATATATTAAATTTTTACATAGGTATTTTGTTTTTATTATTTGTTACATTTCCAACAAAAGATTGCATACGTAATAAAAATAAAAATATTTAATTTAAAATCTTTATTTCAATACATGTTAATTAGGCGCAGCTGGTAGGATCTATGCTATATCTAACTGTATTTTCAGCAAAAATGCAAAAAATATGAAGTGACAGAAGCATAACGAAGACCATCAAGATGAGACTCGTCCGGGCATTTGATTTTCCCAATATTTCTGTACGGTGTGAAAACATAGACACTTGAGCCAGCGACAGAAAACATGGACATTGGGAGCCAGTGACAGAAAACATGGACACACAGAGCAAGCGACAGAAAACATGGAAAATCAGAGCCAGAGACGAAAAATGAGGACACTCAGAGCCAGCGACAGAAAACATGGACACTCAGAATTTAGTTGTTTTCACAGTTTGTATTGAATATTTAAGCCTCGATTAGGCAAATATTTCGATCACGAAACACGCCCACGGAGCACTTCTTGTGTTATTCTTTATCTGCGCATGCGACGATAAATGAATATGAATTATACAAGAATACATTCAACATCGGCACGTAGCTAAGTCCTGTTTTCACTCGGTCATTTGCCATTTAACTGTCTGTGAATTAATGTGTTACTTTGTGATTCCGAAGATGGTTGTCGTGTTGACAATTTTTTTATCCCGACAGAATTCACATGTTAAAATTGTAATAATCAATACTTCGGTAGATACCTAATGGTCTGAAAAAAAAATTGAAAAAAGAATTGTCATAGAGATGGGGTAACCATTCTACGGACAAATGCGATCCGCTCACTGAGGCAACTGAAAACTGTCAACTGGCAACTGTCTTTGTATGACAATGTGATGGCCCGCACACTGCACAAGCACTCAAAAACTCGTTGCCAATGGTAACGCAAGTGGTGACTCGCGACTCGCACTGCTGATTGCCGTTGCCGGTTGTTGCTTGTTGCCAGCTGCCAGCTGATTGTTATTCGTCTATGGTTAAACAAGCTTTTTGACCAATCAAGACATAGAAACCAGCAAGTTTTAGTTTGGTTTCAGTTGCCTCGTCAGCGGAGCGCCAAATTGTATAATTCCTTATTTGAAATAATAAAATGTTACGTAAAATATGCATAGTTTATAAGAAAGTACTTAGATAATTAAAAAAGTAGGTACCTACATACAAATGGTATGATTTTAAAGGATTTTTTTTTTTGATTTATTAAATTATTAGAAAAAATTAGAAAAATAACTTTTTGTACGCTAGGTCTACTACTTACTGTTTACAGATCTAATAGTTAAAAACATATATTCAGAATTTATTTCGTAAGTGATATATTTTATATTCTGGGAGAGGTGCCAGAACATAAAAAAATATGATCGTCTACCAAATTTTATCGGCAATATTACATTAGTATGCAAAGCCTTCGATTATACGGATTTAAAGATCAGCTAGGCTAGAAATAGAATACAAATTCCGATGTCTGCACTGGGTACATTCAATTTCAACGCTACAACAGTAGTTTGGGATCTATATTTCGTCTCCAGGACCTAATACATTTTCTGTGATTATTTTTGAATGTGAACCAACCAACCGTCTGGAGCGTCCATTCAAAGCTTTCGAAAACCGTAACTACGATTTGGATTCCTGGGCATGTTGGCATCGTGGAAAACGATATCGCGGATTTCTTAGCAAAATAAGGAGCATCCAACCCTATATTATCCTCGTAAACCACATTTCCATCTTCAAAGATGGATCTCGCAATGTTTGGGCAGGGTATTGGCACATTGCTAGTCAATCCAGGGGAGCCTGCTATGCCTCGATACAAAGGACCATCCACAGATAAGAGAAAAAAACGCAATAGCTTTGGGACTATCCCATCAAAATGGTGGTTTCAACAATTCCCCCATTTTACCAAAAAATAAATTTCCTCATTTATTCAAAAAAGAATTGGACATGGTTCCGTTCCTTCTCACCTTTTTAAAATTTACGTTCTTGGAACCCCAGATTTTACATTCTGGTCTCTTTAAACAAATATTCTCTCTTCTATTAAGCCTTAATTGAATCCTTACATCTGAACTCGACTGCATTCTTTCACATAATATAGAAATTTGCCAACTGTTGCATCAATTGTTGCTTGTACGTTGTCCTACGTAACGATGAGAAGTTGCCGAATGTTATCCTATTAATCCTTATCGATCGACTGTGCTAGGAGGCTGGTGTTGTTATAATAGTAAAAGGGTAATAAATTTCGGCAAGGTATTTTGGGTATATGGATGTTGATTAATTAAAAAAAATTAAATAAAATTTGTAATGCAGTATTTTATGTAATAGTATTAAGTTGGTGTTTATTCTCCTTCTGAAATTTTCAATGGGGTCATTTTATCCTTACCTTATATATTTACTTACCATACCTTATCCTTATATATTTACTTACCATAGTAGGTAAATATAATCAATGCTTTTTCAGGAATTTGCAATTTATAGTTTGTGTACCTCGGGAACTTAATTTATGTTGAATCTTTTCAATGTTGTCGAATTGAATATTGAATTAATATAGTTAATATTGAATTAATTAGTTATACTCTAGTTGGCATCTGATAAGGGTTTTATAATATAAGGGAACGTACCCATACTACGTGACTCGTTCAGGGGGGTCTTCAAAATACCATGCTTAGTCACAATGAGGGGCTTAGGTTTTTATCACGTATTCAATACCCCCAATCAATATTTATGGAAATCTCACGTTTTTTTCGAGCTACATTCAAATATGGCGCGCAGTGTTTGGTGCTTTTTAAACTCGCAGGTGGCAACACTGACGTACATATGCCGAGACGTCAGCTAATTGAAAACTGATAGTTTGTAGTGCAGTGTTTAACTTTTTTTTAGCAAGAAATGATTCAAAACCATGTTTATGAATTACTACGTGAAAACTGTAGGGGGAGGGGAGGGGGTCTTGGAATATACTACACGTGGTCACCGAGGGGGGAGGGGGGGTTAAAAATTGCAAAAAGTGGGTCATGTAGTATGGGTACGTTCCCTAACATGATAAATGTGCCTAAATTCTTTGAAGTCTTTTACAGTTCTGAAACTATCAACTAATTTAGTGAATTACCATGGATATCTTCACAAGAAAAATAAAATATATATATTTTTATAATGCTTTGAAAAGGCCTTTGAAAATTAAAAATACACGTGCATTCTTCATTCAATAAATAAACACATGGCTTCTATAGGCATTACCATAATAAGTAATATTTTATAACAGGCTTCTTTATAATAGGCTGTGGAAATATTCCTTCGAACACAAAAGCTTTTAATACCTACGCATAAATAATCTCATATTGCTTTTATTATATAAGAATATAAAGAATCCTGTTTGCTCAACTAATTGCGTTAAGTTTCAACGTATTCTGCATTCTACAGTCAAGAAAATTATATATTTATATACTTGTCAAAACTAATGAATTCGTGGTTATATCGAGCGGAGCAGGACACGAATACAAAATGGAGATTGTTACAAAGCTAATATTTTGAATCGTAAAAATATTGACTTACATATGAAAAGACCGCATATAATGTACATGATCGAATTCGGTCATAACTCATCTTCAGTACAATTACGAACCGAATTCATGCAGTCCGGTCCTTTTTATTTTGTTACTTTAGAAAAACAAATATTCCAGGATCACGAATGACCTGAAAATATGTGAAAACTCTTGTCTCCATTATTCTGGTGGGAAAATGTCACTTGTGTAATTTATGAAGGACTTTGCTTGGATTGAAATCACGTCACCAGGGTTAGATTCATGTATGTATTTCTTCACAACAGACTCCCATAGTTCCACTGGCTCCACACAGCGTGACACAAAATAAACACTTTTAAAAAAATGTGACATCAAATAAACACTTTAAAAAAAAATTACCACAATCAACGTAATACAATAATAACCTAGCATCTTACGGTCAAACAAAGAACGAAGGTCAAATCAATTATTATGTCATTTTGTTGCAATTTGGGCAAAATTTTATGAAATTATTTAGCATAATAATTACTTTTTGATGAGTATTTTTGTGCACAGAAAACCACAAAAAACTAGAAAAATCCTAACTTAGTTTTTTAATGTCTTTAAATGGTGGGATGTTAAGAGAAAACCCGATCTCTGAGAAATTTTAACAACATCTATTTTACCAAACTGTTGGTGTCGCCGTCGTCGCTCATACTCCCCCGAATACTAAGCGAAAGGTACAACTACACTTTATGTCGATAATACCTAAATAAAATAAACAAAGTTAAGGTTTTGTATTCCTCACTTTTCTCCTCCAAAACTGGACGGGTTTTTAAGATTTTCTATTATGTATTAGAAGAAAATACTCTATGTCTGTATCTTTTAATTTAAAAAAATATACATTTTGTAAACTTGATGGCGTTCAAACCAGGAGTTTTGGATGGTCCCAACTCCTATAAGAAGTAACTTATCAGTAAAAGCAAAACGCCCCGAAACGCTAGTGGTCGATATCTATACAGGGTGTTAAGGTACGTACTTGAGTTACTTTAACCAGTGATTCCTGACATTATTTGAAGTAAAAATGTAAACTAAATTTTGGTCTCCGGATGAACCTCTAAATGAAACGGAATAAGCTGAAAATTTGTATAAACCTTTATTTTGGTATTCTAGGTATTAAGAGCAGCTGTTCTTCTTAGTAAGTTGTTCCATGGATTTAATATTTTTACTATTTTCCGAGTACCCGTCAAATACAACAACAATATTTGAACCATAATGAGTTCGCAAATATTTAATGTTTTTATCTAAAACAACTTTTAACCTTCTCCCCGACAACTTAAAAACTGAAACCCAACCCCATACCTTTAAAAAACAATTATCACCATGGATCGTCATACTTAGGAACTATGATATATAACCTTTTTTTACTTAAATTGATTTGTATAACTCTAAAATCTATCAATATTATAATTAACCTTTTTTTTTTTTTATTCACCAGATTTACAGGAACGGGTTTAGTTTTTCCCATAGGAAAAACTAAACCCTTTCATACACTTTTCCATATAAATGATCATCTAGTAAATCCACGTTATGCAAGTGTATTATATAAGTATAATTAATACAAAACAATACAAGAACAACACGTTAATCTACCAAACTATTAAATGGGAATATAATTCACCGTCTCCAGATATTTTCATATCAGAGGGTTCGGCTCTGTGGAATTCCTAATTTGACCGATAAATCCTACTGATCCCTCAATATAAATATTTAAAAAATCTTTCGTAATTCTACATGTATTTAAAATGACTGATTTTTGCATTTTTATATACAAATTCTTTGACAAATCTAATATGCCTAAATTTTTAATAAGAGAGCTAGGTATAATGCCAGTAGCCGAAATAACAAAAGGTAATATTTTTATAGTCTGAGAATGCCAAATTCTTTTAATTTCATTTCCTAAATCTGTATACTTTCTTATTTTTCAGAAACAGATTTTTGAATATTACAGGAATTTGAAATAGCTACATCAATAATATAAGTTATTTTTTTTTATTTTGTCATGTAAAACTATATCAGGTCTATTATGATTAATTGGTCTGTCTGTTAGTATAGTTTTATCACAGTAAATTTTAAAGAAATTATTTTCTAAAAATAAATTTGGTTCGTATTCATAATATGGTACTATATTATGACATTCAATCAAGTTATGTTTAATTACTAAACTTTGGTGAATTATTTTTAAAACCTGATTGTGCCTAAATGTATACTCAGACGGCGCTAATATAGAACATCCTGATATAATGTGTTCTATAGTTTCCGGAAAAGCCATACATTTTCTACATAAATCATCAATTTGATTTGGATCTTTGATTATATGCTTCCTATAATTTTTGGTATTAATGACTCTATCTTGAATAGCAACCATGAATCCTTCTATTTCTGCGCTCAACTCTCCAATACTCAACCATTTGTTTGACGAAAGTTTGTCAACATACGTTTGGTTGAGATAATTGAAGTGTTTTGCGTGAAAAATTTTATTTGACCAGGAATCTAATAATTCCTGGTTGGTATTTATAAAAATGTTGGCATTCTCGTCGTATAAATTTAAAGGTGAAATATTTCTGTCTGCCTTGCAAATTATTTTATGTAGCTCTGAGCTACTAGTTTTTCTATGGAAAAAAATTCTTAACATTTCAACCTGATTTTGTTTTAAAGAAGTTATTTTAACTATACCTCTACCTCCTAAATTTCTGGGTAAATTAATTCGTTCTATAGCTGAATTTGGATGATGACAATTAAACTTTGTTAACGTAGTTCTAACTAATCGTTCTAAGCTATCTAAATCTGTATTAGACCATTTAATTATACCAAATGAGTACGTTAATAGAGGTATTGCCCAACTATTTATTGCCTTTACTAAATTTTTAGCAGATAGATTGCATTTTAAAATTTTTCTTATCCTAGTTTGAAATTTAATCCTAATATCATTTTTAATACTAGTATGATCTAATCTATTCGATTGCGGGTATCCTAAGTATTTATAAACATCATCCCCTTTCATACTTTTAATTTTGAAATTTCTAAATATACCCTCATCTCCATCTATACTTTTGCCTTTCTCTATATGGATCATTCTACATTTATCTAAACCAAAAGTCATTTTAATATCATCTGAAAAAAAACTACCTTAATCATTTTCTCTAAATTCGATTCAGAATTTGAAAATAATTTTATATCATCCATATATAATAGATGCGAAATTGTACTACTCTCTCCTATATTTCCCTTAATTTTTATTCCAAACTTGCTTTTTATTAACATTTTAGATAGAGGATTTAATGCTAAGCAAAACCAAAGAGGACTCAACGAGTCTCCTTGAAAAATTCCTCTTTTTATTGAAATGCCCGGTACTACTATTTTCTTACCTTTTAAATTGATAAATAAATCTGTATTCCAAAAAGACATAATATTTTCTAAAAAGCTAATAATCATTGGATTAATTTTATATATATTTAATACTTTGATAAGCCACGAGTGCGGGACACTAACAAAAGCCTTTTGGTAATCTATATAGCAAGTATGTAAATTACGTTTTTTATTTTGAATCTGTTTTAGAATTACAGAATCAATAACTAATTGTTCTTTACATCCCATATGTTTTCTGCGACAACCTTTTTGTTGTTCAGATAAAATATTTTTTTCATCTAAATGATTATATATTAAATCTGTCAAGCAAGAGGTTAAAATTTTATATATTGTCGGTAAACATGTAATGAGTCTATACTGAGAGGGATTATTAATATTTTCGCTTTTAGGCAACATATAAGTAATGCCCTTAGTTAGAAAATTTGGAAAATTTTGAGTTTGTCTAACAAATTTTGAAAGATTTTTTGCCAAAAGAGGATGTAAAGTAGTCAGACGTTTGTACCAAAAATTATGTATCCAATCGCAACCCGTGGCTTTCCAATTATGAGTATTTTTAATAACTTTGGCTAACAATTCAACCGATATATCAGAAAAACTCATTTGTTTAATGTCTGAACAATTGAGTTCTTCATTTTCTATCCAGGGACCTGACTCATTGTGTTTTATATCTTTACTCCAAATTTTAGTCCAAAAATCGTGCATATCTGTTTTAGATGGCAACGGAATATTATTATTAGAAATAATTTTTTTTTTTTCGTCAAGTTTGGAATAAAATATTTTCTCATTTTTCTGGAATAATCTGTTATTATTTTTTTTATTATACGCATAATTATATCTTTTTAATCTACTAGCTTTTACACCTAATTTTTGTTTTAATAAATCCAATAAATCATTGATTATATTTTCATTATTATTACTATCAATGCTATAACCAAATTTTCTCCCAACTTCGTCTACATGTCTCAAAATATTCCTACTTCTATTTCCATTTTTATATTCTATTATTCTAGCTATGTTACTTCTTAAAAATACTACATCATTTTCTAATCTAATCTGCCATTCTGGTTTACTATAACTATATGATCTATCATCAGAGGATTTTAATTCAATTCCTAACTTATTACATATAGTGATAGCGCTGGCATATACTATTGTATGAAGATCTAAAAAACTAATGTCCTCAAATATAATTTTTGGTAAAATTATATTATTTAAATCAAAAATTAATTTAGATAATTTTTTTGACGTATGTAATTTTGGTAATTTTGGTCTATCTGTGGGCTCTACGTCTATATATCTAATTATATTATTATGAAGTAAGTTAGCTAATTCTACTACATTATCATCTACTAAGTTTAAATTTGCAATATTGATTTCCCTAAGATTATAAATAACATCTTCGTTATTTGAATCTACTGTAATATCACTGGTCATGTCTACTAGATTATTATCTAAACTATCTACATTCAATTCATCTAATATAACATTATTACTTGTATTAATTTGTTCTAAATTATTCCCCTGTTGCAATCTATCTGCTACTTCATTTTTTATCTGATCTAATGTAACTACAGGAATTAAATTATTTTTGAATATTGCCCGTTTTTGATCTGCTAATCTTTGTTCATTTACTATAGCTAACGGATATTTTTCTGAGAAAAGTAAATATAATTTTTTTCTATACAACAGCATATCTGTTTCTACCTTGGTTACATAAAAATATGAACGGACGATGAACATATTGACATCGTTCGTCCATTTCATACGCTGCCTAGGAATACCTGCTTTTGTTTTTTGTGGTCTAAGATTATCATTGTTCATCTGTATAGATGACATAATACTCCCCTGTTCATCTCTGTTGGTTGCATATGACATGTGTCAAAACAAAACAACTAGGAAATGACAATATGTTTTGCTTAGTAACTACTTACTACATTCCAGTAACCAAGTTATGGTAGGTTCAGACTGGACGACGTACGTACGCATCGCTACTCAAACAATGCTTAGCAACCCATACATTTTCTATGAAAATGGCCACAGACATCGCACGTCGCGATGCGTGTGGCCAATGCATAAATAAACCATTACATTGGGCCAATGTGATTCTAAAACATAAATTTTCATTGAAAATCTATGGTTGCTAAGCAGTCCAGATATTGTTAGGCGTAGCGATGGGCACGTACGTCGACCCAGTCTGAATCTACCATTACTGTCAAATAATTTTCAATATGTCAAAATTAAATTAAACATTTCAATAAACTATCTTTCAACATTATAAATCTATAATAGATTATATTTTAGAATAATGTTATCAAAATAAAATAATTAAATATACTCATAAAATATATTACAAATTAATCTCAAATATTGTCGTTTACCTTGGTTACTGGGCCTCACAAAATGAAAATTTTAAAATCCGTTTATTTAACTAAATATCCTGTGGTTCACTGGCAGTCTATTTATTAGGTTATCTAATATACTTATTTTCAAATATTTATATGTTTTGGGATCAAAGCTAATTCTTTTCTATCTGATATAATTAAAAAAATCAGAGAGCAAAAATGCAAAACTAATGTCGTGGCTAGCGTTGCTAAATATTTTAATAATAATTTATTATTATTAAAATTTCTAAATATTTTAATAATAATTTATTATTATTAAAATATTTAGAAACCTCGATGTATATTATTTGTAATTTAATTTAATTTGTATAATTTAGTAAATTATAATTCAATTTATCAACCATACTATGTTCCTTTTAAATAAATAATTATTTATCTGTAACCTATATTTCCATAAATGCATTGTTATATTATCCGTAAACTTCACTATCATCAATTATTATATTATCTGTAAATTTCGTTAACATAAATTCAATGTTATATTATCTGTAAGCTTCATTACTATCAATTATTATTTTATGTGTAAACTTCATGGTCATAAATTCCTTTATCTGTAAACTTCATTTTCATAAATCATTATATTATATGTATACTTAATTATCATAAATTCATTGCTGCATTAACTGTAAACTTCATTATCATCAATTATTATATTATCTGTATGGAATAAGTATTTTAACTTATTGATTAATTTATTTGTAATTGTTTCAGAATATGGAATTACCTGGTGGACCTATCTGACAACCAAAAAGTGGCAGTCATCATCACGACTCACTACATCGAGGAAGCAAGACAAGCCCACAGAGTAAGTAAAACCTAACCTAACCTAACTGTTTAATGACCTGTCAGATTCATGATTTACTAGTAGTGAGGCCCTTCGCTCATGGAGAAACTGAAATCAAACTAAATCTGATTTTCAACTGCGGGTTTCTTTGATTGCTAATCAAATTTCTCTCACGGCGCAACTCAATTTTACGTTTTCAGTCATTATCTAAGCTTGTTTAACCGTAGACGAAGAACACTTCAGCTGACATCTCAATCGTCTGTCGCTGTCATGTTGGCGCCAGCGACAAAAAAAACTCGAAAACTGACAACAAAACTGGCGCAAGAATAACAACCAGGCAACCTGGTATCGGCCAGCCGCGGCAAATAGCACGGCGAGTTGCGAGTGACTGGTTACATTGCCGTTGAAAACGGGTTTTTGAGAAGTTGTGTAGTGTGCGGACCATCACTTTTAAATACACACGATAGCGAGTTGAGTTTCAAACTGTTTTTTTTTTTCAGTTGCCCCGTGAGCGAATGCGCTTATTCTACTATTAGTTACCCTATTATATTATTAGTTGGCATTAGTAACGGCATTAGAAATTAGAAAATTAGAAAAAACAAAGAGGGGTTCTTAAATTTCAACCGTACGGCGACTGTACAGTCGCTAGCATATTAATAATATCAGATTTAGAAACATTCTAATGGTAGATTCAGACTGGGTCGACGTACGTATGCATAGCGATGCCTAACAATATCTGGGCTACTTAGCAACCATAGATTTTCAATGAAAATTTATGTTTTAGAATCACATCGGCCACACGCATCGCGACGTGCGATGTTTGTGGCCATTTTCATAGAAAATGTATGGTTGCTAAGCATTGTTTGGCGTAGCGATGCGTACGTACGTCGACCCAGTCTGAATCTACCTTTAGTTCTCGTTCAATTTCAAATTGATTCGCTATTTTTGAATATATCCCAAAATGAAGTACTATTTGCAAGCAGATGAAAAACTATTTCATATTTTAATATTACAAACGGACATAAATAACGCATTTTTTTATAATTTCCCGCCAAACACGTAAAAAAGAGATAAATCTTAATTAGCTAATAAGCTCTTAAATCCAGTTTTTTGTGTTAAGATTTATTGTTACACACGAGCCAAAAACTAATGAAATCGACTACATAATAAACAGGTTAGTTTTTTTTTACTTCTTATAGTGAATTAGGTCAATGAATTCAAGCTACCTTTCAATAGTAAAAATAAATATTAATAATAGACAAACAATTTTTAATCGCTTATAGCTTCGCTTTTTAAATGTAGTATCCTTTAATTGCGTTCAATAATTTTATTTTTTTATTCATAGATGTTCTTCTACAAATCTGTTCTTCAATATATCTATAAACCTTTTCATTGGGCTTCCCTGCTTCCCTCCACACAGCATCTTCACAGATGTTCATAGGCCCTGAGGGAAATTATTTTCCTCAAGTCCTCCTGTGTGGAGTTAATGTAAAAAAAAAATATAGTATTTATTATTCCCATTAAGGATTTATACTCGATACAATTTTTTTTAATGATAGAGAATTTTATGATAAACGTTCTAAAAGATATAGATGGCATAAAATATTGAGTCGAAGACAAAACTCGCATAGATGCAATGCTTGCATACAGCATGTTTCAAATGTCAGAAAAGTTATTTATTTTTGCAGTAAAACTTTTTTAGGCGCATTATGACAAGTAATTCAGAAATTTTTCGGACGGAAATAACGTTTTCAAACGGAAATGACGTTCAGATAACGGTAAAATTCTTTTTAAAAGTTTCTTGTATTCGCTACAATAATTTTTATATTTTCCAAAACTCCGATGAAAAATTAAGAGTGAATCTATATTAATAATTTTTATTCTATTTCTCCATACAAGCGACCAAACTCAATAGCCGGTGGTGTGGCTGTATATTATATAATATTCGCTATTCATTTTTGACTTACATCCATGTGTCGGAAAAAAAAAAATGTTCAAGTGAAGGCTTTTTTTAAACCCTTCAAAAATAAAAACAAACACAGAAGGCAGTAATTGTACCGTTTCAGTAATACCTGCCACAACAGTCAAATAAGTTTTACTTCAACCGCGCGTAAAGGTTAGACGCACTTAAATATATTTTTAAAAAAATGAACTAATTAATTAATTCAAATTGCAGCTTTTGGAATTTTGATTGTTCTAAAATAATGATTTCGTTAATAATAATAAGTAGGCGTTAGCAAGTTAAGAGGCTGTTTCTCAGTGACCTTTCGCGAATCATCAATACACACTGACCCCTTAACTAGTAAACGTGTTTTAAATTTTACACAACTGGTAAACAATCATTTTTCATACATTAATGGTTGTATATCAGTTGGGTAAAATTAAATCACGTTTCTTAGTAAGGCCCCCTTGTAAGTATTATTCAGATAAACTCTCATAAAACTGTATTACACTAGCACAGGCGAAATAAATATCAAATGTGAAATGATGTATCAATTTCAGAAATGCTTATAATAATTAATTTTGGTTAGACTATATTATTATTTTATCCTGGAAGATAATATTAGCGACTCTCAAATGAACAAAAAGAAAAAGAAAATCGAAAAAAGATTCGGACCATCTATGAAATTAATGTATTTAAACGCGCTAAAGGCTTTTACATATAATGCAGTAGGTACGTGTTTTTTTTTAAATTACAAATAAAGAGTTGTCAAAATACAGGTAAGGTACAATATAAGAAACAAAGTAACATACAATATAAGGAACAAAATACAGGTAACGTACAATATAAAAAACAAAATACAATAAAAGAAACTAAATACAGGTAACATACAATGTAAGAAACAAATGTGCAGATAACATACAATATAAGAAACAAAATACAGGTTACATAAAATGTTAGAGTTGACAAAAGCAGGTAACATAGAATATAAGTTAAGCAAAAATAGATATTCTGCCAATATCCTCCAAATCAACAATAATATTAATAAAAACGAACACTAAGGCGCCGCGCTCACCGGAGAAACTGAAACCAAACTAAAATTGGCTGGGTGCTATGATTTCCAACCAAACTTCATCACGGCTCACGGCGCTACTCAATTTTACGATTTCAGTCATTAGCTCAGCTTGTTTAACCATAGACGAAGAACAATCAGCTCTAATCGTAGCAACTAGCATGGCGAGTTTCGAGTCATTGCTTGCGTTGCCATTGACATTGGGTTTTTGGGAAGTTTTGTAGTGTGCAGTCCATCACATTGACATAAACAGGATAGCGAGTTTAGTTGCAAACTGTTTTTTTTCAGTTGCCTCGTTAGCGGACGCACTTACTATAATATTTTATGAAAACATCAACAGTCGTTCAATTTGAAAATCACAGATGGCAGCACTTCCACTTGTAACTGGTACGTGGAGTGATTGTGTACGACAGAAGTTAGCGTATTAATATTATATATGTTTAAAATTGGTATTCACTATAGTTGAAATGAACCCAGGAGTGGTTAGAGCAGAGCCCCGACAACGCTAAGGTCCTGGGTTCAATTCCTAGATGCGAATATGACCGAATCTGTGTTTGATTTTTCTGTTACAAAGTTTCGTCACTGTTAAAATATTACAAAATGAGGTTTTACTCATTAATTTTATTCAAAAAAAAAAAAAATTTATTCATCCTAGACTTGTCGGAAAGTCAATAGATGTCGCACATTTAATTTTTTTTAAATTTATACAGGTAACTTATTCGAGACACTATTTAGTTTTCATTTAGTTCTTGAAATCTTGAAAAAAAAAAAATCTTGAAATCATTTGTAAAGATGGCTGCCAATAAAAATATGGGTTAAGAAAATGAAGACAATGTTGGTTGTTCGTAGTCGAAGTGTAATACAGTCAAATAAGACCGAAGGGGATAGGGTTGAATTAGCTCGGTAGTTAGAACACTGGCAAGGTTTAGATCCTCGGTTCAATTCCTAGATACGACCGAATCTTTGTTTGATTTTTCTGTATGAAATTTTCGTTTGACAGCCACGAATATTGTCATCAATAATTATATATTTCAAATTGATGTTTTTTATTATTTCTTATTCCAAAAATTAAAAAAGCTTATTATTATTAACCGTTTGCAAAGGACATTTCTTTTTTACCTCTTGTGAATTTTCTCAGCAAATGTGAGATTTATTTTTTCGTGTAAACCAGATGTGTGCGGTCTATAGTAACTGAAGGATTAAAAAAAAAAAAAACCAAAACGTGGGTTAAGAGTGTAACGTTAGATTCAGGGTTTTTCGAAACAGGTGGCATCAAGATACGCGTAATTATTATCAATAAGAAATCCAAACAAATCGGCCAGCTTTTAACAAAGCCTGTACCATTTCAGTCACTGTAACGTCTATAATAGAGTAGCTTTTGATTGTGCAAGGGTGACGACTTCAATAAATTAAATTTGTTTATGCAAAATCATTTACAAACTATATATCCTATACCATTTCAGTCACCGTAACGACTTCAATAGATGAAATTTGTTTGTGCAAAATCATTTACAAAACCTATACCATTTCAGTCACAGTAACGTCTGTAATAGAGTTGTTTTCGTTGGCGCAAAATCATTTACAAAACCTATACCGTTTCAGTCACAGTAACGTCTATTATTTGTATTTTTATAAGAAAAACTCTCTTTTTAACTTTTGAAAGTTATTCCCATCAATGTAATATATCATTGAAGAAGAAGAAAACAATAATAATCTAATTTTTTTAAATATGAAAATGAACAAGACACAGACAAATAATAAAAGATAACGGTCGCAACTGGGACTCGAACCCAGAACCTTATGTCTTACCGGGACATATACCTCTACCAATTGGGCTACTGCGATCTTATATGAGACTGTCGTAATTGTCAACTATATATTTCAAATTTCAGAATTAACAATATTATCTTCGACTAATGTTTTTTTCAATATTATTGGCAGCTACCTTTATTATTGGAAACAAGTATTCAAAGAATGTATTTATTACCTAAATAGTGTCTCGGATAAATATATTCGATTTTATTTTTATGGAACACCTGTTGACTTTTTTATAAAAGTCTAAAGTCCGGTAAGACGTAAGGTTCTGGGTTCGAGACCCAGTTGGACCGTTTATTATTATTTATTATTTTTCTGTGTCTTGTTCATTTTCATATTAAAAAAAAATAGATTATTATTGTTATCTTCTTCAATGATCTATTATTTGTGATTTTTGTTTATGCAAAATCATTTACGAAGCCTTTTGCATATCAATACATAGACTTTTAATGAGATTGGAAGATGCATTATAATAGCAATGTCTAGTCTAATGCAGTCTATACATTAGGTTAGGTTAGGTTAGCTAACAGAAGCTAATCAATTATAATCGCCACCGTAACTGAAGTGGTACAGGCTTTTTAAATGAATTTCCACAAACAAAACATAACTTATTACTGATGTCACAGTGACTGAAATGGTATAGGGCGTATAGGCTTATAAATTTAAAATCTTTGCTTTTGTGAGAAACCCTCGTAATTTTTTTTTATTTTAATTTATTTATTAAACTTGCGTCCTTTAGTACTCAAATAATTACCTCGATATGACCGCACTCCAGTGACATAAAAAGCGCATAAACACCTAAGTGCAATACTGCATTTATGGGTTAAGCACAACAGCGTATGTACCTAATAATTATATTTAAACGGGTAATGCAGGTTGCACAGGTACATTTGTACATTTGAACCTGTCGTAATAAGCTCATTGCTAAGATCTATGGCGGTAATGCGAGCTACGCGCATTTTCTTTGAAATTTTTACACATATAAATGCGGTTTTCCATAACGGCACGTTTGCCGACTTTGCTGATTACCTACTAAAGAAAACAGTTTTTTTTTTAAATTTTATATTTGAAGAGTTTTGTTTCACACATCAAAGTTTTAAGATTGCTAGTGAATGAGACATATGTGTCAAAGCCGATAGCAGATAAATAAATTACAATTTAATTAAAAGAGCAAAATATAGTGTACAAAATCAATTTTGTGACTAAAATAGTGTTTTCAGGAGTTTCCCATCAAATTTCAAGTATTAATTAAAATGCTTAGTAGTTGGAAAGTGCGACCCGTGTAACCTTAGCTATTAAGTGTGAATACCATACAATAGTCCCAACTGCTCCTGCCTGTGATGTCTCCAATTTGTGATAAAATGTTTGTTTTATACATTTTTTAGTGATCCGCCAAACGTGATCATGTATAATTTTGTGTTGAACGAAAAAATTAGAAAATTTACGTCTGGCTGTCAGAGACTATATTTTATAGTGCAAAATTCGGTGATTGTACGATCCAAAACCATCTGATAAATCTTCGCGATCAGCAATTTACACGAGTTAATATTCTTTGTGTGGATTCGATCCTATAATTATGAAATAATTAATTGGGAGACCAAATAGTGGATGCGTATTCGAGAATACTTCGAACAATTGATTTAACCAATTAATGTAATTAATAATGTATCATCATATACCGTTTAAATTTTTTCATGTTATTGCATAAAATGTTGTATTTATGTTCCTGCTGACAAACTACATAAGTACTTTAGCGGGTTTAAATGTGAATAAATAAAAATAAAAAATCAATGTCAAAGTTAATTTTTCACATAGTGGTTAATTTTATTAAATAAAAAAAGTATTAAATGAAAACAAATCACTTCGTAAACACCACTAATATAATCAAAATTATCTACATATTTCAAAAACAAGGTTTCTTCGTCAGGAGATGAATATTTGTGAAGATTGAAGAAATAAAATATTATTATTTTCTGCAATAAGTAAGCATAAACAAGGCAAAGGGCTGTTCCTCGCCGGTATAAGCATACACAGATGCACAAATACACCCATTGCTAAAACTATATTTAAAGTAGACAGCTCTCGCTGCGTTACCTTTACAAATAAACGTATATTAAAGTACTTTTATAGTATACGAAATATCCTCAGTTTTTACAAGGTTCAAAAAATAATGCCTAATATTTTTTTTCTCATTTTAATTGCCAAGAAATTAAAATGCAAATACACAGGTTGAAACACACTATTGGCGATTAATTTGTCACTTTTCCACAGTTTTGTTCCATCTTTTAACAACTTGTATAAGCCATTGACGCACGGACGTTTTCACGGCCTAAGCATTTACGAAGTGAATCTAACGATGAGCTTCACATCACACTGCCTTTACTGAGGGAAAGAATGCGTCACAATACATCTGTAGTTATCCGGCGGTTACCATGAATGATGGCATTGACTCGCTGAATGTTGCGTGGAGTCACAGCAATCAACTTCCTACCGCTCTGTTTTTTTGAGCCAACGGCGTTTGTCCTCCAGTTTCGTTGCAGCGATAAATCCATCATCTTAAGTGCTGACATCCACTCTGGCATCATCGTACACATTTTTTAGTCTTTCGTGATTGCAAATGGGCGTTTCACCTTCTGCATTCAAAAAATCAATCTCAGAACGATGTCTAATACAAACACCGATGTCGGCCATTTTGCAAGCCACTGCAGTTATGCCAGTAAAAAAAATAGGAGGCTTTACATTTTGACTAACTCACGTACAATAAAAATTTCTATTATTTTCCAGATAGGATTGATGAGGGGCGGAGAACTCCTAGCCGAAGAGTCTCCGGACCAGCTGATGAAGAGGTTCAACTCGCAGACCCTGGAGGAGGCCTTCCTCATCCTGTCCATCAAGCAATCCAAAGCAGACGGCGGCAAGGAGGAGCCCGTCATCCTTGAGCATAATGGTCAGTTGAAATTATTCAAAACCAAACAAACTAAAAAAAATTCCACCACTCACCCCGACCCTACCTGTCCAATACCTACTGATTTTTTAAATGTTTTTGAGCACTGTACACGGAGAAAAATGTTATTCGAAAAAACGATCATTTTAATAGTAAAAACGGTTAAAAACGGGAGTAAAGTTCTTACGAACAAATTAACAGGGTTTAAATGTTTATTGGCGGGAAGATGTAAGAATAATTTGTTGGTATACGTAATTTCGTATGTATACCAACAAATTTTTCTTACATTTTCCCCCCCAATAAACATTGAAGCACTGTTGAATTTGTTAGTAAGTTCAGTCCCGTTTTTAACCGTTTTTACCATTAAAATTATCGTTTTTTCGAATAACATTTTTCTCCGAGTAGGATTATTTTAAATCTTATTATAGTTAAGCGCTCTTGAAGTGAAATATCACAAAACTGCGTTACATAAATGTTACGTTATTATTATTATTATGGCGTCAAAACAGTTTTTAAAAAAAAGAACTTCTAGAATTTTCGCCATATTTGCGACAATCATATTTAAGGCAAGCTATCAACATCTTACATATGATATATGATACAATGGCCTCTATGAGTTTAATGCAACATATTATTTATTACGGTTAGTACGTGGAGGAGTTGGCAAGAAAAAGTGATGATGACCTCTCTTACATCAGTTGCAATTACTCGAAGGCTATACATGAAATTTCACCGAATCAGACTTAATTACATACTTTAATCGTTAGATGTACATATTTAATTACATATTGTGTTACTCCTAATTGAATCCTCAATGATATTTGTATGTACGACGACCTCTGCGGTCAAGTGGTTAAGATCCTCGATTTCGATTCCAGAGCACATGAGTTCGAACTCCGATGCAATTTATTTATTTATTTTATTTATTGATACAATATTTTTATTTATTGATACAATATTTTTATTTATTGATACAATATTTTTATTTATTGATACAATATTTTTACATTTTATAATAAAATTCAATAATGTTGGCCTCACTAGGTGGTTTACCCGTGCTGAGGCCTCCATTTTATCTACAAATACATTTTTACACAGTACATTTAAAAATATATGAAAAATATAAGATTGAGATAAATAAAATTTAAAAACAGAGATTTGAAATTAAAGTAAAATTAAAAATAAATAATAGATATTATATAAGGTTTAAATAGGTATATTTATATTATGTGTTGTGTGTTTGTGGGTGATTGTGTTTTATATTGGTTTTGTGTGTTACTTTATGTTTTATTATTTTATGCTATGAGATTTTGGTAATATTGTCTTTTTTGTTCTTTAATCCATTTTGTAATTTTGTGTCGGAATTTATTTTTGTTTTCCTCAATTCTATTTTCGAGTGTTAAACTGTTGAATGCTTTTATAGCGTGATATTGGTAGTGTCTTTGTCCAAAGCTTGTATTTACCGTCGGAGTTTTTATGTTTTCTTTGTACGCTTGTCTAACTGGTCTATTAGTGATATTTTGTGTTTGTTGAAATTTGTTTTTTTGGTCAAAAATGTAGTTAAGTAGTGTTTTAACGTATAATTGGCGTATGTCTAGTACGTCACAACAATTGAATATTTGGTCTGTATCAGTAAGTCTATGTTTTTTAAGTATTACCTTTAAGATCGCTTTCTGCGCAATTTCTATGTGTTCGATAGCTGAATTTGTTGCTCCTCCCCAAACAATTATTCCATATTCTATTATTGATTGACAGAGTGCAAAATATATTGTTTTCATTTGTTTTATTTTGTATATATTTCTTATGTTAAGGAAAATATGTATTGTTTTGAGGAGTTTATTTGTGATTTGTTTGATGTGATGTGTCCATCTAAGGTTATGGTCAATTACAATTCCTAGATACTTTATTTGTTCTTTAAATATTCATTTCATTAAATATGCAAATAAATCATATTTAATGAAATGAAACATTATAACTTTTTTAGAACCACTGATTTATTTAATTAATGCCGACCGGTTTCGGAACAAACGTTCCTTCCTCAGGGCAAACATATAATGTTTCGACAATCACAAAACGGTGGGAGGGTAGGGATTTTAATAATCAGTAAATGTATGTATATAGGTTAGTAGTAGTGATTTTCGAAAACATCATAAGGACAACCTGTGCTCAGGAATTGGCATGTTTTAGATTAAGTAAGTTTTATTCTGTCGTCATAATTAAAAACACAATATCCTCCTTGAAGGAGAAGGAGGTCAAGAAGGGCCCCGTATTTAGAACCATGGTGGCAGCGTCGTATTAAAATTTAAGACTAACAGCAGTTAAAGTTAGATTAATAATTACCTTGTGGTGCAATCGTTCAAAGATCTTTCGATCAGTGGTAGGTACACTAAATTAAAAGAGAAATATCATTACATAAAAAAATGATTCAATGTTGAACAACAACACTAAGAAAATTATTCTATGTTGAACAACAACACTAAGAAAAGTATTCAATGTTGAACAATAACACTAATAAAAGTATTCAATGTTGAACTACAACACCAAGTAAAGCATTCAATGTTGAACAACACCACCAAGAACAGTATTCAATGTTTAACAACAACACCCAAGAAAAATATTTGATGTTAAACAACACCAAGAAAAGTATTTAATGTTGAACAACAACATCAAGAAATGTATTCAATGTTAAACAATAATACCAAAAATGGTATTATTGTTTAACATTGAATTGAAACAATAATAACAGAAATCACAACACCACGAAAAGTAATAAATGTTGTACAACAATACTAAGAAAAGTATTCAACGTTGAAAAACAACACCAAAAAATGTATTCAATGTTGAACAACAACACCAAGAAAAGTAATAAATGTTGAACAACAACACCAAGAGAAGTATTAAATGTTGAACAATAACATCAAGAAAAGCATTAAATGTTGAACAACAACACCAAGAAAAGTATTCAATGTTGAACAAAAAGTTCAAGAAAAGTATTCAATGTTGAACAACAACACCAAAAAAAGTATTTAACGTTGTACAACACCAAGAAAAGTATTCAATATAGAACAACAACACCAAGAAAAGAATTCAATGTTGAACCACAACACCAAGAAAAGTATTAAAAAAATTGGTGAAATTGAAAAAAAATTAAGTTGAAGGCGTAAATTTTCCATTTAACTTTGTTTTTACTAATTGATAAATTCTGCCTTTATAAAATATTGTTTACATACATGAAAGTAAAAAAAATATTTGTATGAAATGTATGTTTTCGAATTTTCGAAGCGTTTCGCATTAACGTAAACATTCACTGTCAAACATGTACGATTTATCAAAAAATATTATTTAAGGAAAAAGTGCTGCTAACTCAACTCTCATAATGAATTATAAAAAGCTACCGACGTAGCTTCTTTTTTCTAAAAAATATATATTTTTTAAATTTCAATTTCGTGAAAGTTTCGGTGTAGAAAAGTGTATTCTCCATAAACCCCTTTTCGAGCGATTTCTGTAGGTAAATTTGAGCGTTGTCTCATTCGCACATTTCGCATTCGCATGTATTGTAAGTGTGCGTGAGCTTATTGTGAGCGGGACAGAATGACAGACGCGGGTGTTCCGCGTGTGGTTCAAAGTCTAGCCTCTTAAGCCCGCGAAAACGGCGGCAAGAGCATAATACCGTGCGGCAGAGTTCGTGACGTAACCCGGTCCTTGCTTGTGTGAAATATAAGAGAAAATATTTACAAAACCGGGACATGTTTACAACGGATACGTTGGCACACTGGATAGCGCGTTGGCCCGGATTGCCGGAGGTCCTGGGTTCGAGTCCCAGATGTATCCGTTTCTTTTTCTGATTTTTCTGTTTCGGATTTTCGATTGACTTTCGCTAATAATCTTCATTAATTAAAATATTAAAAATCATAACCATTTTTATTTTATATTTAGTTGTATTTTTATAATATATATGGTAAATTATTTTTTTTTAATATTCACTCATAAATAATTGCCCAAGGTGTCTCTAAAATCATGAAATATTTAAACACAAATAAATATACAAGGACATATCCATACTAGATATTTGTCATACCTTTTGATTACAAAAATAATTTTTCAGTGTGGTTGAGTATTTTGGCCTCAAATCTAAAAATTAAGTTTTTTATGGAACGGTCTGAAAATGCTGTTACCCTTAAAACTATTAACCCATTCAATGGGTAATTAGGATCTTCGTTTTTCATTTCCTCAATCGTTTTGGGCCTAAATGGGTTCCTCAACCTCTTCACGCTGAAGGTTACACGAGTTGGTTAACCCTTTCAATAGCGTCCAATACTTGTGAATTGTTTTATCAAGAACTAATAACTAATGCTAAACTCTGAAAACAATAAAATAATGGATCTATTGTGTTCTTTGTGCCAAAGATATCGGTAGAGCCTTCATATTAATTATTGATTATAATATATTTAACACAGCTATTAAGAGGAATGGTTGCGCGGCCGGTTTCACACAAAACGTTGTTTTGGATTTAAGTCCAAAATACTCATCCAACTGAAAAATTATTTTGTCTTTGATGTTCTAAGCACCTCCCCTTTCCACCTCTCCCCCTCCCTCCCCACTCTTCCCTGTTGATCTTCCAAGCACCTCCCTTCACCACCTCCCTCCCCTCACTACTTTCATTTCTACCCACGCATAGCTTTATACTTGATTATTTAGTTTTAGTACATATTATGTCCTGAGGAAGAGAACATCGTTCTCGAAACATGTCGATATGTTAAAATAAAGATTATCGTGGTAAAAACAAAGTGTTTTAATTTGTCATTAAGAAAAATTATTTTGTAATAAAAAGGTTTGTCAAATATCTATCTCGGAAATGTCAGAGCTACTTTTGTTTGCTTTTAACCTATAGGTAATTAAAGAAATCAGCTTTGGTTCATTTTGGAAGCAACATTGGAATTTTTATGAGTTATTTAAATATATATATTTTTTTAATCTGCTTAACCATCGGTTTTCTTGAAAACTAAAATAAAAAATGTGTATTTTTGTGTAGTAATTTTAATATACATGGTGTTAAGCATTGTACTTGAGTTACTTTAACCAGTGATTCCTGACATTATTTGGAGTAAAAAATGCAAATGAAATTTTGGTCTCCGGTGACTTTTTTGATGAGATTTTTTTTTCAAAACTTTTTCTTCAAAGCCAAAGAAAAATCTTCCACATGTCGTCACTGGTCTCTAATACAAGTAACCAACAAACCCCTCACCCCGCCCCTAACTTCCCAATACCTATTGATTTTTATGTTTTTGTAGAAAAAATAAAAACTTCAAAAATGTCACCGGAGACAAAAATTTTACTTACATTTTTTACTTAAAATAATGTCAGGAATCACTGGTTAAAGTAAGTCAAGTACGATGCTTAACATCCTGTATAAACGACAAGTTTTTGTTCCGATGTAAATAGGTAATTTGTAAATTAAAGTTAACCCATCAAAATTGTCTCTAAAAAATAAAAACATATTTTTAATTTTATATTTAGTCATATTTAAATAGTCATTAGTCATATTTAAAAAAAAGTTAAATTATTATTTTTAATGTTTTCATTTACTCAGTATTGCCCCAGCACCAGACATCCCCGTTAAACTGATCTAAAGGCCGACTTTCTCATCGCTTTGACGGTCACATCTGACATCTTGCACTGGGTCTGTGCAAATCCATTCACAGCAATGTTACGTCTGTACGGAGCGGTTACTTAAGATGATTTTATCTCCACGTAACTGAAAGTACAGTTAAATCATTTATTGGGTGTGCTAAAACATTGTACCTACTTCCGAAATATTTAAGAATAAAATATATTTGTTGACCTCAATATTGAGTAAACTGCCTCAAAAATAACATGGAGAGGGCTACATATACTAACAGAAACAATATGTTTTATGAACGCGTAGTGTAATGCTAAGAAAAATCTAAATAATTAACTCATTGGACAGGTGTTAGTGAATGACTTAAGAGGGTGTAGGGTTACCCTAGTGACCCGACATCAACTTTATAAACATCACTCATTACACAGTTCGCTGCCCTAGTGCTTGTATGTTCAATAGACCATTTTGCAAATTTTACAGGGGACCTTTTTTTTGTTTTTTACAGGCAAATTCTAAATAATTCTGACTTTAGTCATTTCGTTTTATACATGTCTAATGAATACGGTATAAAACGAAATGACTAAAGTCGAGAATTATTTAGAATTTGCCTGTAAAAACAAAAAAAAACGTCCCCTGTAAAATTTGCAAAATGGTCTATTGAACATACAAGCACTAGGGCAGCGAGTTGGTATGGATATCAAACGAATTTATTCATGGTGTCGATTTTTTGTACATTTACACTGCTATATACAGTATATAGACAAGCAGTTCTGTCTTTGATGGTAGATGGGTATGGATACCGCCGCCTCGGGAAACATTTATAATTGGATAACCAACACCTCTGCCGTAGGTCACCCCAAGTGATTCGCTACGTTTGGTGACTTAGCAGGGGTGTCCAGGTTCATAAGGTTAGGTTTGTCCGGGTCTTAGCGGCGGATTCGTCTGCCCACTGATTGCGTGGCAGGCCAGATCAGGAGAGACTGGTTGAGGGAAACCTTTTTATATCTCCAGCCCGTCTCTCCAAGAACATCGCCTTGCAACGCAGTGAGAAGGATGCATTCATTATGTTGTTTATTCCTAGAGAAACTGACCCCCCAGATTCCTACCCTCTCCTCATACCTTTTTCCTTCCCAGAACTTCTTCCCCTTCCTTTCCTCAAAATACCCTCTACAAAGCATCACCAAATATGACATAGGCCCTGAGGGGAATTATTTTCCTCCTAACCTCCTGTGTGGAGCTGATGAAAAAAAATTTTTTTTTTTAAAGAAAATACTTTTTGTATTTGTTATTCGGCGGACATCTTATCTGCACACTCCTTCGGGGACACTTAATTTTATTTTGTGTGAGTAGGTATATGGTTTTTTCCCTAAACCTTCTGTGTATTGAGTATAAGCATGCCGGGGGGCCATCTGTCAGGAGATTAACTGTCATGGAACCATTGTCCTTTGTCATCGTAGTGAATGGAGGCTATTGTCTTCTCGATCTTTGCGCGATTGTATATTGCCAACTCGTGTCTTTCCGATCGTTGCATCCACCAGATTAGGATAATAATAACAATAATTTAGATATTAACAGTGATTTCTGTTACTTGAAACGGAAATTCTCATCAGCTAACAATAAAAACCATAAAATGCTCTTAAAAAATTACTCAATAATATCCCTTTATTCATGAACTCCACACATGAAGCCCTGAGTAAATAGTGAGAGTTGTATTGATTAGTTTTCGAATTCCACTACGTAAAATGTACTGGAAGTCGAGATTTTATTTTAGGCAGAAAATTTGGGACTAACTACCATATGTATTCTTCTTTGCCCAGAATACAAAAAGAGGGATATAATTATACTAATTCATTGGACAAATTTGATTGTCACAAAACAAATAATATTAAATGTTGTTACTGAAGCAGTTCAGTTAATATAATAAATACTGTATAATTTTTACTATTCATATGTAAAAATAAATAATCTAATTAATTTGTTCACAAGTTTTCTTAGCAGTGAAATAAAAATATCTTATTAAAATATTTTTTTTAAATTGATAAACTATTTTTTAAGACAAGATTTTTTATGCATAGTACAAAGGGTAACAATTATTATAAGCAATAATTATTAGCCTGAAACACTCATCAGTATTGAAAAACTCTCCCGAGAAAAGAAGACATGCGCCGACGGGACTCGAACCCGCCCCCCTCTGTTTGCCGGACAGGAGCTCTACCATTTGTTGTTTGCAGGTGAAAAAATATAATAAGCAATAATTGTTGAATAAAATACTAGCGGCCTTACTAAAAAAAAAACACTCCGCGGCCGTTAAACGGTGTTTTTGTGAATTTTTACATGTGGCAACGCTGGAAATTTCACTTGTAAATTGGAGTTTTCATAATAATCCGCTAGGTGGTGTGATTGATGCGCCTGCGCATTGCTTTACCGCTGAAAAAAATAGCCGCGAATGCAGAATAAAGTCGGTCGCGATTTTGTATGTGATTAATATGCTGTTTTCGTTAATGATTTCAATATTTATGACTAATTCGCACTAATATTCATGTAATCAATATATTTACTATTAATTTGTGTTGTTTTTCGTTAGTTTAAGTCAAATTGTGGCACTAAAATCGTGTGTTCTAAATTAAGCTGTCAGAAAATGGTTCATAGGTTATGTTCAGAAATAATTTGCATTTTAAGATCTTTATTTTATTATAAATTCTTGAAAGTGATGTTTTTTGGTGACTAAAATGTCTAATACATATTTTAGTAAACGTATCAAAGAAATTAATGCCTTAAGATGTGCAAGCAATGTATTCAAACGTGAGTTTTTTTATTGTAAATTTTTGGAAATGAAAAGCGAATTTCAAGATTTTTTTATATTTTTTTATTGTTTGAAGGAGTAAAAAGTGAGGTGACAGATTTATTTTAAAATCATTAAATAAAAGGACTGTGTTTTTTGAATTTTGAATTTTTCCAAATATTTCAATGTTTTAATAGAAAGTGTTTGGGGTAAGTGAGTTTTTTTTTTCAACTTGATGTTTGAATCTTAAAATACTACAGTTTTTAAACATTTAAGTATATTTTAGATATGAAAATCTTAAAGGTAATTAAATTTTGGTTCTAAAATGGTATTTGTTTTTACGACATCTCAAAAAATAATAAATATATAGGACATTAAAAAAAAAATCGACATTCGTTGAAAATTACAAATGGAACAAATATATACAACAGATAAACTACCCTCCTTGGCCGTGTAAGCAATGTACATATCTTTCCATGAACAATTTTTTGTCAGTTCTTAATTAGTAAGGATTCTTCATACATGGATGTTTGACCATTGTACAAATTTTTCAGAAAGTTTATTAGTAAGGCTGGTAAAATGGCGACGTTGTCAGATCAAAACCATATATTTTGTTTAGTGAGAATTTGAAAAACGAAATGTACAGACTTTACACAACGTGCTACAGAAACACCGTTTAACGGCCGCGGAGTGGTTTTTTTTAGTAAGGCTGTAGGTATTTATTGAATAATTTGACGGGCAGGAGGTAACCCGCCGTAGCTTAATGGTAGAGCTCCTGTCCGCAAACAGAGGGGTGCGGGTTCAAGTCCCGTCGGCGCATGTATCTTTTCTCGGAAGAGTTTTTCAATATTGATGAGTGTTTCAGGCTAATAATTATTGCTTATAATAAAAATATCTATTCACTTGTTGAAAACTTTCTACAAAATAATTTTTTATACCTCTTCTTTGTGTATTAGATGTGCCGTAAGATGCCGGTAATAAAGAAATGTTGTATCTTATTATTTATATTAATCTATATATTTTTAGACTTAAAATACTGTGTCATTAAAAATACTAAAAGATATCTATTTTGCACTTGCACATTCCGTACTACAATATGGAATCGTGGCTTGGGGGGTGCATTTAAATCTACCCTACTTCCAATTGAAACGATTCAAAAAATATTAATAATAATCATCTTAAAAAGCCTTATTATCCAACAACAAATGTTTTCCGTGATTTTCCAGTTCCCCGTCTTTCAAAAATTTATTAAAAAATTTCACTACTTAAATTACATAAGAATTTTTTGATGTCAGGATGGTTCTAGTCTGTAGGAAAAGGCATTTTCACGTTGTTTCACTTTAAATGTCGCCTCGTGTTCGGGTTTTTGGTTTACAGAATTTCCAAATGGGCTCTTGTATCTAGGCCGTATAAACAATATGTCATTGGCCGTAGCTGTCTTCCGCGTTCATCTATGATAATTCACGATCAACCTTTAATTTTCCTTTATCATTTAGTTTCGCAATATAATGTTGGATAATTTTGAAACTTTCCCTTTTTTATTGTTAAATTCTAGGAAGACGCTTTAAACAGTTTAAAATTATGTATTTTTTATTACATGGTGTATTTTTTAGGAGAATGCATCCAGTTTGGGAAGATTAAAGAACAAATATTTGTCAAATTTGCATTTTTTTAAATTCATTTATTTGGCTTTCATCATGGTTTGGGCATGTTGAGCGAATGAATGAAGAAAGGAGTGTAAAGAGAATTTATGACGCGAATGTGAACGGTATAAGAAGCCGAGGACGCCCAAGGAAGACGTGGCACGATCAAGTAAATCAGATACTTGAGTCGGGCCATGTCAAGAGTCAGAATAATAGAAGAGTATGTATGAGAAGATGTATGAATGTGAATGAGGCAAGGAGCGTGTGCCAAGACCGAGTTGTTTGGCGGTCCGTCCTCTCTGCCTACCCCTGCGGGGAAACGGCGTGATGGTTAGTTAGTTAGTTAGGCTTTCAGCCATTAAGGGTGGTCTTAGCCATATCTTAAAATTAGTTACATTTATACAGAAAAATGAGTGAAGACAAGGAAGTTGTACAGTTCCCAACTGTACAACTGTACACAACAACATAACAAGAATAGATGCATACAGATTTAATAAATATTGAAAAATAGTGAAGATAATACAAGTAGTCAGATGGTTATACAGGTTGTCGAAAATTACAGAGTTGGTATTAAAAGTGATCACAAAATTGTTGTGACGGAATTTGTACAGGTTCCTATTTTTGGGACACAACAACATAACAAGAACAGATGCATTCAGATAAAATAGTTATACAAATAGGTCTCCTAGAAGTCGCAGTGTCTCCTTTACTACCGTGTTGAGAAATATGATCTAAACAGTGTTAGAAAAAGAAAACATCACGCTTTATATTCGAATCTAAAAATTAACCACAAAAGAACTAAAATGTATTCTTTCACCTTTCCGACCGCAATTGGAAAAAAAAATTAACTTTTTTTGATCATATTTACATAAAACGACAAAAAAGTTAGTTGATAATATCGTTCATGGTACATTTGTCTAATAAAATGTCTAATGAAAATTTGTCTAATAAAAATTTGCGTTTTTATTTTTCAGTAACTTTAGTTAGAAAAAACCTAAGGCGAGCCCATTTTTAAAAGTTTTTATGTTTACATTTAAAAATGTATATTTTAAAAACTACTTGTTTATTTCTAATAATAAAATTTGAAAGTGCATTTTATAACTTTTCGAAAAAAGATATTAGTTTTCCGATACATTCAGAAATATTCCATTTATTTAGATTTTATTGCAAAGCGGAAAATTTCTGACCTACTAACAGAATTTGCCTGAGAGGTTAATTTTAACTTTTCTCTAGTTCAGATCTCACAGTCAATGAAATAGAAAATCAAGCAGATGGTAGATGTTAGGTACAGTCTCTACGTGAAATTAGGTCAAGTTCACACGATGTGAGATGATTCAACACGTAGAGGAAGGTCAATAAAAACCCACTAAATTGGAAAACAAATATTGAATCACGAACCAGTGATATTACAGGTATTTTATTAAGTCATTGGATATTACGAAGACTTAGAACAGCTTTACTGGTTCATCATTTATGTATCTGTCTCGCACATTTTCGAAGTAAAACTTCATTGGACGCATTACGACGAGTAACTGAGATCTTTTTGGACGGAAATAACATTTAAAATCGGAAATGGCTTTTTAATATCGGTACAATTACTGCCATCTGTATATGAGTTATGTATCTGTTATGTTGGTACTTGACAAAATATTCATTTTTAATTTTTTTTAAATTGATAAACTAATGTTTAAGGCAAGATTTTTTATGCATAGCACAAAGGGTAATAATTATTAGCCTGAAACACTCATCCATATTGAAAAAATCTCCCGAGAAAAGATACATGTCGCCGAT
Organism: Limnephilus auricula; assembly: GCA_951813805.1. Taxonomy (NCBI): domain Eukaryota; kingdom Metazoa; phylum Arthropoda; class Insecta; order Trichoptera; family Limnephilidae; genus Limnephilus; species Limnephilus auricula. The sequence continues at coordinate 8,743,541 of OX638409.1, read as the reverse complement.
GGGACTCGAACCCGCACCCCTCTGATTGCCGGTCAGGAGCTCTACCATTAAGCTACGGCAGGTTACCTCCTACCCGCCAAATGATTCAATATATACCTAGTGTTTCATTCAACAATTATCGCTTACGAGTTCACGATAATCGGTTACGAGTTGTGTTTATTTATCGTCTTGTTTACAATTAATATCTAACTAGACTAAACGCCCGTTCTAATTGATGCTCTGTGTTTATCTGAAGCTGGAGAACTCGCCAATGAAGGTGCCCAGCTGTCGATTGGATATCATCGGCTAATTCCGTAACCGTTCGGACATGAGTACTACTTTACTAACATCTGTCGAGACACCGTAAGACCGAGACAATGTAACTACGTATACTAACGACATATTTTAAAAGATATTGAACTCCTATATACATATTCCTTTATACTTCAATTTCATAAGAGGCACGAATGTAAAAACAAATAAATCAGAAGAATAGCCCTTGTAGTATATTTCACATAACCAACCAGGAAGTTAGTTCTCTTTGAGTTCGACAGATAAATAAAAAATGCTTACGAGCGTGACATTTGAGGTATCGTATATTGACCACCAACAATTGTGAAACGCAATTTTTCATGTAAATTAAGACTTCATGAACAATAATATTTTAATGAAATATAAGCCCATAAATCTTATTGTACACTGAATATATATTATTTACAGGTTATATAAACAGTTATACTTCGTGTACACCTATCATGTATGATTTATTTAGGTTACAGTATTAATATCAGTGTAAGTATAGATTTTTAAATGTAGACGGTGTCCGGAAACTAGTGGTGCAAGCGAAGGATGATGAATCTGCATCACATAGATAACCAAAATAATATGTTTAACGATTATTTTTTGGGTAAATCGTAAAATAAAAACTGGGTCTACGCTTCAATACGTTTTAAATTAAAAGACAACGGTAACCCCATAGCCACCGATATTTCTAATTTAACTACAATAAGGTCCATCTTCGAACTCGATTTACTCGAAAACAAAAATATATTTACTACAAAATTGACTCCAGACGTGTTTGGATTTACTAGTGTCTCTCTTGTACCGTGAGTTTCCGGACCACCTGTATAACCGGACAAAATGACATTAGATTGACAAAGATATATTTTCATTGAATGAAAACAAATCACTTTATATATGTTACTGGAAAAGTATGAAATCTACGAATTGTATACAACTCCTAGGAAATGTACACAATTCCGAAAATTAACATAGTTTGTGATACAAAAAAATATGCCCCCTTTATAGCGCCTACTCGCTTCAAGGCAAGAAAAACATCCCAGTTTTAAAGTAGTTTAGCGGCTACGCTAGGTTTGTGTAACATAATTTGTTTACAAAAGAAAATGCCCCTTTATAGTTATATTATCGTTAAATGTTTTTCATTTCTGATTGCTATTTAGGAAATGTGTAGATTTCTTAGGAAATGTGTCTAATATAATTTATATTACACATTTCCGGGCGAATTTAGGAACTATATACATTTCCTAGGAATTGAATACAATGACGGATTACATTTCCGTTAACATATAGACCAAAGTCTTCAATCCAAATTATCAACAATTTTCGAGCGAACGAAGTACAATTAGTTTTGAATTATGTAAAAAAAAAATTTTTTTTTTTAAGGGGTGTTCACTTAAGTAATTTGTTTTCATTTAATTACAATGACGCCAAAAAGTGAATTTGTAATTATTAAAGAATACTTTTTGTACATTTTAATTAATTGAACATTGAGTTTTGCTTTTCTTTTTAACTTTATTATTGTGCCAACTAGTTTAATAATAATATTATTATTGATTTGTTAATCATAAAAAATATTAGGCCAACCCAAAACTTATAAAATTAATATTAAAAAATTAACCTTTTGAGATCTTGTAACAATGAAGCCTTAAAATTTATCACTTTATTTATAAACATATTAACTTGTTTCGCAGAATTGTTGTAGATTCGTAAAGAGTGTAAAATTTCAATGTAAAAAGTTAAAATATCTGTGTTTACTTACCGATGGTGAAGTAAGAAAAAACATGACATAGTTTCGAAATTTCGTCAAAAGAATGTTTCGTATATTTACTCCTTAACTGAGAAAATATTATGTTGTGAGATAAAAACACATTTCCTAACAATTTTCTACAGCACATACAAAGGTACAAAAAATAATAATACAATCTATTTGGTTTGGGAATTTAAAGAAACTTTGATGAAATAACAATTACTACCTACCTGCCATTTTTACTAACTAGTTTATATTTACGTATCTACCTACCTACGGCGTTTACAGTTCCATGTCAATTGATCCCCGACAGTTGGACCCCGGCAAACTTGTATACAATGTGCAGTCGGTTTAGGGAAAACACGGTGAACCTACCAACACAAAATATGTCTAACTGTCCTCTATGCAGAGAGGATATACCGCCAAATAACAAAAGTATAAAACACGTTTTCATTCAAATGCATCAAGGATAAAACTACGCTTCTATATTATATTGTATATATTAGCGTTTAAGTACAAAAAATCGGCACTGAAATAAATTCGTTTGATATTCATTCATTTGGGAGGCGGGAATGAGTACCGCCGCCCCGGGAACCATTTATTGGATAACCAACACATATGCAATAGGTCACCCCAAGTGGTTCGCTACGTTTGGTGACTTAGCAGGGGTGCCCGGGTTTATGGGGTGAGGTTTGTCTAGGTCTTGGCGGCGGATGATCTGGACACGCTGAACCCCAGATGCCTACCCAATCCTTATCCCCTTTTCTTATCTTATCTTATCTCCTTCTCAGAACGTCCTTTCATTAAAAACACCCGACACACAGCATCCCCAAAGATGACATGGTCTTGAGGGAAATTATTTAACTCAGGGCCTCCTGTGTGGAGCTAATGTAAAAAAAAAAAACTTCTTATTAAATGTATCTTTGAAGCCGATTTTAGGAGTGAAATTGGTAAATTTGCGTAACAAATTATGTTTTTTATGCAAATAATAATATCGAGGGGCCAAATGTCGGGAGATCAACTGTCACGCAAACTACACGTGGAAAAATGTTATTCTAAAATACGATCATTTTATTCGTAAAACGGTTAAAAACGGGACTGAAGTTCTTACGAACAAATTAACAGGTTTCAATGTTTATTGGCGGGAAAATGTAAGAATAAATTATTATTATTAATTATTAGAACAAATTTTGTACGTACTAAAAAATTATTCTTACATTTTCTCGCCAATAAACATTGAAACCCTGTTAATTTGTTTATAAGAACTTTAGTCCCGTTTTTAACCGTTTTACGAATAAAATGATCGTATTTTAGAATAACATTTTTCTCCGTGTACTTACACATAAACCGACTCCGCTTTATAATAATACTAGCTTCTACTCGCGACTTCGTCTGCGAAGGAATAGTACTTCTAGTAGCCTATTTTATTTCCCTAGGTCCCATCTATGTTTATACCAAAATTCTTAACCTATTTATTTAAAATATCTGTAATTCTTGATTCGATTCAAAGTATTAGGTGAGTACTTCAAATGAATTCACTAATTTAAATATTTTCTAAAATGGAATTTTGATTTAACAATCATTGTTTTGCAAAATGTCATTCTCAAATTTTGACATTTTATATTAAACAGTAGATAATTATTATTTTTTATATGTGGAATATAGCTAGCTCCATAAATTATAGCCTATATGTTATTCTGATGTATGAGCTATATCATTGTAAAGTTTCATTAAAATCCATGTATTAGTTTTTGCGTGAAAGAGTAACAAACACACATACATCCTTACAAACTTTCGCGTTTATAATATTAGTAAGAAGATTAATAATAATCTTCCCCATTTCTCAAACTTCATTTTTCCTTAAAAATAACGTAAAGGGACAAAGAATCTAAGAATCACAGATCTAACACCATCACTATGTCTGACACATAGTTTTGTGTGTGCCACTTTCTCACACTTAGTGACATAATATTATTACATGCCTACGCAAAAAATATTTCAATAGAACAATCAATACACTTACTCTATTACGTGAGCATGTTCGCAAATGTGAAGATTTATTAGTCTTCAATATTAATTTCATCAAACGGCCTCGATTACATGTCGGATCATTTTCATTTGTTGCTCCTCGTGGTGTGATCAACATGGGAATATTTTAAGTAAAACTTCTTTACGCACGCTTGACTTAGGGGGTAAACTGGCGAATTCTTGAGGAGGGCGTTACGAAAAAGCGTTATATTGGGACAATAGAGAGCAGTCCGCGCGCACATTTTCTTTCTTAGATCTTCCTTTCATAGCCAGTGCATGAAACATCTCAGTCAGTATTTTGAAATACAAATTATGCGTTCCAGTACCTTCACGCAGTGACGCGCCAAATGCGGGGGAGAGCGGACGTCGATGCGCATGGCTTGATTGATAAGAGGCGAACGATAATAAATTTAAATAAATATTTATAGAAAATTAATATATGTATATGCATATAGATTTATATATTTTATACATACAAACATATATATATATTTACACACATATAGATGGAGCTAAGGAAGTTTTACTTCAGTCGTGTTGTTTTTCTAGTCATTTGAAATATAACACATTTGACCCTATCTGAAACTATAAATCAGAATATCTTTCATACGGTGAAAGCTTCGGCGTTATGAAACTTGCAAAGCGTTTCTATCTTTAAAGGCTTGTTCAGACTAGGCTAGTAGTTTAGTCGAGTAGCGAGTAACTCGTCACTCGACTGACGGTTTACTCGTTGATTAGAAGTCGTTAGTGAGTGGCGCATTGGAAGATGAACGGGCTGCAATGCAACAAAGCAAATAAGCTAATTAAGCTGATTGAAATGTATATATTTATGGAAAGTAAAGAAACTATGGATACAAAAATGGATAAATTAACAAATTTTAGAGTAGCATCTTCGCTCCAACGAGACAACATTTCTGCGGTTACCTAGAACTCTATTAAAACAACGGATTCGGACTTTACGAATTATTTAGTGATTAAGCCACTAAGAAGTAACGCATGATAGATTAACTACTAAACCACTGAACTACCACTACTATACTAAATTTATAGCGTTCGGTAATTTTTAGTTATTAAATTAATCGCTGCTCGGCTAAACTACCAGTCTAGTCCGAAGGGGCCTTAATTTATATGTCAACGTAACTGAACTCAGAACACGATGCTAATTCCATTATGAGCTATAGAGATTTGCAATCCATTTACTTTTAAAAAAAAAATAGACATGGCTTATTGGCTGACACATATTATTCGTTTTTCCTACATTTTTCAACTATTCAATGACAGAAATAAAGTGTATAACTAATAACTAATTTCAAATTGAGTAAGAGTAAATTTATTTCTTACCGAGTTCGACAATTTAACGTAGGTAGACATAGGAATGACGTATGCCCCGGACTTGAGTTATTAAGCAAATTTATAATGATATTCTAAAATAAATTAATACCAAAAGGAAATTAGTTGGCCATAAAAATTAAAATATGTGCATAAAAGATTGTGCATTAAAGAATTGGAGCGCGAAATCGTGTTGTAATCTAATTTAGGATTAATGAATAAATAAACATAAATAAAGACATATGACAAACCAAATAAAATGTAGGTTTAAAAAAAGAGGTTCCATTGAGAAAGATCGATTATTCTACGTGTGAAATTTTCAAAAATTAAAAATTTAATATCGATTTATTTCATTAAAAACTTGCTTTAATATATATCTACATTCAAGTAAGCAATAAAAATGCTCAAAACGCACGATGATAAGTTATTAAATATTGTATACTTATTATCAGTATTTTTTGATCATAAGTATTTATGATTTTTAAATAATATCTAAACAAAATAAGTGTGTAAAAAAAATTTAAATATTTTAGTTTGTAAGACCTTAAATAAATAGAAAAACTGAGGTATTTTTGTCACAAAATACGTTCTCGGATTTATTTTTTAATGATTTTAATTTAACTAAAATTAATATTCTGAAAATTATGTTTACTAGATTATGTATTGATTTATTTTTTTGTATGATTGTATGATTTTAAATTTGTGTTGTTTAATAGAATCTATCGTTTGAAAGTTGAACACATCTGCCAACGACCAACGGTATAACCTTAGTTATATTAAAAATGAACTTAAATTTTCAAAATTTTAAAACTGCGTGTACCAGATAAAATAACAATTCTTCAAAATCAATTTATGTTTTTTTGTAAAAAAGAGTCAATACGTCTAGAATTTGATTTAAAAATGACTAATTTCCGATATTCTCTGGTAATACCCTCTTAATGATAGAATAATACCAAATTCCAATGTTATTCAGATATTTTTTTATTCTGCAGAAACAAGGTAAGAACGAAGGTATCTTTCAGAATCTAAACTTCTATCTTGAATTGGTCTTTAGCCATGTTTGGTGACCAGATCTGAATAGTCAGGAACTACCCCACCTTCCTCTTCCACCCTTCCCCTCCCCACTATCATCATCCCTACAAGACGGATGTTAGGTTAGGTTAGGTTTGGTGACCAGATCTGAATAGCCAAGAACTTACCCACCTTCCTCTCTCTCATCTCCTTACCGTGACAACAAGCTCCACTAGATGGTTGGGTTACGGTAGGTTAGGTTAGGTTTGATGACCAGATCTGAACAGCCAGAAACTTCACCACCCTCCTCCCTCTCATCTCCTTCCTGTCCCAACAACGCCCAGCTCCACCAGACTGTTGGGTTTTTTTTTTTACATTAAGTACACACAGGAGGCCCTGAGGAAAATAATTTCCCTCAGGGCCTATGTCATCTTTGAGGATGCTGTGTGGAGGGTATTTTTAAGGAAAGGAAGTTCTGGGAAGGAAAAAGGTTTGAGGATTGGGTAGGAATCTGGGGTTCAGTGTCTAGATCATCCGCCGCCAAGACCTAGATAAACCTTACCCCCATGAACCCCGGCACCCCTGCTAAGTCACTAAACGTAGCGAACCACTTGGGGTGACCTATGGCAGAGGTGTTAGTTATCCCGGTTAAATGGTTCCTGGGGCGGCGGTACCCGTTCCCGCCTCCCAAATTGAATTGAATTGGGTTGGGTTAGGTTTGGTTTGATTAGGTTAGATTAGGTTTGGTGACCCGACCTGAATAGCCATAGAGCAGTTGGGACTCTTGTGCAGGTATCCACAAAAAAAAAAACAAGTTTCCCATAAACATTATTACATCTCAAACTGTTACCACCAAAAAGCGACCGGTGTTCGAGCATCAGATAATACTGTATTGAGTTGGTTACATAACGCGTTCTTACTTTAATGCATAATATGGTTTTTTTATATCATCGGCCCGGCCATGATGAAAGTAAGAGGAAGTAAGAATGGGAGGAAGTGGGCCACCGTGGAGCCGAGTGGGTCAGACAGAAAAACCGGTTATTTCGGGAGACAGAACCGGATTCAGAAAGAAAAAATTCGGTTCACCTGACTTTATAATATATTGTTCCATATCCAATCTCTTTAAAACACTCAACATTCAGAATTTCTATCGACATTTTTTTATATTAGCTTCATACAGGAGGCCTTGGAAAAAAAATCTCTCCGGACCTACGACATCTTTGGGGAAGCTGTGTAGAGGGCAGTGCCGGATTAAGACTACTTGATGCCCTAAGCAATCCATGCCTGTGGGCCCCCTATCCATAAGTAAACTAGTATCGGTCTTTAAAAAAAAATACCTATTTAATACTACGAGATAGATTATATGTTTGAAGGTATTACATACAATAAAAACCAAAGCATTTTTTATTTATCCATTAAAATGCGACTTGCTAATTTTTCGGGCATTAAATTCGCGGTAAAAAGTTTATTAGTCCAACTGTTGACAAAGCAACGAGTTTTTCATTTTTTATTATTTTCAATTTCTAAAAATATCATTCCGCTGTGCAGTTTGATATCATCAGGCATAAAAATATATACAGGGCTGTGTCCAAATTTGGGAAAGCTGATTCAATTTTATCATAGTGAACTATTTTGTACAATTGTGCGTCAGTTTGATTTTTTTTTTGGTGCTCTTTCTGGTGCCCCCAAGAAGTGATGCCCTAAGCAATTGCTTAATTTGCTTAGGGGCTAATCCGGCATGGTAGAGGGTGGTATTTGGTCATTTTAGGGAACGGAAGGAGATGAAGTTCTAGAAAGAAAACGGTACGAAGGGTGGGTATAGGAATCTAGGAGTCAATGTGTCCAGGAGTGACGGATGTATTAATCCATTCCTGGATTGCAAGCTGGCGGTGCAAGGTCGCCCAGATTTTTCCCCACCTTACTCTTCCCCATCTCCTTCCCCTCTCCACTACCTTCAGTCTCACAACATACCCCAATTGGGGATGCCTTAGTCTCACTGGCTCCAGATAGCAGTTGAGTGCGGTATTCATATAAAAAAGGACAACAACAACCATGTTATGTATAAACACTCAATATCACTACGCCGATACTGAGAGTACATACAAACGTAGGTGATATTATATCGTATTAATTAATTGTGAAATAACGTGATTTGTACCCGCGACTTCTGGGTTCTAGCCGAGGATCATAAAATTCTCCGAATCCTTCAAGAGAAAAGATATCTACACAATATTGCAAATTTAAAAAAATAAAACGTTAAAGCCTTACTTATTAAAATACACTCCACTACCGTTAAACGGAGTTTTTGTTTCATATTTTATAAAGACTGTACATTTTTTTTCAAATTCTTACTAATAAGAAATATTTCTGTCGATTTGACAACATCGTTGTGGTTTCTTTCATAATGCATCTGGCCTTTTGGCGGCCATTACTGCGCAGGCGCAAATATCCAATAACATTGCCGCTAAAAAAATTGTCACGAATTGTTGATGTGATTTTGTGTTTCAGATCATGTTTTACTTCATTATTTCTATTCTAACTACCATTTTTTTTTTAAAGAAAAACAAACATTCCCGGGTTACGAATAACCCAACAACATTTGAAAATCTCCTACTACCACCACACTAAGCACAAGCTGTTGCTTGTGTTGTGATGAAGGACTTAGCCTTAGTGGGACCCAAATGCCCACTCAATCATGATTGACCGGTCAATTCAATTCAATCAATCAATCTTATATTCGTGTAATCAATATATTTACGATTATTTTTTGATAGATTATAATTATGAAGGTTTTCACATGCACGGTCGTTTATCAATTTAATACAATTTTCACTGCGTTTTTCAGTAAGGCAGTAAACAATTTATTAATTATTATTTTTTATTGATAAACTAATGTTTAAGACAAGATTTTTTTATGCATAGCACAAAGGGTAACAATTATTTTTTAAGCAATAATTATTAGCCTGAAACACTCATCAATATTGAAAGAATCTTCCGAGAAAAGATACATATCGCCGACGGGACTCGAACCCGCACCCTTTTGATTGCCGGTCAAGTGCTCTACCATTAAGCTACGGCGGGATACCTCCTACCCGCCAAATGATTCAATATATACCTAGTGTTTCATTCAACAATTACTGCTTATTACATTTTTTCACCTGCAAACAACCAACTTTATTTTTATATGGGAAAGGCATGTAAGTGCTAACTTTCCCACTAGATGGCGTCGAGACATATTATGCCTACATTTGTTGGTGAAATAATTTAACTCGTCAAATATTAATTATTATTTTTTATTGATAAACTAATGTTTAAGACAAGATTTTTTATGCATAGCATAAAGGGTAACAATTATTTTTTAGGCAATAATTGTAATTGTAAAAATGTAATAAGCCGTAATTTTCGAATGAAACACTAGGTATATATTGAATCATTTGGCGGGTAGGAGGCTGAATATTTTCGATCCGGTCCTGGAATTTTCTCTCGCAGATATTTGAACTGAACGTTGTTATGGCATACTCGTACACTTGGATAAATCAAGAACAACGTACTCCAGCCGGTGTCGTTGTTGGTGTTGTAACCCATTACCATAAAATCCCATTGACTACTTCAAATCTACCACGTGTTTCTATCTATGGGCAATAACAGTGTTTACTCTGATATTTGCATACCTACGAGTAATAGCAAATACGCAAAGAAGTGAAATAATAATTCAAGTTTGTTTTTTTAACTTAATACGTAAAACCTCAAATAATATTTTAAAAATACTTATCCACTTGAGCGATTTAGGTCCAAATTTGGACTGCTTTTATTTTTTCGCGATTGATATCAGTCCAAAATTTATTGAACATTTAATGAACCTACAAATATGGGATACACGGTAAAATCTAGGTGGATTCATTAGCTTTAAACCACAGTAAACAGTTTATACGTTTCCATGTTAATATTTTGAGGAATGATATTAATTATTTCATCCAGATCATTGCAGATCCGTCGATGTGGGTAAAAAGGTACGTTTTTAGATTTTCACGGCCAAAAGCATTTTCGTTGTTTTTGGGGTGTTATGCCGTGTTGTGCTACCTCCTTCTGCCGGATCTGCCCTGGTGATGGACACTGCAACGCTGTCCGAAACGTCGGCTAAAGAAGGAGGTAGCACAACACGGCATAACACCCCAAAAACAAACAACGAAAATGCTTTTGGCCGTGAAAATCTAAAAACGTATCGGAAAAACTGAGGTATTTTTGTCATAAAACACGTTCTCGGATTTATTTTTTAATGATTTTAATTTAACTTAAATAAAAATCTGAAAACTTTGTTTACTAGATTATGTATTGATTTATTTTGTTGTATGATTATATGATTTGAAATTTGTGTTGTTTAATAGAATCTATCGTTTGAAAGTTGAACACATCTGCCAACGACCAACGGTATAACCTTAGTATATTAAAAATAAACTTCACAAAGCACTCTTCTTAGGGTGAATTGCCTATTCCATTAAAAAAAAAAAAAAACTTTTAAACCTGCGTGTACCAGATAAAACAACAATCTTTCAAAATAAATTTATGTTTTTTGTAAAAAAGAGTCAATACGTCTAGAAGTTTATTTAAAAGGGACTAATTTTCGGTATTCTCTGGTAATAAATACCCTCTTAATAATTATGTTTAGATCAGGCTTGCATTCTTTGCGGATCTCTTCTTCCTCACACGACCATACTTCGTTTTACAAAACCTAAGCCTCAAAGATCTCATTTCTACAACTTTCAGTCTACTTTCATCCTTCCTTTGCCAGTTCCATGCCTCACTGCCATACATAGCGGTACCAGCACTCCATTGTAGACTGGTAGCTTCGCTTCTTTAGACAGTTTTTTGTTAGCGTTAACGGCCTTTAGTGCTCCATTAATGGAGTTTCCTGCATTTACCCTACTTTCAATATCACTATCATCCTTTCACCTCTCGTAAATATTCCTCCCAAATACACAAGCTAATCCACCTGATCCAAGTATTCATAATTCACAACTATATTGTACACGGTTTCCGTGCTCTCTCTTTCAAATACCATGACTTTAGACTTTCTTACATTCATCATTAAGGGGATAACGTTACCTATTTATCTCCCTGGATTTTAACCCTAGAGAAAATATTGTTTTTACATAAAATAGATATCAACTACTAGCGTGTCGGTACTTTTTTGTTTTTTTGATAAGTTACATTCTATAGAAGTTATGACATTCCAAAAATCAATAAAATATACTGGTTTAAACGCCATCAAAAGACGTTCAGTATACAAACTAACCAATGTTTTTTTAAAAAAAAGCAAAACGTACCGACATAAAATAGTTTTTTCTTATGTAGTTGGTAAAAAAAAATGAAAATCAGTCCACTTTTGGAGGAGAAAAGTGGGGAATACAAAACCTCGATTTTAGTTAGGTATTTGTAGCCCGAGGTGCAGTGTCCCTTTCGCTCAATATCCGGTGGAGTAAGAGCAACAGTGACAGCAACAATTTAGTAAAATCTATTTTTCTTATTTCTCCACCACCCGGGTATCATCTTAACTCATTCTTTATAGGTTACCCTAAACACGAGAGACTGTAGATCTTCCATAGCTCTATGCTATAGATATCATTGCACCGATCGCGAAACGCATAAACTAAAACATTTCGCATTATATAGATAGCTACAGAAAATGCAGCCAAGTAGAGAAATGTTGTTATCCTTGATGTTAGAAAAGATACACTTCGACTAATAATAAACAGCCTGCCACCAGTTATCTGCCGGGAGTAGAACCACAGCATAGATACTTCAACTCGATGATAATTAAACCAAGGTTCTAACGAGATTCAGTTGCGAAATTATTAACATGAACTATTCCTTAGTTGGATTGGTAAGTCATGAAATTCATTGCAACTATTCTAGTCTAGTGGTGTATTATTTATTTATTTACAGTACAAGTACATTTAATTTAATACGCAGAATAAATCACTATTTTTAATAAATACATATTTGATTTATATTATTAATACGCTAACGTCTGTCGTATACACTCGCTCCGCGTACTTACTAGACACAAACGGAAGTGATGCCATCTACAAAATTCAAATTGAACTATTGATGATATCATACTATAGTTATCCTGCTAGTACAAAATCATTATACGGTGTACACATACTAATATGATAAAATTAACTAAAATTTACAATGAGGACATAAAAGACATAATGTAAACTAATGAAATAACTTTACTGTTTTCAAAAAATATGTGAAATGTTTTTTCGTATGTTCTTTTAGTGCTATTATCAGCTACTTCGGCATATTCATTACCTATGCTTGGTTTAACTACTCGGGCGCTTTTTGACACATTATGGCACTATTTCCAAAACCACGGATTGCTTTGTTGCCGAAATGTGGCAAATTTTAAATGGTTTTTTTTTTATTATTAAAGTAATTATATATTGTACATTGTAATTGTACATTCAAAATATAACAAAATAAATATTCTCTAGATTCTTTAAAATGTTTTAAGATTAAAGATTTATTAATATTTTTTTTATAAATCCTACGAATATGTGATAATAGACAAAAGATAGGTGAATTTATTGGCTATATAGAACTATAATCAGTTTGTATGTCTCCATATTCAAATTCGGAGGTATGAATTTTTTAAAGTGGGCGGTAAAATTTTCTTTAGCAATCCGAGAAAAAAGATTTAAATTGCTCTGTTGCTCAAGATGTTTTAAGAGAGTTTATATCTACATGAATTGTTATTGAAATGATTTATTTATTTACACTTTTTTATTTAATTTTATTTATTGACAGTTGCATGTTTTTAGGATTTTATGATCATCATGGTACATGACCGTGTTGTGGTGGTCGGTTAATAATAAACAATAGGTTTATAAAAACAATTCCTTACATTACAATGGTTTGCAATTGAATAAATTTGAAGAAAGTAAAATGATAATAATGATATTTGAAAAATATATAAATATATCACTTATTCTACAAGGCATTAACCGAGAAGACCAATAATCACTGAGTGGATGTGGAAATATATCACTTATTCTACAAGGCATTAACCGAGAAGACCAATAATCACTGAGTGGATGTGGAAATATATCACTTATTCTACAAGGCATTAACCGAGAAGACCAATAATCACTGAGTGGATATGGAAATATATCACTTATTCTACAAGGCATTTACCGAGAATACCAATAATCAATAATAAATTTAATAATAATACTTTGAAATAAAAAAATTGTTGAAGTATGTTTTACACATAGGAATTGTAACATTAAAAATGTCGATATCATTCGTTTATATTTTTCCCCAAGTTTTGAGCTAGGAAATGGCGAGTTTTGCTACGTAATTTGTTTGTAAATAGTGACATTAAAATAGGTCCTTATCCCTATTGAATCGAGTAGGTAATCTTAAAGCGGCGTCTCCTGCGACAAAATAGTTAACAAAACATCAAACCAAAACACTAGGGCAGAGCCACAATGTTTTTTTGGTTTCTATCAGTCACGGAAAACAAAAACATTGTGACCTGGACCTAACCATCCACAAAATGTGTACACTTTTTCATCGGAGGAGACGCCGCTTAAGAGGGTATAGAGAATACCGGAAATTAGTCCGTTTTAAATCAAATTCTAGACGTATTGTCAATTTTTTACCAAAAATATATAATCTGCTTTAGAAAGATTGTTATTTTATCTGCTAAAGTCAGTTTTTCGATTTTGAAAAACCGAGTTAATTTTTAATATAGTAGGTAAGCTTATACCGTTGGTCGTTGGCAGATTTATTAAATTTTCAAACGAAATATTGTATTATACAACACAAATTTCAAATCATATAATCACACAGTAAAATAAATTAATACATTATCTAGTAAAGCCAGTTTTCAGAATATTAATTTTAGTTCAAATAAAATCATTAAAAAAAATCCGAGTATGTGTTTTGTGACGAAAATACTTCAGTTTGTCTATTTATTTACGGTCTTACAAACTAAAATATTTCAGAGTTTTTTTACACACTTATTTTGCCGAGACGTTATTAAAAAATCATAAATACTTATCATCAAAAAATACTTACAAGAAGTACACGATTTAAGAAATTAATCATCACGCTTTTGAGCATTTTTATTCCTTACTTGAGTGCAGGTATATATTAAAGAACATTTTGAATGAAATAAAGTGGATATTTTTCAGGGCTTCGGGGCTTCAGACCAGAGGTGGCTGCTTATATACTGTGTTATTAATATTCTGTTAAATCGTATATTCTATGAACTATGTGTTATGTTTCTTATATTGTATGTTTCCTGTATTTTGTCAACTCTATATTTTCATTGTTATTTTTCAAATAAATATGTTTTGCATTATATTATGTAAAAGCCCCTTAGATGTTTAAATAAAGTAAATAATTCCATATCCATTCTAGTTTAAATTGATAAAAATTCTAGGAATTACCCGTTCAGTGAATCTGAAAGTATAAAAATTATATTATATAATTTTTTTAATGTTTAAATTGTTATTATATGAATAAATGAGATCTCTGAGGCGTATGTGTGGTAAAACCATGTATGATCGTATGCGGAATGTGGAGATCCGAAAATAATGCAAGGCTGATGTGAGCGTAATAAGTAAGATTAAGAAAGAAACGCTTAGATGGTTTGGGCATGTTGAGCGAATGAATGAAGAAAGGAGTGTAAAGAGAATTTATGACGCGAATGTGAATGGTAGAAGAAGTCGAGGACGCCCAAGGAAGGCGTGGCACGATCAAGTTAATCAGATACTTAAGTCAGGCCATGTCACGAGTCAGAATAATAGAAGATTATGTATGAATGTGAATGAGGCAAATAGTTGTGGCAAGACTTGTTTGTCGGTCCGTCCTTTCTGCCTACCCCTGCGGGGAAACGACTTTATGGTTAGTTAGTTAATAAATGTGAACTTAACAGCGAATCGAAAACGTGTTTTTAATAATAACAATAAATATGTAAATATTATATTTATGAAGTACTTATTTAAATATATTTTATTTTATTATGATGACGTTTTTATAATTTTTATGTTAATGAAAAACATTCCGTAGAGTGGTTCTATAAAATCATATTTTTATAATTTCAAAGTAAAACGTGTTTTTTTTAAAGAATGTGACAAAATTAATTCATGGAAAAAAGGTCGAATTCTTTTTAACATTAATATAATACATTATATTTTTTTATAATGCAAGAAGCATTGGCTTAGTTTTTTAACACGAGTTTGTAATAAGTTAATTAATAATTTAGTTTGTTTAAAAAAAAAAACTACTTTTTACTACCCGACCCTTATTTTAAAGTGTGAAATGAACTACTAAATAAAAATGGATTGGATTCATATGTTTGTCATTCCTAGAGACTCCTACCCAACCCTCGTACCTTTTTCCTTCCCATTACTTCCTCTCCTTCCTTTCCTCAAAATACCCTCCACACAGCATCCCCAAAGATGACATAGGCCCTGAGGTGAATTATTTTCCTCAGGTCCTCCTGCGTGGAGCTTGTGAAAAAAAACTGATTTTAAAGAAAACTATCGCTGATTTACGAATTTATTTAAGAATGCCGCTGTTCGAAAAAGTAAGCGAAAATTTACCTTACTTCGAGCATTCCAGACACACTTCTATCTGTTTATCTTTTTTACATTTACACTGAAGAAAATAATTTCCCTCGGGGTTTATGTCATCTTTGGGGATGCTGTGTGGAGGGTTTTTTTATGGAAATAAAGGAGAGGAAGTTCTGGGAAAAATAAGGGTACAAGAGATTGGTAGGAATCTGAGGGGTCAGTGTGTCCAGGAGTGACAGACGTGTGATTCCATCCCTCCAACTGCGGTGCATGGCGATGGCTGGACAGGTCCAAAGGCCTCCCTCAACCAGTCTCTCTCGATCCGACCCGCCACGCAGTAAGTGGGCAGATTGCATCTGCCACCAATACCCGGACAAACCTCACCCCATGAACTTAGGCACCCCTGCTAAGTCACCAAATGGAGCAAACCACTTGAAGTGACCTGTGTCAGGTGTTGGTTATTCAAAAAATTGTTCCCGGGGCGGCGGTACCCATACCAGCCTCCCACATTTGGAGGCGAGTAATTTTCTTCAATGGAACAAACATAATGAAATTAGAAATTATAATGATAAAACGTCTTTTTTTTTTTTTTAAATTCTAAACTCCATATCTTATTAATTGAATGGCTTTCCAAGCTGAAAATGGTAAAATAAAAGTTGACCTTGAAATTCCTGACATAAAAAACTGTCCAAACTTCGTGATACCAGAACACACCGTTAGAGAGTTGTTTTTAGTGGGAACCACAAACAGATTTTCCGCTGAATGGTGTTTATAACAACTGTTGTATCTCTTAATTTACAATAGGGTATCTCGGATTTTCCGTCCAACTTGCCGAAGCCTTTGGCAATCATCGTAATCATTCGTACCTAAGACACGAATGACGATAAATGGTACACTTCTGTTATCATACTCAACCGCCATCTGTTGAGATACAGCAAAACTTCGTATTACTAACAAAGCTATCGACATCTATTGAAAGAAGCTGAAACTACATGAATAATCAATACACTATACGATCTAAAAACAATGGGATTTTTCTTTTCATTTGCAGAAAATCCCATAGATGGCGGCACCGATCCGGAAAGCGGAGAAGTAAAGAAACAATACCAATCCGCTGAGGACTTCAATAATATGTACAACACTGGAAGTTCAGAGGTGACTTTATTAAAAAAAAACTTATTTAAATTAGGGGGTTTCTCACCATCCTCCCAATAGCTTATCTACACTAATAACGAATATTTTAGATTTACGATTTACGGTTTATTTATTTATTAAGTTGGAGTTTATAATTTGGTACTCGTACCTATGAATAGTGGCTATATATTGGATAAGTTGGCAGAGTTTTCTAACCACTGCAAGTATTTTATTTTTATTTTTAATAATATTCGTTATTAGGGTAGATAAGCTACTGGGAGGATGGTGAGAAACCCCCTTAAACAAATAACTTTGTATCAACCACATATAATCACAGTTACCTACATGTTTCGAAACCGATGGTTTCTTCGTCAAGGTAGTAATGACATTAAATAACAAAAGAAACAAACAAGTATAGACTAAAAAGAACCGACTAAAAAGAACTATGGACAAAAATTTTATAGAGAGAGGTGATTAATTAATTAAAAAACATGTAGGTAATTGTGATTATATGTGGTTGATACAAAGTTATTTGTTTAATTTAATTAAAAATGACGCCACAAAGTGATTTTGCGAAGTTTGAAGAAAATACTTATTTATTTAATCAAGCTAAAAAATCAAACTGTAAAAAACAATGTTTTTTTCTATAATAGCTACATCTATTTTTAAGTTGCGCCATCCCTTGGACCGGCTAGTAGCCAATTTTAAAGAAGAAAAATTTGTTTGTTTGAGGATTGAACCTTCCTCCCGGGTAATGGGTCTTAACTGCTATAAACTTTTAAAATTTCTTTAAAAAAAAAAAATTAAAAATGCTTGATTGAGGATTGAACCTTTGTTCCCAGGGACTGGCTAAAATGAGTGAGCCACATCCTAGTTGGATGGTACCAACATTTATTTTGTATATTAATTGCTGTCAACTTTTATACATATATTATATCAGCCAATTTCAGAAAAATGCACGTACACGCACAAATGTGCGTGCCACTAAAATTTTATAGACCGCATTGTCATCGATAACGAGTTTATCTACTGAGTTTCAGCTCGATCGGATATCGGGAAAAAAGTTAATTTTCACTTTCAAGATTTTGCATTAATTCAATCACGAAAACAAAATTCAAATTCAAATAGGTAGATGTGTTTAAAAAAAATCAACCTGAGAAACAAAGTTTTTTTTTTAAATATAAAAAAGGTCTTTTTTTAATTTTCAACCAGTTTGTGCCATCTCTTGGGCCGGCTTGTAGCTAATTTTAGAGAAATTCGTGTGTGTGTGTGTACGTGAGTTGACAGAATGCATTGTCATCGACATAGAGTTCCAGCTCGATCGGATGTCGGGAAGTGGGTTATTTTCTACTTCCAATATTTGCACTAATTAATTCATTCACAAAAACAAAAACGAAATTTGTTTGAAATGTTACATTATTTGAATTTCTGTGAAACAACTAGTCCTAAGGGTCTTACTAATAAATGTATTGTAAATTTTACACAACTGATAAACAAACGTTAATGTATGATATATGGTTGTTTTAATTTCTTTACCTACTACTGTTTAAATTTTAAATGAATAAATTTCTTGAAATTCTATGTATTTAATTTCTACTTTAATGGTACAACATCATTGGATTCACTTTTTTATTTAAATGATATTTTTACATTTGATAATCAAGTTAATTATCAGGAACTATTCAGAAGGATAAATTTGTAGATAATAAAACACAACCAACCAAGGAGACGCGCACAACAGAACGGCGTTCCGATCGTTCTCTTTTGTTATATTAGCTGTCGCTAGGTTACTGATCCAGTGTTTTAAATTATAAATGTTTTTGGTTGTTCAGTGCAATCTACACACTTCCCCTCCAGTTGTTAAACGATATAAGGGCAAAATTGACCATGCTGTTGTAGGGCACATTACACAAACATGTCGTTTAATATTTTGTGGCCCAACCATATATATGAAAATAATAAAAAATTCTAAATTAAAAACTCAAATAGTTGTAAAACATGAATACAGAACTATAAGTATGGTATCTTCAAATATCTATATGGTAAACAAAAGTAGTATTTTTTAACTTAAGTTTAAAAAATTATGTCTAGGAGAATGCTTCGACTAGATTTATTTATGTATCTATATTTTAAAAACAAATGGTTTCATCTACAAACATTTCGTTTGGAACAAGTGTTCAAAGTAACTGTGACTATGACACAATATTGTATATCTAATAATAACTGGATTCAATAAAACTTATATATTAGTATTTCTTAAAAATAAGGTACATGTTTATGAGACGCTATAAATTTTACAAAGCGTTTGATAATTATAATTTTTTTTTTTTTTTTTTTAAACTGTTTACTGGAGTGCGTTATTGATGAACTCAACATATTTATTGAGTTTTTTGTAATTACAGTAAATTAGACTGGGTAGAGTATCATCCAGAGTAGACATATTTGTTTTCATTAAAACTTATCGCTGTTATTTTAATAAATAAATATAATACATTTTATTATATTTAAACATTCACGCGTCTCCGTAAACACTTGAAAAGAATTATTACATAATATAAATAAGAAATTTCAACGACATGTTCAATCAGATGTGAGTGCCATTATACATCTGAAGGATCATGGTTAAAATAACTGAAAGTAAACATTTTTTCACAGTATATGATTTAAAAACTTATTTTTTAGTTGAGATACAAAGTTTGTTTAGTAACATTAATATATTACCTCTGAAAATTTGTTAATTTTTTTGTAATTTTTAATCAATTTAGTATGATTTACAGAAGATAATTATAATCGTAAAAAATAATAATGCCTTTTTATGTTTTAAACTGTCCCAATCTGTCTGGAAAATGAACTTTTCTACCAGATCTTGTGGTTCGGGTAATTTTGGGAAGTGGTTTAGGTACAATTGTAGAAATTGGAACATTTTTTTCTACAGGAACAAAAGCAGGCTTTAGACGGTCTATCGTGACGCGTTTTGGTTTTCCTTTTACGGTAATAACGAATGTTTTCTCATCACGTTCTTCAACTTTGTATGGACCTTCATATGGATTTTGGAGTGGTTTTCTTCCACCATCGGTTCTGAGAAACACATGTGTAGTAGTAGGTAGATCCTTATGAACGAAGAATTTTCCTGTACCATGGATACTGGCCGGAGTCGATTTGATATCTTCGAACTTTCTTTGGAGACGTCCGACGTATGTATCGGGTTCTTCTCGAGAAGTTGCTGTGAAGAAATCGCAAGGTAATTTTAGAGTTCTACCGTACGTTAATTCAGCTGGTGAGCATTTTAGATCTTCACGCACTGTCGCTCTCAGGCCTAGTAAAACGAGTGGAAGGTTTTCAACCCAATTCTGGTCTCCACATGCCATAAGAGATGCTTTTAAAGTACGATGCCATCTTTCAATCATGCCGTTGGCTTGTGGATGATACGCTGTGGTTCTCAAGTGTTTAATTCCAAACTTTTCTGTGAGTTTTTTGAAGAGATGACTCTCAAATTGACGACCTTGATCGGTTACTATGCTGTCAGGGGTTCCGTGACGAGCAATCCAATGGGTTGTGAGTGCAGTGGCGACTGTTTCCGCTGTCATGTCTTTCAGGGGAATTGCTTCGGGCCATCGAGTAAATCTATCAATCATTGTTAGTATATACTGGTACTCATTGCACTTCTGAAGGGGTCCAACTAGATCGATATGTACATTGCGAAATCGATCCTCTGGTAATATATACGTTGCTAATGGCGCAACAGTGTGTCGAGAAACCTTAGCTTTTTGACAATGAATGCATTGTTTGACAAAGTTTTTTATGTCCTTTGCCATGTTAGACCAAACAAATCTTTGTTTAATTGTCTTTGTTGTTCCCGAGATGCCAGGGTGGCAAACATTATGTACACTTTCAATTACTTGATTTCGCATGCAAGCAGGTACAAACGGTCTGACGTGACCTGTTGATATGTCGCACCATACTGAAGTTTCAGTACCAGGCATCACCATTTGACGTAAGGCGAGGGCGGTGTCATCTTTTGCCTTCATAAATTCGTCATCTTGACACTGCGCTTTTCCCATCTGCCTATAGTCAATAGAAGTAGGACAATTAATCTCCTCTATTCGAGACAGTGCGTCAGCTACTGTGTTGAATTGTCCTGAAATATGTCTAATGTCCGTTGAAAATTGTGCTATATAATCTAACTGTCTTTCCTGGCGTGGAGAGCTAGAGGCACGTTTCTTGTTAAAGGCGAAAGTGATTGGTTTATGATCCGTGTAAATTATGAAATTCCGTCCTTCAATATGATTTCTAAAGTATTTTACCGCTTCATAAACACCAGTAAGTTCACGGTCAAAAGTACTATACTTTCGTTGCGCGGGTGTGAATTTTTTTGAAAAGAATCCTAGCGGTTCCCAAGCGTTTCTGTTGGACTGTTGTAGTGAGGCTCCCATAGCTACGTCACTGGCGTCTACCATTATAGCTATTTTTGCATTGGGATTTGGGTGTGCAAGTAAAGCCACGGTCGCTAGGTTTTGTTTGCATTCCTCAAATGCTTCCGTCAGTTCTTGATTCCAAACCAATATTCTCTTGTCATGTTTCTTGTAACCAGCAATGCAGTCGTATAATTTTGTTTGAGTATTAATTGCATTGGGAAGGAATCTTCGGTAATAATTCAACATGCCTAAAAATCGTCGCAATTCCTTTGCTGTTTTAGGTAATGGAAAATTTATGACGGCTTCAACTTTTTCTTTAATAGGTGACATTCCATTTTGGGTAATTGTGTGACCCAAGAAGTTGACTGTAGGTTCGCCAAAATGACATTTGTTTATGTTTATTACTAGGTCATATTCAGCCAGGCGTTTAAGTAAAGAATCTAAATGTATTTTATGTTCTTCTTCATTTTCAGAAGCAATCAGAATGTCATCTATGTATACAAAGCAAAAATCCAAGTCTCTAGTTACCGCGTGCATGAAACGTTGGAAGCTTTGTGCTGCGTTAGATAAACCGAATTGCATGGATGTAAACTCAAATAATCCAAACGGTGTGATGATGGCTGTTTTTTGTACATCTTCTGGTTCAACTGGAATTTGATGATATGCTCTGGTCATATCTATGGTACTAAAGATTTTTGCATTTGAAAGTTTGTGTGCAAAATCTTGTAGTTGAGGTATCGGGTATTTGTCCGGGATTGTTTTAGCGTTCAATCGTCGATAATCACCAACAGGACGCCACTCTCCGTTGCTTTTCTTCACCATGTGTAAAGGGCTGGCCCAATTGCTTTTTGATGGCCTGCAAATCCCTTGTTCCATCAGATACTTAAATTCTTTTTTCGCTGCCTCTAATAGGGCTGGTGATAGTCTTCGGGCACGTTCCGTGACAGGTGGTCCTTTTGTTTCGATGCAGTGAGTCACAGAGTGTTTTTTTGTATCTGGTATTTTCATATTAGGCCTCATTAATGTAGGGTATTTGCTCAAGATATCACGAAATTTCTGTGACGAGGAAATTGTAGAGATACCAGATGTAGGTCCTTTATACGTTGTTCCTTTGATCATTAATTTTGTTGATTGATCTGTGATTGTTGCCTTTCGTAAGTTTACCGTTAGGTTAAAATGGTGGATAAAATCTGCACCTAGAATTGGTCTTGATACGTCAGCAACAATGAAACGCCATTTCAACGCACGGCGTAGTCCAAAGTCGAGTTCGACTGTTCTCGTGCCATAAGTCTTGATGGGGTTTCCATTGGCTCCATACAATGTAGTTGGGCAGTTGTCGGAAGTGATATTATTTTTGTTATACGATGGTTTTTTAGGCATTACTGAAACGTCTGCGCCAGTGTCCACCAAGAATTTTTGTCGAGTTTGCAGATCGTATACGAAGAGACGACATGTATTACTCGGAATCTCACATGTCCCTACTGAGAGGTTCCGCTGTCGTTTTCCGAATTTTTATTTTTAAAAGTACAAGGTTCGTAGCATTTGTATGCATGTTCTCCAAACCGTCTGTGGAAATAACAATATCCATCAGGATCTCTTCTAGGTGATCGACCGCGAGACCCAGACCTCGGTCTTCTAGCAGGATTCTCTCGAGATGAATTCTGATATGAATTATTTCGACGAGGGCTCTGATTTCGCCGTTCTCGGAAGGTTGAAAAACTGTTATTTTGAGATATTTTCAATTGTGACACTTCGTGTGTTAGCTCAGAAATTTGTTTTTGTAGCTGAAGTAATATTGAATTTTCTATTTTTTCGGATCTTGATGTGCTGGGTTTGTTACTTTGATCCATTGCACCACATTCTGTTGATGTATAAACATCTGTGATTTTGTCGGCAGCCAATGCCAGTTGGTTTGTGTTGTTATCAGGAAGAGCTGACAGGATTGCCTGGACATGTTGGGGTAGACGCTGTAGCCAGAGTGTACGTACTATTGCACTCTCTGCTAATGTGGGTCCAGCTAGCTCCATCATATACCGAAGAAGTCCGGAGGGCTTTCGATCTTCCAGTTGAATGCCCGTTAAAAGTCGTGTAAGTCTTTTTTCAGCAGAATCTTGTAGTCTGTCGATAAGTGCAGTTTTCAGTTTTAAATATTTGTCTGATTCAGGTGGCTTCGTGACAATATCACTAACACATTGTAAGGTTTGTGAATCGAGTGCTGCGATAATGATATTGTATTTTGTAAAGTCTTCTTTAATACGTGAGTTTGAAAATTGAGATTCGGCTTGAACGAACCATAGCGATATGTTTTCTTTCCAACATGGTGGTAATCTGACTGAGACATGGTGGATGTTTGATTCATTACTAGTTCCGCTTGATGATTCCATTGTAATTGAATCTGTAATTATCTTGTTGCTTGATGTTTGTAAACTTGATTCCGCTGTTTGCTTCGAGATGAGAATATTTTCTTCAGTTGTCATGGCATTATTTCAGATATTGACAATTCAACGCATATAAGGCGGTTACTTTAAAAAAAATATTCATCAGCAAAAAATTCGAAAAAACATTAAATTAAACCATATTAAAATATACATATTTAAAATTATCGATAATTTATCAAACTGATTTGGGGTACCATCTATGCATTTTTCTATAAATCATAAGTCAGATGCATGTGATATTATCTTAGGCGCAAACCTTTTGAAAATCTACTAATTTTAGAACATTTTTATTAGTGTTAAATTATTTCAAATTATTTTTTTTAATAATAGAATAATTTCTCAAAACAGATAATAATCACTAGCATTAAATTCAAATTTTAAATTTTGAAATTAGGTTATGTAAAAATAATAGTCTTTTGTTTAAACATTTACTTGACTTGAAACGAATTCCTAATGGTCTGCTGTCTGTGGTGATGTTTTTTTCTCAGCCAAACGTCTCTCGTGAAGATAGATTCGCTGCAAATAAAAATATCATTTAAATAAAAAAGTGAATTCAATGATGTTGTACCATTAAAATGGTGACCACCCGACCTTCCACGCAATTAGACACAATTATACGAAAAATTTCTTTTTAAATTTCCGCACCACAACAAACCAGTCAGAACGACCGACGCATAGGATCCTGAGGCCAGAGAAATCGAAAATGGCGATTTAATTAGAGACCATGGCTGCACAGGTGAACGAGTTTTGCTGACACCATATAGAGACTACCAAAGCAGCGGAGCTTCACATCACGCAAACTTCATGACGCAGTATCCAATCGCAGCAGAGCTTCACATCACGGAGACTTCATGACGCAGTATCCAATCGCAGCAGAGCTTCACATCACGGAGACTTCATGACGCAGAATCCAATCGCAGCAGAGCTTCACATCACGGAGACTTCATGACACAGTACCCAATCGCAGCGGAGCTTCACAACATCACAATTACCTATAAATAAATGGTACATAAAAATAATAATATTATTTCTATTTCAGATTTTGACTGATGGCCCAAACAATAACAACAACGAGACAATAACAACCAAAAAATTGCTAACATCACAAAGTTACCATTTCAAAGCACTTTTCATCAAAAGCGTTCAACAGTTCTCAAGACATCCTGGGTAATTATTTAATGTTTTATTTATAATGTATTTACGGCACCGACCACTAACCTAACTAACTAAACTACCTAAATAACCACTACCTAACTAACCACTACCTAACTAACTACTACCTAACTAACCACTAATAGTAGTAGTAGTACCTAACTAACAACTCCTTTCTCTGTGCACCTAATCTACACTTTAATTCTACACTATCTTTTAAAATATTATTTCTAGACCTTTTCAGACCTGGATTTTCGGTAAATAAATATGGGGATATTTTCCCGGATACTTTTTTTTTTTATAGAGAAACCTCACAAGAGTCTTAACTGCTCCCTTCTGGAGCCAGTGAGACTATGGCATCCCCAATTGGAGTATGCTGTGAGGCTGAAGGTAAGTGGGAAAGGGAAGGAGATGGGGAAGAGGAAGGTGGGAAAGTACCTGGCTATTCAGATCTAGTCACTAAACACGGCTAAAGCCATTATTAAGCAACGTTTCAATTCTGAATGGTGGTCTTACACCAGGGCGATACTGAGAGTATCTTCCACTATGGAACGTGCCGCAAATATAACATATATTATTTTTATTACTTAATTGTGAAATAACACAAATTAATCAAATAAAATTTATTTGCGCACGCCGGGTTCGAACCCGCGACCTTCCGAACGGGAGTCAAGTGTCGGACACGGACGGTCGTCACTATAGCTATTATACTATAGCTTTAACCTAGACAAATGTATATTTAATTATTGTTTTTGTGTTAATTCGTAGAACTCCATTTAATGTAAGTTAAATTTAATAATTATTATTATAAGCAACAATTATTAGCCTGAAACACTCATCAATATTGAAACTTCTCCCGAGAAAAGATATATGTCGCCGACGGGACTCGAACCCGCACCCCTCTGTTTGCCGGACAGGAGCTCTACCATTAAGCTACGGCGAGATACCTCCTACCCGCCAAATGATTCAATATATACCTAGTGTTTCATTCAACAATTATCGCTTATTATATTTTTTCACCTGCAAACAACCAACTTTATTTTTATATGAGAAAGGCATGTAAGTGCTAACTCTCTCACTTGGTGGTGTCGAGGCATGTTATATCTACATTTTTTGGTGAAAATTCTTTAACTCTTAAATTATTTATTTTTTTAAATTGATAAACTAATGTTTAAGACAAGATTTTTTATGCATAGTTCAAATGGTAACAATTATTATAAGCAATAATTATTAGCCTGAAACACTCATCAATATTGAAACTTCTCCCGAGAAAAGATATCTATGTCGAAAGATATAGTTTATAGTAAAGGATAGGTAATTTTTTACATATATTATTTTTGTTTTTCCTTTTGTGTTATTTTGTTACTTTAAGTAAATAATTGTTAACCTCAACACAGGCTTGTCCTAGTGAGGTTAAAAATTGTATTGTAAACTGTTATACCTAAAATGTGAAGAAGAAACAATAAACAATAATAAACTCTTGTGATATACTGCTCAACTGACATCTGTTAAGAAATAGCAAAATTAACTAACTATACTAATGACATCTATCGAGGGATACTGAAACTACATGATTAACCTTTACACCACACATTTACATAACTTTTAAAACTGATTTTGTTTTTAATTTTCAGTGGCTTCGCTTTCTCAATATTATTCCCCATCATACAAATGCTGGCTTTCCTGTTTTCCGTTGGCCATGACCCTCGCATTATAACGCTGGCCATCGTCAATGACGAGGTCCCGCTCTGGAGCGAGTGCCTCAACTCTTCGCTGATCACCGCCACCTACGATCCCGAGGAATACACCTGCCACTATAATAAGCTTAGCTGCCGGTATATAAACTCGTTGGATAATGAGATTATACAAAAGGTAAATTTGCCGTTTCATTACTAGTCCCCGTCTTCCAAATGCTTGTTTTTTTGTTAATAAAACATACAAAATACATGATACGAGTTATAGGTATATTAAATAAAACAATTACATGGTTGTAGTACCTAATGCATTACCTATTAAGTCCATAGATTTTGCAAAGTTGGAAAAAATATTATTAGGAAATTTCGCCTGAGATGTGAATAGTTCTTAAAACTTATTAGTAAATCTATTAAATTTATAGATAAAAATACAAAAATCAATATTTACCAATTTAAAATCGGGACACGCTTAATATGGACGAAAAAAATAAATTAAAAAGTTGTAGTAGTTAGATATTTACTAGTACTAATCAATTCAGTTATTGGAATTTCGAAAAAAGTGCATTTTAATGGTTATTTTTTAAATTTAAAAACACGAAATATCTTTTTTCAACGAAACTTGCAACAGCTCATTCAGTTCGTTCAGAAAAATTACATTTTGTGTTTTTAAATTTTAAAAATAACCATTAAAATGCACTTTTTTGAAATTCCGGTAACTGAATTGATTAGTACTAGTAAATATCTAACTACTACAACTCTTTAAATTTATTTTTTTCGTCCGTATTAAGCGTGTCCCGGTTTTGTAAATATTTTCCCTTATATTTAACACACGCAAGGGCCGGGTTACGTCACGAACTATGCGTGCACGGTATTATGCCCTTGCCGCCGTTTTCGCGGGCTTAATAAAATTCAAACTTGTAGAATTAATTTAATTATGAAAACTAACATAAACAAAAAAAAAAAAATACTGGTATTTAAGTTTGAATGTCCTACATGAATATATTTTTTATAAGTCAAAATATTTTTATTCAACTTCCCTTACCGAGCCGAACCCTCTGATATGAAAATATCTGGAGTCGGTGAATTATTTTCCCATTTGGTCTCCGGTGGGTTGACGTGTTGTTCTTGTATTGTTTTGTATTTAATATAATTAAATAGTACAATTACATAGGATGGATTGAATAGATGATCATTTGTGGAAAAGTGTGTGGAAGGGATAAGTTTTTTCTGTGGGGAAGATTTAACTCGGACATAAAAGTCAGAAGTAGAAAAAAGTAATAGAAATGAGGTGTGTGGAGAAATAAAGAAGAATTTTGAAATCAATAATAACGAATTTTTAATAAAAAATGAACTGTAAGTAGTTTTAACATTTGTTAGTGTAGTAATTTTTCATAGTGGGTATTAATTGTGATTAGGCGAGTAATTGGTGAGTTATTTGCTGCATTAGTGTTGTTAGCTTCTATAGAAAAAGTGGCACACCTCTTTGGAACATTTAACCTTTCAACTGTCTCATGGCACGTTCGAGTGAATCAGATACTTGGTTCCGGCCATATCAAGAGTCAGAATAATAATGGAGTATGTATGAATGTGAATGAGGCAAGAAGTGTGTGCCAAGACTGAGTTGTTTGGCGGTCTGTCCTCTTTGCCTATCCTGTGGAAAAACGGCGTGATAATTAGTTAGTTAGTTAGTAAAATGTGACATTTTTATTCATATATCCAGTTCTATTCTAATTGTACTTCATCTTCCAGACGTTCTTCGCCACCAAAGAAGAAGCCTTTCACGCCTTGGACACGGGCAAGGTGAACGGGATGCTTTACCTGGCCAGCAACTTCTCGGAGTCCGTCTTCGAGAGAACAGAGGACGGCAGGGCGGCCTCAGACGGCTCCCTCGAGAACAGCTTCGCCACGTACTGGCTTGACATGAGCAGTGAGTAGCTTTTTGCTCAAATTGAGGCAAAATATGGTTATCCTTCAATATTTTTAATAATTTTTTCAAGCCACAGCAATTTTTTTTTAAATCTTAGCTCCACACAGAAGGCCTGATGAGAATAATTCCCCTCAGGGCCTATGATATCTTTGGGGATGCTGTGTGTATAGGTGTCATACATTTATCTGAGACACTATCCAGGTTAGAAACTCATTCTTTGTGATCATATAAAAAGGTAACAGTCAAAATTGTGAGAAAAAGTAGTTGAAGATAATATTGTTAATTCGGAATTTGAAATACGAAATCGACAAAAATGACTAAAAAATAAGAGGTCCCATTGGCCGAGATAAGACAAGAGATCCTGGGTTTGCGTCCCAGTTTTTTTTTTTTTTACATTAGCTCCACACAGGAAAAAATCCCTCAGGTCCTATGTCATCTTTGAAGATGCTGTGTGGAGGGTTTTTGAAGGGAAAGGAAGGAGAGGAAGTCTTGGGAAGGAAAAGGTTTGAGGGGTGGGTGGAAATCTGGGGATAAATATATCTGGAAGTGAAGGACGTGTGAAGCCATCCCTCCCACTGCGGTGCAAGGTGATGGGTCGAGAAGGTCCGGCTGGAGAGATCAAAAGGTCTCCCTCAACCAGTCTCTCCCGATCCGGCCTGCCATGCAGATAGTCGGCAGACGCATCCACCCCCAAGTCCCGGACAAACCTAACCCCATGAACCCAGGCACCCCTGCTAAGTCACCAAACGTAGCGAACCACTTGGGGTGAACTGTGGCAGAGGTGTTGTTCGTCCAATAAATGGTTCCCGGGGCGGCGGTACCCATACCCGCCTCCCAAATTGATAACAAAGTTGTGACCGATACCTTTTTATTTTTCAGGGTCTTGTTTTTTTCATATTTTCATTTAGATTTATTATATTTTATATTTATTTATTGTATTTTACAAAAGTTATTATTACAAGAGTTTCCAATAAAAATTAATAATTTACATTATGTACTTATAAAATAATTATAATTGCATTGACTTGAATGACTAAAATATTAGATTATTATTTATAAATTGGTAGCTATCAAAGATCAATATTGCTGTTAGGTAAGTGACATTTAAAAAATGTCGCCATTCGAATAAATATTTATTACCTATGGCTATAAAAATCCATATTTAATTTTGATAAATAATAAAGCCATTATTTTCAAGTTTTTGAACTTTGATTTTGACCTTCGATATTTTTAACCACTTACTTATTATTTAACAATAAATAATGTGCATCTCTAAGCTATCAAATAATCAATTAGGTTTTTTTATTTTATAGAATTATGTTATTTTTACAGGATAATTACGACCTACATCCTTCGTTCCTTTATCTAAATGCTACATTTTATTTCCCAAAATATTGACTAATTTCCATCTTGTGTGTATTTTCAGATCATCAGATCTCCCACTTTGTGAAGAAGAAGCTGTACAATGACTATGAGAAGTTCGCCAAGTCACTGCTGATCGACTGCCAGTCCTCTCCCAAGCTTGCCAATATCCCTGTCAACTTCCAGGACCCTGTCTACGGCACCAAGAACAGCTCCTACACCGATTTTATGGCACCTGGCCTCATGGCAACGTGAGTTAATCATTCTACTTCATCAAATCATCAAATTGAGATTATTAGCTTCAATCAAATACTGTAGAATAGTTATAAAAAATTCTGATTGCAGTATGCTACGCTAGCGTAACGAGTTCTGCGGGTTTGATTTTTTTATATATTTAAATTATGTTTTTACATTTGCTCCACACAGGAGGTCCTGAGTGGAGGGTCTTTTTAGGGAAAGGAAGTTCTTGGAAGGAAAAGGGAATGAGGGTTGGGTAGGAATCTTAAGGTCAATTTTTTTGAAGTTGGGAAGTGTCCAACTATTCTGATATAAAACATTAAAAAACCATTTAAAACAATGTTTCTACAAATTCTAATATTGATTTCAGCATTCTCTTCTTCTTGGCCACAACCGCCACTTCAAACCTGATGATTGCCGACAGACTGGAAGGAGTTTGGGATAGAATCGTAGTAGCCGGAGTCAATAGCAGGGAGATACTGACAGTACACATTGTCATTCAATCCATCATCATCATCATACAGGTAAAATGATAATTTCAATACTAAACTTCTCAATTCTGCATATTACGGAGGCCATTGAATGTATGCACAATCGTTTTTAACATTAAGCGTTTGGGAATTTTTATGCCTTCAGTTTGGAAATTTCCGCCCTCTATCAATAAATCATAGCATTTCAATATGATGACATATAAACTGCTTATAGTGTTAGTGAGCCATTGAATGCACCTATGTGTTTACCATTAAAGATTTATAAAAAAATTGTTAAAATATCTTTAAATTTATAAATGCATGAATTCTGCCTAGTAGGTACCGTAAAATTGGTGTACGTAGTACCTATTTGGAGAATATTAAATATTATGACTGTTATATGTTGTTTATAGCCTAGTTGATAATCAAAGACATAAATTTAAATTCCAACTTGTTTTTTTTAATATTTAAATATATGTAAACACATAATCAATGTTTTGTGAGAAATTATATTTCAATAATTTAGGTTCACGAAATGTCAATAACAAATAATTCAGAGGAGTTGCAAGATATGTCTTATTAAAAATTAAAACTACTAAGATATTTTTGTGATTAATAGAAATAATTCCATAAATGTCGGGTTTTAAAGCAAAAACGCCACTCTCCAAAAATGACGAAATTGTGTTACAAATGCCAATATATGCGCAATGTCCGTAGCTACAAGATGGTTTTTGAGATCCCTAGAAAAATCAACCGCAAATCATGGAAAAATCGAAATGAAAATAGGGTTAAGATGAAAATCACCACTCTCCACAGTGATTAACAAGCAAAATCACCACTCTCCACAAAAGCCAATGAAAAGCCTGAATTCTAAATAAATTCAACATAACCAATGAACACATTATTATAATAATTCACTTTCGAATACACTTAAGTTATCAATTACTAAAAAATCACACGAAAAATTCTTTGATCGGTTTTTATGTGATTTTCCGAAAACAGTACTTTTGGAGAATGACATTTTTGCTTTTAAACCCTTCAAATGTTTAAATATATCTCGATTTTGGATCTGTCGATAAAATTGCTATGTTTGCATGTTACCTGTCACTATTTCTTGTAACACATTCAGATTGATATGCTTATTGGGCAAAATTTCCATACTCCTCTTCTACATTTAAATAATACTTTGTTTCCACTTAATTACTACAAGATATATCTATTTACGTCGGGGAGATGGTAAAAGATGCATTCAAATTAATTTTTCTTTCAAATATCAAATTTTTCATTGATAGTAATGAAAAATTATTATTAATCTTGTTAGTATGATGTGACTAGGGTTGCCATTCATTATGATATATCAGGACTGTCACCGTCATCAAGCCCCCTGTCACGACGTCTGAACATTTTCTGCGGCAATGGTGACTACCAATGTTGCTGTCTTTAAGTACTGGCCATCTCTCCTGCGTGTCCTTTGCCTTTCTTTCATATTTACGTCGCCCTTTTCGTCCATTCCATTCTTAGTACTTCTTGTGCTCCGAAAAAAACAAGACATATTTGAATTTTAAACATAACACTACCCTGTAGAATATAGAAAACTAGAAGTAATGCCTTCCATACAAATTTTAATTTTAATGGAAACAATGATCCATTTAATCCAATAACCCAGCGCTCTGTCTCACTTACACTCTTGTGACGATGTGATATCGTAGATCTCCATCCTATTTGAATTTCTCAAACACAGTTTTGTGTGTATTGGAAAATTAAAACCCGATTGGGCAAATGTTTGGATTACAATTTCTTCTTTGTGTTATTCTTTATTCTTTGCATCACCCCTTTTCCCCGTCTAATGAGTTTCGATTCTAAATATTACTTTCCATAATCCATGAATTTTAAAACCATCCACAAAACTCTTTTCCATCTGTATTGACTTTTGAAAATGTTTATAAATGTGGAAATTCTAACTATGCAATTGTAAATGTTCTTCAAAATGCCCTGGAAAGAATCTCAGACTTGTGATCTCCCAAAAGAAACCATTCTTGTGTCCTGAATGCAATTACTTATGCTATCCATATCCATAATGACCCTGGTAAAAATTACATCTTTGCGATTCTTCAGAAACCATCCCGTCACTACGAATGCAATTACTAATGTTCTCAAAAACTGTCTTGACAGAATCGCCATTCCATTGTCAAGAATATTATGTACTAAATACACAATTTGGCTTTCCTGAAACGGGAATCCTTCCCAGTTGGACAGACGAAGGATCATCCTGTATCATTTGTAGAGAGGATCATTTGTAATACGTAGGTATATATAAATAAATAAATAATTGAAATATTAACTAATTTTATTTTATTTTCTAGACAATTGAGGTTATGATAGTCACCTTCCTGGGCTACCGAGTGCCATTCAACGGAGACGTAGCCAATGTGGCCGCGCTGTTAGTGCTACAGGGCTTCGTAGGAATGTGCTACGGTTTCTTCGTTTCCATTATGTGCAATTCCTACTCAGTTGCATTCTTTGTGTCTACCGGTAGCTTCTACCCGATGATTCTGCTTTGCGGTAAGTTATTTCATAATAATTCGCATTATTGATTGGTTTTTTTTACCCGTCGATAACAAGATTAACAAATTTGAGTTCAAAACACGGTCATATACACACATCATCTATTTGGTCAACCATGGAGTTGTCAAAACAAATAACGGTTACAATTCACTATGGAATTCTGATACCGACCTTGACGTATGGCAGTAAAGGTAACTTTTTACGACTATTTCTTGCTGGCATGGTATTTCTTTCAAGAAAGTAATTTGTGTGAATTTACAAATAAAATGTTATTCCTTGGATTTTACTAGAGTTTGCCAAGTAATGAAAACATTTTTTTATCACTTGCAAGGGCATTTTGGCACTTTTTAATGAAATTTACTTAGAAAACTAAAAAAAAAACTACGAAATCATAAACACTACAATTGACTTGTTTTTGGCTTGCTACTTTGAGATTTCTACAACACATCTTTATATAATGTAACATGGTTGTTAGAAAATACTTTTGTCAGTAAAATACATGTAAGTACTTATTTTAAAAGAAATTTTGTTTTTTTTTTTTTTCAGGAATCGTCTGGCCCATTGAAGGTATGACCAAGGGACTCAGGCTTGTGTCTCTCTTCCTGCCCTTCACCATACCCATCCAGTCTTTGAGAAACATCATCGAAAAGGGATATTTCTTCACGGACTTCCACGTCATCGATGGATACCTCGTCTCAATCGGATGGATCTCATTCTTGATAATATCGTGCTATCTCTCACTTCGTTTCCATAAGTCATAACCTTAAAATGTCCTAGTGATATTAACTCGGTATTAGCTATTATTAAACGTGTAAACTTAGGTCTAGTAGTTTAGCACAAATTCACGTGTGACAAAGTTATCAAATGACCATTTAGCGCCATTTTGTTGAGTTGAAAATTTTCCGTTAAATTCTGATTATAAATCTATTTTAGCTTTTGAACAAATTGTGTTCAGCAGACGATTACAACTGCCATGTTTTTAAACCTGTCAACTTATTACACATAAATAAACCAATCCCTTATTACATTTTGAAAGAAAGCTGAAATGACGTTTTAATCGGCGTTTAACGAGAACCTTTCAAATGTCAAAAAAACAAAATGGCGCTGACAATGTTATATTTGAATTTCTTCTAAACAATTGGTCCTAAGAATATTATCAGTAGCAACACATTGTTAGATTCATAACTGAAGCTAATATAAAAAGATTTTTGATATGACTGATACAACATCGTCTTGCTGAGGTATTCCAGGATACAGCCTGCAGAGTGAAGTTTGCCTTGATATTAGCCAACTTCCAATAGGAGAAGGGTAGGTTTGCAAGGCAATTAAATAATATATTAACAAACTTGATCAATAAGAAAATGTAGACCCAGGTGTGGTGGGTTCAATTCCTCTGCTATCTGAGTTTTTATTGGCCCTCACTGTCCAATGCTGTTTTAACCGGACTGTGTAGATCACGTGGTACAAACGTGCTGGCATTACATTCGTATCAGTGGTGACATGTGAAAGAAATAAAGATTTTTTGTTTTTAATTGAAAAAGACAACACCGGAACATTTTATGAACTTACACAATATCTGATATCAAGGATATTACATCACCCCATATGTTATATAAGTAGTTGATAATATAATAAATAAAAAAATTACATAACTCGATTGCTTCAGATATGAATCTCACTGTCTTTTATGTAAATATTTATGTTATACTATTGTAGAAATTAATGCAGTTGTGAAAGACGGATAATACACAATTTAATAAAACATACATATTTGAAATATGTACATTAAAAACCAAAAGTAAAAATGAACTAAATCACATAGTTATTTAACTAAACAACTGATATTGTTGTTTATAAAACGAGGTGTTTGTTTAAATATTATTAATAATTGATCTGTTAAATAGTTAAAAGAATTCATTATCTGCTCTATAAAAAATGGCACTATTTTAGGAAAGAACACTTTTGCAAGTTATTCTAAAATATTCATACATCATCAATATGAATAAATAGTTTTGTCCATATTCAAACTCAATTCTAAAAGGGGAAATACAATATTGGATTGATTCAATGATACAAGATTGTATTTTTATGACTTTCTTAAAAGAATTGAGTTTATATTCGAATATAACTATATATTCAAATTGAGTATGTACGGGGGCAAACAAACAAAAATTCATCTGAAAGCCCCAAATACACTACTCGCAAAGTTGATCGAATCGAATACGATAGTGTACAACCGAACTTCACTTCGCTTTGTGCAACCTCGCCTGGCTTCATCCGACTTCCGATTGTTGTCGGTTTTTGTGCCGAGTCAAAGGACTCAAAGCGTTTTGAAGTTCAAACACGAAGCATCTCACTACACTACTCGGCTCACTTCTTCATTAATAGGGTATTACCAGAGAATACCGGAAATTAGTCATTCTTAAATCAAATTCTAGACGTATTTACTCTTTTTTACAAAAAAACATAAATTGATTTTAAAAGATTGTTATTTTAATATGGTACACGCAGTTTTAAAATTTTGAAAAACTAAGTGTATTTTCAATATACTAAGGTTATACCGTTGGTCGTTAGCAGATTTGTTCAATTTTCGAACGATAGATTCTATTAAACAACACAAATTTCAAATCATATAATCATACAACAAAATAAATCAATACATAATCTAGTCAACAGTTTTAAAAATTTTAATTTTAGTTAAATTAAAATCATTAAAAAATAAATCCAAGAAGGTGTTTTGTGACAAAAATACCTCAGTTTTTCTAGCATCTTTATTGCTTACTTGAATGTAGGTATATATAGCAAGTTTTGAATGAAATAAATCGACATTAAATTTATAATTTCAAAAATTTCATACGGGGAATAATCGATCTATCTCAATGAAGCCTCCCTGTACAGTTACAAGCATTTTTAAACTTTTATTCTCAGCTCCTGGTCAATCGCTCTTAACTTCAATCAACTTCGCGAGGGAAAGAAATAAAGATTTTTTGTTTTTAATTGAAAAAAGACATCACCGGAACATTTGGGGTTAAAATTAAAGCATAACTTGCAAAAAAGTGTTTATTCCTAAAATAATTAAATTAACGTCATCGAAGAAAAAGCAGATTGTGAATTATTTTAAGTATAAGTACCCTTAAATTTAACTATTAGAAAAAAATATTTAATATTAAGTGCATTAGTGGTATGTATTTGTAATCAAATGAACATGAGATGCATTTTTCACTCCATGTAAAGTTTTAATGGTTAGATTATAGAAATGTTTTTGCAGCCATGACAGAGTTGCTACTAATTAAACCAGTAAGTGACATTTTATAAAACTAGTAAACGATATTCATTGAATTTTTAATGTCGAACCATAAAATACATGAATATACTTGTATTTTCTACAACCATTTATTTAATCTCAAATATATATATGTTTGAAACTCAGTGAAATTATAGATAATTCTTATCATTATTAATTATTTTAATGAGAGTAATTATTTTTATCTTGGTGTGAGATGTATGTGATTCTAAGTTGATATACATATTGGTATTTTTTTAATATTAGAAAATATATATACTTACATTAATTTTTATATGTAAATATCATAGACATTCAAATTGACAGACCAGCCAATAAGGTAAAGGGGAACAAACCAAGTTGCACAGAGCGGGGAGATGGCTTGTTAATAAGTGAATCTGACAGTATACAGGAAACTCACATTGTAATAATCACTATTTAGTCCTCGAAAATAAAATCTGCTTATGAATTACTAGTCCTTTTTACAAATGCGCAAAATGCTGGCTGTTTAAAAAAACTACAAGTCCCAAAGTGGGTAAACAAAAGTTTGGGCTTGTTTCCAAAATTTAATAATTTGTTACACTATTTAATTTAGTTAGTCCTTTCCGACCGAGAAAAAATGACCAAAATTTGATGGACCACAATAGTAAAGCTCATAATATATGATCCCATAGGGCTAGGCGACTTACTGCTCGAAACACGCGTGCTTAAAGGTACCCTACATGAGCAGCTCCCGCAAGTTCAATCGCCTCCGGTTCCGTTCCCAAAAACAGATTTATTTTCTGTCAGGATTTTTTTCAAATCAAACTCCCGATCGTATGAAACCAGTCGGAAAGGGTTAAACACTTTTACAAAAGTGTTATAATTCACTCACCTAAACTCATTTTAAGCCACACTACGATTTGAAAATTCGGTTAAAAACGAACATTCAGGTCCTGTGCGAAAAATCTTTACTTTGCTTACGTTGCGAACTTTACGTTACCGGGCAGGGTCGGATTATTTCAATGTGCGCTCTACGGTGGTCACTTACGATTCATGTTGTAGTTTATTCAAAGTACTCTCAAACTGTCCTGGTGCCAAAAATATTGTCACATACAGTTTTAATGTTAAGGCATGTCTTTCAATTTGGATATCTATGCCAAATATGCTCATTTAGATGTTTTAACTTTTAAATTCCAAAGTATAGGTATCTAGGAATAGGACCATGTATCTTCGGGTACATTTAATCATAAAATAATATTGTTTAATGTAAATAAATTATGCTTTAATAATAGAAGACACCTTGCCATTTGATATGTGAAGTGTGTACCTGTGTAATATATAAGAATATTGAGTGATAAACCGGTTATTATTGATGTGTTGACATGTATAAATAAAATGTAATAAAAATGAAATAAAATAAAAATGATTTTTTAATGTACGTTGTGAGCTATAAGGGAGTGGAGGAGGGAAGGAGATGGAAAAAAGAAGATGGGGAAGTACATATCGTATAGGTAAGCTACTTAATAATATTATTTTACGAGCATTGTATACACTTGTTATCCCTCTTCCGCTAGTCACAATAAGTAAGAGTAAACAAGACAAATGGCTGTTCCTCTCCGTTGGAAGCTTATACCAATGTTAAGCTTTTTATTGCTTCCAACTCTCGCTGCGTTACCTATACTATATACATTCAGTTCTGGTCACCACTTGCGGCCAAAGCCAATTTTCGATTCTCAATGGTGGTCAACACACAAATTTTGTGAAAGTTCAATTCGAGCTCTGTTATTATCAAAGTACTGGGAAATAACCGGCCCAAAATGAAATAATAACAGAACTTGAAATAGAACTTTAATAGAATTTGAATTTTGGCTTTGAAATTTGATGAGGTGTTTAAATCTCTGGAACTAGAAAGGTACGAATGCACACTTTAATTTAAATAAAAATTTTGACTAATTTTTTTCTCCATATTATCGGCAGCTACCTTTTTCATTGGAAACAAATGTTCAAAGAACGTGTTTGTTACCTAGATAGTGTTTCAGATAAATAAATCCGATTTTATTTATATTAAACACCTATTGATTTTTAATAAAAGTCTAAATGAATGTTCAAATAAATGTTACATAAATTTTGTCTGAAAAACTCGGTAAAATATTTCATTTTCAATTGCCGGAATTTAAACTCGTAAGCTCCGGTGTACTGTTATTTCCTCCGATGAACAATACATCTCTTACGATCTGGAGTTTCGATAATACTTTGGTTCGTTTAGATCAGTGGTTCCCAAACTCTTTTGGCCCATGGACCACTTTTCATCGCCAGGCACCCGGTGTACGCCATCCATTCTGGGAGGGGGAGGAGAGAGTTTCAGGTTATGAATTCTATACTTATATATCTAACTGGATATATACTTATCTATCTAACTGGATATATACTTATCTATCTAACTGGATATATACTTATCTATCTAACTGGACTTAATGTCCTTTCTAACTGATGCACTGTGAAAATCTGAAGCAGGGGAATTGATCACTGAAGGTGCCCATCTGTAGATTGTTTGTAATAAATAAAAAATTGAATGTGTCTAACCTTTACGCGAGGATGAAATAAAACTTATTTGACTAAAAACTAAATAAAAACTTACATTTTTAGGCGGCGGAACATGATTAGGTTGTTGATTTTTTCGTTTATAATTATTTATAGACGAAGGGGTAAAAATTTCCTGCGATTTAGCCATTTGAATTCTAAACAACACTATTTTTATTGTCACACTACTGTAACTTTTTACTTCAATAGCTAGAATTCTCAAGAATCCACAAGAATTCACAAAAGAAAAAAGGGTTAATATTCATCGTAAAAAATAATACAAATTAAAAGGTTCAACTAAAATTTTTATTTAAATCATATAATAATCAACAAAACATAACAAAAACCTATTGAACTTACCTTATACATTAGTAAACAAAACTAAATGGGTGACGTCTGATGTTTGATTTCATGTTTTGTTATTCGTTGCTAGGCTTCGGACTCATGGTTGCCGTACCTACGACGTTAATATGATGAAATATAAATCAAACGTCATTTCTGTTAGGCGATTCGCTCACTGAGGCAACTGAAAACTGTCAACTGGCAACTGTCTTTGTATGACAATGATTTGGCCCACACACTACACAATCACTCAAAAACCCGTTGTCAATGGTAACACAAGATGACTCGCGACTCGCGACTCGCACTGCTGATTGCCGTGGCCGGCCGTTGCTAGTTGCCAGCTGTCAGCTAATTATTCCTCGTCTATGGTTAAACAAGCTTTTTGACCAATAAAGACGTAGAAACCAGCCGGTTTTAGTTTGATTTCAGATACCTCGTCGGCGGAGCGCCTTAATGTTACTTCCGACCAAAAAAGATTTGAATTACCCATCGAACCTAAAGAAGTCTTACTTCAAAAAATAAAAACTACCAAACAATTACAAATAAAACTTGTTTTGTGAAATAAAAAATATTTTTAATTTTCCATCTTATTGTGTACATATATTATTATATTACAATCTGAAATTTATCAAAATAATAAAACGAGTACATATATTTCCAGTTGGTTACTTATTATCTTATTAATAACACTTTAAATCTAGAATTAAGGTAATTAGCATAGTAGGTACATAGTCCTAATGTTTTTGATTAACATATTTTTCATAATCATAAAAAATTCATATTATTAATCTGAAAAAATTCAATTAATGAATACAATATTTTTTTAAACTAATTAATCATAAAATAAAGCACCATTCTTTGATAGACAGTTAAAAATAATACAAATAGGAATTTTCCATTAACTCTAAACATATTACAATAATACATTATAATCATAAATACATATCGCCTATCTAGTGTAAAACTGTCCTAAACGACAATTAATTATTATGATTTTGTTTACCTAAAAAAATTATCAGAGGGAGAGGTTTTTTTTAACATTAGCTCCACACAGGAGGCCCTGAGGAAAATAATTTCCATCAGGGCCTGGGACATCTTAGGGTATGCCATGTGGAGGGTATTTTTAAGAAAAGGAAGGTGAGGAAATTCTGGAAAGGAAAGAGGCATGAGGAGTGGCAGTAGGAATCTGGATATCAGTATGTCCAAGAGTGACGGGCGTTGTTGCTAAATAACTAACCGGTACTTGTTCCTTTATAAATTAAGGCCATTCGGTGAACAAGCACCATAAAAAATAGTAAATATTAATTGTCTTTGGCATTTTTAGAGCAGGGAACAACTTTTCAGTCTTTTTTAACTCAATTAAAAATAAATAAACATGGTAGATTCAAATTAAATAACTACCGGTCGCGATGTCCCCGCTAAATCCGCTCCCAATAAGTGAATTGCCGCGAGCCGTTTTTCGTCCAGTTCTCCCAAAAACTCCCGCTATTTCCAGTGTTCTCTGCTCTAAAAATGTCAAAGACAATTAATATTGACTATTTTTAACGGTACTTGTTTACCGAATGGCCTTAATATAATGGCATTAATATATAAAGGAACAAGTACAGGTTAATCCGGGAATCCATCCCTCCAACTGCGGTGCAGGGTGTTGGGTCGAGAGTCCAATCGGGGAGTCAAAATGTCTCCTTCAACCCGTCTCTATCGATCCGGCCCGCCACGCAGCAGGTGGCCAGACGCATCCACCGCCAAGACCTGGACAAACCTCATCCCATTAACACGGACACCCCTAAGTTCGGTGAAGTCACCAATCATAGCAAATTACTTGTAACAATAAATTCAAAATAAATATATATTTATAATCAAACAAGAACCGAAGACAATTTTGAATGTAAAACTGTAACAAATACCTACATAGGATAGCTTTACACTAATAAAAAAATAAGGTTGAAATATAATATTTATGTGAATGTAAAACTGTGTGTCAGCACAGTTTTACACTTACACAATATTAGCCATTTTGTCATTTGGGACTAATTTAAATTGTCAATTTTTTATAAATATTTTGAGTTCGAGGGATTGAC
This sequence comes from Limnephilus auricula, assembly GCA_951813805.1. Lineage (NCBI taxonomy): Eukaryota > Metazoa > Arthropoda > Insecta > Trichoptera > Limnephilidae > Limnephilus > Limnephilus auricula. The sequence goes on along the minus strand of OX638409.1, from coordinate 8,701,895 downwards.
ACAATCCTACTGAACTATCTATGTATAAAACTCACTGAACATATCTTACTAATATTATAAATGCGAAAGTTTGTATGAATGTATGTGTGTTTGCTACTCTTTCACGCAAAATTCACTGAATGGATTTAAATGAAACTTTACAATAATATAGCTCATACATCAGAATAACATATAGGCTATAATTTATAAAGCTAGCTATTTGTTTTCAATATATTGAAAATAATTATTATTGTTTAATAGAAAATGTCAAAATTTGAGAATGACACGAATGACATTTTGCAAAACAATGATTGTTAAATCAAAATTCTATTTTAGAAAATATTTAAATTAGTGAATTTATTTGAAGTACTCGCCTAATACTTTGAATCGAATCAAGAATTATAGATATTTAATTAAATAGGTTAAGAATTTTGGTATAAATGTAGACGGGACCAAGGAAAAGAAAATAGTTTTCTCGAAGTACTGTTCCTACGCAGACGAAGTCGCGGGCGGAAGCTAGTATAGTATAATTCTAGAAATGTGATGTGTATACCGATTTGAAAGCAAACTGATGTCGCCAGTTAACTTAAGACCCCTGGACTCCTAGGCCCCAGACAGACCAATGAAATTGATTATCTGTTCAAGAAAGAATGTCAATACGTATTTCAAGATATGCACCGTAGCACCGTAGATACCTACTTTATAGCTTGTCTGAACAATCAGTTTCAATTTTTAAAATGACACATTCAAAGCAAAGAGTTTAATGAATGCGAAAAATTTAATATAATTTAATTTTTGGAATCACGAGATTTGCAAACTTTTCTTCATAGGTCATCACAACTCACAACATTTTTCACACCATGAACTAGTTACATTTAAATATTTATTTTATTACTGTCAAAAATCCTGAAAAATATTATTTATACACTTTGACAGAAAATTTGATTTGATGAAAATTTGTATGAATTCAATCACTCTCCTATTTACCACCTGTCACGCTTAAAAATAATTTTCAATTAATGATAACATGGACGTGTGTTTATTATTATTTCTTGGTAAAAATTAAAAATTCAATACATTAGTTGTAAAGAAATTATTGGACAATTTCACAAATCAAGTTTAAAATTGTTACAATATGAGATACAGTTTTATAATTTTAGATAGTAATATTTAAGTATTAATTAAAAGTTTTAATTACTTACCTAAAACTAAAAAATGAATACTGACTTGATTTTCATCATACAGTGAAACCCTCTTAAGAAGTTCCCATTTAATAAGTTTTCCTGCGTAAGAAGTTTGGTTTTTTCAGTCCCTTGAAGACCAAATGGCCCAATTTATCCCGCTTAAAAGGTTTTCCCGTGTAGGAAGTTTTTTTTTACCGGTCCCTTGGAAAACTTCTTAAGAGTGTTTCACTGTATACATTTTGTGAGGAAAAATGCCTTTTAAAGCAATGACTTTATTATTATAATATAATTAGGGATAATAAATAATTAAGGATTACTAACAATAACACTCCTCATGTAGATGGCGATAAGGTTTAAATTTCCGTTTAGCACCAGCTACTAGTTTTGATTTATTCAAGAAAAAACATTGCCAAATTGTGTTTTATTTTATTTTGCGAAGTTCAGGCACAAATATAAAAATGTTTTACGATCATTTTCTAAAGAATTTAATTTTCCTCATTATACAATGACACCGTAACCGATGAGGAGTTCATAAGTAGGAGATTTTGAACTTAAAATAAATTTTAATAGGCCTGATCCTATGTTTTTTCTGGGCTTCTAAAAATACTCAATTATTTCAAAGGCAAATGTATGTTCTTATTGCAGTAATTAATTAAAGCATCTAAAATATTTTTAAGAAATTCTCAAACCAAAAACATATGTTTTTGCATTACTTAGTAGTTTTGTATATCAGTCTTTGCTAAGGACCACATTCCTCGCTCAACTTAAACCGCCGAAATCGGGCGCTTAAGGCGTGGTAAGCCGCAGAATAGTTCCTTTGCTAGACGCTGTAGCGCTATTGGCAAAAACACATTTCGTCTGCCAGATTTCACATTGCTTCGGTTTCGATCTGCTATGTACGGACGCAATAAATTACTTTGGAGGAATAAGTTTACCTATCAACATGGAATTTGAACTTTCGAGTGATGACGATTTAGACATCGTTTGACGTTTGGTTGTTTGATAATAACAATAGAGTCCATAGATACTTACATAAATAGATTGGTTCGGCATAGAAATGACTAAAATTATCATAGACTAAACGTTTAAAATTGGTCAACTCTAGGATTACGACTGATATACAGATTGTGTGCTAAGCCATGCTGAGCTCCACATTCCGTCAAAGCCGAGCTTTATACCAACTGATATATATCACCTTAACACAATCCATTTCATAAACATAATTCCTCACGCTGGTGGCAAAAAAATTTAGTTTAAGTAAAAAAAAATGTTTTCTTTTATTATGTGAAGTTCAGGCACAATGTGAAAAAAATTCCAATGAGTCTAAGAAACTAAATTTGTCACATAATACCTACAATAAATACAATAAAATTCGAAGATTTTACGCTTAAATATAGGATTAAAAAAATATGCAAAAAATGCCAAGTTAAAGCAAAGGCTGAGATTTGTTCTACTCACAGTACTTAATTAAAGGATTTATAATATTTTGAAACCAAAATCACATTATTTTGCATAACACCGCTTTAAGTTGTGGCATTTTTTAAAAATAAATAAAACAAGTTTTTTTTGCATTTTTATTTTTATTTTGACAATTACACAGAGTTAGCATACTAAATTAGTCAAGCTAAAGTAAAGAAATTTTTCTCTGCAGGGCATAATTTTACAAATCTTATTTACTTAATACATACGTCGTAAACCCGTTGCAAGTGTTGGGTTGCAAGCGGCCGTGCCCCAAGCGCAGACGCCATTACAGTTGGGTTGCGAGCGGCCGTGTCCCAAGCGCAGAGTCATAACATCTGGGTTGCAAGTGGCCGTGCCCCAAGCGCAGACGTCATAACAGTTGGGTTGCGAGCGGCCGTGCCCCAAGCGCAGACGTCATAACCGTTGGGTTGCGAGCGGCCGTGCCCCAAGCGCAGACATCATAACAGTTGGGTTGTGAGCGGCCGTGCCCCAAGCAAAGACCTCATAACAGTTGGGTTGCGAGTGGCCGTGCCCCAAGCGCAGACATCATAACAGTTGGGTTTTGAGCGGCCGTGCGCCAAGCGCAGACGTCATAACAGCTGGCTTACGAGCGGCCGTGCCTCAAGAGCAGACATCACAACAGTTACCTCGCACTTCGAAAACGTCACACGTTTAAACAGTTAATTAAAAAATAAAAACACATGCAACATTTTTCATCAGAAACTTTTTTCTAGATGACTACTGTCATGCTTTTCAGTACTAGTTCAGTAATAGATACTCTCAGTATCACCCTAGTGACCACCATTCAGAATTTCTTGAAATTTTCAAAACTTAAGAAAATATTTCGACAATTTTTTTTTCACAACAATCTAATTCTACTGATAAAAAGGGCAAATGCAATTACATATTTTAATTAATTAATTATATACATTTAATTATTATTTTTTAACTGTCGAAATTTTTCTATAAAAATGAACTCCAAATATCATTGATCAATGAATATAAAAATACAAAGAAAAAGTTTTTTGTAATTTAAATCAAATTTTTATTCAAAGAATATCATAAAAAATATATCTATCTCTGAATATTAAACCTAAAATTGTAGGACAAATTCATAATCTACGAACTTAAAAGCATTTTTGATAAGTAAATACAAGGAAAAAACTAACTTATGTATAGCCCAGTAAAAGGCGAATATTTCTAACTTTCAGATTTTGTTTCTTGTTTTTCTGTACATGTGTAATATTTAGGATTAAAGTTTGATGTGTGAACAGTCAAATTAATTCATTTCCAATTGTTAAATAATAGGTTGCGCAATAGAGTTAATGTGAACAACGCTGTAGAAAAGGGTCGTAAGTCATCAAAGTAAATTTTACAGGAGATCAAAAACCTGTCGAAAACAGACACTAGCGACATCTCACGGAGATAGTGATCTAACTTAAATACCATTTTCGTGAGGAATATATTAATCACAATCACTTTAATATTCAGAGATAAGAAAAAAATAATTATAAAACAAAAAAATTTGACTTACAACCCTTTTCTACGGGATGTGAGACATATTTAGAATTTGTATATGTATTGGTGCACACTCATATGCTTCTGATAGTGATGTCACTGCTTTACAGATTGCCTTTTTAAATATATTTAAAATGAAGTTTTTTTAATTTAACTGAAATTTTCTTTTCTTGTAGAAAACAAATCGGAAACATGCTAAATAAACCATTCTAGCTTGTGCCAAGCCAGGAGAGTAAGGCAGGATCTTGCCGAGATAGGACGCCGGCATACTAGCTTGCTATCCTGGCTTGAAATACTAGCCTCGTATGGCCCGGGCATTAGGGTGATTCGCACCGACTGAATCTCAAAATTTACTAAAATTCAGCAATCATCTTGGTTATATTTAATACATTTTATTTACAATAAGATTCATGACATTTTTATCAAATTTAATACATAATCCCTTACTAATAAATGTATTTTTAATTTTACACAACTGATTATGAACATTAATGATTGTTTATCAGTTGCGTTAAATTTGAAAAACGTTTGTTAGTACCCATAGTAATTTTAACACATTCAAATTAAAACAACATATTCGTCTCTAATACAGTTAATTGACATATCGTCGCTCTAGTTTGTTTTTGTCTAACAGATCATTTTTCGTGAACTTGAGTTAAGTATGCAGCTGTTCTCAAAAAGCCTTTATTTATACAATAATCGTTAAAAAAAAATATTATAAAAGATTATTAAAGGGGTTTTCAATTTATGTGCTTTTATTGTAAAAAAAAAAATTAAACTTGCCATTTCTCCCGATTTACGTTTTGTTCTGTTGGATAAAAACGAACTGAAGCGACGATATAGTGATACACTCTTAAGTTTTTCAAGGGACTGTAAAAAAACTTCTTAGGCGGAAAAGCCTATAAGTGGGATAAATCGGGTCTAATAATCGGGATAATTCAGTCTTAAGGGACCGAAAAAAACCAAACTTCTTAAGTAAGAAAACTTCTTAGGAGGGAACTTCTTAAGAGGGTTTCACTGTAATTGGCAATCAATAAACTGCGTTAGGGCAAATAGTTATTCCGTTTTCTTGCTTGAATCCATCAATGCGTAAGATATTTAAATATTTGTGGCAGAGCTAACTAGCACAAAATAAAAGTTTGCTGGTTTGAAACCGAAAATTTTTATTGAATTAACTTTATTAAAGCTAAATAAAAATAATATATATTATATTTGCAGCGCGTTAATAGTGGTAGCCATGTTCATTGACCAGATCTGAAGAGCCAGAAACCTCCTAATCTTCCTTAATCATCTCCTTCCCCTTTAGCCTCACAACATACGCCAATCGGGGATGCCATTTTCTTACAAGCTCCACACGGTTGAGACTATTGTGCGGTATTCACCTAAAAAAAAATTTACAAGGCATTCAACCGGGAAATTGGTGAATATACATCATCACATTTAGAGTCGATGTAAATCGAGTCCAAAGTTGGAATTTTTTAGGTCAAACTTTTTAAATAGCTCCAAAAAATTTTTTAACCCTTTATTTGACGAAAAAAGTATATATATATTTTTTTTAACCATTTATTTTATTTGGTTTCTATGTGAAGCAGATTCTCCAGTGTCCCAATTACGCTATGAGTTTCCGGATACCGTGCATAGAAACAATTAAAGTAAAAGAATATATCTTACGCTGAGATGGATTCAAAATATTTTTTATACATAGCGTTTAATTGCGTACATTTATTTTTCTCTCGTTACGGAAGTTAGACGTTAAATATAATTGTCTGTTTTAATATTATTCACTTAATTTGTAATTATTTTTAATACAATTTAAAACAAACGATAAACAATTTCCAACACAAAGACAGCTGTTAAAACTGTTTTAAGATTTATTCTTTACACGGTGACCAGTATAAACTTTCATTCACGTGGACTCTTTCGTCTCCAATATAACCAGTACCAATCATTCTGTAAAGTAAGTTTGGGCTTTTGAATACTTCGGACTTGCCAAAAGATTGTTTTACATTAATTCAAAGAAAAATTAAAATAACATCATATTTTGTCAAAACACCGTCCAAACGTTATTTCACACAATCGCATTATAAGAATGAATTAAAAACTTGAATTTTAACCTCTACAATGCTGGCCTTTTCAACACAATCTATCTCATCACGCGATACATATTGACGCAATGTATATTATGTGTTTTAGTGAAACTTCACGGATCAAATATGCGACATCTGCTCATGGAGATAACCACAGATGTATCACATATGTGCCAGCCGCGTACACCCGATTAATCTTTTTGCTGCTGGCCTTTTCATTTTTTCAACGCAATCTATCCTATCACGCGATACGTTTTGACACAATGTATAATATGTTTTAGTGAAACTTCGCGGATCGTAAATATCACATATGTGCCAACTGTTTATTAATTTTTTCAACGCATTCTATCCTATCCTATCACGCGATACCTTTTGACACAATGTATAATATGTTTTAGTGAAACTTCAAGGATCATACATCTGATACCCGATGATGGATCACATATGTGCCAGCTATTTATTAATTTTTTCAACTCATTCTATCTTATCACGCGATAAGTTTTGACACAATGCATTATATGTTTTAGTGAAACTTCACAGAACATACATGCGATACCCGCTGATGGATCATATATGTGCCAGCCGCGTATATCAGGTTAAGCATTTTGCTGCTGGCCTTTTAATTTTTTCAACGCAATCTATCCTATTGTGCGACACTTTTTGACACAATGTAGTTTAATTGAAACTTCACAGATCACACACGCGATACCCGCGGATGGATCACATATGCGACAGCAAATTAGATGAGGATAAGCTTTACGAAATATTAATTTTCTATGCCTGCTCCATTGAAAGCATATTCGGTTCAAACAACTTCTGGTTTATACAACTTTTAACGGTTATCTTGTCCTTGTTGAAGTTGTTCCGCGTGCGTTTGGTCATCTGATGATTGGCGTGGTTCAAGGCAGTGGATCCGACGTCCTCGGAATTTTCTTTGAAGTTCTTCGACTTGAGAGAGTAGATATCTCGGTTGATATGGTTTTCAACTGATTTGTCACTTTCGGGACTGCTCGGAATGCTGAGATTGTTCCTCGAGATTCCTGGAACATAAGAATGCAAGAAATGGTTGTTATTATCGATGTCAAGATGGACAGTATTGCCGTGGTAAGTAAAAAAGGTTCCATGATAACTCAGAATCAAATCAACTCAACACCTCTTTGAAAAGTCATTGTAGGAACTGTGATTTTTGCACTTTTTAGCGATGCAATCATTCGCGACAGATTCCTACACTGCGCAGACCCAAGTGCGCAGGACGCAACTTCATTCCAGCTTCGACGATCTAGAGATAAGCTGATTTTTGATTCTCCTTCTGTAAATTTAGTTTGCGGTAACTTGTAACTTGTAATAACCCTGTGATGCTATAAAAAAATTTTAAAAAATTAGCCCATAACTTAACCTAACGTAACCAATTTTTAATACATTTTATTTATCACTTTTAATGACTTTCCAAAGGAGGTGTTGATTTGAATTCATTCTGAATTATCCGATTACCGTAAAAATACAGGAGCTACCTTGAGTCTCAAGGAAGATACTGTATAAATAAAATTCCTGACTAATAAAAGGCTTGGCAACCAATAAAATGTTCTATCCAATCGGTTATACAAAAATATCCGCCAAAACGGAACCAATATTTATTACTTATGATATTAACTGAATAATAACCGTTAAAACCATTTGAATATAAAACCGTTTGGATAGAATTTGATAGACATGTATTGTAAATCTCCATGCCATTTGAATTTCGTAAAGACAGTCTTGTATTGGTTAAAACCAGAGGCATTTCTCGTGGTCTTCTTTGGTATGTACGGAAGTTTGAAAACACAAATAAAAATTATAAGTCAAGATAGGTGTATTCGGAGACGTTGATATGTAATATCATATAATATTTTAAAAAAACAGTGAAGACTTATTATAATATTGATTGACTGAAATACAGTGTAATCTTTTAAAAAGAAAAATACTTTTTATAAAAAGTGTGATATAATATACATTCATTTTAAAGATAGTTTAATCTTCAATATGACATATTAAATATAATTATTAGATTACATTATGTTTGGATCAAAGTGTTACTTATAATTTCAATATTACATACTGGTAACAAAATTTTCAAATCAGCTTGTTACGTACGTATTGTACATAATATATACTATACCTGTAAGGTAGTCGAATTCACAAGTATCCGATACACAACGATTCAAGTATCTTGGCGACCACCTACATAAATCCGCGCATAGGTTTGTATACAGAAACACGTGGCTGACATTTTGTAAACTTGTCGGTGACATCAGTCTCCCTCGACTATCCAGTCAAAGTCATTGCCACTCACGTCATCAGACCTTATATGGCGGAGCAATTAATAAGAGTCATAATTTCTATATCCGCTACATCAACTTTCATTGATATAGAGAAAACCGTAAAAAAAACTGTCAGATCTCTAGCATAAATAAGTACAGTGAAACCCTCTTAAGAAGTTTTCCAAGGGACCAGAATAAAAAAACCTCTTAGACGGGAAAACCTTATAAGTGGGAAAAATTGGGCCATTTGGTCTTTAAGGGACCGAAAAAACCAAACTTCTTAAGCAGGAAAACATCTTAAGCGAGAACTTCTTAAGAGGGTTTCACTGTAATTACATTTCAATTTTTTATTATAATGAATGGGAGCAATATAATTTTGGAAAGCGTTTTATGTATGTATATCTAACAATATTTAAGTAATTTCGATAAGTAGAATGGATATAGCGGATTTTGATACTCAATTTGTGATATAGAGGTTTTTAAAACTCAACTGACCTGACATGGCAGCTAAATACTCGCTTGACGTATGTAAACACAGTGTTTGAGCGTGGCGTCAAAGCGACGGCCATATTGTATTTTTGGCAAAATAACTGCTCTGATTATATATGTATACATATTGCTTTTTTTCATTATCTCAAAACTTAGCATTTGGAGATGTTTGACTAATCAGCTTGTTGTCGATATACAAATACAGTGAAACCCTCTTAAGAAGTTTTCCAAGGGACCGGAAAAAAAAACTTCTTAGACGGGAAAACCTTATAAGTGAAAAAACAAAACTTCTTAAGCAGGAAAACATCTTAAGCGAGAACTTCTTAAGAGGGTTTCACTGTAAAGTGTAAATAAGTGTTCCTTATACTCACGGTATATGATGCAAATGAAAAAATATAATATTCAACTAGGTTTCACATATTATATTATATATATGTAGTTAGGTGATGATATCCAGTTTCCAAATTAGTCAACAATACGTCGCTCTAGTTCGTTTTTGTCTAACAGACCGTTTTTCGTGAACTTGAGTTAAGTATGCATTTGTTCTCAAAAAGCCTTTATTTATACGATAATCGTTAAAAAAAAACGATATAAGAGATTATTTAAGGGATTTTCAAAACGCACTTCGTCTTACGTCCTCCAAAATTTATGTGCTTGTGTAAAAAAACATTAAAGCGCCATTTCTCCCGATTTACGTATTGGTCTGTTGGATAAAAACGAACAGAAGCGACGAATAATGTAACAAACGTAACCAGATAAGGGAACGTACACATACTATGTGAACCACTTTTTGCAATTTTTGACCCCCCCTCGGTGACCACGTGTATTATATTCCAAGACCCCCCCCTCCAACTAAAGTTTTCACGTAGTAATTCATAAATATGAATTTGAATCATTTCTTGCTAACAAAGAGTTAAAAAAATATACAGTGAAACCCTCTTAAGAAGTTCTCGCTTAAGATGTTTTCCTGCTTAAGAAGTTTTGTTTTTTCGGTCCCTTGAAGACCAGATGGCCCAATTTATCCCACTTATAAGGTTTTCCCGTCTAAGAAGTTTTTTTTTCCGGTCCCTTGGAAAACTTCTTAAGAGGGTTTCACTGTATTTGGCTTTTATTTGTCTTTATTTTTTTTTCTGTTTTTTTCAGCTGACCTCTTGGCATATGTACGTCAGTGTTGCCACCTGCGAGTTTAAAAAACGCCAAACACTGTGCGCCATATTTGAATGTAGCTCGAAAAAAAACGCTTGATTTCCCTAGAGGATATTGACTAAGTGATAAAAGCCTAAGCCCCTCATTGTGACCAAGCGAGGTATTTTGAAGATCCCCCTCCCCCCCTGAACGGGTCACGTAGTATGGGTACATTCCCTAAAATAGAACAGTGACAAAACAGAACATTATGCAATAATAAGTTATAGTTATTTATTTTTGGGGTATTATGCCATGTTGTAACACTGTAACGCTGTCCAAAAGGTTGGCTAAAGAAGGAGGTAGCCCAACACGGCACAACACCCCAAAAATAAATAACGATAATACTTTTGGCCGTGAAAATCTAAAATCTAATACATAATGTTAGGTTAGGTTTTTTGTTGGTTCATTTTCTTAATTTTCCTTCGTGCTCTGTTTTGTCTAAGAACTGTAGCAATCAATGTATGTAAAAAAAAAAACCTATTTCGAGCAAACGTGCAAACAAGGACACACAAGGACAGGACACACACAGTCGGCAACGCATAATTATAAAGACCGGGTCACACCTGAAGACTTCTTAGATTTAGGCAGCCCGATTCTTCGTGCCTTTCCCAAAGGCCCCGTCGCATTGTTAGTAGGGATTAGAGCCACGCCCTTAGACTCTGCGCAAACAAACCATTGTAAGAAGAATGTTAATCGTTTAGGGAATCCATAAATGATTCATGATTTGTACATAATTTTAATAAATATCGTCATCCAGCGTGCAATAACTCAAACGTGACATGAAACTGATTGTTCAGGATAGAGAAAAAACCATGACACATTTATTTTGTTTGCGTACATAAGATTACAAAATTACAGGAAATATTATTATAACAGTACCTATATAGCCCTTGAGGTGATTTCTCACAAAAACGGCGATCTACAAATTATCCAATTATTATTATTAATTGGTTGTAAAAGTACCTTCGATATATTTAGCATCAATATAGTGCCAAAATTCTTGTAAACTCATTGTAGGTTTTGAAGAATATGTTGAATTTGTCAATCATGTCGAGAGGCAAGGCCCTCAACATGGTGGTCGCGGGTTCAAATCCCAGAGTGTGCAAGTAAATTTTATTTGATTAACTTCTGTTAATTCACAATTTAATAATTTAAATATAATATAAGGTATATTTGCGGCACGTTCCAGAGTGGAAGATACTCTCAGAATCGCTCAGGTGTAAGACCACCATTCAGAATTGAAACGACTTTAGCCATGTTTGGTGACTATATCTGGATAGCCAGGTACTTTTCTACCTTCCTCTTCCCCTTCCGCTCTTCACTTACGTTTAGCCTCACAACACACCCCAATTAAGGATGCCATAGCCTCACTGAATTCAGACGGTTGGGACTCTTGTGCGTACCACTCAACAGTATAACAAATTGTGGCAACGTTCTCAGGTCTGAGATTCTGGCACAAACAGGTTGATTTGTACCAGAATCTCACTGTTCGATAAGTGGACGTAGATCGAATTAAAAAATATTTTAACAAAGCAAAACATTTACATAATATGCGTTTCTAGTGAATGGTAGATTATCATAACTAAAATAAAATATACGTAGTATTGTCATTGGAATCGGTGTTACACAGTCATGTATTGTCCAAAAAGACCAACAATTCAATAAAATGAAAGAGCACAACATGATTCATTATTGTTAACAACTTGTATACGTCTCATAGAAATCGTTGCGTCTCCTTTACTATCATAGTGAGAAATATGATCTAAATCCAAACAGGGTCAGAAAGAGAAAACACGTTATATTCAAATCTAAAAGTTAACGACAAAATAATTAAAATGTACTCCTATATAAAACCAAAGTTTCCGACTGCAATTTGAAAAAAATTAATTTTTTATTAATTATTTTTATATCAAATGTGGGTGTATTATCTTTTTCAGTCAGTAATTTCAGTTAGAAAAAATAATGTAAGGTGAGCTATACTTAAAATCTTTTTATGATTGCATTCAAAATTTTTATGTTTAAAAAATTACATTGTTATTTCTAATAATAAAATTTGTAAGCATATTTCGTCACCTTTCAAAAGCAGTTTTTAGTTTTCGGTTACACTGAGAAATATTCCATTTATTTGGATTTTATTGCAAAGTGGAAATATTCTGACCTACTGACAGAATATGTCCGAGGCGTGAGGAGTTCAAATATCAGATTTGGAAAATGTGTCACATTCGAGGTATTGCATGCCGAATGATGATAATATGTTAGTATAAAAATAATACGCATACATAATGCCAAACCAACAGTTTGATTGACTACTTCGTAAGAAAGAAATGAGTGAAAGATTAAATGAATTTGTAAACTAAATCAAAATACAAAAATCTGTAGTAGGATGATCAAGGGGGTAACCCTAAGAGTATGGATATTAGAGAGACGGCATGTGAAGTGTGCCCGCGCGCTCCAAGTGTGCCTTTTCGAAATTCTACCCACATGGCTGACATTGGCGGTCACCATGTAAAATGGCTGCTGTCGGAACGTATTAAACGTCTAAAAACCAGCAGCCAATGTAAGCCGTTTGGGTAAAATTCTCGAAAAGGCACACTTGGAGCGCGCGGGCACACTTCACGTGCCGTCTCTCTAATATCCATACTCTTAGGGGTAACCAAAGCAATCACTACGCAACTAGTTTTTGTTAATATAATATAATCAAATAAAAAATATAAACTGCATACCTTCGGGGGATGCTACTTTCTGGATATATCTTCTCTTTGCAACCGTGGGTTCATTCTGTTGCTTTAAATTGTTGTTGAAGTTTGTTCTCTGTCCCTCCGCTTTCTCCTCCGCTATGTCAAAAGTAATCTTTCGCTTTCTCGGCGTTTCAGTGACTTTACCGTTTGGTTTTTCTGCGACTGCATCGATGATTTTATTTGCATCAGAAGAGTGGTGGATGAATTCGTTCTGAACAAGTTTTAAATCAACATTTGACGCGTCAAATTTCATATCCCCGCCCAGGATAATCTCCATGATGTCTTGTTTTGTTGCGCGGCTCAACATATCGTCCATCTTGGAATAATATTCACTGCCGTACTGATTAGAATCTCCGTAATTTATTATGTTAGAATCGTCGTTATCGTAATTCAACACCAGTTTTTCTTGAACTGGGTCCGGTTTGATTTGGAAAACTTCCGGTTTCAATTCGAGGCTCTTTATGATCTTGCGTTGAGTGAGCTTTCTCTTCTTCAGCGGCAATCTCATGGCCTTCATCATTTCAGAATGCATACTGTTTTTAATGTCACTCAGTTCGACGTAGCACCGCGAACTAGACGGTAGCAAGTTTGAATCGGGTGAAAAGACAATGTTCTGTGGGGAAACTCTAGACTTTTCGACGTTCTGTTTCACGAACCCGTTTTTGCGTAGATTCACAGTCTTGATCATGTGGTTCTTTCGGCTGAGCCTGACAAACGCTTGCTCCAAGCTTTTGTCGCACCCGATCAGGTGAATGACGGAATCGAATCTGTGTTCTACTCCGTTAACAGTGGCCAGGTAATTCTTAAGATGCTTTTTAACTTTCTCGAGATCGATTTGCAGTTTTTTCCTAGACTCTTCGTCAAATCCGAGGAAATCTGGTTCAAGATCTGAATCGTCCCTAGATCTCCTAATTTTAGGACTTTTCTTCGGGATGTCCGCAACGTTTTTGGCACAAGCGATATGCAATTCAGGACCCGAAACACCGGAGAATATTCTACTTTCATTTTTGGAGACGTTGTTTTGTTTCTCAATGAGTTCTTGAGCATCCTGCTTGCGTTTGAGCTCCATCTTGTCCATGTTCTTCCGGACTTTCATCAGCTTTCTGGCTTCAAAGATGTTTGAAGCGAATTTGGGTTTCTTTAGCTTGGGCACTGTTTCTTCTACAATCGGCTCTGCAACTTTTTCTGGCTCGATTTTAACTGGACTTGGATTAAGCTGGCTATCAATGTGAATAACAGGTTTCTTGGTGACTGTTGCTTCTGGTGATCTGTGCAAGTTCATGAGAGGAATAACTGGTTTCTTAACAACAGGTTCGAACATGTTAAATTCGGATTTGATGTATCCACCGGCAAGAATGTTCAGTTTGTCCTTAGCGGCCTTAGTGATGCTATCACTCTGTCCAGATGACACATTCCCATTGGAGCAATTGTCTTTGCTGGAACTATTGGACTTCTCCTTGTTAGATGGATTAGCAGAAGTGGATGATTCTACAGAGTTAGAGCTGGAGCTCTTGTTGGAACCATTGTTCCCATCGTTGGAATCACGATCAGTCGATCTTCTGGTTCTATTGCCTCTACCGGAAGAGCTGTAGTGATCATCTTTCTCCGATTTATCTTTGCTCTTCTTGTCATCTTTTTTATCTCCTGAGGAAGACTTGCGATCCTTATCATGATGCGAGTGCTTTGAGCTGCTTTTATCCTTAGATCCGTGCAATGAAGACTTGCTTCTTTCGGTACTGGAGTGATCAGATCCCTTGTCTCTGTGTTTGGAAGGTTCCTTGCTCTCGGAACGTTTGGACGAGTCCCTGGCCCTATCACTTCTGTGAGAGTCTTGACGAGAAAGACTGTGTCTGTCGGACTTGTCGGAAGTGGAATGTCTGGACCTATGAGACTCGTCTCGGTGTTTGGAGCTACTGTAGTGCTTGGAGCTGGATGAATGCCTGGAAGAAGAGCTCTTATGCCTGTCACTTGAAGGCTCCTTCCTGGATTCTCCATTGCTAGATTTTCCATACTTGTCCTTGTCACCAGACTCTTTGTTGCTTTTGGAGTGAGATCCTTCCTTCCTATCTAGAGAAGAGCTGTGTTTTCTCTCGTGATGTCCACTGCTCTCTCTGTGTCTGGAATGAGAGCTCTTGTGATGGTCGTCCCTCTTGTCTCTATGATCCTTGGCATGGTGGCTACTCGAGGATCGCCTCTCATCTTTAGAAGAACTCTTATGTCTCTCACTTCTGCCCAACTTATCCTTCTTAGCATCTTCAATAGGAGACTTCATACTAGCTTCCTCGGAGATGCTCAATCTGTTGATACCAGTGATGTTTTCTTCGGAGTACTGCACTGTCTCTTGCAAATCAATTTTCAATCCATTGCTGCTTGAATCATCATCCATACTGCCTTCATCCATAGAAGTGATCTTATTAGTAAAGGTGTATGAATCCTTGACTATGTAGGATTCCGTCTTCACAGTGCTTGCGTAAATACTGCTTAACTCTGTAGAATCGAGGGAACCGTCGAACTTATCCACAATTTTTAAACCTTCCGAGGAAGTTTTAGAATCGACACTGGATCTGTGGTGCTTGATGGGTTCAGCTGTTTCGCTGCTGCTCGTACTCTTGACAACTTCTTCTGTTTTCACTCCACCCTTAGTGAAACTTTTGTCAACGCTGCTATCGTCACATTCCATGGGTTCCTCTTTGACCGGTTCGAAACATTGCCTAGCGTCGGAAGAGTTATCTTCGTGATTCGAGAATTTGAAGCATCCATCTGCAGGCTCTCGTTTGGCCGGAGAATTGATATTAGCATCGTCGCCACTGAAGGTACTATCGTACATGAGCGACTTCTTTCCCAATTTGGAGACCTTGATTGAAACTTCGGAATCGTTTGAGGCTTGAGAAAGCTGTGATTCTGCAACTTTTTCATTGGATTTCTTAATCTTTTCTGCAATTGAATTAGAATCGTTGGAGTCTCTCGAATTCAAGTCACTTAATCCGGACATCTGCGAGTTGTTCGGGCTTCCTTCTCTTTTAATCAGATCATCATCGAGAGGTTCAAAAGCGGGAGATTCAAACTCTTCATCTTTAGAATCATCAGACTCTTCCGTATCGACGCTGGGGTAGATCCTGTCCACCTTCACCTCCGTCTCTTCCTTTTTTTCTACCATGATCTGATCAGGCGGTAGTTCTATATTCTCAAACGAGTTCTCTGCAGGTTTTTCGTGAGACTTGACAGAATCTGGGCTGACGGCTTCCAAGTCTTCTGGGAGCAAGTCTTCGGTGACGATCCTCAATTCTGAGGTGGATACACCGTTGGCGTAGTCTAGGTCAGATCTCTCAGGCTTTTCTACCCCGAAACTTTTGTAGACGACTTCTTCGACTTGCGGCAAGAAAACGGAAGCGATTTTGGGGTTAACGGCTTGGTCCACTATTCTCTCCACTCCTTGGTCCAGAAAATTGGAACTGCAATGAGAAAAATAATTAGTATCATCAAATATGTCATGTCACAGGGTTTGCTTTTGAATGGTACTGTAGCGATAAGCTACTATAATAATACGAGCCATTAGCAGTGCAAACCAGAAGCTTCGAGACTCGCGGCTAAAACGCACCAGTTTACTCGCAGTCTCTAAAGCACACCCACATGTCGCCGGTCATTTCGCCACGTCCGTTGTTCGAAATCCGCATTCGCGTCTACGGTCTAGCTCATATTAAGATACAACTATTAATTCTGAATAGTCCTCGGTACAAATGAGTTATTCTATGAAACATTTAGCTAGTAATATTTAGTGATCATGCATTTAGTGATTTTAACATGTAACATATAACTTTAATGCATACATAATATTACAGTGGAATCTCTCATAACGAGTACCTCCCGTAACGAGTAAGTCGCATAACGAGCAAAACAGATTGTGAAAAAAATGCTCTTAACAAGCCTCATTTCGCATAAAGAGTGATGCAAGGGGAAGTTGCATCTTCACATCACTCACTCGTGAGCCGGGACTTGCACGCCGGTGCGTCTGTCTCTGATTAGCACTCGTTCCGCTAACATGTTAGTGTCGTGTGATCACATATTTTTCCAAAATTTTAGAACATGGAATGGGTTTTTCTCTACTCAGCATGTTCATTTTTAAATTTCCTTTTGTAGAACATAAATAGTTGCAGTTGGAAAATGAAAAGGGGTTTCTCCACTGTAAGTCAGCATGTGGATTTTAAATTGTCCCTATCGAGAACATGTATAGCTGCAGTCGGAACATGAAAAAGGTTTGTCTCCACTGTGAGTCAGCTTGTGGACTTATAAATGTTCCTTTTGAGAACATAAATACATAGTTGCAGTCGGAACATGAATATGGTTTTTCTCCACTGTGAGAAATTTGTGCGTTTTTAAAGTCTCCTTTCAAGCACATGAATGATTGCAATCGGAACATATAAAAGATTTTTCTCCACTATGAGAAATATTGTGGGATTTTAAATAAAATAAATAGTTTTTTTTTTTGCATATTTTACATTGATTT
This sequence comes from Limnephilus auricula, assembly GCA_951813805.1. Classification (NCBI taxonomy): domain Eukaryota; kingdom Metazoa; phylum Arthropoda; class Insecta; order Trichoptera; family Limnephilidae; genus Limnephilus; species Limnephilus auricula. The sequence goes on along the minus strand of OX638409.1, from coordinate 8,684,453 downwards.
TTATGGGAAAATATGTTTTGCATAATGAGTGTTTCACATAATGAGTAAGACTCCGGAACGAATTATGTTCGTTAAAAGAAGTTTCACTGTATAATGTATTGTCTTCTTTAATGTGATGTTTTGAGAGTATTGCTTTAAATTAAGAGGCTAGACTTTGAACCACACGTGGAACACCCGCGTCTGTCATTCTGTCCCGCTCACAATAAGCTCACGCACACTTACAATACATGCGAACGCGAAATGTGCGAATGAGACAACGCTCAAATTTACCTACAGAAATCGCTCGAAAAGGGGTTTATGGAGAATACACTTTTCTACACCGAAACTTTCACAAAATTGAAATTTTAAAAAATATATATTTTTTAGAAAGAAGAAGCTACGTCGGTAGCTTTTTATAATTATTTAAGAGAGTTGAGTTAGCAGCACTTTTTCCTTAAATAATATTTTTTTATAAATCGTACATGTTTGACAGTGAATGTTTACGTTAATACTAAACGCATCAAAAATTCGAAAACATACCGACATAGTTTTCACCCTCTAGAAGGCAGTATAAAAAAAATATATTCATTTTGTGCAATTTTCGATGTAGAAAAGTGTTTTTTCCCGGGCGTCCTTTTTGTATGAGCCGAAAAGCGAAGTCTATCATCTTAATTCTTGTTATTTTCTTATAAATTTATAAATAATTAGAAAGATTGTTATGATGCGGTGTTAAGCCTTATTTAAAAGTTATTATTTAAAACACCGCTTCAGAACAAGTACCATTGTTAGTTAGAGAAGGCCGCGAGTTTATGGTTCCGTGGTCACTCTGGAATTGATCCACGGACCTGGGCAGCGATGGATCGATAGCACAGTCAATTAATATTAATTTATTTAATCCCTGACGGGTGAACGGATTTAAATGTTATCAACAGTTTTCCCTCGAAGACGCGGGTTTTTATTTGTATTTACAAAAGCCAAGTCGGGCGTGTGTGTTTATTAAAAACGACCGTATAAAGGTCCGCGTGTGTCCGCTAAAATAATAATGATTTACTAATAAATATCGACGCGATCACACGCTTGACGGAAATCTGCGGATTCCGCTAATGATGTGTAGCCTTGTAGAGGAGCTATACAAGCCATATTTATCCTATGGGATTTGAAAATTTAAAATCACACGCCCCGGATTGCACCTGCTCAAGCCATCTGCCTGTTGCGCTCTGCCATGGTCATCGATGGATTTCGTTCCATGAACTCCGATCAGCTACCTTGCTGGAGACGCTGGACCCGTCTCCAGGATACATTATTCACGGACCGAAGCTCTGATGGTACCAGCTGGGTCTGTCAGGATGCGACAAGATCACTGCCGGCTCGATGGAAGTTCACCCGCTCACACACCGTTACTCCATATTTAGCCAGTTTAGATAGATTTATAATCCCTGGGGGTAAGTGCAGTACTTAATTTATGTATCTTGTAATCATGAAAAATATATTGCATCTTTTTAGTTTACAAAACTCTCCTCTTTCATTTAACCTCACTCAGCATAACCTGTAATCCAATTGTGCCCACGCTCTGGAGTTGGTATTAGGGATGTTACGAATGTGATATTTTTCACATTCGCGAATGCGAATGTTCAGAGAGCAAATGTGCAAATGCGAATGTTAAGGAATCACATAAAAAAAAAACTTTAGTCTTTTACAGCAAGTTATAATCGTAATTAAGCAATTTAATAATCGAATTTCAAAAGAGGCATATTATATTTCAGAAAAAGCTATTTTGCAGCCTTTTCTCCCATGAGGCGATTTCTAAGGGGCTCGTATATAGGGCCGGCTGCAGGAAATGCTGCATGGAAACGCTGGCCGGTGGAGCTTACAAGCCAGATCTGTCAATTTGTCGTATTTCAATTTAGTCTTCCACCGTCCAAAGGGTTTTCATCAAGAGATGCTCGTTTTTCTTTAAGATATGCCTTCAATTGCGCTTTGATTTCACAGCTTATAGTGTTTCCAGATTCTGCACCGTCCGAGTTTTCGCTATCACTTGAGGAATCTAGGATTCATGGCAGATTGCTTATAAGAGTTTTAGCAGAACTTGTCGAAGGCTCATAAATGTTGCTTGTTGAAGTCGTCAACCTTTCAACACCTGAAGCTGAATGCCGATTACCATCCTGGTTACTCTGCTTAGACAGACTTAGACTGCTTCGACAGAAAACAAAAGACACGTGGACAGTGGGCGAGTCACGACATGATTTGCACACATTCGCTTTCGCTAAACATTCGCATTGATTGTTGCGAATGCGAATGTCGATGCGAATGTTTAAAATGATGCGAATTATTCGCATATGCGAATGCGAATGTTCGTAACATCCCTAGTTGGTATCATGCTCTAGCCATCACGAACATTACTCGGGGAGGACCGAGTATTGGCGCGCAATCTTAACTGCAAAGGTATTTTACTCTTAGAAAATCCTAACACAAAGCTGTCCTACATAGCAAGATAATATAATAAAAATGTCTGTTCATACATATGATTCATCCTTTAGCATTGTAATGTAACTAATTGACTGCAATAAAATGAGGAATGTAAAATTAAGATAATATTATGATTGTACATGAATTGAAAACATGATGCGTTAATCTGGGTTGGTTGTTGGAAGAAATTGTCACCAAGCAACAAGCCTATATTAGTTATACATACAACCATGAAAATGCATGAGGTCTGTTTAAAAAACATCTGACGTGAATGGGAAGGGAGGCGTCCTCCGTCGGGGGTCTAGATGGACCATTGAATCGAGAATCAGCGCCACTACGAAATATTCACATTTGAACGGTGCCTGTTGAACGCCGATTCTCGGCTCGTTTAAGCTTTTGATCAGATTTTAAACAGCTGTCGAGCATAAAGGCCACGTTGTTATGCTTGTCAGCCGATCAGGATTTGATCGAAAGCTAAAATGGGCCGAGAATCGGCATTAAACGGGGACAGTTTAAATATCAAAAATCATCTCCGATGTTAAACTTTGTAACAAATCTTTGTCAAGTAAAATTGAAAATTATGACAAGTGATTTTTTTTTACATTAGCTCCACACAGGAGACCCTGAGGAAAATAATTTCCCTCATGGTCTATGTCATCTTAAATGATGCTGTGTGGAGGGTCTTTTTAAGGAAAGGAAGGAAAGGAAAATCTGGAAAGGAGAAAGGTATGAGGAGTGGGTAGGAGTCTGGGGGTCAATGTGTCTGGGAGTGAGTCACAACCAGTCTCTCTTGATCTGGCCCGCAGAAGGTGGGCAGACACATCCGCCGCCAAGGCCCAGACAAACCTCACCCCATGAACCCGGTTAAGTCACCAAACTCGTTGAGTATAATAACGGGAATGCTCACTCCAAGATGTGTTTCCTCAGCTTCTCGCGGAGCTGGTTCTTGTTGAGGTCCGGCTTCCACTTCTGGTTGCTCAGGAAGCCAGCGACGGAGCCTTCCACCCGCTGCCGCAGGTTCTGGTAAGCCGGCTTGGTGTCTACATCAGCGATGCACTCCTTGCGGAACTAAGCAAAGTAAATGCAACATATTCATTAAATTACAATATTCAATTATGTGGAAGAGGATTAGAACACAGCAAGAAGGACTCTCCACGCAGCACAGAACCGTGAGGAGTTGGGATCCTCAGCCAAAAGGCAATTACTCAAGAAGAATTTACCCAGATTATGAAGTATAGGTATTGTATTGAGGAAAGAGCATTTAAGGAGGTATTCTAGTTTAGAATTTCGAAAATAATAATTTTTTTACGTATTTTCAATGTTTTAGATCTTTATAAATATGTCCTTAATAACTCAAGTCCGGGGCATATGTCATTCATATGTCTACCTACGTTAAATTGTCGTGAAAACAAGCTTATGTGCCCAAGCGGTTAAAAGGATTTTTCGAATTTCGAAATATTTTCGAAGTTATAGCTCTTTTTGTGGCGCGCCAAACTAAACCGGTGTGGCCGGAACAAATTGAACAAATGGTAGACGTTGCCCGACTACCTGCAGATGGAATTCTCCATAAAACCTTTCTTATATTATATACCTATATAATGTATATACATTGCAAATATAATATCTTTTTAGCCGAGAGTTCTAGTAACGTAACGTAAGAACACCGTACCCATTATATGAATAAAACTGCCTGAAACGCGTTTTTCTCAAACTACTTTTTTCACGCTGGCTATATATCTAGAGTTCTACTGAATCGATTTATTTGAAATTTGGTACGAACCTTCTCCACACATCCCTTTATGCCTCCAAGCAGAATCAAAGAAAAAATTTAATTTTTACTATTTAAAAAAATGTATAACCGTTAAAAAAACGTAAAATCCTTTTTGTGAAAAAATATTTTTTTTTACTCCTCTGAGGTTGCTGCGTTAACAACATTCTTGCTGATTAAGAATCTGTTCTGTTTTTTATTTTTTTTTCAGAAAACCAATATTTTATTATAATTTTAATTATTTTTTACAGAGCTTGAAAAAACGCCCGAAATGTGTGCCTCTAGACTAGAATACCCCCTTAAATAAAAATTTGTACAATAACACGTGTTGACGTATCGTTAAGTTTAGTTAACTATGTAATTTGATTCGTTTTGCTAGTACAATTGCAAAATTATTACCGTTAGAAAGAATGACTAAGTTAGATAAATATATTATTCATTACAATACTAAAACTAAATAACGCATTTCTCAGAAAAAAATTAATGATCTATTATGATATACAAAGTCTAACAATCAAGAATTTACGCCAGATACGAGTCGTGGTGTTGCAAAACCGGCTCTGAAAATGTGTGCAATGTATGTATATGTATGTATGTTGTGCGTTACTATTAAAAATAAATCAATTAATTCCTTAGTCTTTTAGGAATTTTAAAATGCAAAAGATTTGCAGTGACAGAGGCATAACGAAGACTACCAAGACGAGACTCGTCCGGGGATTGACTTTCCCCATATTTCTTTACGGTGTGGAAACATTGACACTTAGAGCCAGCGAAAGACAAGGGATAAATCAACTATCTGCCCTACAATGTATCTTAAAATATTTTGGACATGACGCTCGCCAAACTGAGGACTCAATCTTGGAGAAACTCAGTCACTGGCAAAGTGGAAGGCAGAAGAAGCAGAGGAAGGTCACCAATGCCCTGGAGTGACCAAGTATCACTGGCATCCGGTACGTAGGTGTCCGCAGCTCTCCAAGCAGCGCAGGACCGCGAGGAGTGAAGGGGCCTTGTCCACCGTGGAAATTGGATTAAGGGTAACGATCCTCAGCAATGAGGAACCGACTTGAGAAGAAGTCTTTAAGGGAAAATTACAATAGGGCTTCCATAACTCTGTGGAAGAATTGTATTCCAGACGAGACAAACATGGTGCATATTTACAGACAAAGAAGCAACATCTTTTATTGTTCAATTAATGTTGCAGAAGTTGTTGCTACAGTTAATAAAGGTCTTGTTGCACTTTTACAATCACTTATAATAAAAGTAATAATTGGACAGTCGGACACCAATTGAATATTAATTTGCTAACCGAAGTTCGTAGTGTATCGGCAAGCACGCATGACCTATGGCTTGATTCTGAAAGTTTTCAGATTTGATCTTACAGTGGAACCTCGAATTGCGGGTAATAAATAGATTTGGGGCGATAGGTATGCCACCTACTTACGTAGCTGTAGCTTATCACATGACACCGCTACACTTACCTACTTAGATCTACCGGTGCATTATTTATTGACCACCTTCTGGAAAGGTCTGGGAACTACGGTACGCAATGCACAGCGCCGCTTTGATATTTCGGGAAGTTACTAGCGTGTGCTTGTTTATCCTACCGTCCAAGTACTAACCTAGTCACGGCTATATAAATGTGGCTCCAGCGTGCCAGCCAGTCTTACAGTCTACTCAGTGCTCACATGGTGACAAGCCAGTTCACTAGCAACACAACTTAGTACCTGCAGTTGTCGCGACAGAATATTTTATTACGTTTGTAAAAACCGTTAATTGGAAATAAAAAACAGTGTCATAAAAATCGAGTGTTTTTCATTCCGACGAGCATGTCTCGACACACCGACACCTATTCTCTCTTCAAATGGAGGCACATACTCCTTTGCCTCCAAAGAGTGGTAGGAGAAAGATCATCATTCAGAACCGAAGTGTTCTTTGAAATGGCTTAAGCCACGTTTGGTAACCAGATCCAATAGCCAGACACTTCCTCATCTCCTTCCCCCTTCACTGGCTCCAGATGGTTGGGAGAAGTTGGGACTCTTTTGTGGTATTCACATAAAAATAATACTTTAAAGGAAATTTTACTAGATAAACGAGGTACGTCTATCACAGCATTACACTTGTGACACTCACAGCTATAAAAGCATTAGCGTTATTTGGTTTGACATATTTCGGCAAAGCTGAGGCCAAGCCAAATAAAGCTAGCGATTTTACAGCTGAGTCTGTCGGCCCCCTTATCGAGATAATGACTTTTTTCCCCAACTAATAAATTTGTTTACTTATTACTTATTTTTAGGTACAAATAAAATAAGAAAGCGTTTGGCCTTGATCAATATTTCAGAAAAGATAATAATTAATCTGCTCATTATGACATAATTATGATAACATTACAAATGTAATAGTTTCATGTTTTTTAATTATCATTAATACCGACAAAAATAGAGAATCATTGGTGATGCTGACTCGCTAATTATTACAACTTTCGTGCTATCGTGGACTTTAAATTTATTTATTTATTTCTATTCTTGAACATACATTTTACAAATGATTACAGCAGTTAACATAGATAATATGTTTCAATAATACAAAACAATGTTAATAATCAGTAACTGTATGAATACAGGTTGGTAGTAGTGATTTGCGAACACCTCACTAGGAGAACCTGTGCTGAGTTGTTCACATGTTTTAGATTAACCTGTCATTGGCCGTACGTAGTGCCGTGTACCATCGATTTTGGAAGCGATTTTCCCTTATGTATAAAGAAATTGTGTCAAGAACAAGGTCAGAATCGCTTGGACCATTCTTGTTATTGACGTAATGAAATACTGCATAGCGTCCTCCTCTCAGAATAATTTTAATAAATTGTCTATGATGCGGTGGGCATGAAAGATGGTCGACAAAATGGCCATCGCGTCAAAATATGGACGGTGTTGGTTTAGAAACTCTATATTTTTTCATTGTTTTTGATATAAATTCATTGTGGAGAGAATAGATTTAAGGTATTATCAGAAGGATTGTTTTATCTACATTATTTTCATGTAATTTTTGTAATATATCACAAAAGAAATGTTATAAATATTAGGTTCGCTAGAAATGTAAAATTTCTTAAGTCGTAATGAAAAACTATATTTTTCCTATGCTGGCTTTCAAAAGGTTAAGTAGTATCCCCATTGATATTGTCAAGAAGGGCACTGTAGTTCAATCTATGGTGGCAGTATCTTACTAAAATTAAGGATTAATAGCAGTGAAATTGAGGTGATTTTTCACAAACATTGCGCTCTACAAATTATCCAAGTATTATTATTAAATTATGCTAACCATTAAAAATAAACGAGTGTGCCTTAGACCACACGACTGAAGTAAATACTTCATTAGCTCCATCTATATGTATGTATATATGTATGTTTATATGTATAAAATATATACATGTACTAATTTTCTACAAATATTTATTTAAATTTATTATCATTCACCTCGCCTGATCAAGCCGTGCGCATCGACGTCTGCTCCCCCCCCCCGCGCGTTCGGCGCGTCACTGGTATTTCAAAATAATGAGTGAAATATTTCATGCACTGGCTATGAGAGGAAGAGAGAAAGAAAATGTGCGCGCGCACTGCTCTCTCTTGCTTCTACAGTGAGCCCGTTCGCCTCGCAACGCATTTCACTTTTCGTTACACATTCGCCAGTTTACCCCTCAAGTCAAACGTGCGTAAAGAAGTATTAGGTGAGTTGGGGTAAGTGACTTTTTGGGGGAAGTTCATCCAGGCCTTCTACCTTCTTTGAATGCAATATTCAAGGGCTTCCATCTATGAGAATGTAATGTAATTAGCTAAATCCTCACCCTGACATACAGATGGAGCCGCTTCATAAACACAGAGAGTTGTTAGAGAGCTTCAAATTTTGGGAGTTAGTTTTAGTCAGCGTGCGAGTTGTGAGAGCTGCCTTAATTTATCTATAACTTGACAAAAAATTGTGCTAGGAAGTTACAAATTGGTGAGTACTTTATAATTGAATTGAGTTTTGATTTGTATATATTGGAATTACGAATATCTTAAAGAATTGAGATATGTGAGACTAGATTCACTTCCCCCATAAATTTACATGCTGGGGTAAGTGCTACTAAACTGTAGATCCACTTCCCCCTGATATTTTTGTATGGACGCAAATGTTACTAGTGATGTGCATACTACTTAAAAAAAACGAAACACAAGCTTAATTAGTAGCATTAGAAATATGACAAAGATTAACAAAAATAATCCATGTTTGTAAGTACATTAATGAAGCTTTACTAAATTACCGATATTATAATGTTTATGAATGGGTACATTAACGTAACAATACTGTTCTTTTAATACCCTAAATTATTTTGTGTTATTTTTTAATACTTCATAAAATTATTAACCTCAATACAGCCTTGTCCTAGAGAAGTTAAATATATTGCTATGAAATTTATAAAACCTACCATGCGAACAAACACTGAATAAAATAAATAAATAAATGTATTTTACAAACGAGATTAGTTAATTATTAAGATATTTCAAATATAAAGTATAAAATGAAGTAGGTAAAGACCTATATAATCTGGAATGTTTTCTTTTTCAGAAAGTATTATGTAAGAAAGACTTCTAAGGCTATTTCTTACACGAAAGAAAAACTGTTGGAAGCAGTGGAAGAAGTAAAAAGCGGTCGCATGAGTGGTTACCAGGCTGAGAATTTTTCTCATAATACCCAGATTAACTATTATGGGTTATTTTTAATCATTTTAATGTCGCAAACAAAAGGTTCCGCAAAGGCATTATTATTTCCACATATTGTGTCGTTTTTTTAATCTAGTAACCAAAAAATTAGTTCCTATATAAACTTATTAAGTTCAGTTATTAGTAGTAGATATATATTATTATATAATATTGTTAGTAAATATTGTGAAAAATAATACTAATACATTAAAAAAAGTTTCTTTTTTTGCCCCATCACTAGTTATGAAATGTTGCACTTACCCCTATCTGCCAAATAATGTTTGATTTATGATGTATATTCCATTATATTCAATATTTTTAAATGGCGAAATTGTATGTTTAGTGCGTTTGATTGGATTGGAAATTAAACATTTTTATTCATTTAGCCAATAATCAAAATATTGAGGTTAGATCCACTTGCCCCGGAGGCGGGGTAAGTGGATCTATCAAGACCTTTTTTTTTTAAATGCTTAAAAATCTAATAAAAACAGCAGATTAACTTCTGGTGATAAAACAGTTTGATTAAAGAATAGTTAATATTCCTTGTGTAAAATTTTGAATGCGGTGAGATAATGCTGTGACGTATGGGATTACTTTAAACTTCATCTATTCATTTTATACAGTGCTCTTACCCCAACTCACCTTACTTCAAAAATGGATTAAAGTCTTTCATTTTCAATACTCAATGTTGCTGTTACAATAAATGATAAATATTCCACTAGCCACCTAATAGGTTAATTTAACTTAACATCGAAGGAAAATTGGCAGGTCCATATTATTATATCATTTAACAAAATCATTATTCACTTGTTATTTATATTATTGCAACATTATATTAAATATTTGAGTTAGTAAGGAACATAATAATAAGCCATAATAATAAGCCTACAATATTATTAAGTGTTACAAAGATGTCATTTCATTTCCTGGTTAAATTATTCACATCGAAATGTGAAAAGAAGTCAAATCCTTCCATCAATGTTATCCAAGGATTACGCATCAAAATACAGACAATACAATGCCTCACACACAATGTCGCGATAAAACGTTGGTAATCCATTGATAAACAAGACAGTCGGCAAATAATTATTGTAAATGTATACATACATCATGATGTAAGTAGATATTATGAATGACCAAAGGCGGAATTTAATATATCAAGTACGGGTCTTGAAGCAACGTCGAACGCATGAAAAGAACAGTTAGGTTATTAGATATGTTTTTGATTTGTTTATCACTAACCTGGTCGAATATTCCTTGAGATTTGAGCTCGCAAACAATATGATCGATCAAACGAGGGTCTCCAGGTAAGAGAGGTAAAGACTGCGCTATCTCCATTTAGTAGTCGAGAAACGCCGGCGATCAATTGCACAATCGCATAAGCAATCAACTTTAAACAATAATAACACAAAGATTGACGAATCAACGCGTATTTTCTACTAACATCGGTGAAATTTATAACATTATGGAAAAAATTACTCCCTGTTTGACAATGCTCACAATGTTTATAACTTTTGCAAGTTGGTTGACCTGTTTTCAGGAAACGGTGAGTTCTCTCGCAAACTTGTCAGCTGTGGGTAAGTACTTTTATTTTTCTAATATGGCAGCATTATAAAAATAAAATTCAATGCTGCATCTACACAAAGATGGACATACGAAGTTGTGAGAATAGTATAAAACTTTATTTCGGGCGCTTTTTCTAATTATTGAACTTTTACTATTTTCTGTTCATTGTTTTATTACAATAAGACGTGTTATGCGTTTTGTATGGTCAACAAAGGTGCACAATAAAGTATGTTAGAACGATAAACAAAATATCATAATAGTGAAAATGTGATGTACTCAGTTAATTTTTTTGTATTCAAATCTACGTGTAGAGAGTTTTATATTTGGATATACATATTCACGTAAAATATGAGTAGGTGCTTGTAGGTTGTAGGAATCTAATCAGGAACTTTAAATATTACATGCTGCTCGTATTATTCATAAATTTAACGCCTCCGCCCACTGAGGCAACTGAAAACTCTCAACTGTCAACTGTCTTTGTATGACAATGTGATGGCCCGCACACTATACAATCACTCAAACACCCGTTGTCAATGGTAACGCAAGCGGTGACTTGCGACTTGCACTGCTGATTGCCCTGGCCGGCCGTTGCTAGTTGCCAGCTGTCGGCTGATTGTTCTTCGTCTATTGTTAAACAAGCTTTTTGACCAATCAAGACAGAGAAAACAGCCGGTTTTAGTTGGTTTTCAGTTCCCTCGTCAGCGGAGCGCCTTAGCCGTAATAAATTATTCCGTTGCCAATTCGTAACATTGTCTTCCGACACTATTTTCTGGCCACGATCTACTATTAGACATAATATATAATATATTATGATTTGAGATTTTCATGGCCAAAAGTATTATTAATGTGATTAAAAGTACGATTATTTTTTAGGTTATTATTCCATGTAACGCTTCCTATTTTCGACAACGTTTTCGCCAGTGGCCATCATCGGTAGAGGTTTAATCACGTAAGTAAATTTATTCATATGATGAAATGAAGAATATATAGAATTTGAACAATTATTCTGTTCAAGTCCTGTATAATATTATATATATATTTAACAATTATTCAAGTTATGTAAAAGTTATATTGAATTTCTGTTATTATTATTTCATCGTGGGATTGTTTCACAGTACTTGAATAATAACGGAACTTTAAAAGGAATTTCATTGTACTTGAAAACCAAGTGTTAAATTTTATAAATGGTTAATTTTTTTTATTTGGGAGGCGGATATTGGTACCGCCGCCCTGGAAACCATTTACTGTATAACCAACACCTCTACCATAGGCCACCCCAGATGGTTCGCTACGTTTGGTGACTTAGCAGGGGTGGCCGGGTTCATGAGGGTGAGGTTTGTCCGGATCGGGAGAGACTGGTTGAGGACCTTTTGACATCTTATACAGAACTCTCTCGAAACATCGAATTGCTCAACAGTGGGAGGGATAGATTCATACGTCCGTCACTCCTAGACACACCGATCCCCAAATTCATACCCACCCCTCATACCTTTGTCCTTCCCAGAACGTCCTTGCCTTCCTTTCCTAAAAAGACCCTCAACGCAGCATCGCTAAAGATGACAGGGATCAAGGGCGGATCCAGTTTTGGCGCCAGGGGGGGGGGTCACATAGTCATGTTCAAGTCACAAGAAGTTATAGTTTAATACTTATTGATAATAATATTTACAAGTAAAACGTCACTAATTAAAATTGTTAAATATTAATATATAAAAATATTACCTTTTGTTATTTCGGCTACTGGCATTATACCTAGCTCTCTTATTAAAAATTTAGGCATATTAGATTTGTCAAAGAATTTGTATATAAAAATGCAAAAATCTGTCATTTTAAATACATGTAGAATTACGAAAGATTTTTTAAATATTTATATTGAGGGATCAGTAGGATTTATCGGTCAAATTAGGAATTCCACAGAGCCGAACCCTCTGATATGAAAATATCTGGATACGGTGAATTATATTCCCATTTAATAGTTTAGTAGATTAACGTGTTGTTCTTGTATTGTTTTGTATTAATTATACTTATATAATACAATTGCATAACGTGGATTTACTAGATGATCATTTATATGGAAAAGTGTATGAAAGGGTTTAGTTTTTCCTATGGGAAAAACTAAACCCGTTCCTGTAAATCTGGTGAAAGAAAAAAAAATGTTTTTATATATTTTTTGTCTTGCTTACATTTATTAATAAAATACCGGTCCACCTAGGTCCTGGACCCAGCCCAGGGGGATCATGAGATGACCACCATGACCCCCCCCCCTCCCTGGTTCCACCCTTGACAGGGATGAGGGGAATTATATTACTCAGGGCCTCCTGTGTGGAGCTAATGTAAATTCTGTGAAATAACCCGTCCACTTCTTGAACAGATTTGATGCACTGACCAAGCACCAAATATATTGATTAATTTTAATTTTATCCTGACGAAGAAACGTGTTGGTTTTGAAACAAAGCGATTTGTTTAAAATGACCACACAAAGTGAATATGCGAACATTGAAGAAGAAATTACTAACTTTATTTGAATTAAATAAATGAAAAGAAAATACTTTGTTTTAAGTCACTTTATTTTTATTTTACGTTTACCGGATTCGGTACCTCCGTACCATCATTATCATCATTAAAATGTCAAGTCACAATGTGTTTGCTTCTTTTGACAAATTTATTTGAATTGTTTAAAAAATATGTCATTTGTTCAAATGTGATGGGCATTTGTTATTAGCTATTATTATTCGTTATTTGGGGGCATATTTGGGGGTCAATGCGTTGAGTGACGGACGCATAAACAAGTATATATATATATATATACGCATAAACATGTATATAATGAGAATGACGGATTGATTCTGAGGCAGTATGAAGTTTGCCGTGTCAGCTAGTTTGAATCAATTCAACACAACAACCAACGCACATTATTTGATAAGCCGTTCCATACAAAATATATGAAAAAATGTATTTTCTTCATAATTATTTTTCCCGGTGTTTTAATAGTTATTCTGTTAATCGGGACGGAGACAAATCCAACATCATTACAATCGGTCCAGCCGTTCTTGCGTTATAAATGGTGTAACTGACTTGACTTTGTTTTATATATTAAGATAAGATATATCATTCCCGACGGACGTTTGAAGCTACAAGAGACTCCGACTGGAAAGGTCTAGATTAGGTCTCCTTCAACCAGTCTCTTCCGATCCGGTTCGCCACGCCGTAGGTGGGCAAACGCCTTCACAAACCTCACCTCATGAACCCGGGCACCTCCGCTAAGTCACCAAACGTAGCGAACCACTTTGGGTGACCTATGTATGTCAGGGGTGTTTGTTATCCATGATAAATGGTTCCCATAACCGCCTCCCAATTGAAAAGTTAACGTATATGTTATTTGCCGTTGTAACGACATAACAAAATAATGGAACACAGACCTTGTTTGTAAATATTTATTTAAACAATGGTACATACTTTTTGGAATAAAAAAAACGTACATTATAAACGAAATTGGAGTGAACAAAAATTTTGGTTAACATCTGCGTTTCCTCCTCCTGACCATAAAGCACTGTCTATGATTAGATGGGCAGCAGCGCTTTCGTTTGAAATTCCCAGTTGCAGGATTCCTGCATACACATTTTCTGTACATGGGTCCTTTCCTGCGTCTTCTTTTTGGGCATCTTTTCCTGCGTCTTCTACAGGCATCTTGTGGTTCTTCAGGCGCAGATGTGGACGGGATTACCTCCCCTTCACCATCCCTCTGCAATTTATCCCTACACTCGGCACAGTACATCGCGGAAAATAACTATTCCGGCAGAGAACAATAATTTCAATAAATATCAATGGACGATGTGATATTTTATTTCATCGTGAATATATTATAAAAATGTTGAAAGCCACAACAAATTTTTAAAAAAGGTCTGTTTTCACTCCAAAATTTTGAGAAATTACACTATAATCACACCCGGTGCGTACGAAATGAAAGAATTTATGATAATTTTTTTCGTTTCGTGCCGTTTAGCACTTGTTTAATTCTACGTATTTTAAAGATATAATTTTTATTTTCGAAAATGCCGGATCGGTAGATACCTGTAAGAACCCCGCCTAGGTAAGCACTAATCACCAATCTTGTAGAAACCTGTAAATATAACGTATCGCAGATACCAGGGGCGATTTTGGACTTTTCATGAGCTAGAAGTGCTAAGATTTAAAAAAATATACTCCTTCCTCTCATCAAAAAGACCCTCCACACAGAATCTTCATAGATGACACGATGACTGAGGAAAATAATTTCCTTCAGGGCATCCTGTGTGGAGTTTATGTAAAATATGGATATATATTTTAGAATTTATAGAATGTTGGAGGCGGGAATGGGTACTGTTGCCCCGGGAACCATTTATTGGATAACCAACACCTCTGCCATAGGTCACCCCAAGTGGTTCGCTACGTTTGGTGACTTAGCAGGGGTGCCCGGGTTCATGGGGTAAGGTTTATCTAGGTCTTGGCGGCGGATAATCTAGACACACTGAACCCCAGATTCCTAGCCAACCCTCATACATTTTTCCTTCCCAGAACTTCCTCTCCTTCCTTTCCTTAAAAATACCCTCCACATAGCATCCCCAAATATAACATAGGCCCTGAGGGAAATTATTTTCCTCAGGGCCTCCTGTGTGGACCTAATGTAAAAGAAATATATATATATATATATATATATATATATATATATATATATATATATATATATATATCTACATATATTCTAGTTGACTAAAAAAATATTAGAATTGAGCATTCACATGGCGGGGAGGGGGTTCGATCCTGGGCGAGGCAATAGAGAAATGGGAGGGGGGTTAAAGTTCTATTAGAAAGTTTGTGGTGCCTCTACTTTCCGCAATAACCGGAGTATATTTTTAAATCTCCTACTACGATCACAGTAAGTGGAAAACATTGCTTGTGTGGTGATGGAGGACTTAACCAGTCGATGAATTAAAGTCACGACGCCTGGGTGAGAACCAAGCGCGATTTCAACTCAGCCATAGAGTAAAAAATATAGAGTAAAAAATATAGAGTAAAAAAAAATAACCCTACCCCTTATAAACGCTTTTGCTAACAAATAAGCTTTTCACCAGCTAGCAAATTGTCAAGGAAAACTATAAATCTAATTAAAATTTTGGGAGCAAAATGTTTTTTTATACACATTTCAGAATAAGGAAGTTGAGTCCATTTTTTTAATCAAAAAAGTCACATGCAAATTTAAATAACGTTTTTTTTTTATAAAGTTTGTTTTCATGATTAAATTAATTCTACAAGTTAGAGAAAACGCCCGGTAACAGGCGGGAGTGTGTGTGACGTCAACTGTATGCTTGTTTGTATGAAAAATAAGGCTAAATATTTACAAAACCGTGGCACGCTTAATATGGAGTAATTTTTTTTTTTAAATAATGAAGTAGGTACCTACTTAGTTAGATATTAACTAGTACTAATCAATTCAGTTAGGTACCGAAATTTCGAAAAAAGTGCATTTTGTTATTTAAAATGGTTATTTTTTAATTAATTTAAAAACACGAAATGTAATTTTTCACCGAAACTTACAACAGTTCCCATAGCGGTCGGTGAAAAATGACATTACAAGCATACAGATGACGTCACACACTTTCCCGCCTCTTACCGGGTGTTTTCGTGCCGCTTTAATAAAATTCAAACTTGTAGAATTAATTTAATTGAAAACGAACTTAAAAAATGCTAGTATTTAAGTTTGCATGTCATCTACATGAACATATTTTTTATAAGTAAAAATATTTTTCACTCAGCTTCCTTATTAGAGTTTTCATCTTGTAACAGTTACAGGTATAACTTATCTGTACAGTCGATGCTCTGCAGCTATATATTATCTAGTGAATTGGGGTTTCTAATGCAAAACACATACATTTGTTACAGTTTTATAAAATGTCAGACACGTTAGTTCAAGGCAAATAAAGGTAAGATAAGTTAAAATTTGATTATCCCGAAATTTCGAAAACCCCTCGTATTAGCCCGAGGGATATGTAGTTACAGTTTTGGGCGACATGGCGCTAGTAGCAAAGTATAGCACATTATTTTGGCCATGTCAAAATTATTGGAGGATTGTAGTTGGTTGCCTGCGCAAGTCCGTTTTATTTGTGAACATATTTACTTTTTATATGATACTATTTACGTAACGACACGTATGTTCCAATATTGACACTTTACTGTCATCTTCTACGTCGGACTCACTAATTATTTATAAATACGATCTTCAATGAGATACCTTGTACCTGCCGACCGGCGAAGCGCGAGTGACATAAATAATTTTAGTATTTTGTGGTTATGATTTCTGCTGTAAAACCGCCGTTTTAAAGCGTTGTTCCGAGCTTTCTGGATCATTTGCGCATATCCAGATTGTAAACTAACGATTCTGTGTGAGTTTTATTTTAGAAATCCGTAAAAATTTGTTATTGTTTACAAGATCGAATGCTTGGTCCAGTGTGAAGTTTGTTCGGTTCAGACTTCTGACGAGCGCCAAAGGATTTCGTTCGCGACGAAAATACGTAAGTGGTCTTAAAATAATTTTATTTTTACTTGAAAATTTTATTAAATGCTTACCTGATGATGTTTACTGGTGATGAAATCAATTATTTGCATCAGACTTTCCTTTTTTACAGTCTAAAAATAAAACTACATAGCCGAAACGTAACTTCAAGGTGACATTCAAATTTATTATAAATATTTTGCCGTAATCTGTAATTATCTACTTACGTTGTTATTAATTTAATGTTTAAGGATATAATAAATTAGTTAAAATATTAATATTCCAGTTTATTTGATAAGTATTATTTATTTAATATATTTAAAATACCAGAGATGATATTATTAACTTTTGAGCGCGTTTTTAATTATATAGGTACTTACTTATTAATAAGAAATAAAGTACGTGGGCGTTTTCCAAAAAAGATGTCGGTGACGTAATAGGAATTCCACTTAAGTGAGATGCTGCATTTCGATAAAAAATATACGTAAATTTATTAAAGAAAGTATGAACTTCATGACAAAAAGTATTTAAATAGAAAATGTCAATAAACTTCGAAAATAATTGCAATTTAAGTTTAATACTATTGGTAAGAAATTCTTTTACGTCACTTTTATCATAAAGTTTATAAAGAAAATTAAAAGAAATTCATTATTTCAGATTTTTATTTACGAATTGAAAACACAATCAGTCTCCTAAAAAATATGAATAATCAAGCTTATTGAATTAAATATTAAGTTTTTCAATAAAAATATTCTTTTACGCTACTTTTGGACACTTTGTACTGTATATTTTGCGTTCTAGAAAGACGAATATAAGTTTTTGTTTTACGAATGTTTAATTATAACAAATTTAAAATTAATCATGAACTATATCAATAAACAAAAGAACAAATTTCTTTGAGATATAATAATTGATCTTAGAAAATAAATCACAGCAATAACAGGACAGTGGCGTAAGGGGAAAAATTTGGTAACGTTTAGGAATTCTTAGGCCTCGGCCAGACTGAGAGGCTTGCCCGGTAGCGACAGCGGGCGCGAAATATCAGTCGCATGTGTACGTACGTTGTGGCTACACTGCTGAAGGCGCGACAAGCGACTGGTATGGGAAGAGTGGAAGATACTCTCAGTATCACCCTGGTGTTAGACCACCATTCAGAATTGAAACGTTGCTTAATAATGACTTTAACCGTGTTTAGTGACTAGATCTGAATAGCCAGGTACTTCCCCACCTTCCTCTTCCCCACCTTCCTCTTCCCCACCTTCCTCTTCCCCATCTCCTTCCTGTCCCCACTTACCTTCAGCCTCAAACGTACCCCAATTGGGGATGCCATAGTCTCACTGGCTCCAGACGGGAGCAGTTAAGACTCATGTGAGGTATTCTCTATAAAAAAGGGCGATTTTACGTACTACCGCCACCGTGGAAGGCCCCCCGCGCAAGTACTTTTTCTTCCACTTGTTCTTTTTTCTTTTCTTTTTATTTTCGTTTCTGTTCTCTCCAACCTCTCCTTTTTTCTATTCTTCTTTGGTTAGCTCTCTGATTATATTTTGATGTTATTTTTGTCTTTGTAACTCTTTTTTCATAAAGGCTTCATATTTTTCAGGGTCGTTTTTAATTTTGTCTCTGTACCTTTTTGATTTTTCTGCAGCTTTCAACGGCATATTTGAACATAAAATTAAAATAAATTATTTATAAAAATGCACAAATAATTAGATAGGTAATAATGGGCTACACGTGCATACCGTGTATAGCCTGAAATAGGTAACTAAGCTGAAAGGGTATTAAGGTACTTGTTAATGTACACAACTTTAATTAGGTACAGGATTAACTAAAACACACAGGAACATAAATCATGCTACATTTTATACTTACTTAATCAAAATTGTATGAACCAGCTGATTTTATACTGAATTTCAGAGTTGCCTCTACAGTAATAGTTGCTCATATTGCTGTCTATATTAGTACTTCGACACCATTTCGACTCTTTCAGAATTAATCTTTAATAATCTTAATTAATAAAAAAAAGAAAAAAAATTATACACATAAAAATCAAATAATTTTTTCTTTTTAGCTATGCTGTTCTTTTTTTTCAATGCTACATATATCACTCAACCCACATATCTACATGTAATAGTTACATTTTGAAGATACACGCAAAATATAAATTTATTTAGAAAATTGTAACACACCCAAATACACTAAAAGACGGACAGAGTGAACCGACCTTTAGAATTCCATTACGTCACTTTTAAGTTCCATTCACGAGACCGTTGCGTAAGAGAAGTGGCGTAATCGCGTCAATATTTTTTCGAAATGTATTTATCAATAAATTATGAAACTTCTGTTTGTTCTAACTAAACATTTCATAAAACAATAAATGAATCAATTTAATACAAAGTAGAGTCTAATACATTCTGGTAAATTACCTGGAGAAATACGGAAGCGTTGGTGGAACACTTTTTTAGTACAGCCGAGAACGACCACTTTTGTTACGATTTCTTGGCAAACTGGCTGTAAAAAACCAAGCATGGCCGCCCTTCATAGACTAAATAGGGTTGCTATTTTCGAAAATATTCATCAATTTGGTAATATTTTTATTGGAAGACGTCAATAATGTGGTGGCGTAGGCGGAAATTCCACCATACGCTATTTCGTAGGACAACTCAATATCTGGTATTTAAATTATTTTGCACGATAATTAATCTATATTTAGGTTGCAAATCGAAAATATTATCATATACTATTAGTAGAATTAGAAATAAATACTGGGATAACATTAAATAACATTAATTTTTGAACTCTTACTGGTAGTGGTAGGTGTAAGACATACCAGAAACAGTGACCTGTAGTCTTACTTATTTTAAAATAATATCGAAATTTAATAGATTTATTCATTATTTTTAGTCCATAAAGGTATTTATTTGTTATTATGTTGGTAAAATATATGGTTGGTCATTAAAACCTACACAACAAAAGTTACTGATCCTGAAAGTGATGGGACACTGACTTTTATCTATGTACACTTTTTTTGAAAAACGCCCACGTAGGTTCTTAATTTTATGCTAAATTATATTGCACAATAATCGTTTTTTTAAATTCAATATCCGCTCATAATTGGCAATATTCACGCTTTTTAAGTGTTCAGATCTACCATTAAAATTATCTACCATTGTTGATATTTACTTATCTAAGTAAATATCAACACAGAATATTGCATCATTTTTCCAGTTTGACCTAAGAAAGTCGTATGTTGCCACCATAATTTTTATTGTTGGTAACTTTTATAGTATTTAATGGTATTTGAAGGATTTTTAATGGTATTTATTCAGGTGTCGCAAGTATTGCCATCATTCCAGGAATTCTCACAGCTTACCCGAAGCGACCATGTGCGCGGCGCATTTTCCCTGTTGGATCTTTGACATTGTATGACCCTTTCTAAGTACCTACGTACGCTTACGTTCCAAATTTAAAAGGCCGAGGTTCGTAGTTACAAAAAAATATTATTTTAACCGTGATCGTGGTTTTAATTGAATCTTCTGATTATGAGACTGTGTATGAACGTGAATGAAGCAATAAATAATGCGTGCCAAGGCAGTTATTTGGCTGGCTACTCCTGCAGAAACGGCATGAAAGTGTGATAAATACTGATAAATATACCATATTTTACCTGTACCACGGGGCTCCGCAATAGAAGTAGATTAGACAAAAGTTAGACAAAAGCATTCCTTGTATTGGTAATCTTTTTGAAAAGTTAGTTTAGGTTATTTTATTTGTTTTGTCGTGTTCCCCGTCAATAGTCTTATAGCGCTTTTATGGTCCATTAAACTTGGCAATCAAAATCACAAAAAAAAAATTACGTGTAGGTATTCCCAGACTTGTAACGTTCGAAGGGCGAATTCTATGACCTTACTCTAAAACTAGAAAAAATTGAGTGAAATTAAAAAGAAAATCAATGGTTGTTACCTTGATGAATTTTTGGGTGGAGATTGTAATTGCGATGGAACGATACATATTTCATTGATAGTAAAAATAACTTGGCGTTTTCTAAAACGTAGTTTTTGTATGTTTTAGAAAATTGAATAAATTAAAACTGTTTTCGATATATGTATTTAGTTACCGTGTAATAATTGTAGAATAATCTAAAATATCGAAATCAAAAATATAAAAGACACAAATTCGCCCATCAATTTGTGTAAGAAAATCTGATAGCATAAAGAATAATCTCGTCGAATTCAATGTTTCAAAGACCCAATCATGTCTGATTACGTCTAAAAGGGATCGAAATGACAAACCAGTCTCCTTCAACTGTAGCATTCTTCCGAACAGGTCCTCCATTGATATGCTCGGTGTAACTCTAAGTGACCAGCTCAAATATGGGGGCTCCATCGAGGCCAGAGTTAAGTTAGCCTCTCAGTGGGCGTACTGTACAGGGCCCGCAGATACTTTAATAGTACACAACTGCTAACCCTGTACAAATCGCAAGTGCGCCCCACGGTTGAATTTGGAAGCCACCTCTGATCTGGAGCCCCAAAGTACCTGAAAAACACCATCGACTCCACCACCGGTATTTCAATAAAAGATGCAATAAAAGATCCGAGGAACTAGCGTCATTGATCCCCTCGGCACCGGTGCATAGTCGGGAAACACGCCAAACGCTCGCTCAACATATGTACACGGTTGACATTTTTCACATGAGAACTGGTCGTTTTTACGACTCGTTCTTGAGTTCAACAGCTCGGCTGTAGAACGATATGCCGGCCTCTGTGTTTACTCCTTCCTACAACATGGGTCTCTTCAAGACCCACGTTCACTCCTTCCTCTCCTCAAAAAGACCCTCCTCACAGCATCTTCAAAGATGACATAGGCCGTGAGGGAAATTATTTTCCTCAGGGCCTCCTGTATGGAGTTAATATAAAAAAATAAAAAGAAAACAGTATCTATCAGTAGTACCAAAGTATTCCGTCTCAAAAAAATGAACATTCCAAAAATTTTACATAAATTCCTACCACAAACCTCTTTCTTCCTTGGCGTTGCAATCCTGTTGTTATTAATAGATCTTTTTTTGTGTTACCTCTATACGACGGCCGGCGTAGTCCAGTGGTAAGGCTTTGGACTTCCATTCCGAAGGTCACGGGTTCGAACCCGGCGTGCGCAAATACATTTTATTTGATTAATTTGTGTTAATTTTGCGGCACGTTCCAGAGTGGAAGATATTCTCAGTATCGCCCTGGTGTAAGACCACCATTCAGAAGTGAAACGTTGCTTTAGCCGTGTTTAGTGACTAGATCTGAATAGCCAAGTACTTCCCCACCTTCCTCTTCTCTATCTCCTTCCCTTCCCCACTTACCTTCAGCCTCACAACATACCCCAATTGGGGATGCCATAGTCTCAATGTCTCCAGACGGGAGCAGTTGTGACTCTTGTGAGGTATGTATTCTCTTTAAAAAATTAAAAAATACCTGAGGAAAAAATCCCTTAGGGCCTATGTCATCTTTGGGGATGCTGTGCGGAGGGTCTTTTTAGGGAAAGGAAGGAGAGGAAGTTCTGGGAGGGAAAATAGGTATGAGGGGTGAGTAGGAATCTGAGGGTCAATGTGTCCAGAAATGACGAGACGTATGAATCATTCCTCCCACTGTGGTGCAAGGTGCAAGACGATGGGTCGAGATAGTCCGGCTGGAGAGCTCTGGGTTAGGACTACCTCAACCAGTCTATCCCGATCCGGCCCGCCACGAAGTAGACCCTTGTTATTATTAATAGATATATTTTTTTACTTTAGCTCCAAACTGGAGGCCCTGAGGAATAATCTCTCAGGGGCTGTGTTGTCTTTGGGGATGCTGTGTGGGGGGCTTTTTTTAAGGAAAGGAATGAGAGGAAGTTCTGGGAAGGTAAAGGGTATGAAAGGTGAGTAGGAATCTGGGAGACAATGTGAGCAGGAGTGACCGACATATGAATCCATCCCCCCGATTGGTCGAGAGAATCCGGCTCGAGAGGTCTAGGTTAGGACTCCCTCCACCAGTATCTCCCGATCCGGCCCGCCACGCAGTAGGTGGTCAAACGCATTCGCCGGCAAGAGCTAAACAAGCCTCACCCCTTCCAAGTCACCAAACGTGGCGACCCAGTTGGGGTGATAATGGCACGGGTGTTGGTTATCCAATAAATGGAAGCGGTACCCATACCCGTCTCGCGAATTGATGTTTTGAAACCACAGTGATGAAATTTCGCCATGCCTCGCGTCGTATTTCGGCATTTTTATATACGACCATACGTAGGTACCGGCAGATGTCTATGGTACTGTACGTACGCCGATCACGTGGTATTTATTTTCCTTGTGTTTGTGATAGTGTACGCGCCATAATGTTGTATTATGTTCCGTTACGTTAGTATTGGTAAAGGAAAGGGGGCTCGACTCGTGACGTCATATGAACCTATTCATTGATCGCGTTGTAGGTGATATTTTGCCTTTGCAAAGAAACGCATTCATTGAGTATGTTTTATATATGGCGTGACTTTGATATCAATTACACACATTTTAAATAATTTCATTAATAATTTACAGCAGGTATATTCACAAAATTTACGATTATTTCTAACTAATGGATTTTCTTACAAATTCAAAGTTGTCATAATTTTTTTATGTAACAGATACGTTTTCATTTGTAGACGTTCTTTCAGTATCGCCCAGGTTCACACAACCATTTATGATCAAAATGTTGCTTGGAATGGCTTCATCTATGTTAAGGGAACGTACCCAGCCGTTCAGGGGGGGAAGGGGATCTTCAAAATACCGCGCTTGGTCACAATGAGGGGCGGGGGGCTTAGGTTTTTATCATGTAGGCAATATCCTCTAGGGAAATCTCGCGTTTTTTTCGAGCTACATTCAAATATGGTGCGCAGTGTTTGGAGCTTTTTAAACTCGCAGGTGGCAACACTGACGTACATAAGCCGAGACGTCAGCTGATTAAAAACTGACAATAATAACTTCAAATATAAGCTAAATATTTTTTTAAACTTTATGTTAGCAAGAAATGATTCAAAACCATATTTATGAATTACTACGTGAAAACTCTAAGGGGAGGGGGGTGGGGGTCTTGGTCTTGAATATACTACACGCGGTCACCGAGTGGGGAGAGGGAGTTAAAAATTGCAAAAAGTGGGTCACGTAGTATGGTTACGTTCCCTAAGTGAGCTAGGAACTCCAAAAACCTTCCTCACAACATGCAATAGTTTCACAGGCTCTGGGTAATACAAAATCTTGTGCGGCATCGTATAAATTATATAAAAGAGTTTGGTTGTATTTTCAACATTTAAAAAAAATAAATATTTTGATGACTGATGGCATTAATTTCTCCTTTATGTAATTAATTATATGTAGATGATATTACTATAGGATTTGTGAAGTTTAAAGTATTTATAAAAAATATTTGCCTCTTTTAACTTAAAACTGGAAAAATTACATCTCGTGTAATTTTTTTTAATTTATAAAATAATTTTGGTAACTATTTATCGCTTATCTGAATGGTTTTCACATTCAATTCAAATTTTGAAAATCATAGCAAATCCCAGTTCTAGATTTCGTTGAACCGGAGTTACACACAGAGGCACGTCTGAAGTTAATATTTTTATTAATAATGTGAACAATCCATTTTTAAATCGCACACAACATTACAAGATTAAATAAGTACGTCCCCCTTTTACAAGAATACTTACACATTCTAATATATAACAGCACTAGCAGATACCCGGCATGCGTTGCAATGGTAATTAAATAAATAAATTGTTTCTGCCTTCGTGTCATTTCCTATTCGTCCCCGTTCCCTTCCGATTCCTCTTCCTCTTCCCTTCCCGCGTCCCCTTCCCCTCCCGCGTTCCCTTTTCCCCTTCCTGCGTTCCCCCTCCCCTCTCCCGCTCTCCCCTTTTTCGCTTCCACCATCTTCGCCTTCCCCTCCTTCTCGTCCCACCTCCCGCGAGGCCCCCCTCCTTAATTCCCCAACCGACCCTCCTGCATATCCCCTCCCCCAGCCATTTTTCCCTGCCGCCTAACTCCATAAAATACACCCATTTTTCCAACAACTCGCGTAACCTATTTATTTTATTTTTTCAAATTTCATAATGCCAGAGCTCACCAGTATAGATATAGAAGTATTCACAGGCATGTTCACAATAATCCAAAAAAAAATTAATAGCAATCGGATGAAATTTTAATCGCAATCGTATGAATAGTCTAGGAAATAATTTTATAACGTCAGAGCTCACTATTCTATAACCATCCCGGGTATGTGCACATCATATTCCCAAAGTTTCATCGCAATCGGATGAAAGGTATGGGCGCGCAAAACAAACAAAGATGATTATTTATATTATAGATTTCTATTCTAAATTGGGTTTGAAACTCGTAATTGAGTAGACTACCAACAAACAAAAACAGAAGAGAAAATTATGCGTAGGTACTTTTCTAGAAACTCTTATTTCGAACAGCCTTCAAATTTTACACACACTAATAAAGAATTCTAAATGTATACCAAACAACGCATACCCACACATATAAAACACAATACACAGAAATATATACGTGCGCGCTCGATCTTCTATAAATACACTTTATTGGTAAAATTTGAATATTTATGTATAGTAGTAATTTCTTTTGAAAATGAAATGTCGGCCCATTCCATACACCTGTACAGAAATGTCTACTGATAATGTGCTCTATAGAAAGATATTATAAGTCTCGTTTTCCCATAACATTGCTGCGTCATATATAACCTTGTTATTCTGAGAGGTTTTACACATTTGCCCGCCAAGCGACCTTTGAATGACTCCGAGGGGGCCCGTCTGTGACGTCACGCGCTTCACTACGGAATCGCCTCCGCGACCTCTGTCTACGCCCAAGGATACTTTTTACGCGTCATTCTGTATACGAAAACATCGATCTCAGGTGTGAGTACGGTTGACTCATTTTTAAAATTCGAATTTATTTCAAATTTCTTTGAAGAATTGCAGCATAAATCGTGTTTTACACGACGCTACTTCTTGTGAAAAGTAGTGATGGTTTTTTATACTCAGTAGAGAGGTATGTACTACTATAATTATATGTTATTATTGATAATTTTTTATTATTAATTAAATGGAAATACATTGAATGTGTAGTCATGCTTGTCAGGAAATGGATTAGCTTTATCCTGTAATTATTTATAATACGTAGGTAGTTTTAAATTCCGACGTATTTATCATTCTGTCGACGACATATTAAAATGTTTTTTTTTTTTTTTTACATTAGCTTTACACTGGAGTCCCTGAAGAAAATAATTCCCCTCAGGGCCTATATCTTTAGAGATTAGTGTGGAGGGTATTTCGAGGAAAGAAAGGAGATGAAGTTCTGGGAAGGAAAAAATGCATGAGGGGTGAGTAGGAAGCTGGGGGTCAGGGTCTCCAGGAGTGACAAACATATGAATCGATCCCTCCCACTGCGGTGCAAGGCGATGAACATGAGATCAAAAGGTCTGCCTCAACCAGCTGGCGAGCCGATGCATATACCGTAAAGACCCGGATAAACCTCACCCCTATGAACCCGGGCACCCCTGCTAAGTCACCAAGCGTAGCGAACCACTTGGTGTGACTTTTGGTAGATATGTTGGTTATCCAATAAATAATACCCGGGGCGGCGGTACCCATACCATACATGGTAATGTTCTATTTTTTGGATACACGTGTCACCTTTGCCTATGTTTTTTTCATGTGTTTTTTTCTATTTTTTTCCACCGAGTGCATATAGTTACTCTTTATTTTATTCTCGTTCCGTTACTAGAAAAACTAGTTAATAGTACAAGGTATTGCCAAAAACTCAAACCTTTCACAATAATCCCCAGTTACGGCGTCACAATACCCCATTTCACCAAAAATTCCCGCTATGACGTCAGAACAACCCACTTCTCTACCATTATCCCTTCCCGGGGGGGTCAAGTGACGCAATACTCCTCCTCGAAACGTAATGACGTCACTAAAGACGCGCCCCCCTGCACGTAGCCTTGTTGTGACCTCACTCTGAAGGTGGTACGAAATCTGCTGAAATTCATAATCGATTGTGGATTTACTCTCGATGAAATGAAGGGAAATATTGTAATTGCGATGAAATTTCAAGTTTTTTTTTCTATCGATGAAATTTAGATAAATATTGTGAATGTCATGAAAGTTCGAGTTTGTTTTTCTATCGATGAAATTTAGAGGAATATTGCGATTGCCATGAAATTTAACATGTTTTTTCTATATATTTTTTCTATAATTCCTTCATTGATTTTTTTTATTTCGGATAGGTGCAGTGCCGATATTGTGTCTTTATTTGCAAGATTTAATGTCCTTGCGAAATCTGCTAAAATGTACAATCGACTAAGTATTTTCTTTTTATCGTGGTATTGAAATTTAGGAAAATCTTGTGATTGCGATGAAATTTCGTGATGTTATAATTATTTATTTGGGAGAATAAAACGGTCCTACGAAATCCCCTGAAATTCACAATCGATGATGAAATTTAGAAAAAACTTTATTACTACTAAAATGTCCTTGCGAAATCTGCTAAAATTTACAATCCTCCAAGTATTTTCTATTTATCGTGGTATTGAAATTTAGAAAAATCTTGTGAATGCGATGAAATTTCGTGATGTTATTTTACTTTAATAATTATTTATTTTAGAGAATAAAACGATCCTGCGAAATCCGCTGAATTTCACAATCGATGATGAAATTTAGAAAAAACTTTGTTACTATCAAAATGTCCTTGCGAAATCTGCTAAAATTTACAATCCTCCAAGTATTTTCTAATTATCGTGATATTGAAATGTAGGAAAATCTTGTGATTGCGATGAAATTCGTGGTGTTATTTTTCTTTAATAATTATTTATTTTAGAGAATAAAACGGTCCTGCGAAATCCGCTGAATTTCACAATCGATGATGAAATTTAGAAAAAACTTAACTACTATACTTCTAAAACTATTAACTATTTTTGCAATAGAATTTGGTTTCCTACATGAAACTAACTATAAACAATATTAATCGACTGTTTAAATTCAAAAGGATAGGTGATAAGCGGTTATTTTTGGAAGAGATAAAATAATTAAATAAATTTGTGGAAAATTTGTAGATATTTATAGACGTGTCGGGTTGCGAAAGATCTTGATTTGGGTCAAAACTGTCATAAATGAAAGGTGAAAGGGCAAAGAGATTCAAACTTATAAATATAACTTGCGCAGACCCGTGAATAATCACGGGATATGCAAAATTCTTTACAAGACAAATCCAATTTTGCGTCTACCGCATGGCGGGCCGGATCAAGAGAAACTAGTTAAGATGATAGACTTCGCTTTTCGGCCCATACAAAAAGGACGCCCGGGAAAAAACACTTTTCTACATCGAAAATTGCACAAAATGAATATATATTTTTTATACTGCCTTTTAGAGGGTGAAAACTATGTCGGTATGTTTTCGAATTTTCGATGCGTTTCGTATTAACGTAAACATTCACTGTCAAATATGTACGATTTATCAAAAAATATTATTTAAGGAAAAAGTGCTGCTAACTCAACTCTCATAAAGAATTATACAATTATAAAAAGCTACCGACGTAGCTTCTTCTTTCGAAAAAATATATTTTTTTTTAAATTTCAATTTCGTGAAAGTTTTGGTGTAGAAAAGTGTATTCTACATAAATCCCTTTTCGAGCGATTTCTGTAGGTAAATTTGAGAGTTTACTGCAGTCGTCTCATTCCGCGTGTGTTTCAAAGTCTAGCCTCTTAAGGGAGGCTTTTTGACCTCTCCAGCCAGAAACTCTCCACTATCCCCTAGCACTGCAGTTGGAGGGATGAATTCATTCATCTGTCAATCATGGACCATCTGACCCCAAGATTTCTACCCACCCCGCGTACTTTTTTCCTTTTCCTCCCTCTCCATAAAATGACCCTCCACACAGCATCCCCTAAGATGACACAGGCCCTGACGGAAATTATGTTCCCCGTGGAGCTAATAATGTAAAGAAAAAATAATATTTTAATTAATGAAGACAATATTAGCGAAAGTCAATCGAAAATCCAAAACAGAAAAATCAGAAAAAGATACGGATACATCTGGGACTCGAATTATTTGGCCCGGTTTGCCAGAGGTCCTGGGTTAGAGTCCCAGATGTATCCGTATCTTTTTCTGATTTTTCTGTTTCCATTTTCGATTGACTTTCGCTAATATTATCTACATTAATTAAAATATTAGAATTTTAGAATTAACTCATTAAGTTAAAAAGTTAAAAATAAAGAAAAAATGCGTAACTTTCCTTGTACTGTGACCAGTCTATTCAGTGGCAACTTTTTAATAATATGAATTTTCGTAATGTTAGTCTAAGAATACGGCCGTAGAGATTGTCATAATTCATCATGGTAATAAATAAAAACTATCGTGATTGTAACCGAGAATTGTATTTTAAGAATATTAATATTTAACATACTTTGCCATTGAAGTAAATGCATATAAAAAGTATATTACGAGGTAGTTTGTTGTGAATCGTTACCGAGATAAGTTCGGATGCTGATGAATTATCATGTGAGGAAGTATCGTTTATGAGTAAATTTATTATGAGAACGCAGATGGTGAGATCCCGTATTACGACCAGACATGGAAGCGTATTAAACATAACTTTCCGATAGTTTGTGTAATTTGGTCGAAGCTCGGCGGCACGAGTTCAGTGTCACGTCTCTATTTGTTTCTTTTATCAATGCTTTATCCTGACCACTCCCTTCTAGTTGTTAACACGTAATTACGATACGGTGTTATATATATATATATATGTCCTTTCTATACAGGGTTGCCAATGCTCATGTTCCAAAATACCCGCAACGAATGTTCAAAATCCCCTCTCGTACACTCACATCTAAATGACTTGATTGAGATCTGGGGAAATGCTTATGAAACGTACAACTATGAATTACAGGTAATTCAAAATAAGGTAATCAAAAAACTATTTCACTGTGGATCCAAAACATCCACAAAAAATGTATTTGGAAACAAAACTGTTAACATTTAGAAAACTGCACGAATACAATAATGTCTACACTTATATACAATATAAATAATAAAGTCATACGTACAAACACAGAATTTATTAAAACGTCCCAAATACATACACACTTTACACAACATCATAACATACATTTAGACACCATCCACACTAACTATGGCAAACAATCCATTGGTTACGAGGGGGGCAACTTATATAATTGCCTTCCAGACAATATTAAAAACGAAAATAGACTGGATAGTTTTAAAAAAAATTATTCCATCTTTATTCTTAATAAACAAAATAGTGAAACAGAATAATATTGTTTGGTCCGGATATGGTTGGAAAATCAAGAAATGCCCAGAATCCCCGCATTTTCCCCACAAAAAGTCATTCCCCGCAAAATACCCAATTCTTAAAAAAACTGAAAAATTCCCCGCAGTTTGGGGAATTCCCCGCAAATCGGCAACCCTGTTTCTATATGACAGTAGTGCGATGTATTTTAAGAACGGCCTCCGTGTCAATATAGTAAATATTGGCCAAATTTTTGCGCGTAGGCGTGATGATAGGTGACAGTGATAAGTAAATTAATCGGTAGGGTTTACTGTTATGTTTGTTCTGTTAGAGATACGGATAGCTTTCACATAAATTTACATACATGATTAGGTTAGATAAAAGGGGACAATAAATTGCGCGTTTGATCGGAAATGAATAACATGAATATTGTTCAAATTAAAAAAAAAAAAAAATGCATATTAACTGACTAACCATCACGCCGTTTCCCAGAAAGTTGGACAGAGAGGATCGACCGCCACACATGTCTGTCATGGCACACGCTCCTTGCTTCATTCAAAAGAAATCTTACTCTTCACTTTGATTCCCTTTTCAATTTCATTTGAATTTGATTCACAAAAAATACTTACATGAAGTACACGATATTTAATAATTTATCATCATGCGTTTTGAGCACTTTTATTGCTTACTTCAGTGTAGGTTTAATTTAATTATCAAAGCAAGTTTTGAATGAAATAAATCCATATTAAATATTTAATTTTAAAAATTTGTTACGGGGAATAATCGATATTTCTCATCGGAACCTCGCTGTACAGTTGCAAACATTTTAAAACTTTTATTCTCAGCCTCTGGTCAATAACTCTTAAGGTAGGAACTGGGTAAGGTACATCCTGGTAAAAACTAAGCACATTCTCATTTCAAAACCAATCAACAGTCATACATGTTTTTACGATACATATTTTTACGATATAGATTTCTACAGCATTTATTTGGTAAATCATAATTATATATTCGTGTACATTGATGCCAAGACTTTATCTTTTTATGTACAAGTGTACAGACTTACCTACATATGTATTTATTTTTCAATGCTTCAAATTTAGTGTTATATTTTATATTTAACCTAGAACGATATTATTTATGACAACTCGACAGCGGATTTTATTGCATATGCAAATATGCAAATGCATATAACTCTCTAATTACGGCGTTAATGCATATTTTAGCCTTTTTCCCCAATAGTGCATATTTCGTTGGTCAATTTGACAGTTTAGTTCTGAGGTTATTGCAATTCAAGTTAGCATTTGAGGACGCATCCATTACAGAATATCGCCCTCATCTCAACACATTTCCACAAGTTACCAAATGCCATAGAAAAATTAAAACACAAAACCTTCCCCTATTAAATCAACAGAAATACTGGAAACAATGATCGAACTCGCCAATGCCCTTCCTAATCCAATATCAGAAAAGATTCGTAAAAATTTAGACGCTATTTTGCTTAAAAACCCGAGTCTTGAAGACAAGAAGAACATTTAAACAGGTATCTCCAGAAATGGTGCCAAATTTTAAATCTTGTCCAATGACGTCAGTTGACGTAGAGAGGTCGCTTTCAGCGTACAAATTAATAATCGGTGACAAACGTCACAAATTTGGAAAAATACTTAATTGTATATTGTGACCAAAACTATGCATAATTTTAAGAATAACTATGAAAACTGTGTTATATAAAGAAACTATGTTGAATTTTTACAGTCTTTAATTAAAATATATAAAAATAAAAATGTTTTTTTGATTTTGCATTGTGCATATTTTGGGCATATCAAGAGTTTTTAGTGCATATTTCGGCCTTTTTGGTGCATATTTGCATGCATATTTTGGCACTTTGTTAGTGCATATAATCCGATCTCTATTAATGACCTATTCTGGTTTATAATCTTTGCTGTTTACGTTTAGGTAACCACACGAAGAATTTCGTAATATAAATCATTACTCTAAATAAAATACTTTTATCTTCGGTTTAACTTAAGTCATCCACTCGAAAGTAAATCTGCCCACTTGAAAAGGATTTGGATGTCAGGTTTAAAGATAATAACACATAAGTCAATTAAACATCAAATTGTAGCGTCCGATTACAGGTAATCTAAATTAAAATGATTAAATATCGTAAAAAGTTAAGTCATTATTGTTGTCCCTTTAAAAATGTGTATATTTTTACCTGACACTGGAGTCTCGAGTTTCTTAGCCTATGTCATCTTTGGGGATGCTGTGTGGGTGCCATTTTAGGAAGGAGAAAATATAAGTCAATTAAACATAAAATTGTGGTGTCCGATTACACGCAATCTAAATTTAAATTATCAAATATCGTAAAAAGTTAAGTCAATATTGTTGTTCCTTTAAAAATGTGTAAATTTTAACTTGACGCTGGAGTATCGAGTCTCCCAGCCTGTAATCTTTGGGGATGCCCTGTAGGTGCCATTTTAAGATGGATGAAGGAGTGGATCTTGAAAAGAACCATGTTGTAGGAGGGAGGAGGAAATGAGGTAGTTTTTAGAAATCTTAAATAGTGACCGTCGTCTTGTTTTTAAAGTCAAGTGTACAAAATTTCACCAAATAAATAAATAATTTCACGAAATAAAATTGTAGATTTTTATAAAAAAAAAAAACTTACCCGCCCACGTGCACTCTTCTTTATATGTACAGGTGTAACAGCACGTACGCGATTCCTGAGCCTATTTGGAGTTGTCCGAGGATATTTTTTTTCCATTAAAAAATAAATTATATTTAATCACACGTCGCCACTGATACCACACTCCTACATCTGCTCCTACACACGCCTATTCAGTTGCGATATTTACAATTAGTGGTATTCCTGTTTAATATTTATTCATCAACACAGTGCAACATAAAACACTATTAATTGTGTGACTGTGGACATAAACAACAGAACCTTATATCGTAGAAAAATGGTATCCTTCATCAGTTCCCTGGAGACACATGTGTGCTAAACCAAGCGACTCCCGATGCCCTCGACTAGCTGAATAATGTCAGCATCCCACTTTGATTTGGAAAAAAAAAACATTACCTACTCCATTCGACTACTTACTTTTACTACAAATTACGTACTTTTTAACAAATCTCTGTTTAACATTTTTGGATAACTTATCTTTAAGCTCCTAAACTTTTATAAAAATTATTTATAAAACTTTTATTTGTTTGTGCATTGGGCATCTCCATCATTTTTATACGTATAAAGTAATTATATTCTATTCTTTTTCCCTACTTACCTGAAATGAAAATTTTTGTAAACGTTTAATTTTTATTTTAATCCCTGAGATATAGTTAGAGTGCAGGCGAATTATATAGTTACTATCATAAATTGTCTTGGTAATTAATTACTGTCTGTATCTGTGTTATCTCCAAATAAAAAAATAAAAAAAAATCTAGCGAAGGTCAAGCTTTTATTCGTAGTATTTTGTGTTCAAAGATTCTCCTAAGTTGGTTTCCTCGTTGTGGTTTAGATATTACGTCATACAATTGACAAAACTGACGTATATGCCCTTACTACGTGCATAACTGCATACCTTTGATTATCACTTATTATTAGTTGTGGCTATGAAATTGGTTTTTCAATGTCAAAACCGAAAGCGTAATATTTTCCTGGTAAATACGGAAGTGTGTTTGATTTCTACACCGCATAAATATTACCCGGAATTTCGTACAAAACCCAAACCAAAATATTATTAATAAAATACTGTCTTTGGTAAATTAAAATAATATCATTGGTGAAGAAGATAATACAAATAATCTAAACGAAAATATGATATATATATATACTAATAATCTTAATTTTCGTTTAAACGAAAATATGATATACTAGCTTCTGCATGCGACTTCGTCTGCGTAGGATTAGTACTTCGAGTAATCTATTTTCTTTTCCTAGGTCCCATCTACGTTTATACCAAAATTCTTAAACCATTTATTTAAAATATCTACAATTCTAGATTCGATTCAAAGTATCAGGCGAGTACTTAAATAAATTCACTAATTTAAATATTTTCTAAAATAGAACTTTGATTTAAAAATCATTGTTTTGCAAAACGTCATTCTCAAATTTTTACAAAAAAATTATTATTTTCAATGTATTGAAAATAAATACTTAGCTTAATAAATTATACCCTATACGTTATTCTGATGTATGAGACATATTATTGTAAAGTTTCATTAAAATCCATTCAGTAAATTTTGCGTGAAAGAGTAACACACATACATACATCCAAACAAACTTTCGCGTTTATAATATAAGTAAGATAATACCTATAATCTAATTTTTCGTTTAGATTATTAGTATTATATTATTATATATAATACTAATAATCTAAACGAAAATATGATAATGAACAAGACAGAAAAATAAAAGATAACGGTCACAACTGGGTCTCGAACCCAGTTGCGACCTCTCGTCTTACTGGGACGAACGCCTCTATTACTGGCTGACTAGTATAATGCATTTTTTTTTAATTACCTCAACGGCGCAATGCAATGGATATCCATTTATATTTATGAATTTATTTTGGCATTTTATGAATATTTATGGATATGTACGGATTTTCATCGATATTTATAGACAACCCTCTAAAAATAAATCTTACTTAAGAGTCATTGACCAGCGGCTGAGAATAAAAGTTTAAAAAATGCTTGCAACTGTACAGGGAGGTTCCGATGAGAAAGATCGGTTATTCCCCGTATCAATTTAAAAAAAAAATTATAAATTTATATCGATTTATTTCATTCAAAACTTGCTTTTATATATACCTACATTCAAGTAAGCAATAAAAATGCTCAAAACGCTCGATGATAAGTTATTAAATATCTTGTACTTTTTTGATCATAAGTATTTATGATTTTTCAATAATGTCTAAACAAAATAAGTGTGAAAACAAATCTGAAATATTTTAGTTTTAGACCTTAAATAAATAGAAAAACAGAGGTATTTTCGTCACAAAACACGATTTCGGATTTATTTTTTAATGATTTTAATTGAACTAAAATTAAAATTCTGAAAAATGTGTTTACCAGATTATGTATTGATTTTTTGACTGTATTTTTTATTTTTTTTTTATTTTTATATTCCTCACAAGAATCCTAACTGCTCCCGTCTGGAGCCAGTGAGACTATGGCACCCTTAATTGGGGTATGTTATGAGGCTGAAGGTATATGGGGAAGGGAAGGAGACGGGGAAGAGGAAGGTGGGGTAGTACCTGGCTATTCAGATCTAGTCACTAAACACGGCTAAAGCCATTTCAAGCAACGTTTCAATTCTGAATGGTGGTCTCACACCAGGACGATACTAAGAGTATCTTCCACTCTATGGTATGAATATATGATTTAAAATTTGTGTTGTATAATACAATATTTCGTTTGAAAATTAAACAAATCTGCCAACGACCAACGGCATAAACCTTAATATATTAAAATAAACTTAGTTTTTCAAAATTTAAAAAAAATGGGTTCACAGATAAATTAACAATCTTTCAAAATCAATTTATTAAAAAAGAGTCAACACGTCTAGAATTTGATTTAAAAAGGACTAATTTCCGGTATTCTCTGGTAATACCCTCTTAAACGAAAACAGTGTGCAATATAGTTGTGAATGATGAATACTTAGAGCAAGTTAATGAGTTTGTGTATTTGGGAAGTATGTTTACGAGAGATGGGAAGGCTGATGGGGATATTGAAAGAAGGTTAAACGCAGGTAACTCCATTAATGGTGGACTGAATGCTGTTGGCGCCAACAAAAAGCTGTCCAAAGAAGCGAAGCTAGCAGTTCACAATGGAGTGCTGGTACCTACCCTTATATATGGCAGTGAAGCATAAAACTGGCAGAGATTGGATGAAAGTAGACTGAATGGTGTAGAAATGAGCACCCTGAGGCGTTTGTGTGATAAAACCATGTATGATCGTGTGAGGAATGTGGAGATCCGAAAAGAATGCAAGGCCGATGAGAGCGTCATAAGTGAGATTATGAACCCGAGGAAGACATGGCACGATCAAGTGAATCAGATACTTGAGTCGGGCCATGTCAAGAGTCGGAATAATAGAAGAACATGTATGATAAGATGTATGAATGTGAATGAGGCGAGGAGTGTATGCCAAGACCGAGTTGTTTGGCGGTCCGTCCTCTCTGCCTACCCCTGCGGGGAAACGGCGTGATGATTAGTTAGTTAGTTAGTCAGTTAGTTACCCTCTTAAACCAAAGGAACATGTTTTCAAGTCTCAGTTTGTATATGCTGATTAATCTCTTTTATATAGCTCTATGTCCCATATTTTTATATAGCTATGTGTAGTATTTTTGACAGGGTTGCACGTACACTAGAGATTAAAGGTATCAGTAAAGTCGCCATTCTTCTATATTCCTTCCGATCAATACATTCAATACAGGTATTAATAAATTCAGCCTCACACTTGTGGAAGCATTCAACCGAACCATTCGTGGTTTTATCTTATCTTACACATGTATTAATATAGGACCCTTAAAACCCTACAGTTTTCGGGTATATTAGGTGTCAGAAGGTAAGGAAATTTCCGCTTTGCAATAAAATCAAAATAAATGGAATATTTCAGATTTTTTATTATTTTTTTATTTTTTTTACATTAGCTCCACACAGGAGGCCCTGAGAAAAATATTTTCCTTCAGGGCCCATGTCATCTTTAGGGATGCTGTGTGAAGGGTGTTTTTAAGGGATGGAAGGAGAGAACGAGAAAAAGTTCTGGTAAGTAAAAGGGTATGAGGGTTGGGTAGGAATCTGGGGTTCAGTATATCCAGATCAGACAAACCTCACCCCATGAACCCGGGCACCCCTGCTAAGTCACCAAACGTAGCGAACCACTTGGGGTGACCAATGGCACAGGTGTTGGTTATCCAATAAATGGCTCCCGGGGCGGCGGTACCCATTCCCGCCTCCAAAATTGTATGTATCTTGTATCCTAAAACTAAAAACTGTTTATGAAAGGTGATAGAATATGCTCTCAAATGTTGTTATTAGAAATAAATATATAAATTCTGAAATTTGTAATACAAAACAAAAAAATGGCTCTCCTTACGTTTTTTCTATCTAAAATTACTGATAATAAAATAAATGAAAAACACACACATAAATGTTATTATCATCTTGAATTTTTGTCATTTCATAAACAAATCTCGGAATTTTATACATTTTTTCAAGTTGCTATCGGAAACTTTGATTTCATAGAGGGGCACACTTAATTTTTTCAATGGTTAAATTCTGGATTTGAATATAAAACGTATAGTTTTCTCTTTCTAACACCGTTTATATCATATTTCTCCCCATGACAGTAAGAGAGATGCAACAATTTATATTTATTTATTTATTGTTAAGAGACAAACAGCTAATACATAAAATGTAAAGATAAATACATTGTTAAATGAAGTCGAGCCAAAAAAGTCTCCTATGTTAAAGTTGATTGGAGATAGAGTTTTATTACATATTAAAATTGATTTTAGGTGACGAGGGGAGGAAGAGGAATGTAGGATGCGGATAGGAGATGCTCCGGATACATTCCACATCCTTGTATTAATTTTCGATCGTACGTGAAACCTACGTGAGCTAGGACAAATTTGGCGATTGACGGGTTAAATCCTTATTAGTTTTTTCCCTTTACAGTAACGCGGTGGCATCTTACCAATATTATAAACGTGAAAGTTTGTATGGATGTATGTATGTTTGTTCCTTTTTAAATCGAAATTTAATGAATGGATTTTAATGAAACTTTACAATAATATAGCTCATTCATCAGAATAACAAATAGGCTATAATTTATGAAGCTAGCTATTTATTTTCAATATATTGAAAATAATAATTATAGTTCAATAGAAAACGTCAAAATCTGAGAAAGACATTTTGCAAAACAATGATTGTTAAATCAAAATTCTATTTTGGAAAATATTTAAATTACTGAATGTATTTGAAGTACACGCCTAATACTTTGAATCGAATCAAGAATTATACATATTTTTAATAAATAGGTTAATAATTTTGGTATAAACGTAGATGGGACCTAGGGAAAGAAAATAGATTACTCGAAGTACTAATCTTACGCAGACGAAGTCGCAGGCAGAAGCTTGTATAAAATAAAAATAGACGTCCCACCTAATCTCCCAAACCAGGCTTCTGGCATATCATCTTAATTTTTCACAGTCACAAAGTACCTGCAGATAGTGCAGATGACTACAGAATCAACTTTGAAGTTTTTCATTCAGCGATGGATATACATGGTGTCCGGAAACTCGTAGTACAAGCAGGAAACTAGTGAATCTACATCACATTTAGAGTCGATTTTGTGGTACAACTTTTTTTGGTTTGAGCTTTCGTTTTCGAATAAATCGAGATTTTTCAGATCAAAAAAATAAAGTATTTGTTGGGTTCACTATGTGATATAGACTCACCAGTTTCTTGCTTATACTACGAGTTTCCGGACACCGTGTATAATGGCTGATGATGTTGATGTTCACGACCATGGTAAAACTGGATTATATTAGCAGCCCGCATTGTTTAATTTACACCTCGTCGCCAAAATAGCTGCAAGTGTAAATTTTAAAATAGCACGCGCATTCAAATTGCCCGACCTTAGCTGTTTTAAGACGACCTTAAAAATATGTAGTATTGAATTGTGAAATGATCACCGTTATTTTTTTTGCTGGTGTACAAAAGAACCACCCCAGACAGGAGTACCTACTCCCAAAGGTAATGGAATATTCTTCATATTGTATTATCTTCGATTACTCCTGGCCTGTTGTGACCGGCAAACCATGAGACAAATAAATGAACCAAGTGATTTGTCAGGATAGAACACGTGCTCTGAGGTTGTAAAGGAAGTTGGAGTTTAATCGGCCGAATACCTTGTGCCAATATATGTGTAGTGTGGACAGCTACAAGAGGAATGAATTAAGAATGATTTTTTTTAAATCTCTTTCATTTTCTTGCTTTTTGTCTCTTCTTTGCTCTTCTTGGCTTATCTTGGCCCCTTCCTGGCTCTTCTTGAATCTTTTTTGCTCTTCTTTGCCCTTACCACCTCTTGTCTCCTTTTTTGCTCCTTTTGTCTCCTCTTGTCTCTACTTTGCTCTTCTCGCTTTCTCTTATGTAATCTTTCAACTTCTTGCCTCCTCTTGTCTCTTTTTTACTTTTCTTGCCTCTTGTTTTCTCTTCTCGTCTCCTTCAGGCTCTTCTTGGCTATTCCTAGCTCTTCTTGATTCTTCTGGTCAATTTTTTGCTTTTCATGCCTCCTCTTATCTCTTTTTGCCCTTTCTTTATTCTTACTTGTTTTTCTTGCATCCTATTTGCTCTTATTGCATATTCTTGCTTCTTCTCTCCCCTTCTACGCGATTCTTGACACTCGACTCTTCAAGAAAAGGCATCTTCTTTTTCTTCTTGCCTCTCTTTGGCTCTTTTTGCATGGTCGAAAAAAACTCAAAAAGAAAAAACACAAATTAGCGATATTTGAACGCTAAATACTTCGAAACATATTTGGACCCAAGACCGAAAATGGACCGGACAGAATTAAAATCAACCATCAACTCGAAAACCTAATTGATGTAAGTTTCTGTAGATCCCAAAGACTGCGTTGGGATGAGACATGTAGTAAATGGAATACCAGGTGGCAGGATATCAAAGATAATTAACAAATGGATTCCCTCGTGAAAGCGACTTAGATGCAGACGTTAAAAGTGATGAGAAGGATGTGAGCAGGATGGTCAGGTCTGAGGACTTGAAGAATGGCTAGGGATCAAAGCCAGTGGAAAGCATTAAGGAAGAAGGCTCAGTCCCACCCTGGATATAGAAATGATTTGTAAACTTATTATAATCTTGTTTTTGTAATGTGTTTGTTGTTTGTACCTTTTTTGTTTGATCAATACACTCAACAAATATTTGCAAGCGGATAAAAATAATCATTGATAAATGTTTTTTACTTCAGCCACCACGTTGTAACATTGAAAAAATTCAATTATTTTCAGTTGCAAACTTTTCAGAACATTGTTTCTGTGAAAACCGTGGCCGGTTATCCCATTGAGTTTCTGGACTCCCTTGGATGGACCCAGATTCCTTGATGTGATACTCTCAGTACAGGGGTGACTTGCTTAAGTGTGGGTTGAATAAGTCGTAGGTAGACTATTGATGTTTATTACGAGATTTGTACAGTATTCCTTCTTAGGAAGTCTAACGGCAAAGAGGACAAATGGACAACAATCATACCTTTTATGCGTTACATTATGCAGTCTCACTCATACACGCATGTCTCTTTCATACCGCAAGACATACGTTCATCACAGTTTCAGTAACATGCGTTAATTTTTCAGTAATAATGGTTTTGAATCATGTAATGTTTGAGTGATGACGTGCGAGACGCGCCTACATTTGAAAATAAATTAAAAAGAAACACGTGTTTCCCTTTTTGACACACCCACTCAAATAATTACGACCAACACCAATACATATGCGTCTGTTTTCTTTCATAAATTTTTCGTGGTGTTAAAATACTTCATGCTTGGCTTTTGAATTATTGCCAAATGGCATCGGTTACTTTGGATTTTTATTTTATTTAAATAAATAATGGTAGAAAATTCATGTTCCTTCATACTACATACGTACTTGTACCGATTTAAATTTTTAGAGTGATAAATATAAATTATTTTAGTCTACTTACATAGTTAATTTCTCGTTGAAATTTTATTATCAGCTATATTTCGCTGGCATCTGAAATAAGTTAGATGAAAAAGTCGTTACTTTTAAGGTTAAGGACAATGATGATACCCGGGGGTTGAAAAAATTTGAAAATTTGATTTTACTAAATTGTTGCTGTCACTGTTGCTCTTACTCCACCGGATATTGAGCGAAAGGGACAATGTACCTCGGGCTACTAATGCCTAACTAAAATCGAGGTTTTGTATTCCCCACCTTTCTCCCCCAAAAGTGAACTGATTTTCAATTTTATTTTACCAACTACATAAGAAAAAACTATTCTATGTCTTCAGTTGCAACAGTTGGTTTTGCTTTTTTTTTAAAAAAAATTGTCTAGTTTGTATACTGAACGTCTTTTGACGGCGTTTAAACCAGTCAATTTTATTGATTTTTGGAAGGTCTTAACTTCTACAAAAAGTAACTTATCAAAAAAACAAAAAGTACCGACACGCTAGTAGTTGATATCTATTTTATGTAAAAACAATATTTTCTCTAGGGTTAAAATCCAGAGAGATAAATAGGGAATACGTTTGGATGGAAAAATCACCGCCGGGTATCCCCTTAACGTACTAGTCGATTTTTCTTTTATTTGAACCGCACAAGAATCCCAACTGCTCCCAACCGCCTGGAACCAGTGAGCCTTAGTGAGGTTACGTTGTAAGGCTCAATATATTGGGGAGGGGAAGGAGATGGGAAGAGGAATGTGGGAAAATATTTGGCTATTCAGATCTGGTTACACGGCTAAAGCCATTTCAAGCAAATTTTCAATTCTGAATGTTGGTCTTTTACCAGGTCGATTATGGGAGAATATTCAACTCATACAAACATTAATTTCATTTAAAAGTCCCAAGTACACAAAACATTTTACAGGACAACACGATAACAAACATTTAAACACCGTTCATGCCAACTACAGTACAATCCATTAGTTACGAGGGAAGCAATTTATATAATTGCCTTTCAGGTGATATTAAAAACGAAAAAAGTGTGAAAATTTGAGAAAAAATCATTCAGTTTTATTCACAAATGACAAAATAGTGAAAGTGAATAATATCGTTTTGTGATATAATGTAATGTTATGCACTGTAATGTATAGTAATTTAAATTCTAGTTAAGATGGTTATTACCAGAGAAAACTGGAAATTAGTTTTTTTTAAATATAATTCTAGACGTATTGACTCTTTTTTACAAAAAAAAAATTGATTTTGAAAGATCGTTATTTAATCTGGTACACGCAGTTTTAAAATTTTATAAAACTTAGTTTATTTTTAATATACTAAGGTTATACCGTTGGTCGTTGGCAGATTTGTTCAATTTTCAAACGAAATATTGTATTATACAACACAAATTTTAAATCATACAACAAAATAAATCACTACATAATCTAGTAAACACAGTTTACAGAATTTTAATTTTAGTTAAAATAAAATCAATAAAAAATAAATCCGGGAACGGTTTTTGTGACAAAAGTACCTCAGTTTTTCTATTTATTTAAGGGCTTACAAACTAATATATTTCAAAAAAATTTTACATACTTATTTTGTTTAGACATTATTGAAAAATCATAAATACCTTTTTTTTATTTTTATTTTTAACTTTTTAACTTAAAGAGTTAAACCTCAAATTATAATATTTTAATTAATGAAGATAATATTAGCGAAAGTCAATCGAAAATCTGAAACAGAAAAATCAGAAAAAGATACGGATACATCTGGGACTCGAACCCAGGTCCTCCTGGAGGACCTGGGTTCGAGTCCCAGATGTATCCGTATCTTTTTCTGATTTTTCTGTTTCAGATTTTCGATTGACTTTCGCTAATATTATCTTCATTAATTAAAATATCATAAATACCTACTTATTGTTTTGAACATTTTTATTGCTTACATGTAAAAACATTTTTATTATATGTAAAGCAAGCTTTGAATGAAATAAATCGATATCGAATTTTTAATTTAAAAAATTTGATACGGGAATAATCGATCTTTCTCATTGGAACCTCCTTGTACAATATGTCAATGGATCTTAATTAAAAATGACTACTTGATAAATCTGACGGAATCTGCTGTCTGGTGATCTGATAATGTCTTGATTCTTCTATTCCTTTATTTCCTGTGATGGAAATAGCTCAACAAATCTATTATTATTTCATATGTA
Organism: Limnephilus auricula; assembly: GCA_951813805.1. NCBI lineage: Eukaryota > Metazoa > Arthropoda > Insecta > Trichoptera > Limnephilidae > Limnephilus > Limnephilus auricula. The sequence continues at coordinate 8,641,182 of OX638409.1, read as the reverse complement.
TTACTTTTATTAAAACTTCTGGCTTTTAGTGCTTGCAGCCGCTCCAGAATGTGCCTTGTGTTAGTCATATGATGCAACGAGCAAATAGACGTTCAATGTTGTTATCCTCGTCATTCTGTCACATGCCCCAGAGCAAGGCCCGAGACTTGGCACGGTCTCTATGGAATGCCAAAAAATAGACTCGGCACTATTATTAGCGCCGAATCTGGTTTATATTTTCTTTTATCTACATTCTCTATGGTGTTACGATGCGGTGTTGCTTGGGTCATGGAACTACGCGGTTTTGAATGTCAGATTGATCAGCTTTTGATGTCGTTGATTCAAAATCGGCCGTTGTGTAAACAAAATTTGATTTATACAGGATGTTAAGGGACGTATTTGACTTATATTCCTGACATTATTTGACAGCGGTAGGGCGTTAGACTCCCATTCCGAAGGCCGCGGGTTCGAACCCGGCGTGAGCAAATAAATTTTATTTAATTGATTTGTGTTGTTTCACAATTAATTATTTAAAAATAATATATAGTATATTTGCGGCATGTTCCAGAGTGGAAGATAATCTTAGTATCGCCTTGGTGTAAGACCACCATTCAGAATTGAAACGTTGCTTGAAATGGCTTTAGCCGTGTTTAGTGACTAGATCTGAATAGCCAGGTACTTCCCCACCTTCCTCTTCCTCGTCTCCTTCCCTTCCCCACTTATCTTCAGCCTCATAACATACCCCAATTGGGGATGACATAGTCTCACTGGCTCCAGACGGGAGCAGTTGGGACTCTTGTGAGGTATTCACTTTAAAAATATATATATATATATTTGGAGTTCAAAATGTAAACGAAATTGTAGTCTCCGGTGATTTTTGACGAAATGTGGAAGAATTTTTTTTTTCTTTGATTTTGGAGAATAAAATGAATAGTCAATTGACTTCTAAAATTTCACAGGAGACCAAAATTTCATTTACATTTTTTCTCCAAATAATGTCAGGAATCATAAGTAAAATCATTTGGTAGCTTTGCCTGGAAAGTTTTCCGTTTTTTTTCCAATTTTGGTGATTTTATAGATTTTGATGTGCTCTTTCCGAATTTCAACTTTGCCACCTTGTATCTTTGCCGCTCGCTTAAATCAATAATTTTGGCGTAATAGCGCCGCAGAGACTTCAATATGCGATTTCGCTAAAACAAACTCATTTCCACATCACCTTGAGGTAGAGTAAGCGACGCGTTATTTTGTAGTGTAATTGTGGTGTCAGTCCCCTGTAGGCCTAATCCACATCACTCACAAGCACACAACACAAAATATAAATAAATAGATTTTAACTTTATATAATATTATTTACTTTTAATTTTACTTTAATTTTAAATCTCTATTTTTAATTTAAATTTATCTTGATCTGTTTTTATTTTTTTCCTTATTCACCAACATTATATATATATTTTAAATATTATAATTTTTTAAATATAAAATGGAGGCCTTAACATGGGTAAACCAGGCAGCGAGGCCAACATTATTGGATTGTACTATAAAATAGTGTAAAAATATTGTATCGAATAAAAAAAAATTAAAATGCATAAATTCGAAATTTATCGCAATCGTCGGAGCGAAATGAGTTTTTTTAAATAATTATCATCAACTCATAAATAGTTGCCAAAATTGCCTCATTCGCGAAAATTTTATTATTTAATGGCCTTTATTTTATAATTCAAAATACAAATAGTTAAAATATAGTTATTAAAATATAGATATAGATATCCGTAGTAGATATTTTTATATATACTTTTCGTCTTTAAACAATAAGATTCGTATTTTGGTCTCAATTTTGTCGTCCTTCTTAAAAGCTCTGTCCTAGCAGTTTTCAAATGTCTAATATATCTTGTCTGCTGTCTAGATACGAACACTAACCTTCTGACTTCTGAAATTGATTTGCTGTGGGCGTCCCAAGTTTTTAATTGTCTTGTTACTTAAACAAATAACATTCTTGTCACCACAAGTCCAATCCGAATTGCTTATTAAACAGTTTCCTCTCTTAAACAATTTAGAAATGGTTGACTTACCATAATTCACCCCTGTGGTCCTGGATCTTTAGGGATGCTGTGTGGAGGGTCATTTTATGGAAAGAAAAGATATACAGTTCTGGAAAGGGTACGATGCAAGGGGTGGGTAGGAGGGAGGGAGGGAGGGGTCAATGTGTCCAGGAGTTATGGAAGTATGAATCCATCTCTTCCACTACAGTGCAAGGTGGTCGGTAGACAAAATCCGGCAGGACAGGTGAAAATTCAAAAGGTCTCTCAGACAGTCTCTCCCGATCCGGCCCGCCACACAGTGCGTAGGCAAATGCATCTGTCACCAAGACCTCGACAAACCTCTCCCCATATACCCGGACACCCTAATGCCCCGTTCTGACTGGGCGAGTATTTTAGCCGAGTAGCTAGTATATTAGTATCTAAACGTGTCCGAACACCACAATTTTAGTAGAGTAGGCTAGTCAGGTCTTTAGTAGATTGACGATATTTCGTCCCGTTGGAGCGAAAATGCTACTCTAAAATTATTTATTTTTGCGGCTATTAATCTATTTTCCTGACCATAGTTTATTTATTTTCATGTCACTAATTTATTCTTCCACCTCTTCTAAAATAAGCATTACAGTCATCGTAATTATTGTATTTACTTTATTGTGTTGATGCAGCTCGTCAATACGCGACGCGTCGCTTACTAATGAACTCTACTTGACAGCAGTGCGAACACTTTTTGGTGAGTCAAGTAGCGAGTTACTCGCCATCCGACTTACTACTTGTCAGGTGCGAACAAGGTATAAGTTACCAAACCTAACTAACCCCTTGCAAAAGTCCCCTTGTGACGACCTATGGCAGGGGTGTTGGTTACCCAATAAATGGTTCCCGGGCGGCAGTACCCATACCTGCCTCCTAAATTATAACATTTAACTATTCAAGTGACAACATATAATACGATTTTTACTTTCGAAGACCGTTTAAAATTGATATACTCGTTCTTAGATTCTTGTTTGTATTGACGTATGGTCGGCCTACACCTTTCTTACCATGCACAATATCTGCACAGGTAAACAGTTATAGTCAAACAGATACCAAGTGCACTGCCAAAAATTCACACGGGGATTAACTTACAGTAAAAACTTCGAAAAACCCAAACTCGAAAGACACTCCACCGTAATATTTATATTTTGTATTTCTTATTATTTATTCGACCGTCGAAAATTCTGATTTTCGGAAATATGTACATTAAACTGGATCCTAAGAACAATATTTTAGACGATACTTGATAATTATACACTCCGAAACCAAATTTACAAATTCGAATAGCGGTTATTCCAGTCGATTAGGCGACTAAATCCTTTGTAAATTACATTGTTATTTAAATCGTGCTACTATAAAAGCAAACAATTAATGATTATACATTTAGTAATGTAATGACTAGTGCACTGACTTCATAAGATCAAAAACCAGTCCATTTCTTTATTTTCAATTTGATCTACTTTATTAATGTCAGTTTGACTCCATTTATTTAATCGGTGTGCTTGTAATTTCATATTGTGTGATCTAATATCAGTGCTTTTAGTAGATAATACATATTCAAAATGGTGGATATAAATCAACGATGCGAATTGCAGGCAGATGAAAAAACGATACTTTATAATGTTATCATGTTTTTCCAAAAAATCAACCTGTCTAAGAATTTTCTTGATTCTGAAATATGTATGTAATATGAGTTCCGGACACCTTGTAGGTATTTTTAAATACCAACGTATTTTTATTCATTCCTTAAATTCAGACTTGAAGGCACTTGAATTCAGTCCCGAAAATAATAAAAACATTTTGTTTAATAAAATTAATTTTAAGTCGTGAACCTTCTCGTGTTTCTTTACCTGTACCCAGTTTGGACTTTGAACGCGCATTTAGTTTCTGTTTGACTATAGTAGTCCAGTGTGGGTCATAACATCGTGTATATTCCATGTATCCGCTAATTTAATTAGAACGGTTGTTTTATGTTGACAGGTATCAGTGGTATGCGACATGACCTTTTTTCAGACATCGTTATCATGAACGAATTGTATCGATTGGGGTAAGCTTAAGACTTACGACGGCTTCAACCAATTAAAACTAAGTGAACTAAGGGAATTATTATTGAACTAAGGGAAAAGTGTAAATTTTATCCACAGCGAAAGAGTTCTTTATTGTACCCTTGATTGCATAAGTTACTTTGTTTATAACCACGATTTATTTATTAATTTTTTTAAATACCGAATGATTTCGCTTAACACAAGCATCATCGGGGTGCAAAATTAAACTAATAAAAAATACATTGGGTGAGCTTATATGTACGTACAGAAAAAGACAAAACATAGAATTAAATAATAAAGGAACATGAGAAAGTATGAAAATTAAATCTTACACACAATTTTTTTTTTTTTTTAATTTTCTTTATTCATTTTGTTTGTTGCAGGTTTGTTTTACATGACTTTTTGACTACCAAGCTAGGCAAATGCCCGTATTATGGTAGTCGAGATTCATATGATGTATTATTAAGCTTCCTCACATTTTCTCTTTTACTTTTAGTAGTTTGTATTTTAATGAAATCTTTTCCTCAAAGATATTATTGATATCCATTCAAATTTTAGTGTAAACCTTAGAAATATGTATATCATAAAACACTTTGTAAATTGAAGATGCACTTAATCAGAATTGTTTGTATTAGGTATATTGTTGCATATTTTTTTAATTACGGTCCTGCTTCTAAATGTCGTTATTTTATTGGTCTATGACATAAACATACTTATTCACTGTCATATATAAATGTACAGACTGTTTATAACGCAAATAAATCAAATAAAATATTTAGTATAATCATCCATATATGTAGATGAAAGTAAAAACATATGGAAAATATTCATACTAAAATTAGGTACATGATTACATACGGGAAAGGAGTTAAAGTGGAATCTTGTATACATAAAAATAATATAGAATAACAAATAATAATATTAAGGAAATTAAAATAAGAATAATAAATAGCACTAGCGTAATATAGAGTTTTGGTTGAAAATTGATTTAGAGATAAGATTTTTTACTCGTGAAATATGAGAAAATTGTTTTGAAAAACAGTTTTAAGATGTAAGACATTCTTTGTAATATTTCATTCCCTGAGCAAATTATTAGTTCTGTACACTAACGGCATAAAGATCATCAGTTTTTGATGTCTTAATATCAAAACTTAGTAAGTTGAACATTTTAGGCGCGATGTAAGAGAACTGTCGTTGGGCGAAAGCTGTTTTTGTTGGAGGAATTTTGCATTTTTGGTGTGATGAATATCGGGTGCAAATGTTTTGTTGAGTTTTGAGTGTTAAATCATTTTTCCTTATGTGTATGAGAATTGTCTTAACGTATACTCGTCTAATGTCTAGAATTGCGAATTTTTTAAAAAGTGGCTCTGATGGGTGAGATGGGTGACATTTTAATATAATCCTTAGTAGCAGCTTTTGAATTAAGATCATGGGATATATAATTGAAGCTGCACAGCCTCCCCATCCCACGATACCGTATGTAGCTATTGATTGGAAAAGTGCAATAAAGAAAAGAGACAGATGTGAATATAATGGGTTACCATTTTATATAATTTTTTTATTTTATTTATTTCGAGAATATAAAATAATTGTACGTACAAAATATAATCAAAGTGTATACAAAATAAAAGTGAATTTATGTATAGATATTGTATTTCTTAGCCCTCCTCACTGGGAGTCCTGTGCCGAGGCGGACTTAAGTTATTTAAGGGGGTATTCTAGTCTAAAGGCCCAAATGTCGGGCGTTTTTTCGAGCTCTATAAAAAATAAACGAATATTTTTTTTAGTATCTTTCTTTTTATGATTTGTTTATTTATATTTTAAAAATAAATAAAAAATTGAACAAAAAAAATATTCCATACTCGAAAGGTAATCGGCTGGTAAAGTGGGGGATCCAAAAAACGGGCCGTACATGATTGCGTCTGCTCATCTGAAAAAAAAATCGAACAGATTCTGAAACAGTAATAATGTCGCTATGGCCGGGACCTCGGAGGAGTAAAAAATAATTTTTTTTTTCACAAAATGGCGGCTGTTTGAACGTTTTTTACGTTTATTTAACAGAATTATTTTTTTTTTAAATAGTCAAAATTATTTTTTCTCTGATTCTGCTGGGGGCCATAAAGGGATGTGTGTAGAAGGTTCTTACCAAATTTCAAATAAATCGGCTCATTAGAACTCTAGATATCATGTACGCCAGCTTGAAAAAAGTAGTAAAACAGAGAAAAATGCGTTTAAAGTTTTGAGTAAAATTTCAGGCAGTTTTATTCATATACGTACGGTGTTCTTACGTTACTAGGACTCTCAGTTTAAAAACATACTTTATATTTGCATTATATATACATTATATAGGTAAATAATATAAGAAAGGTTTTATGGGGCAAACCTTCTGCAGGTAGTCGGGCAACGTCTACCATGTATTGTTCAATTTGTTCCGGACAGACTGGTTTAGTTGGCGCGCTACAAAAAGAGCTATATCTCCGAAAATAATTCGAAATTCGAAAAATCCTTTTAAGGATATATTTAAAAAAATCGAAACATTGAAAATTTCTATGAAATTTTCGTTGAAGTTTCTTCTGACGGAGGCTGAAACAACCCAATTTTTCGGTGAATGACGATTTGAAGGAAATTCAAACGTGAAATTTTCCGAAACAATTGGTCCTTAATGATAACTACGTAATGAATTAATTTAACATACCTTATAATTTATATAATAATAATCCTCCACACAACACCCCAAAGATTATGTAGGCCCTGAGGGGAATAATTTTTCTCCGGGCCTCGTGTGTAGAGTGTAAAGCATATGTAAAAAAAAAACAACAATCGACTTTAAATGCGATGTAGACTCACCAGTTTCACGCTTGAAGCACTAATATCCGGACACCATGTATGATTATGTCGTCTTTATTATATATTAAGATGCGTGAATCTCGATGAGAGACGTGTTGTTATGTACATAGTATTAATAATAAACTATTAATAAGTGTACGGAGATTTATTATTGAGTTATATTCCCAAGTACTTTTCCATTGGTCACAGTTTTAACAATCTGATGCTAATTTTCTATTCATAAATAGTTCAGCCTGTTCTCTATGATAATATACTCGATAAGCCATGATGATATGTAATATACATCTATTATTTCTGAGTTATGCATTGCAGGGGCGGCTCGTGAATTTATTTATTTCGAGTTTCACGCCCAGCTGGGTTTTTATATGTAATTTATTTTTATTTCACAAAGATCATCTAAATGAGCATAACAAAATCAAAACAAAATAATAAAAAAAATCTAAAATACAATCAGAAAAAAAAATCAAAAACGATAAGATAAGATCAAGATACTCCACTTTTTTCCTTCCCAGAACTTCCTTTCCTTTAAAGACTCTCCACAGCATTCCCAAAGGTGACATGGGTCATGCTGTGCTGCTGGTCGTGGAGTTATGGGCTCTACACACGGTGCTGCGAACAGCCGGCTGTTAGCAGCTGGCTTTTGTCTCCTGTCTCCCCGTAACCCGTAACATTCTGTTTCACGTTGTCTTCTGTCTCTTTTATTAACACAACAAATTCAATATCACCATCTCATTTCCTCGGTTGGTACTAACGGCAGACGGTTTCTTCCAATTTGCAGTCAACGTGAAACAGAGTGTTACGGGTTCGCATTGGAAAAAAAGAGACGGGAGACATCCTCCAACCTTCGATTTTTAGCCAGCTGCCAAAAGCTGCTGTTCGCAGCATGGTGTGTAGATAGTATTAGTGTAAAAAAACTCTTCCAACGGTTTGGAGCCAGTAGAATATTGCATCTTATTGGGTTGTATTGCGAGAGTGAAGAGAAGATAATAAACGGAAGGTAAGGTAGGGGAGTACCTAGTAAAAACAGCGAAAGCCATTTCAAGCAACGTTTTCCCATACTGCCATGAATGAATGAATTTTTTTATTTTTTTATTTAATGACAATACAAATCAAAATTAAAATACAATATTAAATAAATTAAGAATACAAAGTGAAATATTTTATCCTCAGTCCTCCTCACTAGGTATTCCTGTTCGTGGATTGCAGGTTGTCGTATGGTGTTGATCATGATTTCCTCATCAATGTTGTTTGTTTTTGTTGGTTTTCACGAAATATAAATAAATAAAGCAAAAAGTGTTCATGTTTATTATTTTGCGTTGTTTTAAAAAGTGTTCATGTTTATTATTTTGCGTTGTTTTAAAAAGTGTTTATGTTCATTTTTTGAAGGTTGCATTTGGATTACTTAATAATTTTAATTAGTTCCTCATCTTCATGTTTAGTTAGCCATAATTTGATGTCATTTTTAAAATTTTGTATATCCATGGTATTTTTAATTTCAATCGGAAGGGCATTATATAATTTTGTAGCATGGAGATAATGGTTTTTCTGGCCGAAAGCTGTATTTAATTTTGGAATGTTTAGTAGATTTGAAGATTTTGTCCTTGTAGTATAGGTGTGTTGGTTGATGAGTTTATCTACTCCTATCAAACAGTAGGCAACACATTTGCTCTAAAAGCAACCAATTTAATCGTGCACTTATTTTCGAGTTGAGTTTCGAGTGCCTAGACTTCATAATAACTTATTTATTTAGGTTAGCGAAAGTTATTACTCGTTATTAGTAATTAGATATTAGTTAGGATCGATTCTAACCAGACAGTAAACTAACAACTCTGCTTTTTCTTCATTGTCGGTACAACTTAAAGATAATGTACGAAGTACTAGTACGAAGCCTAATCGAACATAACTCAATAGTCTGGTCGCCCTTCTACAAAATTCATATCCATAATATTGAAAGAATTCAAAGAAAATTTCTAAGATTTGTAAATTTTAAACTTAACATCCCTTTAGAGCACATAAATTACTTATCATTAATGAATATTTTAAATATTCCAACTTTAGAAAACAGACGAAAATAACTGACCTAACCTTTTTATTAAAATTATTAAACTCTAAATTTGATTGCTGTGAACTTTTGCATTTAATTAATCTACATGTACCTACACGAACTACTAGACAAACATTAACATTTTATATACACACATCTCATTCTAACTATAAATTGCATTCCCCAATACAACGATTACATAGTCTTGGTAATCAATATTTAAACAATATTGATGTATTTGACAATAATTTGAATTTGGCAAACTTTAAACGCCGTATGTGCGAACTATTTTTACTTAATTCATAAACGATTGTAAATACCAATTTTATACATTTTTATTAATTCCTATTAATATTGATTTGGAGGATATTGGCTATTTTTACTTTATTTATATTCTGTATTACCTACATTTTGTCAACTCATATTTTATCTAACCTATATTATGTGTCTTTATATTTTCTGTTACTTACCTTTATTTTATTCACTTCTAACTCTTCACTGTAATTAATCGAAACATGTATTGCTTTATGTATGTAAAAGCCCTTTGGGCGTTTAAATATAAATAAATAAATAATAGAAACAAAGGGAGATATGGTTTGGAAACGACTGAACTACAGGGACTTAAGAAGAAACACAACACAGTCCCGATCACAGCTTCGGGAACAGCCAAAATGTCCCGTTTTCGAAAAGAAAAACTCTCTAGATTTTCAAAAAATATAAAAAAACACGCAAATAAGAATCTTGTTGGTAGAATCAAGACGATTTGTGATCTAGCCTCCTACATAGTAAATAAATTCGCTCGTAAAGTCCTTGCTAATTTTAGTCGAAAACCTTTTTAATGTAACAAATTGCTTTATTTCATTTATTAATAAAAAAAAACCCGGGTTCTTGAAAAAGCGTTTAGAATTTCAATCGTCCATGTTATTGGTAGCTGCAAGATGAATTTTATTCTAGCCTCTTTTGTGCAAAAAGCGCTATATAAGTTGTCCAAATTTATTATTATTACTAAGAATCTTTTTTTTTTGTGTCCCGGTTTGGGGAAAAAATAAATGGTAACGTTAGGTATAACATATTACGCAGCTAACTAATATTATCAACATTTTTTATGTCATAAATTTAGAAGCGAAATTTCTGATAGCGTAAAGATACGACATCAAGATAATAATATCTAATTTTCGTCTCAGATAAAGATCTTTAATAATATAAAATGATCTTTATCTTTCGAGTACAAACATTCATATCATCAGGTGTTTGGCGTCACAAAAATTAAATCGCCTGAAGTAATTGTAGTGTTTGCAATCGGGCCGCTAACAAAAACACTCTTTATGCAGATGGCGATAAACACGACTCGTTTAAAAAATAACAAAAATCTCATGAGGGTTTTGTTAAGTAGCTTTTAAAGAAACATGGTGAATTTTTTCATACATACATATAACTTGTAAAATTACAAAAACAAACGCGTAAAAAATAATTTTCGGAGCATTTTTTCCATCGAGGGAATTTCAAATAATTACTGTTTCGGCATGGGGAATGTATAGATACTATAAAAGAATAGCGTATATTTTTATAAGATATTAAAAATTTCGAATGTTTAAAGAAAATATGTAAGAAATCGTTAGAAATTTGGTATGCCGTCGTTCTAAAGTTTAAAACTGTGTTTTATTTTAAAAAGTTTTAAGTTCAGGCATAAATATTGAAATGTTCAAAAAACATAATCAAAAACGGGTTCTTAAGTAGGAGATTTTAAACTTTAAGGCAGTTATGACGGCCGACGTAGTCCAGCGGTAAGGCTTTGGTACCGCCGACCCGGGAGCTATTTATTGGATAACCGGGACCCCTGGCACAGGTCACCCCAAGTGGTTCGCTACGTTTACTGACTTAACAGGAGTGCCCGGCTTCATGGGGTGGTCGAGGTGTTATTGGCGAATGCGTTTACCTACCTACTGCCTAGCAGGTTTGGGAGAGACAGGTTGAGGGAGACCTGACCTAGACCTAGACATTGATTTGTACCGCAGTGGGAGGGGTGGATTCATACATCCGTCACTACTGGACACATTGACCCCAGATTCCTACCCACCCCTCATACCTAATTTCCTTAAAAAGACCCTTCACTCAGCATCCCCAAAGATGAATTTGAGGGATTTTTTCCTCAAGACCTCCCGGGTGGAAGAAATGTAAAAAAAAATCGCCCTGGTGAAATACCACCTTTCAGAATTAAACGTTGCTTAATTTGGGAGGCGGGAATGGGTACCGCCGCCCCGGGAACCATTTATTGGATAACCAACACCTCTGCCATAGGTCACCCCAAGTGGTTCGCTACGTTTGGTGACTTAGCAGGGGTGCCCGGGTTCATGGGGTTCATTGTCTAGGTCTTGGCGGCAGATGATCTAGACACATTGAACCCCAGATTCCTACCCAACCCTCATACCTTTTTCCTTCCCAGAACTTCCTCTCCTTCCTTTCCTTAAAAATACCCTCCACACAGCATCCCCAAAGTTGACATAGGCCCTGAGGGAAATTATTTTCCTCAGGGCCTCCTGTGTGGACCTAATGTAAAAAAAAAAAAAACGTATTTGCTGGCAGGAATTTTTATTTTTTTTATTTTTTATTTTTTTATTTAACTTAAAGATGGTACATGTTAATTTTTACTGGTCTTCCATTAAAAGCTAATACTTGTGGATTGTGGCTTTTATCCATTTATTTTAATTTTTTAATTTAACTTAAGGATGGTACATGTTAATTCATACTGGTCTTCCATTAAAAGCTAATACTTGTGGATTGTGGCTTCCATTAGTAGCTAAGAACTTAACCAAGTTCGTCTTCCCTATCACTACCGCTTCTCCTAATTGGGAATGCCATTGTCCCACTGGCTCCGGATAGTTGGGAGCAGTTGGGTCGCTTGTGCGGTATTCACATGAGCAAAAAAAGAATAATTGACCTCGCCGATTAAAGTTAATAATCTAAAAGAAAAACGCGACATAAAAAAGCTTGATCAATAATTTTTTCAAACTTTGTTAGTCTTATTTCAAATCCTTTCTTATCGAATTTAATTTCTTAGTTTCGCTAAATATAAGAAAATATTTTAGTTTGTCTTGAATCTTTCTTTCAAATGTTTTAAATATGTTCTCCGTTGTTTAATAAAATAATATTAATAAACAAATCCTTTTTCAAAGAATACTTACGTGTTTTAGTATTTTTAACACCATTTTTAATATTCCGCACGTATTTCGGGCAAAGTGGAAAGTTCTTCTCAGAAGGACCTCCCTTTCACAATCTAGACGTTCGTTGCTTAAAATGACCAGAGGCCCTAGCACGCTCTTCTATAACGATCGATAGGATAACTATCGGTAACTTCTCATCTTTCCCTACGTCAATTGCAGATCGCAAACGAATAAGTGACAGTTCACAATGACTAAGTGTCCTTAATACATTCGATATCAACTGTCGTTTGTACGTTTGAGATCTGCAGTTGTCCTAAGGAACGATGAGAAGTTACCGACAATCGGTCGGTAACTTCATATCGAGCGACCGTGCTAGCACACCAGATCTAAATAGCCAGGTACTACCCAACATTCCTCTTCGCTATCTCCTTTCTCTGACCACTTCCTTCAGCCTCAAAACATACCCCAATTGAGTACGCCATAGTCTCGCTGGTTTCGGACAGTTGGGACTGTTGAGTGATTTAATATTAAAAAGGACATATCTAATACGTTAAACTTAGTTACTAAATTTACATATTTATATTATGTTATAAGATAATATCAAATATATACAAATTACCGTCAGAATAGGTATATTTTTTTATTTTATTTTATTTGGAAAACCAACAGTTATAACATTTTACAAAGTATAATAAAACATGGGTAAATCATTTAACCAATAATAGGTTTCCACTGAAGTATCTTAATTTTTTAGTGTAATCAAAGAAAAATAGTTACATTAGCATATGGCGATGGGATGGGATCTATTCTGTATAATTAGTAGGGTGTACGTAAGTTATGTAAGTAGTTATAATAAAGTATCGAGATATGTGTGACTTTATGGAGTGTGGTGCAGAGTTAAAAATGTCAACTTGTGTATAGTATGTATTGAAAGTGTGTGATGCACGATAAATGAAGGAGTTTTGCTTAGAATTGGTGTTGCATCGAGGGAGGCTAAAATTTTTGTCTGATCTGGTTCGTTTGTTGAGGACTCGTAGTTGGATTCGTTGTTGTATATAAAACATATAAAGAGTAATTTGGTTTTTCATTAAATAAAAAAAAACGTGAAAAGTTCTGTACGTGCACAAATTAGTGTTGCTTTCAAAATAAAATATCATCTTATTTTCTTAAAGCATTTCCAATACTACACAATCCTAGCGTTATGAATTAAGTACGAATCTACCCACACTTCCCGTTCGGGCGTCGCCGTCGTTGTAAACTACGTCCCGACGCCAAACCGAGCTACGTCCCACGGCTCATACAGCTACGCTTCAGTTCGTTACGCGACGTTCGATAGAGCGTTAGTCTCTTGTCTCTCGTGCCTCGTTTCTCGATACACCAAGTTCAACTTACGCAATAAATACGCGCTGTGCACTGGAATTCGTATTTCATTTTTAAAAAGTAAAATATATACATTTTTAATATTATTGAAACGTTTATTTGAAGTGTAACTTTCATAGTAATATTTTTAGCGTAGTTACATTGTTTTAGAAGTTTCGTAATCATTCAAGTTTCGCCAGTTTAACTAAAATCATTGGAAATTAATAGTTTTAATATTATGAAAAGTATTGCAAATAATGTATATTAGAAGTGTAACTTTTTAATAATATATCACTTAATTGCGGTGTTTTAGAGCTTTTGCTATGATTCTAGCTTCATAAGGGCTTAACAGATACTACAAATAATGTGTATTTGAAGTGTAACTTTTCAATAATATATAACGTAGTTGCGTTGTTTAGAGCTTTCGCTATGATTCTAGCTTTATAAGGGCTTAACCTAAGAGTATGGATATTAATATCCATACTCTTAGGGCTTAACAGATACTATTAAAAGTATTTCAAATAATGTGTATTTGAAGTGTAATTGTTTAATGATATATAACTTAGTTGCGTTGCTTTAAAGCTTTCGCTATGATTCTCTAGCTTCAGAAGGGCTTAACAGATACTACTATTAAAAGTATTTCAAATAATGTGTATTTGAAGTGTAACTTTTTAAAAATATTTAACGTAGTTGCGTTGTTTTAGTGGTTTAATTAATTAAAGAGAACTTAATATTGTTAACTTAACTATCTGGGAATTAATTCTTTTAATATTATTAGAAGTATATATTGCAAATGAATATTATTTAAAGTGTCACTTTTAACAAAATATGAATTGTATTTACATTGAGATTTCGCGATGATTAAACCTACATCGCGGATTATTTACATTGAGATTTCCCGATGATTAAAGCTACATCCCGGATTATTTACATTGAGATTTCGCGATGATTCTACATCGCGGATTATTTACATTGAGATTTTACGATGATTAAAGCTACATCGCGGATTATTTACATTGAGATTTCCCGATGATTAAAGCTACATCCCGGATTATTTACATTGAGATTTCGCGATGATTCTACATCGCGGATTATTTACATTGAGATTTTACGATGATTAAAGCTACATCGCGGATTATTTACATTGAGATTTCCCGATGATTAAAGCTACATCCCGGATTATTTACATTGAGATTTCGCGATGATTCTACATCGCGGATTATTTACATTGAGATTTTACGATGATTAAAGCTACATCGCGGATTATTTACATTGAGATTTTGCGATGATTAAAGCTACATCCCGGATTATTTACATTGAGATTTCGCGATGATTCTACATCGCGGATTATTTACATTGAGATTTTACGATGATTAAAGCTACATCGCGGATTATTTACATTGAGATTTCGCGATGATTAAAGCTACATCGCAAATTATTTTTAACTACATTATTTTACAACTAGTGGTTTGGAAAATTAATTAGTTAGCTGCGATAACTTTGAATTTCACACTTGTATGAACAATTCTTCATTATTTATGTTCAGGGGTTACCGTGCCTTCATATTAAAATAAATTATTAAAATAGTAAACGTTAAATGAAGGAGTTGATTCCGAAACCGGTCGTCGTGCTGATTTAAAAAAAAAGTAGACACTATTAGTGTAGTGTATACTGTATTATTTAATTTCCAATATTATTAGAATGTTCATCTGTGAACTTGTATATTTTTTAACGTAATTTTATTTAAACTCATTTTTTCAGCTCTATTTATTTATTATTACTAAATTGATAAACTAATGTTTAAAATAAAGCTTTTTATGCATATCACAAAGGGTAACAATTATTGTAAGAAATAATTATTAGTCTGAAACACTCATTCATATTAAAAAAAAACCTCCCGAGAAAAGATACATGCCGCCGACGGAACGCGAAACCGCGTCCCTCTGATTGCCAGTCAGGAATTCTATCCACTAAGCTACGGCGGCTTATCTCTTACCTGCCAAATGATTCAATATATACTGATGTTTCATTCAACAATTAACGCTTATTACGCCCGTCGGCGGCATGTATCTTTTCTCGCGAGGTTTTTTCAATATGGATGAGTGTTTCCGGCTAATAATAATTGTTACTATTTTATGTCAATTGATTTTGTTTCGAAATAAGCTTAATTCAATATTGCGTATATATGGACACGTATAGATTTATAGAACTTAGTTTTTTTATGAAATCCAATATCATTAGGCGCCTTTGAGGTGATTTCTCACAAAAACTGCGCTCAACAAATTATCCAATTACTATTAGATCGCGCATAAATCGTTACGTTTGTTTGTTCGTAGAAATTTATTCCGAATATTTATCAATAATTATAATAACGAATAGTTGTGTTAAAAAGTGTGTGTTAAATTTTTTAAATATTTTTATTTCAATAAGTTTGTTTTCTAAGGGGTTTTCTAATGCCTCTTTAAGGGAGGAGCATTGGCAATATTGTGTATTTTTTTTTACGTTGTGTAAATTAAGTGAAGTTATTTTTTAAGTTTTCGAGTTGTTTGTGAATTTTGTTTGTTTGGTTGTTGCAGAGTCTTGAAGAAGGGATTATACGATGGGGGAAACAACGCAGCACATGTTGTCGGTGGGTCAGAAACCCTCCGGGAAATCGAAACAGATCACCCAGTACCTGGCTGCAGTTGCAGGTAACACATTTTTCTGTTTATTTATTTATATACCGACGCCCAAACGGGTTTGGACAAACTTTCGGGGATAAAGTGTAGGGTCACCAGTGGAATTGTAGATCGAGAAGAAGTGTTGTTTTTTACATTAATATTAATTAAAGAAACGTTATAATATTATAGCAAATTTTAGTCTTATAAATAATAATACATCTCTAATTTGACATTTTAAAGATTGTTAGTGTCGTTGTGATCTTTTTAATTCAATATCTTTAGGTAGCCTGTTACTTACTATCTATCTATGAGTGAGTGTCTGTGGGTTTGTTTTTCATACAAATCTACAGTTTTATTTCGAGATTAATGAAATTTTGCACATTTGACCTTGAAAACAAGGGGAAGGTCACTGTCTGTATTAGGGATGTTACGAATGTGATATTTTTTACATTGCGTTTTCACGAATGCGAATATTCAGAGTGCAAATGTGCGAATGCGAATGCGAATGTTAAGGAATCACATTAAAAGAAAACTTTAGTCAACATTAATCATTGTTTTAATAAAAAAATAAAAACATTAAATCAATTTCTATACAATAAGTTATAATACTAATAGGAAGAATGTTGCAAAAATGCATTTAAAATGCAAGAGGCATCGAAAAAATCATTTAAACTGGAAATGGGTGACAAAAAAACCATTTAAAATTGATTTTTTTTAATATAAAGTACCTACATCTCCGGCCATTACTAATACAATGTCTGTATTTTGCACTCAGCAAGAGTGTCAATAACAATGCCAGATGTTTCGATCAGCAAATAAACATAACAGTTATTGTTAATAATTGCGGCCCATTTGTTGAATTAGACACCCGAATCAACAGCTGTTTATTGATTCTCGAACCAGCGGAATTGACAGACAATAATTTACCCACAAGTCAAAATCATTTATTAGTATGTCACTCGAAACAAAACAAAAAAGCATGTCCTTTTTATTCTAAGCTGCCTTTACATATGTAAGTTTTTTTCGATAAATCGCTTACGTAAGAAACGTAAGTGACTAAAACTTAACTAAATAACTAAAATCTGTATAGGTTAAGGGGAGATTTACCTACCTTATTATATCCCGAAACAATATAAAAATAAAACTAAATAAAAACACCCTTAAACGCGAATGTAAACGGAAACTTTTCTTATACCGAAAACTAAAGAGATATTATTTATTTTTCAGGTGGAAAAAAGTTTTCTGAAAATGAGCATCCTATATATATATATATTTTTTGTTTGTTTGTTTGTTTTTGGAGTGTTATGCCGTGTTGCGCTACCTCCTTCTTTAGCCGACGTTACTGACAGCGTTGCAGTGTCCATCATCAGGGCAGATCCGACAGATCCGACGAAGTGTGACACATCGTCGGATCTGCTAAGATGATGGACACTGCAACGCTGTCCGAAATGTCGGCTAAAAAGGGAGGTAGCGCAACACGGCATAACAGCCCAAAAACAAACAACGAAAATGCTTTTGGCCGTGAAAATCTAAAAACGTATCATCCTTCTATTTAATTATCGGTTCAATCCTTTCTAATCCTAATGTTTACGTTTATAACATTACGTATCTGAGTTCTAAGACGGTTCCTGTCACGTAGCTGCCATTCGGGTAAAATTAAAGAACTCCCGTTAAAACCCATTAACCAGCGGTCGAGAATTGAAATTTCAACTTGCGATCATGCCCTTGCACCTGTTCAGGGCGGTTCCGATGAGAAAGATTGATTATTCTCCGTACCCAAAAGTTTAACTAATAACTCAATATCTATTTTATTTCATTAAAAATTTGCTTTAATGTATACCTACATTCAAGTAAGCAATACAAATGCTAAAACTCGTGATGATACGTTTTTTAATATCGTGTATTTCTTGATCAATATAATTTTTTAATAATGTCTGATAAATAAATATAATTATTTTAGGCGATTCTAATATAAATTTTCACCCTACTTGTCACCCTGTTTGTAGAGTTTTCTAGTTTTTTTTATTATAGGGAATAATATATTTTAACATTATTGGATTGTGGTTAGAGTGTAATTCAATACTGCTGTTTTAACTCTAGTATCAATTGTACTATCCTCTAACTCGACAGCAATCGATTTATAACCATGATAAAGTATCGATGTCTGTTGGTAGGCCTTGCTCACGGAAACTTTTAGCATACATCGGCTTAGTGGATTGTCAAGAAACCCAACCGGTTCGATTCCCGTTGGCAAGTTGCATTAGTGATGTAATGAATCGATGTATTCGGTTGAACGAATTGTTGTGTACCGTAATTTGCCCTCGGAAGTGAAGGTTTATATTCCTATATATTTTGGCTGTCTAGAAATAACCCGTTCGATTCTCGTTGCAGTGTTGTATGAATCGATGAATTCGGTTGATCGAATTCACTTATTTATTCCTTGCAAGCTCGTCTGAAAAGTATTCGTTACAATTGTGATTAGAATATTCGTAAAAAATCAACGAATTTGTGATATTTGAGGTTTTATCCATCTATGAGCCGAACATTCCCATAATAAACCCATAATAACCTGTGCACATAACGATTGACCTTAAATTAATCTACACCTATCTTAGATAAATTTAGGTGTAACATTATGAAATACGTTTACTAGAAGTGTCTCTGTCATATTTGTAATTCGCTCTGGGATGAACTTGTTTACTGATTTCTTGGGGTAAAAACGCCGAAACAATATTTTGACTTCTACATTAGATAGGTCACAATCTCTTCAATCTAGAGCACCTAACACAGGTATTCAAAGCATTCAAATAAGTGACTTTTTTTTTTTTTTTAAAGAAAGACAAACATTTCCGGGTTACGAATAACCCAACAACATTTGAAAATCTCCTACTACCACCACACTAAGCGGAAGATGTTGCTTGTGTTGTGGTGGAGGACTTAGCCAGCCGAGGAATCGAACACGGAACGCCTGGATGGGACCCAAACGTGATGCCCACTCAACCGCTGACTGGACGTTTAGACTTCCTTATGGAACCTATATCAATTTACCTAAAACTTATTTGTACGTAGGCTTCTAGCAATAACCCCCAGAATATATAAGTTTTTAAAATAATATTAATAATATGTATGCGTAACATATTTTTCTTTCGAACATAATACGTGCGTGAATCCCCTTTACCTTTAACAATTTTTTTTTATCGAGATGGTAAATAAGTAAGTAATTCGAGCGCAATGACTCGATTATTTTTAACATTCCACGGGTACATTTAAACACTGTGTATATTTGTGGTAATTTGATCTAAACTCGCCCCCAGGAAATCAATCGGTTTTTTGTCTAATAAACATCCGATTATTTTGGAATTAAAGTTCGATGACGAGAAGTAACGAAAAATAAAATTTGTACTCGATACATCAATGAATCTAGCGTCATCGATTCATTTAACTGATTCACTCGAATATAACTAGTTTTAATACTCGTCGTCTTGATTATACTGTTTATCCTACATTCTTGTCTTATTTCTGTCTTATATCCGTCTTATACTCTGTACAAATACATATTTTATGAATCGTTGGTAACACGTTCGTATTACTGTCATCGCTGACATTTTTTCTATAAATGATTCAATTCTAGCCAAGGTATGCATTGTTAATTGAATATTCCTATTAATTATTCATTAGTTGTAATATTATTGAGAAATGTTGGTTTGCTATGATTAAGGTTTGCAAATCCCGCACCTTTTTCAAATGGGTTTGCAAATCCCGCGGAGTAAATTAAAATAATGACAACATTTCACAATAAAAAATTGGTTGCAATTATCTTTAATATTTGTATATTTAAAAAAAAATACACCGAAAAGGTTACATAGAGAAATTTTCGTATTAAGACATTATAAATATTTCAAGAAGACTTTGATAAAAACTTAACTTCTACGATGAACTGACCTTTGGGCACTCTTACACTCATTTATCCCGTGATTCGCAACTCGCAAGCATATGCAAATCAAAACAGCGTGTTTTGGTATTAATTTGGTATTTTTTGAATCCCGCGAATCCCGCACATGAAAATCTCACAAATTCACGATATCATATATTTCTGAATTCCTGTGGGATTACGGGATATTGGATGGCCGGAATGCGTGATTGTAGGATTGCAGAATTGCGGGGCTGCGGGATACGGGATGGCAGGATTGCGGGAGTGTGGGATTGCGGGATTGTAAAACACACATAGTTCTAATGTAGAAATTTATTATGAGGAAATTATTTTAATCCTATTGTAGTACTTCCTTTCTGATCTTATGACAAGTATATTTTTTTATTATGTTTATATTATTTGTTGTAATGTTTATTACTGACGATTAGTCGGCATATCTATCTCTGGCTGAGTTGGCATCGCGTTTGGGTCCCACTCAGGCGTCCTGTGTTCCTTATTCCTCGGCTTCAATCCATCACGACACAAGCAACATTTTCCGCTTACTGCGGTGGTAGTGGGAGATTTTTAAATATTGTCAGGATATTCGTAACGCAGAATAGTTTGTCATTCTTTAAAAAAAAACATACATTTCTAAACTCCTGTGGGATTGCGGAATTGCAGAATGCGGGATTGCGGGATTGCAGAATGTGGGATTGCGGGATTGCGGAATTGCAAACCCTAGTTATAATATCAATGGAGAATTCTTACACACACAGTTAGTTTTATTGTAGAATTTTATTACCAAGAAAATATTTTAATCCTAATCTAGTACTTCCTTTCTTAATAAGAATTGTATTTTGTTGTATTATGTGTTCCTATTTTAATATTATTAACATATTTAATGTTATTAACATATTTCTTGGTTATATTATTGGTTACTATGTTTATATTATTATTATTGATGATTATATGCTCTCATATGTCACACTATCTGGGTTAGATGATAGCAGGATCAAGAGTGCATTTTGTTTTCAAAAGCATATACGTACATACCTATTTTTCATATAAACAAATAATTTTAAATGAAATTGTGTTATTTTTGTAATTTGTTATTCTTATAAATCTGGGATTTACTACATTCATATCAGCACTTAATATTTCCGCCCAAACCCGACCCAAGCTGTCCAATTCCTACTGATTAATGTGTATCTAATTGAAAATAAAAGTAACTGGTTTTCTAATGTTGTAACAGGTTTTTTAAAATTTTTAATTAGATATCGAACTTGTAAATTTGAAATGCTGCAAAGGACAAAATTTTTATTGTTCAGGAGAGCGAAAAGAAATATTTTACAATTTTATTATAAAATATCTGAATAGATCTTTCATAATACTTGACAAATTTTATAAATTTCTTTAATAACACTATTTGATTTATTATAATTATTCAGAAAAAAATCCTCATAAAATGTATGTTTCTCCTCACAAGAGTCCCAACAGATCCCCTCTGGAACTAGTGAGACTATGGCATCCCCATTTGGGGTATGTTGTGAGGCTGAAGGTAAGTGGGGAAGGGAAGGAGATGGGGAAGAGGAAGGTGGGGAAGTACCTGGCTATTCAGATCTAGTCACTAAACACGGCTAAAGCCATTATTAAGCAACGTTTCAATTATGAATGGTGGTCTTACACCAGGGCTATACTGAGAGTATACTCACTACACTCTGGAACGTGCCGCAAATATACATAGTGTATATTATTTTTATTTATTAATTAATTGTGAAAATAACACAAATTAATCAAACAAAATTTATTTGCGCACGCCGAGTTCGAACCCGCGACCTTCCGATTGGGAGTCAAGAGTCTTACTCGTTGTAAAAGACGCACATATTTTCCTAGAAATATTTCGACGACGCAGATCGAAAAAGAGAAAACTGGAGAAAACTGACATATTTAACTCATTTTTGGATTTACTATCCTTTACAGCGATTCAAATTTCTTCTATCGATATGTTACTAATAGGTAGGTATATTTTTCACTATTTGTCAACTTGTATATATTATTCATAGATGCATCTTTATGCATGATACAAAAATACTGTGAATAAATGAACTTTGGCATCGTCTGTATATCATTTCGTTGACATAATTTATGTACTCTGTGATTTTAGACGATACTGACATTTTGACCTTCTTGTATGATGATATCTTCATTATTATTATTGTTTGATGTCACAGTATACCTATTATATAATATGTAATATTTTTAGTTTGTTCAATGCCCGGCGTTGACCGGGATTCAAAATTGTAGTTATAATAATTTAAAGTACAAAATAAACTCATACATTTATTTATTTTTATTGCGACAAGCCACAAATTAAATGCTTTCTTCGATTACATAATTTAAGGCGATGCACCACGTGGTGTAACGTGTAACGTAAAGCTAACAATAACACTCCTTATGTAGATAGCGATAAGGTTTAAATTCCCGCTTAACATCAGCCGCCTGTTTATATTTATGCAACAAAAAAACATCGCAAAAAAGTGTTTTTTTTTAAATTTTATTTTGCGAAGTTTAGGCCCCCTAGCACACTCGATCGATAAGGATTGATAGGATAACTTTCGGTAACTTCTCATCGTTCCCTAGGCATGACTGCAGATCGCCATCGAATAAGTGATAGTTCACAATTAATATATTCGACATCAACTGTTGTTTGTACGTTAGCGATCTACGATTGTCCTAAGAACGATGAGAAGTTACCGAAAGTTATCCTATCAAACCTTACCGTTCGATTGTGCTAGGGCGCCAGGTATAAATATTAAAATGTTTTATAATCATTTTCTACAGAACTTAATTTTGTCAAATTATATACTTGATTATTTCAAAGGCTAAGAAGGTGTGTTCTACTCAGTTTTTAATTTAAGCTTCTAAAATATTTCTAAATGATCAAATTTTTAAAACCAAAAACTCGAGATTTTGCATTACTTCGTAGTGCTTTGCCCTAAAGTAGTTAACTTGTTTCCCCAGTTACTAGCCAGAGTCCCCGGCGTTGCCCGGTCTTTAAACAGAGTTTTTCGGAATATAATGTAGACAGTAGTAGCCTTCCTCTTGTGTGGAAGATCAAAAGTGTAAAATTTCAGTCTGCGGATAAATCTGAGATTCGTGTTTTTTTTTAAAAATTTTTATAGTGAATATCTTACAAGAGTCCCAACTGCTCCCGTCTGGAGCCAGTGAGACTATGGCATCTCCAATTTGTGTTATGAGGCTAAAGGTAAGTGGGGAAGGTAAGGAGACGAGGAAAATGAAGGTGGGGAAGTACCTGGCTATTCAGATCTAGTCACTAAACAAGGCTAAAGCCATTTCAAGCAACGTTTCAATTCTGAATGGTGGTCTTACATCAGGGCTATACTAAGAGTGTCTTCCACTCTGGAACATGGAAATAAATATATGTATATGAAATAACACAAATCAATGAATTAAAATTTATTTGCGCACGCCGGGATCGAACCCGCGGCCTTCGGAATGGGAGTCCAACGCCTCCCGTTTTTTATATAAATAGATTAAAAATATATAAGGTACAATACTACCCTTCTGACCTCAGTTTTTTTTTGTATCAAATAACTTGTTCATAGTAACAGTAGACATGTGATTTATTATAAATAATTCAATTAATATCATTATGGATTTTGTTTTGAAAACTTTACCGATAATACTTAGATTATGTAACTAAATTAAATATTGTTATTTCGGTGTATAAACCTTGAAGCTAATTATAATCTGTATCAAATGAAGGTTAAATTTAAATAAACCGCAGGTCAACGGTTTTTTTTAACGTCTGTTTTGTGGTTTATTTTAATTAATAATAATAATAATGATATAATACATTATTTTACGTTACTGTTGAATATAGAATTATACAAGTAGTTTCAACACCCTTCAACATATGTCGTTTGTATAGATTGTTATATGTGGTTTTTAGGTATCTCCACAGATGTCAGTTAAGTAGTAACTTAAAAGAATATCGTCTGTAATCGTTCGGGTCTAATGCACAAACGGATACGGAAATAGCCGATGATATATGAAAGACAGATGGGCACCCACAGTACCCAGAGTGGGAGATAAGACCACCATTCAGAATTGAAACGTTTCTTGAAATGGCTTTAGCCGTGTTTAGTTACTGGATCTGAATAGCCAGGTACTTCCTCACCTTCTTCTTTCCCCATATCCTTCCCATCCCCACTACCTTCAGCCTCACTACACACCCCAATCGGGGATGCCATAGTCTCACTGAGGGAGCAGTTGGGGCTCGTGCGAGGTATTCACATTAAAAAAGTAAGTTCCCCAGCTTCAGAATAACTTAGAGCATCCAATAGAACGGACGTCTAGTCCAGTTAAATATTCATGGTAAACCTTACGATAACTTAAATAAAGCAACTTGCAATCTCGACGAGCATCGATCTTTTTTGGAGTTTTTCCGAATATATTTCAAGTAATCTCAATCACTGGGATTGAAGCGCATCACAGTAAGGTAGTTTTTTTATATTTAGTAGTGAATACGGCACTAGAACCTCAACTGCCCCCAACTGTTCTAAGTCAGTGAGACTATGGCATCCCCAATACCCGCTTTTAGTGCTCTCACGTTTACAAAATAGAAATAAACGTACGATCCTTATCACAATAATGCTGCAGCTCTTTCTTACATATTAAATAATGGTGAGACAAAAGATGAGACACACAATGCACGTATGTCTGTTTCCTTCAACAGTGGTACTTTGGAGTTACATACATGGAATTACATACGTGCACTGTGCGTCTCCCCATTATTTAATGTGTAAGAAAGAGCCGCAGCGTTATTGTGATAAGGAACGTATATTTATTGCCTTTTTTGTATCGTCGCAGTTCCATAAACGTGAGAATATTAAAAGCGACTAATAGGGGTATGTTGTGAGACTGAAGGAAGTGGGGAAGAGATGGTGATGGGAAAGTGGATGGTTGGGAAGTATCTGGATATTCAGATCTGATCACTAAACAAAGCCATTAAACGCAATGTTGTTGCCGTAGTCACTGCAATGATACTGGCTTAAAATTTCCTAACATCGCACTATTTTGTGTTACGCCAGCTGAGTAAGCTAGGATCTTGCCAGAACAGGACGTCAGCATACTAGCTTACTGTTCTGGCTTGAAACACTAGCACAAGACAAAGTTTTAAATCTACGAATGATGAAACAACCGGATCTAATAAAATCAAAGTGTGATTTAATGAGATTCCTAAAATTTCTGTGGAAGGGTTTTCTTTTTTACGGTTATTTTATCTACGATATAATTTCACACGTAATAGATAAAAGATATGTAATAGATGTGCGTTGATCAAATGAAAAAAATCTCTCCATTATGTAAGATTAAAAAATATAAATCTGCGTCACTGTATCACGTTGCTACTATATTTGACGTAAATTACATTGTAATTAGACAGAATCTTCCGTACCGATCTTAAAATGAGTACTTATCCAATTTTTGACATTGAACGGTCATTCTTTATGCTACGGTAGTTGCTACGTACACCAAATACCAAGTTTAATTAATTTTGATTATCTACGTATATTATTTTACAATATTTAGTAGTCACCAAATTTTTATTTATGTGAATACCGCACTTAAGTCCCAGCCGCTTTCAACAATTGTCCGGAGCAAGTGAGACTATGGCATTTCCAATTGAAATTTGTTGTGAGGCTGAAGGTAGTTGGAAGAGGAAAGAGATGCGGTAGAGGAAGGTGGGGAAGTACCTGGCTGTTCAGATCTGGTCACGAAGCGGAGCTAAAGTCATTTCAAGAAACGTTTCAATTCAGAATGGTGGTCTTACACCAGGGCGATACTGAGAGTATCTTCCACTTATCTTACACTACCTACGAGATAAATATTTTCAGTATCCTCAGCCTCACGACATACACCAAACTGGATACAGGAATCTAACTGGACTCCCAGAATTTTGAAAAAATGATAAATATTGGAAAAATGGCAATTTTTTGAAAAATGGCAAATTTTTTAAAAATGGCAAATTATTTAAAAAATGGCAATTTAAAAAAAAAAATATAAACACCGCACAAGAATCCGGACAGTTGGAAGCTGTTCGGACTCTTGTGCGGTATTAATAAAAAAAATTTAAATCACAGATTTTCAAAATTTTGTGTTTTTTCCAAAATTTTCAATTTTTTTAGATGTAACCTGAAAATCATCCGAAGTATTGATGTTATGTAATTATACAAAAATGGGCAAATGAATTACCATCGTAATAAATAATTGTGGTTAAGTCCATAAGTAATCAATAATAATTAAAAAAATAATGAATTGGTTTTAGCTCAAAAATAGATCAATCAAACTTCGAATGATTTCAAGTTAAAATGATGTATATTTTGATAAACAGTGATTTTCCACTTATATGTCTTCAATCACCTCAACTCAATTGATTGTATTTTATTGAATAATACAAAATCTCTGGCCCATTTGATAACATCTAGAATTATCTATATTTTGGAAAATTAATTGTCTGGACTACGTTAAGATGAGTTTACGATAATTTTTTATGTATTTTAAAATATATTTATTATTAAATTATGTAAGATTATTTACCCAAATGTACCGCAAATATCACACAAAATCATTATCAAAAAATATCTGAACTTGAGTTACATAATTGACTCTACAGATAAAAATGTTAAAAATTTCATCGCTTCTATTTAAATGTATCATACATACTTCGACAAAGAACTACCAATTTAATATTCATTTTCTTAACACATATTTTCATTGGCTGCTATCTTTATTTATGATTGCAAGAGCGAATATTGTACTCAATGATTAAATATTACAATTGGAGATTTTACTCATAAAGTAATTTTTAAAGTATTCCTAGTCTTAGACTTGTAAAAATCAATAGATGTCGCACATTAAAATTAAAATGGATATATTTTTCCAAGACAATACAGGTAGCGACAGACACGAAGCTCACATCAAAAGATATTGTGTTTTCTTTTCTACCGACACACTACGTTATAAAAGATTTCTTCCCACGCCTACGGCAAGAGAGTGGGTCAGTTGAATTCGGAAGCGGCAATAAGGGAATATCATTTATTTGTACTGGATATGTCAACTAGACAGCTCCGTGCATGCTCCGTGTATTAAAAATGACCCCCTCTCCTGTTTACGGCGAAGGGGGGGTCGCATAACTTTTCTATAGAGAGCGCTTTAAGCGGGCGACAAACACGAAGTTCACATCAAAAAGATACTTATAACACATTAGCGCTCGCCATACAATCCCATACAGACCCGCCAGACGTAAAAATATGATGTGCTGTGATCGCGGTATGAATCTTCGCTAATTCGCGTTATTTTTCATGACCGCTACGATCGCGATATAGAAAATTTATGCGACCCCCCCTTCGCCGTAAACAGGAGAAGGGGTCATTTTTAATACACGGAGCATGCACGGAGCTGTATAGTTGACATATCCAGTACAAAGAAATGATATTCTCTCGACCGCTTCCGATTTCAACTGACCCCTTCTCCTGCCGTAGGAAGGAATATTTTATAACGTAGTGTGTCGGTAGAAAAGATACTTATAACGCAGTATCTTTTTGATGTGAACTTCGCGTTTGTCGCCCGCTTTAGTGTTATAAAATATCTTTTGATGTGAGCTTCGCGTTTGTCGCCCCTTTAATATAGTTTTATTTAGTTTGGGAATAATGTTGCAATCATACTTAAATATAGGAGCCAATAAAAATTAGGTTAATGGCAGTTCTTAGTCGAAGTATGATGCAGTTAAATATGACCGAAATGGATAGGGTCGAATTAGTTCAGTGGATATAGCAGAGCCTGGACAACGCTTAGGCCTGGGTTCATTTCCTAAGTGAGACCTTATCTTATTCTGATTTTCTATTTATTTATTAATTTTGAGTTAGCTCACATCGTTGTGTGTGCTAGGCGATTTTTGTTTCTAAAATAAAATTGTCAGATGTTAATTAGTATATATGCATGTCCACTGGCAAAACATTGAGTTGCAAAATCGATTTTGTGCATATTTAAATGTTTCGATACGTAGAAATATGTAATTTTTATAAAGTTTGTTCCAACGCTTTCATTTCCCGATTTTACCCAAATTTGAAACAGAAACACAGGACAAATGTCAACTCTTATCTTTGTTAGTAACACAGATTTTTCTATTATCAACCATTTGAACCCGCGCAATTATGTTGTATTCTGTCCTCTCGTTGTTATTTTGATTTTAATTAGTCTTTTGTCTGTTGACGATTTCTTCAAAATATTTTTTGTTAGAGACATTTATAAAGTGCCAAAGCTAAATAATTAACCCCTGGGGGTAACCACGAACCAAATTTCTACTATTAAAATTGTAATGCATAATCAACAGAATAAACAATTGAATGAGTTTTAAATTTACCCCCATTATTTTCCACTTGCTTTCAGAATAATAAGAATTTAAAACTCTTTAAGCCAATTGAAAAGGTTTACGGTTAATCAACGCCGTCCAATAAAGGACAATTGAAAATTGGTCTCGATCTTGTCCCACTTTTGGTAAGATGGTATTAGTTCAGAGGACGCTGCCCGACTAGGAGAATGGCCATAGATGGGTACTCTCGAGTTTAGTCTTGATGAAAGACCATCTTAATATGACGGCCTCTGTGGACGAGGGGCAAGGCTCTCGACTGCCAATCCGGAGATCGCGATTAATTCATTAAAAATAATATACAGGGTGTATCGGCACGTACCCGACAAACTTTAACCAGTGATTCCTGACATTATTTGGAGAAAAAAATGTAAATGAAATTTTGGTGATTTTTTTGATTAAATTAATTCAACAAAAAAAAATTCTTCTGCATGTCGTCACTGGTCATTCAGCCGAGTAACCGCCCGATCTCTTATCCCGCCCTCAACTGTCCAAAACCTACTAGGTACTTTTTGTGTTTTTGTAGAAAAAAAAACTTCACCAATGTCATCGGATCCCAAAATTTTATTTACATTTTTTACTTCAAATAATGTCAGGAGTCACTGGTTAAAGTTTGTCGGGTACGTGCCGATACAACAGTATAGTATATTTCGAAGATACTCTCAGTATCTTGGTGTAAGACCACCATTCAGTATTGAAACGTTGCTTGAAATAGCTTTCGCCGTATTTGGTGAACGGATCTGATTTGCCATGGACTTCACCACCTTCCTCTTCTCCATATCCTTCCCCTCCCCACTACCTTCAGCCTCACAACGTACCTCAATCGGGGATGCAATATACTCACTGGCTCCAGACGGTTGGGAGCAGCTGGTACTCTTGTGCCGTATTCATTATTTTTTAAGGATGGCTTTAGTTAGTATCGATGGCCAAATATACATTATTGTGGTAATCATACTCGTACTTAGGTACACCCCTCACCTTTTCCTTCACGGACCTTCCACACACCAACCTCAAAGTTGACATAGACCCTTAGGGAAATTATTTATTATGCTTCCTCTGTAAACTTAACGTAAAAAATTACTTTATAAATGCCTTTTTATTAATTATAACAAATGAACTTTTTTTCTTTTGTACTGAATTTTTTTTTCTGAAATCACACAATGTATCTATCAGAGTATTGTGTTCGACTCAACTGTACTTATGATACATATATCTACTGTTATTGTTTTCGTTTTATCTAAACAATATAAAAAAAATGTTTTCTCATGGTCCAATCCTCCAATTTGTATTGATCATCTACTTCATCTTGATGACGAAGGCGACACACTCCTCCAAGAAGATCATTCCGTCAATTCGTATGCAAAGTTCAACGCCCAATAAACTACGACTCTAAATGACGTCATAGTCGGGAGGGAGACATCCTTTTTATCTTGGCATCGTTTAACGAGTGCTTAAATATAGTACCTACGTGATACGTGCAACGTAACAACGAATTATCGTCATCACCACATTGTAATAATATAATAATTTCCTCTGCCTAGTTTGAAAGTTTTCCCACTTACAATGTATTGACGTCTGCACACGTAAATAGTTACATTGCTTTCTGATACCGAATAATACCTGAACTAAAATGATGTCTAAAAGGTGCAAAATAAATTTATTCGATACCCCTACATGCAAGAGTTCAGATACTACCCTTTGTTGTATCCCTCTGATTTTCTCGCCGGAATGCTGGGAATAGATTGTCTAGACGTTAGGAGAAATATTGCAATGGTGTTAGTGGCACATAAGTTGCTAAATGGGCACATTTGCAATCCTGATATTCTGGAACGAATTTCACTTTATGTCCCCGATAACTTCATCAGACCTAGACAGCACAGACTGTTTATTTTTCCAAGAGGCAGGACCAACCTACCAATGATCATGACTTTGTGGAAAATGACTGCTCTCCTAAACCACATTTCTTCTGAGAAAGACATTTTCAATTTAAACAAAATTGACTTTAAGATCGCAATAAATATATTTTTTAACATAAGGCTCCACCTCATCTGATATTATTGACATACTTAGTACTTACCTATCTAATTAAATTTATGTATGTTAATCTGTAATTTTTGAAATGTAATTGGATTATACTATTTTTCACAATAAATAAATAAAATTAAAAAAAATAAGGAAAATATTTCATTCTCTGAAACTCGGAAAAATTCGTCTCGATTACCACCTACATATTATATAATTTCGCACGTGTTACTTTTCAAGTAGATTTGTTCATATTCGTAAAAAATAAGAAGGTATTTATTTATTATTTGAAAAATTTACAGAGTATTAACAATAAATTATTACATTAATCAAATTGCCATTGGTATGTGCGTATATATTACCACTCCAATTAAAAATGCTCACATAATGCATAAATCAAGGTTTAGTTGTTAGTTGTTTTCAGAATCGCTTGCGCCAATATCATTCGGCACGTTGCTTTTAATTTCAATACTGTAGCATCTCGGAATGCTTTGAAATTTAATTTTCTATGGAGAACAACCATCGTGTTTCGCGAACGGTTTTGAGAAAAAAAAATTACATTTTCAAAGGAGTATCACGGTCATTATTTCTTTGAAAACTCCTTTGAATTGTTTTTTTTCTTCTTTATGTAGGATGTGTATTCAAGTTTATGTAGAAATTATAAAATTAATTTATATTCATATTAATAGATTTTTTTGACAATTGTTTCCCAAATAGCAGTTTTTTTTTTTTTTTAGTTAAAGCTATTCTGGGAAAACTTTTGTACGATATTATCATGTAATTAATGTACATGAATAATAAGATATATTATCTGGTAAACAGAAAACAATCGCAAAAAAAAACATTGCTTTTTTTAAATGGACATTTGACCAGACCCAAGTAATTTTCGCACCGTTTACAGAACTCCTAGGTTCTGAGAGGCTACCTGGACTGTGGCTTTAAAAATGTTTTGTTTTGTTTTCTATATTAGAGGTGTGTTTCTGTGCAATCCTTTTAAAATTATAGACACTTCATAAATGCAGTTATGATATTATAATTTTAATGTTTATTCATTAAAGCGATGACATGTTATTATAGCCAACAAATCACTGCCTATTAACAAGTCTGTCAGACTTTATTAAGTGCAGTCTGCAATGTTGCTTCAAGCGGTATGGTGTGTAGTTACTTAGTATCGGTGTCAATGGTCGCAGTCGCTAGGCATAATGCAGCCATTCTTGAAAATTAAATAATTCTGATAATAATATTTAAATAATTTTTGTAGCGCCGTTTTAGTGAAAAATCACCTATAGAGCGCTATACAAATATGACTTCCTAGGCTCTCTCCAGTTATTTACGAATAGATTCAGAAAACATACTCGTACTTACCTGGCGGTCACAGTTAAAGATAGAAGGTGTAGGCTTGGAGAAGATTCATTTTTTGGACGCATACGACCCAATATTAAGTAAACAAAGTTTTTAAGCTCTTAAAAACAATGTGTTATTTTTTAAAGATAATCTCTCCTTTTTTGCTGAAATTCTGACCGTTATACCTGTCCATGAATAGATACAGATAAATGACAGATATTACCGTTAATTTTCGCCAGTAATTCGGTGTCCAAAAATTTTATTATATTTGAAACTGCGACCTTCAATGCTAGAACAGTTAAACTGACTATACATGCATCTATGTGTGTCCTTTGCATTCACCCTACACTTATTAAAATCAGGTCAGTTGCATTTAACCTTCCGAGAAATGTGCGGAAAAAATATACCTGTTGGAATTGATTGCGAAAATAAATTCCTGGCACTTTTCAAGCAATAAATCCAATATATAGGTCCAATAACAAGAAAGTTCTAATTTCACACCATATAATATAAGTGTGAGCAATTTACGAAACGATTTTTTTTTTGTATGAATACCAAAATCCAAAACATAAAAAGCTGAAAACTTTATTTTGGGTCGCAAAAAACCCGCGGGCATGATTGGGCATGCCTGCTTTAAATTCTACTAAGCTACGACGTCGAGAGGTTTTTGCTTTTGCTATTTAAATAAGTCGTATTTTATTAAAGATTTTCACAAAAATCTCTTACCAACCACTCGTTTACAATTTTTTAACAGAACATTGCTAAAAATACGTATTTTAACCAATTTCTTTGCCATTGGAAAAAAGTCAAAGTAAAGCGACATAATACGGCAATTTGCAGAATGACCGGGTCACGCCCACCCTGTCTGACATTTGACAGTTCGCCTCCGGTGCGGATTGAATCTCACGTCACCGGATAATATTATTACTTGTTACACTCAAGTAGATTAGTAGATCATCGCGGGGATTGCTCGACGGGTTGTTGATTGTGATTGCCTGTTGTTGACTGTGAGTTGAGTGTACAGTCTTGATTGCAAACAAACGCGCCCTCCTGGTACGAGGAAAATAGCGAATAAATGAAGCAATCACTTCTTCCAACAACTTATTAAATAACTTAATTGGTTGAGGAAAAATTGGTTGAGGCGTTCGTCCCGGAAAGGCAGGAGATCATGGGTTCAAGATCCAATTGCGACCATAACGTAGCTGACGTAGCTTTTTATTTTTCTTTATTTTTCATAATTCGTTTAGATTTGTGAGTATTATCTTCGTCTTTAATAATAAAAAAAATATTAGTTGCTAAGTTTTTACACATTATCTTAATATTATATAAAAAATTTATTTCTTTATCCCTTGGCGTTGGTGATTTGTTGTGCGCATGCCCACGATGGTTTCTATCAAATGGTGAGCTCTGGTGTTATGAAATTATTTCCTATACCATCCATCCGATTGCGATCAAACTTTGGCGAGTTGTTGTGCGCTTGCCCACAAAGGTTTCTATATTGAATGGTGAACTCTGGCGTTATGAAATTTGTATAAAAATCAAATATGTGGCGCGCGAGTTGTTTAAAAAAAACTGTGAATTTCATGTGGGTTTAACAGAAGGTAGGAAGGGGAGGGAAATCTGGAAGTGGGGAAGGGAATGAGGGGGGAGGTCACGGGAGGAAGGACGCGGGAGCGGGAAAAGAAATGGAAGTTGAAAGGTGAACGTGTGTGATAAGAGGGGAACGCGGGAAGGGAACGGGGATGCATAGAAAAGAACACGCAGGGGTACAATTTCACGCGTGCCGGGTACTCGCTAGTCTTGAATAAAGTAAACCCAAGCGTACCAGTATTTAAATGAATGGATTTAACATTTCATTCAATTTAAAACGTCACTTACGATATTAGCTCATTATTAAATACAATTAATTTGTAGCCATTCAACAAAGCGTTTTTATGACTGTTAGGTCACGCCAGTATTTTTAACCTAATAAGCATAATTCGTTTTAACAATAATGGGTCTTACTAATAAACGTGTTTTAAATTACACAACCGATAAACGACTGTTATTGTAGGATAAATGGTTATTTATCAGTTGTCTAAGGTTTAAAACATGTTTATTAATAATTGGGAATGTGCTTACATTACTATTTTTCGAACTATCAACATTGTCCTAATTTTTAATCGTAATTGACAAAATACAATTAATTTTCTAGTTTATTTTTTTATTGCGTCGAACAACAAGTATTCATCAGTAATTAGAAATTACCATAGATAATAGAAATACGGGAGATGGTTCATTAGCCGTTATGTCGCCAACACAGTTCACCAATACTAATTCTGCAAATCGCATACAAGCACGGTGACGCCATGCCTTCGTTTTTACCTACACACAAAACTTACAAATTTCATTGGATTGCCGCTTTGATAGTCCGTGCAGTTATGTCATACTTCAACGACAGACAGCACGCTTCCATGCCATATCTTCCCTTGTTTCTATTATCTGTAAATTACAATGTTTGCTTCATTATCTTTTTTTGTTCCGCGGCCCCGGTAACCATTTATTGTATAACCAAGACCCCTGCTATAGGTCAATCCAAGTGTTTTGCTACGTTTGGTGACTTATCAGGGTGAGGTTTGTCTAGGTTTTGGCGGCGAATGCGTTTGCCCACCTACTGTATGGCGGGCCGGATCGAGAGAGAGACTGGGTGAGGGCGACCTTTTGACCTCTCCAGCCGGACTCTACACGGAGAAAAAGTTATTCTAAAATACGATCATTTTATTCGTATAAACGGTTAAAAACGGGACTGAAGTTCTTAGGAATAAATTAACAGTGTTTCATTGTTTATTGGCGGGAAGATGTAAGAATAAACATTGAAACACTGTTAATCTGTTCCTAAGAACTTCAGTCCCGTTTTTAACCGTTTTTACGAATAAAATGATCGTATTTTAAAATCATATTTTTCTTCGTGTACCCATCGTCTTGCACTTTATTGGGAGGAATTGATTCATACGTCTGTCACTCTTTGACACATTGATCCCCAGATTACTACCCAACCCTCATACCCTTTTCCTTTCCAGAACTTCTTCTCCTTCCTTTCCAAAAAAGACCCTCCACACAGCATCCTCAAAGATGACAATTTTTTGTAATTTTTTTTTCATCGGGGCTTCCTATGTAGATCTAATGTAGAAAAAATACTATTTTGTTTGCATAAATAACGTTCGTAATACGATTAAATTATGTAGTTCATGTTACTCTTTGCCTTAGCAGATTTTGAAGGTTAATTGTAGACGAACACGAGAAAATAACGCTTAGCTAATTACAAATGCTAATTGTTAGTATCTTCTTGCTATATTTTCTAACGTAAGCAATAATCAACTCAATCAGCCTTTTTTATATCCCTTTTCTGCGTCGACCTTTGGATTGCACGTGTTTTATCTATATATATCTTACTAATATTATAAATGCGAAAGTTTGTATGGATGTATGTATGTTTGTTACTCTTTAACGCAAAATTTACTGAATGGATTTTAATGAAACGTTACAATAATATAGTTCATACATCAGAATAACATATAGGCTATAATTTATAAAGCTAGCTATTTATTTTCAATATATTGAAAATAATAATAATTGTTTAATAGAAAATGTCAAAATTTGAGAATGAAATTTTGCAAAACAATAATTGTTAAATCAAAATTCTATTTTGGAAAATATTTAAATTAGTGAATTTATTTGAAGTACTCACCTAATACTTTGAGTCCAATCAAGAATTATACATATTTTAAATAAATAGGTTAAGAATTTTGGTATAAACGTAGATGGGCCCTAGGAAAAGAAAACAGATTACTCGAAGTTCTAATCCTACGCAGACGAAGTCGCGGGCAGAAGCTAGTATAATTATATAATCCTCTCGAGCGATAAGCGTTCTCTTTTCGATTTGGCCTTTCGATTTATTTAGAAATGTGTGAACTGCTTACTGTGGTTTAAAGCCAATAAATCCACCGATGCTTCACCGTTAAATCCATATTTTTAGGTTCTATAAATTTGGCATATTATGGCAAGCGATCGCTCAAGGCGTTTTGTAAACTTGCCATAATTTGCCAAAAATCTTTAGAGTGGTTATTATAAAAAATATTTTTCCGAATAACTTAAAAAAATCAGGAAATTACATGTTCTAGCGCTAATTATTTTTTTAACGAAAACAAAATGTACAAAACTTTTTCGAGTTTTTTCATCCTAATAATTGATCCAAAAAGAGCCCTGTGATCAAAATAATGGTTTGAACACATTTCAAAGACATATAAATGAATAAAACGAACAGAAACTTCCCTTATTCGCTGTCAGAACTTCCTCCCCAACCACCCTCCTAAATAATCGACCCATTCTGCCTTGTTCAATGAACCCGGAAATCCAAGAAGTAATCAGTGAATACTGAGTACTTTTAGCTATTCCCGGCAAAATGCATTCTATTGCAGGAATCATTTTGATACCAACTATTACTAGCATCCGCCTATTCACTGCCCACATAAACTGGAAAACGAATATCTTCATTCCACCAGTGTTATATTTTCAATGAAATTAATATTATAATATCTATATGTGATTATAGTGGTTTACACAAAGTAATTTGTTTCATTTAATTAAAATGATGTCACAAAGTAATTTTCACTGATTAAAAAAAAATATTTTTAACATTAAGTTCTCGCGGAAGGCCCTGAGTCATCTTTGTAGATAATGTAGATGTCTAGTGCCCGTCTGGCAGTTAAAGTTTTTATCACCGGGAAACAAGGAAGATGGGATAAAGCCTTACCTTCAAATGGTTGATGATATGTTTGATGATATGTTGTCACTTAAGAGGCCAGACTTTGCACCACACGCAGAACGTTTACGTATTTCATTGTCTGTCATTATGTCCTTCTCTAAATATGATAACACATACTTAAGATACATGCGAATGCGAAACGTGCAAATGGGACAACTGCCGTAAACTCTCATATTTTTACCTACAGAAATCGCTCGAAAAAGGGTTTCGGGAGAAAACATTTTTCTACACCCAAACTTTCACGAAATTATAATTAAAAAACAAAAATTTGTTCTCGAAAGAAGAAGCTATTTCGGTATGTTTTTATAGTTTTGTAATTCTTTATGAGAATTGAGTTAGCAGCACTTTTTCCTAAAATAATATTTTACGATAAAATGTTTGACAGTGAATGTTTACGTTAATATGAAACGCATCAAAAATTTAAAAACATACCGACATATCTTTCACCTTCTAGAAGGCAATATAAAAAATAATTATTTTTATTTTTAACTCATTACGTAAATCCTCTTATTGTTAAACCTTATTGTTTAATAACATTTTAATTAATGATGATATTGTCATCATTAATTTAAAAAAAAAAAAACATTTCATGCAGTTTTCAATGAAGAAGAGTGTTTTTTCCCGGGCGTCCTTTTTATATGGGCAAAAAAGGTAAGTCTATCGTCTTGATTAACATACATCTTTTTATATACAAACATATATGATAGCGAGGTTTCAAAGCCGTTTAGGAACAGTGTCAGTATCTGATCTGATTTATTACTGTTACTATTAATTGTAAATCTAAAGTCTTCAAAATTTTGTAAAGTTGTGCCAATATGTTTTTAAAATTCCACTAAGTACAAATTTCCCAACTGGGTTGCTGCTACAAATATTTTCCCATCACTCATACTATCAATAAATTGTTAATAATCGTATGACAATGTATAATTGACCTTTAAAACGTCGGCGCCCTTTGACTACCGATGAGTTGAATCTGCATTTGCAATTAAGTACACTTTACTTATTGACAGATCCATCATGGAGAATCTTCTTGTCAATGAAAGCAAATTAAAGTCTATCCTGGCTATCATTGAACTTTGAATAAATATGACAGTCGTTAATTGTGTTTGATCTTCCAGTGCATAACTGGTCTGGTGTGATGCAATTAAAATGGAAATTCATGCATTTTTACTTTCGAATTCTTTGATAGTATCCTTGTTAATGTAATGTTTATTCAAACATTTGTGTTAGTCCTACAGACTTGCAATATCTCGATGGTAGATATTTTCGTTGTTCGTTTTTATAACTCTTTTTTTGTCTGCAATATTTTGCTTCCAACTCATCTGGCATGTCTGTAAACATTTCGAGTTAATCTTTAAACCTTATTGTTATTGCCACCAAGAAGGTTTGAAATACAATTCATGCATTTTTACTTCAGAGTTCTTTGATAGCATCCTCTTTGTGTACTTTTTTCAAACACGTGCATTTAGTCCTACAGACTAAAATATCCTGATGGTGGGTGGTTTAGTTGTTCATTTTTATAGCTCTTTTATCTGCAAACGCTTGCTGGTATATCTGTTAATTGTCAATTCATGCATTTTTACTTCAGAATTATTTGATAGCATCCTCTTTGTGTACTTTTTTCAAACATTTGTTTTAGTCCTGCAGACTAAAATATCTCGATGGTAAGTGTTTTAGTTGTTCATTTTTTATAGCTCTTTTTGTCTGCAATCGCTTGCTGGTATATCTGTAAACATTGAGAGTTGATCTTTAAACCTTGTTATTATTGCCAAGGTTTAAATACAATACAGACGTGTGCATATTATGTTTATATAGAAGATGTTTACTTTATAGCATACGTTTTTTAAGTTTGTACAGAAGTCTATACAAACCAGAAAAATCTGATTCTTACAAACATTTCGCACTTGAAAAAATATATGTCAAGAGGCAGTGACATTATTTGTGTTGGCATTGGCCCCTGTGTTATACTCTATTATCAATAAACGCACGGCGCAAAGTGAGTGCATTGTTATTTCATTTATATTGCAAATAGCCTCTTGTATTCAATGCTTGTGTACACACAGTTTTGCTTATTCAGATAATTCATGAGGTAAATAATACGGCTTTGATAAAACTGTTTTGTTTATTCACATACACATACTACGGGAGTTATTCTGCAAATAATATGCAATTCTTCGGGATTCCCACAGGGATCCCACTTGAGGCCTGCTTTAAAATAATAGCCTTACCAATATTTTATTGACGACTATAATGATATGCAACAATCCAATTCCTTTTTATCCAACAATCAACAGCACTTACAGGGATTACACAACATTTTCAGAAGTGGGAGCTGGGATTAGTGACCAATTTAGTAAAGTATGCATTTATTCTTTATACTTTCAGCAATCGGCGTGATAAAATTACTTGACTTATGTTTAGTGGTCAGATCAGATCAGAGGTTCTTCGAACATTCCTACATCCTCTAATAATAATAATTTGATAATTTGTAGAGCGCCGTTTTTGTGAGCAATGGCCTCAAGGGCGCTCTCTCCTTTCTTTCCCCAATTTTCTTCCGTTTTTCAAAATTTCTCAATATTATTATGGCAGCCATTACACCATTCTTATATAGTAGAAACTCTTGCGTAGTAATATAATTTAAATATATAATGTTAGCGGTACCAACTAATTCCGCAGCTTATTTTTTACTTTTGTTTTTTGTTTTTGAATGCGTCAATCAAGCGATGCTATTAATTTCCTAGAATAATAACGTATCGTATCATTTATTCGTTGACTTCAGGTCACCGTTTATCCAATAGAGCATACCGTATCGATAAGGCATTATGGATATACAAATAAACATGCAATCCAACGTATTTTTCTGAATCTTTATCAGACTTCCTTCAATTTATTTCCCGCAGCAAGCCATTCCCTGCATTCGATCAATTATTATCAACGTAATTTTATGTTTCACGAAGTAGAGCTGCATTCCACGGGGTATTTCATTCCACAGGAAGCAAATTCCTGTAAGTGAACGGCTGATTGGATAACTGTTTGAGCGCTGAATTTAAAGCGG
Organism: Limnephilus auricula; assembly: GCA_951813805.1. NCBI lineage: Eukaryota > Metazoa > Arthropoda > Insecta > Trichoptera > Limnephilidae > Limnephilus > Limnephilus auricula. The sequence continues at coordinate 8,601,434 of OX638409.1, read as the reverse complement.
CTCCCACACGGACCAGTTGCTCTTAGGCTAGACTAAGAAGTGGGCAAAGCGTTTTACTGGTTAACCCCTAAGGCTGATTGGTTCGTTTTTCACAATAACTCAATAAGTCTCATAGTAATCGTTGTGTCTCCCTTGCTACAATAGTGAAAAAAATGATTATGACATTATTAGAAAGAGAAAACATCACACTTTATTTTCAAATTAATAAATTTGATTTATTTATAAATTAACCACAAAATAAGTGAAATGTACACTTTTTTGAAACCAAAGTTACAAACCGCAATTTAAAAAAAAATGTAAAATTTTTTTTTGGAATTTTTATTAATTATTTTTAAATATTATATAAAAATATTTCATCCTAGACTTACAGATAAAAACAATAGATGTCGCATATTAATAAAAGTGATAAAATTTAACCTGACACTATCTAGAGGGCATTTAGTTCGAGTTGAATCTTGCAGTCATACATAAAGATAGCAGCCAATAAAAATATGCCTTAAGAAAAATGAAAAATAATATTGGTGGTTCTCAGTCGAAGTATGATACAGTTAAAAATGACCGAATCGGATAGGGATACGTTGGCGCAGTGGATAGCGCGTTGGCCCGGATTGCCAGAGGTCCTGGGTTCAAGTCCCAGATGTTTAAAAAAAAAAAAATAATAATTTAAAGAAAAAAGACAAACCTCAACCACTGACCGGTCTAGATGTATCCGTATCTTTTTCTGTTTCGGATTGACTTTTGCTAATATTATCTTAATTAATTAAAATATTATAATTATTTTTACATGTACCGACAAAAAAGTGGGGTGACAAGAGCGTTTATGACACATTTGTCCAATAAAATATGCAAGTGTTTTTTTTTCTTTATTAGTAATTTCAGTTAGATAAAACGTAAGGGGAGCCATTTTAATTTTTTTTTATGTTTAAAACTAGTTGAGGAACTAGCATCATTGATCTCCTCGGCACCAGTGCATAGTCCTAACCTATGTACATGGTTGACATTTGTCACATGAGAACGGGTCGTTACCACGACTCATTCTTGAGTTCAACAGTTAGCCTCTGTGTTTCCTCCATCCTACAACATGGTTGTCTTAAACACCCATGTTCACTTCTTCCTCTCTGACAAAATATGGTCGAGACCTGAGAGGTTAAAATAAAGCCACCGTGCGCTTTTGGAACGATAGTACATTCTTAAATTGCAAATTGAAAACTGTAAATTGCAGTCTACGACAACTACTGTCTGGTACCTCACTTATGACTTTAGTAATATCATGTCTGTTATAACTCTTAAAGTCCGCTGGTTTAAACAGAAAGTTTTTGCTGATTGTGGGTTAAATTTTATTTAGAAATTTTTGTTTTCAAGGGGTTAGTGTACATATATTACGGGCCGTTGTATTCACAATTGCCTTCCTTAACAAAAACAGACCATCAGATAAGTTCTTGACACCAAAACCCACCGGATTTATTTGGGTGTTGAATTTAAAAACTCCCAGAATGACGATTGCCAGTAGTAAAAACGCATTGTTACTATTGATAACTTTCAATTATTACAAGCCAATAATAAGGCCTAAATTAACACAAAAAGAGAGGCAACTTCGATGACTTTTTTTAAAAAATATTTTGTCATTTCAAATGTGAAACCTCTCCCCTCTTGAAATGATTACAGTATTTTCAAATTCAAGCCATCAAGGGTATCAAAAATGGATGTGGATTTTCCAATTACATCGAGATTTGCTAGTCCCCTTACCTAGTAAAGAGATATATTAAAAGTCTTCCGGAATTCTTCCCACCCGCGTCCATAAAAAAAGCCTTGCCAAAACAAATCTTCGAAGATCAAACCGCAATTATCGAAACCTAAAACACCAAACCATTATTATTAAATTTTATGCTAGCAACCAGAATGTCCGTGGTACAAATGAACGTAAAAAGACAAATAGTAAAATCTCAAATTGTAATATTTAATCATTGGAGACAAAATTAATGTATGAATAATGTGAAACAGCAAAATCAGAAAAACATTCGTTCGCGTCTAGATTTGAACCCATTTGCTCTGAGCAAAGCCCCGGCTGAATTCCTGGGTTAAATTCCTAGATACGACTGAATCTTTTTCAGATTTCTCTGTTTCACATTTTTGTTTGAGAGATTAAACAGTAAAAAAACATCTAAAAACATTGAATGGATTAAGTCTAAACTTAGTATAATAATTCTCCTTGGCTTACGACAATTGCGAAATTTGCATACATTGCAAATGTTGAATTTGTGAATAAATTTATTATTTCACAGCCGATCGAATCTGTTTCGTCGTTGTACTCTGTCTGCAGCGGTTCTCATGAATAATGTATTCTGCTTAAATTATGTGACGTTGATTCTTGTTTTTAAAGCCAAAGGTTATAACCAGTTTATATGTCAACAGTATCGATGTATTGAAGCAAGGACAACATATTATTTGAAATGTACCAAATCCTTTCGATCCGGCTATTTAAGATTTGGCTTAACCTTTAAAAAATACTGCTTTTACTTGGTAAAACATTTCTTGTATGCTTGAATATACTTCTTTTATAGTCTCGTATTCTCTGACATTTCTATGAAAAATGGTTAATTGCTCCAACTTTTGAATCATCGCACATTATTAGTTTACTATTTTTTTTAAATCTCCGTATTTTGTCTCAGTTTTCAACATGGATCAAATTTTGTTTCAGATTTTTAACATGGATCACAATATTATGACTTATGGCTCAAATGGAAATAACTTGAAGTCCATACAGAAAAGCAGTTAATTTTTTCAGTCGTCATCGCTCCCCGCATCAACAAATAGCTGATATTAATCAATTCACAAATTTAAATGAACTCAGTGACGTTAGCGATACTGAAACTGTGCCAGTTTTAAGCCATACTTTAACTTAGAGATCCCTCACTTTGATATTTTCCTGTATAATAGTCATTCATAGAGAAAATATCAAAATATTAACAGCAAGGGATCCACAATTCTAGATTCATGATCTTTGCCCCCAATTGAATCATTTCTGATTCAATGATCGTCGGTTCACTTACAATGAACCCTTCAAAATCACAAATCATGAGGCCCCTGCATTAAAAAAAAAACAATTGAAATTAATGTCCCTTTAATTTTAATGTAATTTTAATAGCTATATACAAAGGTCCTTTAAATTATCTAATCTGAACCAATAAAATTCCTTGTAAAATAATTGAGTGTCGAATTAGAAAGGTCCCATTGGTGACCCTTGTGTAATTCTTTTAACGGCCGAAAAATACATTTAATTGGTTGGAATTCTTGGTGTTTGAGTGAGGTGTTATTTATTGATTAACCATGAGACAAAGTTTAGGTTTATTTATAGGTTTATGAGTGCTGAATTTATTGTATCTATAAACATTTATGATTTTAAGAGTTCAATAACCGATGTCTGAAATTTCTGCTTTCTCTTATGTATTTATTGATACGGAGACATGACCTACTTTGCTCCCTTAAGCACTCCAGTTCATCGTACTGTTTCCCATGTTTCATTTTACTCCGACTGTTGGCCAGTTCGTCGGGTTTAACAATGTACGTGTCCCGGTTCCACTCCGATTCAACTCCTTATATATCTTATCCTTTTTGCCGTCAACATTTTATCATACCTATATGAGTAGTTGTTTCTTCATCCTCTCCAGTTTTTCTACAACTATTAGTATTTCCTCTCATAAAAGCTGCATGTGTCCCCTGAGGTGACAGTGTCTTATCAATATTCCTAATAGGGTCCCCTCAATGATGTTAATCCTTATTGAGTAGTTGTCTGGTTTGTTTGGGACTTAGTCCATCTGTGAACTCTTTTTTAAATTATTTTTCTTTAATATAAATCTGAATTTGTTGGTTACATTTTTCACTTTTCGTGTACAGACCAGAGTCTCATCAAGTTCACAACCAAAATAAATCACAAACAAAATTATACTTACAATTTGGGAGGCGGGAATGGGTACCTCCGCCCCGGGAACCATTTATTGGATAACCGAGACCTCTGCCATAGGTCACCCCAAGTGGTTCGCTACGTTAGGTGACTTAGCAGGGGTGCTCGGGTTCATGGGGGTAAGGTTTGTCTGGGTCTTGGCGGCGGATGATCTAGACACACTTAACCCCAGATTCCTACCCAACCCTCGTACCCCTTTCCTTCCCAGAACTTCCTCTACTTTATTTCCTTAAAAATACCCTCCACACAGCATCCCCAAAGATGACAAAGGCCCCGAGGGAAATTATTTTCCTCAGGGCCTCCTGTGTGGACCTAATGTAAAAAAATAAATTATTTGAAACTCGCTTGTACCCCCTAGATTGGATGAAATTGGCAATACTTAATCAGAAGTAGTTGATGTGTTACGGAATACAACAAGCAGGCTATAATAACACACGTCAATAATAATAATATATGTTACTAGATAGGTTCTGCAAGGGTTCTATATCATTTAATTAGCACATCTTACTTCAAGATTACCGTTACACAAAATTATAATTTATATCACATGTTTGTAAAAGGCGTACACGGAGAAAAATGTTATTCTAAAATACGATCATTTTATTCGTAAAAACGGTTAAAAATGTGACTGAAGTTCTTACGAACGATTCATTTTTATAGTAAAAACGGGACTGAAGTTCTTACGAACAAATTAACAGTGTTTCAATGTTTATTGGCGGGAAAATCTAAGAATAATTTCTTGATATAAGTACGAAATTACGTATACCAACAAATTATTCTTACAAGTTCCCGCCAATTTATTAAAACCCTGTTAATTTGTTCGTAATAACTTCAGTCCCGTTTTTAACCGTTTTTACGAATAAAATGATCGTATTTTAGAATAACATTTTTCTCCTTGTATATTAATATAAATAAATTTTATATTATTCAAAGATCTCAACAACATTCCCATTCCGCAGTTCGTACATATGGTCTTAATTTATTAGAAAAGAGAGAAGAAAACTGAAAGTAGATCATAAATATTATTAATGTCCTAGCCTCGGGCAAGAACGTTGAACCATTCACATAATACGAGTATATCAAAGAATCACACAAAGTTTATAAATTTACAACCCATTGTGGTTTACTTCTTATTGTCCGTATCGCTTGAGCAGTCATAATAACAATATATTATTTTCCAGATAACTACTTCTGTGGGCTTTAAAGGGATGTCACAAAATATCGATTTGTGATATTCGGTGATTACCCAACAACGTGAGCAATATAACATCTCTAGTGCCAGAGATATCTAGAAAGTAGAAAAATTGTAAATGCCTAGTGACTAGATCTGAATAGCCAGATACTTCCCTACCTTCCTCCTCCCCATCTCCTTCCTTACTCCGATTACCTTCAACCTCACAACATACCCCAATTGAGGATGCCATAGTCTCACTGGCTCCAGGCGGGAGCAAACGGGACTCTTGTGATGTGTTTAGTATTAAAAAAAGTTTAAAAATGACAATTCTGTATAACGACATAATTTTCGTTGTTTACAGCTAAAACAGTCTCCATTTATGTTCGAAAAACTTGTTCAAAATTATATCAATTTACGATTGAAAAAACCTGTATAACTTATTTCCACTGATTTATTTTTGAACGCTCCGGTTTTTACCTTGCAACAGACGTCTTCGGACTTATAAAATTTCATGTAATGCTAGAATATTTATGTATGATTATTTTTAAAAAAAATTTCTGAATCAGATGTTGATTAAAAAAAAAAAAAAAAATATTTTTTACCCACTTACTGATAAGAATATCATAGGTAACATCATTTTCCATCTTAAAAAAACACATTTTCTTTCGATATTTTATTTCTCCAGCAATATCGATCGCAATCGCATCACCATCCCTACACATAACACCGCTAGCGATAAAGTGTTGAAATTATTTCACGTTGGAGGTGTGCGCGCCGAGCCTCCCGTAGACGGCCACCCATTGGTCGGCGTATATGACGTCACAAGGTTGAACGAGGTAGCGTGGTTATTTCCACAACGTTCTTTCTTTATTTGAATTTTTATAGATAAAATTTGTATTGTATTCCTTCAAGATAAAAAAAATCCAGTAAGTCATCTTTAATCTTTCTGAAATATAATATTTTAGTAGAAGGATGTATTTAGTCTTTGAACTACAATTTTTAATATGTTTATTTAAGTACTCTTTTAACAAACTGGTTTGTTATATTTTGTCATGCTTTTTTCCACAAATAATATTTTATTGATAGTTGTAAGTGATATTATATTATACTATATTCAAGGTTTGAATTCCTTCTGTCAATTCACTAAGACGGAAATTAATATTGCATTAATATACATCACGAATATAATATATTTTTTGTTACGTGGTTGTCAAACTCTTTGATTTCCGTATCAAAAAACCAGTAGTACCTATTTAACTTTGTGGAATTATTCATAATATGTTGAATATGAAATTTAGTACATTCACGCACGTTAGATGGATAAAAGTAGTTTTTATGTGCAATCGGGGGCGTCGCTACAGTAAATACAAACAAATATATGGATATGGACCGTGGCCTCCGTGGTCGAGGGTAAGGCTCTCACCAGCAATCCGAAGGTCGCGGGTTCAAATCTAGGCTTGCATAAAAACAAAATATTTGAGTGATTTGTATTTTTTCACAATTTAATCAATTAAAATAATATTAGGTGTATTTGCGGCGCGTTTCTGAGTAAGATATCTTCTCAGTACCATCCTGGTGTAAAGCCAGCATTAAAAATTGAAACGTTGCTTTGTTTGGTGACCAGATCTGTCAAGCCAGATTCTTCCCCACTTTCCTCTGCCCCATCTTCTTCCTCTCCACACTTTATTCAGCCTCACAACATACCCCAATTGGGATGCCGTAATCTCACTAGCTCCAGGCTTCTCATATGTAACTTGCTGATGCATCGGAAAACCTACTGATTTATTATACTGCATATGCCCCAGACGGAAAAACAAAAAAAGGTTTCATCCAAAAGCGTTTCAATGCACAGAATTACACGAGCACATCCTTTGAGCGGAATTTCAACGCATGCCGGGTACTCGCTAGTTTTAAATAAAAATTTATTCCACCCTTTTTTACCAGTTAGCAATAAAAATAGGACAAAAAACGTTAAGATACTCGTAATCATAAGGCCAGTAATTGAACTCTGGCTTTTTGCACTTCAGCAACAAAAACCTATTATTTTAGAAGAATTAGTATTTGGACTTCAGTCCCACAGGAGTTGGAAATTTTAGCTTTACATTCAAATTTTTTATATGTAAATGTACTTATACAGAATTTGCGTTCAGTGAAGAAACAAAATTCCATCATCAAAACAAACTTGGACTCTGAACTAAAAAATGCAGCTGGGATTAACCTCTTGTAGGCCGCAGTCCCTCCGGCGGGTCCGGATGTTTGAAGCGATTTTGCCCCTTATGTATAAAGAAATTATATGAAGAATGGGGTCAGAATCGCTTGGGCCATTCTCGTTCTTAACATTACGATTTACTGGACGCTGTCATATTCGAACTCTATATTTATTCATTGTTTTTTTTTTTTTAATATAAATCCATTGTGGAAAGCATAGATTTAAGTGATTTTTAGGAAGTCCGTTTTATCTACATTATTTTGTTGTAATTTTTGTATTATATCACAATAGAAATGTTATAAAAATTGAATTCGTAATAAATGTGAGAACTGTCAAATATTTTACGTCGTATTGAATAAATATATTTTTTGTATGCTGGCTTTCAACAAGTTGTGACGATAATGTTGATGATTACTATGTATATTCTCAAATGTCTTCGAAAGCAAAGATAAGACAAACACTAAAATTAATTTTTTAATTGCCTTAGCGTTACGCTCTGAATCTTAAACATTGCTGAGTAGGTGAAGGTAGCCGCCTACTGTTATCTTTTAGACCTACGTTTTTCCAGCCTATTTCTCGTATTAATTACAATTTTCATCAGGTATAAAGACTGGAAGCCAGTCGTCTTCTGTTTGCAAAGAAAGACAAACAATGGGCGTACATAATGCAAACAAGCTTGGTCACAGTAAAGGTCTTGTTCAAACAATTTGATACAATTTTCTTCGTTTGTTACAGTGGTCTGGGTTTCTTTAGGAATCAACAATGCGTTTAATTATACCTATTGTAAATGCCTTTCACATTTATGATCAAGTTTAGGCAATATATCCGTGATTCAGCACAGATTTAAAATATACATTGTTAATATTTTAACAATTTATATTCTATAATCGACAATGCAGCTTCGCTATTCCAAGATAATAACATTTTTTATGTGTTTCCATTTTTTAAATATTTATATTCGCTACCTTGTTAATGAACATCTTAGCTTCTCTTGGCACTCCTAGTCTTTGTTACATCTTCTTGGTTCTCCTAGACTTTGCTTGCATCCACTTGGCTCTCTTAGGCTTTGGTTGCATCTTCTTGGCTCTCCTAGTCTTTAGTTGCATGTTCTTGGCTCTCCTAGTCTTTGGTTTTATCTTCTTGGCTTTCCTAGTATTTTGTTTCATGTTCTTGGCTCTCCTAGTCTTTGGTTGCATCTTCTTTGCTCTCCTAGTCTCTACGGGCATATTCTTACTTCATCTTGACTTTTCTTGCCTTGTCCTATCCTTCCTTGTCTCTTCTTGCATATTCTTGCTTCTTCTAGTAATTACTGAATTTACAATCTGGTATCCTTGTCTTTGATTACATCTTCTTGGCTCCACTAGCCTTTGACTTTTTCCTTTGACACTTCTTGACTTTTCTTGCCTTGTCCTCCTTTCTTGTCTCTTCTTGCATATTCTTGCTTCTTCTAGTAATTACTGAATCTCTAATCTAGCAAGTACTCTCTCTCTCTCTGGTTTCAATCTTGGGATTGGTTTGCAGCAATTTCCTTTATCTTTTTCTTCCATTCTTCCCTGTCTTGTGCGGCTCTTTTGAGGTCTGCATATGATGAGCAGCGCATGTCCACCAGCAGGTCCTCCAGGTACTCTCGGCGTGGGCGTCCCCTAGAGTTTGTCCCCTCAGTCATACCCTCCATTATGGCATGCAAGAGGCCTTCTTGTCGTATTATATGACCGATCCATCTTGCACGCCTTTCGGACAAGGTTCTGAGCAGGTGCCTTCCTCCTTCGATTCTTTGGAGAACCTCCTCATTTGTAATGTGGTCTCTCCAGGAAATTCCTAATATTCTTCTATAGGACCACATCTCAAAAGCCTCTAGTCTCCGTTTATCTCTTTCGGATAGGCACCATGTTTCGCAGCCGTACATCAAGATACTCCATACATAGGTCTTGATGAGGAGTATTCTCAGTTTTAGGTCTATATTATTTGATTCTATTATTTTCGACCTTTTATTGAATGCAAGCCTAGCCTGGTGTATACGGCTGTCGACCTCGCTCTTAGACCGACCGTCCCATGTTATTTTGCTCCCGAGGTAGACATTACAGTATATACAAGTACTCTATTATGTATATACTGTAATGTTTTAAGGATGAATACTTCTAGTGTAGTATTTAAATTATAATAATGTATAATACATCTACAAACATTCAAAATTTGGTTAAAAAATATAATGAACATAAGTATGAAGAATCAGCAATTATTATTTTATCGTATTTATTTTCACAATGATATTACCGTCACATTCACTGTGCAAAGTTTAGAGATCACGACCTCTTTTATAATCAGCGACACCATAAAGATTAGACTTAAAAATTAAAAATAAACTTTAAAATCTTTATTATGTTATTTGACCCCCCAAACTGTTAAACTTCTTATCTTCTTAAAAGAAATTGCTTTCTAGTTATTTTTGGAATTTCATATGGGTACTAAACAGATAATCTCTTTATCTTCCTGGCAGAGCGCTAAAATCTTTGGCTCAGAGTCCGAATGTTGCAATTTATAATCCCAGTACATGGGATTTTTTTGTATGATGATTTTTTACATCATATTCAAATTTGTGTATTTTTGACTTGTCCCAGAATGAAAATAATCCAATGTTTTCTTGAATTTGCTATTACAATATTTAGTATGCTAGGTCCTTATAATCAGGTACCCAATCTTCCTCTCGCCTATCTCTGTTTATTCTCCATTGCCATCAGCCTTATAAACATTTAATGCTGTGTACCTTGAATACCTGCCGAAATAGCTAAAACAATACAAGGAAAGTTCCACAGTGCCATTAAAGAATATTTTACTTGCTTAAGGTCTGTTTTCTGTAAGAAAAATCATTAATTATTCATCGAACATTCCCGACAATTATTTTCCTATTTTGATTCGTAGCACAAGCGGGATATAATTACTCCTACTTTCGTTGAAATTTGTTTGTCAAACGTCGAAAGCCTGCACGTAGTGTAATTTTACGAATTTGAAGTACATTGATGTAGTCACAGTTTGCGGAGAGTCATTTTCCAGTAATAATAACCGTTAAGTCGTCTTATGGGTGCAGCATTTCAACGTTCCCTACACTTTTCCTATTTTTATTCACGTCTGGGGTATAATTACTGCAACTTTTGTTGGAGTTTGTTTGTCCAACGTCCGAAGGCTGCGCCAGTGTAATTTTACGACTGCAAGGTGTATTGATGGAGTTGTTAGACTGTGAGTGTTGTGTGTTTAGCACTTGACCAGTTATCGTCGCTAATTGCAGGGCCTGTGTTCTGTATTTAGTGTACATTGTTTTCCGTCACACACGTGGAGTTTACATAGACAACGAGGCATTTATCGAATTTTTCCAATATTTTTCCATGCCGAATGGTAATGGTCTGTTTGAACTGTTGATGACGGCATTAGCTCCTGTAGTTAGTAAATAAGTGGTGCAATGGAAAACAAGAGTCGTGAATAATCCCAAGAAACACATAGACCTAAATTTACAATAATAATGTTTTCTACGGACCCTCATTTTCCTTTATTTGTTATGTTTACTTTGGCACTGCCTACGTGGAATATTTTTAAACCTCTCGCAAGTTTTTCCGTTATGATTTTCCTTTACGCAAAGGCGCTCCGCTCGCCGCAGAAACTGAAACCAGACTAAAACTGTCTGGTTGCTATGGTTTCCAACAAAACTTCTATAACTGCGCTACTACTTTGGGGCTCCTCATATTGAATTGAGGCGAATGGGGGCATTGAACCACATAACAAACACTGGCAGCTAGATAATTGCAACATTATTTTGAGCAAACATTTAAAATTACTAAGATTTTTTTTATTATTTTTTAATCTGGCCAAGTTATTCTGTTTACATCATTTAATTAATAACGAATTGAATCTTAACTAATATTATAAATGCGAAAGTGTGTTTGTTAGTTTGTCCTTCTTTCACGTTGTAACGGAGCGACCGATCGCCGCGATTTTTACCATAAGGATAGTTGGAGGACTGGGAAGGGATATAGACTATTTTTATCCCGGAAAAACATTTCATTCGCCCTTGAGGAGATTTCTCACAAAAACGGCGCTCTTCAAATTCTCCAATTATTATTATTAAGCGAAGACGCGTCACTTTGTTTGTCCCTTAATATTTCCTACGCCATTCATCCGACTGCGATGAAACTTTAATGAGTTGTTGTGCACACGCCTGCAAAGGTTTTTATGTAATAAATTTGTATTAAAAAATTTACATAGATTTTGTTGAAGAAGGTGTTTATTTCATATAGTTTAGAGGTATGGATGGAAGGAGGGAGAGGTAAAGATAAATATTGTGTGTCCAAAGACTTCAAAAATAGAATTAAAAATAAAATCCACAATTTCTACGTTAAACACAATTAGTATTTATTTTGGGTACATAGGTGCAATCAATTTGCAAGTACGGTTTAATAATAGCAACACAGTATAATAAATTCTGCAGCTCGTTTTTCCTTTTACCAAAAGGGTTACGAGTCCATTCACTCTGGGTTAGCTGAAAGTATTGCAGTCCTGCCAGAGGTTTTACTTAGCCCTTAGCCACCTGACGTAATTTTCAGTTGCATTACCACCTGACGTCGGTCTTGGAGACCGCTTGCGTATTTTCCACGTTATCAAATCATAAATTAAACTTTTACAATAAATAAAAGACATACTTTCATTATATTTTTATTCAGAAAAAGTTATAAAAGTAAGCAAAAATATATATTAACTTATAAAAACTCAACACTTATCTGATAATATACTTATTTTAGGAAAAAATCTAGGTACTTTGAAATTCTGACATCAGATTGAGAATAATCGCTATAACTTTGTAGTTTTACTTATTTCCGGTAAGTTCGTTATGTGATCTAAAACCAAAAAAACAATTTTTGGCACAAATAAGGCACGATTATTAGAAAATCACAACCCACAAACTTTTACAAGTTGCGGTGAAAATAAAAGCATATTTTTGACTGCATTCAATGCAAATCTTATTTTTACATGCGAAACAAATATACGCTGTTTTACGTATCTTTTTATTATAGAAAGTGGAACATGTCTTACGTTTTTCTAATTTTTCAGAATTTTCAGTTGCTGAAGTACTGGGTATTTTCACAAAATACACATTTAAAAAGTAACGTAACTACCTGTCGTCGGTCACAGAGACCGCACGCAAAATATATTTACCTATAATTTATAAACGCGTGCACTTTTGGAACTGCGGACCCCACGCCGAGTACTGGCGGGGGTAAGGGAAAAGTACGTCGACTCACAGTTGCGCCGCGTACCTGTAGTAACGGAATAATTTGAAAAAACAAAATCGCCGGGGTCTCTGAGACTCAGAGAGTTAAGGGTTAAAGATGCGCGGTTATAACCGGAAAACAACTTACCTCTCTAAAGTTTTTACATGATATTATATCGGTCATACCAGCTGTGACATCACTTCCAGGGATCACATCTGAGCGGCGCGGTGAAAATTAACCTATAGCATTCCTTACCTCGAATTAGTAACAGACGAAGCGATGCGGGAATGGGAGAGTATTCAAGATTGAACAACTATCAATCTCGGAAATATGCCTAACAATTGGAATGGTTTGCTACGTATGCCGGGTACTCGCTAGTATTGTTATAAAGTTTGAAGTCATAATAAAGCATCACCTATGTCGTTTTATTAGTAATAAAATAATACTTGTGAGTATAGCTGTTCAGGGAAGCTGCATACGTAGCCATATCATATCCACTCTGGCCTGTTAATGAGAACACTCGCATCTGTCCAAACAACTTACTGACGCAACATGTAGTTTTTATTGCCGTTGCTTGTGTATTTGACATTAAAAATTCAACAACAAACATGTCATACATACCCTGTTTAGACTTATACGGCATTAAACATATTATAAAAACGAAATTTGTGAAAAGTTTGCTAAATTCGGGCTGGGTGTTGTAAATTATCTGATTTTTGCAATAGAATTTTTAAATTTTAATTATAGGTTTATGCTTACCAATCGACATGATTGAAAGCATTACGAGAATGATTCCGAAACTTTTATTGTACTTTCATCAGAATGGAAGATACTCTCAGTATCACCATGGTGACCAGATCTGAATAGCCAGGTCCTTCCCTATCTTCTTCTTCCTCATCACTACAATCTTTCACCACTACTTTTATCATCTTAAAATATTCCAATTTGGGATGCCATTTTTTTTTTTATAGTGAACACCTCACAAGAGTCCCAACTGCTCCCGTCTGGAGCCAGTGAGACTATAGCAGACGATTGGGGTATGTTGTGAGGCTGACGGTAAGCGGAGAAGGGAAGGAGATGTGGAAGAGGAAGGTGGGGATGTACCTGCCATTCAGATCAGCCAGTAAACACGGCTAAAGCCATTTTAAGCAAAGTTTCAATTCTGAATGATGGTCGTACACCAGGGCGATACTGAGAGCATATTCCACTCTAGAACGTGCCGTAAATATAGTATATATTGAAAATTTATTTGCGCACGCTGTGTTCGAACCCGCGACCTTTGAAATGGGAGTCCAAAGCCTTGCATCTGGACTACGCCGGCCGTTATCTCACTGCATCGGAAGTTCCATCGCGAACGGGTGCCACGTCGAGACTAAGCGTCGTAGAAAGTGCAGTGTGGTGAGGACTTGGCGTGGGAGAACAAGGCTACACGCCACTGTTGCCGGATTGCGCGTAAAATCGTACCTCGCGACCTTGGAGACCTTATTTTATGACAACCTCGTATATTCACTAGGTGCAGTTATAATAATACTTGTATGTCTGTACTTAAAAAGTTTTATTAAAAAAATATTATAACAATATGATTAACACGACTAACCTATTATTATACCGAATATTTTGCTCGACCAAATTTTACTTTTAGACACAATCAACAAGCTTACCTAAAATACATACCAATTAATGATCATTATACGATTATTATTATTATAATTATCATAATCATTTTATCCTTAAAATGTTTCGCAACACCCTGTATGGGAGTACCTCGCTAAGCCAATGGCTAGACGCTACGTCACGACACACCCATTATCTCGTCCAATCAACGCTCAGTACCGGAAAGACAAAGAATTCTTATCGCATCGAAATAATGCAAATATTCGCAAAAAGGTGCGGTTTTAGTTTAAAGATCATCGTCAAATCTATGAAATGAAGAAATCTTTGTATAAAGTGTCTGTTATACACGTTGAACCGGTTTATTTGAGTGTCTTATCAAGGATTAAAACATGTCTAACTAAAAATGCGAATTATTGTGGCATTTTATCAAAAGGTCTATCTATAAATATTGCAGATTTTTTATAAGAGTTTTGCTTATTACATTTTGCTTTTTTTGCTCGACAGTGTATTTTGTTTACTTAACGTTGACCTGAAATAATGATCAATAAAACCCACGCTTGCACAACTGGTTCTGAGTGGCTATTGGGAAAAATTCCACAATCTTTTTCTTGATAATTTTACACGCTCTGAATTTCTTTTCAGCAAGACTTCTTGATGAAATTTTACGTACTTCTTGTGGAATTTCAACGAAGTGCGTAATGGAAATTTTATTCTGTACAATCTTCGGTTTCTCCTTGCGAGATATAAATATTAATGAGTGAATTTGAAGCAATATAAAGATTGCCGACATTGACATGTGTCACGACTAGCGGGCGACCGTTGCAATTATAATTGCATCGTGTCTTTTGTTCGAAAAAACTATACACATTGTACACATCGCGTCTAAAGAAGTTTTACTTTGATAGTTTTTATTCAATAACTGGAGCTGAACTAACGAAACTCTTAGAATTGAAAGAAATCGTACACGCGATCCATAGACTTAATCAATTCATATAAGACGTGATAATTGTTTTCTATTCGATCTTTGAGAAACGAAAGTGGTTGAAATATGACTAAAGACTTTTTCAACTAATTAACTTCCGTTTGATGTCAAAAAGTACATGTGAAGTGCCAATTTATATTAAAATTATTATTTCAATTCAAAATTGCCTTTTTATTAATATTTTTAATTTTTATGTATAGCCATTTGACGTTTGGTAATGTAAATCCATAGGCAGCTCCGCCAGTGTTACCAGTGTATATCGATTTATTATTTATTCCCTATCAATATCGGTTCGGCTGTCAACAGTGAAATCGTGCTCGGGTAACTATATAAAATCATCAGTAGTTACGGCTATCGATCTGGTGTGCTAGCACGGTCGCTCTTATGAAGTTACCGACCGATTGTCGGCAACTTCTCATCGTTCCCTAGGACAACTGCAGATCTCAAACGTACAAACGACAGTTGATATCGAATATATTAAGGACACTTAGTCATTGTGAACTGTCACCTATTCGTTTGTGATCTGCAGTTGTCGTAGGGAACGATGAGAAGTTACCGATAGTTATCCTATCGATCGTTATAGAGCAAGCGTGCTAGGGCCTCTTGTATCGCAATGTTGTCGATTTCACTGTGATAGACTCCATGGACGACAGTAAAATATATAAAACGAAGTCGGGTTAGTTACACCATTTATAACTTAAGAATGGCTGGATCGATTTTTATGAGTTTTGTTGGATTTGTCTCCGTCCCGAATAGCAGAATAAGGGGCTCTAAAATTTGAAATATGTCAAATGCAAGTTGTTTGAAAAATGGGTCTATTTTATCGAGTTTAGCGGCAGGGAAAGAAGGTGGGAGGGGAAGAGGAATCCGGGAGGGGCGGGGAGGGGGTGGTTTGCGGGAGGGGTGAGCGAAGGAAGGAGGACAGCGGGAGAGGAGAGGGGAAGGTGGAAGTGGAAAGCAGGAGGGCAAGAGGAGACGGAAGGGGAACGGGGACGAATGGGAAAGGACACGCAGGAAGAAACAGTTTCTTTATTGTAGTATTGCAACGCATGCCGCTAGCAGCAAGTCAGCTAGTTCTGTATAATCAAGGAAAAACCAACAATGCCTGTGGAATATTCTTCTATATCAATATTAAAGTGTAGGTTGCGTATGCATATTATCTCGGTAATAAAAATAATTATCTCGCGCACCCGTGTGTTATTTATTTGATTATAAACCCGCGAGTGCAAAAGGTGTACGTAGAATTACATATTATAGGTACTTAAATTTTATTTAACACTGTAATTCATTGAGCATACAAAAGCGTTAGTACTTTCTTCCGACACACCTTCGCCATTATTTTTGCCCGATAAAAAATAATGATAAGCTACGATTTTACTTGGCGGATCTTTTTTTTTTACATACTTATTAACAAGAAAATATTTATACCCCTTATAATTGCGGTATCCGCCGACTCATCTTTGGTTATGTAAAATTGGCCTTAAGGTGAAGACATGCGGAAAAATGCAAAATCGTACAAAATCTTGTGAATAAGTTTTGAAAATTTGATCGCTTAGAAATAATATAGATACTTAAATTAAATACTGTAAGTAGAACACATCTTGGCCTTTGAAGTGATCGAGTATTTTTTTGATAAGCTTTTTAATAAGCTTAGAAAAAAATTATGCATCTGACCTATAAAAAATGGTTAAAAGTGAAAAATCTCCTACTTACAAATCCTTTTTCGGGTGTTGTTTTATTGAATAATGTAGCTAATTAAGTTTCTTATAGAGTGATCGGAAAACATTTTAATATTTGTATCTGAACTTCACAAAATAAAATAAAACGTGCATTTTGGCGACGTTTCTTTTCAGTGGAAAAAAATAGGTGGTACCCAACGAATTTGTAAGTGCGAATTTCAACCTTATGCCATGTACACAAGGATTTTAGCCCGTCGCTCATTCTACGCCCAGAGCCCGGGGCCAACGGACATGCCTTAGTCTACGCGGCGCTTCGATGTTTAAAAATATACTTGCGGAATAATAAAACACTGTTGTTTGCTAGAGATTAGGGTTTTTATTGGTAAACGCCCTAAAATCGTTCGCTCCGCCCGATTCCGAATGAGTCAAGGACTAGTGGATCATCTTAAGCCTGGTTTAAAGCCGTTTTAATCATACACACGAAGTGATAATAAGTCAAGTTTCTCACTGTTACGACGTATGACGAGTAGTGGTTATACTACAATTATAAGTACCAATTATAGGTAAGGAGGATATAGTGCAATCTACAAATGTGGTTTTAATTTATTTGCAAATGATGTTGACCCTGTTTCGTAAAATGAATTATAAACGTAAATAAATTCAATTGAATAGAATCAGTTCATTCATGTTAGTGAGTCATCGCTCAATTGATTCATCTGACGACCTTCTTTGTTGATCAGTAAGAGTTTTGGTTATGTGATCAGAAAAAGCATGTTCAGATCTCGACGAAAGCAAATAAATAAATGTGTTCAATTTAAGTTGGTTTTTTTCGCAAGGTTTGAATTTAGGGTTCCGTGACAGTTGATCCCTCGCATAAAAAATGTAAATGAAATTTTGATCTCCAGTGACTTTTTTTAAAAATTTATCTTAAAAATCAAACTAAAAAAATTCTTCCACATGTCGTTACTGGTCACACGGTCGAGTCACACCCAACCTTTTACGCCGTTCTTCCATGGAGCTACCTTCAAGCGACGCGATCGCAGCTCGTATGTGTTTTCCATACCATTATTAGTGTTTGAAAACGCCGCTAGGTGCTACACTAGCAAATTTGTTTGACAGGTAGCGGTAGCGTCGCTCGTGAATAGCTACGTGGAAGAACGGCGTTACGCCGTTCTTCCATGGAGCTACCTTCAAGCGACGCGATCGCTGCTCGTCTGTGTTTTCCATACTATTATTAGTGTTTGAAAACGCCGCTAGGTGCTACACTAGCAAATTTGTTTGACAGGTAGCGGCAGCGACGCTTGTGAATAGCTACGTGGAAGAACGGCGTTACCCCGCCCCAAACTGTCCAACAACAACTATTTTTTATGTTTTTTTAACATTAGGTCCACACAGGAGGCCCTGAGGAAAATAATTTTCCTCAGGGCCTATGTCATCTTTGGGGATACTCCGTGGAGGGTATTTTTAAGGAGAGGAAGTTCTGGGAAGGAAAAGATATGAGGGTTGGGTAGGAATCTGGGATTCAGTGTGTCTAGATCATCCGCCGCCAAGACCTAGATAAACCTTACCCCATGAACCCGCTAAGTCACCAAACGTAGTAAACCACTTGGGGTGACCTATGGCAGAGGTGTTGGTTATCCAATAAATGGTTCCCGGGGCGGCGGTACCCATTCCCGCCTCCTAAATTGAGAAATTCATCGGAGACCAAAATTTCATTTACTTTTTTTACTCTAAATAATGTCAGGAATCACTGGTTAAAGTAAGTCAAGTACGTACCTTAACACCTTGTACACAATATGTATGTAGGGAAAATATGGCATATCTACTTAGAATACTTTAAAGGAGATAACCATATTATTCTCACATGGTTATGCAAACTTTTTAACCAGTGTTTAAAGGAGGGTTACACGCCATTAGATTGGAGAAGGGCTGTAATCATGCCATTATACAAAGGTAAAGGGTCACGTATGGAATGTGGGAACCATAGGGCTATTAGCCTGCTAAGTTCAGTAGGCAAGCTGTATGGTAGAATATTGATTGAAAGGGTAAGAATTAAAACAAATGATAAAATATGGGATGTGCAAGGTGCGTTTATGGTTTGGGCATGTAGAGCGAATGAACAAAGAAAGGCGTAAGGAGAATATATGATGCAAGTGTGAATGGTATAAGAAGTAGAGGACGTCCGAGAAAGACATGGCACGATCAAGTGAATCAGATACTTGAGTCGGGCCATGTCAAGAGTCAGAAAAATAGAAGAGTATGTATGAGACGATGTATGAATGTGGATGAGGCAAAGAGTGTGTGCCAAGACCGAGGTGTTTGGCGGTCCGTCCTCTCTGCTTACCCCTGCGGGGAAACGACGTGATGGTTAGTTAGTTAACAAAATATTAAGTGTCCCCGAAGGAGTGTGTAGAGAGGATGTACCGCCAAATAACAAAAGTATTAAACATAGTTTCATTCAAATGCGTCGAGGAAAAAACTACCTGTCAGGATACGATTACAGTATCTGTGTAGATGCCAGTGTATGAGTACAATATTGACCAAAAATCAACAATTTAAATGATATTTCTATTTTTGAAACTGATAATTCGTGGTGGAATTTCATTATAATAGTACAATAAAACAAAATTTAAAACTTTTTCCTCTTTTAATTTATTGACCGTAAGCGCCTCCGCCCACTGAGGCAACTGAAAACAAACTAAAACTGACTGGTTTCTATGTCTTGATTGGTCAAAAAGCTTGTTTAACCATAGACGAAGAACAATCAGCTGACAGCTGGCATCTAGCAATGGCCGACCACCGCAACCAGCAGTGCCAGTTGCGAGTTACCACGGAGTTAGCGCCTCCGCCCACTGAGGCAACTGAAAACAAACTAAAACTGACTGGTTTCTATGTCTTGATTGGTCAAAAAGCTTGTTTAACCATAGACGAAGAACAATCAGCTGACAGCTGGCAACTAGCAATGGCCGACCACCGCAACCAGCAGCGCCAGTTGCGAGTTACCATGGAGTTACCGCTTGCGTTACCATTGACAACGGGGTTTTGTGTGATTGTGAAGTGTGCGGGCCATCACATTGTCATACAAAGACAGTTGGCAGTTGAGAGTTTTCAGTTGCCTCAGTGGGCGGAGGCGCTAAGAGTACAATATTGACCAAAAATCAACAATTTAAATGATATTTCTATTTTTGAAACTGATAATTCGTGGTGGAATTCCATTATAATAGTATAATAAAACAAATTTAAAACTTTTTCCTCTTTTAATTTATTGACCGTAACAGATTTTATTTGTTTTATTATACTAATTTAAATGAATTCGTTTGATATCCATTCCAACTTATTATAAGGTATCTTTGAACTCGGTTTTTGGTTTTAAATTGGTAGAAATTATAATTTCATTATAATTACAATTTCGGGGAGCCAACTGTCGTGGGATGAACTATCGGGTCACCGGAACTATATGTAGATTGTAGATGTATATTATCTAAGATGGGGCTGTTAAAAAATGCTTTTGGTTTGTTAATAATATGTTGACTCGTTATTATTATTTTTCTCTGTGTTTTTATAAAACTATAATTATTTTCAAGATTATTGGTAGGGATATACGAAAAATTATTATTACTAAGACACCTTAGAAAGATGTTCTTTGATATTAATGTCGAAATTACGATTAATTACATATATACAAGTAACGTCTATGTTTACTCCCAAACAACAATATTTTTTACTGCGGAGTTAAATTCTTTTTTCGCAACAGATTTTCAGGTCCGGGTTTAGTTTTTCCCATAGGAAAAAACTAAACCCTTTCATACACTTTTCCATATGAATGATCATCTAGTAAATCCACGCTATGCAAGTGTATTATATAAGTATAATTAATACAAAACAATACAAGAACAACATGTTAACCTACCAGACTATTAAATGGGAAAATAATTCACCGACTCCAATATTTTCATATCAGATGGTACTGCTCGGTGGAGTTCCTAATTTGACCGATAAATCCTACTGATCCCTCAAAATTTATATTTAAAAAATCTTTCGTAATCCTACATGTATTTAAAATGACTTTTGCATTTTTATATGACAAATCTAATATGCCAAAATTTTTAATGAGAGAGCTAAAATGAATTAAATATGTTAATTTTATTTCAGAAACAATTAATATTATTACATCCTACTTCCCTAAACTGTTCTGTGACCTTCCTCTTACCTTCAAAAGCCAACATAAGAACCACATTGAATTTCTCTAATCTGGCACTCCTACGCATTAACATTTAATTTTTAATTGCTCTCGAATTAAGTACAATAGCTTCTCCGAATTTCTGATGACACAATATGTAATTTTTACGACGTATTGTTGCCATTTTAGCCTCTTCCATTAAGAGGGTAATACCAGAGAATAACGGAAATTAGTCCTTTTTCAAATTCTGAACGTATTGACTCTTTTTTACAAAAAAAAAACATAAATTGATTTTGAAAGATTGTTATTTTATCTGGTTCACGCAGATTTAAAATATTGAAAAACTAAGTTCATTTTTAATATACTAAGCTTATACCGTTGGTCGTTGGCAGATTTGTTCAATTTTCAAACGATAGATTCTATTAAACAACACAAATTTCAAATTATATAATCAAAACATCAAAACAACAAAATAAATCACTACATTATCTAGTAAACACAGTTTTCATAATTTAAATTTTAGTTTTTAAAATCGTTAAAAAATATATCCGAGAACGTGTTTTGTGACAAAAATACCTCAGTTTTTCTATTTATTTAAGGTCTTATAAACTAAAAAATTTAAAAATTTTTTGTACACGAGTTTAGACATTATTGAAAAATTATAAATACTTATGATCAAAAAATGCTTGCAAGAAGTACACGATATCTAATAATTTGTCATCGTTCGTTTTGTGCATTTTTATTGCTTACTTGAATGTGTGACGACTTCAACATTACTTTCGAAAGAGAAAAAAAAAAGCATTTTTCTTCATCGGAAAAGCTCATACAATTTTTTTTCCCACCCAAACGAAGTTCAAATCGGACACTATAGCGACACCTGCGATAAATCAACAAACTATTAGAGAGATCTGTAAAACAACAAGATTATGGTGATTTCTCCTTCCATCGAAAGATGTCGATAAATAAAAACGTGATATTTAAAACTTTAAGGGTGGAGTCTCACAGAAAGGTTTTATCCAATCAAGAAACAGGAGGCGTGACAATATATGAAAGACCACTTTGAACTTTGGACTTGAGACATAATTCAAGAAACTAATGGATCCAACCTTGAGATTTATTAAAATCGAATAAGGGTTCATGCCCGGAGAAATAAACAAAGTCACACGATCAGTGCATTCGGAACGATGACCCTAGCAAATGTTTACAATACGAGTGCAGTAGAGGGATAACTAACCATTGAAGTACGGGAAGAAACTGCCTCCGTGATGAAAAAAAATTTCGCGTAAAATGATTATGAAAATCAGATGTATAAAATGCGTCAGTACGATAAAGGAAAAGTTACACACAATGATTGAGGTGTTAAAAAAACTTACGAACATTGATGAAAATTGACGTAAAAGGCGAGACAGAACGAGAATTCCGAACTAAGATTTGTATAAATCAGAAAACGGGAAATATACAATTATGAGAGTTGATATGGTATAGTGAGTCGAGAGGAACGGCAAATCGAAAAGAAAATCAAGGAAAATTCGTACTTTATCGACAGATGACGGATAGCTTAAAACACTGAAAACAGCTTTAATCTTAATGCGAGGGTTATAATATTATTGAAAACCGACAGCCAATTTTGTTGGAAAATAGAAGGAAATGGTTGGACGTACGGAACCATGAAATTTAAAGGAAAAACCAGAGTATAGACATGTGATTTAACAAGGGAGAAACTCGGATATAAAAGGTTATCGGCCGCCGACGAATTCAAAACATAAACACATCAAAATTTGAACATGATTTCTAGCAATTAAGGACCCTTTTATAGCTTTAGAGGTCGTAAAAAAATACATTGGTCTTATGAGATAATCTAAACAGAGGAAACACATTAAAATAATACGTAACGTAAACAGAGATAGCGGAGTCCTGGGATATAAACAAATCGAATGATAAACATAGATATTTAATGGATATTAATGCTTTTCCCAGGGTGAGTGAAACAAAATACTTACGTACTTTGAATAAAACAATTAAAGATGACATTTAAACGGGGTCGAATTGGTGATACGTTTGTAGTGAAGGTGCAAGAAAATGGAAGAAAAAATGCTTTGACAAAATTAAGTTCCCCTTAAATTATTGGAAAGCGTTTGAATACATGGCAAATCACTTTGGAAAGAGGGAAAAATGTTTTATAGAACGGAAACCCTTTTTAAAATCAGAAAATGGTGCCAAAAAATTAAATCACATCGAAATTAGCACGATTCGAGGGTGAATAGAATGCACATAATGACGAATATAGGTATTCTACCGGTTTCAGAAAGAAATTTAATACATACATAGATGGGCATGGCGAAAGCCATTTTTGCTGTAAAATTCAGCGAAAAACGAAGGAAAAATGTGCAACTAAATGATCGATTATAAAGTTGAAAGAGTTTGAAGGTATTTCAGTTAAAATTTGGATCAAAAAATTTGAAAGTGAAGAGAGATGTACTCAATCAACGGGAAAATAGCGTATTTGCACCCAGTGACAGGCTCGCATTGTGTCCGCGATCATGGACATATTCGTTTACAAAATAAATTTTATATGTATAAATAAAATATCCACTTGATCTGTATTCTCAGAAAGGTTGGGCGAATAGTTGATTATATTTACCAGTCCGGATCCGAATTCCGCGAGTGAGTGAAATAGCTAGGGGGGTTGCAACTAAAAAATATTTCTTCACGAAACAAAATGACTTAAGTCAAGACAGTCGATAATAATGTGTCCATTTCAAAAAATTACGAGTTGATAGGAATCATTATTTTATGCCAGGACAAGTGGAGTTAAGATGTTCTGGAATTGAGGGAGGTATAAATGCTGATGACGAGCTCAGAATGAGAGTTGATTCGACAACGGAAGGATTATCTACAATAACGCGACATACGTACGGCTAACTTTCAAAGTGAAATTTACAGATCAAAAGTTCTAAGTCCAGTTACATAATTGAAGAGTGTTGTTATAAATTCGTTCAAAATAATTTTCAACACTTAGAGTTTCCTTTAGAATTTGGTTTTATTCTTATCAAGTGAAAGTAAAAGAGTTGAATTAAATAATAATTATTAGTGCTAACAATTAAAGTGACTTGCATTTAAACGGAAAAGTTTTAGTGGAAATAATTACCTTATTAATTTAGTTATAAAAATGGTGATAAATAAAAATAAAAAGGGTGTTGTGAGTGTAAACAAAAAGATTATCGTGCCCCAAAATGATCAACACTTCAGTGAAGTTTATAAAATATATAAAAATTAAAAATTAAATAACAAAAGTGATTAGTTTTATAAATATTAAACAGTGCCTAAAAATAAAGTTTAAAATAAATCCGAGTGTTTAAATTAAAGTGCGTACATCTAAGTGTAGAAAAAGTTTATTTTAAAGTTTAAATAAAATAATAATCAAAGTATTGATAGACAGAGTTCGGTTATTATTGTGAAATAGGAAGGCGTTCGGGAAAATAATAATTATCTAATTTGATAAAATTATGTGAAAATTAAAAAATTATTCGCGGTTATTATTTAAATGTGATTGAAAAGAGAAAAATCCCAAATAATTAAAATAAATCAACAGTAAACATCGTGCATTATTATTGATATAAAAATAAAGGAAGGAGGATTAAGTTCACGAATTAAATAAATTTAAATAAATATACTACAACGGACTTGAGAGGAAAACGGACTCCATTTTTTGTTCGAAAATTTAAATAAATCCTTCACGTTAGATAACTTTAAATAATGTCATAAAAAGTACGGAAAGGGATATTGCACAATTTAGAAAACTTTAGAATTTGAACATTAAGTACAATGTAATCAAAGGAGGTAGTCACTTAGAAATAGTTATATTTTCTTAGATCAGGGAGAAATATTGAGAAATTAAATTCACAAATTTTGTAATTTTAAGGTAAGATAAACACAGTGAAATATTGCCAAGCTGTTGTATTCCCAGTGGAAAATTGGTAATTTGGAGAGATCTCGGTAAGTGCTCAATATTAAACATTTTCCAGACCCCGGAGAGCTCTGCAGCAGTTGTACGTGTCTACGTTTTTTTTGCGAAATAGCATGATTGACACTAACAAAATGTAACATTTTATAGATCGTTTTTCCACAGGTTAGCGTGATGTATGTTCAGCCGCATCACAAAGTACCTAACTAGAAATTGGGTCAACAAAAATACCTAACTGAGAATATAGGTCATCCACCAAGTACCTATACAGGAAGTAGGTCATTTTGAAATACCTAACCATAGAATTTACCTATCAACGGTATTTAACAGCCAGAACTAGGTCATCTCAAATATACCTAGCACTAACGTCATTTCGTCACCTGTGACCTTCACCTTTCAATAAAACGAAAATGCCTAACTGAGAATATAGGTTATCCATCCAAGTACCTATACAGGAAGTAGGTCATTTTGAAATACCTAACCATAGATTTTACCTATCAACGGTACTTAACAGCCAGAACTAGGTCATCTCAAATATACCTAGCACTAACGTCATTTCGTCACCTGTGACCTTCACCTCAATAAATACAATGCAAATATATACGAGTTTCCCTAAAACGGCGCTCTGTAAATCATCTTATTATTGATATTATCACTATCGAGATCCAACATGAATATATTAGAGGTACCTCACCTTGAAATCAGAATCCTCCGATCTAGGGCAGTAGGCCAAACCAAGTGTTTTATAAACAAACAATTAAATGGGCCTTATATAAACATTTCTCGGGTATCACATTCCGCCAGAGGTTAACGAACCAGCATATTCAACTTCGGTTTAGTATTATGATTCCAACAGACATATACTTACCCTCAATCGATTGCGCTATTAATATTATAGAGATTTAAATTTCAATTTTAAAGGATTCCATTGGACCCACAATCATAAGACAGATAGTCTTCAACCTTCAGATTACGCAATTCAACCCTTTTTCCCATTTCATACCTTTCTGAACAGATGGGTAACCTTACCTAATTCCTTACACGAGGGGTCAGTACCT
Source organism: Limnephilus auricula (assembly GCA_951813805.1). Classification (NCBI taxonomy): domain Eukaryota; kingdom Metazoa; phylum Arthropoda; class Insecta; order Trichoptera; family Limnephilidae; genus Limnephilus; species Limnephilus auricula. The sequence continues at coordinate 8,575,355 of OX638409.1, read as the reverse complement.
TCAATAAAAAACCACTGCAAACAACAAGATCAGACAGTCCACCAATCCATATTTGCCCTGCGAAATTACACTTCCTCGGTGAGGTACGTAAACATTTTCTGAATTAAACAGCCCACAACTGTTTTTTTGAGGAGTGATTTTGATTCCTTCGACGGTGTCAAAGATACGAATTGCACGTGAGGAGGAAGGTGTAGTTTGTATTGACTTGACACGCTGGCGCGGCATTCAAACAATCGACCATTTGCGTATTTGTCATCGATGTCGACCTGAAAGCAAACATAGTTTTTACGAGGTAGAAGTTATGTCAGCTCTCAGAGGCGAGGAACGCAAGCCAATGATTATCCTACGAAGGAGACGAAAGGATCATCTCAAACGGCTCCGTACGCACTCAACGCGAGTAGAGTCATGATAAGGGAAGAAATGGACATACCCCTTCTAGAATCAGTCGAGTTAAAATCAAATCTGGAGGAAAGGAAGTCGGAATAATACTGGAAGTAACATGAGGACTCTGCGCTCTTTCATCTGGCGTGAAGGGACCCTTTCGTAGCAATGAAGTTCATGCAAGAGAACAAAATCAGGACTTAAGGACCATCCTAGCAAACGTAATGATTGAGTCTTTGTCTGGAATGTTGGTCACCAGTATCTATTTGGTTAGAGGAGGAGCCGACTTATTCAGGAAACAACATTCCCCAGATCCTCCTATCACCCCTCCTCACCTTCCCCTTCCCCAGTACATGTAGTGTATACTAATAACAATAATAACTTGACCATTTAGGTGCAGTACGACGACATTGAGAGCTTCGCAAGGAACCTAGCATGCATGTCAAAATTCACTCTTTCCAGGTTATGTTAAAATAACCCAATGTAAACCTATAGACAGGAAAAAATCGGGTAAGAAAACTACGACTTTGAATTTTATAAACCGGGTGACAATTTACTGTAGAATTAGCGTCAATGACATACTTACCCAAGTTGAGAGAAGGCGGGTAATACGGATAGGTTTGAAAAAAAAAACAAAACAATCTAAAAACGGGATTAGTTTATCAAACGGGAGTCTTTCACACTTTCCTTTAAAGAATCTGAGGTTACCACACACTACATTATTTCCTCTACATGTGTATGTGTATTAATTTACACATACAAATGTGAATACTGAAACAACAAATTACACAACGTAGTATATAGGAATAATGTGCAAAAAATCTTAAATCTTATTTACTGTGAGAAAATCGCAGGGGTTTAAGGAAAAGTTAGGTGTAGCTAGATACAAGGGTATATTGATCGAAGGCCAAAAGATAAGGGTAGCGTAGCCAGTAGATCCCGACAGCTAGTGTTAAAGGGAAAGAATAGAAAAACCAAGGGTAGGCGACTACGGATCATTACAACGGGTGCCGGGTAGCCCCACAGGTACATTACAGGAGGTCCCGAGACCCATAGAAGTTAGTAAAGGCTAGGGGTAGGTCCACTACAAATGTGTGTCTATATTAAAGCAAGTTTTTAATGAAATAAATCGATATTAAATTTTTAATTTAAAGTTGACACGGGGAATAATCGACCTTTCTCAATGGAACCTCCCTGTACAGTTGCAAGCATTTTTAAACGTTTATTCTCAGCCGCTGGTAAATCGCCCTTAACAAATGATTTCTGGTAAAATGTTCATAGGGTGAAAATGAATATACCATTATCAATTACTCTGAGCCTACGTGAGTTACGATTGGAATTTCGAAGGGTCAAAGTTCGAACTGGGGGAAATAAATTGAATGCGCGCGCAGGCCAATATTATTGTATCCTCTTCTCCCTCCCTCGATGTTCTCTCTGTCCTTCCCAAGACATGACCTTGATGACCTTTAAGGCTCTGAGGGCAAGTGAGACGTAGTATTTTGCTACGTTATCTGAGATTTGAAGGGTATTTCAAGGATTCAAAGCGAAATAATGAATGGATTAATAGTTAAACCTTTTTCGAATATCGAACTATATTGACGTTTGAATGTTAGTCCAAATTTAAAAAAATATTTTTTACTAGCTTCTGCCCGCGACTTCGTCTGCGTAGGATTAGTAGTACTTCGAGTAAACTATTTTCTTTTACTTAGTCCCATCTTTATACCGAAATTCTTAACCTTTTTATTTAAAATATCTGTAATTCTTTTATTCGATTCAAAGTATTAGGCGAGTACTTCAAATAAATTCACTGATTTAAATATTTTCTAAACTAGAATTTTTATTTAACAATCATTGTTTTGCAAAATGTCATTCTCAAAATTTGACATTTTCTATTATACAATAATTATTATTTTCAATATATTGAAAATTAATAGCTAGCTGTATAAATCATAGCCCATATGTTATTCTGATGTATAAGCTATATTATTGTAAAGTTTCATTAAAATCCATTCAGTAAATTTTGCGTGAAGGAGTAACAAACACACATACATCCATACAAACGTTCGCGTTTGTAATATTAGTAAAATCTATAATAAGTTTGTAATATTTAGAGTCATTTTATTCATTCCTATTCAAGAACAATTTGTCAATGGTTGTAAACCTGTAATATTTACCTTGTTCATTGAATTGCGATTTACTACGGACTGTGACGCAAAATGGAGAAAACTTTCATTCTGAATTTTTTTATCTTGAAAAACAAACAGGAAGACGAAATGTTATCACGAATGTCAATGTGATTATCAAACAAAATTACCAGTCTGAATATGGCTTTGACAACCTGAAACCGGTTACGGTCAAATAAATCAAAGTGGAAATGGGTTTTATATTTGTTTTATTATATTTAAAAAAAAAACGTATCAAACAAATCGGGTTTTGTCTAAAAATCTGTTTAATTTTTAATGTAAATACATAATTAAAATAACAGCAATTTGTAAAGTTTAGATACTAACTATCTGTTCATTAAATATAGTCAATTAGAAAACCTAGAAATTTCGATACCTAATAGGTGTCGAGTTTTGAAAAAAAAAACTCTACCGAAGGGATGATTCTGTAAATTTTTGTTATATTTTATATATATTTTGCGTTAAGTCAGCGTTACGAGACAATTAAGACAAAATCGAAAATATCGGAAGGTGTCCGTCGTGCGTTATCTGCTGTCAAATTTCAATGATTTACTGTGGCTTTCAATGGCTTGTCTATGCCTGTCGTGTGTTGATGTCAGTTGGTGTGGATTTATTACCTACTTAAAAACACGAATTACTATTTATTAGTTACTATAACTACTTACATATAAGCCTAAATAAATGTCGTCTTATTTTGATGTTTGATGACACTCGAGTCGTAAACTTTCAAATTTAACAAGGATTACGCGGCAAACGCGCCGTCATCTCTGGCGTAGGGTAACTACTTCTAAGAGTTTTACTTCTTACAAACGCAGTACGTATTTAGCATGTTAGTGCGATACGAAATATCGCATTTATGAGAACTGTCAAAATGTCTCGTATTCGGCCGATTTAACACGCGTTACGCTGTCGCAAAATATACAGTGTCGCTCGTCAGGTCGCCGCTGTCTCCGAAGAGTCTTGAGCAGTTGGGAATCTTGTTCGGCATTCACGTTAAGAAAAAATTATAATACTTCTTCTATTGAGAGTCTTAAACCATGCCAGATTATTTTGCGATGACATAATATCAGATTTATATTTAGGTGCGATTTTTTCTTTGCATGCTTCTATTAGCTATTATATTATTATACATGACACACCTCCAAGTTTCGAAGTTCAACATAAATTAATTACGTGTGTATGCGGATCGTGTTTTCAGTGATTAAAATTACGTTTCATATGCCATGAATGTCTTATTTGGCTAGGGCCTTGCGTGCTTTATTCATATCTTACGTCAGATGCAGTGCATTGCATCTTGCACGTAACGAGGATTGCATTTATGTAGTTATGTTTGTTTGTAAATATTTTTAAACACTTACAACATTGATGCAATTCATTGTTTACTAAACGCGCAAACATACCATAACTCGGTAGAGGTAGGCAGATAGGATGTACTCAAATATAACTATATTATTTAAGGACTTCGCCGTACTGAACATACAGCAAATGTTCCTATCAAAATTATATTTATTCATTACCAAAAAGATAAACTAAACCAACATACTGACAACACAACTACGGTACAAGACATATACATCAACACATGACTCCGAAGATGAAGACCATCTATGGACAAAGACATTAACGTAATCTGGCTCCAATACTTTCAAATTTAATTGAAAAAGACATTAAAGACATTCACCTGATAAAAAGCGTAAATCTAAAACACAAAATACATACATGGATAGTCAGCAAGGGCATTGTATATTGCGGACATATTTTAACTTCTACAATATAATAGCAACACACCTGTATTAAATTTTCTTTATCTTCTTTTCAAATAATTTAATTTCTTTATATCATCTCTTCTCCATTTTTTTTTCTATTTATCTTATTTATTTTCTTTTTATGTTTATTTTTCCAAATTCTATTTATTAATTAATAATTAATTTTGTTCTTTCTTTTAAGAAAATTATATAAAAATATTAAATTCCTGCCACCTCGGAACAGGCTCAGCCTAGTGAGGTGGAATATGCCTAAAAAATGCACTTTGAGTTGGTTAAGGCATTTGTTTTGGTAAGACAAGATATCCAGAATTCGAGTCCTAGTTGCGACCGTTACCTTTTTTTATTTTTGTTTCTTGTTATATTTTCTCTTAGATTTATTACCTTGTTCTCCAGTGATATATTAAATTTATGATTATAACCTTTAAAAGTTATTATAACCAGCGTTGTTCGATTAAAAATTCAATATATTAATAGGATGCATGATCTAGGCAACAAGTTTGGTGGTGTTGTAGATATATTCGCTGATTCCACTTATAATCTAAAATGCAATTTAATCCAACACTTTGTGGAATCCTACAAAATATTGTAACGTGGGTATAATTGTTTAACGATTTGATGTGTTATTATAACGTTTTATATTATATTATGTTCTATGTTATTGTCAAATATTATGTTGTTTAAAATCACGGTTTTACGCTATATTCTTCAAAACTACTTGTATATTCTTAAAATTTTTCACTTTTATAATCTACTAGCTTCTGCCTGCAACTTCGTCTGCGCAGGATTAGTATACTTCGAGTAGCCTATTTTCTTTTCCTAGGTCCCATCTACGTTTATACCAAAATTCTTACGCCCATCGTTCACGTAGCTATTTACAAGCGACGCTACCGCTACCTGTCATACAATTTTGCTAGTGCAGCGCCTAGCGGCGATTTAAAACACTAATAACGAGCGGCGATCGCGTCGCTTGAACGTAGCTCCATGGAAGAACGGCGTTAACCTATTTATTTAAAATATCTATAATTCTTCATTCGATTCAAAGTATTAGGCGAGTACTTCAAATAAATTCACTAATTTAAATATTTTCTAAAATAGAATTTTGATTTAACAATCATTGTTTTGCATAATGTCATTCTCAAAGAGTGACATTTTCTATTAAACAATAATTATTATTATTTTCAATATATTGAAAATAAATAGCTAGCTTAATAAATTATAGCCTATGTGTTATTATTGTAAGGTTTCATTAAAATCCATTCAGTAAATTTTGCGTGAAAGAGTAACAAACATACATACATCCATACAAACTTTCGCGTTTATAACATTAGTAAGATGTAAAAGCCCCTATGGGCGTATAACAACGACAATACATATATTTTTACTATAATATTTGCGGCACGTACCAGAGTGGTAGATATTCTTCAGAATTCTTCAGGTAGAACATCAAGGCTTCGAAACTTATCTCCATAGGAATTGCCAACCTTTTATGAGCACCGGAAAAAAATACTAAGTAGGCCGCGGCCCTTATTTGAAAAGCCCTGATTTAATTGATCCAAATGCCCATATATTAGAGAAAACAAGAGATAATCATAATAATTTATATCAGTACATACAAAGCCTCCTAGATCACATTGATCTACTGTGATCTAGAAGGTTTTGGTACATGACGGTTAAGGCAATATCTGTTTTTTTTCCATTTTTCTTGAGTTGTCGGAAGTTAATAATAATAATCATAATGTTCGGATAATTTATATAGCGCCGTTTTCGTGAGAAAATCACCTCTAGGGCGCTGTACAACTTACACATTGAACATATACATCATACTCTAAGATCGATAACTTATAACTTATCATCTAACGTGTTTTTAAAGAATCGTAAAAATATAAGTAGAACTTTGTGGTTACCAATTATAATTAAATTAAACAATATTACTTGGTTTAAACAATTATATTTTTATATTAACGACGACCACTAAGACGAACAACTGTTCCTTCCTCAGTGAAAAATATGTATTTTTTTTACATTAACTCCACACGGAAGGCCCTGGATATTAATTTCCATCATGTCATCTTAGAGGATGCAGTGTGGAGGGTATTTTAAATTAAAGGAAGCAGAGGAAGTTCTGGGAAGCAAAAAAAAGTATGAGGGGTGGGTGGGAATCTGGGGATTGTGTTTCTAGTATGATCCCTCCAACTGGGGTGCAAGGCGATAGGTCGGGAGAGTCCGGCTGGAGAAATCAAAAAGCCTCCCTCGATACGCAGTTGTCGGGCAGACGCATCCGCCGCCAAGACCTGGACCAAATTCGTCCCTAAACCTGAAACCCGAACCCGGGCACCCCTGCTAAGTAAGTCACCAAACGTAGCGAACCACTTGGGGTGACCCATAGCAGAAGTGTTGGTTATCCAAGAAACGGTTCCCAGGGCGGCGGTACTTATACCCGCCTCCCAACTTTTCCTAACTTAATATTACAAAATTATATGTGAACATATATATTGGGCGTTAAAGTGGGGGTTGAGGCGTGACGAAGAAAAAGTGAAGAGTGGGGGGAGGAGATAGATCGGACTGTGAATGGGAACTTAATATCTATATAATATAATAAGTAAGTAATATAAACAAATATTGTTGTTTAAACTAAGTAATCTTCTTCTTCTTTGCACAGTCTCAACACATTGCATCCACTGGAGCGATTTTTGGCTTATTTGTGCGCCTTTTTAAATGTCTAAGATTGCTTTATGGCTTTAAAAGCCAATTATTTCTTGATTCGGCAAAAAAGATTAAAAAAATATTTGTTAGTTAGTTCCCGCCAATAAACATTGAAACACTGTTAATTTGTTCGTAAGAACTTCAGTCCCGTTTTTAACCGTTTTTACTATTAAAATTATGGTTTTTTTTCGAATAACATTTTTCTCCGTGTGGGTATCGCTTTCATCCAAGCCGTTTCTGGAGTCTATATCTATGGAGCTTTATCGACAGTCATCCAGAGGAAGACCAGAGAACTCCTGGTTGATATAATGCTCGAAAAGGAGTTCTTTGGTCTTCCTCAGGATGACTGTCGATAAATCTCCATAGACATTGCCTGCTTCACTGTGTAGTCCGGTGGTCTCCGTCTTATGCGCCCTTATTATCTCAACTGTAGTTCCTCCAGCTTCCTCAAACAACGAAATATTATTTCATTTTTAATAATAAAAGTATCTATTTGATTACCTATGTATGCATCATTTAGTTAATATGATGACTCTTGTTTTCCGTATTGAATGTATTTCAGATTTTATCTCTAAATTGTTTTTGAAGAAATCAAGATAAAAAAAATTATTTATTTAATCTGTTTCAAGATATCAAAACACGTGAAGTAGATTTTATCAATAAATTTACGTCACTGATTTGAAGATAAAATAATGATTTAGACAATACCGGAAATTTGTCCTTTTTAAAACAAATTGTAGACCTATTGATCTTTTTTACATAAAATAATAAATTGATTTCGAAAGATTGTTATTTTATCTGGAAAAGTTATCTTTTAAATTTTGAATAATTGATTTTATTTTTAATATAATAAGGTTACACCGTGGGTCGTTGGCCGATTTGTTAAAATATCAAACAAAATATTGTATTATACAACACACATTTCAAATCTTATAATAATTCAGTAAAATAATTCAATACATTATGTAGTAAGACTACTTTTCAGAATTTTAATTTTAGTTCAAATAAAAACATTAAAAAAATCCGAGTACGTGTTTTGTGACGACAATACTTCAGTTTTAAGTGTTTATTTACGGTCTTACAAACTAAAATATTAGAGGTTTTTTTACACACTTATTTGGCTTAGACATTATTGAAAAATAATAAATATTTATGATCAAAAAACACTTACAAGAAGTACACGATTTAAAAAAAATTATAATCACTCGTTTGAGCATTTTTATGGCTTACTTGAATGTCCAGAGTGTAAGATTCTTGGTATCGCCCTGATGTAAGACCACTATTCAGAATTGAAACGTTGCTTGAAATTGCTTTAGCCGTGTTTAGTGACCAGATCTGAATAGCCAGGTACTTCCCCACTTTCCTCTTCCTCGTCTCCTTCCCTTTCCCACTTACCTTCAGCCTCATAACATACCCCAATTGTGGATGTCATAGTCTCACTGGCCCTAGACGGGAGCAGTTGGGACTCATGTGAGGTATTCACTATAATTTTTATTTTTTTTAAACGTATATATTAAACCAAATTTCGAATGAAATAAAATCGATATTGAGTTATTAGTTAAAAATTTGGTACGAAGAATTATCAATCGGAACTTACGATAGCAAGTCGAAGTTTGAATTCTCGGCCGCTGGTTAATGGGCCTTAATTATACTTTTAATTTTGAGGAATGTCGAGATTTCCATTTTTACATAAATATAACTCTGTGATCACCTTCGACTACGAATACATAGGTCGCGGGTTCAATCCCGGCATGCGAAAATAAATTTTGTTTAATTGATGTGTTATTTCACATTTAATTAATATTATAAAGTATATTTGGACGTTCCATGGTGAAATACCACAATTCAGAATGGAAACGTTGGATTTGCTTGGAATGGCAATTACCGCCTTTGGAGACCAAGCATTAATAGCCAGGTACTTCCCAACCTTCCTTCTTCCCATTTCCTCCCTCTCCCATCACCCTTCAGCACAAGAGTTCCAACTGCTCCCAACCGCCTTGAGCCAGTGAGACTATGGCATCCCCGTAGGGAGTGAGGAGGGTAGGAGATGAGGGAGAGAAACGTAAGGAAGTAACTGAATATTCAGATTTGGTCACCAACACGGCTAAAGCCATTTCAAGCAACTTTTCAATTCTGTATGGTGTTCTTACACAAACGCGATACTGAGATTATCTCCCACTCTGGAACATGCCACAAATTTAACTTATATTATTAATTTTAAATGATTTAATTGTGAAATAACACAAACCAATACATACATACAATATATACGCTTAGTTATTATTAACATTTTTTTTATATTTATTGAACTTATTTTCTTATATATAAAAATTCATGTTTGTTTATTCGATTACTGTGATACCGTTCATCCGATTGCGATGAAACTTTAAGGATTTAAAGTGCGCCTTCCCGCAATGATTATAGGATAGTGAGCTCTGGCGTTATGAAATTATTTCCCATAGTATTCATCAGATTGCGATTTTTTTGCTTGCGAAAGTTTCTATATATATTGGTGTGCTCTGGCGTTATCAAATTTGAATAAAAAAATTGAAATAGGTCGCACGCGAGTTGGTTAAAAAATATGTGTATTATGGAGTTTGGCAGAGGAAAATTGGGGAGGGGAATCTGTGGAGGGGCAGAGGGAAATTAAGGAGAGGGGTTTCGCGGGTGGAGGAACGAGGGAGAGGGAAGGTGGAGAGCGAATGTATGAGGGGGGGGGGGGGTTCGCAAGAAGGGTGACGGGAACAAATGGGAAAGGACACGCAGGGAGAAACAATTTCTTTATTTAAGTGGCATTGCAAAGCATGCCGGATATCAGCTAGTCATTTATGTATAAAAACTAATTATTTGTAAAATGTATGTTAGAGAATAGAAAAAAAAATCTAATTAATTTTATTGACGCACTCCGGGATATGAACCCGCGACCTTCGGATTGCTAGTCGAAAACCTTACCTCTCGACCACGTCTGGTCACCGAACACTGCCAAATTAATTATAATATAGATTTATCTGCACCTAATTTCAGAAATCCGTCGAAATAGATATTTACAATATTCTAGTGAATATCATAATTCTGAAGTTAACTTATCCTGTAATCGACTAGATCTGAACAATTTTAATCTGTTTATTGAATAAAACATTATATGGAATTACGGTTATCCTTGTTCGTAAGCATGCACAATCAAGGCATAATATGCTGTAATAAATTCATCTGATAATATATGGAGTCGGATGTAAAAATTTACATTTGCCGGAAATGATAAGGCCAAAATGGCGATAATCATAAACAATGCCGGTAATTCCTTGATAGAATAATTAATGTGTGTATAATTAATCTATACTATTTTAAGGCCAAATGAAAATACATTTTTAATCTATGATTAGTTAATATATTACTTGTTTTTCCGCCCCGGGGTTAATATTATTTTTTTTACATTAACTCCACCCAGGAGGCCCTGAGGAAAATAATTTTCCTCCGGGCCTAGGACATCTATGAAGATGCTGTGTGGAGGGGTCTTTTTGAGGAGAGGAAGGAGTAAACATGGGTCTTGAAAAGACAAAGAGGCAACACAAAGCAAGGAAACACAGAGGCCGGCAAATCGTTCCACAGCCGAGCTGTTGAACTTAAGAACGAATCGTAGAATCGATCCCGTGTAACAAATGTCAACCGTGTACATAAGTTGAGTGCGCGTTTGGCGTGTTTCCCAACTGTGTACCGGTGCCGAGGGGATCAACGATGTTAGTTCCTCTGAGCATCTTCCATTGAAATACCGGTAGAACAAGGACAGCATTCCCATCTGCTCTAATGATTGCAATCCGTTTGTTAAGACAGGAGAATCTATCAAACGGACTGCCCGTTTCTGCACAGAGTCGAGGGTTTTAATTATGATGAATTTTGGAATAATATAACAGGAAATTATTTACGTTAGCTGGTGTTTCTACGTGAGACGTTAGAAAATTCACGAGTACCTAAGTCTTCACTATAAAGCTATTGTTAACCAGAAATTTGTAGAAAATAATCAGTGGAAACTCTCGAACGGTGAGCTCCAACGTCATGTCATCGAATTTCAGAGAAATGCGTATGTATCAGCATGTGTGTGCGTGATTTCCACTAAAAACAACGAGTCTATCTACAGAGTTTTAACTCGATCGGATGTCAGGAAGTGAGTTAATTTGCACTTTCAAGATTCCACTTTATTCATACATTCATTCAAACTAAAAAAAAACGTGAAATTCAAAAAACAGGTGTTGATAATTTTGGTTAAATAAGTAGTTTATTGTTTATTGTTTATTGAGGCATTTTAATTAGGTACATAGTTATCTATGTCCTAATACAATCCTTATATATATACATAATTAAAGTAATACATTTACAATATATCAATCACATATTTACGTAATTTAATTTTAAATGTTTTTATGTTTTCTTCTAATTTTATTTCTTCTGGTAATTCTCCAAATATCTTCAACGCTCCGTACATCAACGAATTTTGACTCTGTGTTTTTTCCTGAAGGGGAGTCTCAGTTCATTTCTTTTCCTCGTCTCATATCTGTGTGTGTTCTGAAGTTTATCGATTTTTCTTAGAAATTCAATAGATGTATGGCCATTAATTATCTTGTAGATTAATGAAATAGTATTGAAGTAAATTATTTGTTTGAAAGACAAGATATTTAACTCCTTCAACATTTTCGTGTACCTATTTTTCTTCAATATAGTTCTCTTAGCTCTATTTTGTAGAATGGTCATCTGTTTCATTAAACCTTCGTTGGCTAAGAATAGAATACTGCTACAGTAGTTTATGTGTGGTACAATGATGGCATTGTACACATTTTTACTGGACATTGTGTTAAGGAATCTTCTTATTCTTCCCAACAGCGATATTTTTTTGGCAATCTTTTTAATAATTAGTTTTGTATTTGAGCAAAAGTCAATTTGGAGTCAATTATTCCCAAATATTCAATTTGGAGTCAATTACTCCCAAATATTTCATTTCGGACACTTCTTTCAAAGCTTCACCGTCGATCAAAATGTCTTTTTTTGTTTGCATTGCACGTTTTCCGATGTTCATAAATTTTGTTTTCTTTACATTTAATTTAAGTGTGTACAAAATAGTGTGTACAAAGTGATTTGTTTTCAAATACTCAACTAGAATTTTTAAGGATATTAGATTCAATTGAAATCATCGGAAGGAAAACTAGTAGACTGGAAAAGACTGACTGACTGAGCTTGCTGGAGCCCTTATTTTGACCCTATCTGGCTGGTACGTGAATTGCAGGCGAAATACGCCCACGCTGGAACGTTCCCGAAATTGGGTGGTAGTAGGAGATTTTCAAATATTGTTAGGTTATTCGTAACTCGGAAATATTTGTCTTTCTTTTTAAAATAATTTTAAATTTTTTTTTTACTAAATATGTAATACTTTTCACATAGCCTGTTCCAATAAATTTTACAATATTTTTCTGCTTGCGCCACCCTTTACTTTTAGCAAACTGTTTACACGTTCAGCCAGCTTTATCCATCGTACGGCTAACTAGTCTAATAATGAATCTGATGCCAAAACAGTTCAGTAAAACGAGTTTCTAGTTATTACATAATACATTTACTAATATCGAGGCCAGCCTACGTTTAAAATACACCAAACGAAATTTGCCCCAAATAGTTCACTCATCTCAGCTGGTACTAAAAGATGCATAGATTATGACAATGTATATTATATAATACTCGTTAATCTGTCAATGGAAAATTTCTTAACAGTTTGTTATTACGTCAAACGAACTCAAGTGAAAAATAATTACTCACTGAAAATGTTTTTTTTTTTTTAGAGTTTTCATGCAAATATTTATAAACAACGAGCGCCAGAATTTTCTTGCGTTACTAGTATGATTTTTTTTTTTTATAAACGAGCTCAATTGCCATTTAAAAATATAACAAGTTATGCCTCAGAGAAAACCCGGTCACCGAGAAATTTGAACAACAGGTATTTTAATAAACTGTTGCTGTCACTGTCGCTCTTATTCCTCCGAATACTGAGCGTAATGCCTTGTTCGCACCTGACAAGTACTAAGTCGAGTGGCGAGTAACTTGCTACTTGACTGACTAAAAAGCGTTCGTACTATGGTCGAGTACAATACATTATTGAACGGCTCAAATCAAGCCGATTAGCTTATGTATTATTTTATAATAAACTATGGACACGAAAATAGATCCGCTAAAATAAAGAATTTTAGAGTAGCATTTTCGATAAGAGATAAACCTTTTTCATGTTCCGACTGCAACTATTCATATACTTCAAAGGGACATTTGGCGAAACACACGCTGATGCACAACATAAATGTTATGTAATATGTTCCGATTATTCATGTTCTATAATGGAGTCTTTAAAAATCCACAAGTTCACTCATAGTGGAGAAAACCGTTTTCATGTTGCGGCTGCAACTATTCATGTTCTCGAAAGGCATTTTTAAATATTGTCTGAATACAAGTTTTGAAATTTGTGGGCTCATATGCGACACTAACATGCTAGCCTAACAAGTGCTAACCAGAGACTGACGCACTGGCGCGGAAGTCCCGGCTTACAGGTGAGTGATGTGAAGATGGGACTTCCCCTCGCGTCACTCGTTATGCGAAGTATCGCTCGTTAAGGGAGCATTTGTTTGTACAATCGGTTTTGCTCGTTATACGAATTAATCGTTATGGGAGGTACCCGTTACGAGAGGTTCCACTGTAATCGATTTCTAGTGCTCATTTACTATTTTTGGTAACCATATATTATTTAGTTTACCAATTACTGAAATTTGTTTTTGGACTTTAATAAAATCACTTAACTAATGGTCAACACTGGATTTCAAGGTTGTCGAAGTATCGTAAATTTTCTCATTTTGTAGGAATTGCTATTTGGCTCACAACCAAACAATATTTTATATCCGTTTCTAATATGAACGATAATCTGCCAATGTTGTTAAACAATATATTTCCGTGTGCGCACGAGTGTGAAATTTCAAAATTAAAACTGATATGTTAAATTATTATTATCCACTCGAACGCTTTTCAGCACATTATGGCACTATTTACAAAACCTCGGATTGCTTTGTTGCCAAAATGTGGCAAATTAAAAAAATATATATATATTAAAACGACTATATAGTACATTAAAAATATAATAAAATAAATATATTCTAGATTCTTTAAAGTGTTTTAAGGTTAAAAATGTAATTATATATTTTTTATAAATTCTACAAATATGTGATAATAGACAAAAGATAGAAGAATTCATTGGCTACATGGAACTATAATCAGTTTTTATGTCTCCATATCATCAAATTCGGAGGTATGATTTTTTTAATGTTGGCGGAAAAATTTCCTCTAGCAATCCGAGAAAAAACATTTTAATTGCTCTGTCGCTCCGGTGGTTATAGTAGCCTTTTCAAATCTAAAAAAGTAATAAAATATCTGCCTATAATATTCACGGTCTCTCGAAACAATTGGTTTCCGCAAAAAACTGTCTAATCTACGTCAATTAAAGACAAATAATAAATTTCATATCTAATACAATGGAATTCCACCATGAATTAACAGTTAAAAAACTAGACTCAATGAACAGCTGCTAGCGACCGATTTTTTATTTTCAAATTAGATTTAAAAATTCCAACTTTGGATTCAATTTACTCGAAAACGAAAGCTAAAAATTCAAAAAAGTTATGCCACGAAATCGAATGTAGATTCACAAGTTTCGGGCTTTTACCACTAGTTTTCAGACAACATTTAGACAGTATTTTACCAACGTGGTTTTTTTTACATTTGAAATGTGAGTCTGTAGAAACAAAATTTGCAAATTTTAATTTTTTCGAATCAAGTAACAAATTAAGGAGGCGGTTTTGGGTACCGTCGCTCTGGGAACCATTTATTGGATAACCAACACCTCTTCCGTAGGTCACCCCGGATGGTTCGCTACGTTTGGTGACTAAGCAGAGGTGCCCGGGTTCATGGGGAGCGGTTTGTCCGGTCTTGGCTGTACGCATCTGTCTGCCAGCTGCTGCGTGACAGTCCAGATCGGGAGAGACTGGTTGCGGGAAACCTTTTGATCTTTCCAGCAGGACTCTCTAGACATCGCCTTGTACCGTAGTGGGAAGGATAGGTTCGTACGTCGGTCATTCCTGGAGACATTGACCCTCAGATTCCTACCTGTTCTCATATCTTTTCATTCCCAGAACTTCATCTCCTGCCTTTCCTTAAAAGGCCCCCACACAGCATCCCCAAAGATGTTGAGTGGACTAATTAAAAAAAAAAAGAGAAAGTGACATCCCCTTATTCGTCACGGATAACAATAATTATTAGTTTCAAGTTCTTGCATATAGTAAGCGCCAATCTTAATACCGACCTGACTTTAATATAAAAATGGTCGCAATAGGCGAGTTTAAGGTCAGAAAAGTGTCATGCCTCCTCGTCCACTCCTTTCATGTATGCTTTTACGCATCTTTCTCTTTCGCTTAGTGACCGTACCTGCGCGAGAATGGATCGTATCAAGTGTCGGCATTTAAGACGATAGACTTCGCTTTTCGGCCCATACAAAAAGGACGCCCGGGAAAAAAAAACTTTTCTACATCGAAAATTGCACAAAATGAATATATTTTTTTTATACTGCCTTCTAGAAGGTGAAAACTATGTCGGTATGTTTTCGAATTTTCGATGCGTTTCGTATTAACGTAAAAATTCACTGTCAAACATGTACGATTTATCAAAAAATATTATTTAAGGAAAAAGTGCTGCTAACTCAACTCTCATAAAGAATTATAAAATTATAAGAAGCTACCGACGTAGCTTCTTCTTTCTAAAAAATATATATTTTTTTAAATTTCAATTTCGTGAAAGTTTCGATGTAGAAAAGTGTATTCTCCATAAACCCCTTTTCGAGCGATTTCTGTAGGTAAATTTGAGCGTTGTCTCATTCGCACATTTCGCATTCGCATGTATTGTAAGTGTGCGTGAGCTTATTGTGAGCGGGACAGAATGACAGACGCGGGTGTTCCGCGTGTGTTTCAAAGTCTAGCCTCTTATCGTTATAATTCGGCTTTATGCCATCTCAAAGGACTGACCTATATCTCAAGGATCTGTATCATTTTTTTTTTGTAATCCATTTATAATTATTATGAAATATAATTGGAAATTAATAGCTAGATAACAAATCAATTTTAAAAAAAAAATCTATCGATGTCAAGTGTAAGTATTGCGTACTTTAGATTTTGATTTGTTTTTAAGGATAGATCGCTTTAATTGATTTTAATTTTTATTACTTAAATCAATAAGTAGGTACTTCAAAACGATAACATACTTAAAATTATTGTCATTGAAAATCTTATTTTTTTTTAATACGATGCTTTTTGATAGGCAGAACAATCGAATTACGATAATCGATCTCGATCGATCGATGATTTAATTGTATTTTATAATTTGTATAAAATCAGCGATTAGCCGATTGCTTTTTGCGTATGATTTATACGTAAATCACCAGAAAGATTATTTTGTCGTAAGTAATTGCTGATTTTGATTTATTACGAGTGGTAAATTTTTACTCTCAGTATCGCACCGGTGAAAAACCACTGTTCATAATCGAAACATTGCTTGAAATGGCTGAAAAATCTTTGAAATAAATTAGCAGTTTTTGGTGACCAGATCTGAATAGCCGGGTACTTTACAACCTTCATCTTCCCCATCTACTCCTCTCCCCACTCAGCCTTCAGCTTCACAATATTCCCCAATTTCCCTTGTGTAGTATTCTTATAAAAAAGAACCTTACTTATCAATAAATGTAGCTTTTTTTGCATATTCAGTTCATTTTAAAACTCTCCCTCTTTCTTAAAAACGTCGCATGTAACAGATGTAAATCTGTACCTCAAAATAAATAAGGGATCGAATCCAAAAAAATACGATTAACGATTTAAGGGTTATCCGTAAAGTAGTACCCGTTTACGCCGTGCTAAGCTCTGGCGAATAGAGTAGCCGCCGGACGTGCAGTAACACGTTCAGTTGTATTTCAGCTGTCTGTGCAACGTTACATCTCGCTGGTATTGACTGTTTTGTTTCTGTGAATGTTGCCTTCTACATAAGGGGTGTTATTATTAGCGGCCCGATTTTGAATATTACACGACCTTGTGCATCTCCTTAGTACCTACTTACAATACCTTATGATTTCTTCTTCTCGTGCCCTGTCCGTTCAACGGACGTTGGCTATCATGTTGGTTATGCGGAATTTGTTTACTGCGGCCCGAAACAGCTCTACAGTAGACTGGCTAAACCACTGTCTCAGGTTTTCAGCCATGATGTCCTCCTTCCAGGGCCGTCTTCCTGCAATATTTCCCTGCATTATGAGATGCAAAATCTTAAGAGAATATTTACGCTTTGATTTAAAATAAGAAAAAAATAGAAACATACATTTTGATTGCCAGGTGTATCAACTGTTTACAAAACTAATACCTAGTTAAGTGCATAAATGTTAAATATTACAACAGAGCTCTTGGCAGTACGCCTTGCCTATATATAAAATAATATTATGACACGCTGTAGTGGAAATTGACTATTCAACATTCTAAAATCCCCCGGGTGTATTTGTGTATGTTATATTACGTCCTTACACGTGCGTCAGTATCTCAATTGGCACCATTATTATCAGATTGTCCAATCTGGGCTTACACTTAAGCCGCCACCAATGAATGACCAATGACCGGATGAATATCTATGTTCATATCAATTCAATTTCATTGCCGGCAACCCGGGCGTTTATTAAGGTAATATAGTATTTTATAACAAGTAAGTTACCCGCCTCACTGGACGTTGACTGTTCTGAGACGGGTAACAATTAGAACATTAAAAAATATAAAAGGTGTATAGGAAAATAGTCAGAAAATAAACATGAAAATACAAGTTGTATTAATCAAGAATAAATAATAAATCAATAAGAAGAAAGAATAAATCTATAATTGGAAATAAAACATGTGTAAATAAAGAATGAGAAATTATCGATTAGGAAGAGATTAGCATTAACTTGGTGATGCATTCTCTTTTTTTGTGTAGTAGCCAAATGTTGCATTGTTTATATATCTATTGTAGATTTTTATGAGTGGTGGAGTAATAATGTTGGAACCTGATTTTATGCAAATGATTTGATGGCGGGTGACTTTTTAATTTATTTTTATTTTTTATTATTGTATAAAAATAGCATACAATGTGAATTTATTTCCGCTAAGCTTCTGCAAGTCAACAGGAGATTAGTTCCATATAAAATAATATTACAACAATAAATTAAATAATCGGTTTAAGAAGAAGAGTTCAAAGAATCAACTCAACACCTCTATTAAAAAGTCGTTAAAAGCTATGAAAAAAATACAAATAGCCCAAACCCTAACTTAACATAACCTACACGGAGTAAAATGTTATTCTAAAATACGATCATTTTATTCGTAAAAACGGTTAACTACTGGACTGAAGTTCTTCCGAACAATTTAACAGTGTTTCAATGTTTATTGGCGAGAAAATTTAAGAATAATATGTTGGTATACCTACGAAATTACTACCAACAAATTATTCGTACATGTTCCCGCCAATAAACATTAAAACCCTGTTAATTTGTTCGTAAGAACTTCAGTCCCGTTTTTAACCGTTTTTACGAATAAAATAATCATATTTTAGAATACCACTTTTCTCCGTGTATTTAACCATTTTTGTATAACTTTTAATGACTTTTCAAATGAGATGTTGAGTTGAATTCATTCTGAGTTATCCGGTCACTGAAATCATAAACGCATTAACGTAGTAATATATGCATACTTAACTAAAATTTAATAATAATTCTAACTTCGGGGTGGCAACTGCTGTCGGGGGATCAACTGTCGGGTCACTGTTTAATAATTATCAACCAGTTTCTTTATTTATCTACTGAACAAAATTTTAAAAATTTCTCTTTAAAAAAAGTATCTTCGTATGTACATAATTAAAGCTTAGATCAGGTTTTAAGATTATTGAAGACAAATGCCGTCTTGTAGAAAAACTGATCAATGAACTACCTTCTCATTCCATAGAAAAAACTGATCAAGCAAGTCTTTTTACTTTCTAATTCCATAAAAAAACTGATCAAACAAGAACCTATTCCTCATTCCATAGACATAGAGTAAAAAAATTAAGCAATTACCTACTTTCTCATTCCATAGAAAAAAACTGATCAAGCAAGTACCTACTTTCTCATGCCATAGAAAAAAACTGATCAAGCAAGTACCTACTTTCTCATTCCATAGAAAAAAAATTGATCAAGCAAGTACCTACTTCCTCATTCCACAGAAAAAACTGATCAAGCAAGTACCTACTTTCTCATTCAATAGAAAAATAGGTAATATTATTCTAAATCAACATCTTGAAGGACATTTAGCGGTGTTCGCTTGTTTTATATTTTTGTTAGAAATGTCTTGCTTTCGAAAATATTATTGCACAGAAAATTATATTTAGATGTTATTATTTTAGTGATGTAATTTTCTCTGAAATCGGCGTGTTTATTTATAATTTGATATCAGTAACGTCAATAACGGTTCATTTGGTTTATAGTATAATTAATAATCAATATTTTATTTATGCATTTAGCATAAATAGAAAAACAGATTTAATTACAAATATTTATCATTTTTTAAAACTTTTTAGGCGCGATATGACGAGTAACTCAGATGTTTTGCGGACGGAAATAACGTTTTAAAACGGATACGACGTTCGAATATCGGTACAATTACTGCCGCTTGTATTGGTTTTTATTTTTAAAGAGTTCTCGCCTTCGCTAGAATATTTTTATTATTTTCTGAAACTGAAAGATGAAATAGGCCCTGAGGGATTGTTTTTTCCTCAGGGTCTCCTGTGTGGAGCTAATGTAAAATAATATGTATTATATTATACTATATTTTTTAAATGTCTTATTTTTAATATTTACTAGTTCCTACCGTTGTCTATTACTAGCTGATAGAAAAACTTAAGAAAAAAAAAAGTTTCTTCCTGCATGTCCTTTCCCATTCGTCCCAGTTCCCCTTCAGCCTCCTCTTCCCCTTCTCACGAACTCCCCCCCTCACGCATTCCCCTTCTTCTCTGCCTTCCCCCCTCCCTTGACCCCCTCCCGCAACCACACCTCCTTAATTCCCCGTCCGCTTCTCCTGGATTCCCCTCCCCCTCCCGCCTTTTTCTCTAACGCTTAACTCTACAAAATACACCCAATTTTCAAATAAATGTTTTTTTTTGCAAAATTTCATAACGCCAGAGTTCACCAATATAGAAATATCGCTTTGCAGAAACCTTCGCGGTCATGTTCAAAACAACTCACCAAATTTTCATCGCAATCGTATGAATAGTATAGGAAATAATTTCATAACGCTAGAGCTCACTATCCTATAACCATCGCGGGCATGCGCACATCAAATCCACAAAGTTTCATCGCATTCGGCAGCGCATAAAATACGAACAAACAAACATTAATTTTTACTAATTGTATAATAATTATTAGTATTCAAGGCTCATTGAGACCGCGCGCTGACCAAAAATTTGCTAATAACAGACCGGTATTTTTCGTAACTTCTTAACACTTAATAGGTTTAATTGGAGCATGTTATTTGCTTTTACGGCGGTTTTTCGCGTTGTTTATTTTCACCTTGGCCGAATAATACGCAGCGTGAACAGTATTAGTATATTATCTCTATACTCGGTGTTGGTTAGAAAATTTAGATTTAACACATTACAACCACTATCACCAATTCAAATCTAAGCTAAGTCATCAAAAATTTTAACTCATAAGAACTTGGTATTCGTGTTTTTTCACAATTAAAGAATAAATTGTAGAACACGAATTAATCAAATAAAATTTATTTGCGCACGCCTGGGTTTCGTCCTCTCGACCACGGAGGCCGTCAGTTGTTGGACAGCGCTCCTTTGACAACATTTGCGATACTTAAAAAAAAAAAAATTATTATAAGTAATAATTAGCCTGAAGCACTCATTCACATTGAAAAAATCTTTCGAGAAAAGATACATGCCGCCGACGGGACTCGAACCCGTGTCCTTCTGTTGAAATGCTCTACCACTAAGCTACGTCGGCTTATCTCTTACCCGCCAAATAATTCAATATATACTAGTGTTCCTTATTTTTTTATTACATTTTTTCCACCTGCAAACAACCAACTTTATTTTATATGAGAAAGGCATTTTAAGTACTAAATCTCTCACTAGGAGGCGTCGAGAGTCGAGACAAATTATGTCTAAATTTTTTGGTGAAATACGTTTAACTTGTCAAATATTAATAATTATTTTTAATTGATAAACCAATGTTTAAGTCGAGTAATGTTTTTAGTATAAGTCCCGTCGGCGGCATGTATCTTTTCTCGGAAGATCTTTTCAATGTAGATGAATGTTTCAAGGTAATAATTATTGCTTATAATAATTGTTACCCTTTGTGCTATGCATAAAAATCTTGTCTCAAACACTGGTTTATCAATTAAAAATAATAATTAAAAAATATTTTAAGCTGTCCATTGCCTAGAAAAATATTATATGGGTACTTACGCATTACCACATTTAAAAACAAAACAAAAGAGTTGTCTCTATTGACAAAGCGAAATAGTTTGCAATTTTTAACCATTTGACAGACATTTAACCATCTAATAGAAATTAAAATGAGATTAATAATTAAACATTCACACAAAAAAACAGTATTAGCCTGTTGTATCGGTAACTAAATTACAAATTATGTTATTATTACCAAGGATATTCACACTAGACGGGTTAGTAGCTGAGTTGTCACAGGCGTCTGGTTCCCACCAAGACGTCCCGCTGTGGGTTCAGTTCCTCTGCTGGCTAAGTCCTCCAGCATTGCACGAGCATTTTTGTCTGCTGATAATGATGGTAGTAGAAGTTTTTAAAAAAATGTCTTTTTACTCATAACCCGGGAATGATAAATAAAATGCCTTTTTTGAAAAAATGAGAAAGAAAAATAAGAGAGAGTGTAACTACTTTGACGTTAAATTTAATAATTGTTTATGGTACCTACCAATAATATTGTACAGGAGTTTCCTGATTTCTAATGCTTAAATTTAATATATTTTCAAGTTATTAAGCACTTAAATTAAATATACTTTCAAGTTATTAATTGTTTAAATTTAGTATATTTTCAAGTTATCAAGTACTCAAATTAAAAATGTTATTAATAGTGTCGTACTCCGCCTTCTGGTTAATACGAAATATTTTTAATCAAACAATTAGGGTTCATTGTTACGAAAAGTGAGTATTTATGTCGGGGGAGACGAAAAATAAGGATTATAGACGAAAAGATATGCATTTTGAATAAGATTTTTTCACTTCACGGACGCCATGTTTGGCCAAGTGAAGAGGCCTTTTGCACTTCATTTCAACAATTAGTACAAGAAATAACTATTTACGTGCACAAAATGGGTTATTAGGTTATTAGTTTGGGTAAACTAAGTAATTCATGCATATTTAGATTGAAACAAAATTTCGGAAACATCAAATCCATACAAAAGTAGGCGGAGTACTTCACATTTTCCAAAATGTTTTTAACCAATTAAGTTCTTAAATTTAATATATTTTGAAGTTATTAACTGCATAATTTTAATGTCTACAAGTTATTACGTGCTAAATTTAATATTGTTTAAGTTATTGTGTTTAAATTGAATATTTTTTCAAGTTATTAAGTGCTTATATTGAAAATATTTTCAAGTTATTAAGTGCTTAAATTTAATATATTTTCAAGTTATTAAGTGCTTAAATTTAATATATTTTCAAGTTATCAAGTGCTTACATTGAATATACTTTCAAGTTATTGTGCTTAAATTTAATATATTTTCAAATTATTAAATGCTTACATTGAATATATTTTCAAGTTATTGCGCTTAAATTTAATATATTTTCAAATTATTAAATGCTTACATTGAATATATTTTCAAGTTATTGCGCTTAAATTTAATATATTTTCAAGTTATTAAGTGTTTGTTTTCTTCTTTCCCCAGCCGGTCTTGGAGCTGTGACAGCAGGAACCATTTTGGCTTGGACCTCTCCTGTTCTGCCGCAAATTCAGAATGCTAACTCCACCCTGTTCGTTACTGATGAAGAAGGTAGGTCTATCTGACATCTCTTTACCTAAATACAAAACCTGTAACTGAGAACAAGGAGCAACTATAACAGCCGTTGTGTCCAATCCTAATAATCAACTGTTAATTATTTTTTTACTCAACACACAAATGCATTCTTCCCAAAGCACAATCATTGCTATGCACTACTCAACGTGAGGAAGCTAATCTGGTAGATTAAGGTGAATGTCAAAAGAATTCATATTCTACGCTTTCGTAGATGGCGCGCGTATAGCATTTTACAAGTTATGCTTTGAAATATTAAGGAACAATTATTGTTTGTGGAAGTACACAAGAAATATGAATATTAATATTTATTAATTTAGGGAAATCAACAGTTTACAATGTTTTTATTTTTAACTTAATGAGTTAAACTTCAAATTATAATATTTTAATTAATGAAGATAATATTAGCGAAAGTCAATCGAAAATCCGAAACAGAAAAATCAGAAAAAGATACGTATAGATCTGGGACTCGAACCCAGGACCTCTGGCAATTCGGCCACATTGGCCCGGATTGCCAGAGGTCCTGGGTTCGAGTCCCAGATGTATCCGTATCTTTTTCTGATTTTTCTGTTTCGAATTTTACAAGTTACTAGCTGGCTAATTCACTATCTGCTAGTAAACTTGCTCAATGTAATCGAGGCTTTAGGAAATTAAAATTTTTTGTGCGGGCTAATTTTAGCAAAATTTATTTCGAAGATAGTAAAATGTTAGAAAGCACTAATAAAGTGATGTGAAGATAATCCTTTGTCGCAATGTGAAAGTGGAAATCTTCATTCTGGAAAGTCAACAAATTCTACTATTTACGAAAGATGTTTACTAAGAAATTTGGCAAAAATAGGTAAATAAATAACAAAGTATTTTGACACGTCAACGACTAAAATAAATAAACATTTAAATGTTTATGTTAAGTGGCGTCTCCTCTGACGAAAATGTTTACACACTTTGTGGATAGTTAAGTCGGGGCCACAATGTTTTTTACTTTCCGTGGCCCATGGAAAACAACAAACATTGTGGCCCTGACCCATGTTTATGATAATGTTTGAGGTTTTGTTTGTGAAATTGGTCACAAGAGACCGGCCTTTAGTCACAAATTCATGTACATTAAAATCATTTTAAAGAGATTCTTGCTTGCGTAATACGGTGTACTGTTTCATATGATTACTGTGGGGTAAGAGGGGACTGCGGGCGGGTGTTACAAACTACTTACCAATTAGAACCATTATTGAGTGCAATGTCAATCTTGCTATAGGTACGGCAAGAGGCAATTAACCATCTGAGAAAAATGTTTCGTATGAAATGGCATTCCTTCAAATCTAATGCCCAATATTTGTACCAGTACAGAAGCATAGAAATAAAATCTGATGATATTCATTGCTAGATTTAGACTAAACGAGTATAGAGCTAACATTGGAAAAAGAGCTTTCTTTCTTGATTTTTAGTGTAAACGGTAATTCCTTTACACCATTTACACCAAAAGAATACCAACGAACAAGAACTAGAATTCTTGCAGATGCTCTAGAGATGTTTAGATCAAGAGAG
Source organism: Limnephilus auricula (assembly GCA_951813805.1). Taxonomy (NCBI): domain Eukaryota; kingdom Metazoa; phylum Arthropoda; class Insecta; order Trichoptera; family Limnephilidae; genus Limnephilus; species Limnephilus auricula. Next base: position 8,550,620 of record OX638409.1, on the reverse strand, counting down.
GGAACGCTTATCGCTCATTCTTCAACAGTCATGTAGTTCACTACACCATGTCCGAAGGTGAGACTAACCTAACAAAACTTAATAACACTTGTACACATTTTAAATGTATTCTGTTATTATTATGCAAGATAATATATTACCGTTATTTTTATTTTTTTTATTTATTTATTAATCTTATGTTAGCTCACATCTACGAGTTTTAATTTTTTAAATTTTATTTATTTATTTATTTCTATGCTCTTACATACAGTTTATAAATACAATAGATGTAAGTAAAACAAAAAATATTATTTATAAAACATAGTAGGTAGCAGAGTGAAGTGTGTTCGGCAACTGCATGTAAATGGTTAAAACGAATGTAGTTATGTTTTGTGAACACCTCACTAGGAGAACCTGTGCTGAGGTGTTCGCATGTATTATTTATGCCGTCATAAGTGATTGCACAGTATCCCCCTTGAGACTCTCAAGGAGGACTCCGTAGTTCCACCCATGGTGGCTGTATTGTACATGTAGTAGGTGTAGGTAGCTGCGTTGAGATAGTCATCATAATATTATACAGACACAATGTAGTAATTTGAGGTAAGTTAAGCATCATAATATTCTAAAGACACAATGTAATACATTATAGTGAAAAGAGTGCAGATACATCGTACAAGATTACAAGATTGTGTGCTAATAGTTTTACGTATAAACATTTACGTTGTTTGGAAAACATAATCTTTCTTTAAATATTAGCATAAACAGTCACAAATAAATAAAAACATTAATATTTGTGGTAGACATACTTTCTTAATTCATTTTTAAACTTATTAATATTTTCAATCTCAGCAATTTCATTCGGGATTTTGTTATAAAGTTGGACGGCCTGATATAAATAAATGTATCCGAAGTAAAAAATAAAATAAAAAATTCTTAGAGCATTCTACTAAATTTCAGCGAATGCACTCGGTTGGAGCACCTAAAGAGGACATACATTAATTACGTGAGCTCAAAATGGGGGGGAGGGGTCCAGTAAAATCTCACCAAATCTCATTTACACCGAGGGAAGGGTCAATAAAAATCTCACAATAACTTTAAAAGTAAATATCATATTATAGAGGTAATAAAAAAGCGAAGCTAGCATTCCACAATGGAGTGCTGGTACCTACCCTGGTGTATGGCAGTGAAGCCTGGAACTGGCAGAGAAAGGATGAAAGTAGACTGAATGCTGTAGAAATGAGATCCTTGAGGCGTATGTGTGGTAAAACCATGTATGATCGTGTTAGGAATGTGGAGATCCGAAAAGAATGCAAGGCCGATGTGAACGTAATAAGTAAGATTAGTAGAACCAGAAGAGATAGCCACATATCCAATGACAGCCCTGGTGAACTTTATTAAAGGGACTGGGTTGTTATTAAAGGATTGAGGTAAAATGGGAGATAGCACAATGGGCCTATGGCCTAAGTGCTCCAGGGAACTGCTTGTAAATCGTCTCCGCCTTTAAAAAGATTAAGAAAGGGACGTTTAGATGCTTTGGACATGTAGAGCGAATGAATGAAGAAAGGAGTGTCAAGAGAATATATGACGCAAATGTGAATGGTAGAAGAAGTCGAGGACGCCCGAGGAAGACATGGCACGATCAAGTGAATCAGATACTTGAGTCGGGCAATGTCAAGAGTCAAAATAATAGAAGAGCATGTATGATAAGATGTATGAATGTGAATGAGGCGAGGAGTGTATGCCAAGACCGAGTTGTCCGTCCTCTCTGCCTAGCCCTGCGAGAAATGGCATGATGGTTAGTTAGTTAGTTAGTTAATAAAAATAAATAAATAAATTTTCACTTCTTCTGAAGTGTCTCGTTTTGCCTGCTGATAAAATGGCTATTATAAAAAAAAATATTTCGAGACTATGAAAAAATCTCACGTGAGAGGGAGGGTGGGTCCCACCAAATTTCACTTAATTTCACCAAGTTTGGGCGGGGTATAATTTAAAAAAAAAACGAATGAATGCCCTATAATTGTTAGATATGTTGCTCTATAAAGAATGCTCAAAATAGTTTGCAAGGGGAGACTAGAATGTCTACTTTGTGCTTCTTCTTTTGACATCAAAAAATGGCTGATCAATGTATGTTTCTCAAATTTTGAGATGTTTGTAAGACGGCTGAGACTGGTTTGTGGAAGTTAAACCATTCTTTACTAATTTTAATTCTCCACCGATAGTTGAAATTGCTCCAATCAACATAATTTTGACTTTATTCCAGGATCCTGGATCAGCTCTATCCTGGCCATCGGAGCCCTGCTGCTCGCCATTCCGGTGGGCATGCTGGCGGAAGCTGTGGGCCGCAAGATCGCCATCCTGGCGCTGGTCATCCCCTTCCTGCTCAACTGGCTGCTGATTGTGTTCGCCACCAATGTCGGCATGATGTACGCCGCCAGATTCTTCGCTGGAGTTGCCACAGGTAAAGTAATCGTTTTTTAATGGACCTATCTATGAATATAGGATAGGTGGCGTAGATGGGGCACTCGGAAAAACGGTGTGGTCGTAAACAATCCTCCACCAACAATGGTCGCACCCATTTGTTGAAGAAGTTCTTGCTAGTTTCTGAGACCATTCAGGTTCACAAGTTAAGCATTGTCACATTCTGCGGCACAACTCAAATTGTGAGAAAAATCAGTTCTGATTTCCTGATGACATACAATCTCAAAGGTAAGGCAATCTCAAAGGTAAGGCAATCTCAAAGGTAAGGCAATCTCAAAGGTAAGGGGAACCAAGGAGAAAGCCCCTATCTGGGACCCAATACAAGTGATAGACTGACTGAATTGAATGTCGGAAAACAATGGATGCAGGAATGTAGAAAAAAGCTACATTCATGCTTCAATGTTCAATAATCTAATACAAGATGCAGTTTTCGTACACAAATGAAATGCTTTGCGTTATTAAAAAAATACTGCAATTTCTTAACACTTGGCTACATCAATGCGTTTTTTGTTGGGATTTTTTTTCACTTTCGATAATTTTTAATATTTCTAGAAAAGTACTCACTTTTTCACCAGACGATTATTAGATGATTCATTGTCAAGGTGGAAATGCTCTAAAACTAGAAAGTTAAATGATTTCTGTATGCGCGCAACGCTATGTCCGGATGTCTGCAAGAAAGAAGGAAGAAATAAATTACATTTGCTGGGAAACGATTATTCAAGGAACGATCAAACGGGATTTCACTGTATTTGAAAACCATTCTGGATGGAAGGAAAGAGACTCCTTCGATTAGCTGTCGATCCACTAGACACTTTGTAACTTGAGTGAAAAGAGACTGACGTGAAAAATACCCTCATTCCTAACCTCACTGAGAGACAGCCTGGGTTCTTTCACTGCTTCGTAAATTCTGATCCTCCAATAATGTCAATAGAATAAGGTGCTTCCACGTCTTTGGCCCTACATGATGCATGCGCGAGGCCTTAAAGAGTCAGCAATGTATTGGGTCATCTCAGGAGTTTGGGAGTTGGCATAACAGAAGAGTATGTGTTAGTCGAAATATGATAGTGAATAAAGCACGAAATGTGTGCCAAGACAGAGCTAGGGTGATAATCATTCTTTGATTTATAATGAATTATTATTCAATTTGTCACATTTTTGTTAATTTTGTCGCACACTTTGCTGATTTTGTGTTGTTTACTAAAGCATTCTCGTTGTCCTGCCAACTTCTTTGTTTCTGTAAAAAAACATGCAAAATTTCTGACAAACTTCCAATTCTATTATTATCATCTCTAAACTCAGAAACAAAGTCATTCAGTATTATCAATTATTGTATCATTTTTTGAGTTAATTTCGCTGCACATATTCTCTACATGCCCTAACCGGTTTCCGAAATCTTTCTGATGACATCGTTTCTTTTTCTTTTTTTAAAAGAAAGACAAACATTCCCGGGTTATGAATAAACCAACAACATTTGAAAATCTCCTACTACCACCCTGTGAATTTGTGGGTGTCAAATATTAAAGTTAAGCTTTTGAATAATAAATCCCTTAATAACTCAGGTCCGGGGCATACGTCATTCCTATGTCTACCTACGTTAAATTGTCGTGAAAACAAGCTTATGTGCCCAAGCGATTAATTGAAAACGCATCCTAATATCATCTCCGCGTCGTTACTGATAAGTTTTTAACCATTTTTGCCAACCATTTTTTAATGTAAATGTATGTTAATAATTACAACTATGTACTGGTATTTTCGTTGTTTGTTTTTGGGGTGTTATGCCGTGTTGTGCTACCTCCTTCTTTGGCTAAAGAAGGAGGTAGCACAACACGGCATAACACCCCAAAAACAAACAACGAAAATGCTTTTGGCCGTGAGAATCTAAAAACGTATATGTACTGGTACTTTGTTTTCCTACCGATACCCTCTTGTACCGAGTATTTGATTATTATATTTAAATATTAAAGCGCTGTTTTTATGATAAGATCATGACAGATTGCTGTACCCATCCCTGTTTTGTAACATATGTACATAATATTAATTCAATCAGGAAGTCATGCAATTAAAAAAATTATATACATTTTTTTTATCAACCACATTATATCTTCCGATCAATGATGTCAATCTCTCGTTCTTAGAATTCCTGTATTAACAAAATATTTTCTAATTCCAGGTGGTATTTGCGTCACGGCTCCCATGTACATCGGTGAGATTGCCGAGCCTGCCATCCGCGGTGCTCTCGGATCCTTCTTCCAACTCTTCCTAACTGTCGGCATTCTCTTCACGTACGTGGTGGGCGGCTTCACCGACTGGAGAACCCTTTCCATCATCTCTGCCGTGGTCCCCATTGTCTTTGGACTTGCCTTCTTCTTCGTACCGGAAACCCCGCAATATCTCCTGAAGAAGAACAAGCTGAAAGAAGCTGAACGTTCTTTGGCTTGGCTTCGTGGACCTAACTACGATATCTCTCATGAAATCGAGGAGATCCAGAAGGACGTAGATGCGGCTTCACAAAACAAAGCTTCTCTGATGGATTTGGTTACTGTCCCGGCAAACAGGAAGGCTTTGATCTGCAGTCTCGGTCTCATGTTCTTCCAACAGTTCAGCGGTATCAACGCGGTTATTTTCTACACAATGCCCATCTTCAAGTCTGCCGGTTCGGACATTGACCCAACAATTGCTACAATCATTGTCGGAATCGTCCAGACTGTCTTTACCGTGATTTCATCATTGTTGATTGACAAGGCTGGAAGGAGACCTCTGCTTCTGCAGAGTTGCATCATGATGGGCGCTTGCCTGACCGCTCTCGGAGTGTACTTTAAGCTGCAAGTTGACGGAAATGACGTGTCCAACATCGGATGGTTGCCGCTCGCCGCTATGGTTATCTTCATCATCACATTCTCGCTCGGATTCGGCCCCATCCCGTGGATGATGATGGGAGAACTCTTCTCTTCCGAGTGCAAGGGAGTCGCCAGCGGTATTGCGGTCATGCTGAACTGGTGCCTCGTCTTCTTGGTCACCAAAGTTTTCCCGACCATGGTGAAGAACATCGGCATGCACAACACGTTCTGGGTGTTTGCCGGATTCATGGTGGCGTCCACCATCTTCGTATTCTTCGTTATTCCGGAAACTAAAGGCAAGACGGCCGCTCAGATTCAAGCCGAACTTGCCGGAAGAAAATGAACGAGAAAACCTGGACTGTAATTAATTTATTTATTCGTCTACTGTAGTTGTATCAGTTGTAGAGTAATATTTTTTATGAGTTTCGATGGTTCATTTTTATAGTAATGCTCAGTTTGTGTATTTCTTATGTATAATATTACGTGTACCATTTAGTGTTGTCTCATATCAAGTGTTGCTTCGAACATGAAGCCTGGAAAAGCATACTACATGTCTGAACGTTGTTTTAATAGAGAGCTTACAATCAATGTCTTGACAACTTTTGATTGATATTTTTAGATGAATTTAGTCTTAGAATCTAGTGTAATAATTTTTATTAGCAATAATGTTTTAACTTAGTTTTTTATTTTAGTTTTAATTGGCTGCTAGTAATGTTAAATGTAATTGTTGTGCAGCCTACAAACCTACTATAGATTGTGTCATGTTCCTTTTTGAAATCAGTGAGTTATCTATGAATAAATGATTTATGTGAAATAAACCAAGGAATGTTTAGCTTGCTGAATATTTTTTAGCATGTGTGGTTTATATTAATTTGAAATTAGTTGTAATATTGATTTTAATGATCTATGTTTAATTAATGAGCACCAGCTATTTAAACAGCTTGGGTTATGCATGTAATGTTAAAAGGAGATAAGCCTGAATTTTTTTTACAATACTTGACTAATTTTGACATTCTTTAAATTTTCATGTTTCGTTGAGATAGTGAATTTTATATTGTTATTCAAGAAAGCGAATAATTTGTTTATTTGATTTATTATCGGATCAACAGGTTAATTAATTAAATAATAGTGTAACTTTTGTAATGTTAACATACAGTCTGTCAAATAGCACTCAAGTATAACCAAAATGTTTTTCAAACAATGTTCAGTCAGTAAAGCATCAATGACAAGGGGCTAGTTTACAAGCTACTAGCCGGCGAATTCACTATCTGCTAGTAAACTTCATATTGTTCACAATCTGCTACCTAGCTAGTAAATATGATTACATTAGTGAATTCGCCGGCTAGTAGCTTGTAAACTCGCTCAATGTAATCGAAGCTTTATGTTACGTTTTGATCTAGCAATGATTTTTTGGTGTAATTTGGGCTTACGGTTCCATCTATTGACAAAATACATAATTATTCTTTTAATTGTGGTTCGAGACTCTGCTATATGCAAAAATGTGCAACAGTTGAAAATAATTGCACGTTTTCTTGCAAAATGTATCTAAACGGTTGTGTTATAAAGGTTACACTGTGTTTTAAAATTGAATTCCCGCATCTTGACAGCTTAACTGAATAATAACGAAATGAACAAATCTAGTCTGAAAATAATCTGAAATATATAAGCCATGTACAATACTTGTCAAATAATTTTTAGAAATAGTCAACTAATTTACATTAAACTGTAATTTTTAATATATTTTATCCTTTCAAGCGGTTTGATCTTAGTATGTAATTTTGTATCACCGATAAACGACAGAATAATTCTAATGTATTTATAACCTTTAAAGTGAAATTTTATAACCTTTAAATGTTTTCAAAAAATTTTAATACCAGACATTGTTTTCCTCGACTTATAAATCTTTATCAGATCGGTGGCTTGATATTGCAGTTTCCTTTTGTTCTATTGGGGGTAGACAGAGAGGATAGACTATTACATAACGTTGTCTTGACACTTATTCCAACTCTGTAAAACATGATTCAAGCATTTTAAATTAATCAATCATGCCATGTATTACTGGATTGTCTGCAACTTCTTCCTCCATTCATTCGTGTGTAGAATCAACCACTGGAGCAACAGAGAAATTTAAAACTTTTTAAAATTCTTCCGCCCACATTAAAAAAATCATACCTCCGAATTTGAATATAGAGACATACAAACTGATTATAGTTCTGTATAGCCACTGGATTCACCTATCTTTTGTCTATTATCACATATTCGTAGGATTTATAAAAAAATATTATAAAATCATTAACTTTAAAACTTTTTAAAGAATCTAGAGAATATTTGCCACATTGTGGCAACAAAGCAATCCGAGGGTTTGGAAATAGTGCCATAATGTGGCAAAAAGCGTTTGAATGGTTAATAATATTACATTATATTCTCTTGACATTCATTTCTCCGTCCATCCACTCTACATGTACATCCACTCTACTGCATTAGAATCAACATCCAGTGTCAGATTCAAATGATTACCTATATCTTACAAAAATGATGTCTGCCCAACTGGTAAAAATTATGTTTTGTGAAAATGTTTATCAGTGTCCTTTAAATGAAAGCTTAAATAATATGTTTTAAAATGTCATAGAAATTCTTTCATCCACTCACTTATAATTATTTTTCATGTACAACAATTATTGCGATAGGATCTGTAAGAATAACGAGTAGTAACGTAATTTTTGTGAAATTTGTAATGCTAAGAACAAAATAATAATGCAATGTTGTTGTTGTTTTTTTTTAAATAAATTATTTTTTTATAATTATTTATTTTGTTTTTTACCCACCCTTTTACTGTTTATATCTTTTTACGCAAGTACAACATGAGTCCTACCTGCTCCCACCATCAGCCAGTGAGAATATGGCATCCTAAATTGGGGTATTTTGTGAGACTGACGGTGGTGGGGAGAGGAAGGGGATGGAGGAGAGGAGGGTGGGAAAGTACCCGGTTAAAGTAATAAAAATAGTAATACATATATTGATGAAGCTTTTTTACCAGATATGGGGTACACTTTTACATATAACTGCACACTTAACTCAAATTTCGATTTTTCGGAGAAGTCTAACTTGGATTGGTCAATTTATATATATTATTTTTTCTGGGATTACCTCACAGAAGTCCCAACTGCCCGGAGACAGTGAAGTTTGATATTCGCAATAATTGGTTATGTTATGATGCTGAAGAGAATGGTACGGGAAGAAGATTGTAAAGAATAATGTTTGGGAAGACTTGGCTTTTCAAATACTGGCAATACGGTAAAATCGATAACTTAACAAATGCTGGCAATATGGTCAAATCGATAAATTAACAAATACTGGCAATACGGTCAAATCGATAACTTAACAAATGCTGGCAATATGGTTAAATCGATAACTTTACAAATGCTGGCAATACGATCAAATCGATAAATTAACAAATGCTGGCAATATGGTCAAATCGATAAATTAACAAATGCTGGCAATGTGGTCAAATCGATAACTTAACAAATGCTGGCAATTCGGTCAAATCGATAACTTAACAAATACTGGCAACGGTCAAATCTATAACTTAACAAATGCTGGCAATTCAGTCAAATCGATAACTTAACAAATACTGGCAACTGTCAAATCGATAACACAAATGCTGGCAATATGGTCAAATCGATAACTTAACCGCTTGGACGCATAAGCTTGTTTTCATGATAATTTAACGTAGTTAGACACAGGAATGACGTATCTGAGTTATTAACAAATGCTGGCAATACGGTCAAATCGATAACTTAACAATATCAGATAGATAATCTTAACTGACGATTGTATATACCTATGTTTCCCAAGCACGGTTGTGCTTGTTAGGCACGTCGATAGCCAATATTGATAATGAAATAAATTAGAAATCGCCCTATGATGCAATACTGGAATATATTGTCTATGGATTGGCATTCCCAAACATCAAACCATAAATACAGTGAAACCCTCTTAAGAAGTTCTCCCCTTGAAGACCAAATGGCTCAATTTTTCCCACATATAAGGTTTTCCTGCCTAAGAAGTTTTTTTTTCTGAAGATTGGTTTACAGTGGGTTTCACTGTAAACCAATCCCCCATCAAACACAAACATCTTAAAGATCGATTTATATAGTTTTCTTTACGATTAAATATATAATAATACTCAATACATCCGCTTTAATGTACATTAACATTGGCAGTCTTCATGTATTTTTGACACTAAAAAGAGAATAAATGTGTATGTTATATAACTCGTGATATTCTGAACAACTGTCTGAATTCCGTTTCTCCAATCTCGAATAGATTCAATTGATCGCGCATTCAGTTCTACGAACTTTATTGGTCTGCCTCTGTTCATTAATAAGCCAGAAATTTAAGTTAATTGAAGGTTACCGTGTAAAATTAGGTGATTTTATTTTCCGGCGGTCGGAATATTTTATATCAATTGTTGACCGTGCTCGCACACAATACAGCCTAATTACCGAAGATGAAGGATTTAGTCAATATCATATTGACATGGGCCCCTGGTCATCAAACACCGCTAATGATTTGAACCCGCTGCCTCTGGATTTTTGTTGAGGATTTTAACCGTTCCACCATGGAGGTCTAAGTATCAAGTTTAAGCCAAGGAAACAATAATTTCTTCTCTTAAAAACTTCTGTACCACCTATGATAAAAACCTCCATAGCCTAGTGGTCTAGGTTTAGGCGATAGCATTAGCATGGGGGACTTCTTTCATTCTTCATGGGATGCCATTTCAAAGCATAAAATTTACTGTTGACGGCCTCCGTAGTTGAGGGGTAAGGCTTTCAACATGCAATCCGAAGATTGCGGGATCAAATCCCGACAAATAAATCTGTGGTGTTTTGGAGTATCGTTATGTTGTAAGACCATCATTCAGAATTGAAACGTTGCTTGAAATGGCTTTAGCCGTAATTTGGTGACTAGATCTCAGTAGGTACTTTTTTTTTTACATTAGGTCCACACAGGAGGCCCTGAGGAAAATAATTTCCCTCAGGGCCTATGTCATCTTTGGGGATGCTGTGTGGAGGGTATTTTTAAGGAGAGGAAGTTCTGGGAAGGAAAAGGTATGAGGGTTGGGTAGGAATCTGGGGTTCAGTGTGTCTAGATCATCCGCCGCCAAGACCTAGAAAAACCTTACCCCATGAACCCGGGCACCCCTGCTAAGTCACCAAACGTAGCGAACCACTTGGGGTGACCTATGGCAGAGGTGTTGGTTATCCAATAAATGGTTCCCGGGGCGGCGGTACCCATTCCCGCCTCCCAAATTGAACTTCCCTACCTTTCTCTTCCCCATCTCCTTCCCCTCCCTACTACCTTCAGCCTCATTAAAAAATAGATTAAAAAAATAATTTTAATGTGTTTTCTTATGGGACTGCCAGTTCTGGATTTCGGGAAGTTGATTGTTAGATCTTAAAAAAATGGCGCAATAGTTATCCCAAGAGATGGGCAAATAATTTTTTTTATGTATTTCATTTAATTAATTAATTTGTATTTACTTTCTTTTGTTCCTATTATTTTTCAACGTTGTAATTGTAGTGTTATGAAATAAAGTTAGTATGGATAACAGTTAACCACTCGAGCGATTGGCGTTCAGTTTTTGATTTGACCATTCGATTTAATCAAAATCATTCCTTAAAATATTAAAATGGAAACATATAAACTGTTTACTGCGATTTAAAGCTAATGTATCCACCTAGATTTCACCGTTTATACCGTATTTGTAGGTTCGTAAATGTGGTCCAAATTTGAACCGATATCAATCGCAGTAAAATAAAAGCAGTCCAAATTTGGACCGATATCAATCGCAGTCAAATAAAAGCAGTCCAAATTTGGACCGATATCAATCGCAGTCAAATAAAAGCAGTCCAAATTTGGACCGATATCAATCGCAGTCAAATAAAAGCAGTCCAAATTTGGACCGATATCAATCGCAGTCAAATAAAAGCAGTCCAAATTTGGACCGATATCAATCGCAGTCAAATAAAAGCAGTCCAAATTTGGACCGATGTCAATCGCAGTCAAATAAAAGCAGTCCAAATTTGGACCGATATCAATCGCAGTCAAATAAAAGCAGTCCAAATTTGGACCGATATCAATCGCAGTCAAATAAAAGCAGTCCAAATTTGGACCGATATCAATCGCAGTCAAATAAAAGCAGTCCAAATTTGGACCGATATCAATCGCAGTCAAATAAAAGCAGTCCAAATTTGGACCGATATCAATCGCAGTCAAATAAAAGCAGTCCAAATTTGGACCGATATCAATCGCAGTCAAATAAAAGCAGTCCAAATTTGGACCGATATCAATCGCAGTCAAATAAAAGCAGTCCAAATTTGGACCTAAATTGCTCCAGTGGTCATGATGTGAATTGAATAATGATCTAATGAGTATAATAATCAGTGAATTGTGACAAATAATAAATGGATATAGCTAAGATAAATGAGAAAGCATTAGATATAATATATTGTATAGTCAAATTATTTGAGGGAGGCAAATTGGTATGTGGGTAAGGGTAACACCACCCCGGGAATCATTTATTAGCTAACAAACAGCAGTTTGCTACCTTTGGTGAATTAGCAGGGGTGTCCGGGATCATGGGATGAGGTTTGTTCAGGTATTGGCTCTGGATGTCCCTGCCTACCAGCTGCATGGGTAGAGGCATTTCTCCATTCAAACTGTCTCGACCCATCGCCTTGCACCACAGTGGGAAGGATGAATTCATACATCTGTCACTTCTGGACATACTGACCCCTTATTCATAACCACTCTTTAAATCTTTTTGTGTGCAGAACTACCTTTCTTTAAAATGACCCTCTGAACAGCATCCCCCAAATGGCATAAACCTTGAGGGAAATGGTTTTCCTCATAAACTCCAGAGTTAAAAACTGAAAAAATATATTTCGAATTTATATTGTCCTCCAGCTATTGTCCAAAATACCTCAATAATAATTATTATTATGATAAAACTATACTAACAGACAGACCAATTGGTCATAATAGACCTGATACATGACAAAATTAAAAAAATAACTTATATTATTGATGTAGCTATTCCAAATTCCTGTAATATTCAAAAATCTGTTTCTGAAAAAATAAGAAAGTATACAGATTTAGGAAATGAAATTAAAAGAATTTGGCATTCTCAGACTATAAAAATATTACCTTTTGTTATTTCGGCTACTGGCATTATACCTAGCTCTCTTATTAAAAATTTAGGCATATTAGATTTGTCAAAGAATTTGTATATAAAAATGCAAAAATCAGTCATTTTAAATACATGTAGAATTACGAAAGATTTTTTAAATATTTATATTGAGGGATCAGTAGGATTTATCGGTCAAATTAGGAATTCCACAGAGCCGAACCCTCTGATATGAAAATATCTGGAGACGGTGAATTATATTCCCATTTAATAGTTTGGTAGATTAACGTGTTGTTCTTGTATTGTTTTGTATTAATTATACTTATATAATACACTTGCATAACGTGGATTTACTAGATGATCATTTATATGGAAAAGTGTATGAAAGGGTTTAGTTTTTCCTATGGGAAAAACTAAACCCGTTCCTGTAAATCTGGTGAATAAAAATTATAAAAAAAATTGTAAATCTTGAAATACCTACAAATATATCATGTTCTTCTAATCAGGGATTGAAAGGAAACAAAATATTTAAAAAAATGTTAAAATTGAGGCGCTCCGCTGACGAGGCAACTGAAAACCAACTAAAACCGGCTGGTTTCTCTGTCTTGATTGGTCAAAAAGCTTGTTTAACCATAGACGAAGAACAATCAGCTGACAGCTGGCAACTAGCAACGGCCGGCCACCCCAATCAGCAGTGCGGGTCGCGGGTCACCGCTTGCGTTGCCATTGACAACGGGTGTTTGAGTGATTGTGTAGTGTGCGGGCCATCACATTGTCACACAAAGACAGTTGTCAGTTGACAGTTTTCATTTGCCTTAGTGGGCGGATCGCCTGACATACATTTATGTCCAAATATGTACCTACATACAAATATTTTTCTTTTTTAAAATTATTTTTCTATCTGCTTACATTATTAAAAAAAAATACTCTCCATAACATAGTATAGCTCCATAGCATAGTTCTATGAAGGTTCTATGCATTTGGTTGTGTTTCAGGAAGTTTTGAATTCTCTGAACAGGCTGGTGAAATATTCTAGTACTGAAATTCTGTACAGTGTTTTTATTAAATTTCATCTTTTCTGGTACACGAATGCCAGACTTCGCTTGTGTTGAATTTTCAGGCTTCATTGGTTTTGACATGCCGAACTCTATGCTGAAAATGAATTCTCAGACTTTACTGGTACATATTGGAATGCCAGTAATGAATTCTCATACTTTACTGGTACATATTGGAATGCCAGTAATGAATTCTCATACTTTACTGGTACATATTGGAATGCCAGTAATGATTTCTCATACTTTACTGGTACATTTTGGAATGCCTGTAATGAATTCTCAGACTTTACTATAACATATTGGAATGCCAGTGGTAATGAATTCTCATACTTTACTGGCATTGGAATGCCGGACTCTATGCTAGTAATGAATTCTCACACTTTACTGGTATTGGAATGCCAAACTATGATGGTGTTGAATTCTAAGACCCTACTGGTATTGGAATGCCAGACTATGATGATATTGAATTCTCGGACTTTACTGGTATTGATGGTGTTGAATTCTCCGACTCTACTGGCATTGGAATGCCAGACTATGCTGGAAATGAATTCTCTGATTTGAGTGGTATTGGAATGCCGGACTTGTAATGAATTGTGTATCAGAATTTAATGGTACTGATTTCTATTGAAATTTTAAGGGCAGTTTGTACTTTTTCTGTTGCATTGACGAGAAAAATATACATACTATTAGGAATAACTAAATATGTAGGTTTTAGATTGCACTGCTTGTCATGAGAATAGGATTTTTTAAGAAATTTCCTATGGAGAAGCAAGGTATATTATGAATTAAAAAAAAATATAGACATATATATTTATATTTACAATAATATAGTTCATACGTCAGAGGAAAAGGGCAGTAACTTTGAGAGGTGATTCTACACGATGCATGGTAGAAGTAAAAACAGTAAATAAATTTGGAAATTCCTTTGTTTTCCCTATACCTGCAAAATATTTTTCCATGGAAGAAGCTTTATTTCCATACAAACAATTCAACTTTTTACCTGAAAACTAACTTTAAAGAGATTTTTTAATATATATCATATAGAATCACCTCCTGAAGTTATTATACTTTACCCCGTATACCTGATGTATGTTAATACATTATGCCATTCATCATTATTTACTAATGATATGACTTATAAAATGTAATGATGAACATCTAATTATGTAGTATAATGTGTTTTATAATTATTGAATGTATTAGTTAATGAATTAATGTTTATAAATATTGCAATAAAATAAGTGGAAGCATTTAATTATTGGCAGTTATTTATTTATCGAAAGGCTTGAATAATGAAAGAAGAAATTAAATTCTTCTCCCTTCACACCGTCCTTCTCCCTACCCACTGCCACTCTCCCTTCAAACCTTCGCATCCAGTAAATAAAAATATACATGAAAACTTAATGCTTAGGTTTAGCTCGCTCTTAATAACCATTCGCACTTGGCAAGTATTTTAGCCGAGTAGCGAGTATATTAGTAATGCTGGAACCAGACGGTTCACTCGAGGGAAGGTTTCCGCCATGTTTTTTCGGCCTAATCGTCCATTTTGTTTCATTCCATGTTCACACGGCGCTATAGAAATAAGCGTTCACTCGTCCATTCCGACCACAGCGTCGCCGAGCGAGGTCAACCGCGCTGGAATTCGTTTGTTTTCCAGCGCGGTCCGGCCCCGAATTTTAAGGTAAAACATGTCAGATGCATCGATTTTTACGAAATTTTGTTGACACAATTAAATAAAATAAATACAAAAAACAGTATTGTTTCGTCTTATAAACCTTTTTATTTTTTATGACATAATAACCCAATTTGATTTTACTTTTTTTATTACGAACAATTTCCTACAAATTAATAATCTTACATATATTAAAAAATATATAAAATACATGGATAATAAGGGAGACCCAAAAATTTATATGAGAGGTGTTCCCAAAAGCAAACAAATTAGCCGAACGAATACCATTTTGACGTTTTGCGTGCGATGTGATAGCGTCCTTTCATGGTCCTTCCCATACAGGACGCGAGACAAACTGATTGAGAGTTCACTCGGTGTTCAGACGTTTCACTTTGCTCTCTTCCGCGCGCATGCGCGCGCAAGTGAAGGATTCCGAATGAAAATATCCAACATTGTTGGATCGGTTCACTTGAAGATTTCATTCGGCAGTGTTCGGCACTTTCGATTCATTTCATGTTCAGACGTGTCATTCCGAGTAAACTAGGCCGAATGAAGTGCGGAAATGAGCGATTAGTGAACCGTCTGAATGGCGCTTAACTAAACGCGTCGGAGCACCACAATTTTGGTAGAGTAGGTAAGTCAGCTCATTAAGCTGGAATCAGACGATTCACTCGAGGGAAGGTTTCCGCCATGTTTTTTCGGACTAATCGTCCATTTTGTTTCATTCCATGTTCACACGGCGCTATAGAAATAAGCGTTCACTCGTCCATTCCGACCACAGCGTCGCCGAGCGAGGTCAACCGCGCTGGATTTCGTTTGTTTTCCAGCGCGGTCCGGCCCCGAATTTTAAGGAAAAACATGTCAGATGCATCGATTTTTACGCAATTTTGTTGACACAATAAATAAAAATAAATAAAAAAAACAGTATTTTGTCGTCTTATAAACCTTTTTATTTTTTATGGCATAATAACACAATTTGATTTCACTTTTTTTATTACGAACATTTTCCTACAAATTAATAATCTTACATATATTAAAAAACATATAAAATACATGGATAATAAGGGAGACCCAAAAATTTATATGAGAGGTGTTCCCAAAAGCAAACAAATTAGCCGAACGAATACCATTTTCACGTTTTGCGTGCGATTTGATAGCGTCCTTTCATGTATAGGACGCGAGACAAACTGATTGAGAGTTCACTCGGTGTTCAGACGATTCACTTTGCTCTCTTCCGCGCGCATGCGCGCGCGAGTGAAGGATGCCGAAGGAAAATATTTAACATTGTTGGATCGGTTCACTTGAAGATTTCATTCGGCAGTGTTCGGCACTTTCGATTCATTTCATGTTCAGACGTGTCATTCCGAGTAAGCTAGGCCGAATGAAATGCGGAAATGAGCGATTAGTGAAACGTCTGAATGGCGCTTAAGTAGAGTCAATCCGTTTAGTTCTATTATTTCGGGAGGGTAGAGTCCCCCACCACGCGTCCCTGTGCAGATCATTAGTAGACACAGATACGCGCAATATGTCGACCCGTGTGTGCAAAAATGCTACCCGAAAATTCTTTATTTTTGCGGCTATTAACCCCTCAATCCTCGAGCTTATTTTTTCAAAAAGTCAATGTATTGGGTATAATAATGGAATATTTCGGAATGCATCCGAAAATTAAAAAGTGTTATTGAAAGCTTTTGAAAAAATACGCTTTCAAATAATTCACACGTGTTACGAAAACTTTATCGTCGCCTCAGTTTTTAGTCAAAAACAAAAGATTTTAATTTTTTTTCAAATCGTGGTTGGAAACTTTGATTTCACAAATGTGTATATTTTAATTAATTTACGGTAAAATTTCTTAATTTTAATATAAAGTATGATATTTTTTACTTCTAGCACCGTTTAGATGATATTTCTAACCATGAAAGTTAAGGAGATACAACGATTGCTACCGAAAACCGAACAAATTAGCTTAAGGGGTTAATCTCTTTTCGTGTCCATAGATTACTTATTTTCATCTCACTAATTTATTCTTCCACCTTTTCTAAAATAAGCATTACAATCAGCTTAATTAGCATATTTACTTTGCTGCGTTGAAGCCAGTTCATCTTGCAACTCGCCGCTTACTAATGTACTCTACTTGACCGTAGTGCAAACACTTTTTCGTCATTTTTTTTTTCACTCAACTTACAACTTGACGAAGTGCGAACAAGCCATAAGAGTCCATATTTTCACAACATATAGAGAAGTATGAGGAAAATCACCGTCCGGACTAGTCACATTTTGGTGTTTTTAATTATGGCTCTGTCACTCCATTGTATTTTACTAATGGCGTCTTTCGTCAATTTATACGTATACTACACAATGTATACGTATCTATGTTATGTTGAAAGAATCAGAGATGTGAAAAAAACGTTCCCAAAACCTTTGAAATGCAAAATGGAAATGGGTCAAAACTTTTCCATTTGAAAATGCAAAATGGTTTTTAGAAAAGCATTTCAAATGCAAAATTATAATCCAAATTACGTTGCCAGCTTAAATAAATAGAAACTACCATCGAAATTTTAATATTAGAGCGTATGTGGCCCATTTTTGTAATGCATGGTATCACTTATTTTGCCAGCGATTCTACCAGGGAAATATGAAGAAAAAAAAGATGTGTTGAAATAATAGGAAGAATGTTGCAAAAATGCATTTAAAAACGCAAAATGCATTGAAAAAAGCTTTTAAAATGGAAATGGGTGAAAAAAACATTTAAAATGCAGAATACCTAATTTGCATTTTAAATGGGTTTGCATTTCCATTTGAAATGGATTTATTGAAATAAAGTACTTTGGGAGGGAGAAAGGAGCGGTGAGGGTCTGTATAATATAAATAATAATAACAGATGTCTGTCATTGCGGCCAACTACTTCGATGCATTGCTGACATTGACAGCTCAAAATTTCTCTTGGCAATCGACCAAGGTAACTAATCAATCACATTATGTCATGTGGTCATAATAGGATATTTTCACGTTTTTATTGCTTAAAAAAAATAAGCAGAAAATTACGATTAGTATGGCGTTTTTATTTTATTTTTATGTTGATGAACACATTTTCTACAGCGAGTCTAAGTTGCCCATTTTTGTAATCCCGCCAAAACGGCATTTTCGACGTGTGACGTCATAAGAGTCACCTGTTCTTGAAAAATTTCCGACAGTTCTACTTTGTTTGTTTGATGACGCGCAAACAAAACCACATTGGCAACCACGGGCCGTTTTGTTTTGTAGGTTTTTGAGCGTTTTTAAAATGAATGAATAAAAACGTAAAAAACAAACATTATTAGTACGATGATTAAAATCTGAAAAATATTCAATACATTTTCAACAGATTCCCTCGTTCGTGAAAATAACGTATTTGCATGAATTTTTAGAGGCGGACTTTTACCCAACTCAAAAGATACTGATGAAGCATAGACCCTGCTCCAACAGTTTTGGAACCCTTGTAATATCGAAAAATAGAATATTGCCTCTGGCATCACTAGTTTCAGGATAAAATTTTGCATTATTAGCCGAAATTCGGAAAGCAAAATTCTGTAACTTTCAATATTACACAACTTAATTTTTTTTTATATATACATACAATAATGTGATAGGATTAGATTTGATTGTGATTTATTTTTGCGTTTGTTGTGCTACCTCCTTAACAATGTTTCGGACCGCATTACTATGTCTATCATCAGGACAGATGTGATTAATGTGCAAATTTAAATGAAATTTTGGTCACTGAGGACTTTTTTTTTTCAAAATTAAACAACAAAAAAATTCTTCCAAATGTTGTCACTGCTTACTCAGCCAAGCAATACCTTTTAAGTTTTAGTTGAAAAAAAAATCATTAAAAATGTCACCGCAGACTAAAACTTCATTTCAATTTTTACTCCCAAGTACCTAATAATGTCAGGAATCACTGGAGAAAGTCAAGTTCGTCCCTCAAGAGGAAACTGTTTGGTGTTTGGCCCATACAAACGTGTTCCCTAATTTCCTCTCTGGATTTTGACACTAGTGCAAATATCTTTTAATATAATATAGATATCGACCATTAGCGTGTCGGTACGTTTGCTTTTTTGATAGGTTACTTCTTAGGAGTCAGGACCCTCCAAAATCGATAAAATTGTCTGGTTTAAACGCTATCAATAGACGTGCAGTGTACAAACTGGACAATGTATTAAAAAAAATCAAAACGTACACACATGGAGCATTTTCTTCTAATACAGTTATTACAGCAACAGTTAGCCGCTACCTTGGTGTTACTTTGGACAGGAGCAGTGGCGGTTCGTGGTCTTTTTAACGGGGGGTTCAAAAATTCAAGAGAAGAATGATATATTGTCTAATCAAAATTTACTCTTGTCACACAAATTAAATAAAGTTAGTGGGGGGGGGGGGGGGGGGGTACCTAAATAGGTACTATTGTTTTTTAAATAACTTGATACTTCTCGACACAATTATTAAACAACCAAAATGGTTTTAGAGGATTTAAATTGTTTAATGGTTTTTACAACATTCAATGTACCTTGCTAATTATTATTGTTTTTTGAGAATAAAACAAATCTAAAATGTGATGCGACTCTGTTTCACGATTACCTCATTCCACACACGTGGATATTCATTCATTGGTCACTGAATAAAAATAAGATCGTTGTATAAATTGGGGCTTCCGCTATCTTGCGGCGTTTCCGCGTGATCATCTCTACGTATAGTTGTAGATCACTACACACTACATACACTATAATACTACACGCTAGCTCCCCGCCAGTATGTCTCCGCAGCGGCAGCCAGAGACAGACCAGAAGGGAAATTCTGTTTCTTTTTTGCATAAGACAGCATTACGAGACGGTTCCATGTCTAATCGGACTATGAGATCTCAGCGTCTGAATTCCCATAGTAAATTTATTCAGACACGATACTTCCTCACATAATAATTCATCACATTAACTTAACCTAACCTAACATAACCTAACCTAACCTTACCTAACCTAACCTAACCGAACCTAACCTAACCTAACCTTACCTAACCTAACCTAATCTAAGGTTAAAAACTCCAATTATCAGTTTTCGACGCTTCGAGACATGATGAATTATCATGTGAGAATTATCATCCGATGAAAAGTTTGTACTCAATATTCGTACATTTAAAAAGTTTCCACTGAACATTCTGGTCACCGTTGAGATAATAGGAAGAATGTTGCAAAAGTGCATTTAAAACGCAAAATGCATTGAGAAAAACATTTGAAATGGAAATGGGTGAAAAAACCCATTTTAAATCCAAAATACCTATTTTGCATTTGCATTTGAAATGGATTTATTGAAAAAAAGTCAATTTCCGGAAATAATTTAATTCTTCTTCTTCTTCTTCTTCTTCCCCTTGTCCTATTCGGGTCGGGGACCCACTGCATCGACAAGGCTTCTCCATACGTCCCTGCCTTGCGCCGATTGATCGGCCTCCGTCCATGGCAGATCCATCCTCTCCTCGCACAGTTTTTGGATTTGCCTCGCCCAACTGTGTCTGGGGCGGCCTACTGGACGTCTACCCTCTGGAATGGCACTCAGTATTTTCTTCGGAATTCGGTCATCAGACATTCTTAGTACATGTCCAAGCCACCTCAGTTGCGATTTTTCTACGAAGAGTAGCAGTGGTTCAATGTTTAGATCATCTCGGATCGTAGAATTTCTTATATGATCCCATTTCGTAACCCCTGCCACTCCTCTCAAGTACCTCATTTCGGCAGCTTGGACTCTAGAGCGTGTTTGTTCGTTTAGCATCCATATCTGGTGGCCGTAAGTGAGCGTCGGGCGGTATACCGTTTTAAACACTGCCATCTTTGTCTTGATGCTGAGCTCGGCTTTTCTTATCACTGAGCTGTAGAGAGGACGTAGCACACTGCTTGCCGCACTAATTCTTCGATCAATTTCTCCGTCTTGCCGACCGTCGCTGGAGAATTCGACCCCATTAATTTAATTCAAAATGCTTTATTATGGAAATTGAATGACACATTCATTTATTGCGAGGTCGAAATGTTACGATAGAAGATCCTTTATCAATATTTCATTTGTGTCCGCGGAAGTTTGTTATTGAATCATCTACAGATATTCCATATTGGAATCATAGGAAAATGTCTGACACGAGCCACACCTCTGTTATCGTCGCCATTTGCATCCAAATGAGTTTTCCGCGCAAATACAAATACACTTTGAAAATAGAACGGATAATTCCCGACGGCCATTACAGTGCCAACATTTAAGAGCAGAGCTTGACCAGCGTCTGATAATATAAATTTTAAAATGCTTGCAATTGTACAGGGAGGTTCCAATGAGGAAGATCGATTATTCCCCGTATCAAATTTTTTTTATTAAAAATTTAATGTCGATTTATTTATTCAAGTAAGCAATAAAAATGCTCAAAACGCACGATGATAAATTATTAAATATCGTGTACTTCTTGTAAGTATTTTTTGATCATAAGTATTTATGATTTTTCAATAATGTCTAAACCAAATAATGAGTAATAAAATTTTGAAATATTTTAGTTTGTAAGACCTTAAGTAAATAGAAAAGCTGAGGTATTTTTGTCACAGAACACGTTCTCCGATTTATTTTTTAATGATTTTAATTTAACTAAAATTAAAATTCTGAAAACTGTGTTGACTAGATTATGTATTGATTTATTTTGTTGTATGATTATACGATTTGAAATTTGTGTTGTTTAATAGAATCTATCGTTTGAAAACTAAACAAATCTGCCATTCAGAGGATCAATCAGAGGGTCCGTGGAAAATTTAAATTGATTTAAGGGTCCCTGAACAACGTCAGGGGGTCCGCGCAAGGATTAATATAAAATAAAAAAAATATGACACATTTTCATTAATATAGAAGTTATAATAAATAAATTATTTGCGATTATTACGTCCTTTGTAAAAGATAAATATTGACAGGTGTATAAAATACAAGTAATAACAGACGATGAGACGGTCAATTCAAAACAAATAAATAATGTGATTGCATGACTCCATATTATTACTGTCACTGTCGCTGCATTCAATTGGGGATGTCATAGTCCCTATAGCTCCGGACAGTTGGAGGTAGTTAAGACTCACATGGAAAAACTTATACGACTTTCATGTTGAATAAATTCCGTACATTGAGATAACGCCTTGTTACAGGCAATCGTCTGAGCATCTGAAATAAAAATGAGTCGCGAAACAAATTATTAATAATATTGCAAAACTCCTTGATGGCCTCCGTGGTCGAGGGGTAAGGATCTCGACTAGTGATCCGTAGTTTGCAGGTTCAAATCTCGGCGTGCGCAAGTAAATTTTATTTGATTGATTTGTGTTTTTCACAATTTAATTATTTAAATATAATATAAGGTATATTTGCGGCACGTTACAGAGTGGAAGATGTCGCCCTGGTGTAAGAACAACATTACGAATTGAAAATTTGCTTAAAATGGCTTTAACCGTGTTTGGTGATTAGGTCTAATTAGCCAGGTACTTCCCCACCTTCCTCTTCCTTATCTCCTTCCTCTCCGCATTATCTTCGGCCTCATAACATAGCCTAATTGGGGATGCCATTGTCTCAATAGCTCCAATACCTATACCCGCCAACCAACTTGGTAGGCGGGTATGGGTACCGCCGCCCCGGAACCATTTATTGGATAATCGACACCTCTGCCATAGGTCACCCCAAGTGGTTCGTTACATTTCATGATTTAACAGGGGTGCCCGGTTTCATGGGTGAGGTTTGTCCGGGTCTTGGTTGCGGATGCGTCTGCCCACCAATTGCGTGACAGGCCAGATCGGGAGAGACTGGTTTAGGGAGGTCTTTTGACTTCTCCAACATGGCTCTCTTGGAACATGCACAGTAGTGGGAGGGATGGAATCATCCGCCCGTCACTCCTGGACACACTGACCTCCAGATTCCTACCCACCCCTCATACCTCTTTCCTTCCCAGTACATCCTCTCCTTTCTCTCCTAAAAAGAACCCTCCACACAGCATCCTCAAAGATGATATGGGCCCTGAGGGGAATTACTTTTTTCAGGGCCTTTTGTGTGGAGCTAATGTAAAAAAAAAGGTGGTTGGGAGCAGTTGGGACTCTTGTGCGGTATTCAGTATTCACAAAAAAAAACAGTTACTACCCGGCTTTGCCAGACCTTTTTTATTGATAAAATGAAAAATATGAAGAAAAAAAAAACAATATCACAACAAACAGTGCACTAAGATCCATAACTACTGATTTCAATGACATACCGATGTAAAAATAGTTGCAAGTTCGTAATAAGCATTAACTTTGTGGCTCGCCATAATTTACAATAAAATAGTTGCATTGATCTGGAAATTCCAAACGGAAAATTCTACGTAACTTAAATTTCATGACACCAAACATCATCAATAAATAGCTACATTTTTAGCTAGAAATATAGTTAGTAGCAATAGTTATTGTAGTTGTGCTAACAATTATTTGGTGCAATCTCTGAAAATAAATGACCTGGTTAAAGTATAAATATTATCATTTAACTAAACTAATAAACTTCGTTAGTATAAGTAGGGCAGAACCATTATTTCCCAAGACGTATTGTAAATATCCCATGACAAAATGCTACAAACATTTCAACTGTATTCCTGAAAATCTACAAGCTTTTGTGTATTTTGCTGGTTGAGTTGAAATATTGCAATTTGTCTTGCCATTTTGTGAATTGAGGAGAATATTTTCAGCAAAATCAATAATTGTACTGCGCTTTACACATTGTTGTATTTATATTGGTCCTTACATATGAAATTGGCGTTTTGTATGGGAGGAACATAAAGTCGATTTTTTAAAATATAATATATTTATTTAATCAAAGTATGTACCATTGCTATCTATGCACTTTTGCCATCTCATAGGTTGTTCATTGATTCCTTTACTAAAAAAACCATTCGGACGGGAATCAATAAAATCTTTGAAAACGGTTTGGACTGCCCCATCGGAGTTGAATTTTTTCCCTTGCAAGAAGTTATCCAAATTTATAAAAAAATGGTAATCTGTTGGGGCAAGGTCCGGAGAGTACGATGGATGTCTTAGACATTCCAATTGAAGCTCCTTTAATTTGATAGCCGTCTGTTGTGCAGTGTGTGGTCTAGCGTTATCATGAAGCAGCAGTGGCCTAGAGCGATTAACCAGCCTCGGTTGTTTAGCAGCTAGCTTTTCCATCATGGTTTGCAGTTGCTGACAATAGTCATCTGCCGTAATCGTCTGGCCAGATTTAAGAAAGATATAGTGAACGACACCAGCACTAGTCCACCAAACGCTCACAAGTAACTTTTTGGAGTCAATTTTCGCTTAGGGCATGGTTTGGCTGGTTCGGCAGGGTTCAGCCATTGCGATTTGCGCTTCCGATTATATTATAAATTTGAATTTAGAATTCCTAACCAAAGAGAAGATATTTGAGATCAAAGTTGCCAGTATGGCAAAACGCCAATTTCATATGTAAGGACCTAATATATTTATTTTTTTAAACATTTGTTTAAAGACTCTTATCCAATAATTACACATGAAAATCTACTCTCCTTCAACGGAAGCAATCTTATGCTTGGTGTAACTCTAAGCGACCAGCTCAGGTACGGGGGCTTAATCGAAGCCAGAGTTAAGTTATTCTCTCGGGAACTTGGCCGATGCTTTAATAGTACACAACTGTTAACTCTATACACATCGCAAGTGCGCTTCACTGTTAAATTTGGCAGCCATCTCTGGTCTGGAGCCTCAAAATATCTGGAAAAAAAACCTTCGACTCTGGGCAGAAACGGCCCGTTTATTAGATTTCATATTTTAACAAACGGATTGCAATCTCTAGAGCGCAGGTGTAGGGTATGAATGCTATCCTTGTTCTACCAGCATTTTAATGGAAGATGCTCCGAGGAACTAGCGTTATTGATTCCCTCGCACCGGCTAAAGCGCGCCCAATATTTGCCCTGAGATAATTTAGTTTCCTAAGTGGAGTTAATGTACAAAAAAATAAGTAAAAAGCATATAATTCGAACTGAAAAATAGTATAGAAATAAACAAAGAGAATGGTAGTTACTAGGTACCTATCTAAAATTTTACACCTAATTAAAGCAATGATAAATTATACAAAACCATGCGTAGTTTGTTAATACAGCACATTAAAAAAAATCCCTCCTACTACCCCTAGAGTGGTGGTCCACCATTTTTTGGGGGGACTGCAGATCTTCAGTAAAATCTGCCTTATCTTACCAAATATATTATTTATTTATTTATTTTTTCATGTTCTCCATAAAAACAGTTATACACCAATATATCATGGAGAAGATTATAAATTACAAAGTACACAAGGGCAGTTTTACCACTTAGTGACATGTGCTAAAAGATAGTTGCTGAACTGTCTGTAAGTCACATTGAAAATGTCGATGGTCAATGCAGAATCGTTAAGAGGCTAGACTTTGAACGACACGCGGAACACCCGCGTCTGTCATTCTGTCCCGCTCACAATAAGCTCACGCACACTTACAATACATGCGAATGCGAAATGTGCGAATGAGACAACGCTCAAATTTACCTACAGAAATCGCTCGAAAAGGGGTTTATGGGGAATACACTTTTCTACACCGAAACTTTCACGAAATTGAAATTAAAAAAAAAATATATTTTTTATAAAGAAGAAGCTACGTCGGTAGCTTTTTACAATTTTATAATTCTTTATGAGAGTTGAGTTAGCAGCACTTTTTCCTTAAATAATATTTTTTGATAAATCGTACATGTTTGACAGTGAATGTTTACGTTAATACGAAACGCATCGAAAATTCGAAAATTACCCCCTCCCCCCTCTAGGGGGGGTGCTCTACTACATTATTTTAGGCGGACTATGTAAATTTTCATTTATACTACCAATAAGAATCTATGGCTAAAGTTTTTGCCAAAGAATGCATGAATTTTGTCATTAATTAAATCCTATTTTTTTTACGTTATAGTGTTTATAAGAGGGCATCCACAACTGCCTACAACGTATTTTAAGATACTTTGGACACATTGCTCGCCAAACTGATGACTCCAACTTGGAGAACCTCATGGTCATTAGCAAAGTGTTTTGCATAAGAAGCAGAGGAAGGTCACCAATGCGTTGGAGTGACTAAATATCACTGGCCTCTGGTGCTAGGGTGTTCTTGGCTCTCCGCGCAGCGCAGAACCGTGAGGAGCGGAGGAGCCTTGTCCACCAAGGAATTTGGAGTAGGAGCCACGTGTCGAGAATATAAGTGTCCGGACACTTTCGGAGTGTTCGGACATAAAGCCTGGAATGGACTGCCACATAATTTAAGAATGACCACAGACTCGGCGGAATTTAAAGCTAAACTCACCTATTTAGACAGTCGTATCCATAAAACATCATATTATCTTCACCCCGACAATGTAAATAACTAATTGTATAAAAATGTAAGAGAATTCAACTTTGTAAGTTTAGTAAATATAATTTCGTACAAATTCTCCAGTCCTAAAGAGTCCTAAAATCTCCAGTCTTTCAAAATAAAAATCAACTCTATTTTTGGCATTAATCTTCTTTTCGATGTAATATGAACAGCGGTAGGGGTAGCAAATGTAAAATCGTGCAATTTCCAGTGTTTTAAATATAGTGTCCGCGTGCAAAGTCGTCTCTCTTCCAAGCGTAAACTCTCTAATTAAAGTGTGTTTATCGGATGTGACCTTGCCAAGTGAGTATATTTTCTGTATAGTATTTGTAAATAATAAATCTAGATGGAGCCTAAGAATTCATTGCGCTCTACAAATTATCCGATTATTATTATTATTATTATTATCAATATCTTTTTATATCAATGTCACTTAAACATTATATCTACTGGAGATGCATAGTTCACGCCTAAAGGTTTGATTGCAGTTTCTAAGCACTTATGTAACTACAATCTGCAAGAATGTCAAGAGTATCAGAACCTTGATAAGGTGTAGGGGAACCCGGGCTGAAACGGGTTACCGGGGCGGAACGGGATACCGGGGCGGAACGGGGTACCGGGGCGGAACGGGGTACCGGGGCCGAACGGGAAAAGAGCTCTACGGACGTCAGGGGTGCTAGCATGGTCCATCGATATAACCCTATATCTATACTACATTGACAAAATCCGTCATCTTTGGTCACTTATCAATATGTGCTAGCACAGTCACCTATTGATAAGACATAATCCAACCGACGATTGACAAAAGCTCGCCAAATCGTATGCGATCTTGGCTGTGACCCTAGCATGGTCCATCGATAAAACCCAAGTATAAATATGAAATTCATTAAATTCGTTGTCTATGGTCAGTTAGCAATAATTGCGAGCACAGTGAAAAGATTATTCCGTTAGTCGGTAGATAAAGGTCACTGATTTTAGCGCGGCTTCCGTAGTGTCAATATATCAAGATATCAATATGCAGTTTTATTTAAATAATGTCGTTCGTTATGCAAGTTAACTGACTTATTAATTAATGGAGGTTAACCTAGAAGAAGGGGTAAATTGCCTCACATTATTTTGGTTAACTGATAGTATTAAAATGGCACGACAAAGGATAAATGCGTATTTTAACAACGCTTAACAAAAATAAATTTTAGAAGAGGAGAAATAATTTCAAATCCAAATTGTATCGAAGATTATAACAAAAATATGGGCTTAAGAGATGAAGCGGATATAACTAGTGTAAATGCCCTACGAAAATCAATTAAGTGTTACAAAAAAGTTTTCTTTCATCCTACATATTAATATTTACCGAATTCATACATAATGCCCAAAACCGTTAGTTCAAAAGATATTAGTTTTCCTGATTATCAATTAAGTATATGTTATAAGACAATTATTAGAAAAATATCATATTTCGTCGCACCCTGAAGTTGGTCCACGTGCGTCACAAGATGTTCCATTACGGTTATCTGCCAAAATGCTGGCTAAACATATGCCGTGACCTATACCCGCAACGGATAAAAAACAAAAAGCTGTAATGTTTGCTCAAACAAAAAACAAGAAAAATGATATAATATATTTGTGGTGAATATAACCTGCCGTTGCGTATTTGTCCATCTCAACGAAATTCCATGAGAAAAAAAATAATAATTTCAAATCTTTTGTAAATAAAAAAAACTCCAATAAATGTGAAAACAGTTGGAGAGTTCGTTGCCTATTGCCCGTTCGTGCTAGCCGATTGTCCGAAATGTAATAATAATGTTATTTATTATGCTCACTTCAAATATTCTGTGTTTCATGCACCTAAATCGATCTTTAAAATATATCAAAACGGAAATTTGATGATTTTCATTTTGTTGTTAATGTATACTTATGTATACTAACCGCTAAGGTTTGAATAAAATAATTTGGCATTTGACACAATATGTTTGACGTTTTATGTACATAGACAACATAGAAAATCTTTCCAGTTGCCAGCGTGTTTTACCAAACCTTTGTCTACCCAATGTCAGTCGTTATAATATTATCATTAGTTGCCTCTGTCTATTCGATATTGTAAAGTTATCGATTTCATTGTGCTAGCACTCCAGAGACACGAGACCCAACGAAACACAACGTTTAGTTCGTTATATGGAGATGCTGCTGTTATTGTGGGAGGTGCTTAGCTTGTATTTTACTGAGGATTAGAGACAAACTTGAAATTCTAATATTTGCTCTGCAATACCAAGATAAACTTATTGAAAAATTTTACATTACAGGTTGGGTTCAACGTTCAACATATCTATTTTTAACTAAGAAATCTAGTTATTACTCAAAGCCAACTAATATAAACAATGGCCGTAATAATCGTGTTTTAACCCCTCAAGCTTTTATTCGCTTTAGGGAATAGCTCACATAGGTCTAACAGAAATCGTATTATTTCCCTTACTTGAAGAGAAATATGATCTAAATTACTGTTAATTTGTTCGTAGAACTTCAGTCCCGTTTTTAACCGTTTTCCCGAATAAAATGATCGTATTTTAGAATAACATTTTCTCTAGTTTTACTGACTCCAGGCGGTTGGGAGCAGTTGAGGCTCTTGTGCGGTATTCACATAAAAAGTCACCCCGTTTCGCCCCGGAATCCCCTACTTATATAACTACATTCTACCAGAATAAAGAGAACCACCATAACGTGTACTCATATCTCATATTATCACAGTTAAAGCACTACTTGTCAATTGTGCCTGAACAACAGATTATAATATTCAATTTTTATAAGAACAACTCTCTCTTTTTATAATTTTTGAAGGTTTTTTCAATGCCGGTAACCCGGGCGTTTATTAACATTAAAGTATATTTACAGTTCATGTGCGCTACCCGACTCACTAGACAATATCTGTTATTCCCATCAATGTTACATATCATTGAAGAAGAAGATAAAACTAATAATCTAAACGAAAATATGAAAACGAACAAGACACAGAAAAATAAAAGATAATGGTCGCAACTGAAATCGAACTCGGAACCTCTCGTCTTACCGGGACGAACGCCTTTACAATATGGAAAAAAATAATCTTCATTTGAAAAATGAGGATGACAAATATGACGTTTAAATAAATGGTGGCAGTAGCTGTATTGGTAAAGGCATTCGTCCCGGTAAGACGAGTGGTTCTGGGTTCGAGTTCCAGTCTCTATTGTTTTCTGTGTCTTATTCATTTTCATATTTTCGTTTATATTATTAGTGTTATCTTCTTCTTTAATGATTATAATATTGTTCATTAATAATTTGTATACTATTTTATCATCAAATTTCATTTTGACTAATATTATCTTAAGGGAAATAAATGCTCGCATTAATTATTTTAACAATATAATAAACAGGTAACCTTCAAAAACAGAGTTTATAAATTGACCTACATCTTTAGCTGTTTGAAACACATTAAAAAAAGAATCCCGAGAATGACCTACTTTGCTTTCTGTCAATCTATAATCCCATATGGTATTATATGATGGGGCGGCCTTTTAAAACCCATGACAGATCTCTTCACATTGCGCAAAAACTAATAAATAAAATTTTAAAGCCATTCTTCTTAAGTTCATTTTTAAATAATTTATCGTGATCAAATTACATACTATTTTGATCCTGTACGACTCAACTCTTAACAAATCTATCGACCAGTCGATTTTCACGGCCAAAAGCATTTTCATTGTTTGCTTTTTGGGGTGTTATGCCGTGTTGCGCTACCTCCTTCTTTAGCCGACGTTTCGGACAGCGTTGCAGTGTCCATCATCAGGGCAGACATCGTCGGAACTGCCGGATCTGCCCTGATGATGGACACTGCAACGCTGTCCGAAACGTCGGCTAAAGAAGGAGGTAGCGCAACACGGCATAACACCCCAAAAACAAACAACGAAAACCATGTAATTAGTTTACAAAACTCTTGTTAGACCAATGCTCATGTACGCAGCTGAGACATGGGTACTATGGGAAAGTGGATTTTTGCGTAGACGTTACAACAATGAGCTCTATAGCTCTATATATATTTAAGGAAACAAACGTGACAAAATTTATAAAGTTGGGAAGACTTCGATGGCTGGGTCATGTGGAGAGAATGACCGAGCATCAAGCACCAAAGTCTCTGCTAAAATCTAGACCTGTAGGGCGAAGGAGCCTGGGAAAGCCAAAATTAGTGCATGCGACAACGTCCTCAAAGACCTATGTACCTTGGAGCTTCCAAACTGAAGATAGCTGGTACAAAACAGAGGTGAGTGGAGGAATACCTTGAGGAGGCCAAGACCCACCAGGGGTTGTAGAGCCAATTGTGACGATGATGATGATGTAGCAGAACTCTATAATGTTTTTTTTTTTTTGAAATTTAATTTATATTTAAATTAAATTTAATAATATTTATTATTAAGTTCTGCTGCAAGTGTCATAGTTTTTATTATTGTGACAGCTGTTTCGGCTTACAAGGCCATTTTCAAACTGAAAATGTTTATTTGTTTGTTTTTGGGGTGTCATGCCGTGTTGCGCTACCTCCTTCTTTAGCCGACGTTTCGGACAGCGTTGCAGTGTCCATCATGAGGGCAGATCCGACGAAGTGTGCCGGATCTGCCCTGATGATGGACACTGCAACGCTATCCGAAACGTCGGCTAAAGAAGGAGGTAGTGCAACACGGCATAACACCCCAAAAACAAACAACGAAAATGCTTTTGGCCGTGAAAATCTAAAAACGTATCTGAAAATGTTTAGTTTGAAAATGGCCTTGTAAGCCGAAACGGCTGTCACAATAATAAAAACTATATCACTTGCAGAACTTAATAAAAAACATTATTAAATTTAATTGAATTAGATTTCAAAAAAATTTAAATGGATTTCTATGAATTAAACACAAAAAAAAAAATAACTCTAAAATACTTTATAAGCATTTGAATATATAGTTTTTGTAATTCTTTCAAACTGCTTTAGTCATTATTTAATGACGTCTTATTATTCTAGAAATATATTTAATATCTGAAAACTTCACCTATGTTCTGTATAAACCACGGCGCCTTATAAAGTAATATGAAGTGTCTATTGAAATAGATAAGTAAGAAATGAAGTGCGAATCAAATAGGAGAGTTATTTCAGATATAACAAGTGTTCAGATATTAACACTTTCCCGTTTAATTACAGGAGACCACATTTGTCCCAGCGCACATAGGTCTCATAGAAGTCGTTGTTTCTCCAATTATTTTAAGAAATAATTATCAGCCTGAAACACTAATTCACATTGAAAAAATTCTCCGAAAAAAGATACATGCGTAACTCAGTGAATTATAGCACCTGACCGGACATCAGAAAGACACGGGTTCGAGTCCCGTCGGCGGCATGTATCTTTTCTCGGAAGATTTTTTCAATGTTGATGAGTGTTTCAGGCTGATAATTATTGCTTACAAGCTTCTGCCCACGACTTCGTCTGTCTATTTTCTTTTCCTAGGTCCCATCTACGTTTATACCAAAATTCTTAACCAAAAATTAACAATTTATATATTAACAATAATACAATTAACAATTTATATATTAACAATAATATATAAATTGTTAATTTTTGGTTAAGAATTTTGGTATAAACGTAGATGGGACCTAGGATAAGAAAATAGATTACTCGAAGTACTAATCCTAATATCTTAATATTTTATGTATAAGCTGTTTGTCTCTTGCCAATAAATAAATAAACCTTCCGATAGCTGATGACGCTGCTGACCTGAGGGTTGTTTGACGAGACTTGGAAATTTCTTGAATACACATTTCCAATAAGTAAGCCGGAGTATGTTTTTACCATAGACATATGAATATGTATAGACCTGCCCTAAGTGATAAAAGCGTATTATTTCCCCCTCCTTAATTCTGGGTTCCATGGAACCGGCCGGGCTGGCGTATACGTTCGCGTGAATCTAGAAAATGTGACGTCATCATTCTTGTGCGGACTAGCGTCGAGCTCTTATCGGTACATTTTACGAAATAACACGGCAAAAATGGTAACTTGTGCTATTAAAACATGTAAAAATAGAAGTGAAAAAGAGTATAAACCCAATTGTCGTATTACCTTCCATATGCAGGCATTATTTGTCATTATTTTAAGCTTATTCACTTCATATAATATGATCAGTTTTAGACATGAACCGAAATTCCCGGTCCCGTCGTGTGCACGTTGCAGTTTACTGTGATAAGTAAATTATGAAACATTTGTAAAAGTGTCTTAACTTAACACGGTAACAAAATATTCGACTCTCAAAACAAGCGAACCTTTCTTCATTTTATATGGATTACACAAGTTTGTTCAAACCGGGCGAACAATTCGCGCTCCCATGTAAAAAGGTCTATTCATTCAAAAGCAGATTTTACTTTTAAGAGCTAAATGGTGATATTATAATGCGTGATGCCTATATACTGTCATATTGAAGGATTAACGAATCACATATCGTTACCGTCAACTAATCCCTCTCCGCCCCGCTACAGATGGTTATTACCCCTCTCCCTGATTCTCAAGTCTATGAATAATATGTCTGTGGTTTTTACGCATCTTTCTCTTTTGCTTACGGTCATAATAACGTCAGTAAAGTGACTGTACCTGCGCGAGAATATATCGTATCAAGTTTAGGTCTGTATTTAAGTTTGGCATGTACAATAAAATTGATGTTTCATTAGTAATTTCAATATTCAACGTATTGCGTTTCCTTGAACTTTATCGAAGGAAAACTACTCGAGTGCTTTACGCGGAAAAGATAAACAATGCATATTCCTAAGCGAACTATTCACTATTCATCCTATATTTGCATAAACAAACTAACGTGTTCAGTTACGTACGAGTAGGTATATAGTCTGACTTATTTAAAAAAATAATAGACTTTGTTCGCGATCTTTAAAATCAAATATAGGTATATTCTTTTTCATTAGCTCCCATTATTTCTTTTCATTAGTCTCTGAGAAAAATAATTGCCCCATCTTTGGAGATGCTGTATGGAGGGTCTTTTGAGGAAATTAAAGAGAGAGAGTTCTGGGAAGGAAATAGCTCTGAAGGGTGGGTAGGAATCTGGGGGTCAGTATCCTAGGGGTTGACAGACTTATGAATCTATCCCTTCCGCTGCGGTGCAAAACGATGTTTTGAGAGTCTTTCTGGATAGTTTTGGTTTCATTTAATTCGTTTAATTCATTTAATTTATTTAATTCATTTAATGCAATTGATTTAATTCATTTAATTAATTTAATTCTTTTAATTCCATCAGGACTCGAAGAATAGTGCAATCCCAGTCTGCCATATTCCATTACAGCTATAATACAGAGTAAATTAAAATAATAAAAGAAAAGAAGAAATAAAATCAGATTACATATTAGGTAGGTACCTAATTAAAACATAAAATGAAAACAAATAGAAACAACAGAGATGAAATCAAACATCTATTATCTTGGTATGTAGTAATGATGGCCTTGAAGCAGAGGAGTTTATGACATATATCTAATAGATAATACCTTTGAGATTATCAAGAGATAAAGCAAATACTTGTCGACAAGAATTTTCCCTTTACAAATGCACTTACAAGTACCTACCTTGTAGTTGAGTGAGTAAGTAATATTTCTTTATGAGTACCTGAATATTCCATACATTATAATCATTACGTCATATTACCATTATTTTACAAGTTATTAAATCATCTTCATTTTTACAAGGAAGAATGTCCATGTGGATTTGATTTTATAGAAATCGATCGTCCAGTTGCCTGGAGCAGGTAGATGAGTATGTTTACGAGAGATGGGAAGGCTGATAGGGATTTATATATTTAAGGAACATAAACAGTCTTAACAGTATAATATATATATAATTAATTTAATTTTTTTTACACACTTATTTTGTTTAGACATTATTTAAAAATCAAAAATAATTATGTTAAAAAAAAACTTACAAGAAGTACACGATATTTAATAATTTATCATGGTGCGTTTTGAGCATTTTTATTGCTAACTTGAATATAGGTATATATTAATATATAAAAGGATGACAAAAAAACAGTATTAAGCAGAAATTAAAAATAATAATAACAATACAAATGATAAACAACAATAAGACTGCGAAATAGGTTTTCAGATTAGGATGGGTAAGGGGAGGAAAGGGATAAGCGAAAGTTTCCACGCAAGTAATATGATTGTGTTAGGTACAATCAATTTAATCGTCCTAGAGTGTGGTACAAAGAAATTCTGTAGCGATAGTAACTAGCAGTGAATATGTCAGCACATGTGTCTGTATTTGTAAATTTATTGTTAGAGTAATAGGATATTGAAAGAAGGGTAAATGCAGGTAAATCCATTAATGGAGGATTGAACGCCGTTGGAACCAACAAAAACGCGCTCCTTAGAAGCGAAGCTAGCAATCCACAACGGAGTACTGGTACCTACCCTGGTACACGCAGTTGTAAAATGTTAAAAAACTAATTTAATTTTCAATATATTAAGGTTATACCGTTGGTCGTTGGCAGATTTGTTCAATTTTCAAACAACACAAATTTCAAATCGTATAATCAATACATAATCTAGTAACTTTTAGTTTTAAGAATTAAAATTTTAGTTAAATTAAAATCATTAAAAAATTATTAGATTTTTTAAATATTTATATTGAGGGTAGTATCAGTAGGATTTATCGGTCAAATTAGGAATTCCACAGAGCCGAACCCTCTGATATGAAAATATCTGGAGACGGTGAATTATATTCCCATTTAATAGTTTGGTAGATTATTAACGTGTTGTTCTTGTATTGTTTTGTATTAATTATACTTATATAATACACTTGCATAACGTGGATTTACTAGATGATCATTTATATGGAAAAGTGTATGAAAGGGTTTAGTTTTTCCTATGGGAAAAACTAAACCCGTTCCTGTAAATCTGGTGAATTAAAAAAATCCGAGAACGTGTTTTGTGACAAAAATATCTCAGTTCTTCTATTTATTTAAGGTGAAATATTTAAATTTTTTTTTTTACACACTTATTTTGTTTAGACATTATTGAAAAATCATAAATAATTATGTTAAAAAAATACTTACAAGAAGTACACGATATTTAATAATTTATCATGGTGCGTTTTGAGCATTTTTATTGCTAACTTGAATATAGGTATATATTAACGCAAGTTTTGAATGAGATAAATCGATATTAACTTTTTAATTTAAAGAATTTGATACGGGAAATAATCGATCTTTCTCATCGGAACCTCCCTGTACAGTAGCAAGGATTTTTAAACTTTTGGCTCGATGGCTCGTAAGGGAAATAGTACAGTCCTAAAGAGTCCTATATTGTCAAATGTTTTAATATAAATATTTACTCAACTCTACACGCCCGTGGTCCCGCCTGTATAGGATTTTTATTTAGGGTATTGTCCCACCTTAAACTTGTTATAAATGTGATAACAACATTGATGGAGGCAGCAAATGTAAAAATCATGCAATGTATATTTAAGTATAAGTATTTATTTATCAAAAAGAACAGGAATACATTATTATATAAACTATTACATATTTATTACATCCAGAAAATAACATGAATATATAATATATATAATATAATATAGTATTGGTTACTTTTTATATTTTTCCTTTTTACCTTTTATTTTCTTACTTTTATTTTACACAGTAAAGTTAATAATATATTTTAGTGACAATAACATTCAATTAAAAAGTTAATAACATATTCATTAGTCAGTTAATAACTATAAGTTAATAACAATAAGATTGTTATAGGAATAATGTTATAATAATTGACGTCACTAGATCAGTATCTAATAGGAGAAAAAAAAATATGTATGTAAGAACGGTCATATAGAAATAGAACAATTATAATAAATATATTTGATGTTGTGCATAGCCTGCCTCACTAGGCGAACCTGTATTGAGGCAGAATTTTTAGTAAATTGTTTCTCGCATTTTGTCTACAGTTTACTTATAATGTATTCATATAATGTATGGTTCCTATAGTATAGAGCAATACATTATATTAGTTACGATATTCATATTCACAATACATATTATGTACATGTACACAATATAAAAACAGCAAGATAATTATTACAATAACTGTCAATGACAAGGCGTTTGGGTGAGGGCACCAGTAAAGGGTCGATCATTAGAACATATCCAAATTTTAACACTTTTTTTGAATTCTTTCAGTGTTTGACTCAGTTTAATATTTTCTGGGAGCATGTTGAATATTTTAGTTGCAAAGTATCTAAAACTACGTTGGCCAAAGGTGGTAGAAACTAACTAACTGTCACGACGTTTTCCCGCATGGGTAGGCAGAGAGGACCGCCAAACAACTCGGTCTTGGCACACAAATATTACGTCCTCCGAGCATAAACTTTCCAATTTAAAGAGCCTAAAAATTCACAATAAATTGTACAGCGCCCTTGAGGTAATTTCCCACGAAAATAGCGCGCTACAAACTATTATTATCCAATTATTATTAATTATACATGCGACAGAGAAAGGTGTGGGCTGGAGCTTTAACTCGCCAATAGCTGCTTATAATATTCCCACGATTACGGAACGGCGCCGGTACAGAAGGCAATACACATACGTTCCATATCTGCTGATATAAAATGCTGCAGCTCTTTCTTACACAATAAATAATGGCGAGAAAAGATGAGACACCCAATTTACGTATGTAATGTACGTATGTACGCTTCCTCCAAAATAAAAAAAATTATCATTTTCTTGCCTCTCCCTCATTCGTATTTAAGAAAGGGGGCATATTTACGGCCGTCCGTGGTCTAGTGGCACGGCTCTTGACTCCCAATCGGAAGGTCGCGGGTTCGAACCCGGCGGGCGCAAATAAATTTTATTTGATTTATTTCACAACTAATTAATAAAAATAATATATACTATATTTGCGGCACGTTCCAAATACTCTCAGCATCGCCCTGGTGTAAGACCACCATTCACAATTAAAACGTTGCTTCATAATGGCTTTAGCTGTGTTTAGTGACTAGATCTGAATAGCCAGGTACTTTCCCACCTCCCTCTTCCCCATCTCCTTCACTTCCCTACTTACCTACAGCCTCACAACATACCCCAATTGGGGATGCCATAGTCTCACTGGCTCCAGACGGGAGCAGTTAAGACTCTTGTGAGGTATTCTCTATAAAAATAAAAATAAACATTAATTACGTGAGCACAAAATAGGGGGGGGGGTCCAGTAAAAATCTCACAAAATCTCATTATACCAAGGGGTAAGGGGGGGGGGGGGGTCAATAAAAATCTCACGTCAAATTTAAAAGAGTACATATTATTATAAAGATAAAAATAAATAAAAAACAATTTTTTCACTTCATTTGAAGTGTCCCAAAAAGTGGCTATTATGAAAAACATTTATTTCGAGAGATCTCGAATCTCACGTTAGAGGGGGGGAGGGGGGGGGGGGGGGGATCAGCTTACAGCGACGATTCCAAAGTCAAGTCGGTATTAAAGTTTGGCTTGTTCTTTATATACATAACTCACGAGGTTTCACATACCTTTTTATAATACGCTTTGGCTCTTGGAATATATTTTTCAGTCTGTTAAAAAATATTACGAAAAAAAAAATATTAAACTACTCAGATCCCCAGATGAAGTAAATATATAAACGATACCGATGTTATCGTGATTTATTATTGAGTTATTATGCCGTGTTGCGCTACCTCCTTCTTTAGCCAACATTTTGCACAGCATCACAGTGTCCATCGTATATTATTTAATTAACTATTATACAATAGTATCCCACATCTGCCCTGATGATACTCTAATTATTATTATTATTATTTTTTTAATTATCACGTGAATCTAACAAAAACACAATAACTTTAAAAATGTAAGTTCCAAAATAATAACTATACTACACGCAATAATATATCGTAACCTCTATATATTTTTGTCGGAAACACATATTTCGGATGACAATAATTTTAAGCGATATAAAAAATATTACCTATATTTAAAATATATATATCATTATTAGGGATAATTTAGTTAGCTTTCAGAATCAAATATAAATTCCAGAAGATAAGATTTTTTGTACTTAAACCCTGGAATATGCAGTATACTAATGTATACAGTATACAGACAAGTTGATCCTTGATGCATTTTTTTTTTTTTTTTTTTTTTTTTTTTTTTTTTTTTTTTTTTTTTTTTTTTTTTTTTTTTTTTTTTTTTTTTTGTAGATCTATAATTATTTTTTATTTTTTTATTTATTTATTTATCAAAAAATACATTTTTACAAAATAAGGGTAGTCCCACAAAGCTGTCAAATGGCAGCTTGTCTGTAGGTTCTACAATTTATCACTCTTAATATTATACATAAGGAAATATTTGTTAATACATATTATATAGTTTTAAGGACACATTAGGATAGATCACATAATAATATTAGATTATTTGAATTACATCTATAAGATATTTCAATGTACATGCCTAATAATAAGATATATAGGCAGCTACATTAAGATAATCAATTCAACATATTTAAAGATACATGGAGTTTTCGTTAATTAACCACATTTTTATCATTTTAGGGCATAATCTGTCATTTTTTTCAAATTTTAAGTTTTTATTTATTTTATTGAAAATCACTGGTATTTGGTATTCAAGAGTACGGCTTCCATATTTATTTAATATTCGAGGAGTTTTTAGGCCCTTTCCTTCTTTAAATCTTGTGGTATGTTTGTGTACCATTGGGTGTTTATAAGAGCTTTCCCCCGCGTTATCCATAATAGTAATGAACCAAAGGAGACCTTTTGTTGTAAGTATGCTCTCTGAGCCATATAATAGTTTTAAGTTATTTCTCTCTCTGTAAATATTTGGTGTAACAATTTTTTTTATTATGGCAGTTTGTAAATTTTGAATATATTTAATGTAAATAGTGCTTGCCTGTCCCCAGGTTCGAATTCCATATCTAAGGATGGATTCGACCATAGAAAAATATATGAGTTTAAGAGTGCAATGAGGCAAAATAAATTTTAATTTGTAAAAATTACTAGCTATTGATCGTAGCTGGTTACAAATTTTTGCCACTTGTTTATCCCATTTAAAATTATTATCAACAATTATTCCCAGATAAGTATATTCATTAGTAAAATCAATTTTTTCACAGTCGCAAATATTAGTGATTTCATTATGAATACAGTCGAAACTATGAGCAGTTATTTTAGGTATATTCCACATTTTCAAACTCGGTGATCTTATATACATGCATTTGGTTTTTTTAACATTAATAATTAGTCCTACATCATGAGCCCATTTGAGAAGCTCGTTAAAATCTCTTTGTAATTCTTGTATGCCAATTTCAGGGTTTTCATGTGATATTACAAGAGCAGTATCATCAGCAAAAATGAATCTACGAGCTTTTTTGAAAATCTTACTCATAGCAATAACATATATAATATATAATTTTGGACCTAGAATTGACCCTTGCGGTACTCCCGATTTGATATATCTTGATTTACTAATTATATTTAAAATCTTCACACTCATTTTTCTATTAGACAAATAGTTTTTGAAGAATAAGAGGAGTTTACCCCGGATTCCTATAATTTCAAGTACTTTAATTATTTGTATATGGCTGAGTGTATCGAAGGCTTTTGAGAAATCAATAAATAGAACCAGTACATGTTGTTTAGAGTTAAGTTGTGAATTTATATAATTAGAAAAATTTTCGAGCAATTTATCGCAACTTTTTTTTTTTTGGAAGCCATACTGACATTCATCAATGATACTTAGATTATTTAAATATTTATCTAAATTTATTGATATATATTTTTCTAAAATTTTTTCTAATGCAGGTAGTATGGAAATAGGCCTGTAATTATTTATTAAGGAGTGATTTCCATTTTTAAAGATGGGCCTTACAATGCTAAATTTTAGTTCCTCGGGAATGTGGCTCGTATCAATTATTCTGTTTATTAAGTGCGTAATTAAAGGACTAAGTAATTTTACATGTTTTTTTAAATCATACATACGAATTAAATCGACGCCTGGTGTCTTAGAATTTTTCATACCTCCGATAATCAATTCAATCTGCTTTGTATTTGCGCTTGGTAGGTACATTGAATGAGGTAAACAATCCTGCAGGTACTTCGACGCTCGGACATTTGAAAGAACATATGTTTAATTCTTTGGTACTTGGCGGTACATCCTCTCTGCACACCTCTTTGTGTATAAAGTTTTTTTTCCCTAAACCGACTGCATAGTGTACATATTAAGATAAAAACAGCTTTTTCCAAAAATGACAACATTTTACGAAAAACCTTAAAATCGGTTGGAGATTAATTTCCATGTGAATATATATTCTAAAAGGGAATTTAATTCTGTACAACTTTCTTCAAATAAATGTCTTCCTTTAATAAATATTTTAGACGGTATGATGGAATGTTTGATGAAAAATGTTAGGTAAAATGATTTTTTTCGAAAATATCTACTTTTAATGAGCGTGTAACTCAAAAACGGCTTAAATTCATAAAGAAAGAAAGTTGTAGATAATTTTATTAGCTTTCATTTATTGTAAGAAAATCGGGAACTTTCCCCGCCTTCTCTCCCCCGTAGCTGACCACCTAGACGCGAGGACCTTTGGTATGTTCACACCCTAAGCACCCTCACGCTCACGCACTCTACACCTCCTTTCGGACTATTAGTAATTACCTGTTGATGTGCATCATGTGTAGGTGTGTGTGTGTATGTATGTGTGAGTATGTTTGTGAGTGTGAAAAGTGGTGATATGTAAATAGATATGTGTGCGCAATGCGCATGTAAATGATACCACTTGCAGAATAATACCTGACTGAGGTTATGTGATAAGATAATCCTATCTGCATAATAATTTTACAATGCGACTCAAATGTTTTATAACTCCCACTTTGATTTGAACTTGTTTAATTGCAGTCGTAAATCACTGTGGGAAAGTTCATCAGTTGAAACACTTTTGATTAATTATTTTAAATCAATATTAATCAGTTCAGTTTTTCAAGCTTTTTAAAACGTAAGTATTAATACGTAATAAAACAAGTTTTTTTGTTGTTTTTCTTGGGCATTAATTATTAGAGAGTGTCAATTATTTCAACTTTAAAATTCAGAAATGAATGGGGCCTCAAAAGTTGCGTCTTACAAAGAAAATGAGAACTGTATATAATTTTTTTTAAATGGTTATTAGCTCGCTAAAATGCATTGAAAATAAAAAAAAACCTTAAACATGTATTTTTAAATTATGGTAATTAATATTTTTTCACAATAATTACTGTGATTATGACATGTTATCATAAAATTTTGAGCATCCATTATTTTTTATTCGTTGTATTTTGTTGAAAAATTTTGGCGTAGTTATTGTTCAGTATCTTGATTTTATCAAGAAAAAGTGTTATTTTCCTTTTTTTATATTTTTGACAAACAAATAATATATGTTTTAAAATTTTTTTTTTGCGTTATTTGGACTACAGTTATGGAATAAAAATTAAGTTTGCTACAAAATATAAAATATGGACCCTTTGTTTTATTTTTTTCCCTAATCACGAAATCTCATTTTTTTTCAAAACTTCCGGTCATTTTAGCGAGCTAATAGTGAAAACCAATTTCGTTTATTTTTACGATTTCGAATAGCTACAGATCATACGCAACTTTTGGGACCCCGGGCGTTTAAAACTAAGGCTTTTTTCTCTCTGTGGAGAGCGACACACGCTATTAACTATTTAGCAATTTGTATACATTTTGAATTTGTAGAGTTTTATTTGACGTGAATATTAGTTACTTAAATTTTATTTATTTGCTACCGGTTTCGATACATCCATGCCATTCAGTTTTAAGATTGCTGGTGAATGAAAATGATGTGTCCAAACCAATAGCAAAAAAATAAAAATTGAGTGACAAATGTCCACGTAAAATAAAACGAATTGTTTATTATTTTGTTGATAGTTCATTGAAATGTTTAAGAGGGTATTACCAGATAATATCGGAAATTAGTCCTTTTTAAATCAAATTCTGGACGTATTGACTCTTTTTTACAAAAAAAAACATAAATTGATTTTGAATGATTGTTATTTTATCTGGTACATGCAGTTTTAAAATTTTGAAAAACTAAGTGTATTTTTAAGGTACTACGGTTATACCGTTGGTCGTTGGCAGATTTGTCCAATTTTCAAATGATAGATTCTAATAAACAACATAAATTTCAAATCACATAATCATACAACAAAATAAATCAATACATAATCTAGTCAACACAGTTTTAATTTATTTAATTTTAGTTAAATTAAAATCATTAAAAAATAAATCCGAGAACATGTTTTGTGACAAAAATACCCCAGTTTTTCTATTTATTTAAAATCTTACAGACTAATTTATTTAAAAATAAATTTTACACACTTATTTTGTTCAGAAATTATTGAAAAATCATAAATACTTACAATATTTTACGATATTTTACAGATTGACTTATTTTTTATCGATGATTTTCAGATATATTCCGTATTCTGTTGCTAATATTTTGTTGATATTCCAATGCTATAATATATGTATTTTTCTCGTTGTACAATATTTTATAATATCTTACAGTATTTTACTTTCATTTTGTAACTATACGTATTATCTATAAGCAGTTCTAGATGTATAACATAAGTACATAGACTAGCTCCCCAGTTAGACTCGAGAATATTTCTTTACTAATTGGGTACCTAAAAAATTGATGAATGATATGTTATGAAATGATGTTATAATTGTGAATGATATTATATGTTATAAATAAATAATAAAAAAATAAATAAATAAATAAAAAATTATCATCGTGCGTTTTGAGCATTTTTATTGCGCTCTTGAATGTATATATTAAAGCATGTTTTGAATGAAATAAAAAGATATTAAATTTTTTATTTAAAAAAAGTTGATACAGGGAATAATCGATCTTTCTCGTTGGAACCTCCCTGTACAGTTGCAAGCATTTTCAAACTTTTATTCTCACCCGCTGGTCAATCACTCTTAAATAAAATTTACAGCGGAAGCCTTTTTGGTGTAGTTGAATATTGTTGAAGATCGGTAGTACAAGTTATTTTTTTTAATAATTTTTTTTTTCTTTGGCCGGCGGGCCAGTAATT
Organism: Limnephilus auricula; assembly: GCA_951813805.1. Lineage (NCBI taxonomy): Eukaryota > Metazoa > Arthropoda > Insecta > Trichoptera > Limnephilidae > Limnephilus > Limnephilus auricula. The sequence goes on along the minus strand of OX638409.1, from coordinate 8,506,829 downwards.
GGTTTGGTTCAGTTTTTTTATGTCATTTTTTTAAAAATGTTTTGTTGCCTAACCTGCCTAACATACTATATGTAGATATTTTTATGTTTTATTGCATAATATTTAATTTATAGAAAAAGTTTATCAAATATGTCTCTTTTCGCGTACGAAATTATGTAAACTATATCCCCGTAAACCTTAAATCTCTTGATCAACGCCGAGACACCAGAGACCTATTAATGCTCTATAAGATAATTCATAACTATATTGACAGCCCATACTTACTACAAAATATTCATTTTAGATGTCCAAAAAGAGTTACTCGATCTATGGATACCTTTTATATTCCTAAGAGCAAAACGAATTACCTTGAAAATGTATTTATAAGAAGAAGCTGTAGCACATTTAATAGATTATGCCCAAACATCGATGTGTTTAACACGAACCTTGCTAAATTCAAAACATTCATAAAAAAATGACATTCCATCGAATGCCATATGTTTAACCAAAAACTTAATTTCATTGAATTCTTTTTTTTTTATTAATTCGTCACATTTTCTCTTTTACTTTTTTAATAGTTTGTATTTTAATGAAATATTATTGATATCCTTTAAAATTTAAGTGTAAACCTTAGAAATATCTATATCATAAAACACTTTATAAATTGAAGATGCATCAGAATTGTTTGTATTAGGTATATTGTTGCATTTTTTTTTTTATTATGGTCCTATATTTAAATGTCGTTATTTTATTGGTCAATGACATAAACATATTATTCACTGTCATATATAAATGTATAGACTGTTTATAACGCAAATAAATAAAATAAAATAAAATAACCTGCCTAACATATCTTATGGGGGACATTTTGTTTTTATCATGTTTTACCTTTTTTAACTTTAAAAAAAAAGTCTTAGCAATAGAATTAAAATGTTAACAATTATCGATATGTTTTGGTGACATTTTTAATAGTCGATAATCAGGGTAGATGAGTAAATGATGATTGTGGTGAAGTATGATGTACGCTTATGTATACCGTTTTCCACGCTAAAATCCTCTAATGGCTGGTATTTTAGTATAATTCATAAATTTAGAATAGTTTTCGGCGTTTAATTTTCGGCGGCCAATTACCGGATACCATGAACTATTAAGCTTAACACCATCTTTTGAGGATTTCAATTGCTAAGTAATTAGGCGTGCTCAGTGCGTTTTGGGTCTTCCCAGGACTTCAAGAACAAATTTTAAACAATGGCCGTAGTTGCAGATTTGTCACGACACCAAAAATTAATCACGTTATTTATTTGGCCGTAAAAATCTCAAAATATAATATGTAAATTATTAATGTTTATCTTGTCTTTGCAATATTTTGACAAAGATTGTTTATTTTTTTAGCTATAAATTGTTGCGCGGACCTACAAAATTCATTCAGACACGTTTAGAATGCCAGAACTGAGTGTGCGAGTTTTTTAAAAATGTTTTGTAAACTGTTTCTTCTGAAACTAATTTTATACATAATAAAATTTCAATACCAACTTCAATTAAACAATTTTTAATGGAATTGTTATTATCAAAATATTCAGTTGTTTTGTAAAGTAAATATTACGTATTTCTGATTCTTGTTGAAAGGAGAACATATTATTTCCCAATCTATTTTATGTTGAGCATATTTGTAAATAAATTAAATTCCCCAGAAAATTATAGTTATTAAAAAAGATAAATACAAAAAAATATAGCATATCAATGTTACAAATATGTTGCATACATAATATTTTCATTGAGTTCTGAAAGTATTATTGTACGTTCACTTGCTACGCAAATTGCCTGACAATAGGCGTCTGTTTATTTTACTTCATTCTAAAATTTCATTTAAAATGAAAAGGGGAAAACTTATAAAAAATCTGATCGGAAAATGGGTTGACGGTTTCGTCACTGCACCCATGACGTCCTCCGTGGTCGTGGGACAATACCAACAAACCAGAGGACGGGAGTTTAAATCCCGGCGTGTGAAACAAATTTTATTTGATCGTTTTGTGTTATTTCACAATTGTATTAATTAAAAATAATACATGGTATATTTGCAGCACGTTCCGTTCCATGGTGTGAGACCACTATTCAGAATTGAAACGTTGCTTGAAATAGCTTTAGCCGTGTTTGGTGTCCAGATCTGAATAACTAGGTACTTCCCCGATTTCATCTTAACCATCTACTTCCTCTTCCCATCTCCTTCCCTTCCTACCTACCTTCATCCTCACAACATACCCCTATTGGGGATGCCATAGTTTAATTGGCTCTAGACTGGAGCACATGGGAGTCTTGGGAGGTATTCACATAAAACCAAACTTTAGGGTCGTATTTTACAAAATATGAATTACGATTTTTTTTCTAAGTAATTATTTTTAATACAAATACACAGCTGTGGAAATGTATGGTTTTGAATCTGCATGCCTCTTGAGTTTGGCGCACGTTCCCATATACATATGGACTAGACTAGGCTATAGGAAAATTCTCAAAAGTAATAATAAACAAATATAATGTCAAACTTGGTCAATGTTATTACTTTAGTTGTCCATGGATTATTGACACTTCTTGTGAATAACAAATGGTTAACATCATCATGACGTCGAACACCAAAATTCGACTTTGGGACCACGACAAAAATACAAGACCTACTGAGGCATGTAAAAACCATGCTTCCTTAGGAAACAGGTGGAGTTTATATACTCAGCTGTTCCGGATGTGACAAGATTTATGCAGGCCAGACAGAACGGATGATCTCCAAAAGGATATCAGAACACTTTCGACAAATCGACAATCGCCGAGAATTTAATTAAAACCGGTCATTTCTTTGGATTTGTTCCTGATGTCCTGAGAACACCCAAAAATCATAGAGCACGCCTTATTAAGTAGGCAATTAGATTTGTCATAAATCCCATTAATATTAGGTAATAAAGGCGACGGCGCTAAGCTCAATAGTTCTTGGTATCCGGTAATTGACGGTTATACCAAAACTAAACGTTGAAAACTATTTTAAAATCATAATGTAAATACAGCTCTTAGAGGCTGGTAACACGATATCGCATCCGTCCTGATGATGGACACTGTAATGCAGTCCGAAAAGTTGGCTAAAGAAGGAGGTAGCGCAACACGTCATAATATCCCAAAAATAAAATCACAATCAAGTGGCATTTCAACACCCCTTTTAAAAGTCGTTAAAAATCATCAAATAAATACTGAAAAACAGATATTCTATTTTTATAAGACCAACTCTCTTTTTAAAACATTTGAAGGTTATTCCCTAACTAACTAACCATCGCAGGGGAGACAGAGAGGACGGACCGCCAAATAACTCGGTCTTGGCATACACTCCTTGCCTCATTCACATTCATACATATTATCATAGATGCTCTTCTATTATTCTGACTCTTGACATGGCCCGACTCAACTATCAGATTTACTTGATCGTGCCATGTCTTCCTCGGGCGTCCTCGACTTCTTCTACCATTAACATTTGCGTTATATACGCAGAGATCTCATTTCTACAGCACTCAGTCTACTTTCATCCTTTCTCTGCCAGTTCCATGCTTCACTGCCATAAATCAGGGTAGGTACCAGCACTCCATTGTGGAATGTTAATTATCATTGAAGAACACTTTTTTTTCTGTGTCTTGTTTATTTTCATTCGGGTTATTAGTATTACCTTCGTCTCAAATGAAAAATTGATAACTTTACGTAATCTATTCCACCACTTTTAATGACTTTTCAAAGGAGATATTGAAGTCGTGTGTTGTTGAGGTGTTCTGTAACCCAAGTATATATATTGTTTTAAATATTAGCCTTAAAGTTCTAATTATTTTTTTAAAACTCAACCATCGTGTTATTTATATTAATATATTCTTAATATTGTTAAATAATATCACAACCAACATTCAATTTCAAAACACTGCCAATAGATGTTTGCAAATCATTCACAATATAATATCAATTTATTCCAATGTTATTAGAAAAGTAAATGTTTGTCGTAATCAATAAATATTATTGGTGGTTGACATATTGTTATCAAATAGGGCTTGTTTACATTGCGTGGGTTTTGCGTAGGAATAATTTATTTATTTACTAACCATTAACCTACAACTTATAGGTTTATATACACGTATACAGGGTATATCTGACGTTAAGATGATACCCGGTGGTGCAGAAATAGATTTTACTAAAATATTGCTGTCACTGTTGCTCTTACTCCACCGGATATTGAACGAAAGGGACAATGCACTGACACCTAACTAAAATGGAGGGTTTGTATTCCCCACTTTTCTCCTCCAAAAGTGGACTGATTTTCAATTTTTTTTTTACCAACTACATAAGAAAAAACTATTCTATCTCTTAACTTCCCACAAAACGTGACACAAAACACGTTCCCGGATTTATTTTTCAACTAAAATTAAAATTCCGGTTTAATAGAATCTATCGTTTGAAAATTGAACAAATCTGCCAACGACTAACGGATATATAACCTTAGTATATCTTACTAATATTATAAACGCGAAAGTTTGTATGGATGTATGTATGTTTGTTACTCTTTAAATCGAAATTTAATGAATCGATTTTAATGAAACTTTACAATAATATAGCTCATACATCAGAATAACATATAGGCTATAATTTATAAAGCTAGCTATTTATTTTCAATATATTGAAAATAATAATTATAGTTTAATAGAAAACGTCAAAATTTGAGAATGACATTTTGCAAAACAATGTTTGTTAAATCAAAATTCTATCTTGGAAAATATTTAAATTAGTGAATTTATTTAAAGTACTCGCCTAATACTTTGAATCGAATCAAGAATTATAGCTATTTTAAATAAATAAGTTTAGAATTTTGGTATAAACGTAGATGGGACCTAGGAAAAGAAAATAGATTACTCGAAGTACTAATATTACGCAGACGAAGTCGCGGGCAGAAGCGAAAATATTTAAATTAGTGAATTTATTTAAAGTACTCGCCTAATACTTTGAATCGAATCAAGAATTATAGCTATTTTAAATAAATAAGTTTAGAATTTTGGTATAAACGTAGATGGGACCTAGGAAAAGAAAATAGATTACTCGAAGTACTAATATTACGCAGACGAAGTCGCGGGCAGAAGCTTGTTAAAAATAAACTTAATTTTTCAAAATTTATAAAACTGCGTGTACCAGATAAAATAACATTCTTTCAAAACCAATTTATGTTTTTTGTAAAAAAAGTGTCTAGAATTTGATTAAAAAGGACTAATTTCCGGTATTCTCTAGTAATACCCTCTGAAAAAATAAATCATAAAAAAATCAGCAGATCTGAAACATTTAGAATTGAGGGTAGAGGATTCTGTGTTCACTCGGCAGAGTGAACAGTGACGTCAAGTGAAAGAAAAATAATATTATTTGTTTTTGAAAAAAAAATGTTACCAAAAACAAAAAAAAATATTTACTCCAAATAATGTCAGGAATCACTGATTAAAGGTCAGACACGTCTCTAAACACTATGAATACATTTATTATTTATTTATTTATTCAACATATTATTATGAATTCTTTTGGAACTCTCGACCAATAATTAAATTTTTTTTAAATCCGAGATTCAAAGGAACTAAAGTTTTTTTTTAAATCTATGAATTTTTATATCTTTTTTTCAAATCATTTCTTACAATGAATAATTTTCCGTTATAAATCAGATTCGTAATTCAATTGATTTTATAATAATGCAATTTAATTGTAACCTTATCTGTATATCATTACCTACTGAGGTGCTACTTTAAATGAAATAAATAATATTATCATCGATCTTATTAATAATGTACAAATATTTTATATTATAATATTGATAATGTTGATTTACCCACGTATGGAAATTTTCTTATATTAAATAAATCTTTTTCTTTATCTCTGAAGATTATATTTTCAAGCATCTGTTTATGTGTGTTTAATTCTCAATAGCAATTCTCTCCACAGATATGTAAATCAATTCAAATATATTTTAATTATTGTAAAATACTTCAAAGATAAAATTTTCTATTGATATGAAATGGCTTGCAATCAGGGGTGCCCAGGTTTATGGGGTGAGGTTTTTCTAGGTATTGGCAACGCATGCTTTTATTCTATTGCGTGTCGGGCCGGATCGGGAGATACTGGTTAAGGGAGACTTTTTGACCTCCAGACTCTCTCGACATTCATTCATACAGCCTACCCCTGCATTGTTTAGTCTTTCGGTGAGTTCGTCCATGTACAGGTTGAACAATATCGAGGACATGCATCCTTGCTTTCTGACGCCACACTTTAGAAAAATCCATTTTTCCACCTTAGGGGACATACATTAATTACGTGAGCTGTTTTTTTTTTTTAATTAGACCCCCCCCTCCTTCTGGAGATACCCCTTACCCCTCACGTGAGATTTTTTTATTACTCTCGAAATAAATGTTTTTCATAATACCCATTTTTTCAGCGGGGAAAATGGGACACTTCAAAAGAAGTGAAACAATTTTGGACCCTAAGTTTTGAAAAACTAAGTGTATTTTTAATATACTAAGGTTATACCGTTGGTCGTTGGCAGATTTGTTCAATTTTCAAACGATAGATTCTATTAAACAACACAAATTTCAAATCATACAATCATACAACAATATAAATCAATACATAATCTAGACAACACAGTTTTCAAAATTTCAATTTTAGTTAAATTAAAATCTTTAAAAAATAAATCCGAGAACGTGTTCTGTGACAAAAATACCTCAGTTTTTCTATTTATTTAAGGTCTTACAAATATAAATATTTAAAAAAAATTTACACTCTTATTTTGTTTAGACATTATTAAAAAATCATAAATACTTATAATCAAAAAATACTTACAAGAAGTACACTATATTTAATATTTTATCATCGTGCGTTTTGAGCATTTTTATCGCTTACTTGAATGTAAGTATATATTAAAGCAAGTTTTGAATGACATTAAAAGATATTCAATTTTTAATTTTAAAATTATGATACAAGGAATAATCGATCTTTCTCATTGGAACCTCTGCCGCTGGTCACTCACTATTAAAAAAAACACTTGGAAAATTTTGACATAGTAAAAGCAGACTCCTATAATAAAATATTAAATAATTTATTTCAAAAATCAGTATGTAACATTGAAGGCATCAAATATTGAAAGAGACTATCGTGCTTGTGGAGATAGCCTAAAGCTTTAAATATCAGGGCAGGGTGCAAGGGTTCAGGTTTTGGTGGTGGATGCTTTTGCTTATCTTCTGCGTGCCGGCTGTTTCGGGAGACACTGGTAAAGGGAGACCTTTTGAACTCTCTAGACCCATCGCCTTGCACGACAGTGGGAGTGATGGATTCATAATTTTGTCACTCCTAGATTCCTACACGGAGAAAATTCGATTTTGACTCTCACGATAATTTATCAGACATATATATTTATAAAACATTCGTTTAGACATGTTTTATCTAATTGCTTAGATAATACAACATGACGATACAACGAAAAAATACGTTGTACCATCAATGTATACGTACGAAATGTGTTCTAATATATAATAATAATAATTTATTCTTATATTTTCCCGACAATAAACATTGAAACCTGTTAATTTATTCGTAATAACTTCAGTCCCGCTTTTAACCGTTTTACGAATAAAAGGATCGTATTTTAGAATAATTTTTCTCCGTGTACCCACCTCTCATACTTTTTCTTTCAAAGAACTTCTTCCTTTCTCCAAAAAGATCCTTAATGAAGATGAGTAGCCCTGAGGAATTTTTTTTCCCTCAAGACCCCATAATGTAAAAAAATCTATTGTTTCTCAGTAGAATTAAATAAATGATCATCAGGGTGTTTTCCTAAGAAAGGATAGGCAGTCATACAACTATGTCTTAGCATACACTCATTCAAATTCACGCATCATTTCATTCATACACTTTTCTATTCTTCTGACTCTTGACAAGGCCCGATTAAAGTATTTGATTCACTTAATCGTGTCATCTCTTCCTCGGGCTTCCCTTCTTAAATCTTTCGCATCATATAATATTCTCCTTATACTCAATTTATTGATACATGTCCAAAACCAACTAAAATTTTCTATTTTATCTTATCTAATACGCTTTTAATAATTAATATGTATGTTTTTCTTTTTCCAGTTGAAATCCTGAAAAATCCGGCTTTGAAGGGCTTTTTTTCAAAAATCTACATAAAATTTCACAATTATTTAACTGTCAAAAGTGACTTTTGTATAAAGCGCGCCAAAAATCATCTGACGTTTCGATCCGCCGCGAGATTTTCGCGCGTTTTCCGTCACCGGTGACGTTTATCGCTCCGTTTTTCGCGCTCGGCCGATAGGCGGCTAATGGCAGCTGGGCTGGCTCTGGAAGATAGGGCGGCGCAGACCTGCCTGTATCAGCCCGTGCTCCAAGCCGAACGGAGGTACAACATGGAAGCCGGTCAGAAATGGCGCCAATACATGGCAGCCGGGGCAGGTACGTCACATTCTCATTTACAAACAACTGTCAGATTTGACAGCTGTCAAAAAGTGATGCATTTGAAAAGTGTTCTTATTGTCGGTGTTTAAATTTTTTTTAAATATGAAGGTACTTTTTATAAGTTAGATAAAAATTTATTTAAAACCGTAATTTTAATTTATCATTTAAATTTACTAGTAAAAATATCAGGAATGATGTCAAAAAGTGTTTTTATTTGGTCATCTCTTATGGGAATCTACAAAAAATTCGGTTGTCTGTGCGTCCTCTGGTTTAAAGAAGTCCAATTATTTGTTTTGCATTTAAGTGACATTTTCAAAATCGGAACTAATTGCTTAAAGAATTCGATCAAGTGATAAAGTACCTACCCATTACATAATATTTTTGAGAAATTTTAATTGTTTTTAAAAAATCGGAACTGATTTTTCAAAAGTTCAGATTATCCTGTGATTTTTCACGGGTCTGCGCTAGTATTTTATTAAACAACGTTAGATAACAGCTAACATATAAAGTGATTTGAGTTATAAAGTGTTCGTATTAAAATGTACAGAAATGAGTGTAATATTACATATATCCGAATATATTTAACTAAACAATAGTTGTTACAAATGGTTGTTATTGAATTATAAAGCGTTCGTATTAAAATATACCGAAATGAGTGTAATATTACATATATCCGAATATATTTTACTAAACAACAGTTGTTAAAAATGGTTGTTATTGAATTATAAGGCGTTCGTATTAAAATATACCGAAATGAGTGTAATATTATATCCGAATATATGTAACTAAACAAAAGTTGTTAAAAATGGTTGTTATTGAATTATAAAGTGTTCGTATTAAAATTTACGGAAATGAGTGTAATATTATATCGGAATATATTTAAATGTACAAACTTAGACAACAGCTGTTAAAACAGTGATTGTTGAGTTATAAAGTGTTCATTATGTTAAAATATATCGAATAAAACTGTTTTTAATATGAAATATCGGAACAATTAAAAATAATATAGATACTTTTCATAATGATAACAATAACACGTGTTACTTTTAAAAATATTTCTGTGAAAATAGACTTTGTTTTCAAAAAAGTGACGTATTATTCGATTGATAAGGTGTTCCGATATGAAAATATTTTAATGAAAACATGGATTATGTTTGTTTCTCTATTTATTAATAATATTTATTAAAGTGTTCTTTACTATTGATATATATTGAAATGTTTTGAAACGAACTAAATGCAATCTGGATAGTGTCTTCGATAAATATATCCATTTTTCATAGAAGAAGAAGGTAACACTAATAATTTAAACGAAAAAATGAAAATGAACGAGACACAGAAAAATAAAATATAATGGACGCAACTGGGACTCGAACCCAGAACCTCTCGTTTTTCATGAACGAACTTGGAAAAAAAGGTAGCTGCCAATAATATTGAAAAAAAAAATGGTTGAAGATAATATTCATGTTCCTGAAATTAGAAATATGATGTTTAAATAAATTGTGGCAGTAGCCGAATTGGTAAAGGCGTTCACCTCGGTAAGATGAGACGTTCTGGGTTCGAGTCCCAGTTGCGACCGTTATATTTTATTTTTCTGTGTCTTGTTCATTTCATTTTTAGTTTAGATTATTAGTGTTATGTTGCGATCGTTATCTTTTGTTTTTCTGTGTCTTGTACATTTTCATTTTTAGTGTAGATTATTAGTGTCATCTTCTTCGTCAATGATTTATTACACTAATGGAAATAACCTTCAAAAGTTAAAAAAGAGATTCTTATAAAAAAAATTTATATCCATTTTTATTTATTTATTTATTCATACTGGGTTATTATATCCAGTTATAAAAACTCTGTTATTATGCAAATAGGGACATACAAAAACAACAATCTACAATTACGTACAATTAAATACAGATAGGTACATAAAATTAGAAAAACAAAAACATCACAAATAAAAATACAAAATTATTGTGTATTGTATGCTAAGAGTATGGATATTAGAGAGACGGCATGTGAAGAGTGCGCGCGCGCTCCAAGTGTGCCTTTTCGGGAATTCTACCCACATGGCTGACATTGGCTGTCACCATGTAAAATGGCTGCTGTCGGAACGTATTAAACGGCCAAAAACCAGCAGCCAATGTAAGCAATTTGGGTAAAATTCTCGAAAAGGCACACTTGGAGCGCGCGGGCACACTTCACATGCCGTCTCTCTAATATCCATACTCTTAGTGTGTATGCTATATTTTAATATTATACGGGCAAAGGGGATCAGGAAGAATTGGCTTAATGGTTAGAGCTAAAGTTCTGGAATCAATTCCTAGAGGCGATCGTAAATTTTTCTGATATTTCTGTTTCAAATTGTCATTTTAGAGTCACTAATATTGTCTTCAATGATTAAATATATATTATTAAATATATATTTAACATAATATTAAAAAATGGATTACATTATTTTTATATATATTTTACAAAATCTAATATTTAAGGTCATAAATGGTCATGCATACCTTATCAGAAAAGAGGAGCTCTTGTGCCTGATAAGGGAGCCACTTACTTAAGGTTACTAATATATTTTGTACAAATATTTATTTGTTATTGTAAGGATTTTTTTTTTTTAATTGTAAAAATTCAAAACTATCTAAAAATTCCGGAGGGCGACCCTTCCTTATTTTGCCTGGAGTTTTAAATTTACCCTTATTTGTTTCGCTCTCCCCGATAATTCGCCTAACGGTACTTTCTGATTTACCTGCGAAAAGTAAATACAATTATGATAGCCAACCACATTGTATATCTATGAAAATAAAATTAAATCATACTTAAAACATCTGTTTTTCTGTGTTTGCAAATATTGAAACAAAACATCTTAAAATATTATTATTAAAATAAAACTGAAAATATTTGGTAATTTTATGTTAAAAAAATGGTTTTACTTGGTAATGGTGGTTTCTATTTGGTAATTTATGTTAAAAAAATGGTTTTACAGAAAATATTACTTAACACTATTCTGCATATTGTCATTGCGGTTAAATAGAACTGTCAACAGAATTTAAACATAACCTTAAATGAAAAAGTTCTTTTAACTTGTTATAAAGCAACAGTTCTCAACAAAATATGTGCTTATCATTTTAAAGTATAAGAGATTTAAAAAAAAAATCTCTACAAACCAGTCAACTCAGAAGTTCGCCTATAAACGCAAGTTATATCGATTGAGAACCCTTCAGTTTTGTTTTCTACCAAACAACGCGCAACGTTGAAAAACATTAAACATTACCTCTCTAGCGCCGCTTTTTATGGTTTTGTTCATGGCGATTATAATTTTTATGTGAAACTCAAAAAAAAGGCAATTTAAATATAATATAACTTAAAAACTTATGTGCCAACGCAGGTCAAAATACACAGAGAAAAATGTTATTTTAAAATACGATCATTTTATTCGTAAAAACGGTTAAAAATGGGACTGAAGTTTTCACGAACAAATGAACAGTGTTTCAATGTTTATTGGCGGGAACATGTAAGAATAATTGGTTGGTATACGTAATTTCGTACATATATCAACAAATTATTCTTACATTATCCCGCCAATAAACATTGAAACACTGTTAATTTGTTCGTAAGAACTTCAGTCCCGTTTTTACGAATAAAATGATCGTATTTTAGGATAACATTTTTCTCCGTGTACCTGTAGCAAATATGATTGATATTAATTGATGTTGTCAGCCTATAATTTTTTTAGTTCAATTTTTAATATTTTATACTGATATTTACAAAGTATAATAAATTATTTAATTAATTTAATATATCAAAGTGTGTATTTTGTCAAAATGTCATCACTTCGTCAATTGCGCGAAGATTTATGAATCGACTAATAGTCTAATGTCAAAATAACTACCTATTAATTTAAAAAAAAAACGATAGAAATTTTCTTCTTTGACAATAATTGCCACGTGTGTTCGGTGATTATTGTACACGTGAAGCGGTACGCTCTCTTGCGATATCACTGTTGCGATTGGAATCGATTTAATGCATACATTTAAAATCAATTAATTGGATAAAAATTTCAGTTTTCCAACGGTTTTTAATTATGTTTCGAAAAGGAAGAAAGAATTGGAACGTATTATTTAAAATAATTCGTTATTTTTCTTTTGTTTGTTGACAATTTGACTCAAAACAAGTCACTGATGATTTTTATGTTATTTTGTTATGGAACTTTTTTTAAACAGAGAATTATGCTAAAATTTCCGTGCTTCGCTTTCTTCTAAATATGCCCAAATTATTGAAATATCACTTCGTTTGAACTTAAAAGGTAAAAAAAAATCAAATATTTTAGTCATAGGAGATAAAGAAATATGCACAAATCAGGTCATTTGGTTCTTAGTTTGGGTTATTTAAATAATTTGTGCATATTTAGATTGACGCGGAGCTTCCGGAAAATCGTACTAAGAAAATCGAAATGGCAAATGTCATGGTATATGTCGTGATATAAATTTTGATATTTTTTTTTTACTATAAGGCATCAATTTTTTAATTAGTTTCGACTTTCAGCCTATGGAAGGGCCGGCTAGTAGCTATTAGTAACCAACACCTCTGCCATAGGTCACCTCAAGTGGTTCCCTACGTTTGGTGACTTAGCAGGGGTGCCCGGGTTCATGGTATGAGGTTTGTCTAGGTCCTTGCGGCGGACGGTCTGGATACACTGAACCCCAGTTTCCTACCCAACCTCATCTCCTTCGTTTCTTTAGAAATACCCTCCACACAGCATCCCCAAAGATGACATAGGCCTCGAGGGAAATTATTTTATTATTTTCCTCAGGGACTCCCGTGTGGAGCTGTTTATAACAAAATTCAGATAAATGCGTGAGTGTGCGCGTGTATGTGCGAAAGTAGATAGAATGAATCTTTTACCATCTACCCTTGTTTAAGTTTTTTGTTCATATACCCCTAGTTTGAGGATTTTTTGTTTTGTTTATCATCTTCTCTAGTCTAAGTGAATAGTTGCAATAATTTGTGCGTGATGTAAACAAATTAAGAAAAATTTACCAGAGTAATTCTAACATTGTTTTGTTCCGAATTTAAGTTTCGTTTGTTTTGTTAGACAAATTTAAAAATAAGACAATATTTATATCTCAATGAGTTGAATCTTTTGTGCCAAAAATAAATGTTTTGGAATCATTTGTGCAGCCAAGTTTTAAAACCATTATAGATGTGTTTTCGTAAAAATGCTATGTTTTTGTAGTAATTCTTTGTTATTTTGTACGCGTATAAAAGTCACCACGATGATTTTTTTAAAATATTGTTTTGTTGATTTTTTATTTCAAAACATACAAACCCAATTTTTCAGCTTTTGAAACGGACAGTGGGGTTAATACTAATATAATTGATAGTATACACTACCCGGTTTTGCCCGAGTTTCGATATATTTTTCAAATAGAACAATTTGGGATCGGTTTTTGGTTTACCAACACCTCTGCCAAAGGTCTCCCAAATGTGGTTACGTTTTGTGACTTCGCAGGGGTGCCCGGGTTTATGGGGTGAGGTTTGTCCTGATCTTGGCGGCGGATGCAATTACCCAACAACTGCTTTGAAAACCGGATCAGGAGAGACTGGTTGAGTGAGACATTTTGTCCTCCCTGCAGGACTCTCTCGGAACATCGCCTTGCAGCGCGTTGGGAGGAATAGATTCATACGCCCGTCACTACTGGAAACACTGATCCCCAGATTCCTACCCACCGCTAATACCCTTTTCTTTCCCAGAACTTCCTCTACTTTCCTTCCTAAAAATACCCTCTAGCATACTAAAAGATGGCATAGGCCCTGAGGGGAATTATTTTCCTCAGAGCTTCCTGTGTGGAGCTAATGTTAAATATATATATCTTTAAATATAAAAATCTCGCGTCACAATGTTCGTTCAAGGTAAACTTCGAAACTACTCAACCGATTATGATGAAATTTGGCTTACTGTGTGTAATTTGGTCCAACTTAAAATATAGGATAGTTTTTATCTCGATTATTGACTGCAATATTTAGATATTAATGCGAATTTAATGTTTTTTATGGGACAATTATTTGTTTTTTGTTTTTGGGGTGTTATGCCGTGTTGTGCTACCTCCTTCTTTAGCCGACGTTTCGGACAGCGTTGCAGTGTCCATCATCAGGGCAGATTCGGCAGATCCGTCGTGATAATGGACACTGCAACGCTGTCCGAAACGTCGGATAAGAAGGAGGTAGCACAACACGGCATAACACCCCAAAAACAAACAACGAAAATGCTTTTAGCCGTGAAAATCTAAAAAAAAAAATTTGTAAGTTCCATAAGTTTCTGACATATGGCGGTGTGACTTAATTTATTGAAAAAACACTTGATAATCTAGGTTAGGTAACCACCCAGTAGATAGCGTTGTGTTTCGTTAGCCACAGCAACGCGTGGGCGGGTCAGCTAGTATGTATATTGAATACGCAATGTGGAAAATATTAATATTTGCAGAGTTTATACATATTTCAAAGTTCCATAGCTGATAACAGATTTTTTTTTTTTTACATTAACTCCACACAGGAGGCCCTGAGGAAAACAATTTCCCTCAGGGCCTATGTCATCTTTGAAGATGCTGTGAGGAGGGTCTTTTTGAGGAAAGGAAGGAGTGAACGTGGGTCTTGAAGAGACCCATGTTATAGGAAGGAGGAAACACAGAGGCCGGCAAATCGTTCCACAGCCGAGCTGTTGAACACAAGAACGAGTCGTAGAAGCGTCCCGTTCTCATGTGACAAATGTCAACCGTGTACATATGTTGGGCTCGCGTTTGGCGTGTTTCCCGACTATGCACCGGTGCCGAGGAGATCAATGAGGCTAGTTCCTCGGAGCATCTTCCATTGAAATACCGGTAGAACAAGGATAGCATTCCTACCCGACGCCTGAATATATAAAATACTAAATTACATATTTATTTATGGAGCCTAAAAACGTTGGTAGCTCATACATTTTTTGTTATTATTTGCAATGCACGAGGTATATTTATAAATCTTTATTCTATTCTTCGATCAAGTTTTATTTCGCAATCAATATACCGGCTTCTGTCAATTATTTACCAACTGATAATAAATTGTATTGGACTTGCACACTTTTATATATTGCATTAAATGACTGAAGTATTTGATAGTTCTTTTGTATTATACTTTACCAATAATTCACGGTCACTAAACCAACAAATAAAAAACAATCATTTACATCTTTTTCTTACTAATTTTAACCTTCCTTAAATAAAATAAACTTCCTTAAAAATAACAAGAACAATCTTGATTTAAGAGGAAGTAACAAGGTAAAAATGTATGTATTCTTAAAGTGCCTTATATCACCGCACAAGAGTCCCAACTGCTTCCGTCTGGAGCCAGTGAGGTTATGGCATCCCCAATTGGGGCATGTTTTAATGTTGAAGGTAGTGGGCATGGGAAGGAGATAATGGTATAGGAAGGTGGGGAATTACCTAGCTTTATTCTCATGTTTTAGGAAGGAGGAAACACAGAGGCAAGCAAATCGTTACACAGCCGAGCTGGTGAACTCAAGAACGAATCGTAGAAGCGACCCGTTCTCATATGACAATTTTAAACCGTGTACATTTGTTAGGCACGCATTTAGCTTGTTTCCCGACTATGCACCGGTGCCAAGAGCATCTTCCATTGAAATATTGGTATAAAATAAAATTTCCTCTGCAGCTAGCATGGTTCGTGTTCGTAGAAAATACATACTTGTATATATTTCCAACGAACATCGGGCTGCTAGTATGTGTGGATAATTTAGTTTATTGTTGTTTATTTTAGAACAATATTTCAATGTTGGCAAAGCATTCTACTTCCAAATAGACAATTGGAAGGGGGTACCTACGTGCGGAATTTAAATTATAAATACCGCAACTATAATTGACCGTTATTATCTGTGCTTATTTAAAATCTGGGGTTTAGCGAAGTAGACAGTTTCTTCGAACAATTCTGTTTTTTAATCACAGGAGTCCATATTTGTCCCAACTAACATTGGTCTCATATAAATTGTTGTGTCTCCTTTACTATAATAGTGAGAAGTATGATCTAAACGGTATTGGAAAGAGAATACAACACGCTATGTTTCCAAATCTAAAAGTTAACCAAAAAAAAATATTATAATGTACGCCTTTATGAAACCAAAGTGTACGATCGCAATTTGAAAAAAAAAAAATGAAATTTTGTGAATTTTTTAAGATTTTTTTTACATGAAACAAGAAAAAAGTGAGGTGACAGTAACATTCATAATTCATTTGCCTAATGAAATACGTACGTGTTTTTTTTTATTATCAGTAATTTTAGTTAGAAAAAACGTAAAGTGATCCATTTTCGAAACTTTTTAAAGTTTTCATCCAAAATTTTTATATTTAAAAAATTACCTAGTTATTTCTGATAATGAAATTTGAAAGCCCATTTTATCAACTTTCGAAAACAGTGTTTAGTTTTCGGATAAGTTAACAAATACTCCATTAATTTGGATTTTATTGCAAAGCGGGAATATTTTTAGCCTAAGCAAACAAAACAAAATACGCCAAATGTTTGAAGGGTTAATCTTATTATTTTATATTCTGGCAACTGACCGGAACGTATTTGGCACCTTGCTGTTTGTTCTTCTTGTTTGCAAATTAATTATTCCTACAATATTGTTATTGTTCGGACGGACCTACGATGGACAAAAGCGAAAAGTCGTCCGACATCATCGGCAAAACTCGGACCGGAGCGGAAAAGTAATGGTCACAATCCGGAGCGCATAGAAAAATTATTGCGATGTGTTATTTGCCACAACTGAGGTAGCTGGCGTTGCGAAATGTGTATGAAAACGTCACGTGTTGAACGACCTTACTTTGGACAGTCTCACTCCTAAACCTCCGCTGAACACAGATGTGTATAGTGTACAATACACCCCTTTATTTTCAATGTTAATTTTTAAAAATTAAATGAAACAATATAACTTAGTTACAACCACTGATTTATTTAGTTAAACGCCGACCGGTTTCGGAACAACTGTTCCTTCCTCAAGGCAAATATATTTATATGTTTGCCCCGAGGAAGGAACGGTTGTTCCGAAACCAGTCGGCGTTTAAGAAAATAAATCAGTGATTGTAACTAAGTTATATTGAATAAATGAAAAGAAAATACTTGGTTTTAAGTTACTTTATTTTTATTTAACGTCTACCGGTGTCGGTACCTCCGTACCATCATCAGGACTGTTACAAAAATAATGTCTCAAAATACATAAGTACACATAATAATGATTAATAATTTCTTAATAATCAACTAAATTTAATCTTCCGTCCAATTTTAAGTATGTTCCCCATGTCTTCACTTATCCCCTATTCCCCTCCTCCCTCCAACAACTGACGCTCTGTCCCACTCTAGTATAATGTCCCTTTCTTTCACAACATTATGTATATATATGTGTACTTATGTATTTTGAGACATTATTTTAACAGTCCTGATGATGGTACGGAGGTACCGAAACCGGTAGACGTTAAATAAAAATAAAGTGACTTAAAACAAAGTATTTTCTTTTCATTTATTTAAAATGTCAAGTCACAATGTGTTTGCTTATTTTGAAAAATTAAGTTATATTGTTTCATTTAATTATAAAATGGATAACCACAAAGTAATAGCTAGTTTCAAAAGTTTTTTTTCTTAATAAACCTTTTACTTTGTTCATTGCCTCATAATAAATAACATTAAAAAATATATTAAATGTCTCATAAGCAGTCTCACTTTTAAGCACATATTATGAAAAAACACTTTATTTCGACAATTAGGTACTTCTTCATCAATGGCGCTACAGCCCATTTCGAGCCTTGGCCTCCTTCAACATTAGCCTCCACCGCTCTCTATCCTCAGCCGTCGTCTTCCAATAGTAAAGTAGTCCTCTGGCACTCTTCCTGACATCGTCCTCCCATCTCAGCCTAGGTCTGCCCGCCTTTCATTTCAGGGTGTCCCAGAACCTTCTTTGGTACTCGTGTGCTTGGCATTTCAATAATTACTATTAGAAACAACTTTTACGTGCACAAAATAGGATATTAGGTTCTTAGTTTGGGTAAACTAAGTAATTCATGCGCACTTGTTTGAAACGAAAGTTCGCAAATGTAAAATCCATTGTAGTACCCCGCTTCACTCGGCCAATAATGGCGTCGAACATTTCGAAAAAGTGAATTAATTTTAACAAAATTAAAAAATAAAAAGCATATTTTTCGTCTCCCTGATATAAATACTCACTTTTCGTAATAATAAAGCTAAGGGGGTTTCTCACCATCCCCCAATAGCTTATCTACACTAATAACGAATATTATTAAAAATAATAAAATACTCGCAGTGGTTAGAAAACTCGGCCAACTTATCCAATATATAGCCACTATTCATAGGTTCGAGTACCGAATCATAAACTCCAATTTAATAAATAAATCGTAAATCGAAAATATTCGTTATTGGTGTAGATAAGCTATTGGGAGGATGGTGAGAAACCCCCAAAATCTAACTATTTAATTAATAAATATTCCTTATTAACCGCGATGCGGAGTACTACAAGTTTACCAAAAATATTTTTAACTTTTGACTTTCTTTTGGGTTAATTAATTTAATTTATAATAATTGTTCTATTTCTAAATAACCGTTCTTACATACATATTTTTTTTTTCTCCTATTAGATACTGCTCTAGTGACATCAATTACTATAACAATATTCCTATAACAATGTTATTGTTATTAACTTATAGTTATTAACTGACTAATGAATATGTTATCAACTTTGTAATTGAATGTTATTGTCACTAAAATATATTATTTACTTGTGTAAAATAAAAGGAAGAAAATAAATGGTAAACAGAAAAATATAAAAAGTAACCAATACGACTATGTAATAATATGATATTATATTATGTATTCATGTTATTTTTTTGATTAAATAAATATATAATGTATTCCTGTTCTTTTTGATAAATAAATACTTTATACTTAAACTTTAAATCGGATAATAGTTAAAGACATTGTATAGTTTAGACGTACATGATGTTCCTAACAGAGTTTTCAATGACCTTCTTTATTTGTCAATTGGACAGTCCTTTCAACAACTCTATTTTTGAAGAGACGATAATCGCAAAGGTTTATCTGATCAATTTAGAACATACAATGACCGAATTTTGCACTAGGTACAAACTACTCTCTGACAGCCAGACGTAAAATTTCTGGTGTATTCCTTCTGCACAAAATTATACATGCATCAGTTAAAACACCAAAAATTTAATCCAAAATCAAGAAATTCGACAAGGAAGATAAAGATTATTTCTGTATTATATCCTACAACAGAAACACAGGACTTTCTGTATGTCACAGGACCGCGAACGTTAATAAATTATATCACTACACACTTTTTATTTATTTTTATAGTTAATACCTCACAAGAGTCCCTACTGCTCCCGTCAGTAAGACTATGGCATCTCAATTGGGGTATGTTACGAGGCTGAAGGTAAGTGGGGAAGGGAAGGAGACGAGGAAGAGGAAGGTGGGGGAAGTACCTGGCTATTCGAATCTAGTCACTAAACACGGCTAAAGCCATTTCAAGCAACGCTTCAATTCTGAATAGTGGTCTTACACCAGGGCTATACCATGAGTATCTTCCACTCTGGAGCGTGCCGCAAATATACCATATATTATTTTAAATAATTAATTGTGAAATAACACGAATCAATTAAATAAAATTTATTTGCGCACGCCGGGTTCGAACCCGCGACCTTCGGAATGGAAGTCCCACGCCCTACCGCTTAATAATGAAGTAGACATTTTTACTGACCCATTTAAAAACTTTTACCATAATATTTTTTTTACATTGACTCTACACAGGAGGTCCCGAGGAAAATAATTTCCCCAGGGCCTATAACATCTATGAAAATGCTGTGTGGAGGGTCCTTCTGAGGAGAGGAAGGAGTGAACATGGGTTTTGAAGAGACCCATGTTGTAGGAGGAGGGAAACACAGAGGCCAGCAAATGGAGTCGTAGAAATAACCCGATCTCATGCGACAAATGTGAACCGTCTACATATGTTGGGCGCGCGTTTGGCGTGTTTTCCGACTATTCACAGGTGCCGTGGGGATCAATGATGCTAGTTCATCGGAGCATCTTCCATTGTAATAGCGGTAGAACAAGATAGATAAGTAATAAAATTAAGTTACCGTCTTATTTTTCTTTTCTCGCGCCATATAACAAGCAATTTGTCAGCGAATTATTATTCTTTATCATGTAATATTCTGTTTTATGCGACTTAATAATACGTCTTATGCAGAACCATCTTCTAACTAGAAAATTCATCTACTAGAACTAGAAAAAAGACGCTTTCGCTAAAACTATTCTGACTATTTAGATCTAGTCAGTAAACACGACTAAAGTCATTTAAAATAATGTTTCAATTCTGAATGGTGGTATTCCATTGCGGTATTGAGAGTATCTTCCTCTCTGGAACGAAACACAAATATACCTTATATTATTTTTAAATAATTTAATTGTAAAATAATACAAATCGATCAAATAAATAGTACAATTAATTTACAACTCTTAAATATTCTTATGAAGTGTTGTAATTTATGACAAAAAGATTCTTGTTAAAACTTCGATCAACGACGTATTATTTTTTTTATCTCATTGTGACTTATTAACAATAATATAAAAATCTTATCCTTAGATAAGATTTTATATATTTTTATTGTTTGATAAAGTAGTCGCACTCAAAAAATTCCCAACAAAACACTCACTTGACATACCTATTATCTATTATCTCAACTATTTTACCTATTTTATTTATATCTCGTACCTATTTTATTTATTATTTCTAGTTTGATTTGTAGAACTCTATTTTAACTTTAGTACCCGGCATACGTTGCAATGCCACTCAAAGAAAGTGTTCTGTTTATTGAAGTGTTTTTTCCGACGCAGGCCACATACAGCTGTCCGTGTGAGAAGCATAGATTTTCCAAATATACCCACTGTTTTCCCTACCGTTATGGAATCCCCTCCCTATCCCTCCTTCCCTCCCTGCCACTAAACTGTATGAAATACACACACTTCTCACCGTTGCCGTTCCAGCACACGTTCCCTGCCACGCCCCCTTTCACCTTCCCGTCTTCCCACTCTCTCCCGTGATCTCATCCCCCCCACTCTCCCGCATCCCCCACCCCTCCCACCGCTAAACCATATGAAACACACACTTTTTTAAACTCGCATGGTATAGGAAATGAATTCATAACGGAAGAGCTCACCATTATATAGAAGCCTGACATTATTTGAAGTAAAAGAAATGATATTTTGGTCTCGGGTGACTTTTTCTTCAAAATCAAAAAAAAAAAAATACTTTTGCAGTCATACGGCCGCGTAACCGCCCAACCTCTTACCCCGCCCCAAACAGTCCAACAATTTTTTTTTGTTTTTATGTTTTTGTAGAAAAATTAAATCTAAAATGTAACCGGACACCAAAATTTAATTAACATTTTTTGCTCACAATAATGTCAGGAATCACGGGTTTAAATAAGGCAAGTAAGTCACTTAACACCTTCTATAGAAACGTGCACACAACCAATCGTAGAAAATAATAAGCGACAAAGAAAGAAACATTAATTTTGTTGTATAAGCATAATAATAATTAATTATTTTTTAACCTTTTATTTAACCTAGCAGAATCTTTTTGTATATATTTAAACAATCTTTCGTATTTCTACATGTATTTAAAATAACTGATTTTTGCATTTTTATATACAAATTCTTTGACAAATCTAATATGCCAAAATTTTTAATGAGAGAGCTAATTGTTTTGATTATTATTATCTATTCCGATTCTATTATTCGTAATTTAATAACAACGTATATTATTTTCTAATAATTATTGATTACATAATCAGTTATCACCGCCAATATGCGATGTTTATAGTTTTAATAATAATTGTTCACAGATAAACAATTAAGCTTATTGTTCGTTGTTTCATATTATAACTTAAGTTGGAATTTGTACCTAATCGTTTTTAACGTTATTCAAAAAAAAAAATATTTATAATAATCATTCTATGTATTTTTAGCGGCTATATATAATAAAAAATAACAATAGATTCGCCTTATTATACTCGAGTCGCTCCACTGTAGACCAACAAAGGCTAAAATGAAATTGGTTTTGGAGTCAATCTCCATGCCGATACGTCCGATATTATTAAATTGGTTTATTAGTTATTTGTCAGAAAGAAGTCTCAGTGTAAAAATAAATGGCACAAATTCTTACACATTTATAGCCACAAGTGGAGTGCCGCAAGGCTCTCATTTAGGACCCATTTTGTTTATTATATTCATAAATGATATTGTTGATATATTTACTAACATAAACGTATTGCTTTTTGCTGATGATATGAAACTTTATAAGGAGATCAATGACATAACTGATTGCAATATATTACAAACTAATTTGAGACGTCTTTTTGAATGGTGCTCTATCAACAAACTAGCGTTGAACATAAAGAAATGTCAGTTCATTAATTTTTACAGAATAAATAATCCAATATTTTTTAAATATAAATTAAATGATAAAAAATTAAATTGCGTCAGTGAAATTATTGACCTAGGTATTATGTTCGATAGCAAACTAACTTTTTTGTGTCATATTAATAAGGCCTTTAAGACTCTTGGATTTGTTTTGAGAGTTTCAAAAGACTTCAATAATTTAGGCACGTTTATCATATTGTACAAAACCCTTATTAGATGTCAACTAGAGTATAACTCTACGATATGGTCTCCCTTTTACAATATTCATTCCGCCAACATTGAAAAGATTCAACATAAGTTCTTGAGATATATAAACTATAAATTGCATATTCCTGTAGAAAACATTGATTATAACTACCTACTAGATAAAATGTTACTATTAGAACTTTTAGAAAGAAGAATAATCACAGATTTAATACTATTACATAAAATACTGCATTACAAAATTGACTGTCCTGAATTGCTTCAATTAATCAATATCCACATACCTAAAAGATCTTGCCGAAATTTACTACCCTTTTATTTTAATAACACCAGGACACTCTCTTATCAAAATTCCCCGATACCGAGACTTCACAGTCTCGGAAATAATATTCTGATCTGGGAGATATATTTCACATTAAAAACAATCAGTATAAACATTGTTTATTTCAATTCTTTCTTATATTTATAATAGACGTCTATAATCTCTACAATTTTTGTCTATATTGAATATCTTTTTTTTTGTGAAACTTCTTATATTTTTTACCTATGTATCTAATTTTATTACATGCATTTATTGTCAAATTTGGTTGTAGGTATATGCTTTTGTTGTACTTTTATTTTCACTGTATTATGCTTTCTTTATTGTTTTAATTTAGATTTTTTTTTAAATAACTTTTATACTCATCTATTTAACTAAAATGTAAAAGCCCATAAGGGCGTTTAATAAATAAATAAATAATCTTATTTGATCGATGACTTTCAGAGTTCGTCTATTAAGAGGCGGCTCTCCGAATTTCTACCGATTTCTTACATGTTTTCCTTAAACGTTTGAAGTTTTTAAGCTCTCAAAAATATATGTTATTATTTAAGATAGTACCTATCTATACATTCCCCACGCCGAAACGGTAATTATTTGAAATTCCCTCGATAGAAATAAATCGCAAAGTATGCTCCGAAAATTATTATTTTCGCGTTTGTTTCTATTATTTTACAAGTTATATGAATGAAAAAATAAACAATGTTTCTTTAAATGCTACTTAGCACAACCCCCACGAGATTTTGGTCTTTTTTAAACGAGTAGTGTTTTATTAAACATTTTCACAATTTTTGCATGAATTTCATCGTTTTTTCAGCGCACTCCCTCCAACATTCGTATTGTTGTTCTTCTTGAGCGGGGAGTGGCCTTAAGCTTATATTACAGGATATTTATTGCCTTACCGATCCCCACATAGAATACATATATATCTTTGCTTAATATGATAATATTTTTCATATCTACGATTTCAATCAAATTTGCAAGTAAACAGTTTATAGTTGCCATTGAAGAAGAAATAATGTTTTGCGACGGTATTCAATCGTCAAAAATGGAAACACCTTTAACATAACTATCTATATTTATTTTATTTTATTTATTTGCAAAAACAGTACAAAAACCAAAACATTGCAAAAGCGATAATCAAAATTACAAAATTTTTTTTTGACAAAATTAATATATTTAAATTTGAGCGAAGGTAGGTACACAGTTAAAACAAAGACAATATTTCGCGCTTAAAATCGTTGTGGGACATGTGGAAAATATCATAATAAAATATTTTTAGTTTTCGAATAAATTCAGAAATATTCCATTTATTTGGATTTTATTGCAAAACGGCAATATTTCGAAGCTTCGTAAAAATATGATAGTAGACGCGTATGTACGTAAGCACGCCCACAGTGGTGTTTTTTGAAATCTGTGTTTAGGTACTGTGCTCCAATGCAATGTACAAACAAACGCAGGAAACGACAATTGAAAAAAAAAACAAATGTTCTCGACATGGTGAAGGCTTTTTGTTGAAGCTGGAGTTCGGAGTTGAGTGTAACATTTTTAATAATATTTTATATATATTCCGCAAATAAACATGCAACATGTACACATAACACACTTACTGCCAGTATCCTCGCGGTAAACCATCATTCAGAATCATTTTACTTTCCAACCTTCGCATCTTCCACAATCGAATACCGTAAACCCTTCTCGAATACGTAAATCGAAGGAGGAAGGCATCTGCTCAGGACCTTGTCCGAAAGGCGTGCAAGATGGATCGGCCATATAATACGACAAGAAGGCCCCTTGCATGCCATAATGGAGGGTATGACTGAGGGGACAAACTCTAGGGGACGCCCACGCCGAGAGTACCTGGAGGACCTGCTGGTGGACATGCGCTGCTCATCATAAGCAGACTTCAAAAGAGCCGCACGAGGCAGGGAAGAATGGAAGAGAAAAATAGAGAAATTGCTGCAAACCAATCCCAGGATCGAAACCAAAGAGAGAGAGAGAGAGAAACCCCTCTCATAATATTCTTCAAATCAGGGAAGCCATTGAGCCACCGGCTGTGGATATCTGAGTCTCTTAAATCTCAAATTTAAGCTAAACGATCTTCCTTATTATATTTCTTTTACCAAAATCCGTGGCAAAGTCTTTTTGGGAATCAAACACGCATCCTTCAAATTCAATGTCAAGTGTCGTGGCCGTTTACCGCACAAAATACATTGTAACAGACGTATCGAATCTTTTCAGTAATCAATGTCAGTAACTCTGTAAGGATACGCGACGACACCTTGATGGTCAACGATAAACACTTGTTAACAAAGTGATGTGCATGTTAATATTGCACAGAAAATGTTTCTGGAGTAATTTATAATCCGTACGTAGAGTAAGTAGTGTACAAAATAGCGAGTGCGCTCGTGCAGAATCCTAATTTTTCATATGGAAGTGTCTTCGTCGTTGGAGTAGGTGGCGGGGAGGTGGGGATCAGAGACCCTAGCACGCCCTCTCTATAACGATCGATAGGATAACTATCGGTAACTTCTCATCGTTCCCTAGGACAACTGCACATCGCTAACGTACAAACAACAGTTGATGTCGAATATGTTAAGGACACTTAGTCACTGTGAACTGTCACTTATTCGTTGGCGATCTGTAGTCATGCTAGGGAACGATGAAAAGTTACTGATAGTTATCCTATCGATCGTTATAAAGCCAGCGTACTAGGGCATCAGAGGAGGTCATCTAGATCTACGAGACAATTTAGGACAGAGGTTCCCAAAGTAGTCTAAATGGACCCCCATTTTGACATGTTGGGGGTCCATGTCAGAAAAAAAGGGGGGTCCACGAGATTTAAATGTTGGAGTGGGGTGACCCGACAGCTGATCCTCCGGCAGGTAGCCTCCTGAAATATTAAATATTATAAAATTATTACTTTTTGTGCCATTTTTACCTGTGTCAAACAGGCAGGTACAAAAATCCACCAATACCTTTAACAATAAGTTGGTATAAATATCGAAAGAATTTATTTACAGAGCTGATTTTTTGTTCTTTTTGGTATATAAGTATATAGACCAATAGTTTTTATCTTGATTCATCTAAATAAAAACATGTCATATCCTCTCTGCACACCCTTTCGGCGACATATAATAAGAGATGAAGCTATATGCCAAAATACTATTTAGATTTATCTTTACTACAAGTCGGTTTACATTGTGAATATGAAAAATATAAAATGGATACATTGAAGCATTTCCTACCTTCTCCATCTATTGAAATTAAGATAAAATGAATAATTACGTTACAAAATATATAAGCGTAAAGTACTAAATAATATGTTTTTTCATTACATAAATATGAAGTTATATATGAAACAACTTTTTAAAAATACCCCTTTGATTGACTAAGTTTTTGTCATTCTTGTAAAATTATTCATAAAAAGAATAAAAACAACTTTGGTGCTACTTTCGACGTGCAGATAATACCAAAAACCCGCCTAGCGCTAAAGGGGTAAGAAGTCAAATATTTTTAGAGCTTACATTCCTCTCAGTAGGTTATTTAATTACGCACTAGACTTTTAGATCCGAGTTTAGTTTTCCCCATAGGAAAAACTAAACCCTTTCACACACTTTTCCATAAAAATGATCATCTAGTAAATCCACGCTATGCAAGTGTATTATATAAGTATAATTAATAATAATAAGAACAACATGTTAACCTACCAGACTATTAAATGGGAAAATAATTCACCGACTCCAGATATTTTCATATCAGAGGGTTCGGCTCGGTGGAATTCCTAATTTGACCGATAAATCCTACTGATCCCTCCATATAAATATTTACAAAATCTTTCGTATTCCTACATATATTTAAAATGACCGATTTTTGCGTTTTTATATACAAATTCTTTGACAAATCTAATACGCCAAAATTTTTTGTGAGAGAGCTTATTAGCAGGTTAATAAATTATGATTTTAAGACACTTGGTTATATATTGTACACGGATATCAAACGCATTTATTTTCAGCGTCATGTTTTTGTACCTACTTATGCGCTTGTATATACATGAAAATATAAGTATAAAGTATTTATTTATCAAAAAGAACCGGAATACATTATTATACAAACTATTACATATGTTTTTCAGGCAAAAAATAACATAAATATATAATATAATATCATATTATTACATAGTCGTATTGGTTACTTATTATATTTTTCCTTTTTACCTTTTATTTTCTTCCTTTTATTTTACACAGTAAAGTTAATAATATATTTTAGTGTCAATAACATTCAATTAAAAAGTTAATAACATATTCATTAGTCAGTTAATAACTATAAGTTAATAACAATAACATTGTTATAGGAATAATGTTATAATAATTGATTTCACTAGAGCAGTATCTAATAGGAGAAAAAAATAAATATGTATGTAAGAACGGTCATATAGAAATAGAACAATTATAATAAATATATTTTATGTTGTGCATAGCCTGTATTATTCTTTTGTTATTCGGTGGTACATCCTATCTGCAAATTGCTTCGGGGACAATTAGTTATATTTTGTGCAAGTAAGCATACCGTATTTTATACGCCGTAAACCGGCTGCATATTGTGTATACAAATATGCCAGGGGACAACTTTCGGGATCAACTGTCATGGAATCAAACAGTGCAGCCCTGTGGGTTCATAACCGACGGTTTAATAAATTGACGAAGAAGAGGAAGTAATCTAATGGTAGATACCCAGGGAAATGAAAGTCTACGAGGAAGAGGTAATTAGATTTATTGGGTTGATTGACTTTGTTAAATGACTCTTACAGGCGGTAAGGCAATATAACTCTGTTCCTTGATGCTTGCTCTTTAACCCCTCAGGCCTCGAGCCCATTCTGTCAGATGTCGATTATTTCCGCTTTGCAAAAAAATCCAAATAAATGGAACATTTCCAAACTTATCCGAAAACTAAATACTGGTTTTGAAAGGTGATGAAATACGCTCTCTAAAGAGAGAGCGTATTTCATGGTAATAAAAAGTTATTACCAGAAATAATCATATAATTTTTAAAGTATTTGATTTTTGAATGCTTACATAAAAAAAAAAACAATTTAAATATGCTCACCTTACTTTTTTATAACTAAAACACAGTTTCTTTAGAAAAATTATAAATGTTATTTCAACCTCACTTTTTTGCCGTTACGTCTAAAAATAATTACTTAATAAAAAAATTCACAAAAATATATTTTTTTTAAATTGCGATTTAAACTTTGTTTTTATAGAGTTGTGTTCATCTGTGGTTAATTTTCGATTTGAATATATAGCGTTATGTTTTTTTTTTCTAACTTCGTAAAGATCATATTTCTCCCCAAGTTAGTAAGGGAGACACAACGAATAGGGTATTTTCACAAATGAGGGATTCTTTTGAAAATGTATGGAATATTTAAAGATCATTTTTATGATTCTAATCATTCTGTAAAAATGGTTGTTTTTTATATTTTCATTCAAATTTATTGGTTTTAAAAACGATCAAAAACTGAGAAAACCAAGATGACCCGTGGTTGGCAACGATACTACATACGCACGTCACCAAATAAACAAAGTACTACTGTGAGAACTTTTTCAAAGCCCGGCAACGCTTATGACGTCACACGTCCAAAATGTCTTTTTGGCGGTATTACAAAAATGAGAAACTTTGACTTGCTGTAGAAAATTTATACGTCCACATAAAAATAAAATAAAAATGCCGTAATAATCGTAATTTTCTTAAGCAATAAAAAAAACGTATAAATTTCCTATTCTATGAGACATGTATGAGCTAAAAATTAGCCTGAAAGATGGGACAGGATTAAACCAGTCCACCATGGAGCCATGGACACTGTCAGTATGATCATTTCAGAAATCTGAGTCCTTAGTTCTTAGTAGATTTCAAATAGTCACCTCGATCCGCAGACTTCCTTTAGGTTTACGGAACAAACTTGAAGAAACCTTCAATCAATGCATCCTTATATATTATAATGTCTTCTTGAATCTAAATTTAATTAAATCATTTGTATTCTAATCGTCGCCAAACGAAGGATTATTGTGCTAACGATTGTTAGAATAATAAATGTATGAGTAATGTCATAGCTTTCTGAAAAACATAATAATGTTGACCCTAAATAATACAATTGAATGACATCAGATAATTCATTCAAAGCAGGTTCACTGTCAATGGCATTATGCAATTACAATGGTTCTCGAAAAGGAAACAGCAATTTACAGATCTAACTAATTAAGCCAGTTATTGATCAATTAATAATAACAATTTTTTTTTACGTCTTGGATTATAGATTTTTACTTGGTTATAAATTTATTTTATTTTATTAATCACTAATCATCAATGTTTCTTTATTTAAAGTTTTTGTGTTTAATTCGTAGAACTCCATACAGTTTTTTTTAAATTTAATAATGTTTATTATTAAGTTCTGCAAGTGTTATATTTTTATTATTGTAACAACTGTTTCGGCTTACAAGGCCATTTTAAATGATCAGTTTGAAAATGGCCTTGTAAGCCGAAACGGCTGTCACAATAATAAAAAAACTTCAACACTTGCAGAACTTAATAATAAACATTATTAAATTAAATTTAAATTTATTATTAAGTTTTTTAATTTAAAACTTAATAATAAACATTATTAAATTAAATTTAAATAAAATTTAGAAAAAAAAAAGTATGTTTCCAAACAATTTCTATGATTTGGGGCATACAGAACAAAACAAGTTTTAAAGGTTTAGAGTTTAGATAACAGAAAAAAATACAAAAATTGGTATAAAAAGGGGTAGGTGAAGAGGTGTAATTATAAAATAATAATTTTATGTGAGTTCTTCATATAATTTACAAATGCAAAATTTATAAACACTAACAACGCTTTACATAGCTCCAAAATTAAAATTTAAAACAATTCTACTTAGGGGGTTTCTTACCATCCTTCTAATAGCTTTTCCATACTATAACGAAAAAAAATTTAAATAAAAATATCTACTTGCAAAAGTTAGAAAACTCAGCCGATATATAGCTACTATTCATGGGTGCCAATACCGAATAATAAAGTCCGACTTAATAAATAATCAGGAAAGATAGGAAGACCAAGAGGCTGCAAACATTAGAAAAGCACATAGTGAAAACAGGAGGAGTGAAAAAAGCGCTTAAAGAATTGAAGGAATCAAATAAAGAATGGATACCAAAACTAAACAAAAAAAGGACTACTTCTACAAATAGAAAAAAAATCAACGAAATAGCCAAAAAAATTTTACCAGGACCTCTATTCAAACCTAGACGACAAACAAAAACACGATCCGAAGACAGACGTCAATAAAGAGCAGGAAAACGTTATAACTGAACCAAAAATACTTTCCAGAGAAGTAGAGAAAGCCATATACAGTCAGAAGATGGAAAAAGCTCCAGGCCCAGACAAAGTAACAAACGAACTTCTTAAAGGCACCTTGGAAGAACTATTACCAATACTTACTTCAATATTCAATGAAATACTAACAACTGGTCTAATCCCTACACAGTGGAAAACATCAAACATTATTCTTATATTTAAAAAAGGACAAAAAGAAGATATAGGGAACTACAGACCTATAAGTTTGATGTCAAATATCTACAAAGTATTTTCCAAAGTTATCCTGGAAAGAATAAGTAAAAAGTTAGACGAAAACCAACCACGGGAGCTAGCCGGCTTTAGACAAAAATACTCTACCCTGGATCACATACACACAGTGAAACAAATAGTAGAAAAATATAATGAGTATAATAAGAAACTATACAATACATGGCATTCATCGATTACTCCAAAGCTTTCGACAGCATAAAACACACAGCTATATGGGATAGCCTTGAACAGCAAGGGATACCTTTAAAATACATCAATATTATAAAGAACATATACTTGAATTGCGAAGCGAGGATCCAACTAGAAACCTTGGGAAAAAAGTTTAAGATCCAGAGAGGAGTAAGACAGGGAGACCCTCTATCACCAAAATTGTTCTCGGCTGCTCTGGAAAGTATCTTCCGCAAACTAGACTGGGAAAAATATGGTATCAACGTGCAAGGTGCAAAACTGAACCACCTAAGATTTGCAGACGATATAGTCCTATTCGAGGAAAACCCAACGAACCTAAATATAATGATAGAATCACTAATCGAGGAAAGTGTGAAAGTCGGCCTAAACATGAACAAAGACAAAACAAAATTGCTTACAAACTCCGAACCAGTAACTATAAAAATTGTAAACCAACCACTCGAATATGTCTCTGATTACATCTATTTAGGACAAATAATATCCAACAAAGATCAAACCACTAAAGAAATCGAGCGAAGAGTAGCAAATGGATGGAAGAAATACTGGTCTTTGAAAGAAGTCTTGAAATCCAAAAAACTAAGTATGCAAATAAAAAGGAAAGTTTTCAACGCTCACCAAACGCCACAGAGAAAAGTTGGAACGCTGCCAGAGAGCCATGGAGAGAAGTTTGACAGGAATAAGGAAACAGGACAGGGTGAGATGTAACATAATAAGGGAGAAAACTAAAGTTGCCGATATAGTTACCCGAATAGACCAACAAAAGTGGAGATGGACAGGTCACATGATCCGCGATCCACAAGAGAAATGGTGCAAAAATGTCACTGACTGGTATCCCAGAGATGGCAAGAGAAGTAGAGGACGTCAACACATAAGATGGGAAGACGACCTAAAACTCACTGGCTGGACATCAATGGAGAAGAGTAGCGCGTGGCCTATGCCAAGAGGCAAACTGAGCTTCGGGATATATTATAACAAACATTATAACAAACAAAAAATGTTTAAATTCATGTACCTAACCGAAGTCCAGAATAAAAGGATTATTATTATTATTATTATATAATAAATAAGTAAACCGTAAATCTAAAATAAACTATAAAGTATGGATAAACTATTAACTATAAACTATGGTGAGAAACCACCCTATTGCAAAATTCTGTTTTAAGACTTTAAATTCAAACTAAATACTTTTTACTGCTATCACTAGGTAATTTTCTCACTAAAATGACATTATCATTATTCAGATACGTTTTTAGATTTTCACGGCTAAAAGCATTTTCTTTGTTTGTTTTTGGGGTGTTATGCCGTGTTGCGCTACCTCCTTCTTTAGCCGACGTTTCGGACAGCGTTGCAGTGTACATCATCAGGGCAGATCCGGCAGATCCGACGATGTGCGATCGTCGACATCATCGTCGGATCTGCCGAATCTGCCCTGATGATGGACACTGCAACGCTGTTCCAAACGTCGGTTAAAGAAGGAGGTAATTATTATTATTATTATTATCATGCAAAATTACAGATTTTTTTTTTTTTATTTTGCAGAAACAAACAGTACATAATTACATACTATAAGAAAATAGTTACAAAGTTATAGAAGTTAATACAGTAATTGGTACCAATGACATGTCGCTGTTGTATTTATTTGTTTTTGTGTGATATATTATACAATTTACCTAAATTAAGTTAGTATATTATGGAAGGAGAGAGGTGTGTGTGAGTGTTTGTGTATGTGTGTATGTGTGCGTGTGTGTATGAGGATGTGTGTATGTTATGTGTGCGAATTCAGTGTGCTAGAAATGTTGTTCTTAAATAGAGGGAGGGAATCAAAAAATATATCGGTATTTGTGCTCGTTTGAATTTAGTTAAAAAAATAATTTTAAGTGGTTACACTATCATGGAAAGTATAAATGAGTTCGATATGTTATTTTATACGGGGTCTTTCTAGAGGAGGAATTTCTCGCGATCCGATCCGATCCCCCCGCTCTGTAGGTGGGCAAACGCATTCGCAACCAAGACCTAGACAAACATCACTCCATGGACCCGGGAATCTCTGCTACGTCACCAAACGGGGTGACCTGTGGCAGGGATGTAGGTTATCCAACAAATGGTCCCGGGGAGGCGGTACCCATACCCGCCTCATAAATAATTGGAATCATAAATAATTCTCGTGATACGTTGTTAAGTAATATTTATCGCTATTGGCATTTTAATTGTTTTTTTAATGCTGATAAAACAAAATATAATATGTTTATTACTAGTCGGATGAAAATAATATTTTTGACCCTGATAACAAAGTAATTCTAGATGTTTTATCTTATTCAAAATATACATATATGAGACTCATCGTTATTATCATAATATTTTTCATTTTTGTAGAGTGACGTTTTAAGAATAATTTTGACAGAATAAT
This sequence comes from Limnephilus auricula, assembly GCA_951813805.1. Classification (NCBI taxonomy): domain Eukaryota; kingdom Metazoa; phylum Arthropoda; class Insecta; order Trichoptera; family Limnephilidae; genus Limnephilus; species Limnephilus auricula. The sequence goes on along the minus strand of OX638409.1, from coordinate 8,473,037 downwards.
TTTGTTGAAGCATTTCAATAAAAAATTGACATTATTTTAAACGTTGTCATAAATCGATGTCAACGTTCATTTTTTATCATTTTTATATGATTTACCTACCTTGGGGTTAACCCGAACTATAGATAGCAGAAACAAAAACGTATTACTCGTTGCTGAGGCTAACGAAACACAACGCCATCTAATGGATGGTTACCTAACCTAGATAACCAAGTGTCAAACTTTTTTATGTTTTCTTTATTTCATTTTCACTTTTAATTTTTTATTTTTGCTTAATACTTTATATTTTGTACTTTGTACATTACACTTTATACTTATACTTAATACCATATTTTTCTCTTTATACTTATATTTTTATTTTACTTACTACTTATTACCTTACTACCACTACTTACTTTAACTATTTTTTTCTTATATTTCACTTACATTTACACTGTTATTCTTCATTTTGCTGTACTATTTATATGTTATGTCAATTATGTTAATGGCACAAGTTGTGCCGTATATGTGGAAATAAATAATTACATTAACTCACACCGCCATCTATCATGACACTTATATTCAAAGCAAATTTTAGTTCATGGAATCAGTTATTCTTTTATACAGGATGTATCGGCACGTACCCGACAAACTTTAGCCAGTGATTCCTGACATTCTTCTTCTTCTTCTTCGATGGCGCTACAGCCCATATCGAGCTTTGGCCTCCCGCAACATTCGCCTCCAACTCCTCCTGTCCTCAGCAGTTGACTTCCAGTTTGTTACCTGGAGAAGCTGTGCCGCATCCCCTCTTACCTCGTCTTCCCACCTCAGTCTGGGTCTTCCCACTTTTCTCTTTCCACCTGGGTGTCCAGTCATAATTCTTTTTGGGACGCGTGTGTCCGGCATTCTCTGTACATGCCCAGCCCATCCCAACCTGAGGAGTCTCATATGGGCTGAGATGTTGGGGGCCTGATATATATCGTATAGTTCTGTGTTGTGTCGGATGGGCCACTGTTACCCCTCTTTCACGGGACCACATATTCTCCTCAACACTTTTCTTTCAAAAGTATCCAGCATTTCAGCCATCTTTGCCGTCAGTGTCAGCGCCTCACATCCATATGCCAATACAGTTCTCACAATGGTCTTATATATTTATTTATTTATTTATTTATTTATTTATTTTTTCATGTTCTCTATAAAACAGTTATACACCAATATATATCATAGAGAAGATTATAGATTACAAAGTACACAAGGGCAGTTTTACTACTTAGTGACATTTGCTAAAAGATAGTTGCTGAACTGTCTGTAAGTGACATTGAAAATGTCGATGGTCAATGCAGAATCGTTAAGCAGTTGAGTCGCTCTGTTTATTGGCGCGTTCTGATATGTAGAAGTCCTCACTTTCGGAGCATAAAAAAGTGCATGGGATTTACCACGAGTATACTTGTTAGGGACGTAAAAATTAACCTCTTTTAATATAGGCGGATTGAGTATGATACCAGAGATTAGCTTAAAAAAGTGTTTACCTAAAAATATTTTTCTGCGGGCTTCTAAGGTGTTGAAATCGAGCATCCCTGTTAAGAACAAGGATGGATAAAGGAATGGATAGTACGTATATTCTCTCATATACAGGTAACGCAAAAATCTTTTTTGTACTTTTTCTATTTCTAGGATATGGTTTTATTCAGAAGGGGCCCAAATAATGGAACTATATTCCAGGATGCTACGAACAAGTGCTTCATATGTTCGACGTATTGCAATTCCATTAGTAAATGATCTCGCATTACGAAGAACAAATCCAAGCATTTTGTTGGCGCGGGAGACAATGTCAAATATGTGGGATTTGAAAGAGAGATTTGCTTCAAAAATCACGCCAAGGTCTCTAATCTCATTTTTCCGTGTTAATATATATCGTTACTTTGGTTTTCTTGTGGACGCTATAACGAAACCTAATACAGATTCCTGACATTATTCGGAGTAAAAAATGAAAATTAAATTTTGGTCTCCATTGACTTTTTCGATAACTTTTTTTTTTTCAATTTTTAAGTTCTTCAAAATCCAACAAAAAAAATCTTCTGCATGTCGTACTGGTCACTCAGCCGAGGAACCGCCCAACCTCTAATCCCGCCCTCAACTGTCCAAAACCTACTATTTTTTTTTTTTTTTTTGTAAAAAAAAAAAACATCAAAATGTCACTGGATCCCAAAATTTTATTTACATTTTTTACTTCAAATAATGTCAGGAGTCACTGGTTAAAATTTGTCGGGTATACCCTGTATAAAATAAAAAGAATAACTAGTTTTTCATGATTACGTGGAAATTTATTTCGGTATGAATTTCAGACAACCATTTACTGAAAAGACTAGTTGATTCTACAATTTATAATGTGCATGTTTAACAAGAAGTATGGACAAATTAGAAGATTACATCTAATAACTTCCTGGAAGTGAAATCATAAAATTTGCATGTTCTAAATTATTTTTGGCACTCGACTACCATTAAATTAGACAAAATTAGGCCCGTTTAAACAGTGGCGGAAATTTTAAGAGAAGGAAAAGGATATTGAATTTTTAATTAATTTTTGGTATTTCTTATTGGTATAATAAACGTAAATAAGCTTAATAAATCAGGGCTATCTATTTATATAACAATTAACAATTTGAAAAATAAATGTCAAGTCTATAATAAATAAAAAGTCTTCTATCTGAATGTTTTAATAATTATAATTCTTTATAGATTACTAGCTTGTGCCCGCGACTTCGTCTGCGTAGGATTAGAACTTCGAGTAATCTATTCTCTTTTCCTAGGTCCCATCTACGTTTGTACCAAAATTCTTAACCTATTTATTTAGAATATCTATAATTCTTGATTCGATTTAAAGTATTAGGCGAGTACTTCAAATAAATTCACTAATTTAAATATTTTCCAAAATGTAATTTTGATTTAAAAATCATTGTTTTGCAAAATGTCATTCTCAAATTTGACATTTTCTATTAAACAATAATTATTATTTTCAATATATCGAAAATAAAATAGCTAGCTTTATAAATTATAGCCTATATGTTATTCTGATGTATGAGCAAGATTATTGTAAAGTTTCATTAAAATCCATTCAATAAATTTTGCGTGAAAGAGTAACAAACACACATTCATCCATACAAACTTTCGCGTTTATAATATTAAATAAGAAGATTGTTTCTATAGGTAGACCAAGTTTATCCATAATATAAAAATTAATGTTTGTTTCTTTGTTTGTGTTTTCGTACCTTATGCGCGGCTATACCGTTCATCCGATTGCGATGAAACTTTGGGAATATGATGTGCGCATACGAGGAATGGTTATAGGATGTGAGCTCTGGCGTTATGAAATTATTTCCTATACTATTTATACGATTGCGATTAAAATTTCATCCGATTGCTATTATTCGTTTTTGAATTGTTGTGAACATGCCCGTGAATACTTCTATATATATTTATATATTCTGGTGAGCTCTTGCATTATGAAATTTGCATAAAAAATTAAATACACGGAGAAAATTTTTATTCTAAAATACGATCATTTTATTCGTAAAAACGGGACTGAAGTTCTAACGAACAAATTAACAGTGTTTCAATGTTTATTCTTACATGTTCCCGCCAATAAACATTGAAACCCTGTTAATTTGTTCGTAAGAACTTCAGTCCCGTTTTTAAACGTTTTTACGAATAAAATTATCGTATTTTAGAATAACATTTTTCTCAGTGTAGGTCGGGCGAGTTGTTGGAAAAATGTGTGTATTTTATGAGTTTGGCGGCAGGGAAAAAGGCTGGGGGGAGGGGTATGCGGGAGGGTCGGTTGGGGATTTAAGGAGGGGGACTTCGCGGGAGGGGGGACGAGAGAGAGGGGAAGGCGAAGAAGGCGAAAGCGGAATGCGTGAGAGGGGGGGGGGGGGAAGTGAAAAACGTGAGAAAGTGGAGAGCGGGAGAGGGGAGGGGGAACGTGGGAAGGTGAAAAGGGAACGCGGAAGAGGAACAGGAGTCGGAAGAGGAACGGGGACGAATGGGAAATGACACGAAGCGAGAAACTATTTATTTATCTAATTGGCATTTTAACTCATGCCGGGTATCAGCAAGTAGTTTATAGATATTTTAATTTTTTATCAATTTTTCCTGAAGTAAGGGAAATATGAGCTTACTTACTTCGAGTACACGGACACAACCACAACATACATCCTCAACATACATCCGGGCTAGTTCTACCTTTACATATTTGGAAGATAAGAGAAGTTTAGATCATCCATTAAATCAACATTACATACTACACCTAATATTAAAATCATCTGTTATTGTTATCTTCTCGTTTATCTAAACATTGGAGAGTTTATCCCAATTTTAATAAAGGTCTTTGGATTTAAGCCGTGCCCGCTTATTTAGAAATATATAGTATAATAATCGTTATATGTACAATATTTGCCGGTCTCTGTGTTTCCTGCCTCCTCCAACAATATCAATTCAGCGTCATTTAGTTACTCGCCTACCTAGATTGCCTGCAGATTTCAATACTTTTTTAGAAGTAGTAGATGTGTACAACTGCACGGAATATAGTTAGAAAACACTATAATAACATATGTCAATAAATCAATGTTGACATTATGCCTACTATTCTCCTGCATATTGCTGTTCAAAAAAAATAACATTTTTGTGCATATAACATGTTTGTAAATACCCGCATTAGCTATATGTATTAATATAAATAAATAAATATGAGAGATATTCCCTCCATCCTCTGTTCCTAAAAAATACCCTTCAGTCAGCATTCCCAAAGATGACAAAGTCCCTGAAGGAAATTATTTTCTTCGTGGTTTTCTGGGTATGCCAAAAAATGTTAAAAATAAAGTGTAAAACAATATTTTTTAGGTTTTTTTTACAATTTTTTTATGATTGGACCTACAACTTCAGGGCTCTTCGATTCAACGTTTATTTTTGTAAATGTTTTTTTTTACGTTTGCAGTAATAAAATGATTTATAAATGTAAGAAATAGCCAAATAATTCACAAAGCGTTTAGTGGCGTAGCGTGACATGACGTCACACACTATCAGTCTCCACTTTCAACGACGTCGCAGATGCTTCTCATGACGTCACACCCAGTCAATTTTCCTCACACTCTTTCTAAATGCCTTTGATTTCTGCAAAACAAAGTCCCACTGGCTCTGGTCATATAGAATCTGGAATATAAAATGTGATTTTCGTCAATGATAGTGATAATATTTACAAATTACAAGATATAAAACATACATCTCATATTATATTATAACCTCGACAAAATGACGCCAGGTCACCAGCCATGACACGCAATCTCGAATGCAAAACATTACACAATAAGAACATTATTTTCAAGAAAATCAAATACTTCGCGCTCCATTTCTCCCAAAACGACAACAAAAAACACTAAACATTAAATTAATTCGCACGTTTTAAAACGCGACAATGCACACGTAAAATATACACTGAAATAGTCTATACCAGTGATTCCCAAAATTAATTAATTTTTATTTTTAACTTTGAGTTAAACCTCACATTGTTACATTTTAATTAATGAAGACAACATTATCGTTTAACTCATTTTGTTGTTTTCAATGTTTTTTTTCTTTTGGTTTTATCATGAAAAAAAATTAGTAAGTATTAAAAAAATATATTTTTTAAATATTCATTTGAAATTGTGGGAGGGGGGGAGGTGTTCCAATTATAGTTATAGGCGTCCAAAAAGTTCGATACGTTTTTAGATTTTCACGGCCAAAAGCATTTTCGTTGTTTGTTTCAAACACATTGTCGGATCTGCCGGATCTGCCCTGATGATGGACACTGCAACGCTGTCCGAAACGTCGGCTAAAGAAGGAGGTAGCGCAACACGGCATAACACCCCAAACAACGGAAAAAAGTCCAGAAAGTTTCTCTAAATTATTTTTCAATTGGTCTAAAATAAACTGACATTTCTAGAAGAAAGTAATGACAATGTTACAAAATATGCATACCACCACCAGTAAATGCCAATTCTGACCAAAATATTAAACAAACCACCAGTAAACCAATTCTGTTCAATAAAATGTACTAAAAATGTTTTTACTACCAACAAAATGTACCAATTTTTTTTTTACTACAATCAAAATGTAACAAGTGTACTGTACCAACATGTAAAAGCCATTTAGGCGTTAAATAAATAAATAAAATAAAATAATATATTCATACATAAAATATTTAATTACAATATTGCATACTTCAATCCACTATCAATGTGTCGTATGTTCAGTACTATTGAATTTGACCAAAAAAATATCTCCGCAACAATCTCGCATATTTTGAAACAAAATTAAGAGTCTTCTACCATGATGTCATGAAGAACGATTATGTATTTGCTTTATTATTATGTTTTTTCTTTCTTTCTTTCTTCTCTTTCTCTGTACGTAATGTACCCTTACCATGTTTTATATCTCATGTCTTGTATTTGATTTTGATTATTATTATTTCTGTTTTTTCACTACATACTTAGTCACAACTAAAACTTGATTACGCATGCTGTGAACAACAACCCGTGGTGGGTCTTGGCCTCCTCAAGAGTATTTTTTATTGTTAATACTCTGTAAATATTTCAAACAATAAATACAATTATCAGAATTACAAAAATAAACTTTGAATTTTCCTCGCGTTTATACCCCTTTGTTATTATCAGAATTAGAAAAATAAACTTTGAATTTTCCTCGCGTTTATACCCCTTTGTTAGTCTAAAATGCGATTCAATTTTTCTGGAGGGCAAGGGGGCCTCTGAACGAAAAAAATTTTTGAAGGGGCCGTTTTCTGAATAAGTTTGGGAAACTGCGGCTTGCAGAACAGTTTTATGTGTTTCATAACAAACGAATTAAATATAATAAAGTATGATTTTCCCGCGTACACCATTGTTGTTCTAAATTCAAATTTGGCCGGTTGCCATGGATACCAAGTGGGAAAATTATACTAATTGTCAAAACAAATAGGTGATTAAAAATAAAAATAAAAGTCCTTTGTGGTTCTGTTTGTCTGTTGCTGAACCCCGATTCAATGAACTCTAGAACTTTTAAATTAAAGATTATTATGAAGTGGTTTACACAAAGTAATTGTTTCATTTTACTTTTGAATTAAATTTAAGACCCATTAACCAGCGGCCAAGAATTCAAATTAAAGCTTGCAACTGTACAGGGCGGTTCCGATGAGAAAGATTGATTATTCTCCCTATCCAAAACTTTAACTAATAACTAAATATCGACTTTATTTCATTCAAAATTTGCTTTAATATATGTACCTACATTTGAGTAAGCAATAAAAATGCTCAAACGCGTGATGATACATTTTTTAACATCGTGTACTTCTTGTAAGTATTTTTTGATCACAGGTTGAATGACTTTTTAATAATTTCTAAGCAAAATGAGTGTGTAAATATTGTTGAAATATTTTAGTTTGTAAGACCTTAAATAAATAGACAAACTGAGGTATTTTCGCCACAAAACACGTTCTCAGATTTATTTTTTAATGATTTTAATTAAAATTCTGAAAATTGTCTTTACTAGATTATGTATTGATTCATTTTGATGTATATGACATGAAATGTGTGTTGTATAATACAATATTTCGTTTGAAAAATTAACAAATCTGCCAACGACCAATGGTATATATAACCTTACTATATTAAAAATAAACTTAGATTTTCAATATTTAAAATGTGCCTTTACCAGATAAAATAACAATCTGTCGTAATCAATTTATATTTTTTTGTAAAAAAGAGTCAATACGTCAAGAATTTGATTTAAAAATGACAAATTTCCTGTATTCTCTGGTTATACTTTCTTAAGTATCATTTTCAGCGTTCAGAGTATTGGAGGTCAAATTATACTAATTGGAGGTAAAAAAGGGGACAAATTTTTTAGTCTCATGTCTGAACTAAATGCAATCCAGATAGTGCCTTGTGGTACCTACATCCATTTTAATAGATAAAAAAATTGCAATAACACGTAAAGATAGCAGCCAATAAAAACATGCGTTAAGAAAATGGTAGTTCTTAGTCGAAGTATGATACAGTTAAATATGACCGAAGGGGATTGGATAGAACTATCTCAGTGGTTCGAGCAGAGCCCGGTAAAGCTAAGGTCCTGGGCTCAATCCCTGGAGGCGACCTTATCTTTTTCTGATTTTTCTGTTACAAATTTTCGTTTGATAGTCGCTACAATTTTTGGTTTTACTTATTAAGTTATTCCAAAAATGAAATAAAAACTTAATTGATTTATTTAAAACATATTTAGTAGCTGGGGTGTTTGGTAAGTATATGATTTTAAGTAGGTAAGTTAAATTCATTCATCAGCAAGATATCAGAGTACTATCAAAATGCGTAAATTTCGTAAAAAGCACACACAAAATACTTATCTCTATCTAGGTATAACACATTTTAACAACCTCCCATTGTATCTAAACGTTATCGAAAATATTCAGGAATTTCAGCAAAAATTAAATAATTACAAAAAACTGCTATAAGAGTCCATATCTTACTATTATTATTATTTCTTTCAAATCTTGAAATCCGTATTTGACAAATCTTGCATTTTTCTTGATTATCCCTTGTTTTTGCAATATTTTATTATTTACTTTCATACATGATATTATATAATTGAACTAAAATTCCCTCACTAAACACAAGAGCTTCGTCTCTTTATAGTGAGGAAATGCTATTCTTATCTATCATTTTAACACTGTATAACATGTAAAAAATTGAATACTTATTGTAAAAAAAATCTACAAATATTAAATAAATAAAAATGGTTGTAAAAGGAGATGTAAGTAAATATATTTTATACGCGTAATTATCCAGCAATGAATTTATTGTCATTATTCACAGTTATCTCAAACAATAAAGATAATCGCAAGAATTAGAAGCAATTTGTCTTCAATAGACGCACACCTATTCAAATAAGATCGTATCTCAAAATTGACTAGTGCATAACATCATTGTTTAGGAGATATATCACAACGTCTCTACGTCACACGTTATTTTTTTTCATTAATTCTACACAGGAAGCCCTGAGGAAAATAATTCCCTTTGTCGCCTTTGTCATATTTGGGGATGCTGTGTGGAGGGTATTTTTAGGAAAGGAAGGAGGGGAAGTTCTTGGAAGGAAAAGGTATGAGGGGTAGGTAGGAATCTGGGGTTCAGTGTGTTCAGGAGTGACGGACGTATGAATCTATCCCTTGCACTGCGGAGCAATGCGATGTTCCGAGTCTTGGCGGAGAGGTCAAAAGGTCTCCCTCAACCAGTCTCTCCCGATCCGCCACGCATTTTGTGGGCAGCTACTAAACTTCATAAAATGTAATGATATATATAAAAACTGTATTAAAAATATATTAAACGTGTACTAAACTACATAAAATGTAACGATATAGTATGTAATGACATATATTATGTAGTTTTTTCTGTTACATTAATCTTTCACTTGTTATAATAATGTAATTTTTTTTGTTGTTGTATTTAAGTATAGTGTTTTTGGATGCATAATTACAGTTCATTGAGGAAATCTATAATTGGTTTCTCAGTTAGGTAAATTATACATGTATAAATGAACCAAATTGTAAACTGTTGATTTCCCTAAAATAAAATATATAAATAACAATTTTTGTCTTGCTAGAGCAAGAGAAGAATAAATAACTTCATCCTTTATTTATCAAAAAATTGGTTCCACATCATCATGAGGTTTTTTTTAAATATTTTCCTGTTGTAAGAGGAAATGCGTTTGATGAACTAAATACGGCGTATAATATATAAATTTGTTTTTTTATAAGAAAAACTCTCCTTTTAATTTTTTAAGCGTATTCCCATCAATGTAATATATCATTGAAGAAGAAGATAACAATAATAATCTAAATTAAAATATGAAAATGAACAAGACACAGAAAATAATAAAACATAATGGTCGCAACTGGGACTCGAACCCAGATCTCACGGCTAACCGAGACGGCGCTCTACCAATTAATCTATTGGTAAGACGTGAGATCTGGCTTCGAGTCCCAGTTGCCTGCAGAAAGTTTGAAAAAAGAATTGTCATTGAGGTGATGACATTCCTTCGAACAAATTGTATAATTCCGTAGTAGAGATTTTTAAAACTGTTACATAAAATATAAGGTTAATCTTATATTATCTTACTAATATTATAAACGCGAACTTTTGTATGGATGTAAATGTGTTTGTTACTCTTTCACGCAAAATATACTGAATGGATTTTAATGAAAACATTACAATAATATAGCTCATACATCAGAATTACATAAAGGTTATAATTTATAAAGCTAGCTATTTATTTTCAATATATTGAAAATAATAATTATTATTTAATAGAAAATATCAAAATTTGAGAATGACATTTGGCAAAACAATGATTGTTAAATCAAAATTTCATTTTAGGAAAAATATTTACTTTAGTGCATTTATTTAAAGTACTCGCCTTATACTTTGAATTGAATGAAGGATTATAGATATTTTAAATAAATAGGTTGAAAATTTTGGTATAAACGTACATGGGACATACGTAAAGAAAAGAGATTACTCAAAGTACTAATTCTATACAGATGAAGTCGCAGGCAGAAGCTAATAATTCATAATTACCGAAGTAGTTAAGTTTTTTTACTACTTACTTACAACTCTTATGATTTGACGGGAAATATAGTTTTGGTTTATTAAATAAGAGAAAATTATAAACGTACATTTTTACTTTCGGTGTTCTCGGTGTAGATTTACGGAAATTCTTGTGGAAAATGGAAAAACAAACTTCAGAAATATTCCATAGTCGTAACCTACAAGACGTCAACTCGTATGGACGTAAACACAATCAGGTAGTTAAACAGGTAAACAGAACGTGTAATAAGTTAGGTTAACAGTTTACACGTAAAGGTTAGATAGAAGTAAGAAGTCACCTGCCCTGCCAGAAGCGGACAAACAAGTCAAAAGTAAGATAATTAGAGATACATACGTAAAACCAGGTACCGTGGTTTTCTCTTTAATACGTATGGGAGTTTGATGTCATGTTTATTTATCGTCTCGTTAACAATGAATATTTAACTGGACGAAACGTCCGTTCTAATGGAAGGTCTGAAGCAAGGGAACTCGGCTCTGAAGGTGCCCAGCTGTCGGTCGGTTATCATCGGCTATTTCTGTAACCGTTCGGGTATTAGACACGAACGGCGATAGTTGACACTCTTATGTTGTACTACTTTATTGCCATTTGTTTAGACACCTCTAATTTTGGATTTTGTTTTAGATTCAGTTTCATAATTTTAGTTTTTGCTTTTGTGTGTAAAAGAGCCAACTAATTTTGTGTGAATTGAGTGTAATTTATGATTTAGATGTACTTTGCCAATTAAAAAAAAAACATGTAAAAGCCCAACAGGGCGTGAAATATAAATAAATAAAACTACATAGTAACGACATCTGTTGAAGGACAATGAAACTATATGCATATTCGTGTACACTACAATTTTTAAATGTGAATACCGCTTAAGAATCCCAACTGCTTCCAGCTGCCGGAGCCAGTGGGACTTTGACATCCTTAATTCAATCCCCAAGACAATTTGGAAGGCGGGTATGGGTACCGCCGCCCCGGGAACCATTTATTGGAAAACCAACACCTCTGCCATAGGTCACCACTAGTGGTTCGCTAAGTTTGGTGACTTAGCAGGGGTGCTGGGGTTCATGGGGTTCATGGGTGTGTACGGGTCTTGGCGGCGGATGCGTCTGCCCACCAATTGCGTTGCAAGACTGGTTGAGGAAGGCCTTTTGACTTCTCCAGCAGGGCTCTTCACCCGCCCTCCTTCGAAGAAAATAATTCCCCTCAGGGCCTATGTGTTCTTTGGGGATGCTGTGTGGAGGGTTATTTTTAAGAAAAGGAAGGAGAGGATATTCTGGGAAGGTAAACGGTGTGAGGGGTGGGTAGGAATCTGGGGGTCAGTGTGTTCAGGAGTGACGAATCCCTGTCACTATTCACTGTAAGGCAAGGGGTCGAGATTCTCCGTTGGAGAGGTCAAAGGATCTCCCTCAACCATCTCTCTCTCCCGATCCGCGGTAGTAAGCCACGCAGTAGGTGGAAAAACGCATCCGCCGCCAAGACCTATACAAACCTCAGCCCATATACCCGGGCATCCCTGCTAAGTCACCAAACGTAGCGAACCACTACGGCAGGGGTGTTGGTTATTCAATCAATGGTTCGCCTCCCAAATTGAAAAGTATGGAAAATCCGTTAGGTATTTATACGATTTAAGCAAGGTTTATTCAAAAATTGTTAAAATCAAATAATCAAAATTAAAAATATCTTAAGATACCAAAAGATTGGTAAATAAAATGCAATAACATAAATGGCTATAAAATTCATGTGTGAAGTAGAAATACTCAATAATATGTAAGTTTTTCACTTGTGTAAACAGCTTTGTGAAAATGCAAACAAAATCACAAAGGGATGACTGTTTTCTTTGTAGTTAATATTGTCTTTGTTTGAATTCTTCTGAATTTAAAATTACTCATTTGAGGCGGTCAGCGGAAGAGTGGCCCAACCCACAGAGATTTAATTAGCGAAAACATCATATTGTTCAACATTTTTGTCAACAATTTGTGTTATTTCATAATTAATTAATTAAAAATAATTTAAACTATATTAGCGGCACGTTCCAGAGTGGAAGATACTATCAGAATCGTCCTGATGTAAGACCACCATTCATAATTGAAAAGTTGCTTGAAATGGCTTTAACCGTGTTTAGTTACTAGATTTGAATAGCCAGGTACTTCCCCACCTTCATTTTCCCCATCTCCTCCCCTTCCTCGCTTTCCTTCAGCCTCACAACATACCCCAATTGGGGATGCCATAGTCTCACTGGCTCCAGACGGGTGCAGTTGGGACTCTTGTGAGGTATTTACTACAAATTAAAAAAAAAACGTAGATATGACAGGGGTGTTTAGCAAAATGATGTTTTCGCTGATTACGATTATTTGTTGGTTGGGCCACTCTTACGCTGAGCGCCTCAATTTATAAAGTAACATCTGTTAGTTAGTGAATAATAGAATTGAATGTAACGTAGAACAAACAAAATATAATAAATAATATGTTATATGTTAGGCATGCTCTCAAAGGTCATAAAGTTTATTCATTGATTTATCCAATGGCGAAAAAAAAAATAAACTGCTTGGAACTAAATAACCTCATTGTAAGGTTTATCCAGCTTTGATTGAATAAATATAGCTCAAATTTACATTATCTTCGTACATGACGCCTCGAAGAAAAAAAAAAACCTCAGAGCCTATTTCATCTTTAGGAATGCTGTGTGGAGGGTCTTTTAAAAAAACGAAGGAGAGGGATTTCTGGAAAGCAAAACAAAAATACGAGTGTGCTTTAGACCACAACACTGAAGTAAGGACTTCTTTAGTAATCTCTTCTAATTTTCGTTCTGGCATCGAATAAAACCATTCCAATCTATATTGAAGATTCGTTTGGATTATTACCAATCATCGTGAAAAATCAGTCGTTTCAATGCACTGAGTTCGCACAATCTAAACGAAAATTTGATTAATTTGATTATGGGAATTTCGCTTAGAATGGGATTATTGATTTAATTCTTACAAAGTTTAAAATAAAACTCTTTTGATGCGGATTCCAGTTAGAGAGCGATGTTTATTCACATTTGCAGCAGGAAATTCAAAAAATTCCAATCGAAAAATTGCTAGTTATTAGTTAGATTTTAACGTTTGGAACGTGAGAAACAACAACACAACTATTGTCAGCATAAATGCCAGCACCCATTCCAAACGTCATTATAATGGATTTGAGCATTGTTGTTACGATTAGATTGTGAGGAATGAACCTCAAAATTAATTAAAATTTATTATCGTTCGCCTCCGTAACGTTCGTAACGCTGTAATTTCCGTGACGCATTCGCCAGTTTACCCCTCAATTCAAGCGTGCCTAAAGAATATATTTAATTTAAAAAATTATTAGGGATGGGTAGGAATCAAAAGGTCAGTAATTAGGCAGACGCATCCACCGCCAAGATCTAGACAAACCTTACGCCATGAACACGGGCACCTATCCTATGTCACCAAACGTGACGAACCACTTGGGGTGAGCAATGGCAGCGGTGTTGGTTATCCATTATTATTTTTATTAAAAATAATAAACTCTAAATTCGACTGCAAGTCACAGACTTACGAATACCCACAGTAACAACACGACAAAATACACTATTCTACTGCAGCATTCATAAGCGTAACTACATTGCCCACTTTCCGATAGAACGATTTCACACTATGGGAAATCAATACTGATGTTATGTTGACATATTTAATATAAACTTGTCGAGTTTTGCGGATCATGTAAATTATTTATTCCAACACTATTCCTAAACTGAAGTTGTATTTTAGTGAACCTATCTAATCGCTGTATTTTTCGGTTTTTGTTTTGTTTTTTTGTATTTCTCACTATCAAAAAGATGTACCCACAAAATTGATTACTACCAACAAAATGTTACAAGTGTACTGTACCAACATGTAAAAGCCCTTTGGACGTTAAATAAATACAAAATGATTCAGGGGCAACGGTACCCATACCCGCCTTTCAAATTGAAAATTAAAGCAGTAGACACATCCAAAGAAAAAACGCACAGGAAAAATTACCTTGGCGACTTTATTTAGAACTTACTGTTACGTGGACCTACTGAAGCAGTAGGTACCTACCTATTTATTTATTATAGATAGATACAAAAGAAAGTACAAATTACACATTAGGAAGCTTTGCCTGTCCAACTAGGAAAGTTTCCCGTTCCAGGACAGACAAATTGACAGGTTTAGTTCATATTATTCTTAAAGAAATGTACATAATTACATAACAAAAACAAAAAAACGAAAAAAAATTTCATTTTTCCTGAAACCAAGTTGTATAATAAAGAAATAGATAAATATTATATACATGCATTTTTTTGTGTGATGTAGAAAAAGTAATCTGGTAGCATATATTCTATTCGCATTTACCTAATTAACCTGGTAACATATTATATATTCAGATTTACAGAGTATGAGATAAGTAGGTAAGTTGGTAGTATTGAAAAGTATAAACCAGGTACCTGATAACAAGATGGAGGAATTATAAAAAGATTTACAATATAAAAGTATGAAGTTATGTTAGGTTCATTTATATAATCAAATGTTGGGTTATGTGTTTAGAAGTGTGAGCTTATAGTACATTAACTTATAGTGCGCTTATAGTACCTACATAAAAATTTACAATATATAATTTATGTAGGTATACAATAATATATATGACTTTTTTTTAAGTATGTTAAGTTCATTTATATAATCAAAGGTTAGGTTATGTGTTTAGAAGTGTGAGCTTATAGTACATTAGCTTATAGTGAGCTTATAGTACCTACATTAAAATTTTCAATATTATATATCATTTATGTAGGTATACAATAATATATATGATTTTTTTTAAGCGTTGTAACTACAATGTGTAATAAATTAAATGTACTATTATTTTTACAATTTTATAATAAATTATCAATGAGGAAGTAATTGCACGTACCTACCCACACTAAAGATATCCATTTATTAGTTGACATTACACCATGATAACATTTTATTATGATTAATTATTGCCTACTTAATGTCTCGTTTAATTAAACACAGGGTTTATAGGGCATTGTTATGTAAATTATTATTACGTAGGTGTTTTAGAAAATTTATACACAATAAGTTATTATTCGATCATTAGATTTATCTCGACCGTCTTAAGGGCACGATAAGACAAATTTCATGAATATCTGTTTTCATACATAGATGATATTTTTGTTTGAGTCTATTTTAGAGACATTTCAATTGAGTCTGCTGGAAGGTACTTGTATTGTGGCGGTTCCTACTCTCAAACTCTCAAGCTCAAAACGGGTAATACCGAAGAGTGGTAGACACTCCCAGTCTCGCCCTGGTGAAAGACTTACCATACGTAATCGAAAATTAAATGTAATCCTTAATGAAAAAATATGACACAGGCCCTGGGGGATTTATGTGTGAAGATAATGAAAAAATGGGTAGGCAGAGAATATAGAAAGCCGTACATTTCTGTCTTGACACACCCTCTTGCTTCGTTCAAATTCATTCATTGTCGTGGACTTACGTAATCTCTACTAATCCTACGATATACTGAGGGGGTATTTCACCTTTCTCTTGATAGCGTATCTATAGGATAATTTATATTTAAAAAATGAGATTCGAGACCTTGGCGTGATTTTTAAGTAAATCTCTCTTTCAAATCCCACATGTCTGACATCGTCTCCCGGGGTCTCCCGTGCACTTTTTTATGCTCCGAAAGCGAGGACTTCTGCCTATCAGAACGCGCCAATAAACAGAGCGACCCAACTGCTTAACGATTCTGCTTTGGCCATCGACATTTTCAATGTCACATGTCACAAAATAGTAAAACTGCCCTTGTCCACTTTTTAATTTCTAATCTTCTCTATGATATTCAGTCCGTGTGTCGAGTGGCAAGACTCTTGACTCCCAATCGGAAAGGTCGCGGGTTCGAACCCGGCGTGCGCAAATATTTTTTTTTTATTAATTTGTGTTATTTCACAATTAACACGTTCCAGAGTGGAAGATACTCTCAGTATCGCTCTGGTGTAAGACCACCATTCAGAATTGAAACGTTGCTTAATAATGGCTTTAGCCGTGTTTAGTGACTAGATATGAATAGCCGGGTACTTCCCCACCTTCCTCTTCCCCATCTTCTTCCCTTCCCCACTTACCTTCAGCCTCACAACATACCCCAATTGGGGATGCCATAGTCTCACTGGCTCCAGACGGGAGCAGTTGAGACTCTTGTGAGGTTTCTCTATAAATAAAAAAGTATATATCTATTGGTGTATAACCGTTAAATAACACGGAAAATAAATGAATAAATAAACAAATCAATACTCGCAATATGTAGAAAAATCGCCTAACTTATCCGATATATAGCTACTTTTCACAGGTTCGAGTACCGAATAGTAAACTCGGACTTTATAAATAAGTAAATTGTGTATCGTAAATCGAAAATATACGTTATTCTATGGATAACCTATCGAGAGGATGGTGATATCCCCGATGATTCTTGACATGTCCCAACTCAAGTATTAAGTTAGAATTAAAATTAGTTACATTTTTCTTTTTCGAATAAACAAAATGTCTAGGTGTTTTTCTTGACAATTGGCAAGGACACATCTCAGGATTTTTCCCTGGCAACAACTAATTTTATTATAAATCTAACGAGTTTCTACGTTAGGTAGGAAATACGTGTAAAGAGATTAATATAATTATTGTCGTTGGTAATGATTTGTCACCTTGGCAATGCAAAAATGTCATCACAGACAATGCAATACGGAATCGTCTTCATCTCTCTACGTTGGTTGTCTGTTCAGTGGCGTACTGCAAAAGCAGATTGGGCAAATGTTAAATATTAAGGTTTTTTTAATTTTCAATGACAGAATTTTGTCAACTCTTATCGACCCTCCACATCAACGCTATAAATAACAGGCTATAAATACCCTCAAGCTAAATTATTCGATTTTGGGAATGGCTCACATAGGTCTCATAGAAATCGTTGTATCTCCCTTACTGTCATGGTGACAAATGTGATATAAACGGTGTTAAAAAGAAAAAAACTAAGCTACAAGCCACACAAAATTAAATTGTTAGCCTCTTTGAAACCAAAGTAGCAACTAGAGCAAAATTTATGAAACCTCGTGAATTTTGTATTAATTGTTTTTTATGAAACGATAAAAAGTGAGATGACAATAACTTTTTTAATGTATTTGACTAATAACATGTGTGTTTTTTTTTGGTATCAGTAATTTTAGTTAGAAAAAATATGAGTTGAGCCATTTTAAATACTTTTTTATGTTTGCTATCACAATTTTAATATTTCAAAATTGATGGGTTTATTTCTAATGAAACATTTGAAAGCATTTTCATCCCCATAAAAAAAAAACAGTTTTTATTTTTTGGATACATTCAGAAATATTCCATTTTTCTAACCTTCTGACAGAATATCCCCGAGGCCATAGGGGTTAAATACATTTTCAATTGATTTCCATAGTTAATATTATAATTTTTTGTTTTGTTCGCTAAATACCTTCTAATAGACCGAGGTTACGGAGTAGATATATATGGATTGGTAAATTATGTGGTGTCGCCCTGATTAAAGACAGTCATTCAGAATCGAAACGTTGCTTTGAAATTGCTTTAGTCGTGTTTGGTGAAAAGATCTGAATAGGATTCAACTTCCGCTTCTTCATCCCTTTCCTTTCCTTGCTACCTTCAGCCTCACAACATACCACACTACCCCCAGACGGTTGGCAATAGTTTGGACTCGTGTGCGGTACTCACATTATATATATATATATTTTTAGAATACCTTTTTATGTTTTCTTTCTTCCTTTAGTTTCTCTTAGATTTAATGTATTAGTTGTGTTTCTTTCTTTAGTTTCTCTTAGATTTAGTAGGTTAGTTTTCTTTCTTCCTTTAGTTTCTTTTAGATTTAGTATGTTAGTTTTCTTTCTTTCTTTAGTTTCTCTTAGATTTAGTGTGTTAGTTTCTGTTTCGTTTAGATTTATTAGTATCATCTTCTTCTTTACTGATTTATTACATTGATGAGTATAATCTTCAAAAGTTATTCCAATAAAAATTGAATACAAAGAAACTCGCGAAATGTGAATAATTTAATTTGTAAATGTCTGGATGTGGAAAAAGTTACGCCACTGTGTCTATGTTTTGTTTATCTAGAATCTAGAATCTTGACGATTATATTAATGTATATATATATATATATATGTATATATTCAGATTACGGTTAAGTATACTAATTGTGTTTTAGGGGTGGCCATAAAGATATACTAATGTTGAGAGATTATTTTTTCTATTTTATCATAGTGCAATATGTCCACAGTGGTGATTAGAATATAATTTACTCTCTGTTGTTGAAGGATAATGAAATAATTATAATTCCAAATGGAAATACAACGTGTGTTACTCTCGTACCGCGAAAATCGTTAAAAAAACATGTAACATTTTTTTTAAATTTCCAATAAGGAATTACGAAGAAAAACATGGGATGTACGATTTTGTAGTTTCGTACAAGAGCTGTTTAAAGTTTCGTTTCCTCATTTTTACTGTTTTTGCGGTCAATAAATATAGCACATAAAAAATATATAAATATATATAAATATATATATATATATATATATATATATATATATATTTCCTTTCATTTCAACCAAAATTCAAACTATTAAGTCAATGAAAAGAAATTAAAATAAGACATTGTTCTTGGGGACCGCTGATACAATTTGTTTAAAGAAACATCAATGAAAATTCTTTTTTAAAACTTTCTTTAGACAGGTAAGTACTTTTTGAAAAAAATAATCTTTACTGAACTATTAAAATGGCGACACCATACTCGTCTATGGTACATAAAAGAAAGAAAAAAAATCGAATTATTTAAAATTCTTTAATAGCAGATTCTATCATGTTAACTTCATCCCATAATAATGACAGCCTACGTGATCGAGGGATAAACTCTCAACTCTCAATCCGAAGATCACGGGTTCGAATCCCTGCATGCGCAACTAAATTTTATTTGATTAATTTGTGTTTTTTTTTCACAACTCAGACCCCTAAGCCTGTTTTCACGACAATATAACAAAAGCAGTCAAGTCCAATAAGCTTGTTTTCAAGCTAACGCGTTTGTTTCTCACAGAAATCATTAAAAATCCGTTGTTGTTAAAGTTACAACCCTAAAACAAAAAGAAGAATATCTAGAATAAACCACACTTCACATTACTCTTCAAAGTTGTCCATATAAATAGACAAAAAATACTTTTTTGTTGATACAATTTTACCCGCCAAATCGCAATGCCTTTTTGTTAAACTCGGTTAATTTTTTATTAAATATTTTTTGAAATGGTAAGAAAGTGAGGTGATAGAATTGTTTATTGTACATTTGGTAGATAAAATAAGTGTTTTTTTACGTTATCCGTGATTTTAGTACCGTTTCCAGATAAAACCATGACAGGTGTGTATTTCCTTTTTTTAGAGCTTTGAATGCAAAGCCGAAATAACACAATTTTTTTATCAATCTGACAGGATCATTAAGACCAAAAACTTATACAAAGGCGATGGACCTGAATGGTTAACTAATTTTAAATAATATGTGGTATATTTGCGGCACGTTCCAGAGTGGAAGGTACTCCCAGTATCGCCCTGGCGTAAGACAAACATTCAGAATTTAAACGTGGCTTAAAAGGGCTTTGGCTGGGTACGGTGATCAGATCTGAGTAGCCAGGAACTTCCTAACCTTCCTCTTCCCACTCTAAGAGACTCTTAATATTTCCCTGGTGTAAGACCACCATTCAGAATTGAAACGTCGCTTGAAATGGCTTTAGTCGGGTTTGGTGACCAGATCTGAATAGCCAGGTTCTTTCCCACCTTCCTCTTCCCAGTCTTCCCATTACCTTCAGCCTCACAACATACCCCAATTGGGGATGCCATAGTATCACTGGGCCCAGACGGTTGGGAGCAGTTGGGTTTAAATTTGTTTTATTTCAATAATTTATTAATTTTAGCGAACCTCGGTTTTATATTTCCTGTCTCTTGTGCCACTTGTCTCACATAACTTCCTGTAATAACAGACTTAAGCCATTGCTTAGCTAAATGGGCCTTTGTATGCTCTGTGGTCACTGATGATGATCACTACCAATCTACGAAATAAGAGTGGCGTAACGACAATCTGTCTCTCCCCAGGGCAACATTGGAATGCCGGTAAATAGAGGCAAGTTTTAATTAAGGTCTAAATCTCAGGAAAGAAACTTAGAAAATCTGATCTTGGCGGAAACACTGTGAAATGGATCTTTACGAAAATGGGTCAGAATGTTTAGAAAACCAGTAGTATCATTTTTTTATAATTTTATTTATTGAAAGCATAGTCATAATAAATACATCAACAAACAAGTCCTGCTAAGCCAATTGAATTGGCTTGTCAGCAGGTGCTTATAATTTAGTAACATATACATAATTTACATCTTATATCTACAGATAACATTTTTTCATACATTTTTCATACTCAATATAAATATTTTTTTTCCGATAGCCAATTTTTCACCATATATTTAACCTTATTCATAGAATTACATTGCTTTATAGTGTCAGGTAATAAATTAAATATCTTTTTTTTATGTTATAAAACAGGAATTTTTGTGTAGTTCTCAAATGGTCCTAAATGATTCTGAAATAGAGACATATTCAAACAACAAAAGTCATCTTAGAAGAGGATCCCTTTCATCAGTTTCCATGAGGCACATCAGAGCTAAACCTATTGTCTCTGGATGCCGTGGACCGACTGGATTACCTCAGCACTCCACTTTGAGTTTGACTCCTACTAAGACTCCTGTACAATACGAAGAGAATAAGACAAAATATATAAATAATGACCCCTTCATCTGTTTTCCGGAGGCACATCTGAGCTAAACCAATTGACTTTATCACTAAGGACAATATCAGCGAATTTCAATTGAAAATTTGGAACAAAAAATCAGAAAAAATATACGGTCACATCTGGGAATTGAACATAAGTTTAAATTTGAGTTTATTCATTAAATTAAAATAAAGTAAAATATTCATCCTAGACTTGCAGAATGTCAAGATATTTCAAATAGTAAAAAAAAAATGTTAATTATAATCATTTACTGAGATGAATCTTCCAATCATACATATAGATAGCGGCCAATAAAAATATGCGTTAAGCAAATGGAGATATGTTGGTAGTTGTTAGTCAAATATAGTATACAGTTAAACATGACCGAAGGGGATAGGGTTCCATTAGCTCAGTGGTACAGCATCTTCCCGGCAAGGCTAAGGTCCTGGGTTCACTTCCTAAATGTAAAAAAATTCTGATTTTTATTTTGAGTCGCTAATATTATTTTTAGTGATTAAATATTACAAGTTGATGACTCATTATGTTAAAATAAAAATTAACAATAATGACTCCAGATGCCGTTGACAGACTGAGTAATCTCAGCATCCAACTTTGACCTACGCCAATTCTCTTTCACCATACGAAGAATAATAAATATATCAGTTTTTGTTTTGTTTTCCAATATTCTAACCTGTATTTTGTCTATTTCCAGCCAACCTGGGCATCCTGGCCGTGGGTCTCACGATGGGGTGGACCTCTCCCACCATCCCCAAGCTCAACAACAACTCCACCACCCCCCTGGATGACGTTATCACCAAGGATCAGGAGTCCTGGATCGGATCCCTCATCACTGTTGGTGCTGCCATTGGTGAGACCAGTCTCTTTACTTTGTATATGTCCTAATCACACTTTTCTTATTGGATTAATATTATTCGAAGCCTTACGTCTCAATCTGTCTCTTACTGAGGTAACAATCACATTTAGTAAGATATATTCTAATCAAATACTTGTACATTTGTGCCGCCCATCAATTTATTGTCTTATCGTTTCAAATGAAATAAATACCAGGAATAAATAAAAATTTCTCCAATATCATTTATTCCCAATAATGTCATCTGACAAAATGGAAAAATGACCGATAGAGACAAAATATTTTATACGTTTGACATACAAAAAACACTACCTAACTAATTTTTTTTACCAAAAAATGTTTTTAACAAACACTCAATATTATTAATAGACCAGTTAGACAAGTGTAAAAAAAAACAATATAACTCTGACGGTAAACACAAGCTTTCGACAAAGACACCACAAATACCAGGCAATATATCTTTCAAAAATCTTTCACTAACTAACTAACCATCACGCCGTTTCCCCGCAGGGGTAGGCAAAGAGGACGGACCGCCAAACACCTCGGTCTTGGCACACACTCTTTGCCTCATTCACATTTATACATCGTCTCACACATTCTCTTCTATTTTTCTGACTCTTGACATGGCCCGACTCAAGTATCTGATTCACTTGATCGTGCCATGTCTTTCTCGGACGTCCCCTACTTCTTATACCATTCACATTTGCATCGTATATTCTCCTTACGCTCCGTTCTTTGTTCATTCGCTCTTCATGCCCAAACCATCTGAGGGTTCCTTTCTTAATTTTACTCATTACGCTTACATCAGCCTTGCATTCCTTTCGAATCTCCACATTTCTCACACGATCATACATGGTTTTACCACACATACACCTCAGGGATCTCATTTCAACATCATTCAGTCTACTTTCATCCTTCCTCTGCCAGTTCCATGCCTCACAGCCATACATCAGGGTAGGTTCAAGCACTCCATTGTGGACTGCTAACTTCGCTTCTTTGGACAGCTTTTTGTTAGCGCCAACGGCATTCAGTCCTCCATTAATGGAGTTACCTGCATTTACCCTCCTTTCAATGTCTCTATCAGCCTTCCCATCTCTCGTAAACATACTACCCAAATACACAAACTCATCCACCTGCTCCACGTTTTCATCATTCACAACTATATTGCACACTGTTTTCGGACTCTCTCTTTCAAACACCATGACTTTAGACTTACTTACATTCTTTCACTCGATTAAAAAATAAAAGAAACAAAAAAAATCATTTAGGAAATTGAAAGATGGATTAAATAACATAAAAGACAACCTTATTACACATTACTATTACAATAGCATAGTTATATACAACCGTACCTCAAAATATATGCCGATTTAAAAAAAAAGTTACCGCCCTTACGTAATGGTAAATGATTGTAAATGAAATATAAAGGCACACATGTAACAATTTGTCGATAAATTGTATTATGAAAATAAATGTAAGATATAGGTATCGCCCTTGACGTGATATTTCATAAAGTTAGCCCTTTAACAATGTTTCAAATAGCTCCAAAAGTTAGAAATAACTTTAGTTTCTCGTTTTAAACTAGCATAACATTCAACCGGTTATGAAAGCGAGAATATACGAAGTAATTTATTTCAAACTTTTAAATTCTAAGTGCTTACGACAGTCCATGTTAATCTTCAAATTGTCTTATTCCAGGACCACTCTACAGCGGTGTGGCTGCCGACATGTTCGGCAGAAGACTGACTATCCTCTCCAGCGGGATTCCCCTCATCATCGGCTGGGTCCTGGCTGCAACAGCCAAGGGAGTAGGCCAGCTATATGCCGCTAGGATCATCTGGGGTCTCGCTACAGGACAACTCTTCACCTGCGTGCCTATGTACGTAGGAGAAATTGCTGAGGTAAGGTTTTGTCTACTGAGGCTACTGTGAGATTATTTAGATCAAAAAATTTGGTTGGTAATATCTCTAAAATTTTGGAGCACCTCAATATCTATACGCCATTGTGGAGTTATGTCAGATTCTTAGGTCACCTGATTATCTGACCCCCTTCCGCTTTCGATAATTTCAGAGAAAAGGACGGTATCTTCCAACGATCCTTCCCTGGTCAAAGGGATAATGTCTTTTTTCTCACCCCTCTCTTTATTACTATTACATATTCCTCTACCTCGTCTTCCATAAATTTTTTCCCCTTTTGTCATCCCTCGAAAATCTTCTTTTTATCTCTGACACATTTTCGCAATTTTTTGGCTACCTGGTGAAGATCTTCTTACATTATGTATGTCAAAATATAAGAAGATCTTCATCAGATGGCTTGCTTCTTTTTAATGTCCTCATTTTAAAAAGCTTCTCTACATTTTTGTATTTTCAACAAAGTGATTTTTTTAACGTTTTTTAACAAATGTCATGTCTTTAGGGCACCATTTACAACAATAAAAATAAGAGATTTTTGAAGATGAAGATGAGGAGTTTAAGATTAGCATGCGACTGAACTACCATACTGCAATTTATTTCCAGGATGATGTGCGAGGTGCTCTAGGCTCTTTCCTTCAGATGTTCATCACAGTGGGCTTCCTGCTGGCCTACGCCGTAGGTCCTTTCGTATCCTACTTGGCACTCACCATCGTGTCCGTGGTGCCCGCAGTCATCTTCATGGTGGTGTTCTTCTTCATGCCTGACAGCCCCAGCTATCTCATCAAAAAAGGTTAGTAGAAGCTGAGTGGACATAGGCGTCGTGGGTTCAATTCGTCTACTGGCTAAGTCCTCCTGAGAGATAAGAGTTGTTTCGGTCGCGTATGTCGTTAGCTTGTGGTAATATCTAGGTTAACCAATAAAGACCTATTGTACCACGCGATTTTCTACGAGCTCCGTACGAGGAACACCAGTCCAGCTCGTCAGCACTACGTCACGTCTGTATTTCCAGCCTTAGGGTGGAGTAATAGGAGCCCTGGTCTTCCTGCAGATGATCATCGGGATGGGTTTTCTGTGATCGAAAATAATTGCTCTTTAAACAATTACATGTATTATATTATCGTTATTCATTCTTGGGTATTATGCCGTGTTGCGCTACCTCCTTCTTCAACCAACGTTTCGGACAGCGTCATAGCGTCCATCTTCAGGGCATAGTGGTAACGTGTGTGCTTCTGTACATATATACCATACCGTGCTGCCAGATCCGATCCTCTTCTTGTTATAACAGTATAATTCAAAATGGTTTTCTGCCAACTTTATTATTTTTCTAATTTAACACAAAATTATTAACGGTTGTGTGTAAGGTATTTTTGTATTTTTTTTATTATGAATACCGCACAATAATCCCAACTGCACCCATCGGTATGGAATCTCCATTTTATTTTTTATTTTGATATATTATGATGCTGAAGGTATTGGCGAGGGAGAGGGGATGGGGAAGCATGGGGACTGGGGGCGTACCTGGCAATTCATATCTGGTCACGAAATACAGCTAAAGCAATTTCAAGCAACGTTTCCATTCTGAATGATGGTCTAAAACCAGGGCGATACTGAGAATTTCGTTAAACAGCAAATGAATACATTACACGTTAATGAAATAAAATTTACTTGGACACGCCGGGATTTGAACCCGCGACCCCTGTTTTGCCAGTCGTCAGTTTACCTTACCCATCTATTTACCTCATATTAAATACCATTTATGATAGTAAATCAAAAATAACTATAGGTAGGAACTTATTTTATTCAGCCATACAATCTATAGTGCAAACAATGTCACGGTTTTGTAATTTAAGCAAACAATTAAATAATTATTTGTAGTGATATGAAATAACGCCAATAATATTTTCTAAGATATTGTCGACCAACTGCTTAGTTGATGTTGAATGCGGGAGGTTACTATATAATTCCGTGTTCCTGTAGCCCACGTTTCTTGAATCAGTTTTTCAATCTGGAAGGTCTCCATTACAGAAGATTAAAATTAAAATATATTTCTCGTTTAATCCCGTTCCTCAAGTGATAATGGCACGAAAGATCTGTTGAAGGTTGTCATAAGAACATCAAATCGTTCTAACCAAAATCAATAATTTTTGGAACGAGGCTCTTGCAATATCTATATTTTAATGGTTTTTATTCGTTCAACAATTTATAAGAAATAAGATAGTTGAAACTTCAAAAAGCACAGGAATTGGCACGCAATTTGACAGAGACTCACTTAGTAAGCTTGTAATAATATTTAACAATAGACGCTGTTAGTCTAAGAGGCATGTGCACCTATTGTGAATGGAAATCACCAACATGTCCAAGGATAAATAAATTCTAAATATAAAGGTTTAATAGCTGGTGGTTCACCTAACACCTAATGATAACCCTGGTGAACTTTTTAAGGGGTTATCTTCAATGGAAACATGGGAAATAGTGCATTGTGCCTATGGTCGAGTGCTCTTCCGAAGTTATTACATTATCTAACCACAGGGTTTTGATAAAGTTGACAGAAATACCAAGCCCTTGAGGTTTTTCTCTGGGTGCTTGACCTACAACTGAGACTCACTAAAGTCTAGGGTTCCTGAGCAACTAAATTCTAATAATTTACCAATCCTCATTTTCACTAAACAATTTTAATAAAGCATCAATAACATATCACTTTTTTTCTCAGGACGCAAACAAGAAGCAACGATAGCCTTGCAAAAGCTCCGAGGGAAATCCGAACAGGGGGTTCAGCAAGAACTCAACGACCTCCAAGCCAGCCAGGATGTTAACGACGCCGGAGAGAAAGCCCAATTCAGCGACCTCTGGACTAACCGAGGCAACTTTAAGTCTTTATACTTGGCTTGCGGCTTGGTCGCCCTCCAACAGCTGTCCGGTATCAACGTGGTCCTGTTCTACATGGAGACAATCTTCGATAAGGCTGGTAGCGGCATGGACCCAGCTATTTCCACTATTATTATTGGAGTCGTGCAAGTGTTGGCGAGTTCTGTGACACCGTTTGTGGTGGACAGGCTGGGTAGAAAGCTTCTGCTGAATATATCATCCATAGGAATGACATTCGCTTTGGTAAGATAATCTTTATTCTAGTGCCCTTTTAATTATTTTGATTCCTTTGAACCATTAACATACTTCAAATTAATTTTTCTTCTACTTTTAGTCTTCTGGCGTCCAACTTTAAGCATTAAATGTCCCAATTAAAACGGTTCTCATCTGTTTCACTCACTGACTTTTACTCATTGTGTTGACCTATTCAAAACAAATACCCTAATTTTTCTCAAACTTTTTTCTAACTACCTTTTTCGTTTGAACATTATATCTCTCCTCAATTACCACAATATTCTAGAAGAGTAGTTAAATTCAAATACACATTTTTTTAAATTTATAATATCCTCTTTGTTGCAATTAAAGCACTAATACAATGCATTAGAAACGAATTCTGCAACGTTCTGCTTGTGTCCCACAGCTTCTCCTGGGTCTGTTTTTCATCCTGGATAACTATGAAAGTCCTGCTGTAGAATATCTCTCATGGCTGCCCATCGCCGCTCTGGTACTCTTCATGTGCGTCTACTGTATTGGTAAGCTATCACTATTCAAAATATAAATATAAAAACAAATAAATTAGAGCTCCCAACAGCTCTTTTTCCCTGAAACTTGAAAAAATCAGAACTTGAAAATTAACTTTGATGAATGGTTCAAATTCATCCTAAAACTCTTTTAAAATTACTTAGAACAAACCGGTGCATGACATTCGAGCTATTGAATACGAGAAGAATTTTGGCAGGCATTCCTCAAGGTCCCACGTTAGGTCCAATTTTATATATAATTTATGTATTATTCCTATTTATTAAAAATATTTTTAAACATATAAAATATATGTCTTCTCATCTTCCAGGATTCGGACCGCTCCCATGGGCCGTGATCGGTGAACTCCTGGACCCCAGCATCAAGTCCCTGGTATCCACCATCGCCACCACCGTCTGCTGGGTGTTCGGCTTTATCATCACCAAGTTCTTCGGGTCCATCGGTGACGCCATCGGCATGCACTTCGCCTTCTGGATATTCGCCGTGTTCACCTTCCTCGCCTTCTTCTTCGTCCAGTTCCTGCTACCGGAGACGAAGGGCAGAAGTCTCCAGGAGATCCAGGATCTCCTCAATGGAAGAAAGATTAGCAAAAACGAAAAGTCGTAAATTATTTAGAAAAAAATTGCCATATTCATCGTTCAGTATTCTTGTTTTTAGTTTTGTTAAGCACTGAACATGACAAAACAGAAAAGTAACCAAAGAGAACCTACGAGGAAAGTTACCTAACCTAACTTATTCTTTAAACATGTTGTTTTGTGACTGATCTTTTTATCCGCTGTCTAGACGTGTCTTAATTCTGTTGAAATTGAACAAATTATAAACAATTTTTCTTTAAAATAGGTACAAATCACACTTTTTGGAATGTTCAGTGTAAACCTATTTATTTGTTTTGAATTAGTTTTAAGAGTTAGCTTGAAATATGACTTGAATATTTATAGGGCAAATAACCAAATGTTAATGTTTTTTAGTCAAAAACTCGTTTTTGTTGATATAATGTATATAAAAGTTGATATGGCCATGTTATACAGAATCCTTTATTGTATATCGCTCGGACTAACATGATAATAACGATGTTGCGTAAATACATTAAGTGTATAGTAAAATGATATTAATATAACCTGGACATTTCAACATTATTTAGCCAGAAATTATGTACCTACATTTAATGCAATATTTATTATATACCTTATTTTATAGTATTTAAGAGTAAAAATAGTTTTTATTAAATATTTTTAGATGTCTTTTAGAACATTTAATTAAATAAATACAAAAACTTGTTTATGTAGCACGCATAACTTATTTTGTTATGACTACTTTTCCATTTGTCAATTTTATTCTACAATGAGTTACAAGTTACACGAGATTCACTTTAATTTTTAGATTTTCAATCAATACATCAAATGCTCTTTTTAAGTATTCTCCTACTATATATGTTTTTTTTCCATGGGCACTTTCGAGTGTCAAAGTTATAGGTAACTATTACAAAATAAAAAAGGAAAAGATTAAAACTTTATAACCATACTTATGCGATTTTGAAAAATGATGTTACTTTAAAATCGTATATGATTGTGTTTGATGCTATGTGACTTGTTCTATTGCATTTGCTTATATATTTTATTAATAAAACAATTAATTAAGATTTAATTTGAAATGATAGCAGCATCAGTAAAGTTATATTATATAAGAGTGTGTACATATCCCGTAATCTTCGTAACAATCTACGCCTAAGAAAATAATTTCTGCAATTTGTTAATCTTTGCTTCTACGTGTTTTATTGAAAATAGGCGCCGATTTCTAGGGTGTAAACAACAAATTCTTTAATGTGATATATCGTGTATCATCACAAATTTATTATACAAATCCCGATGACCCTACAGTTGATCCCCGACAGTTGATCCCTGACTGTTGACCCCTGAAATTATAATTATTATAAAATTATATTGTTTTGCATTATTTATCAATTTCAGACCTAAAATCGACTGCACAAATAGCTTTAATAATAAGTTGGTACTGATATCAAACAAATTTTTTTACTGTGTAGATTTTTTTTCTTGCATGCTGCTGTATACAGCATAAAGACAAGTGTAACACATTTGTTGGTAAAATGTCATTTATTGGAGGTAAGTTCACAGATCACATATAGTAAAAATAGTCACAATGTATCAAATCACAATAATAATTAACTGAGCAAGGGATCGGAGGGAACCTTGCTGATTAGTCTTTGGGAACAACAAAACTGACTCGTGCCGTTATGGTAACGGGCGGCGGCGACTGTGTTCTGCTTAGAGGGTCATACCATAGGACGAAGCGCAACTAAGGCAGCATTCGGGGTCTGGTTTGTGCTTTGCTTATGGAAGTAGAATACTCCTTAGAGGGTCGTGCCAAAGGACGAGGCGCAACTAAGAGAGTGTACTAGCCAAGGGCGAGCTGCAGACGAACTGGTTGAATTAGGGCGCGCAGCTCTTTATATAGGCCATTCCTTGGGGCGGGGCGTGGTTTATGGGGCGACTCGAGGGTAGGAAATGCGCAGAAGGCGTCTATAATATTGTTTTTTATTGTTTTTCATCCTCTTTGCACACCCTTTCGAGGGCATTTAATTATTTTCTTGTGTAAGTAGGTATACAGTATTTTCCCTAAACAGACTGCATATTGTGTATAATTTTTTCGGGGAATCAACTGTCTTGGTATTACGTCCATGTGTTTTTTTATGCCTGTGATGCAAATGTTCATTTACGAGGAATAATGTTTTTTTATAGGCAAAATAATATTATTATTGTTGATCCAAATGCGGGCGTAAGAAATTCACTTGCAACAGATTGTTAAAATATTTTATACTATTTTGAATTTTTTTTACCACAAAACAATGAGGTCATTATATTAAATAAAATAATATTTTTATATTGAAAATGTGCTTTATTACAATAAGTATAGCGCAGACCCTTAAAAAATTACGTTAAAGGAATTTTTAATATATATTTTGCAAAGATGATTTGCCTTTCAAAAAAGAAATAATTTATATTTCGAATGTTATTAAACCTAAAAAATTACTAAAATATTATATTATATTTATAATTATTATATTTTATAATTACCTTTCAAAAAAGAAATAATTTATATTTCGAATGTTATTAAACCTAAAAAATTACTAAAATTTATATTTTTTAAATTATTTATTAACCAAGATCATATTACAATATATACAAATACATTTTTTGGTATAGGTATACCACCTCACTAGGCTGAGCCTATTCCGAGGTGGCAGGAATTTAAACTAATTTTGATATTTTAATCTTGGAAGATAAAATAAAATAAATTTTGAACATAATTTTAAATAGATAATTATAATGAAAGAGAAAGAAAAGATCAAATAAAGAAATAATTGTGAGTACAATATGAAAATACACCTATCCAATATAAAAATATCTGTCAAACATTTAAATAATAATATTTTAAATACATAATTAGTAATAAAATAATATTGGTGACTACTCTGTCGCTTGTCTGATATGATTTATACTTATCAGTTCCAATTTTGGAAATTTACTTCAGATTAAGTTACATTACGCATGCGCCGACAGACAAAATTATTATTTTAATAGTATTTTTTTAATATGAGATTTCAAGTGTAATATTAGGGATTTTTAAATAAAAAATGTAACGATATTTTTATAAGACAAAAAAAATGTACATATCGCCAATTTAATTATGCAAATGATTTGTATTTTAAATGATTTTATTATATAAATTATATAAACTGACGTATTATTATTTTATTAGTTTGCATTATCCACGTTCATATTAAGATAATTGTGAGATAACCTTAAGTCTCATGGTTTGATAAATTTTCCACTGATTGCAGTAATTATATTTTAAATGCATACAACCACTGGAGAGCTAAACCGATAGGCGTATATTGTGGGCTTGTCTGTGTGTCGAAATTAAGCGAAAATTTTCCTTAATTCTTACAAACTAATAAACTCGTTTAAAATTACTTAAAAGCCACCAGTGCATGAAATTTAAGCTATTAAACACCAGCACCAGAAGAAGTTTGGCAGGCGTTCCTCAAGGTCCCACATTAGGTCCGATGTTATACATAATTTATTGGTTATTAAATTAATTTTATTTATTTTTAGTGATTGCGCCGTAAATAATTTAAAAAAAATCCATATTGACTAAACTCAACTGACCAAAAAACTCTATAAAATTATTTAAAAGCAACCGGTGCATGAAATTTAGGTGACCGGACAACTCTGATTGAATTCAACTCAGCGCCTACTTTGAAAAGTCATTAAAAGTAATGATGGTTAAATAGGTTAGATCAGTGGTTCCAAAACTCTTTTGGCCCACGGACCACTTTTCATAGTCAAAATTTACAAAACACCGGGGTAGGGAATAAAACTTAACAGTCAGTGGTCAGAATTCCGTCCAGACACCCGGTGTACACCGTCCGTTCTGGGGGAGAGGTGTCTAGAGAATTTCAAGAATTATTTATTTATTTATTATTAATTTTCAACGCCCTGATGGGCTTTTACATAATAAGTTTATAATACAGTGATATATATGTAATACAATGTTTAAATAATAAATATAAACTTATAGCAATGAACATTATAAAAATGGTAGGTATAAAAGTAAGTAAAAAAGTTTATATTATAATAAAAGAGAAAAAGTAAAAATAAATTAAACTGAAACCAGTTTTTAAATTGCAGATGGCATAAAAATAATAAATAATATATAGTGTAAGTTAATATTAGAAATTTGCAGATGAGTAATATAAGAAAAATTTTACAATATAGAAAAACAAAAGAGAGTAACAAGTTTTTACATTATAGATAAATTGAAATAATAAATAAATAATTATAAACGTAAGCGGTTGTATTTTGCACTGTATTTTATTGTATGTCATTCTGTCTCGCTCAAAATAAGATAACGCACAATAACGATACGTGCGAATGCGAAACGTGCGAATGGGAAAACTGGCATAAACTCTCACTTACCTACAGAAATTTCTCGAAAAAGGGTTTCAGTAGGAAACATTTTTCTACACCCAAACTTTCATGAAATTGTAATTTAAAAACAAAAATATATTCTCGAAAGAAGAAGCTTTGTCGATATGTTTTTATAATTTTGTAATTCTTTATGAGAATTGAGTTAGCAGCACTTTTTTTTTAAATAATATTTTCCGATAAATTACACATGTTTGACAGTGAATGTTTACGTTAATACTTAACGCATTTAAAATTTAAACACATACCGACATAGTTTTCACCTTCTAAAAGACAAAATAAACAAAAATTTACGTGCAATTTTCGATGTAGAAAAGCGAAGTCTATCGTCTTAACGAACCATCTATTCTGAATGATCCCGGGGATCCCTGGTCACGGACCACTTTGGGAACCACTGGCTATTGATAGATAAATTAAATAGAAACTAGATAAATTTTCGTGGACCCCACATACAAATTGTGGACCCCCATTTTTATATCACGTCAACGTAGACCCCCATCGAGTCTTTCGTGGACCCTTGGGGGTTCACCTGGACCACTTTGGGAATCACTGGGTTAGATTATGGGCTATTTTTTAATTAATTTTTAATGAATTTTCAAAGAGGTGTTCAGTTGAGTTGA
This sequence comes from Limnephilus auricula, assembly GCA_951813805.1. NCBI lineage: Eukaryota > Metazoa > Arthropoda > Insecta > Trichoptera > Limnephilidae > Limnephilus > Limnephilus auricula. The sequence goes on along the minus strand of OX638409.1, from coordinate 8,439,499 downwards.
TTCTGGGTTAGCATGGAACTGAAATTTAAGCTATTAATTATTATTATTTTACTAAATTGTTGCTGTCACTGTTGCTCTTACTACACCGGATATTGAGCGAAAGGGACAATGCACATCGGGCTACTAATACCTAACTAAAATAGAGGTTTTGTATTCCCCACTTTTCTCCTCCAAAAGTGGACTGATTTTTTTTTTTTTTTTTTACCAACTACATAAGAAAAAACTATTCTATGTTTGTACGTTTTGCTTTTTTTTAAAAAACATTGTCTAGTTTGTATACTGAACGTCTTTTGACGGCGTTTAAACCAGTCAATTTTATTTATTTTTGGAAGGTCATAACTTCTATAAAAAGTAACTTATAAAAAAAAAAACAAAAAATACCGACACGCTAGTAGTTGATATCTATTTTATGTAAAAACAATATTTTCTCTAGGGTTAAAATCAAGAGAGATAAATAGGGAATACGTTTGTACGGAAAAATCACCGCCGGGTATCCCCTTAAACATCAAAAGAAGTTTGGCAGGCGTTCCTAAACGTCTAAAATTAGGTCCAATTTTAAACATTATTTATTAATAATTAAGATATTATATATATATATTTTTTTTTTTTAATTGATAAACTCACTGTTTAAGACAAGATTTTAATGCATAGCACAAAGGGTAACAATTATTGTAAGCAATAATTATTAGTCTGAAACACTCACCCACATTGAAAAAATCTCCCGAGAAAAGATACATGCCGCTGACGGGACTCGAACCCGTGTCCTTCTGATTTCCGGTCAAATGCTCTATCCACTGCGCTACGTCGGCTTATCTCTTAACCGCCAAATAATAAACAGTAATTGTTGAATGAAACACTGGTATATATTGAATTATTTTTGCGGATTTTCATTCGACCGGAAATCAGAAGGACATGGGTTCGAGTCCCGTCGGCGGCATGTATCTTTTCTCGGGAGATTTTTTCAATGTGGGTGAGTGTTTCAAGCTAATAATTATTGCTTATAATATATTATACAGAGATTATTATAATGCCCAGTGGTTGGCTACGTTTGGTGATTTAGCAGGGGTGCTTGGGTTCATGGGGTGAGGTTTGTCCAAATCTTAACAACCTGGATCTGATGCAACTGATGTCATTAATGTCATTACTACCCTGACGAAGAATCCATCGGTTTCGAAACATGTAGGTAATTGTGATTATATAATTGTGGTTGATACAAGAGATTTGTTTAATTTAATTAAAAATGACGCCACAAAGTGATTTTGCGAAGTTTGACGAAATATTATATAGTCGCTTAAATAAATATTTAATAGCCATATTTTGGCAACAAAGCAATCCGTGGTTGTGGAAATAGTGCCATATTGTGGCAAAAAGCACTGGAGTGGTGAAAATAACTTTAATATTGTTAACAGAAGCGTACTCATTTAAAACTTATTTTCGAAGCGTCATTGTATCCACGTTGCCTAAAAACTCATTAAAAGAGTAGCGAGTAATTTATTTCGAATGGTAGCGAGAATTATTGCAGAAATCAACGATGATCAAAGTCACCCCTTGATTCAAAAGTCGCCCCGTATTACGTAGGGATCTACATCATATCTTCCTACCTCTGCGAAGAAACGGTGTGTTGGTTTGTTTATTATTATTCTGGAGCTTTATTATTTATTTATTTATGTTTGTATTTGGTGCCCAGCTGGGCATTTACATGTTATTTATTTTATTTTTATTCACAAAGATCATCTCAATAAGAATAACAAAATCAAACAAAATTAAAAACAACATCAAAAAACAAAAATCAAAAACGAAATCAAAAGCAAAAACAGTAACATAATCTAAAACAAAACCAAAAACACAATAAAAAACGAAATAGATAAATACAAGGGGAAAGTATAGTAGGAAGATAAACTGTTTAAAAAATTTGGGGTATTTTTTCAGAGGCTAAAAATATTCCCGCTTTGCAATAAAATCCAAATTAATGGAACATTAGTTAACGTATTCGAAAACTAAAAACTGTTTTCGAAAGGTGATGAAATAGGCTTTCAATTTTCTTTAAAAATTACTATGTATTTTTTTTTATAAAAATTTTTTTTGGCGAAAACTTTAAAAAGTTTTAAAAATGGCTCACTTTACTATTTTTTCTAACTAAAATTATTGATAATGTAAAAAATAAAACACATACTTATTTCATTAGATAAATAAATTATAAACCTTACTGTCACCTCACTTTTTTTCGTTTCACGTAAAAAAAAAATCTGAAAAAATTCCAAAGTTCCATAATTTTTTTTCAAATTTCGATCGGTAACTTTGGTTTCAGAAAGGGGTTAATTTTTTTATTTTTTTGTGGTTTACTTTTAGATTTGAATATATAGCTTGTTTGTTGTATTCTCTTTCCAATACTTTAGATCATACTTCTTACTGTAAGGGAGAAACAACGATTTCTGTGAGACCTATGTGAGTAGGGACAAATATGGTCTCCTGTGATTAAACGGGTTAAATATTGTTGTTCTTTTTCCGATATATATTCCATTATGGCTTGTTTATATTTATTAATTGATGTATTAAATAAAACAACAATATCTTTATATTCATTTCCCACATTTTGTATACGTCGATCCAATTGTGATTCAGTGTTGGAGTTGTTACAATAAAATTATGTTATGAATTTATTATTTTATGTTACATGTTCATTAATATCTACGTATTACATAAGGTACTGTAAATAAATTGTTACGATATCAAATGAATATTTTTATTTCACCAATTTAAATGATAAATAAATAAAAATTTACGATGTCACCATGATCATTTGTTTTCAAGTAGTAAGATAAAAGATTATCTTAAAAATCAAATTTTAGGATTTTCGAAATTTAAAAAAAAAACAATTATAGAAATGAACTATAAATTATATAATTTTTTTTTTATATTTGAATGTAATTAAACACCTCTCTCTGTAATATTTTTGTTTATTGTTATTTTGTCTATACTCGTTTGTTTCTTTTGTTATTTTTATTGATGTTATTATTTATTATCCTGACGAAGAAACCATCGGTTTTGAAACATGTAGACATTATAATATGTTATTATAGTGGTTTACACAAAGTAATTTGTTTCATTTTATTGAAATGTTGCCACAACGTAATTTTGCTAAGATTGAAGAAATATATAAAAGTATTTATATATTTTTTTAAGTACGGAAGTCGTGATTTCTTCGGCATTAAAAAACAGAAATAATAATTTTGTAAAATAACAATAATTCAATTAATACATAAGCAACCTCAATGTATTTTTATTAATTTTATTTAAACCCTAATAATGCTTCTATTAAGCGAAACCGGTTGGTCTTAATAAATTAAACAAATTTCTCAAAATTATTTGAAAGATAATTTTATCGTATCCCTAAAATAGTGTTCGTTTAACAAAAAATGAATAATAAAAAATATATTATAACACGTTTAAAATACATCAGAAACATTGCAAACTGAGCGAAAATATCGGATTTTGAGAAATTAACTTTCTAACTGCGCCATTTTCTTAATGTGTCCTAACCGGAGACCAATGTTACAAATAAATTTGCTTGATATTGCTTTAAGTGACTAAATTTTAATGGCTAGGAACTTTACCGCATTACTGAATCCCAACCCCTTTATTTTTTCAACCTTACAAAATTACAAAAATTTGGGATGACACAGATCCACTGGCTCCGCGCAAATTGGAAAAAGTGTTTAGTGACATGTAGCCTACCTGGAGGGCGTTTTACGATATGTTTACCAAAGTAATCGAGATGGCGATTAATATGTTTATCCAGTACAGTCAGTCCAGTACTAACTGTATACACAGACCCCGATCTAGTATAATAAAACACAGGTACAAATAGAACTTGTAACCAGGGCGCGTTTTTCCAATGGGCGCTAGGAAAACTTAATTTTCTTTCTAATTAAGCTCTAAAATTATGTTTAAGTTCGTTATCATCACAAATCATGCGTTTAGATGGCTTCTAATCTTACTGGTTAGAAGCGAAGTAGCCCAAAGTTCAATTCTCTATTAGCCAAGTCCTCCGTTATTGCACAAGCAATATAACCTACTTATAATGCCGATTGTAGTAGGAGTTCATAAATTGTCAAGTTACGCATAATCAGGGAATTCTTGTTTTTCGAACACATTATGGTTGTGGAGATTTATGGATACCTATACACTATACATGCGAGAGTTCGGATACTACCCTCTGTTGTATCCCTCTGATTTTCTCGCCGGAATGCTGGGAATAGATCGTCTAGACGTTAGGAGAAAGATTGCATTGGTGTTAGTGGCGCACAAGCTGCTAAATAGACATTTGCAATCCTGATATTCTGGAACGAATTTTACTTTATGTTCCCGATAATTTCATCAGAGCTATACAGCATAGACTGTTTATTTTTCCTAGATGCAGGACCAACCTACAAACGATCATGTTTTTGGGGAGAATGACAATTTTGCTGAACCAAATTTCTTCTGCGATTGACATATTCAATGTAAACAAAAACGAATTTAAGATTGCAATAAATATATTATTTTACATAAGGCTCCATTTCATCTGATATTGTTGATGTACTTACCTTTGTAATCAAATGTATGTATGTTATACTGTAATTTGTGAAATGTAATTGGATTATACTGTTTTCCACAATAAAAAAAATAAATCTGGCTAGATTTGCACAATTAAAAAAAAGAAGAAGAGCAATATTTTTACAGGCGTAAAATTAATGGTCAAAATTTAATTGTAGAGGAAGACGGGGATGTTTGAGGAACAAATAAAAATAAGAAAATTGAATTCTTTTTAATTTCAAGAGTGAGAAAGACAGAACAGTATTACTTGTGCTTCATCATCGCTATGATATTTAGTAAGTTTTTTTTACATTAGCTCCACACAGGAGGTCCTGAGGAAAATAATTCCCCTCAAGGCCGGGGTCAGTGTGTCCAGAGGCCCTAGCACGCTTGCTCTATAACGATCGGTAGGATAACTATCGGTAACTTCTCATCGTTCCCTAGGACAACTGCACATCGCTAACGTACAAACGACAGTTGATATCGAATATATTAAGGACACTTAGTCATTGTGAACTGTCACCTATTCGTTGCGAACTGCAGTTGTCCTAGGGAACGATGAGAAGTTACCGACAGTCGGTCGGTAACTTCATATCGATCGATCGTGCTAGCACACCAGAGGCCCTAGCACGCTTGCTCTATATCGATCGGTAGGATAACTATCGGTAACTTCTCATCGTTCCCTAGCATGACTACAGATCGCCAACGAATAAGTGACAGTTCACAATGACTAATTGTCCTTAACATGTTCGACATCAACTGTTGTTTGTACGTTAGCGATGTGCAGTTGTCCTAGGGAACGATGAGAAGTTACCGATAATTATCCTACCGATCGATATAGAGCAAGCGTGCTAGGGCCTCAGGAGTAGCGGTATCTGGATAATGAATCTATCCCTCCCACTCCGGTGCAAGGCGGTGTTTCGAGAAGTCAAAAGGTCCCCCTCAACTAGTAAACTAGTTTCTTCTGATCCGGCCTGCCACCGTCCTTGGGCAGACGCGTCCGCCACCAATATCCGAACGAATCTCACCCCATGAACCAATGCACCCCTGCCAAGTCACTAAACTGAGCGAACCACTCGGGATGACCTGTGGCAAAGGTGTTGTTGATCAATCAGATTAGATACATTGTTCCCGTAGACGGAGATAAATGTTATTCTAAAATACGATCATTTTATTCGAAAAAACGATCATTTTAATAGTAAAAACGGTTAAAAACGGGACTGAAGTTCTTTCTCGAACAAATGTAAGAAATTTGTTTGGTATACGTACGAAATTACGTATACCAACAAATTATTCTTACATGTTCCCGCCAATAAACATTGAAACCCTGTTAATTTGTTGGTAAGAACTTCAGTCCCGTTTTTAACCGTTTTTACTATTAAAATGACAGTTTTTTCGATTAACATTTTTCTCTGTTTACCCTGTAATTAAGATTTTAGATGGCTTCCACAATTGTTGAATAAATAGATAATTAAAACTCTCCTGACATCATCCCCAAAAATGACATAGGCCCTGCGGTATATTACTTATTTCAAGGGCCAGTCCTATGTGGAGTTAATATTATCAATTGTCTTTACCGGACATTTTCAATTTTTTTATTATTATTATTTTTGCATTGTGATTGATCACTGTTTCAGAGATTACATTTTTTCGGCGATTGTCCTTTGTCAATTATAATTTCTCTACTTCTACTGCCTTCAGGGAATTTTGCCACTTACCAACTATGAAATTGTGCTGCTCAGTTTGGCAAGCAAACGTGTCCAAAATATCTTATAATTTTCTGTAATTTGCAGAGACAATTGAGAGCTTGAAAAAGCAATTATGATAACTTTTTTATTTTTTTTAATTTTTTTTTTTTAATCTTTTTTTTGTTACAGGTTTGTATTACTTGGCTTTTCGACTATCAAGCTAGGCAAATGCCCGAATTATGTTAGTCGAGATTCATAAGATGTTATATTTAGTAAAAAAAATTAAGTATGATCATCCATATATGTAGATGAAAGTACAAACATATAGCATACATATTAGGGAAAATATTCATACTAATATTAGGTACATGATCACTGATCACATACAGGAAAGGAGTTAAAGTTTGCATGCATACACGGAGAAAAATGAACTGTTAAAAACGGGACTTAAGTTCTTACGAACAAATTAACAGTGATTCAATGTTTATTGGTGGTAAAATACGTACGAAATTACGTATACCAACAAATTATTCTTAATTTTCCCGCCAATAAAATTGAAAACGTGTTAATTTGTTCGTAAGAACCTCAGTCACGTTTTTAACCGTTCTACGAATAAAATGCTAGTATTTTCTATTAAAATGTTCGTTTTTTCTATTAAAATGTTCGTTTTTTTCAAATAACATTTTTCTCCGTGTAGCTTCCCCAGAATGGATATACATATATCGTTGTTTCGAATAATAGTTTAAAATGCATTTTTATCGTAGACCACCACTTATATCTACCTCCGTGCACCGGTCGTTAAATGTCACAGGTGCGGCCCTGCCCCTATCAGTAGTATAGTATTTGCCATTCGTTAGCAAGTGTCACTTGTCATGAGTGTTGTGTGTTGTCAGTTGTTAGAGAGTGTCAAAGTGAACGGAAGTGCTCCAAGATGGTGTCCGAAGACGGACAAAAATGGCGCCAATACTTTGCAGCTGGGGCAGGTACCAAATTATTTCAATAATAAGGTATTTATCTTTTGAACTGCCATGAAAGAAAAGGGACTTGTTAACGTCAAGATTCAATGAGATGAACATAAAATAAAAAGTTTCCCAGCATTTTGTCTAGTTCGCAATATGCATTACAAGATGATCACTGTAAAATAAGATGTTTAAATAACCTGTTTGTTAAAAGATGCTTGCTGTGATTTTTTCTGTAATTTATATTTTATTTTTATTTCTGAATATACTATTTTACGCTGACAGTTACGAATTTAAAACTATGGCGGAAAACCTGTTTATCTCGGTAAAACTCTCGAATATGAGGTAAAATCCTGGTGAAATTTGCAGAGTTTTTTTCTGTATATTATGATGGAGTATATAGAAAAAAAGGTTTTTAGTTTTGTTTTCAAGGGCTTCGCCAAAGGGGGGCAGGGAGGGGCCTGAGTTCTGGCCATGACGAGTGTACACAGAAAACTTATTCATGGAAACTTAGAACATTTTCGTAATAAAGTGGTCGAGAAGTTATTGTTATTAGTAATGAATATTTAAAAAATACAGAGTAAAGTAATTTATTCGGTGACCAGATAAATCAAAATCATGCAACATCAAAAAACTTTTTAAAAAAAATACAAAAAAAATGATTAAATGAGTTTTATTAGTTAGGATTTTAAAATTATTAATAAATAATTTTTAAAAATCATTTTTAAATAATTATTTTAAAATTATTTTTTTTAAATTATTTTTTTATAACTTTTAGTGGCTTTTCAAAGTGGTGTTGAAATTGCGTGATTCTGAGTCGTTCTCACTAGGGATTCCTGTTCCTACTGACTGTAGGTAGTTGTGTTGGTGTCACATCATGATTTCATTATCATTGTGTTTGTTGATTTCCTCATCATCATGTTTATTGTGGTTTAACCCGCGTTTGGTGACCAGATCTGAATTACCAGGCACTTTCACACCGTCCACTTTCCCATCTCCATCCCCTCCCCACTACATTAACCCTTACAATACCCCAATGGGGATGCCACAGTCTTACTGACCAGAAACGGACTCTTGTGCGGTTTTAACGTTAAAAAAATTAATAATAAAAAATATTCTTAATTGTATACAAGAAAAATATCGATTTCAAGTCTCGGTCACAGATTCATCGTTTTTTTCTTTATCTTTTTCAAAGGAATACAATAGGTATCATATATTTGCATTTGGATCCGAAAAAACTATTTTCTTTGTAATTTCATTTTGCACTACATGACCGAAACGTGTTATATTTTAATTTGGGAGGCTGGTACCGGTACCGTTTGTGACTTAGCTTGGGTGTTAGGATTCATGGGGTGTGGGCGACAATTGCGTTTGCCCACCAACTGTGTGGTGAGCCTGGTTGAGGGAGACCTTTTGACTTATCCAGCCGGAATCTCTCGTCCCATCACCTTGCACCGCAGTAGGAGGCATGAATTCATACGTCCATCACTCCCAAACACATGAACTTCCTCTCCTTCCTATCCCTAAAAAACCCTCCACACAGCATTCACAGAGATGACGTAGGCCCTGAGGGATTTTTTTTCCTCAGGGCTTCCTGTTAAAACTTATTCAGTTGTAAATACTAACCAATACCTACTATCATGCATATTAATAATATTATTAACGTGTTAATTTTGATTGATTTGGATCGTTAATGTCAAAATCTGTTAAAACCTTGATCGTTGAGAAGATGTTGATTAGGTGTGACTTGTTCACTTATTATCTAGTTAATTTTTAACCTTTACGCTTCTTATCGTAACCGATTGTATCTTATAATAATATCTCTTGTATGGAGAGCAGTTCATAATAATACTATTAATAAATACATTATCATTGCCATCTAAATTATTTTATTAATTATTGTAAAAGAAAAATACAGATTTCGATTTCTAACTAAATAATACAGTGCTATTGTATACAATATCGACTATTCTATAAATGAAATAAATTTTGTACGAGAAACGGAATTGCGAGATGTTGGCGTGATATGGGAAGAGAAACTAGATTTCACGGTCAACATTCAACAAACTGTAAATAATGGTATAAAAATATATATTAAGAACACTAAAAAGCTTTAAATTTTACGCATCGTTAAATTTTTGTACATATCCCTTGTTAGAAGCCTAATCGAACATAACTTCATAGTCTGGTCGCCCTTCTATATAATTAATATTCAAAATATTAAAAGATTTCAAAGACAATTTCTACGATTTGTAAATTTTAAATTTAACATCCCTTTAGAGCACATAAATTACCTGTCATTAATGAAAAATAAACCACCTAACCTTTTTATTAAAATTATTAAACTCTATATTCGATTGCTGTGAACTCATTCATTTAATAAATCTATATGTACCTACACGAACTACTAGACAAAAATTATCATTTTATGTACACACATCTCATTCCAAATATAGTTTGCATTCCTTAATACAACGATTACAAAGTCTTGGTAACCAATATTTAAACAATATTGATGTATTTGACAATACCCTGAATTTGGCAAACTTTAAACGCCGTATGTGCGAACTATTTCTACTTAGTTCATAAACTATTATGAACACAATTTTATACATTTTTATTGATATTATTGTAGATTTTTAGGAGATTGGCAGACTATCTATTTTTACTTCAATTATATTCTATATTATTTTCTTTTTGTCAACTCACATATTTTATGTAACCTATCATAGTATTTTATCAACTCTTATTTACACTATAATTAATCAAAACATGTATTGCTTTATATATGCCAAAGCCCTATGGGTGTTTAAATAAAATAAATTAAAATAAAACAAAATATAAAGAAAAATATTGCATTCAAATGATGACCCAAATGTGAAATGTAGAAGTTGGGGAAACCCGAGGAAGAGATGACACAATCGAGTAAATCGGATACTTAAGTCAGGCCATGTCAAGAGTCCGAATAATAGAAGAGTATGTATGAGACGATGTATGAATGTGAATGAGGCAAGGAGTGTGTGCCAAGACCGTGTTTTTTAGCGGTCCGTCCTCTCTGCCTACCCTTTCGGGGAAACGGAGTGCCATTAATTTTTTTTCTTGTATTTATTTAATGCCCTAAGGGCTTTTACATGTTGGTACAATTACATTGTTATATTTTGTTGGTAGTAAAAAAAATTGGTACATTTTTTGCTAATAAAAAATACACATAAGTTATAAAAATACAAGAACAAAAACTGAAAAATACAGCGATTAGATAGGTTTACAAAAATACAAGATCAGTTTAGGAATAGTGTTGGAATAAATATTTTACGTGATCCACAAAACTCGCCAAGTTGTATTATGTCAACATCACCTAAATATTGATTTCCCATAGTGTGAAATGGTTGTATCGGAGAGTGAGAATGTAGTTTTTTTTATATCAACTATCTTTGAACATGCTGGCCGGAGGGTCTTTTTGAGGAGAGTAAGGAGTGAACGTTGGTCTTGAAGAGATCCATGTTGTAGGAAGGAGGAAACACATAGGCCGGCAAATCGTTCCACAGCCGAGCTGTTGAACTCAAGAACGAGTCGTAGAAGCGACTCGTTCTCATGTACGAATATCAACCGTGTCCGTGTTGGGCGCGCGTTTGGCGTGTTTCCCAACTCTTCACAGGTGCCAAGGGGATCAATGACGCTAGTTCATCGGAGCATCTTCCATTCAAATACCCGTAGAACAAGGATAGCATTCCCACCCGACGCCTGTGCTCTAAAATCTTTAAATCAAATTCTAGACGTGGCTCTTTTAAAAAAAAACATAAAATTAATTTTGAAAGATTGTTATTTTATCTGCTAAACGCACTTTTTAAATTTAAAAAAACTAAGTTTACTTTTAATATACTAAGGTTATACCGTTGGTATACATCACAAATTTCAAAGCAAAATAAATCAATACATAGAAAATACCTAAATTTTTCTATTTATTTAAGATCTTACAAACTAAACCATTTCAGATTTTTTTTACACACTTATTCTGTTTAAACATTATTGAAAAATCATAAATACTTATGATCAAAAAATACTTGCAAGACGTACACGATATTTAATAACGATCGTTGTGAGCATTTTTATTGCTAACTTGAATCTTGAATGTAGGTCTATATTAAAGGTTTGAATGAAATAAATCAAAATAAAAATTTTAATTTAAAAAAATTGATACGGGGAATAATCGATCTTTCTCATCGGAACCTCCCTGTACAGTTGCAAGCATTTTAAAACTTTTATTCTCCTCTGAAATCCAGATTTTTTTAAAAATTATTATATTTATTTTATTATTAATTGTTTGAGATCAGTGACCCGGTGCCACAAGACGTACTGAAAACACCGTCGAAGCGCTGCAATACCGTGGGAGCCCAAACACTAGACATTACACACACGCAAATGTAGTGCGATAATAATTGGTAATATTATCTTGCTTATATCTAGACCAATAATAAAGGTGACTGATGACTGTCGTTCTTAATCTACTTCTCTACACTCCTCACTAAGTTAAAGTCGGCTTTAATAACAGACTGTTTGACCCGAGCAAATTGTGGCCTATTAGCCTATTAGCTAGCTGTTAGATGTTCTAACGTGGAATTAAGTTGAGCAAGAAACTAATTTATTCAAATTAAGGCCCGGTAGTAAGCATTCAAAAAGAGGAAGAAAGGAAGATATGTAAATATAAAATAGTAAATGTATTTATTATGCTTATATATAGTACACTTGCATAGTACACTTACGTAGCATGGATTGACTAGATGATCATTTGTGGAAAAGTGTGTGGAAGGGTTTAGTTTTTCCTGTGGGGAAGATTTTACCCGGACATAAAGTCATAAAAATTCAAATTAAAATTTAATTAGTTTAACCGCTTGGGCACATAAGCTTGTTTTCACGACAATTTAACGTAGGTAGACATACGAATGACCTATGCCCCGTACCTGAGTTATTAATTATTTTGCCATTAGGTCTCTAGTAGGTTGACGTGTTGTTCTTGTATTGTTTTTATTTATTATACTTATATAGTACATTTGCATAGCGTGGATTGACTAGATGATCATGTGGAAAAGTGTGTGGAAGGGTTTAGTTTTTCCTGTGGGGAAGATTTTACCCGGACATAAAGTCATAAAAATTCAAATTAAATTTTAATTAGTTTAATTATTTTGCCATTAGGTCTCTGGTAGGTTGACGTGTTGTTCTTGTGTTGTTTTTATTTATTATACTTATATAGTACATTTGCATAGCGTGGATTGACTAGATGATCATGTGGAAAAGTGTGTGGAAGGGTTTAGTTTTTCCTGTGGTGAAGATTTAATCCGTACATACATAACAATAAAATAAAAAAAACACGACTCGTTTAAAATAGAGCAAAAATTATTAAATTGTTAACTTTAAAAAATTTAAAGAATCTACAGAATATTTATTTCGTTGTTTTTATTTTATTTTTATTACTTTTTATTTAGGAAACAAACAGTCGTACAGTAAAATATTATAACAATAAACATTCATATGTTCTAGACCAATTAAGTTAACATACAGAAAAATACAATTTATCGCATGGTTAAACTATTTACTACGTATGATAATAATATAATTTTCTCAAAAAAGAAAAAAAAAGTATTTTAAGTTATTAATTTATTAATCTGCATTTTATATGATTTCAAGTTATGGTTAAAAATACCTACATATCGTAAGGCATTTTTTAAATGTATAATATATTATATAGCCGTTTTAAGAAAAAAAGAAAAAAAATATTTGCCACATTTTGGCAAAAAAGCAATCCGTGGTTTTTGAAATAGTGTGTGATCGTCATCGTCGGATCTGCCGGATCTGCCCTGATGATGGACACTGCAACGCTGTCCGGAACGTTGGCTAAAGAAGGAGGTAGCGCAACACGGCATAACACCCAAAAACAAACACCGAAAATGCTTTTGGCCGTGAAAATCTAACAACGTATCTAGTGCCATATTGTGGCAAAAAGCGCTCGAGTGGATAACAGTCGTTAATATTGTCTTCAATGATTAAAATTTATAATTAAATGTTTCACTCATTAAGTTATTCCAAAAAAAAATTAAATTACTTTTAATGCAATGAAGTTGTGTGGTTTAATCAACTAGAGAGCTAGGATTGGAACCTGAGTACAATAAATTAAAAAATAAATTGAACAATAATGTCCTAAATATATTAGCCAAACAGAATCACTCAATATATAATTAATTTCTTATAGATACTATCACATATTTATATTCTCACTTTTAAAATGAATAATAAACACTCTCGTAAAGGTTTAAATTAAACTTGATAACAATATATAAAATACTTGGCTGATTTGCACAGCGTAGGTTGTGTCTAAAATATAACGCATGTAATAAAATTAATTATAAATGGCTTACAGCTAAGATTTATAACTAGTGACTTACATCTATTCTAATAAATAGTATCTATTATACTATGGAAGACTAATAACTACTGACTTAAAACGAATGACTAATGACATACATAATATTTACAAGACTTATATAGCAATGATGCAGGACGGAGAGGAATCTAATGTCGACAATATATTTGTCTAATAAAAATGTGTGGGTGTTTTTTATCATTATCAGTGATTTTGTTTTAAAAAAACGTGAGGTATGTCATTTGTTAAATTCTGTTTCTAATTAAAAAAATTATATTTTTTAATTGTATTTATTTTTAATAAGCATTTAAAACAAATAATAATAAATAAAGTTCAGAAATATTCCCGTTAATTGGATTTTATTGCATCTTTATATACAGGGTGTATCGACACGTACCCGACAAACTTTAACCGGTGATTCCTGACCTTATTTGGAGTAAAAAATGTACATGAAATTTTTTATGTAAAAAAATGAAATGAAGTTTTTCAATAACATTGTTTTTCAATTTTTTATCTTCAAAAACCAACAAAAAAAAATCTTCTGTTTGTCGTCACTGGTCACTCAGCTGAGTAACCACCCGACCTCTTATCCCGCCCTCAACTGTCCAAAACTTTTTTTAAAAAAAAAAAACTTAAAATATGTCACTGATCCCAAAATTTCATTTACATTTTTTACTTTAAATAATGTCAGGAGTCACTGGATAAAGTTTGTCAGGTACGTGCTGATACACCCTGTATATCTATAAATTTCTAATTTAAAAAATAAAATCTCTAAACTTTTGCAAGAAATTTGTCGCTGGTGTTAATCTGAATACTTACTGCTAATTTTGTATGATATGATATTATATTGTATGATATTTATTTATTTGCGTTATAAACAGTCTTTATACAAAAAAAAAAAATAAATAAAAAATAAAAATATTTATTTATTTATTTTGGAAAATCAACAGATTATTTACATCTATTACAATAAACTTGATAATAAAAATAAAATCCAATAACAAATATTCACATAACTTAAAATTGTAATAATAATAATAATAAGTAAAAAAAATCACAAGGTTCCTGTACCCGTGGGCTGACATAATTACAAAAAATACATTATTGTAAATATTAGATAAATAATAATAGAAGATGGAGAGAGAACAGAAATAAATAACAATTTAAATGTAACTAATATACTAATAACCAGCTAAATATATATGACAGTGATAAGTACATTTACGTCATTGACGACCAATTCGAGACCATAATAGAAAAATACACAACAATATACCTAATACAAACAATTCTGATAAAGTGCATCTACAATTTACAAAAAGTGTTTTATGATATATTTCTAAGGTTTACATTTTAATTTTAATGGATATCAATAATACTTTGAGGAATTGATTTATTGAAATTCGAACTACTAAAAGTAAAAGAGGAAATGTGATGAACTAATAAAAAAAAAGAAATCAATGAAATATTAAGTTTTTGATTGAACATATGGCATTTGATCAGTGTCTTTTTTTACGAAATTTTGAGAATTTAGCAAGGTTCGTGTTAAACACATCGTTGTTTGGAGATAATCTATTAAATGTGTTAGTACAGTGTATACTCGACTGTCAGGTTGTCTTTATAAATACATATTCAAGGTAATTGTATTGTTCTTTGGAATATAAAACATATATCTTATCGAGCATAATAGGTCTCTGATATCTCGGCGTTGATCAAGAGATTTAAGATTTGGGACATAGTATTCATCATTTCGCACGCGATAAGAGATATATTTGATAAGCTTTTTCTTAACTGTTTCTAGATTTGGTTTATACAATGAGGGTTCCACACCGTTGAAGCGTACTCTAGGTGGATTCTAACGTAGTATATATAAATAATCTTAAATGTTTGTGGATTTTTGAAAACTGAACTTACTCAAGGATAAATCCCAACATTTTCAAAGCCTTTGACATGATAAACTCGACGTAAGATTGAAAAAGAAGCTTACTGTACTATAGAACTCCAAGATCTCTTAATTAATTTTCTCTGTTTAAAATATTGTTCTTAATTAGATATGAATATAATATTATGTGTTTCTTTCGAGAATAAGATATGACGCTACATTTATCAAAGTAAGGCGATTTTCTGGACAATGTACAGGAGAGTCCAGGTCATTCTGGAGCTCTATACAATCCATCTCAAACTTAACGATTTTGACAATCTTTTTCTCATCTGCATAAATGTACAGCTGAGAGTTACGGATAGTTTTGTTCATTCATAAAAATATTAAATATATGTTGTTTTGTATATTACCTAGGCCATTTTTGTTATACTCGGTTTTTATACATATTTAGGGATCTCAACAACAAATTCCCACTTGTTAACTTATAGGAGATATCGCACAGGTATATATTTTGAATGAAATAAAGTGGATTTTGAGTTATTATTTAAAAATGTTGGTACGGAGAATAATCAATCTTTCTCATCGGAACCGCTCTGTACAGTTGGAAGGGCAGGATCACAAGTTGAAATTTGATGGGCCGGCCGCTAGTCCTTAATATAACAAATATCGATATTCTTCATTGAACATATTTATTTATGTATTTACATACTAAGTAATTAGTTATCTAGGGCCTACGAGTCGAAAGGTCTTACATAATTTTTTTTTAATTTCAAAAAATTTCTTTCTAATCGGGACCTATATCATATTCTATTTAGTTTTTGTGCCTTGTGATGTTATATCAATAAGTATTAAATCAGTTAATAAAATATAATAAATTTGATAATATGATACAAACATTTTACAAGCGATTATAGTTTATATAATAAATATAATATTTTCCACCAGTGTATAACTGGTTTTTCTTCCAAACCAACAATTTTCTCGACGTGCGACGGACTTTGTATGCGTTGTTGTATAATATGTAGGTACAATATATAATAATAATGAATAAGTGATAATGTTTTGCTCTGACTAATTATATATTATTTAGATGAACTGGGTAATGACGAATCAGTAATGATTATGAATGTTGCCTATTATATGCTGATGATGCGGTGCTGATTTCTAACAGTATGGAAGATCTACAGTCTCTCGAATCTATGATGAACGAAGAATGTTTGAATAATAAGTTAATGGTAAATGTAAGAACTTAAGTCTAAAATCATCGAGTTTGAAAGACAGGGTACGGAAATAGTGTGCAATATAGTTTTGAATGATGAATACTTAGAGCAGGTGGATCAGTTTGTGTATTTGGGAAGTATATTTACAGGAGAAGGGAAGGCTGATAGAGATATTGAAAGAAGGTTAAATGCAGGTAACTATGAGGACACTTTGTTGGCACTAACAAAAAACTGTCCACAGAAGCGATGCTAGCAGTCCACAAAAGCAGTACTGGTACTTACCATGATGTATGGCAGTGAGGCATGGAACTGGAATAGGAGAGATGAAAGTAGAATGAATGCTGCAGAAATGAGATCCCTGACGCGTATGTGTGGTAAAACCATGTATGATCGTTTGAGAAACGTGGAAATCTGCAAAGAATGCAAGCTTCATGTAAACATAATGAGTAAGATTAAGAAAGGGATCTTCAGACCCATTGGACCCATGCAGAGCGAATCAACGAAGAAATGAGAATAAGGATAATTTTTTACGTAAATGTGAATCAGATGCTTAAGTCGAACAATGTTAAGAATCAGAATAATAGAAGAGTATTTATGAGACGATCTATGAATGTATGAATGTGAATGAAGTCAAGACCAAGTTGTTTGGCGGTCCATCCTATCTGCTACCCCTGCGGGGACACGGCGTGATGGTTAGTTACGTACTTGTAATGATTTTGTCTGTGTTTTATGATAGCCAATCTGGGCATCCTGTCCGCGGGCATCTGCATGGGCTGGACTTCCCCCACACTACCCAGGCTGCAGGACATCGATGTCACCCCTCTGGATGATATCATCACTGACGACCAGGCTTCTTGGGTCTCATCCCTGGTTCCCCTAGGAGCTGCTGTGAGTGAGTACCTTTAGTCCAACTTCGATTCAACTGCGAAAATCTGTCGAATTCGTCAGATGGGTTGTGGCATAGATAATAGAATCAATGAGAAATATGGCATGTATGTGTGCCAACTGTCGCCGTTCTTCGATCAGACTGCACGGAATACAAAAGCGGCTATGCAATGAAAGGTGTGAGTTTGGTGTGTAGGCAGAAATAAGGGCGGGGCTCGATATATGTCAATAATTCATTTTGATATTAAACAAAAAAAATCAAAAGAAACAGGTTCCCATTCATAGTTCATTCTATTACACTTTGACACGTTTACAGTGGTCATGATTAATGTCAATATATGTAAAGGATATATAGATAAACAGGATTTACAAAAAACAAAAAAGTGGTCCTCCCGACACACGGCTGCTTGTCAGCAGGTTTTTATTGCTGTAATAATGTAATGAGGCTAATGAGTTGATGAGGTTCGTGACCTCCACTCCAATTCCCCTGATGAACAGTCTTCTCCACTCCTTACTGTTCACTGCGCCACCCCTGACATAGCGGCAGCAATGAAAGGGAAGGATCTCTTTTAGAATTATTTAATAGTAGCGTTGTTTTAATGGCAAAGTAGAACCGGTACAGGGACCCATCTGGTCCTTAAAACAGTTCAGGAGAGTGGTGGGTGCCCTTGACTCCTCACGGTTCTGCCTGCTTGGAGAGCTAAAGGCAAAGACTTTCTGGACGCCTGTAATGTTTGTTCTGTCCAACGCTTCCAGTAATCTTACTCTACTTCTCCTGTCTTCCATTTACCATGAATTTCTCCACGTTCGAGTAGTTAGTTTGGCGAGCAACGTGTCCAAAGTATCTTAAGTCTACTCCTGTAGGCAGACAGCTCTGCTGTTAATAGCATAATATTGTAGATTCCTGGCTCTTCTATTTTAAATATTAATATGTTAGATAACTGAATTTCAGGTCCGTTCTACACCGCGATATCCACGGATCTGTTCGGCCGAAAGCCAGTGTTGCTGTCCAGTGGTATTCCCCTCATGGTGGGATGGATACTGGTGGCCACGGCGAGGCAGGTGGGACAGCTTTACGCCGCCAGGTTCATCTGGGGTCTCGCCGTGGGGCAACTGTTCACCTCGGTGCCTATGTATGTGGGAGAAATTGCTGAGGTGAGATATTTTAATAAACGTAGACATTCCTCCTATCCCGTTCTTTTTTCTTCTTTCCCTTTTTTCCTTTTCCCTTTTTACTTTTCCCCATTTCCTTTTTCCTTTTTTTCTTTTCCCTTTCCCTTTTCCCTTTTCCTTAATCCTTTTTCCCTTTTAATTTTTTCTCATGTTTACATTTACGTTTACGTTTATTGTTCGTGATCATGTTTATATATCTATTTATATTCATTTTCATGTTTATATATTCACATTTATGTCCATATCCATCTATGTTCTCGTTCATGTTCATGTTTTTGTTTATGTTCATGTTCGTCTTTAAGTTTATGTCCATGTCCACGTTCATCTTTTATGTCCATGTCCACGTTCATCTTTATGTTCATGGGGATTCATTCATGTTCATGTTAAGAAAACTATAGAATTTATTTATATTACTTATTTATTTATATAAAGGTGTAACAGGACGTACCCGAGAGATTTCACCCAGCGATTCCTGAGCATATTTGGAGTAATAAATGTATTTGTCATTTTGCTGTCCAATGATATTTTTTTTCTATTAAAAGCAAAAAAAAAATTCAATCACACGTCGCTACTGATCCCATCGCTATCGGAAATACCTGTCGCAATGTGTTTGAGCAGTACACGCGACGTTTCGTGCGTGCGGCATGCTGCTAGAGTGAGAAACAACTCTTTTCAAGACACGCTAGAAAATGAATGCATTTCAAAAAAATGTCATCGGACAGCAAACTGACAAATACATTTATTACTCCAAATATGCTCAGGAATCGCTGGGTAAAATCTTTCGGGTACGTCCTGTTACACCCTGTATAAAGGGGAAGTAGGTAGCGGTAAGGGTGGAATGGGATACATCCTTAAAGTCGCTCCAGATATTAACTGTGAAAAGGCTCGCATTTACCCTATATCCTCATTCACATAACCCAGTGACATTTAGCTTTTTCTGTTCATTTACATAATAACAAAATATCTCTATCATTTTAGTTTGATTGTCATCTGCGTGGCTTTCCTTCGGAACATTGATAACACAATAATTAATCAGATTGTGATTGTTTCGCCTTATCTTAGTTCCAAATCAAAACAAAAAACAATAATTCGTATTGTGAAAACGAACATACTATTTACCTTATCGTGCGAAGCATTATACAATAAAATTCGGAATTCCTATAGACCGAATATTATATAGGTCAACGGAACTATTTTCGTGACGAAATCTACATAATCAGTAATAATCCATGGAGCTTTGACATAATATATCCCTTAATTCTACAAAAAGATAAGATGGGCATAATATTAAAGGGTATAGGTAGATACTTAGAAATTGTTGTGTCCACTTTGTATTTTTGTATTTCCGAAAATAAAAATAGATTATGACTTGTTTGATTCAATAATACTAACTTCATAAACACATGCTACATCAAGTTTAACGGAACCTAATTCAGTAAATATCTAATTAGTATTGTGTTTATAAATTATCGATCAACCGAAACAAACCTCTTGGTGTTTACTGATTACTTATCAAAATCTTTGAATAACGGCTACCACGTTTAGTGTGGTTTATGTTTTACTGAATAAACTTTCCGCTGTAGATTTTTCCATAATATATTATGGCTACTTAAATTTTTTGCTAAATGTTTTGCGACCACTAGTAACATTTAATTTATTTCTTATCCGATCAGGAGTACCCCAGGGCTCTAATTTAGGTCCCCTCCTCTTTACCATGTTTTTAAATAACATTTCAGAGATTTTATCGCTGATGACTTAAACTATTTGAATAAAACTTTAGAAGACTGCAATTAACTCCAGTCAGACATAGATAAAATTGATGACTGAGGAAAGGGGAATCGGATTTAGTTCAACATTTCAAATGTTCGGTATGTCATTCACAGGGGCGTAGTATACCTGGTTTTATCATCATCGTCACTCTCACCGAGCTACATTACATTGTGTATTGGGATCTCGAGTGGTTTGGGATTTGGCCTCCTCTCCATTGGCTGCGGTCCCTCGCCATTCACCTCCAGTCCCAAGTCCTTTCCGTTCTGATCCATTCCTCCTCCACAGAGCCTATCCACCTCTTCCTTGTCTGCCTCTGGCGCACCCACTTATATCATATCCTAACACATGGCATATAATCTTACAATAGTCTCATGCTCTATAAGTTGTTCGTGTTCACGATTCATTTTTACCTTGTAAGATCCATTTTCTAGCACAGATTTCAATCAAACACAGATCAACCATCATTTAAAAATTAATTTTTGTATTCCAGCCCGAAGTGCGAGGAGCCCTTGGTTCCTTCCTGCAGATCTCTCTAGTGTTGGGTTACCTGATTGTGTATTCCATCGGTCCTTTCGTGTCCTACCTCGCTCTCAGCATCATGGCGATGGTGCCTTCTCTAATGTTTATCGTCTTGTTCTTCTTCATGCCTGAATCTCCACGGTATCTTCTTAAAAAGGGTATGACAATCTCTCTATTACCTATTAAACCATCACTTTGTTTCTCCGGCAAAGAGGTTGGACAACTAAACAACTACTCTGTCTTGGTACATATTCAGGGTTGGTATTAGAACTCGAATGTGGACTGCTAGCCTCGCTTCTTTTGACAACTTTAGTAATTGCATCTACTTCCGTCAGTCCTCTATTACTGGAGCTTCTTGCTTTCACCTTTCTCCCAATTTCCAATGTCCTTAACAGCCTTTATGTTCAAAGAAGCGGGGATAACAATGCAGTAGTGATACCAACCCTGGTATTTATTTATTTGCAAAAACATTATAAATACCAATACATTGCAAAAGCGGTAAACAAAATTACAATTAGATTTTGACAAAATAAGTCCGTGGTCGAGTGGTAACAACACTTGACTCCCAATCGGAAGGTTGCGGGTTCGAACCCGGCGTGCGCAAATAAATTTTATTTGATTAATTTGTGTTATTTCACAATTAATTAATAAAAATAATATATACTACATTTGCGGCACGTTCCAGAGTGGAAGATACTGCCAGTATCGCCCTGGTGTAAGACCACCATTCAGAATTGAGACGTTGCTTAATAATGGCTTTAGCCGTGTTTAGTGACTAGATCTGAATAGCCAGGTACTTTCCTACCTTCCTCTTCCCCATCTCCTTCCCTTCCCCACTTTCCTTCAGCCTCACAACATACCCCAATTGGGGATGCCATAGTCTCACTGGCTCCAGACGGGAGCAGTTGGGACTCTTGTGAGGTATTCTATAAAAAAAAAAAAAAATTTAAATTAGAACTGAAATTTTAAACTCAAGTTCACAGTTAAAACATATATAATGTTTCGCGCTTAAAATCGTTATATGACATGTCGAAAATATCCAAGTTACCTGCGAGGGAGTTAATTAACCTATTGAGTCTTCCCAAGGGCATCACCATTGGTAAGTTAGTTCTGCACCTGAGAAGAATTAAAAGCCTGTGTTGGCGGCCTCGCGTGAAGTTATCCGGCAATGAGGTATAAAACTGGCAGAGGAAGTATTAAAGTAGACTGAACGCTGTAGAAATGAGTTCCCTGACGCATGTGTGTAATAAAATCGTGTTTATAATGTTTCAAATATGGAGATCCGGAAAGACTGTATAAATATCAAGATTTAGAAGGGGGCTTGGATGGTTTGGACATGTGTAATAGATGAACGAAGGCAGGCATGCGAAAGAAAATATGAGAAGAAATCGAGGAAGGTACGACAAGAGACAAGACCATGTGAATCAAATTCTTGAGTTAGGTCATCTCAAGAGTATGAATAACAGAAAAGTATGAATGAGGCAATGTATGCATGTGAATAAAGCAAGAATGTGTGCCAAGGTGGAGTTAAATGGCAGTTAATCCTTTCTGCTATTGGCTATTTGATTACATAGATATTGTGTCTATTAATTTCCAAAATTCAGTACAACTTTAGATGTGTTAGATATCTTCCGTATGAGTTTGAGGTTCGAGTGATTACTTGTTGATTTATTGAGTAATTATTCTGATATCATACTTAACTGCCATCTGTTGGGATATTACTATGTTATCTGACACTGCCATCTCAGGAGGCACATGCAGGTATTGAGTGTGGAAAACACCAATATATGCAGAAAATGTGAAGAGGATGAAGAGACTCCAATTCACCTATGGTACCAAAGTCCTGCCCTGGTGGGAACTAGGCTCAGATACCTGGGGAGACATATAGTAGAACCAGAAGACATAGCCACATATCCAATGACAACCCTGGTGAACTTTATTGATAACTCAGGTCCGGGGCATACGTCATTCCTATGTCTACCTACGTTAAATTGTCGTGAAAACAAGCTTATGTGCCCAAACTGGGTTGTTATTAAAGGATTGAGGTAAAATGGGAGATAGCTCAATGGGCCTATGGACCAAGTGCTCACGGGAACTGCTTGTAAACCGTCTCCGCCTTTAAAAAAAAAAATGCTATGCTATCGACATCTACTGAAGGAAGCTGAAAGTACATGATTAACCTATACACTAGAGATATAAAGTTAAATATTAACATCAACAACTGAAAATAATAATTATGATTCTCTTTTGCAATGCTAAGTAAAGTTTTCATTCTGTTTTTCAGATCGACAGGAAGATGCTATACAATCCCTAATATCACTCAGAGGAAAATCTTACGAAGGAGTACAAGAAGAATTGATTGAACTTCAGACTGCTCAAGACAAGAGTCCACCAAAAGGCACCTTCAAAGATCTTTGGACTAGAGGGAACGTTAAATCTTTCTACATTGTATTCGGATTACTGGCATCACAGCAGCTGGTTGGTATCAACTACGTCCAGTTTAATATGGAGACCATTTTCTCCAAGACTGGCACAGAAATGGATCCTGCTATATCCGCCATTATTATCGGAATTGTTCAAGTCGTGGCAAGCTCTGTTACTCCATTTGTGGTTGATAGACTTGGAAGAAAGATACTTCTGATAATATCCACAGTTGGAACAACTATTGCTTTGGTAAGATTATACATTATTACATAATCTTTTTGATGTAAATACCGCAAGTCCCAAACGTAACAAGAATGGCATATGTGTGGGTATGTTAGGCTGAAGGGAGTGAGGAGGAGAAGGATATGAGGTAGAGGAAGGTGGGGAAGTACCTGGCTACTCAGATATGATCAGTAAAATAAGTCATTTCAAACTATTTTCAATTCTGAATGGTGGTATCACATGAAAGCTGTGAGTAACATCTACTGTGAGTATCTTCTGCTAACTCTGCAGCGTGCAACAAATAACTAATTGTAAAATAACATATTATCTGCTAAAATTTACTTGCGCACGCTGAGATTTGAACCCGCAAACTCCGGATTGCTAATCAGGTGCCTTATTCCTCAACCATGGAGGCCGTCAGTGCCTGCTGGAGCCAGTGGGACTGGGCATCTCTTATTAGGTTAAGTGGAAACTGGGGAAGTATGTGGCTTAGAATAGAATGCTGTAGGTATAGTAAATTGACGCAGTCTGTTAAGGTGAGTTTAGATCAAACGAGCAAATGCTCATTTTAGTCTGCTCTTGCAAATTATTTTGATGTAAACAGTTATATATAACATTCTTTCAGCGCTTCAAGTTTAATCAATGAAATTTAGTAGAATGATCTAAGTTGCCTAGAGCATTCCTTCATGTTCGAACGCGATCGCTCCTTGAGGAGGTCTCTTCATAGTGTTATTGAGTTCCTGGAACTTGCGTAGACTTGTTTGTACTAATTATGGATTGGAGTAATGAAAAATGTCCAGAAAATGATAGAAGCGTACCAAAATTTCAGATGCCTGTGGGATCTAACATATGGAAATTATAAAAATAAATCTCTGCCTTCTTTTCTTTTTTGATAATTTAGCCATTATGATAGAAGCATAACTTGAAGTCATAATATCGCACTCACTGTCGGACGTGGTGTAGTGAACACTACCACTGATTGTTGAAGAATAAGCAATGAGCATTCGCTCGTCTGATCTAAACATCCTTAGAGCATCTGCAAGTTCTTGTTGTTTTCGTTCCTAATCGTTGGTATTCTTTGGTGTAAATGATGAAAATGAATTACAATTTACAATAAAGATCAAGAAAGAATGCTCTTGTTCTAGCTCTAAGCTGGTTTGGTCTAAATCCACCTGCGTACATAATAAAAATCATCATAAATATAAGATACTTGGTTGTTAAATAACTTGTTTGGTTCCCAAATAATTTGTTTGGTTCTGTTCAAATATTAATGTTATAAATTAGTTGGTGTGTAATATTATAAATTCTGTTCTTTTCAGGGTCTCTTGGGTTTATTCTTCATCCTGGATAACTACGATAACCCCGCAGTGGAATACCTGTCATGGCTTCCTGTCACAGCTTTGGTTCTGTACACCTTTGTTTTCTGTATTGGTAAGAAACTACTACTTCATATTCCTGTAGAATGAATTTAAGAAAAAGTCTGTTAAGATGCTCATAATCGTTTAAGATAAAGTTATATGCCAAATCACTATTTAGATTTATCTTTACTACAAATCGGTTTACATTTTAAATGTGAAAAAATATGTTTTGGATACAATGAAGCTTTTCCTACCTTTTCAACAAATGGAATTAAAATAAAATTATTAATTACGTTACAAAAATATAAGCGCAAAGTACTAAAAAATTCGATTTTTCATTAGATAAATATGAAGTTATTATATAGGAAACAACTTTTTAAAAATACTCCTTTATGGCTAAGATTATTTTTGACCTTATTGATTAACTAACTTTTTTTCATTCATGTAAAATTATTATATATTATATTACTTTCCTCGCGCAAATAATACAAAAATACGCAGAGTTTTCAAAAAGTAAGAAGTCGAATATTTCTGGTGTTTATATTCGTCTTAACTACATGGACTTATATTATAATCATAGTATCATAATGTCAGTTTTGTAGTTGCAGGAAACAATTTTGGATAATTGCAACTAGTTCACAATAAAAATATATACATTTGTTTTAGACCACTTTAGTTTTAATTAAACTCTACCGGTTTCGGAAGAATCCTTCCTTCGTCAGGAAAATATTAACTGTTTGGGATGGTCGGTCACAGGTCGTTAGAAGTAAGATAGAACATTGTAGACATATATTATAAATTTGTGAAGCGCCCTTGAGGTGATTTTTCACCAAAACGGCGTTATACAAATTTATTAAATTGATATTATTATTATCGGTTATTCTGACTATTGACTGTTTATTTCTTTATTTAGGTCTTGGTCCACTCTGCTGGGTTGTCATCGGAGAGGTTCTATCTCCAGAGATCAAATTCATCGGATCATCAGTTGCCACCGGATTCGGTTGGTTTCTCGGCTTCCTCATCACCAAATACTTTGGCGCCGTTGCTGATTCCATCGGCATGCATTACGCCTTCTGGATATTTGGACTATTCGCCTTCCTTGGCATCTTCTTCGTACAGTTCTGTATTCCAGAGACCAAAGGAATGACACTGGCACAGATTCAAGACTTGCAGAACATTCAAGAAATTCACCCTGATGAAGAAAGAATAAGACATTAAATTTTTTAAATAGGTTCATTGTGTAATACAGAAACAAAGGAGATAACGCGTGGAAGCGTACCGACTGCCAATGAGCTACAAAAAAACTGCACAAATTATCAAAGCGACGCCAGCGAAGACAATCAAACTTGTTTTTCTGTACATAAATGCATTTTGCAGTAGTATGGGTGAACCACGGAATAAAGAATAAATCTACAAGTGCCTTCCATACAAATTTGAATGGCACCAAATATTTTATTTAGCCCGATAGCCCTGAGCTCAGCTCGTTTGAGATTGTAGATCTCCGTCCCATTTCAATTCTATAAACACAGTTTTGTGTTGGAAATTTAAGTTCCTATTGGGCAAATACAGTGAAACCCTCTTAAGAAGTTCTCGCTTAAGAGGTTTTCCTGCTTAAGAAGTTTGGTTTTTTCGGTCCCTTGAAGACCAAATGGCCTAATTTTTCCCACTTATAAGGTTTTCCCGCCTAAGAAGTGTTTTTTTTCTGGTCCCTTGGAAAACTCCTTAAGAGCGTTTCACTGTATGTGGATCACAAAACACGCCCACAATTCCAGAAGGCATTTCTTTCGTTCTTTCTTTTTCTACGGGGTGAACGATGTTGCAACCCTTTTGAGCGTGCGGTTTCAAACTAAAAATGGTTCATAATCCTTGTTTCTAATATCTGAGTTTAATTAATTAGCTTAATTAATGTGTCGTAATCCAGCACCTAATTTATAGGCATGCCACTGATAGCACTGTTGTAACTTTTTCTTACAAACTGTGATTATATGTTTAGGAGCATTTTCTAAATATCCTGGATATACCTATAAATGTGTCCAAATAGGGAAGAAGTTCTTCGCTGACTGGTCAGACGTGCGAAATTGCACTAGAAATATATAATATGTAAACCAAATAAGAGAATAAATAGCTCTCTTAGATAATAGAAAATTATATTTTAGTAAGTATTGTATCTTAATCGTTTTGTGTGTGTTGTATCAACTATTTAAATATACCTAAGTATTTATTAATGCATGTTGAAGAAGTACAACTTTATGAAATAAGTTATAGAGCATAAGATTTAACAAATAATAAATTGATTTCTGAACATAATCTTTTATTTTTTTTTAATAAAGAAAGACAAACATGCCCGGGTTACGAATAACCTGACAATGGTTACGTTTTTAGATTTTCACGGCCAAAAGCATTTTCGTTGTTTGTTTTTGGGGTGTTATGCCGTATCCGTCAACATCGACGGATCTGCCCTGATGATGGACACTGCAACGCTGTCCGAAACGTCGGCTAAAGAAAGAGGTAGCACAACACGGCATAACACCCCAAAAACAAACAACGAAAATAACCTGACAATGTTTGAAAATCGCCTACTACTACCACAGTAGGCGGAAAATGCTGCTTGTGTTGTGATGCAGGACTTAGCCAGCCGAGGAATTGAACACGGTACGCCTGGGTTGGACCCAAACGCGATGCTAACTCAGCCACGACCGATCTTGGTTTTGATTGAGTTAATTATTTATGTACTTACTTTTAATTGTCCATTGGTGCAAGCGGTCAAATGAGGAACTAACAAACCATTGGACAATTTTTCGTAACAAAACAACCACAAAACCTTCGGTAGAGGCGCAAGGTTCGTAGAAAATGTATTTATGTACGAGGGGATAGAGCGGTGATAGTGGCGTCAAGTTACTCTGAATGCATTTGCTATGATTTATTTATAATACGTAGGTAATATCGTACTAATTATTAAATTATATAAAAAATATTTATCGAAAAGGGGGGAAAAATCCCAGGAATATTTGCAGTGTTACTTTTGCATTGCAGATGTAGAATCGAAGTTATTAGCGCCTTGTATATATTGCTTTTGAAGACATTCATAGTTTCAAATTGAAAGTCTAATTTAGCACATTTTCATGAGAAGATAACAGGTAAGGTGTTGAGAATAATTATTGTATTCACACAAAGTTTAGCACATAGTGGTAAATAGTCAGTATTGCCTTGGTGAAAGTTGTAAAAGACCACCATTTGGAATCGAAGCATTCCTTGAAATGGTTTTAGCCGTATTTTTGACCAAATGTGAATAGCCAGGTTCTTCCCTACCTCCCTCCTCCTCATTTCCTTCCCCTCCCCATACCAAAATAGCCCAATTCTAGTGATCATAGCAAAATGGAATAACACAATTTGATTAAAATACCACACAATTGTACTGAAAACACCATCATTTTTTTGCATCAACTCCACACAGGTTATTGTGAGACGTAGAAACGACCCGTTCGTAATAAATAATTAGTTAAGTATAAATGTTCGGTATATGTTTGGTGTGTGCTGACTATGCACCGGTGCCGAAGGAATAAATGAAACTAGTTCCTCGGATCATCTTCCAATGAAATACGGTATTTCAAATACTGATAGAACATGGACAGCATTCCCACTTGAGACATGTGCTCTAAAGAATGCAAACGGAGATATATATTAAATGGACCGATTTCGCACAGATTAAATAAATTAAACTTCAAGTATTTTGGGGCTACAGACCCGTAGGTGGCTGCCAAATTCAACAATGCGTCACTTGCATGCTTAATTGTCCAAACGGCCTTTTTCAAGTTTTACAGGAGGGGGAGGTTTTCTTTCATTATTTCAATGAAACATTGTAAGATGAAGCTATATTTGTAAAGGTAAAGGTCCCGTTAGATTAAATAATTCTTAGTTAAGTGTTAATTATCGTTTTTGGACTTTATTTAAAATTTAAAAATGAAGACAAAAACTAAAAGGAGATTGGAAAAGGAGGATTTTTTTTTCCTAAAAGTGCCTGTCTGGGCTAACCTTGTTAATTACATTTTCTAAGAACCTTGGTAAAGGCGCCCATAAATGAAAAGGCGCCACTGACCACATTTCCGAGGATAAAAAAAATGAATGGATAAATAAAAAATAAATAATATGTTGAATATTATTGCTTTCATTGACATCTATTTGTCATTTCAGGAAGTTATTTAAAAGCTTTTTTTTCGACCAGTAGATGTCGCTGTTCTCGCGAATCACTTGACCAAGAATATCACAGATCACAGCAGACTTCTTTACCGACGTTCAGTCAGCGTGCATCGTTTGTGTTGTGTGGAGGTGTTTTGACAGTGAGCTCTTTAGTTATGTCAACAATGAGCGATTAATACATTTATTATTTTGACAGACTCGCGAAAGTAAAGTTCGCGAGTGCGCAGTGTTTATCAACGAAAATGGCCTTATGTTATTCCTCAGTGGGTGCTTTGTGCTCTGTAGTTTTGTTAATTGTGATTTTTAACGGATTAACCACACCAAACTTCGCCTCCGCCGAACAGTTATGTGAGTAGACTTTTTTATTTATTTTTTTATCAAGTATTTATGTACGCTCTTCGCGTCGTCGCGTACTGGTAGTAGCTTTGTTCTTTTTATTGTAAAACGAAGTTCAACGGTCCTAAATGTCGTTAATAGTTCCGTTATTACTGTGTACAATCGGCCTTGTCATTCGATGTCTAGAAATTCAATTATTACTATTGGAAGTTTGCTTCGAAACTCAACGCATATTGTTCCAAGGTTTAAATATAGTTATAATAATAACATAATATTTTTCCAGCACAATATGTGTTTTGTATATTTATTTATGAAGCAATAAGCGTATTCAGGTGTGTTTGTGTGCATGTTACTTTAAATTACTCCTACAAAATAACCTAACTTACGAATGAGTTGTTATTATCAATAATATTGGTCGAAATATAATTGGTTTAGGTTAGGTGTTGTATATTTTGGACATGACATAAAGTACGCATGAAAACTTTGGTTCCAACTT
This sequence comes from Limnephilus auricula, assembly GCA_951813805.1. Lineage (NCBI taxonomy): Eukaryota > Metazoa > Arthropoda > Insecta > Trichoptera > Limnephilidae > Limnephilus > Limnephilus auricula. The sequence continues at coordinate 8,409,380 of OX638409.1, read as the reverse complement.
GAAAAATGTATAAAAGATTTTTGAAGTCAATACTTCTTTACGTACGCTTAACTTGAGAGGTAAACTGGCGAATGCGTTATGGAAATTACTGCGTTACGAGAGGCGTAATGTCGGGCGTTACGAACGTTACAGAGGCGAACGATAATAAATTAAAATTAATTTTGAGGTTCATTCCTCACAATCTAATCGTAACAACAGTGCTCAAATCCATAGTATTGAAGTTGGGAATGGGTGCTGGCATTTATGCTGGCAGTATTTGTGTTGTTGTTTCTCACATTCTAAACGTTAAAATCTAACTAATAACTAGAAATTTTTCGATTGGAATTTTTTGAATTTCCTTTTGCAAATGTGAATAAACGTCGCTCTCTAACTAGAATCTGCTTCAAAAAGTTTTATTTTAGACTTTGTAAGAATTAAATCAACAATCCCATTCTAAGCGTAATTCCCATAATAAAATTAATCAAATTTTCGTGTAGATTGTGCGAACTCGGTGCATTGAAACGACTGATTTGTCACGATGATTGGTAACAATCCAAACGAATCTTCAATATAGATTCTTATACACTGATGATTGGGATGGTTTTATTTGATGCCAGAAAGAAAATTAGATTAGATTACTAAATAAGTATTTTCTTCAGTCGTGTGGTCTAAAGCACATTCGTATTTTTTTGTAATTTTTTATTTGGTTTTCACCCATTAAGGTTGATCTTGGCCATATCTTAAAATAAGTTAGTGGAAGGCAGAGCCACGGAAAGGCTAAGGTTAAGATTCAATTCCAGGATGCTACCGAATTTTTTTCAGATTTTTCTGTATCAAAACTTTTGTTTGAGTCTACTAATATTGTCTTCAACGATTAAATATTATAATTTAATATAATTTGAAAGTAAGAATCGCGCCTCTTTTTTATATTTGTTTATCTTTATCACAATAGCTCCTCTTTTCTGGGAATTTATACATAATATGACATACCTTACTTACTCACAATATTCCTGTATAATATTTTTGTAAAATATATATTTAATGAAGAAAAAAGTTTATGTTTGTATTAACTGTTTAGTATTGAAACTTTGCAGAATTATACTAATAAAAAAAATACCTAATGGTAAGTTGCTAAAATAGTAGCTACCCACACCTTTTTCATGTATGAACATTAATTCAATTATGTTATTTTATTGTTTTGTCTTACGACTTTGTGTCCGGGTAAAATCTTCTTCATAGGAAAAACTAAGCCCTTCCCTAAGAGTATGGATCCATACTCTTAGGCCCTTCCACACACTTTTCCACAAATGATTATCTAGTCAATCCAAGCTATGCAATTGTACTATTTAAGTATAATAAATACAAAACAACACATCAACCCACAAGAGACCAAATGACCACCAGAGGGCTCGGCTCGGTAGAACTCCTAACCGTACCGATGAATCCTACTGATCCCTTAATATAAATATTTTAAAAATCTTTCGTAATCCTACATGTATTTAAAATGACTGATTTTTGCATTTTTATTTATAAATTCTTTGACAAATCTAATAAGCCTAAATTTTGAATAGAGAGCTAGCTATAATGCCAGTAGCTGAAATAACAAATGGTAATATTTTTGTAGTCTGAGAATGCCAAATTCTTTTAATCTCATTTTCTAAATCTGTATATTTTCTTATTTTTTCAGAAATAGATTTTTCAATATTAATGAGTTAATGTTATTACCTACAAATATTATTGTCCAAATCCATAATTATATTTATTTTAATTATTTTAATTATAATTTATAATTATTTATGTGTTTTCATATTGATTCGTTTTCTCTTATCCCGTTAAATAATACTTTAAAATGCACTTATAACGACATTATTTTTATAAGTCAACTTCCTGTTATAGTATTATTTATAATTTATAATAGTTATCGTCAGTTCGTGATTGTACTGACGTGTACCATAGACGTGTGTACCAAGTTGGTACTATTAACTATTAACGTCAAACGTGAAGCCATATTATGACAAATTTATATTATGCAAATTCCTTATTTCGTCGGGTACTTATTTCGGATTATAGTAATATAATTTATATAATAATATTACCAATAATATTCACACTGATGTTGAAGTTAGATTTTAACCCACTCTCTGCTTTGACCCGAGTGTTGATGAAAATAGTTAAAACGAAGATTAAGATGAAACACGGTGGTGGAGAAATTTCAAAAATAGATTTTACTAAATTGTTGCTGTCACTGTTGCTCTTACTCCACCGGATATTGAGCGAAAGGGACAATGCAGCTCGGGCTAATAATACCTAACTAAAATCGAGGTTTTGTATTCCCCACTTTTCTCTTCCAAAAGTGGACTGTTTTTCATTTTTTTTTACCAACTACATAAGAAAAAACTATTCTATGTCTGTACGTTTTGCTTTTTTAAAAAAAACATTGTCTAGTTTGTTTACTGAACGCCTTTTGACGGCGTTTAAACCAGTCAATTTTATTAATTTTTGGAAGGTCATAACTTCTATACAAAGTAACTTATCAAAAAAAAAAAAGTACCGACACGCTAGTAGTTGAAATCTATTTTATGTAAAAACAATATTTTCTCTAGGGTTAAAATCCAGAGAGATAAATAGGGAATACGTTTGTATGGACAAATCACCGCCGGGTATCCCCTTAACGCTAAATCACTATTTTTGAATATTCTTTACTACGAATCGGTGTTTGGATAAATTGAAGCTTTTCCTACCGTTTTCGTTGAATTAAAATATATATTTTTAATTAAGTAATATATAAAACAAAAAATATTAGCCTAAACTATTAAAATGTATTTTTTCATTGGAAATGTAAGAATGCATATAAGAAACTACTTTGTAAAAAACATAATTTTATGGCTAAAATTATCTGTGACAGTTTCCATTAATCAACTATTTTTCTTTCTTATAATATTATTCAAAAAATATTTATTTATTTCTTGTGTAAAATAGTATAAGCCAATTACATTTCACAAATTACAGTTTAACATGAGAAGGAGAATATATTTATTGATATCTTAAATTCGCTTTTGTTTAAATTGAAAATATCAATCACAGAAGAAATGTGGTTTAGCAAAGTAGTCGTTCTCCCCAAAGGCATTATCATTGGTAGGTTGGTCCTGCCTCTTGGAAAAAATAAATAGTCTGTGCTGTCTAGCTCTGATGAAATTATCGGGGACATAAAGTGAAATTCGTTCCAGAATATCAGGATTGCAAATGTGCCCATTTAGCAGCTTATGTTAACACCATTGCAATCTTTCTCCTAACGTCTAGACGATCTATTCCCAGCATTCCCGCGAGAAAATCAGAGGGATACATCAGAGGGTAGTATCCGAACTTTCGCATGTAGAGGTATCGCATTATGTCTTAAAAAATCGCATATATATAAAATAAACCTATTTTGCACTTGAAATCGTGACTTCTAGACTCCGTTTGCCAATCGATTTTTATGCCTATTACCTATGTTTGTAGCGATTGAAGGCACACTAAGAATGCATTTTTGGCTTGTGGCTTCCTCTTAAATATACACGCTACAATTTTGTTATATGTAAAACCGTATAATAGTTATATATCCCCCTAAGCTATGGCACCCCCGTTTGGATTATTTTGTAAGGTTGAAGGAAGGTGGTGCTGTTCAAATCTGGTCACCAAACTTGGCTAAAGCCATTTAATTTAAGAATGCTGTATGACTGAAATATGAAAGTATTTGGTTATTCAAATCTGGCCACCAAACATAGCTAACGCCATTTCAAAACTTAAAAAAAATATATATCTATTATATATGCCTAATTAACTGTAACTTAACAAAATAATTTAAAAAAATAAATAAATAAAATAAATAAAACAAAATTTAAAAAAAAAACAGAATAAGTTTAACAATATTCTCCTAAGAGTAGAAATAAGTAACATACACGTGTTAAAAGTGTTTTTCATCGTAAATATAAAATACGAAGTAATTGGATTCACCTTTTCACGAGCAGTGAGTAAAGTGTATGAATCATTCTGACTTCCCAGTATTGTAAGTGGTTGGTGAATGGATGAATGGATGATGCATGATTGTCGTTGATGCAAAAAAGTATGGCTAATTCACTGCTAGAGAGGTGTTTTGACATCGCTTTGGATAGTAAAAGGGGTCAATGCCAGAGCAACTCAAAGAAACCTACAAATTAAGATTATTATTTTTACGCTTATAATTTTATTGTTCGGAATTGTTTTAGCACGACTTTGTAATGCATTGTTCGATTTGTCTGTTAAAACAGTAGATATATCCTAATTCAATTTATTGTTTTCTTAACAATATATCAAAAAAAAAAAAAAATTTCACCAGATTTACAGGAACGGGTTTAGTTTTTCCCATAGGAAAAACTAAACCCTTTCATACACTTTTCCATATAAATGATCATCTAGTAAATCCACGTTATGCAAGTGCATTATATAAGTATAATTAATTCAAAACAATACAAGAACAACACGTTAATCTACCAAACTATTAAATGGGAATATAATTCACCGTCTCCAGATATTTTCATATCAGAGGGTTCGGCTCTGTGGAATTCCTAATTTGACCGATAAATCCTACTGATCCCTCAATATAAATATTTTAAAAATCTTTCGTAATTCTACATGTATTAAAAATGACCGATTTTTGCATTTTTATATACAAATTCTTTGACAAATCTAATATGTCTAAATTTTTAATAAGAGAGCTAGGTATAATGCCAGTAGCCGAAATAACAAAAGGTAATATTTTTATAGTATGAGAATGCCAAATTCTTTTAATTTCATTTCCTAAATCTGTATACTTTCTTATTTTTTCAGAAACAAATTTTTGAATATTACAGGAATTTGGAATAGCTACATCAATAATATAAGTTATTTTTTTTAATTTTGTCATGTAAAACTATATTAGGTCTATTATGACCAATTGGTCTGTCTGTTAGTATAGTTTTATCATAGTAAATTTGAAAGAAATTATTTTCTAAAAATGAATTTGGTTCGTATTCATAATATGGTACTATATTATGACAGTCAATCAAGTTATGTTTAATTACCAAACTTTGGTGAATTATTTTTAAAAACTGATTGTGCCTAAATGTATACTCAGACGGCGCTAATATAGAACATCCTGATATAATGTGTTCTATAGTTTCCGGAAAAGTCATACATTTTCTACATAAATCATCAATTTGATTTGGATGATTTATACTTTTTTTTATTTATGTTTATTTAAGTAACATAAAAGGACCAAACCCTAGACCAGAGGTTCCCAAACTTTTTTCTCTTACACCACTTTCAAAATTTTACTGATTTCGGTGGACCCCCTGCTGCTACATTTCTACCATATTTATGCCAACGTAGACACATTCACGCCCTCGTAGACCACCATCGAGACCCCTGGGGGTCCACCTGGCCCCCTAGCATGCTCGATCGATAAGGATTGATATGATAACTTTCGGTAACTTCTCATCGTTCCCTAGGACAACTGCAGATCGCTAATGTACAAACAACAACTGATGTCGAATATATTAAGGCTACGCTAACCCACTCAAGAAGAAGATGGAGAGATATGACAATACGAACGTTGGAGCGAGCGTTAACATTAAAAACCATAAAATTCATGCGAAAATTGTGAAAATGTTTTATGAAAGACGACTCGTTTCAAAAAGAGCAAAAATTTCGTGAGGGCTGTGTCAAGTAGCATTTACGGAAATATTGTAATTTTTTTAATACATATAACTTGTAAAATAACAGCAACAAACGTATAAATAATAATTTTCGGAGCATACTTTGCAATTTATTTCTATCGAGGGAATTTCAAATAATTACTGTTTCGGCGTGGGAAATGTATAGATACTATCTTAAAGAATAACATATATTTTTTTAAGAGCTTAAAAACTTCAAACGTTTAAGGAAAACATGTAAGAAAACAGTAGAAATTGGCAGAGCGGCCCCTTAAGGACTCATTGTGAACTGTCACTTATATGTTGGCGGTCTGCAGTCATGCTAGGGAACGACGAGAAGTTACCGAAAGTTATCCTATCAATCGTTATCGATCGAGTGTGAAGGGGCCCTGGACCACTTTGGGAATCACTGCCCTAGACAAACCAGGAAACTACTCGATATGGACAGAAACTCGCCGAGGAAACTGGTAGGACTATTAACGGGACACTGTCATCTCAGGAGACACATGCAGATATTGGGAGGGGAATAGATGCAGGAAATGTGAAGAGGATGAAGAGACTGCAATTCACCTATGGTGCCAATGTCCTGCCCTGGTGGGAACTAGGCTCAGATACCTGGGGAGACATTCAGTAGAACCAGAAGACGTAGCCACATACCCTCCAAACATAGCCACATTCCCTCCAAACATGGCTATATAATCAATGCAACATTTGGCTACCTACTACACAAAAAAGAGAATGCATCACCAAGTTAATGCTAATCTCTTCCTAATCGATAATTCCTCATCCTTTATTTACACATGTTTTATTTCCAATTATAGAGATTTATTCTTTCTTCTTATTGATTTATTATTCTTGCAACTTGTATTTTCATGTTTATTTTCTGACTATTTTCCTGTTTTTATCTTTTTAATGTTCTAATTATTACCTTTTTCTGTTTATTCTGTTTATTTTCAGACTATTTTCCTGTACACCTTTATCTTTTTTAATGTTTTAATTATTACCCGTCTCAGAACAGACAACGTCTAGTGAGGCGGGTAACTTACTAGTTATAAAATTACTGTATTACCTCAATAAACGCCCGGGTTGCCGGCAATGAAATGAATTGTTAAAATTGTATGATTTGAACGCCATCAACAGATGTTCAGTATGCAAAACAACTTTAAAGCAAAACGTTCAAACGTAAAGAATTTTCTTATAAATACAGTTGGTAAAAAATCTTTTAAAAGTACCACTTTTGTAGAAAAAAAAAGGGAATTTGACGATTTTATTTAGGTATTATCAGCCTTAGGTGCAGCTGTCCCTTTCGCTCAGTATTCAGGGGGTAAGAGCGATGGTGACAGCAATAGTTTGGTAAAATACAAATTATTCAGCATTGTTTAGATTATAAACGATGATCTTATCACCAGGGCGATACTGAGAGTATCTACAACGCATTTACATCTTACCACTATCTTCTACGACTTAATTAATATTATCGTTGAGTTGTTAATTTGATAGCCATGTTTACATTATTAACATTTATCAGTCGTGGAATGCTAGCACTTCACCTTATATGACGCCATATTGTAGTGGTGTTTGTATTTTCAAAATATACGACTCAAGGAGTAAACAATTTAATCCCAAATAAAAGCTGTTTCAAATAATATTGACATCGCTAACCACTCGAGCGCTTTTTGCCACATTATGGCACTATTTTAAAAACCTCGGATTGCTTTGTTGCTAAAATGTGGCAAATTTAAAAAAAAAAATTATTATTAAACCGACTGTATAATATATAGTACATTTAAAATATAACAAAATAATTATTCTTTAGACTCTTTAAAATGTTTTAAGGTTAAAGATTTAATTATATATTTTTTTGGTAAATCCTACAAATATGTGATAATAGACAAAAAATAGGGGAATTCATTGGCTACATAGAACTATAATCAGTTTGTATGTCTCCATATTCAAATTCGGAGGTATGATTTTTTTCATGTTGGCGGAAAATTTCCTTTAGCAATCCGAGAAAAAATATTTTAAATGCTCTGTCGCTCCAGTGGCTAAAGTGATAACATAAAATATGTTATGCAGGATTTTTAATAACAGGATTTAAAAAAAAAACATTGATATATATATATATATATTGTTAGTTATTTTATCATAGACAAGAGAAACCAAAGACTTGCCGATAAGGGCGAGGGGAACAAACTTTGTTACGAAGAGCAGGGAAGTGGCGTAGACGTCAAGAGAGTGGAAGGATCTCTCAGTGGCGCCCTGGTGGAAGACTACAATTCAGAATTGAAACGTTGCTTGAAACGGCTTTAGCCGTGTTTGATGACTAGATCTGAATAACCAGATACTTCTTGTATTTCCTTCTCCCCACTACCCTCCGCCTCATAACATACCCCAATTGGGGGTGGCGTCATGCCTCACTGACGGTTGGGAGCAGTTGGAACTCATGTCCGGTATTCACATAAAAATGAATTTAAAAAAAAACATTAATATTTGCTAGCAGAAACGACCCAATAATCAAATTCCTCGCATTGGTTCATTGAAACGATGTAAATGGTAAAAAAAATTAACCCGTAAAAAAAAAACCGAGTTTTTTTTATATTATATTATTTAATACGTCCCGCCAATCCCGATTCAACAAGACCGAAATTATATTGCGTCTGTTCACTGCCGTAATGTTATATGTCAGCGTGCTTTTTGGCAATTGCCACCAAAAGTTTATCAAATGCGCTGTCTTTGACAACGAGTCTATCTGCCGAGTTTCAGCTCGTTCGGATGTTGGGAAAGCCAGTTGTTTTCCACTTCATTCATTCAAACGAACAAAAGTGAAATTCGAATAGATGTTTTTTTTTTTAAAGTACTTGCGAAGCCGGGTATAACAAGTGAATTCATAAAAGAATATGACAAAAATAAAAGAAAAATTATGTACATTCATTGTATCATCTGTTTCCTTATTAAAGGCAGTCATAGCGTCACATTAATAAAAGGTCATAGACAGTACTGGAGAAAATAAAGAACTGGCAAAGCATCATTAAAATTAGTACCACCCTTTTATTTTAACGTCTTACTTCCTCTGAGTCATCATTTACGTAGGGACATACTAATAAAAGTGTTTTAAATTTTACACAACTGATAAACAACCATTAATGTATCGTACATGGTTGTTTATCAGTTGTGTTATATTTAAAACGCGTTTATTAAAGGGTTAGTTTTTACTAGTAAGGAAATTAGTTTTATGGTACAAAATCTATTCATAATTAAAAAATTAATGTAATGTAGATTTTTTTTAAATAGGCATTATTATATTTTCTAAGTTTGATATTTTCTCCCGTCTTAACAAACGGATTGCAATCTTTAGAGCACACGCGTCAGGTGGGAATGCTGTCCTTGTTCAACCGGTATTTCAATGGAAGATGATCGGAGGAACTAGCATCATTGATCCCCTCAGCACCGGTGCATAGTCGGGAAACACTCCAAACGCGCGCACAACTACTAGTTTTTTTAATTGTAAATTGATTCCATATCTGAAATTAAAATGCATTATTTATTCACCATTAAGTTTAACATATTAATTTGATTTTTATTCGTAATAAACTCAAATGACTGCATTGTTTTAAATGTGCAGGTGCATAGTACATTGATTGCACGTGTTATTATAGTTTTTTTTTCTAGCGCAGGTGTTTGTAATGTTTGTATATTAGCGAATCATCATTCATTATTTATTCTAAGAAATAATTATTCTTGAATCGCTAATAAACAAACACCTTTATATTTATTATACCTTCATATGATAATAATAATAATAATAATGTTTTATTCCAGGATGAGGGGAGGATAGTGCAATCCCACACGTCCCATATAGTTATAAATACAGTTAAATTATAAATAAAGTAGAACGCGCGCACATCATATGTCACGGTTGATATTTTTTGTCACATGAGAACGGGTCGTTTCTTCTTCGGCTGTGGAAAGATTTGCCGGCCTTTCCTCCCTCCTTACTACATGGGTCTCTTCAAGAGCCACGTTCACTCCTTACTCTCCTCAAAAAGACCCTACACACAGCATCTTCATAGATGACATAGGCCCTGAGGAAAATTATTTTTCTCAGGGCCTCCTGTGTGGAGTTAATGTAAAAAAGCAGTGCATTCTCAACTGTTTTTTTTTTTTAAAAGAAAGACAAATATTCCCGGATTACGAATAACCTGAAAATATTTTAATTAATGAAGACAATATTAGAGAAACTCAATCGAAAAATTGAAACAGAAAAATCAGAAAAAGATACGGTCATATCTGGGACTCGAACCCAGGATCTTCGTCATTCCGGGCCGCGACTCTACCGACAGAGCTAATGTGTCCCTATCCGATTCGGTCATATTTAACTGTATCATACTTCGACTGAGAGCTGCAAACATTATCTTCATTTTCTTAACGCATATTTTTATTGGCAGCTATCTTTATGTATGATTGCAAGATTTAACTCGAACTAACCTCGACGCCCGAGGAAGACATAGCACGATCAAGTGAATCAGATACTTGAGTCGGGCCATGTCACGAGTCAGAATAATAGAACAGCATGTATGATAAGATGTATGAATGTGAATGAGGCGAGGAGTGTATGCCAAGACCGAGTTGTTTGGCGGTCCGTCCTCTCTGCCCACCCCTGCGGGGATACGGCGTGATGGTTAGTTAGTTAGTCTCAACTGAGGTGGCCTGGGCATGTACTAAGAACGTCTGATGACCGAATTCCGAGGAAAATACTGAGTGCGATTCCAGAGGGTAGACGTTCAGTGGGCCGCCCCAGTCACAGTTGGGCGAGGCAACTCCAGAAACTGTGTGAGGAGAGGATGGGTATGCCATGGACGGAGGCCGAACAATCAGCGCAATACAGGGACGTATGGAGGAGCCTTGTCGATGCAGTGGGTCCCCGACCCGAATAGGACAAGGTGAAGAAGATGATGATAATTTTGCAGAAACAATAAAATAATTACGAAAATAATGTCAGCCAGCGTGCGGCGGGCGATTGGCATTTCACCCCTAGCATCCAAGGATTAATAATAAAAGTACAGAAATTTCCTATTTGCTAAATAAAGCGTTATGGTATTACCTTTTTATTTCAAAATTATCCAGTAATAATGCACTTTATGAAAAGTGGCATTGTATAATTAATTATCCAATTAATAATACTGTACTTAATTTTGCAACTAAAAAGTAATGTTGCTGTGAAAATGTAATTGTTTGTCCATAGCTTTTGGTTTTTGGTATTTGAAATATGTATTGTTCAGTTTAGGTATTTCGTAGACATTCTGCAATTTACAGTATTTATAGCATTAAATTTATCGAATCAAAACAGACGTGTTATTTACCGTTGACAAACTGCTGAACTTAAAACACATCGCTGGTTTTTGTTTTTTATAGATTGTCAATATTGTGTTACATTTTTACACAGTTTTTTTCAGAAGACAGCTGTTAAAAATTATGGTGAGGTTCCTTTTTTCATTTTTTTGTGTAATATCGCGCCAGGAGTCTGACACCTGGGAAGTCATCCCCTATTTGAGGAACGTTGTGAAGCTGTACGAAGTGGAGAGGGTAAATGGGAAAATAAAATTTGAGTACCTCACTATTCAGATCCAGTCACTCAACATAGCGAGGTGACCTCTCTCCAAGACCATATAACCATTCGCATACCTACGTATATTATAATTAATCATTCAAGTTATAAGATTATTATATTCGTGGATAAATCTATGTAAATTATGTCCTTTGGGTCCAAAGCCAAGTAACTTTCCGTTTGTTACGCGTTCCTACTTCTACGTCTTCAACGTTCTAACTTCTCCCAATCGTCTAGAGCCAGTGAAGAAGCTATGGCATCCCCAATTGGATTATGTTGTGGGGTTGAAGGTATTGTGGAGGGGAAGAGGAAGGTGGGGACATACCGGACTATTCAGGCCTGGACTTCAGGAAAAATATTTTTAGGTAAACACTTTTTTAAGCTAATCTCTGGTATCATACTCAATCCGCTTATGTTAAAAGAGATTAATTTTTACGTCCCTAACAAGTATACTCGTGGGAGATCCCATGCACTTTTTTATGCTCCGAAAGTGAGGACTTCTGTCTATCAGAACCTTAGAGTAACAATATATTGTTACTCTAAGATCAGAACGCGCCAATAAACAGAGCGACTCAACTGCTTTACTATTCTGCATTGACCATCGACATTTTCAATGTCACTTACAGACTTTTCAGCAACTATCTTTTAGCACATGTCACTAAGTAGTAAAACTGCCCTTGTGTACTTTGTAATTTATAATCTTCTCCGTGATATATTGGCGTATAACTGTTTTATGGAGAACATGAGAAAATAAATAAATAAATAAATATCTCATTGTTGAACAGAGTATTGTTCTTTTAACGTTATAATCATTAGACCTTGATTCTTGATGAGTGTTTTGCCGGCGATGGTACTTAACTGCGTTTTCACTTCCCGCCAAGGCAGCGTAACAATAGAAAATACTGTCAATTCTATTGTTAGCCAACTGAAAATAAACATTGCCACGGGATCATAAACTCTCTAGTTCCCATGTTCTTACCAAATACAGTTTCACTTTCTGAAGACGTAACATGTTACAATATACAGTTTAAATAATAAGGTCGACGTTTTTTATGTGTTACTCAAATATGTGCCATGAACTCAGTAAATTGATATTATTGTAGAAAGCAATCACTTTGTGGTTTGACATATTTAATAAAAATAAAATACTTTTTTTGTTTTAAACCACGATATTTAATTATTTACTTTACCGACCGGTTTCGCTTTACTCAAGCATCTTCAGGGTACAAATTAATGCTGATGTATTAATTTAATTAATTTGTATTAATTTGTACCCTGAAGATGCTTGAGCAAAGCGAAACCGGTCGGTAAAGTAAATTAATAAATATCGCGGTTTTAAAACAAAAAAGTGTTTTATTTTTATCAGTAAATTGAGCTTAACCCATCAGATCTAGGGCATATTCTGTTAGAGGGTCAGAAAATTTCCGCTTTGCAATAAAGTCCATATAAGTGGAGTATTTTTTTTATAATAATTTTTTTTTTAAGTTTTAAAAAAGGCTTACCTTACGTTTTTCTATCTAAGATTATCGATAACGAAATAAAACAAAAACACATATTTTATTTGTATTATCACCTCACGTTTTTATCTTTCCTAAAAAAGTTATGAAATTTCTCGGAACTTTATACATTTTTCTCAAATTGCTTTCGCTAACTTTGGTTTCAAAGAGGTGTTTATAAATTTTTTTCTTTAATTAATTTGTAGATTTGAATATAAAGCGTGGAGTTTTATCGTATTTCTAATCATATTTCTCGCCATGACACACGAAGAAAAATGTTATTCTAAAATTCGATCATTTTATTCGTAAAACCGTTAATAACGGGACTGAAGTTCTTACGAACAAATTAACGATTTTTCAATGTTTATTGGCGGGAAAATTTAAGAATAATTTGTTGGTATACGTACGAAATTTGTTCTAATTATTATTAATAATAATTTATTTTTTCCTTTTTCCGCCAATAAACATTGAAACCCTGTTAATTTGTTCGTAAGAGTTTCAGTCCCGTTTTTAACCGTTTTACGAATAACATGATAGTATTTTAGAATAACATTTTTCTGTGAAGCAGGCAATGTCTATGGAGCTTCATCGACAGTCATCCAGAGGAAGACCAAAGAACTCCTGGATGACTCAATGCTCTAAAATTCTAAGTAGAAACGGCCTGGAAGAGAGCGATACCCAGAACCGAAGAAGCTACAACCTGAGAACGAGGAGAGCCGACCCCAACAGCCTACCTAGGCAATGAGTTGGGACAGTGCAAGGAAGAAGAAGAAGATTTTTCTCCGTGCAGCAATGGAGATAAACGATTTATACGAGACCTACGTGAACTGGGAAAATTTGGTCTCCTGTAATTATACGGGTTAAATCGTTTTTAAGGTTATGTAGATCACAAAGCCTACTATGGGCTAGACATGTGGAAATAAGGAAATGAGAAGGGACTTCTGAAGAAACCTTGGGACTGAGTAACTCACTCCAGCCGACAGGACCACAGGTCAATCAGTATCGAAGAGAGACTTCCCTTTCACTGTCACGATTACTTTAGGGGTGGCGCAGAGGACAGTGCAGGAAACTAAGCGCTTACAAATAATAGACAATATAGGCGCCACTTGTGCCAGGGAGGGACAAGGGGCTGTTCCGCCTCCTTATGGGGAGGGTGTAATAATGCAGACAAAAAAGCATAGGTACGATAAATCAGTAAAAATATTAACTAATTCCAGTATCTGAAAGAGAAAGAAATTTAGAGGAAATTGTGCGGATCTCCTATGTGGAGGAGATGAATGGGCCTCCGGTTGAAAGAGGAGATATCTGTGGGTCGTGATATCTCCGCGCGTGCTGATCGGAATAATAACACTCTGGATGATGATTGATGATGATGATGTATTTACGATATTTACAAATGTACAGTATTTACAATCGTAGTAATATTATCCCGACACGAGGACCGCATATTGCGAAGTTGAGTTACTAGGTAGCTGGCCTGTTGCCGTGAAGACTGAGTAAGAACGACTGACTGCATTTGGCTTGCTCGAGCCCTTATATAGGCTGAGCCAAAGGTACTCGGAAGGCAGGTGAAACATGCACACGCGAGAAGTTTCTCGATATGGCTACGCAGCGCTGTGTGTAATGTGTGGCAGGTCCGAGCTCTTTCCAGAAGGTGGTCGAAATTAAATTGCCTAGCGAAGTAGCAGTAGAGGCGGCCGTTCAGCAACTAGGTAGGCCGCTACGTAAGTAGGTGGAACCGCTACAGGAGTAACCCAGAGGCAGACTGAGAAAGAGGTTGGTAGACTTCGTGAAAGGGAATCGTAGCTTTTAGCAGAAGTCTTAAGAGTCATTCGCACTGGGAGAGTAGTTTGGTCGAGTAGCGAGTATATTAGTAACTAAACGTGTCCGAACACCACAATTTTAGTAGAGTAAGCTAGTCAGCTCTTCAGTAGATTTAATCCATTTGGTTCTATTTTTTCGGCGAATAGAGTTCCCCTCCATGCGTCCCTGCGCACTGACATGCGCAGTTCATTCGTAGACGCAGTAAACGCACAATATGTCGTCCCGTTGAAGTGAAAATGCTAATCTAAAATTCTTTATTTTTGCGGCTATTAATCTATTTTCGTGTCCATCGTTTAATTATTTTCATCTTACTAATTTATTCTTCCACCTCTTCTAAAATAAGCTTACAATCAGTTTAATTAGCGTATTTACTTTATTGCGTTGCAGCCGGTCATGTTACGACGCGCCGCTTACTAATAAACAACTTGACAGTAGTGCAAACACTTTTTGGTGATTCAAGTAGCGGTTACTCGCCACTCGACTTACTACTTGTCAGGTGCGAACAAGGCATTAGGACTGGAGGTGATTCGAAAGGGACAGCAAACAATGGAGAGCATTTGTGAAGGAGACATCTTTCAGCATGTGATGATGATGACTGGTTTTAAAATGCATTTACTCACCATGAAGTTTATCATATTAATTTGATTTTTATTCATAATAAACTCAAATGACTGCATTGTTTTAAATGTACAGGTGCATGGTACATTGTTGCACATGTTATTATATAGATTTTTTTCTAGCGCAGGTGTTTGTAATGTTTGTATATTAGCGAATCATAAATAATTATTTATTCTAAGAAATAATTATTCTTGAATCGCTAATAAACAAACACCTGTGCAAGAAAACGTATATTAATTTATTATGCCTTCATATAATAATAATAATATTTTTTTATTCCAGGGTGTGGAGAGGATAGTGCAATCCAAATATAGTTATAAATACAGTTAAGTTATAAATAAAGTAGAAAAATTATAAGTAGGTACAAAGTTATTAATAACGCGGTTCGCATGAGGGAAAAAGAGACAGGAGACAATCTCCAACCTTCAATTTTTAGGCAGCTCCTAACAACCCGATATGTCGGGCTGTTCGCAGCACCGTCAGTAGAGCGCTTAAGATGAAACCCGGTGGTTGAGAAATTTGAAAAATAGATTTTACTAAATTATTGCTGTCACTATTGCTCTTACTCCACCGGCTACTGAGCGAAAGGGACAATGCACCTCGGGCTACTAATACCTAACTAAAATCAACGTTTTGTATTCCCCACTTTTCTCCTCCAAAAGTTCAGTGATTTTCAATTTTTTTTAACCAACTACATAAGAAAAAACTATTCTATGTCTGTACGTTTTGCTTTTTATAAAAAACATTGTCTAGTTTGTATACTGAACTTATTTTGAGGGCGTTTAAACCAGTCAATTTTTGGAAGGTCATAACTTCTATAAAAAGTAACTTATCAAAAAAAAAAAAAAAGTACCAACACGCTAGTAGTTGATATTTTATTTTATGTAAACACAATATTTTCTCTATGGTTAAAATCCAGAGAGATAATTAGGGAATTGGGGTTTGTATGGAAAAATCACCGCCGGGTATCCCCGTAATAACTCAGGTACGGGATATACGTCATTCCTATGTCTACCTACGTTAAATTATCGTGAAAACAAGCTTATGTGTCAAGTAATCAATTTCTGCGTGGTCTTGAGTAAGCTCGGGCCCTCTTCCATTTTTATATACCGCACTGATAGCAAAACCGCAAAAGATATATGCACATTTTATTTATTCGTGTTCGGACATTTTCGGTGGTATAAAAATAGTGTACCATAATTTTAGGTATTAATCATTGTAGAAAGTAATATTTCACATGTCGTTATTATACATTTAATACATGTCAATACAAATATTGATTTTGTACTTGTCTCGCTACTGCATCCAGTGTGCGATGTGTAATGTAATTAAATAAATTATGACTATTGTTCTACAATATGCCTGATTTCTTCATAAAATCATAATTGTATTTATCTGTAATTTGTTACAATGTCGTTTTTCAATGATAATAGTTATTATAATACTCGGAATTCATTAAGAGGGTATTACCAGAGAATACCGGAAATTAGTCCCTTTTAAACCAAATTCTAGGCGTATTGACTTTTTTTTACAAAAAAAAAACAAATTGATTTTAAAAGGTTGTTATTTTATCTGGTACACGCAGTTTTCAAATTTTGAATAACTAAGTTTATTTTTAATTTACTAAAGGTATACCGTTGGTCGTTGGCAGATTTGTTCAAATTTCAAACGGTAGATTCTATTAAACAACACAAATTTCAAATCGTATAATCATATAACATAATAAATCAATACATTATCTAGTAAACACAGTATTCAGAATTTTAATTTTAGTTAAATTAAAATCATTAAAAAATAAATCCGAGAACGTGTTGAGTGAAAAAAATACAAAGTAAAAGTCTTACAAAGTAAAATATATATTTTTTTTTGCACCCTTATTTTGCTTAGACATTATTGAAAAATCATAAATACTTATGATCAAAAAATAGAAGAAGTACAAGATATTTAATAATTTATCATCATGCGTTTTGAGCATTTTGCCATCGTTTCACAAATACAAACATAATAAAATGTAACCTTTTATCCTCTCGTAACATAATTTTCTATTAACACGCTATAAATCAAGCCCTTAAATTCGTTAATTAAGTTAATTGACAAATTTACATGGACCCTGTTATTATTATTGTTAATTAACGCATTATTTTGGGCTTGTTTTGAAGTCGTGAAGGTTTTTATGTAAATATTTACATAATAAAACGTTTAGCCTTCGTGAATTTTCGAAACGAAATAGTGCACCCTCGTTTTGTTAGTAGCCGATAAAATCGGCAGCCATTTTTTAGCAAAAAAATGTCAATTATTATCCCGACACACGGCAGGTTGCGTGATCAGTGAATTTCTTTGGGTTTTAAAATAAAACCCTGTGTTTTATATGTTGTGTGAACAAACCAAACAATGATTAATAAATATCAAATGAAAACCTTGCCTCGCAACTAACTAGATGTGAGGATATAAATTCCTCATGGGGGGGGGGTAGTTTATTTTTATTTTTTTATTATTTCATATGATTGTACAGCATCTTAAATTTGCTGTATCAAAATTTGAAAAAAATCGGAGCAAAACTATCTGCGATATAGAGATCTTGTATGAACAAATTTTTCATGTTTAATATTGGATTTTCTGGTACAGGTACAAAACTGTAAAGCGATTTTCTGACACTTGACATTTTTGAAGTCTACTCGACTGATTCTTTTGAATTTTTTTATACTACTCCCTTTTTACATGAATGACCAGGCTTCCCTTAGAGCATTTTTTATTTTTCATAATTATTAATTTTACAATAACAAATATGCCCATTTTTTAGACGAAAATCTGTGTTTTCGCTTCTAAATGACAAAAAAAAATTTAAATCGAAAAAAAAAATTCCTCTTACTCTCGTTAGGAAAGTAGTTATATTTTTTTTTTTAAGAGACTTTTTTTAACAAACTACTCAACTTAACGGAGAAAAAAATGTTCGTGTTTGAGTTGGGGAGTAAAGCCTTTAAATAAAAAAGTTAAGAAATTATAATGTTTGAAGTAGATAATAACTGTTTACAATAACTGACTTAGAATCTACAAGAATGAAAAATAAAAATTACAAATTGAATATAAATGTAGTAGAAATAAACTTATATTAATAAATTAATTAATATGTAGGTACATACAGTTGGTTCTAAACTTATCTAATGATATCATTTTTTTTTATTTCAAATGACCTAATATCTTTCAATAGCGTCTAAAAAATTATCTTAAAAATTGGCCTATTTTACGCCGAATTAACGTTACCCCCCCCCCCCCCCTATTGTATGGTTTAGGTCGCAGATATGTATATGTCTTTTGATACTTGTATTGCTCCCTGGGACCACGATATCCTTTCTGGTATGACTTCTTGTACTATATTTATCATCAATTTTGTTAATATTTTCTAGATTCTTGTGTACATGGATAATAACCTTTTTTTTATGAAGTTTTGACGAACATGGTACATATTTTTTTTGTAGAGTTCATCGCTTGAGAACATATAGGGTTTAATCATAACATCCCCTTATGATTTTACCGGTTGACCGAGCGACCACGCGAAATAAATAAATTTACTTCGATTGCTCGAGATTTCCAGACGATATTTTTTTTTAATATTTCACCAATATAAAAAAAATATATATCTTTGAAATTTGCCATGAAGACATAAAAAAACATTAAAGTGCTATATAGCCAATAAATTAACCTATATTATATCGTTTATCTCATATTTGTAGGATTTATAAAAAATATATAAAAAAAATCGTAAAGTTTATAACCGCGCGGATCCTGTGTGTTTGATACTTTGAATCCTCCGTCAGAGGTACTTATTCGAGTCAACAGAATATTTTCGATTTCTGTATGTTGTCTGTGGTAGATAGATATACTTGATAATTGAAGGTACATATCTTTGGGAAAATGCCTTATTTTTAACTGTTAAGTAACATCTGATCAGAAATTCTGCGCATTTTTTTTTTTTTTAATATTTTTATCATCGTTCTAAAATAGTCTACGAAATTCGGATTTTCAACATCTACAATTATAATAGATAAAGCATTTCAATAGCTTCGTTTTAAGATCAAAATAACAATATATATGTAATTAATTAATTTTTTTTGCCGAATCAAGAGATAATTGGCTTTTTTGAACCGAAAAGCAATCTTAGACATATAAAATGGCGCATATAAGCCAAAAATCACTCCAGTGGTTAATATCTAAAAGCTATGCATTATCACCTAGGCGTCGCGGATTCAACCCTCTGCAAGCTAAGTCCTACATCATTGCACAAGCAACAATTTCACCTTTTTTATATTAGCGCTCTACGTCTAACATTCGTATTTATATCCCTTTCAAACCATCTTCTTATACTTTTAAGTACTTCTTAGCCTTAAAAGGGGTGTCTCGTTCAAAACCGCCCCCTCCATCTAGTATTCACAGGTTATGCCTCTGTAAGCCATAAAACACGAACTTGTATGGCAATCAATTACGTTTACTTCCCTTGTATCTTGCTTTGTGCATTATAGTGCCCCTTGGCCACGTGGTGACTCACCCTGTCTAGACCGGGGCGGGGATTGAGATCAATATCCGGGTCGACATCCTTGAGCTCTTACTACTGGGGAAGTGAATTGCGTTATTAATGTTTTTAACGGATATCCGCAAATTACAAGTGACAGCTGTCAGCGTAATCTATGGAGATGTTGAACATTGTAAAAGGTTGTGGATATATTAGGTAGCTGATAAAAAAATGATAGTACGATGGTATTAGGTGAATAAAATATTAAAAAAATGTTTTTCCTCTCCCGAGACTCGGACCCACATCAACTGCTTGGAAAGCAACTATGCTTACCATTACACCACCGAGAACAGCGGCGTAAATTATTATTTTTTTTTATTATTTATTTATTCATAACACGCCCTAATGGAATTTTCCATACAATTTTATAAGTTGTTTGTGTTACTTTTATTGTAAATAAATAATTTTTAAAAATTCAACAATAAAGAAAATATAATATTGTTAGAAAAATGTAACAACAAAAGAATAAAATAAAACGCATCGGTAAAAATGTGAACAGATACCAAGAATCCTAATATTAATACAATAAAAATAAAGTAGACTAGAAGAAAAATAAAAGTATTCGAATAAACAACCTTTATATTAATTATTTTAAAGATGAAATATATCTTCCAAATCAGGATATTTTAGAATTTACTTAGGTATTTTTAATATTACTTACTTACCTTTTCACATCACAATTATATTATTTACTAGCGCACACCCTAGAAAAATCGCGAGATAGTTTAAATTATCGACAAATCAGTTTCAATTTTGAAAATGGCAATGAAAAAATTTTCCGATAAAAATATTATAGTATAGTTAAGTACCTTGGCACCCTTTCGCTAGTCTAAATTCTTTAGTTCCAATTTCGAAAATGACACCTAAATTCAAAGCATCGAACAAACCAGCTGCCCGAAGCCATTGGAACTATTGCATCCCTTTTTATTTATATCTAGTAACTTAACATATCATCTAAAGCCATTTCATCCAATGATTCGATTCTAGCACCTCATTTTGACAAAACCGATACGAATAATTTTAATGATTTTAACGTTTTTTTACATTCGTTGGGAACTGTTCCCGACTGCAGCCTGCACTAGGTAGGTAGGTACTTGTGAACCTGGTGTTAGCCAACCTCAGATAGGAAAGCACGCCAAAGGAAACACAATATTTATGAATATTTATTGTTTTCAATATGGCAATACATCAGAGTATTACTTCTCTTTTTTGACATCGAACCTACACAAAACCACTCTGCTAATCAATAAACAACCGCCACATTCCACGGAAACATGCAACACGCGCTGTATAATGAATAACACCATGAAAGTGACACTTTAACCTTGCCAGCAACGGGGTGTGACGCTGGCGAGTGGCGTTTTTGCAACAGCGATGATTGGTGATAATTGCCGAAATTAACACCACAGTGGGGATAGAGTTTCATACTGATGTGTGTGTCTTTTTTTTCGCAATATCATTTCGTTATTGACAAAAATAGTGAATGTCACAAACGGCAAACTCATCGACCTACTTTTTGTGTTATAAACCCGGAAAGAAAACGATTTTTATTACACATTTATTTAATAGTACCTACATAGCAAATTTTTATTAAGTTTTTTTGGTGCATCCTCATACGTGTAATATCTACACTTTTGGGCGGTTTTGAGTTGAATATGCAGATTTGTTTTCTATATTTCATTACATTATTGGATGAAACAATGAACTTCATAAATAGTATATTTACTATTTATTTTGTACCACTGGTGTCAAATTTACTTTCGAGGATAAATCAAAATCTATTCATAAATTGACACATTTGTCTTAACTATGGCCAAAAACGAATGAAATATACCGTTCACAGATCCGTTACCGTTATCCGTTACCGTTATCCGTTACCGTTATCCGTTACCGTTATCCGTTACCGTTATCCGTTACCGTTATCCGTTACCGTTATCCGTTATTGTTATCCGTTACCGTTATCGTTATCCGTTACCGTTATCCGTTACTGTTATCCGTTACCCGTTACCGTTATCCGTTACCGTTATCCGTTACCGTTATTGCAGTAAATGAAAAAGTTATAAACCTTCAAACATTAAGTTCACAAACACAAAAATCGCTTTCCTGAACAAAATTCCAAAGTTGACTCCCGCGGTTTATCATTTAGTACATCTATACTAAGCTAGAATCTTACGCCCTTCATACATGGAGCTACTTTCAAGCGACTCGATACGCGACCGGCCGTCGCAAATAAAAATATTTGATCATTTCCGCCTGAAGTAAGGAAAAAAAATATTTTTTTGGCACACGAACACGATCACAATACACTTCTATAGATTATGTTCAGTACTTTGCGAGCTCCCAAAGAGATTGCATGTCTCGCCGATGTATTGTCTCATTGTTTACCTAGTAAAAAAGTGAACAGCTTTATATTATGTTTTCATGTGTCTGAAATTCTGAGCACTCCCAAAAAACGAAATATCAAAACGCATGACAACGCGGATAAAATAACTCGTATTATATTAATGTAATTGCTTCACCCGTATTTGCCCATGTATTGTTCCCATTTATATCCTTTGCTTAGACTTAGACGATAAATAAAAGTTTTATGATAAGGCCATAGAAATTATGCGCCCATAAACGGATTAAATACGTTCACAAAATTGATGTTTGTTATGTATCTTTTATGAAATTGCTTTTAGGCCTGTACTTTTTATCAAATTGCTTTTAGGCCTGTACTTTTTATCAAATTGCTTTTAGGCCTGTACTTTTTATTAAATTGCTGTTGGGTCTGTATTTTTTATCAAATTGCTCTTAGGTCTATACTTTTTTTATCAAATTGCTCCGAGACCTGCACTTTTTTTAATCAAATTGCTGTTATGTCTCTACTTTCTTATCAAATTGCTGTTAGTTCTCTACTTTCTTATCAAATTGTTGTTAGGTCTCTACTTTCTTATCAAATTGCTGTTAGGTCTCTACTTTCTTATCAAATTGCTGTAAGGTCCGTACTTTTTTATCAAATTGCTGTTAGGTCTGTACTTTCTTATCAAATTCGTGTTATGTTTGTACTTTTTAACAAATTGCTATTAGGTCTGTACTTTTTTTTATCAAATTGCTCTTAGGTCTATACTTTCTTATCAAATTGCTCCGAGGCCTGTACTTTTTTTATAAAATTATGTTAGGCCTGTACTTTCTTATCAAATTGCTGTTTCGTCTGTACTTTTTATCAAATTGCTCAGAAATTTGATAAAAAAATAGTACAGACCAAACGTCAATTTGATTTTAAAAAGTACAAACCAAATAACAATTTAATAAAACAAATACACACCGAAAGGCAATTTGATAAAAAAAAGTACAGGCCTAACGACAATTTGATAAAAAGTACAAAACAAACATTTAAGTTTTCAAATGACTAATAATAACTTACGTAACTACTATTTCATTTTATTTTTGTAGTTTTTTTTTCTCATGCCACTCCTGATAATTTTACGAAACATAAGCATAGACCGATCATCATGATAGCATTGATAGCAAACGATAATTTCGTTACATTCGTATTACTATATTTTTACTACAATTTACTCATGATCCCCCAGCTATTCAGTTCTAGTTAATAAATGAGTGCTGGCATTGTGTCCCTATCTGTTGTTGAAACTTAATATGAACCGTTTGACCTCGACGCTCAATCCGACCTTAATGGGAGAGTCGTTGTTCTGTATAATTAGCAACTGTATAATTATTGTAGTCGTCGTTGTGTTATGCCTTGTTCGTTCATTGTCTGTTGTGAACTTTCTCGTTGGTAAAACAACTAGACCCTAGAGAAGGAATAATTCGAAATTCCTACGGATGATTTTTATATAGGTATAAATTTGTTTTATTTTTTTTATTTTTGGTGTTATGTTATTCTATTCTTGAACAAATATTCCCTTAAAAAATTTTGCGTATTTTTTTCAGAAGTTAAAAATATTTTCGTTTTGCAATAAAATCAAAATAAATGGAATATTTGTTAACGTATCAGAAAACTAAAAACTGTTTTGAAAAGGTGAAGAAATAAGCTTTCAAATTTAGTTTGTTTTTAAAAATAAAAATTTTGGTTAAAAACTTTTTAAAGTTTTATAAATGACTCACTTTGCGTTTTTACTAACTAAAATTACTGATAATGAAAAAAAATAAAAACACACACAAATTTTATTAGACAAATGAATTATTTATAAACGTTACTCACCTAATTTTTTTGTCGTTTCATGTAAAAAAAATCGTAATAATTCACAAAGTTTCATAATTTTTTTTTTCAAATTGAAATCGGAAACTTTGGTTTCATAAAGGTGTACATTTTAATATTTTTGTAGTTAACTTTTAGATTTGAATATAGAGACTGTTTTATTCTCTTTCCAATACCGTTTAGGTCATACTTCTTCACTATGATAGTAAGGGAGTCACACAGATTTCTGTGAGACCTTGTGAGCTGGGACAAATATGGTCTCCTGTGATTAATCTATGATTATTAATATAATTCAATGTATAATTTCCTGTGAATTTTTTGCGTCTAGATTATAAATAAAACAATGTATGTACCGTTTTACGCAGAATCGCGTTTATTGGTCAAATTCGTTGTACATATAGTTTTGTTTAAGTGATCCATGAACGGGAATATACAATTTTTTTAGCCATACGTTGTTATATTGGTTTGTCTAGTCTGTAGTTAGAAGAAAGATTGTAGAAATATATTTTAAATTTGTACATCGCCCTTGTGGCGAAACCAAGCATTATTATTATTAACTTACCTTGTGTTGGGAAAACGCATTCACCGCCAAAACCTAGACAAACCAGAGCGGTATAATATGAAAATAAATTAAAAATACAACACCCATTTTGTGTAAAACCGCGAGCTTTAATTAAAATTTTTTACCGTCCTGTTTCGCTTTTCTGAAGCATCATCAGGGTACAAATTAATATTATTAATTTAAGTATTAATTTGTACCCTGATAAAGCTTGAGCACAGTGAAACCGGTCGGTAAAATAAATTAATTAAAACTGGTGTTTTACAAAAAATGAGGGTTTTATTTTTATTAAATACGTCAAACCACAAAGTAATAGCTATCTACAATAATATGAAAATAAAGTGTTTAAAGTAAGAATTTTCTTTAATCCTCGTGACTTTATAGATGTTTCTTACCACATCCTGAGCTTTGCGTTTTTGTCAAATCTTATCTACAATGTCACGAGTGTTCGGATGCGTAGTTGCTTATTGTATTTATGCTAATATATTTCTCATTTGAACAATAAACTTATTAATCACTGACGAACATTTTTTTATTTTTTATTTCTTTCATATATTCAATAATGCTATTATTCAATGTATAAAAACAGTTTATTATAAACAAGTTCCGCTTCGTAATTATTATTATGTGTTACTGCTGTTTCGCCCTCTAATAATATATATAATAATCTAATAATATATATGCCTCTAAAGGCATTGTCAAACTGGTGTCAAAACCACTTACAGACGATGAATTTATACTAAATCTAAATCGATATTTACGATGACTCATTTCTAATTTCTTAGTAAAATTGCTGAAGATATTAATGGTTGTTATTTCCCTAATTGTGAATACCCAAATTGCATTGTTAAAATTCAACTGAAGGTCGCTATGCACTCTAATTATGTTGTTAGTCATTTGTCATTTGCAAATGATGACTCATGTTTTTTTTTTTAATTTTATTATATATATTATCCAGCATAATTAAATATTTAAAATTGGTTTGAACATATCTAAAAGCGGTGAGTATATAATATTTTTTTGTTCATTTATTAAAATGGCTCTAGGATTATTATTATGTTTATTAATTTCCAACTGCTCTAAAAGATTAAGTTTTCGTCCTTTATTTTGTACATGTAGAGGTGTTGGTTTATTATCATCGCCAAGTGAGTGATTCTCATCTAGAAGATGTTTGGCAAATTATGATTGTAATTTATTTTTATTTTTAAACGATCGTACGTGTTCTTTGAATCTAGTATTAAAGGACCTTCCAGTTTGTCCAACATAAACATTGACGAAGATGTTATTACTAATAAATCTAAACGAAAATACGAAAATGAACAAGCACAGAAAAATAGAAGCATTTAAAAATAAAAGGTAAGCTTGTACCTGTAAAGCAAGGAATCCTGGGTTCGAGTCCCAGTTGCAAAAGTATCTAACCCTATTTTTCATATTATTTTTAAATTTTTTTTAGTATTTTTCTTTCTCTACATTGATAGGAATAAACTTCAAAAGTAACTATATATTAGTCTAATAAAAATTGAATACTCATTTGGACCTTTTAGGAAAGGGTTTACAGGTGTCCTATGTAAATAAAATCAGATATATATATCGGAGACATTATCTAGGTTATAAACCAGTTATTTGAACATTATGATCATTTAAAAAAGGTAACTATCAAAAATATGGGAAAAAATTGGTTGATAATATTGTTAATTCTGAATTCTATATAAGAAATGAACAAAAATGACATGAATTAAATAGATCTCAATGGCCGAGCCTTATCTAGTAAGACAGATATCCTGGGTTCGATTCCCAGTTCCGACGGTTGCCTTTTTATTATCGGTGTCTTATTCTCTTTCGTGTTTCGTTTAGATTTATTAGCTTTATCTTCGTCTTCAATGATTAATATTACAATGATCAAAAGTTATTTCAATTGAATACACTTATTATTCTAATGTGAATTATTTTCATAGCATTCTCACCGCAAAATTATGATATATAATGTGCAAAACAGAATTACCGCAAACAAAATATTTTACAATCTCAAACCTAAATACCACACTTATACAAAAACAAAACGAAATAATTATCAACAATATGAAAATACTTGCACGCAGCTATCATTTGTATTGTTTAAATATTTCACGACACAGTGTAATTTTTAACACAAAAACACTATTGTTTACCTTTTTTGAAAATTCCTTACAAATTGTCTTGAATTGATGGTACAGGAGGTATCTCTAGGGCTCAGGAAAAACAAGTAACCTAACTTTTTAATTAATGCAGTATTATTTAATTAAACACTACCACAAATGGATCGTGGAACTTTTTCAACTTTTGAATCGCTATATCTCAGAAATAGCGACTCTTAACAAAAAAGTGTAAAAAAACATTTTGTAAATAATTTCATGATGTTGAATTTTTGTCTACCCATTTTTATGATAAAACTTACCGTTTGGCTGAAAAATGCAAAAAACCCATATTTGCGGAAAAAAAAATTCAGGTGTGTGTTCGGTGGGTACTTTTCGCATTTTATTTGTAATGGTGTTACCAACATTCGTACCAATTTTCAGCGTTATCGTAAGTGAATTATTGTAAGCGTACCCTAATTTTTTGAGCTAACTTGACCGGACTATTATAGTTTTGGATATTTTACAAAAGTCTTTTCTATTGCTTAATTGGTAATAATATATATTTGTGACTAAAATATAAAAGACAAAGAGAAATATCGTTCGCTTTTGTGAACAACTCATATAGGTCCCATAGAAATTGTTCTGTCTCCCTTACTATCTGAAAGAGAAAACATAATTTTTATGAAAATATAAAAGTTACCACCAATAAATAATTCATAATTTTTATGAAACCAACGTTTCGGATAGAAAAAATATCTGAATATTTGGGATTTTTTATATGGAACGATGAAAAAGTGGGGTGACAATAACGTTTATTAACATTTGTCTAATAAAATATAAAAAAGTGCATTAACTTCGGGAGCTGATTCTACATGATGAAAAAGTTATGTATCTTTTTTTTGCAAGCAAACAAAAAAAAGATACATAACTTTTTTCGAAATTCTAGGGTACTTTTTTGGTAAAAAGATAAAATTACTTTGGCGTGTATAGCCAACACTATTATTTTCCGCTGGTACGATACGTAACAATCACAACTGCCACAGTCGGGCCCGGATGACTTACAGCCAACTTATCGGGCAAGTTGTACCTTACACTAAGGATTTTTAATAGGTACGTCTTTTTGTTTGGGAAAAAAAAGTTGGAATTTCGGAAAAAGTTATTTAGCTTTTTTACTCCTACCATCATGTAGAATCACCTTCCGAAGTTAATGCACTTTACCCCCGGAATATTTAAAAAATTATATCTTTCTTTTGAATTCTAAAGAGCGTATTTTATCGCCTTTCAAAAACAGTTTTTGGTTTAGGTTACGTTCACAAATATTCCCTTTATTTGAATTTTATTGCAAAGTGGAAATATTTTTACCCTTTGACAAAATATTTGAGGGGTTATATAATATTTCCGACAAACTGTTTTAATTTCTGCCGTAATGCTTGAATAATCTCCCTTGTATATATCCATATTTTCTCTATCCCCTCAACTGCCCACGTTTTCAGAAATAGGTCGTAGACATAGGAAAAAGGAAAACTGAACTACCGGAGCGTCCCTTTTTAATAATTTCCGCTTTTATGTTCTTGCATTCATCGTTCGTTTCTTTCTCTTTGCTTTTCTCCTTTTTCCTCTCTTTTCCTGTCTTTTCCTCTCTTCTGACTTCCTTTTCTTCGTGTCCTCATTTTTTAATAGGTTTTCATATTCTTCACGTTTATGTCAGCTACAATTTTTTACTTCCTCGAATTCTAACAAACTTTTTTGATGTTTCAATAATTTTTAATAATCTATTATAATAATAATTCTTGATAGCACTTTGTGCAATATCTAGGGCGCTTTACAAATCTATAATATAGACAAATAATTTACATTCAGACAAAAACATTAATAACTATATTTATTTCATTCATTCATTGCCGGCAACCCGAGCGTTTATTGAGGTAAAATCATATTTTATAAGCAAGTAAGTTACCCGCCTCACTAGACGATGTCTGTTCTCAGACGGGTTTTATTTATTTTTATTATTTAGACTTTAGATGTCTCGGTAATTTTTATATCGGCGGCCTCTTCAATCCAAATTCATTAAAATAAAGTGTCAAAATAGGTGTTTTAGTTATAGCTTCATAATTTGAGTACTAAATTTGGTCTTATACTATTTCGCTTCTTTGGAAAGATATTTTTTTGAAGATTTTATATTTGATTTTCAACTAACTATAATTATTTATAATTGTAAGATATGGTTACAAAAATATTTTTGTGTTAATTTATAAAAAAAAATAATAATATGTAAATGCAATTATAAAGCCGTTTCCACACGCTTGCCAACCCTTGGCAAGCTTTCACTAGAGTTGGGCGTTTTTGTACTTTTTTAAAAACGAAAACAAACTGTTCTTTATAAAACGCTAACTCTTTTCTTAAACTTTGGGAAAAAATCGGCTGTTTTTTTTTGGCAATTTGTGTACCTAATATGGAAATGGGTTACTACCATAAACTGAATAGAGTAGAGTCCACAAATTTATTTTTCACTAATTGCCTCAAAAGAGACAGTTTTTTCTCAAAGTTTAATAAAACAGTTAGCGTTTTATAAAGAACAGTTTGTTTTCGTTTTTTTTTTAAGAATAAAAACCCCCAACTCTAGTGAAAGCTTGCTGAGGCTTGGCAAGCGTGTGGACACGGTAAAGATAAATTACTTTATAAAATTATTTTTTATAATACCTTTAACTATTTAATCACCACTTTTTGTAATGTTATTTTTTTGTCTTTAGGTAGTTATTTGTCTATTGTTATTTTTCATTTTATCCTGACGAAGAAACCATTGGTATTGCAACATGTTCATAATTTTGATTAAAGGGATTTCTTTTCATTTTATTAAAAAGTGAATTTGCAATTGTTGAAGAAGTTAAAAAAATAAGTTCACTGGTCTACTAACGACGGTAAGATCAGTAATAAAAAGTTGGTTAAACGAAACTCAAAAAACTAATTTGTTTATAATAATAATATTTGTATTCGATTAAATTTCATTATGTACTTATTAGTAATTCTGTCACATTCATTAAAGGTCACATTACATACGCACACACCAGATACATTGACCTTTCGGTAATCGTCCACGTGATCGCAGTTAATCATAAAATAAATAAATCATGTCAATAAAACAATAACATAACTTAAGTTGACCCCTGGTGACAACTCTGCAAAGTGCTAACACGTAGATTATATTACATACTAGTAGATTTAAATCCGGATGTTACATCTCGTCTGATCTTTATCGTCTTATAATTCGATCAAGAGGCTGCGGGTTGAATTACACAACGACTTTCGATCAATGCTTGTTTTTTTTTGCTGTGATTTCGAACATTTTGCCCATCTTGATATATATATATATATATATATTGCATTCCCCAATACAACGATTACATAGTCTTGGTAACCAATATTTAAACAATATTGATGTATTTGACAATAATTTGAATTTGGCAAACTTTAAACGCCGTATGTGCGAACTATTTCTACTTAATTCATAAACTATTGTAAATATTAATTTTATTACCTATTATTATTGATTTGGAGGATATTGGCATGCTATCTATTTTTACTTTATTTATATTCTGTATTACCTACATTTTGTCAACTCATATTTTATCTAACCTATATTATGTATCTTTATATTTTCTGTTACTTATCTGTATTTTATTCACTTCTAACTCTTCACTGTAATTAATCAAAACATGTATTGCTTTATGTATGTAAAAGCCCTATGGGCGTTTAAATATAAATAAATAAATATAGAATTTAAAAAAATCTTGGCTTGTCTCTCATATGATGAGCAGTTGTATGGGAGTGAGCAGCCATTATCTTGTTTCACATTAGAGTTGTTAGTGGCTTAGTTGACAAATTTGCGCCCTTGGGTTCAATTCATCTCCTAGCTCCTTCATCATTGCACAAGCAAAATTCACCAACCTTTAGCGGTAGACGTAGGAATTCTACCAATACTGTTATATTATTTGACTCGAAAATGTTTCTTTATTTTAAAATTACCTTTTTAACGACGATGTTTGATAATCATTCAATAATTATTGTCTGTTAAAAAACCTATAATTAACACAGGAGAACGAGATTTTACTCATGTCATATTTGGGAATGTTATGTGGAGGATTTTTTCGAAAGGATGTAATTTGTCCGGCTCTTGAAGAAACCCATGCTGTGGTATAGAAGGAAGGAAAGACAAAAGTCAAAAAATGATCAGTTATCTTGAAGAAATGTCAATTATGCGCCAATGTTTTAGGTTGCTCTCGAATGTGTTTTCCGGAGTAACTTCCAATAAAATATCAGTAAAATAGGCACATTATTTTCTTCTTTTCTCTGTTATCTTAAGATTGCAATCCTTCCAAAGATATCAGAATCTGTCAGACGTATATTTTCCGTATGTATTTTAGCTATATATTTAACGGTGTTGTTCATTGATTTTGAACAGCTGAATAAGGAAGAACTTACTATAATATGCAGATTTTGCTCAATAATACCAGCAACTAATATTGTCAACAGACTTAATTTTAGTAGATTCCTGTTTTACCACGGTTACCATTTTCTTTATTTATGAATAGAACAATATTATGTTTAAATTTCTGTTTTGCCATAGTAACCATTTTCCTTCATATAAATACCTCCGCTGACGAGGCAACTGAAACCAAACTAAAACCGACTGGTTTCTATGTCTTGATTGGTCAAAAAGCTTGTTTAACCATAAACGAAGAATAATCAGCTGACAGCTGGCAACTAGCAGCGGCTGGCCAGGGCAATCAGCAGTGCAAGTCGCAAGTCACCGCTTGCGTTACCATTGACAACGGGTGTTTGAGTGATTGTGTAGTGTGCGGGCCATCACATTGTCATACAAAGACAGTTGACAGTTTTCAGTTGCCTCAGTGGGCGGATCGCCTAAGTGCCCTCCGCTGACAAGGCAACCGAAACCAAACTAAAACCGACTAATTGCTATGGTTTCCAACCAAACTTCCATCAAACTTCTATGACGGCCTACTCAATTTAACGATTTAATTATCTCAGCTTGTTTATCGCATCTCATCGCAGTCATCTGTGGCTGTCAAATTGAAAAAACAAAAAAAAACTAGAAAACTGACAACAAAACTAGCGCAACCATGGCAACCGAGCAAACTGGCAACGGCCGACCACGGCAACTAGCAGGGCGTGTCGCGAGTCACTGCTTGCCTTGCCATTGACAGCGGGTTTTTGTGAAATTGTGTAGTGTGCGGGCCATCACATTGACATCCACACAGGATAGCAAGTTTAGTTGCAAGCTGTTTTTTTTTTTGTTGTCTCGTCAGCGTAGAGCCATATTTGTAGATTTCTGTTTTATCATCTCCACCATCTTTATTTTGTTTTTTCAAGATTGACAGTGACCGAAGCATCCTAATGTTTTTTGAATATTATAAAAGGAAAGAATTTGAATGATTGAAAAATGATCGACCTAACAAACATTTATATTTCATTGAAGAAGAAGATAACAATAATAATCTTTTTTTTTATATGGAAATCAACAAGTCACAGAAAAATAATAAAAGATAATGGTCGCAACTGGGATTGAAGTTGACAATTACGACAGTCTCATAATAGATCGCAGTGGCCCAATTGGTAGAGGTGTATGTCCCGGTAAGACGTAAGGTTCTGGGTTCGTGTCCCAGTTGCGCCCATTATCTTTTATTATTTTTCTGTGTCTTGTTGATTTTCATATTTAAAAAAAAAATTGATTATTATTGTTATCTTCTTCTTCAATGATATATTACATTGATGGGAATAACCCACAAAAGTTAAAAAGAGAGTTTCTTATAAAAAAAATATATATATATATTTCAACTTACCAACCGCTCAATTTAGTTGGTGATAGCGACCATTAGCATAATATGATTATAAATACACTGATTCTACAAGTGTATTATGTTGTAATTCGGATTATACGTTTTGGTTTTGATGAGATTGGTATAAGAGGCATCGTTTAGTTTAGAAGTTGTGTAATTTGATTTAGGGACATCCAAGTGTTGTTTTATAGACGGATGTTGCCTACTTACGATTTAATAGAGTTAAGTAGAAATTATGTAGGTACTTCAAATACATCGAAAGGGTTGTTCATAACGATCTAGGATATCTTAAAAAACAGTTTTAAAAGTTTTATTTTTATTTTTGGGATATTATGCCGTGTTACGCTAACGCCCATCGTTTACGTAGCTACTTCCAAGCGACGCTACCGCTACCTGTCACACTATTTTGCTAGTGCAGCGCCTGGCGGCGATTTCAAACACTAATAATAATATTGAAAATTCAGACGAGCGGCGATCGCGTCGCTTGAACGTAGCTCCATGGAAGAACGGCGTTACTCCTTCTTTAGCCGACGTTTCGGACAACATTACAGTGTTCATCATCAGGGCAGATGTGTTGGATCTCACACATCTGCCCTGATGATGGACACTGTAATGTTGTCCGAAACGTCGGCTAAAGAAGGAGTTAGCGTAGCACGGCATAATATCCGAAAAATTCTTTTGGCCGTGAAAATCTTAAATCATAGTTTTAAAAGTTATTTTATAAAATGTACTATTTTAGCATCTAAGTGTTATCCAAGATTTTTGTCGCGTTTCGTTCCGACATGGCGTGTTTTTTTCTTTTATGTGACTTTATTTTTTTCGGTCCAGTCTCATTGAAAATGTGTTTTAGTTATAGCTTCATACTTTAATCACGAAATTTAGTTTGGCACTGTTGCAATAGTGGTAGTTACAAAATAGAAAATATCTCGTTAACAATTTATTGAAAAAAAAAATTATGGTTTTTTTATTCTTTTATTAAATAAAACATACAACGAAGTTGCATTCCCATGAGTTATCAAAACTCATTAAGGGATCGCCAATTGTTACTTTTGATAAGTTAAACCCTATCCAACCCAATATGCAGACACAAATATAAGAAAAAAATTACAAAACATTTCACAGAAGCAACATACAGACACAACATATGAAGAATCACTTTACAGATATTTCACAGAAACATGTCCTATAAGATTTAATGAATTATAACATTATAACCAAGCATTTGATTTATGCACTGTTGGTATCGAAAAGTTAAAATACAGTATCTTCCATGATGGACTGTAGAAATGCATGATGGACTGTAGAAATGTATTTTAAAAAAATCAGGAAAATACAATAAAAGGTACGGGCTCA
Organism: Limnephilus auricula; assembly: GCA_951813805.1. Taxonomy (NCBI): domain Eukaryota; kingdom Metazoa; phylum Arthropoda; class Insecta; order Trichoptera; family Limnephilidae; genus Limnephilus; species Limnephilus auricula. The sequence continues at coordinate 8,375,501 of OX638409.1, read as the reverse complement.
AAAATATACAGACTTAATACAATATGTTTACATACAATATTTACAAAATATGTTAGGATTTTAAAAATATATCGACTGCGCCCATCATATATGGATGTACAAAGGTATATATATCATAAGGATGTACATTGGTACTACATTACATATATATCATAAATATATCATATATATCTTAATTATAATTTTTCCTGATTTGTGGAAAGAAGCACATGTTGTACCAGTATTCAAATCAGGAGACCAATCATTAATAAAAAATTATAGACCAATTAGTATACTGTCCTGTTTTGCTAAGGTCTTTGAATCTCTGATATATAAAAATATTTTTTCACATTTTAAGCCCCTTCTCTGCACTAGGCAACATGGGTTTGTACCTCACAGATCTATTAACTCAAATCTTTTGGAATTTTGTAATTATGTGTGTAATTCTTTTAATGAAAGATTACAAGTAGATGCAATTTATACTGATTTCCAAAAAGCTTTTGATAAAGTTAACCATTCCATCTTACTAAAAAAACTTGAACAAATAGGAATACATGGAGACCTATATCGCTGGGTGAAATCATATTTATATAACAGAACTCAATTAGTTCTTATTAATGGATTCAAATCATCCCCTATAGTTGTAACTTCTGGTGTACCACAGGGTTCAAATCTTGGCCCCCTGCTTTTTCTTATATTCATAAATGACCTTGGTTTGAAATTAAAATGTGATTACGCTTTTTTCGCCGATGATCTTAAAATTTTTCGTAAAATTAAGTCTGTTTCCGATCATCAACTGATTCAAAATGACCTCGACACGCTCAATAACTGGTGTACTGTCAACGATATGCACTTAAATGTCGAAAAATGTTACATTTTAAACTTCACTAGAAATCGAATTATAAAAGATTTTTATTATGTCATTAACAATATTATTCTCAATAAAGTGTATTCAATGAGAGATCTAGGAATCATTATTGATTCTAAATTCATATTTGATGTGCACATTAACGACATTAAGTGCAAATCATTAAAAATGATGGGATTTATTCACAGAATATGTAAACCTTTCAAAGATCCTCAATCAATTCTGACCCTTTACAATGCCTTAATTAGAAGTAAACTTGAATATGGAAGCACTATTTGGAATCCACATTACTGCAAATATGAAAACATTGTAGAGTCAGTCCAAAAAAAAATGCTAAGAATGTTGTCCTTTAAATGTGGACTACATGACCATCTTAGATCATACGACGTACGTCGTGATTACTTCAAGATTGATACACTTAAAACTAGAAGGCAATTGACTGATCTAATATGTTTACATAAAATCATCCACGGCCATCTTGATACTACACTATGTCTTAGCAATATTGAAATAAATGTTCCCAATTCCCATTGTTTAAGACGTCATAACATTTTTCACCTGAATACATTTAAAAATAATATCGCTCACTTTAGCCCTCTGACCCAGATGTGTCGACTATATAACAAGATAGAGTGTGCTGAAGTAGATATTTTTGTCGATAATTTGTACGGATTCAGAAAAAAAGTTCTGGCGCTGTTAAAAAATATGCTAAACTAATTAAATTGTGTCATTTGTCTCTGTATGCATGCCTCTCGTGTTTCATATGTCTCTAGCCTCTCATTGTAATAGCTGTTACTTGAGTGAGCTTGTATATAATTTTGTATATTTTTTATTGGTGATGTTTCTGTTTTTCTAATTGTTTGTATCTGTATTTAATTGTATGTAATTGTAGATTTTTTGTAATTGTATGTCCCTATTTGTACAATAACTGAGTTTTTATAACTGGATTGTTCTTATGTAAATGCGAACATCTGTAAAAACCCAGTATAAATAAATAAATAAATATCATAAGGATGTACATTGGTACTACATTACATATATATCATAAGGATGTACATTGGTACTACATTACATATATATCATAAGGATGTACATTGGTACTTGGAGATAATCAGGACAGCTATCAGAACAGGGTTTGTACCTACTTATGACTCGTTTTCCAAATAACATTTAAAAAAGTAGGATTTCAATATACCGTTTCGAGATTTGTTAGAGACATATACCTTTCTTAGTTCTTCTGGCAATTTGTTGTAGTTACATTTTTTCCTATTTGATTTTCAATTGATCGCGGTTATTTATATTTGTAAGATTTCATTTATTTATATTTGTAATTTGTCCTTTTTACATCAAATTGCAGATGTATTGTCTCTTTTTTACTAAAAAACATTACAAAAACAATTGATTTTAAAAGATTGTTGTTTTATCTAGTAAACGCATTTTTTTAATTTTGAAAAACTAAGTGTATTTTTAATATACTAAGGTTATACCGTTGGTCGTTGGCAGATTTGTGCAATTTTCAAACGACATGTTGTATTATACAATCCAAATTTTAAATTATATAAACATACAACAAGATAAATCAATACATAATCTAGTAAACACATTTTTCAGAATGTTAATTTTAGTTAAATTAAAATCATTAAAAAATAAATCCGAGAACTTGTTTTGTGACCAAAATTCCTCAGTTTTTCTATTTATTTGAGGTCTTATAAAATATTTCAGATATTTTTTACACACTTATTTTGTTTAGATATTATTGAAGAATCATAAATACTTATGATCAAAAAATACTTATAAGACGTACACGATATTTATGTTTGAAAAAAATTGTCAGTTAGAACCTTGTCCAACTGAAGTACGTCATGTCAAAATATGCTAAAAATCTCATAGTTCAGTAACTTTATGCATCACAGCATCCAATAGTTCTGATTTTTCGCAGACTTGTTTATTATGTTGACCTAATGAATAATCCAAGTTTGTGACCTTGAACGCCGAACGCAGCTCTGTCAAATATTGAAAAAACCGTGAAAAAATAGTTTTGTTTTTCAAATTTTGGCGATTGTAACCCTAAAGGACTAGTTTTTGAAAGTAGACTAAACTTGCTACAATATTATACTAGAACTGTCTCTGTAGACCCAATAGTTTCCGATATTAAGATGATAGACTTCGCTTTTCGGCCCATACAAAAAGGACGCCCGGGAAAAAACACTTTTCTACATCGAAAATTGCACAAAATGAATATATATTTTTTTTAAATGCCTTCTAGAGGGTGAAAACTATGTCGGTATGTTTTCGAATTTTCGATGCGTTTCGTATTAACGTAAACATTCACTGTGTGTAAACATACTTCAGTCGGGCCTTGTCAAAAGTCGGAATAATAGAAGAGCATGTATGAGAAGATGTATGAATGTGAACGAGGCAAGGAGTGTATGCCAAGACCGAGGTGTTTGGCGGTCCGTCCTCTCTGCCTACCCCTGCGAAAAATAGCGTGATGGTTAGTTAGTTAGTTAAGTTTCTAAATTTGGGAACTTTGAATTCTTAGAATACGCATATTATATTTTCATTTATCTATTTTATTCCTTCTTTATAATTACATATATCTACTTTATTATTATCCCCTGCTTTGCTAATACAGATAATCTCACACGAACACTGTATACTTACGATTTATATAAATAAAATAAAAAATTAAATAAAAATAAATTCGATACTTACCCTGGGGGCTCTGAATTTATCGCTACGCCCCTGCAAAAACTTATTCTGCTGAATTGCATGTCAACGGATCACTATTATTCACTATTGACATTGATTATTCCTCAAACTGCTTCGCCAGTCTCAATGTACTCATTCGCGTAATGATTCAATTTTCTTTTCAATTTAAATTTATTACGACTACCCATCATCATCATCATCAGCCATTATTTAATTTATTCGAATATAAATAGCAGAACTAGAATTGAGAGGTCACGAGTAGGCAGTAGTCGGCTCTATGAACTTAATGCTCCTAAATAGAGTTAGAGCAGATTCATTAGGTAACTTCTTAAAGCATTTTTATGGATCCAACCTAGATTTTATAATGCGATTAATTTGCTACAACCTCGCTCTGAAATTTATCAGTTTAAATTGGTTTGTCATTTCGTTTTTTTTCTTTTTACGTTAGCTCTACACAGGAGGCCCTCAAGAAAACAATTCCCTTCAGGAACTGTCATATTTGAGGGTGCTGTGTGGAGGGTCTTTTGAGAAAAACAATAAATGTTACTTGAAATGGCTTTAGCCATGTTTAGCGACCAGATCTGATTACTTGCCAACTTCCTCCCCCTCCCCATCTCCTAGAGATCCTATAGTCCCACTGGCTCAGGAAAGTGACATATTAATCATGCATTTACAGTAAAGTCTTTATATAATCTTTTTTTTTACTTAAATTAATTTGTATAACTCTAATATCTATCAATATTATAATTAACCTATTATTATAAATTATTATTATCAAAATATTTAGAAACCTCGATGTATATTATTTGTAATTTAATTTAATTTAATTTGTATAATTTAGTAAATTATAATTCAATTTATCAACCATCATACTATGTAACTTATAAATAAATTATTATTTATCTGTAACCCACATTTCCATAAATTCATTGTCATATTATCTGTAAACTACACTATCATCAATTATTTTATTATCTGTAACTTCGTTAACATAAATTCAATGTTATATTATCTTAAATTTCATCTATCAATTATTATTTTATCTGTAAATTTCATTGTCATAAATTCCTTGTTATATGTATTACCTGTAAACATCATTATCATCAATTACTATATTATATGTAAATTTCATTATCATAAATTCATTGCTGCATTAACTGTAAACCTCATTATCATAATTATTCTATAATCAGTAAATGTACTTCATTACCCATATAATCTGCATACTTCACCCGCCATAACACAGGGACATCCCTAGCATGGCGGGCGAAATAACACAATATGTACACTATGTATAAAATAAAAAAAAAATAAAAAAAAAAAGATTTCTTATATTAACACTTACTAGCTGAAATTATATATAAATACTCCAAAGAAAATTTATACATCACCTGAACTTCAAGAGACATGTGCGTTATTATGATATGGACAGTTCCATAAAACACTATGGACTCAAAACTCTAAAAAGTAGGAGTGACATTACGGATATGACTTACTTACACAAAATCTTGAATGGTCATATTGACTGTCCATCTCTTTTGTCATCAACTAATATTATAGTCCCGAGTAAGAAAACTAGGGATAAGTCATTGTTTCATGTCGAAATTGCTTCAACTAGTCTCAGGCAAAATTCTTTCTTATTGAGAACTTGCAATCATTATAACAAAAAATGTATCGATGCTGATATACTTTAAGCTCTTTCAAACATATAGTTAATGGAGCTTTATAATAACCAATTCATTACTAAATACTCGTAGATTAATTCATTGTAACCAAAGTAAAAAAATTGATACCATACTTTTTCATGTATTTTTTGTATTTAAAATTTAAAAATAATGTAATACGTATATGTCTATATGCGTACAATATATTTTACGTTATTTTTTTTTTGTGAATACTATCATTAAACTTTTATTTTACTAAGTGCTACAAAAAAAATAGTTATTAATTATTGACTTTTTTATTTATTATTTGGGCATGATGTGAACATTTGTTATTGGATTGTAACTTAATTATTATTCTCTATTGTTTTCTTTAATGCATGTAAAGTTATTAATCTGTAAATGTTCCTAATAAAATCAAATAAAAAAATAAAATAAAAATCCCGGTGTCGCCCGGGCCTTACACAGAGTTTATTCGATAGACAGTAATTTTCCGTTTATTAAGAGGAATATAAACGCCAGAAATATTTGACTTCTTACACCTTAAAAACCCCGCGCATTTTTGGTATTATCTGCGCGAGGAAAGTAGCGCAAAAGTTTTTTTTTTTAATGAAAAATTTTACAAGAATAAAAAAAGTTAGTCAATGGATCGAGTCAAAAATAATCTTAGCCCATAAAGGGGTATTTTTAAAAAGTTATTTCTTTTGTAACATCATATTTATCTAATAACATAACAAATTATTTAGTACTTTGCGCTCATACATTTTTTACGTAATTAATAATTTTATTTTAATTACATTAAAATTAAAAGGTAGGAAAAGATTCAATGTATCCATAACATATTTTTTATATTCATAATGTAAACCGTTTCGTAGTAAAGATAAATCTAAATTGTGATTTGGCGTATAGCTTCATCTTAAGGAGTGGGCAACGACGAGAATAATAAAACAATAATAATTTAATAGTGGATTATTTGTATAGTGTCTTTTTTGTGAGAAATCAGCTCAAGGAATGTTGGTAGTTGTTTTGGTGGTCATATGTGAAAGTTTTTGGAATAAAAGTGAAGATTGGTTTAAAAATCAGAATCCACGCCGCGCCCTTCGCTCTTCTTTATAAAAATAGATACTAAACATTTGGGATGATCGGTATACAAAAATAAATATATGTACAGTTTTAGAAATTTCATTCAATAGCGCAATTTCTCTTATCACGCTGTGCTAGAACATCTGTTTTGCCGTGTGGTATCTTAAACAATTCGTGGTGACGATACGCCCACAACACACTTCTGTGAGTTTATCTTCAATCGGTCATAAATAACTCTTCGCTTCTGTTTTGATAATTTTAATAAACATCGGAATGGCAATAACCCTACTGGCGCGTGACGTCACTTTACCCGGCGCCAATTGCTGTCTATGCCGCCGTTATTATACAGGGTGTTACAGCACATACCCGAAGGATTTTAACCAGCGATTCCGGAGCATATATAGAATACGAAAAAAAGATAAAATTTTGCTGTCAAATGGTTTTTTTTTTCAAACAAATATTTTTCAATCAATATGTAAATATGAGCGTTTCCCATTCGCACATTTCGCATTCGCATGTATCGTAAGTGTGTGTGAGCTTATTATGAGCGGGACAAAATGACAGACGCGTGTGTTCCGCGTGAGGTGCAAAGTATAGCCTTTTAAGATGAGCTACAACGTCCTCAAATACCTATCTACCTTGGAGCTTCTAAACTGGAGAGAGCTGGCACAAAACCGAGATGAGTGGAGGAAGACTCTTGAGGAGGACAAGACCAGGGGTTGTAGAGCCAAAAATGATGATGATGATGGTATATACATTGTTTTTAATTGAAAAAAAAGATAACATCGGACAGCAAAAAAACATATTTTTACTTCAAACGTGCACGAATCTCCTGTTAAAACACTTCGGTTACGTTCCGTCACACCCTCTGTGTATTGTAGATGGACCTAGGAGCCAGACGTGACCGAATTCAGGTCAACTCATTCGGAAGAGGTCAATTTGCATGGGCACATTTTACGCACAAAGAGTTTTTTTTGCTATCATACTGGTCAATATAATGTACGCAGGTCGCGGCTAGGCAGGAATGTGAAATGTTTTTAAATTGAGGGTCGCATTGAAAATATTAGCCATAAAGCAGTCATTCTTGCTTTTTCTGGTGCAGCCTAAACCGTCAAACTGTGGGGAACTTTTCTGTTTGAATTATGAGTTAACGCAACTAAAACTTACTAACAATTTGCACAAAATACATATATGTATATTTTTTTTATTCAAAAGTTGAAGCTTAATGAAAAATCTTAAATTAGTCAATATAGCTTTGTTAAAACCATTATATATTTTTATTATTGTTAACCGGTTTCAAAACAATTGTTCCTCCCTCAGAGCAACATAATATGTATATAAACTATATACGTGCCAACTTAGCATTAATAATTTATATTTTTTAAATTTTATCTTTATTTATTAAACTGCTAGTTACCTGTTTTGAGAATTTTACGACCACCACGCACGGGCATGTCGTGCTGTGGTGGTCAGTTATCTATAGAGTGCATTAACATAATGAACTTTAAAATAATGTGAAAGAATATAAAGTTATATAAATGAACATAATATGAAAAAATATTTAAGAAGACAAAATAATAATATAAAGGAGTACTATAAAAGTGTATGAAAGGATATAGTAAATTACAAAAAGTATAGAATAATATTACAAATGTATAGGTGAACAATGTGAACATATTAGGTGTTGAAGTTAGTATAAAAAATCTTACTTCTATAAATGGTATAGTCTACCCGATATCTCTTTTTTTACATTCAAGAGAGGGAAAAATCCCCCTGGGCCTATGTCATCTTTGAGGATGCAGTGTGGAGGGTATTTTTTAGGAAACGAAGGAGAAAACGTTCTGGGAAGGAAAAGGGTATGAGGAATGAGTAGAAATCTGGAGGTCAATGTGTCCAGACGTATGAATCCACCCTTCCACTGCGGTGCAAGCCGATGAATCGATAGGTCAAAAGGTCTCCCTCAATCAGTCTCTGCCTCCGCCGCCAAGAACCTCACCCCATTAACCCAGGCACCCCTGCTAAGTCACCAAACCACTTGGAGCGACCTATGGCAGGGGTGGCGGTAATCCAACAAATATTTTCCGGGGCGGCGGTATCCATACCCGCCTCCCTCTCTGAATCTAATAAGCAGTAAACTCTGGAACGGTGAGCTCTAGAATGATGAAATTTGCGCAGCTTTCCCTATCTGGTATGGTCGACACGACTATTTTAGGGTTAATTACGTTTTTTGTATTCGTCAATAATTCGTGTTTTGAGTTGAATGTATTCGTATTAATGGGATAAATATAACATTTGACTTGAATATATCATTTGACGGCCGGTGTGGTCGAGGGGTAAGTCTCTTACCCAATCCGAAGGTCGCTGGTTCAAACCCGGCGTGCGCAAAAAAAATTATTTGATTAATTTGTTTCATTTCACAATCAATTAATTAAAAATAATATATAGTATATTTGCGGCACGTTCCAGAGTGGAAGGTACTCTCAGTATCGCCCGTGTGTAAGACCAACATTCAGAAATGAAATGGCTTTTGCCGTCTTTGGTGACCAGATCTGAATAGCCAGGAACTTCGTCTACTGGCTTCAGACGGGAGCAGTTGGGAATGTTGTGCGGTATCCATACTCGAGGAGGCAACAATTAAAGGGAAACCCGGCCGCAATTTTTTTTTTAGATATTTTACCAAACTGTTGCTCTCACTGTCGCGGTTATCTCCCCGAATACTGAGCGAAAGGGACAACTGCACCTCAGGCAGATAGATAATCGTAATATATAAAACAAAGCCGGGTTAGTTACACCATTTATAACTCAAGAACGGCTGGACCGATTGTTATGATCTTTGTTTGTTGGTTTGTTATAAAATTATGCAAAACAAAAATTGAAATAGGTCAAACGGTCAAAGTTGTTTGAAAATGGGTGTATTTCATGGAGTTTAGCAGCAGGTAAAAAAAGGCGGGAGGAGGAGGGCGGAGATGAATTAAGGAGGGGGGTCGAGGGAGGGGAGAAGGCGGAAAAGGTGGAAGGGAAATGCGTGAGGGGTGGTCGCGAGAAGGGGGATATTAGTAGATATTTTTTGGTTGAATATGACATTTTTGTTTTGCCACAAATGCTGGCCGTAGATTGTGCGGCCCTGGTTGATAGGCTAAATGGATGGCTGGCTGACGATACGTATTCTGATCTGCCTTTATATCTGACGAGAAGATTGAAGATACTGCATGAATGGAAGCTGGTGTTTTTGATTGAATCATTGCTAATATTGAATGAAGGAAAATATTCGAGCGTAGGCCTTATACATTAATGGATAAACTGCCTATCAGCCTTGGAATCAGGTATTCAGGACGATTGTTAAATGGAAACCGGGCGGGATTTTTTTTTTCAAAAACGTATTCCACCATTTCCTCTCTGGATTTTGACAGTAGTGTTTTTTTTTATATAATACAGATATCGAATACTGGCGTGTAAGTTACTTCTTACAGGAGTTAGGAACATTTAAAAATCGTTTAAATTTCTATCAACAGACTTTCAAACAAAACTAAAAAACAAAACTTACCGACATATTAAAATATTACTAATACAGTAAAAAAAATCATATAAACCTTATATAAATCTTATAAACTAATTTTGGAGGAGCAAATGGGGAATACAAAACTTCGATTTTGACGATTTTATTTAGATATTAGCTGACCCGGAATGCGTTGCAATGCAATTTAAATGAAGAAACTGTTTCTCCCTGCGTGTCCTTTCCCATTCGTCCCCGTTCCCCTTCCGTCTCTTCTTTCCCTCGCGCGTTCCACTTTCACCTTCCCCTCCCATCTCCCGCTGTCCCCCTTCTCGCGACCACCCCTCACGCTTTTCCCTTCCACCTTTTCCGCCTTCTCCCCTCCCTCGACCCCCCTCCTTAATTCCTCTCCGCCCCTCCCGGATTCCCCTTCCCCTCCCGCCTTTCCTTCCCTGCCGCTAAACTCCATAAAATACACCCATTTTCAAACAACTTTGACCGTTTGACCTATTTCAATTTTTGTTTTGCATAATTTTATAACAAACAAAGATCATAACAATCGGTCCAGCCGTTCTTGACTTATAAATGGTGTAACTCACCCGGCTTTGTTTTAAATATTACGATTATCTGCCTGAGGTGCAGTTGTCCCTTTCGCTCAGTATTTGGGGGGATAACCGCGACAGTGACAGCAACAGTTTGGTAAAATATCTAAAAAAAAATTGCGGCCGGGTTTCCTTTTAATTGTTGCCTCCTCGAGTATATTACGTAACTGCATTTAATTTTCTTTTTTCTGCGACCATTTTATATTTATGTTTTTATGATTCTTCGATTTACTGAATCAAGTTCGACATTCTGACGATCATGACTTATGATTCTTGGGCATTGTTCACATCTTACTAATATTATACACGCGAAAGTTTGCGTGGATGTATGTATGTTTGTTACTCTTTAAATCGAAATTTAAAGAATGGATTTTAATGAAACTTTACAATAATATAGCTCATACATCAGAATAACATATAGGCTATAATTTATAAAGCTAGCTATTTATTTTCAATAAATTGAAAATAATAATTATAGTTTAATAGAAAACGTCAAAATTAGAGAATGACATTTTGCAAAACAATGATTGTTAAATCAAAATTCTATTTTGGAAAATATTTTAATTAGTGAATTTATTTGAAGTACTCGCCTAATACTTTAAATCGGAACAAGAATTATACATATTTTAAATAAATAGGTTAAGAATTTTGGTATAAACGTAGATGGGACCTAGGAAAATAAAATAGATTACTCGAAGTACTAATCCTACGCAGACGAAGTCGCGGGCAGAAGCTTGTTTAAAAATATATTGAAAAACCGTAACCGTGGATAACTAACGTTAGTCAAAATGACGAGCATCAAATGCATATATATCTGTATCTTTTGAATGCTTTTACCGAGAAGATAGCCGTCACGCGTCAACTTAATGGCTCCTATCTTGACGGATTTTAATTTTAAAAAATCCCAAAGAAAGTAAGCTATATCACTTTCCAGTCCTCCAACTATCCCTATGCAAAAAATTAAGTCAATTGGTCGCTCCGTTGCGATGTGAAAGAAGGACAAACAATCATACTTTCGCGTTTATAATTTTAGTTAGGATTGTGTGCAAAGTAATTATTCTTACTTTTTTTTCGGTTTCAAGCTCTGTTTTTGTTTATCCTTGATTATTTCTCACACACCAAGCCACGGTGTCAAAGATCTCCCATCGCGCAGACACAAATAAAGCAGTTGTGGTCTCCGGGAGAGACGGATTGGGACCGCACCAAGGTACCAGAGAAGCAGAAGTCTGGAGACGGTGACATCACCTCTTCACCAGCCGACAAACCATCATCACATCCAGTGAGATAATAATATCTACTTTACTTTTACGGATATCTGAAAATCTTTTCGCGCCGGCTAAGTGCTGACTGCAGATTCTGACGGGAGATGATAGTAATTTTGTGGGTTAATAATGTTGGTGTCGGTAAATAATTTATTGTTGGCGGATTGAATTATAACGATGTATCTCACCATGTATCTAACAGTCGGAATTCGCACGGAACACGTATTCCTTACGCAAAGTTGAAAGCCTGTTCGTATTTAAGAGGCGGCATCCAGAATTTCTACCGACTTCTACATATTTTCCTTAAAAGTTTCAAAAAGCTCTTAAAAAAGTACATGTTATTCTTTAAGATAGTATCTATACATTCCCCACGTCGAAACGGCAATTATTTGAAGTTTACCTCGATAGAAATAAATCGCAAAGTATTCACTCCAAAAACTAAAAAAACTTAAAATTCACTCCAACATACGTATTGTCGTATCTCTCCTTCTTATTTTTGAGCGGGTAGGCGAGGCGGGCCTTAAGCAAAAAATAATTGTGAACATTTATGTAGGTTAGATTTTTAGATTTTCACGGCTAAAAGCATTTTCGTTGTTTGTTTTTGGGGTGTTACGCCGTGTTGCGCTACCTCCTTCTTTAGCCGAAGTTTCGGACAGCGTTGCAGTGTCCATCATCAGGGCAGATCCGGCATCGTCATCCGTCATCAGACATCGACGGATCTGCCGGATCTGCCCTGATGATGGACACTGAAACGCTGTCCGAAACGTCGGCTAAATAAGGAGGTAGCGCAACACGGCATAACACCCCAAAAACAAACAACGAAAATTCATGTAGAGGTATCTATTATTTTATTTTTTGACGTTCGGGCTCATATTTTCAAATGTTTTCAAATCGTAATGTATTCAACACTGTTTTATCAGAATATTCGACACGTTTCGAAACCGATGGTTTCTTCGTCAGGACAATAGTATGTAAAACGTAAATTTTAAATAAAACAAATAACTTATTATCCTTACGAAGAAACCTTTGATATCGAAACATATCGAGAATTGTGATTATATAAGTGGTGTACACAAAGTTATTTGTTTTTCTTTAATTTCAAGTGAATTTGCGAAGATTGATCATATTTTAAACCAAAAAAACATAAGGTTTTGCTTTATTTCACGGTGCAGTGGCGTGCAACCTAAAATGTCTGTAATAATTGCTGAATAAAATATTGGAGAGTTAACATTTTAAATTTTTAATAAATTTAAAGTTAATATATGTTAAATTTTTAACAAATACCAGGGTAACAGAAGTCTGGAGACTATGACATCACCACATAACCAGCCAACCAACCAACTATCATCACGTCCAATTAGATAATAATAGGAACTTTGCTTCTGGATGCTGGCTGCCTCGCTAGTGGTTCACTTCTTACGGGAGATGAGCGGAATAGTAATTCTGTTGGATAAGATACTGTAGTGCAGGGGTGGCCAAACTTTTGACCTGTTCGGTCTACTTGCGTTAAAAATTAATTCTTGCGGTCGACTGCAAGTTAGAGTTTAAAAGTGACAAAATAAAACTATTTTGTGATAAATTTGTAAGAATTTATTAATGCAATGTAACATGTAATTTTTTTTCATTAAGCTTTACGTTTTAATGTGGATGTTTGACAATGCATATTCTCTACAAGCGTATCATATTGGGGAGTATACGAAGTAACTGCGATTCGCAAACACGAAGTTAAGTGGGCATTTTTCCTAGTATCTATTGGTTTTTATCAAGTTACAGGGAGAACTTAACCCCTTTGTCTTGTAAACTGTAGTAATGTCACCTGATAGATTTTTTTTTTTACCCGATGTTCGGGTTGCCTTGGGCAAAATGAAGGGTGATTAATAATATATTTTTACGAAAAATTCTGAATTGATTTGAAAATAATGATAAATTAGTATCTGTGTAAAATGAGTAATAATGAAAGGTATTTTTTTTTTTAATGATAGACCTCGCATCAAGGTGGGTGAAGGATGGATACGGGTAGGCGATGGAGAGAGTTGTCATCGGGACTCGATTGCCCGAGACATGAGATGCTTGGGTTTGGAATTGAAGCAAGTTTGGAGAAAAATGATTTGGCTAGGTCTACTATGTGTTTTTTAAGTGGTGGAATTTTCGTGTCTGAATTAATAATGCTGTTTCGGACGAACCAAGGGCTTTTGGTGAATCTTCTAAGCAAGACATTTTGAAGGGTTTCTAGACTCTTAATATTGCCTGTGGCCCAAATTGGGGCGGCGTAGGTCATGATGGGTCGCAATTTTGATTTGTAAATAAGAATCTTGTTCTGCACTGATGTTTGACTGTTATAATGTAAAAGCGGATAAAGGGCTGAAGCAGCGTTTTTGGTTTTTTTAATTGTATGTTTGATGTGGGTGTGCCATGTGAGTTTTTTGTCGAGTGTGACTCCGAGGTATTTAACGTTGTTTTGCCAGGGTATTGCTTGGCCGTACATGAAGACGTGACCCTTAGGAGTGCTGCGAATTTTTCTTCGTGAGAAGAAAATGGCAGCGCTCTTGGAAGGGTTCACGTCGATCCGCCATTTGTTGTACCAGTCTTGGAGTATGTTTATGTTGTGTTGTAAGCGGAGAGTGATCATCCTGGGGGAACTATATTGAACCATAATGTTGGTGTCATCAGCGTACATGGATTTATGCGAGTGTTGGTTGTCCGTGAGTGGAATATCATGTGTATAGATATTGAAGAGGGTAGGGGAAAGGAGGGACCCTTGGGGGACGCCTGCTGACATGAATCTGGGCCTTGAGAGAGTACCTCGGATCTTTACTTGAAAAGTCCGACGCTGAAGAAACGATTTTAAGACACCGAGGAGTTGCGGATCGATGCCTGTGTTGTGCAATTTTAGAAGCAGGCCGTTTAACCATACTTTGTCGAAGGCTTTGGCTATGTCCAGGAAAATGGCGCCAGTGGACCGTTGGGAGTTGAAGCCACTGAGGATTAGTTCGGAGACTCTCAGCAGTTGATGAAGGGTTGAGTGTTGAGATCGGAAGCCATGTTGCTCGTCAGGGAGGGTTTTTACCTCGTGAATATGCTTTAAGAGCCGGGTCAGGAGAATTTGTTCGAATATTTTTCCAATATTTGAAAGAAGGCTGATTGGACGATGGTTCTCACAGAATTTGGGGTCCTTTCCAGGTTTTGGAATGAGAATGACGTGTGCGTGTTTCCAACTCTTGGGGAAATAACGCAGTCTGAGTGCAGAATTTATGAGGTTCACAATGGCGAGAATGCTTTTAGGGGGGAGGGCTTTGAGAGCAAAGTTTGTAATGCCATCTGGACCGGGAGATTTTTTGTTACTCCGTTTTTTTATGGCCCTTCGGACTTCAGACGGGGTGGTGAAATGTACATTTGTACTAGGAAGGGTATCGAATATTGTGTCTATTTGACGGTTGACATTTGCTATGTGGACTGGGTCAGCGTGCTTGGAGCTGGGGCTAAATTGGATTTCAAGACTATCGGCAAACGCTTCCGATTTTTCTTGATCGTCGAATATGAGGCCGTTTTCGGTATGAATGGGGTTGTTTGGGGATGGGGTAGTTTGGAGAGATTTGCATAACTTCCACAAGGAGCCGTCTTGTGGATTTATTTCTTGAATTTTTTTGTTCCATGTGGAGTGTGAAAGCTCGGAAAGTTTCTTTCTAATAAGTGATTGAATTCTGTTGATTGTTTTTTTGACTGAGGGATTTCGGTTTCTGTGCCAGTGGCGGCGAAGATTATTTTTTGTAGAGATCAATTCCTGGATGTCAATTGGGAGGTCTCTTTTGAGATTAAGGGGGGAACGTTCAGGAAGAGTTTTAGAAGCATCGGTTATGGAAGATATGATTGTCTCGGCAAAGTTGTCAACCGCCTTGTCTAGTTCGGGGCCATCCGAAATGTTTTGAGGGATGATTGTTTTTTCCCCAACTCTGTGAGTGAAATAGGTCCAATCAGTTTTTATAGATTTACGGGTTGGCATTGGGGTGGACAGTTGATTAAGAGTGACCAATACTGGATTATGGTCTGAGCCTAGGTCATTTATGGTTTCGATACTGTAGACCCAGGGTAATTTGTGGAAGAGTGCAATGTCCAGAACATCAGGTCTAACCCCGGTGTTCGGGAAATGTGTGGGTGCAATTGGGCCCGCAATGGATATTTCCGGATGTGTGCTAGCGTACTTTCGTAAGATACGCCCATTGGTGTTAGTAATTCTACTGTTCCAATCCGAATGTTTTGAGTTAAAGTCGCCCGCGAGGATAGTAGGTGTGTGGCCATCAAGGAGAGCATCAAGATCATTTGGATCAAGCTTATCTTGCGGACGGTGGTAGATAGAGTTTATTCTCAATGGGCCTGAATGTTTTGTGTAGATTGTGATTGAAGTTGACTCAATTGACGAAAGTGTAGGTGTAATGTTGTGTTTGTGGGCGATTTTTGATTTTACAAAAATGGCAGTGCCACCGCCTCGAGTGTGCAGTCGGTCGTTTCTATATAGTGTGTAATTTGATAGTTTTGGCATTTGAGACGGGTTGAGATGAGTTTCATTAATTAGCAAAATATCGAGAGCCTGTGTATTTGCAAAAATACGTAATTCGTGTAAATTTTTTAAGAGACCATTAGCATTCCAAAATGCCATGCGTAGCGCGGAGGGCATGGTAGTAGATTTAGCCATTTACACTGAAAAAAGTGAAAAGATCTGAGGGGCAGCGGAGAAAATTATCGATATGTAGTCTGCCGGTGAGGTGGCAGACTGGAATTTGGGGATGAGGTCGGCAAGGAGGTCACCAACCTTGGAGAAATTGAAATTTTTGAAAAAATCAAAAATATTGAAGGGGGCGGGAGGAGGTTCGTGGGAAGTTGACGTTGAGGGGGCTGGGGAGGGGGGTGTGGATGTATGTGGTATTTGGGCAGTGGCCCGTGCGTACGATAAAGAGGGCGTTGTATTATGTGAGGTGAAAGTGACATTACGTACGGTTTGAAAGATGGGTTGAGGAGAGGGTCTTTTTGGACATTCTTTATAATTTGCCGGATGGGCTCCAGAGCAGTTCACGCAGGTAGCAGGACCATCTTCCCTCTGTTTCTTGCATTCTTGCGTGAAGTGGTCACCCGCGCACTTGACGCAGCGGGGGGGGAGGTGGCACATCATTGACGAGTGACCAAAGTGTTGGCATCGGTGACACTGAGAAGGGGCTATTTTTTTATTTAAATACTCCACTCGTATCTTCAGATGAAAGAGTGAAGTGAGGGAGAAAATTTTTTGTCCCGCCTCACCATGATCCAATTGGATAAGGACCAGTGGGATGTTTTTCCTCTCTGGACCTGATCTCATTCTGGTAACAGATTTAACTGGGAGTTCGAGATCTAACAGTTCCAGACGGACCTCTTCTTCGCTGATCGTGGTCGGGATTCCTCGCAGAACCGCCTTGGTGGTTTTGTCTTCCGCGAGCTGGAACGTGTGGAAGGGGGTTGTATCCTCTTGAAGCATTTTAGTTGCCAGCCGGAAGCTGGTGGAGTCGCCGGTGTTGAGGACCACCCCCGTCGGAATTGCTTTGGCACTGTTTATTATTACCCCAGCATCCAAGAGGCGCTTTTCGAGGATCCTCCAATTTTTGTCAGATTTAATAAAAATTGGAGGGATCTTAATGAGTCTCGTTCTCAAGGTTTCCGTAACACAGTTTGGGGTGGAGTCAGATTCAGTGTTGGTGTTTGGTGGTGGTATGGTTTCTTCATCTGTAGTGAGGGCGGAGAAGCGGTTTGATGTTTTAATTACTTCGGTGGACGGGGGAGGAGAAGGGCAAGCCCTACGTTTTTTATGTGCTGGAGTTACCCATAGCGCAGGAAAAGAGGTGGCACAAGACGATGAAGCGGCAGTCGCAACTTCAATATTTGGTGCGGTTTTAGTGGTTGGTTTTGAGGTAGAGGCGGTTGACAAAGAGGTGGGAGCTGTTGAAAAAGCAGGGGTTGAGGTGGAAGTGGAGGTGGAGGTCAGAGACGTAGTAAGGGTTGGAGTTGTTGTAGTTTTTGTAGAGTGCTCGGCGACGTCTTCGCTTCCGAAATGCTTCAGATACAGAGCAGTTGAGCGTCTGGACCTTGTCGTTTTGGATTTTTTTTCTAAAAATTCTTCCAGTTGTGCTTCTGTAGCACCCACGGCCGCAAGTTGTTGGTGGAGCGTAGACATCGTGTCCAGGGTCTTGTGCATAGGTCAGTACTGAGGAAGGTAGAATGTGGAAGGTCAGAGTGAATGCGGGGGTCTTGAATTTGTATTAAAAAATAACACTAAACACAGCTTTTAGAGCTGACAGCTCGATAATTTGTAACCATGAAAAAATTTTGTTTGGAAACTGATAGAACGAAATAACTATTGGAATGGAAGGAAACAAAAGAACTAGATGACGCGAGAATGTTTGGAAAATAAATTGTTCGGATCGCGACGCAGTATTCGGAGCTCGATTTTTAAACGTGTTGCTTCTTTGAGTAACGAAAGCGAACTCGGGCATTTTTCCACGGAGCTGCTGCCGTAATATACACACTTAGATCTCGCCCACACGCGTTTTGCAAACGAAAGTGGCGCCATCAGGTAAAATACTTTTGAAGTTTTTATATTATTATTTTTCACTTGGAATTAAATTTGATATCATCATCAAAGTATATTAATACGGTAATGCCCGTACGGTTCAAATTAAGGAACCCGACTCCGAGTAAATCTCCAACGCCACACTGTATGGACACCATTTTGAGCCGTCCGAGAACGTGCATTTTTCCACGGAGCTGCTGCCGTAATATACACACTTAGCACTCGCTCACATGCGATTTGCAAACGGAAGTGGCGCCATCTATAATACTATATTTAAGGAAAAAAATATGAAGAAGAAGAAACATTTTTCGCTTTCATTCAATAATAAGAAGATTTATGTTTCTCTCATTATTCACGGTCTTAATGTAAGAATGTCTACTATTATATACCTACCTATTAAATATAAGTATTCTGTAGTTTAATGTTTTTAGTAGTTAGTTTTTCAAAAGGGTGCCTTATAAATGGTCACCAACACTTAAACTGGGCGAAGCAGAACGAAAAGCCGCCCACAGGGCCTAGCAGCTAAAACCCGCGGAGCGGGTTTTTCACTGCTAGTTTTAATTATTTCTTCTTCGACCACAACAGATTCAGTATCGGTTAAGTTACCGATTTTAACGGTTAAGCTGTCAATATCTTCCCGAGCCGCATTTAGTTGACTGACTCACGCAACGATACTGCCATTGCGTTGTTGCGATGCGACCGAAGTGTGTGAGTATGTACCTTATTCAGTCCTTCGCGCTAATACATCTCAAAATAATGTTATTTTGTCATATTTTCCTATTCACTTTATTTCACTCTCGCGGGCTACCTAAATCAGCTTCGCGGTCGACCGGTAGACCGCGGTCGACCTGTTGGCCATCCCTGCTGTAGTGGGTAAATTGTTTGTGGATTGAATTAAAGCAGTGATGCGCAACTTAATATGGTAAATAAAATATCAGTTACTGAATAAAGTTATTGCTATGCACGGAGAAAAATGTTATTCTAAAATACAATCATTTTATTCGTAAAAACGGGACTGAAGTTCTTACGAACAAATTAACAGTGTTTCGATGTTTATTGGCGGGAAAATGTAAGAATAATTTGTTGGTATACGTACGAAATTAATTTTCGTAATGTTCCCACCAATAAATATTGAAAACCTGTTAATTTGTTCGTAAGAACTTCAGTCCCGTTTTTAACCGTTTTTACGAATAAAATGATCGTATTTTATATTTAACATTTTTCTCCGTGAGGTGCTAGGCAATTTTTATTTTATTTAAGGTGAAAATCAAAAGAATGCAACTTAATATGAATAAATAGTTTTGTTCATGAACAAACGCAATTCTTTCAAGAAGGGCTTACTTAAAAGCATTATTGTACCGGTGATTTAATACAATATTTTATTAACATTGCGTGTGTGGGCGCATTAATTAAAATTAAAATTAATTCATCTTAATATTTTAAAGCATAACTTGCAAACATGGTTTTTTCCTAAAATAATTAATCTAGCGCTATCTACGAAAGGGCAGATTTTGAATTATTTATTGTATCGTCTATACTCACTATCTAGAGAGTGAAAAAATTGTCAGTTTTGCGCAAAAAAAAAAATTTGCAGTTTATCTTCTAGTTCAGGCGGCAGCAATTTTTATATTTTGAATAGCGATTTTTGATTTTAACTTGGACCGTGTTTTGAAAGTATTTTTCAATATATAATTTGATGTAATTTTATAAAATATTTTTGTATCCAGTCTACGTTTTTTGTAGTAAACCTGTAGTTCTTTTAAACTATTGAACTGAAAACTTTCAAAATTATTTTTCCATTTTTTAAGCATCATAACATATTATGTTCTGCCACTGTCAGTTTTAATTCAGGTCTGAACGGGTTAACTGTCTGACGCCAATAGCTCCATAACATCCCCAATTTGTGAGGCTGAATGAAATGTGTTAAGGAGATGGTCTAGCGAAAAGGTTCGGTAGTACCTGACTATTCAGATCTGGTTATTAAGCACGTTTACGATTTCTTTAGGGAGTTCGTTAAAGCATTTTTTGGCTGAGTACTATATTGTCTTTCCCACATAGTATTTGTAACTTTTGTGCCTTCGAACAATTAAAAAATGGATAAATTACTACCCTGCAATTAAAAAGGTTGTGCATCAATGAATTGGGAAGTTATTAGTTTGGCGGATCAGAGATAGACGATATACCATTAGTTGAATTAAGAAAGGTCATTTTAGTAATGTATGTTTAGCATGAAGTCCTCTTAATGTGACGTAATTCCTACATGTCTAGTGGAGCCCTGGCCAACCCGAGGCCCGCGGTCATGTATGAAGATTTTTTTTTCCTTTTTCTTTTGGGAATTAGTAGAGCTCTGGACACGCAACTTGTCCGATCGCGTAACAATGACCATCAGTGCAGATTAGTATTCAAATTTACTAAATTAACTCACGTTGCGCATCCACAACTTAACAGGTGCACCTATTTTAGTTATATATTGTTAATTAACACGAAGAAAAGGATACTTGTTGAAGAAAAAAGAAATTTCAGTAACCGTCGGGAAAGACGATTATTTCTTTATTATATATATATTTTACCTCAAAAATAATCAGTTTAAATATTGTTTATTTCAGTTCTTTTATATATCGAGACACAAATAGACGTATATAATTTCGGAAATTTTGTTTATACATATCTATTTATGTGACACTTATCATTTTTACAACTGTATTTTATGTTATTATATGCTTTTGTTGGAATATTTTATTTTTTCGGTATGTTATGTTTTATTTATTGTTTTAATTTTGAAGTATTTAAAATAACTGTGATATTCAATTACTAAACTAGAATGTAAAAGCCCACTAAGTCGTGTAAAAAATACATAACGTAATAGCCGGTTCACACGATGCGATTTTTGTTGATCAACTTTGATTGAACGTGAAAAATTGTTTGAAAAAACTTGTTCAAGTTCGTTGAAAGAAGGTTCACACGTGTCAATGTGCTTTCAAGTGTTGAGTTGATCAACAAAAATCGAAGCGTCAGAACGCGCCATAAGGAGGTAGCAAGCCGGTACTTTAAATACAAAACAATTGCCTTTTTAACTTGCTAAACAAAAAGCTGTCACAAAAATCTGGACGAAAAAGCTATAACAAATAATTTAATATATTTTTAATCGGTTGACCCCCCCCCCCCTCCCGAATGTCGTCAATGCGGCCAGTGGTGCCATTTGGGTTGGCAAGGCCTGCTCTAGTGCTTCAAAGTGGATTGTGTCATTTTGTAAAAACTTATTATCTTATTATATCGTTGCCAAACTGGCAAAACGTATTACGAGTATGTACCTACCTTACAAAATGGCAAATTAGACTCTTATAATATTTGTTGAATTTATTTAATAATATATATTATAGGTCACGCAATTCGAGTTGACCCAAATAATACACACTTAGGTTTGTGCTTATTGGTGCATTTGCATTTACTTCCGATAGTGAATAGATATCCTTGCGAAACGTCTCTGAGAATTTGAAACAGCTTAGTAGCTTTTTTGCTTTAGCCCCACATAAGAGGCCCTGGAAAAATAATTTCCTTCATAATGTCATATTTGGGGGTGCTCTGTGAAGAGTATTTTTAAGGAAAGGAAGGAGGGGAAGTTTTGTAAAAGAAAATGATTTGACTGGTGGGAAGGTAACTTTTAGGCTGCCGTGACCTAGACAAACCTCATCCCATGAACTCGAGCACACCTACTAAGTATCCAAACGTGTAGGGGTGACCTACGGAAGAGGTTTTGGTTATCCTATAAATGGTTATCCCGGGGCGGCGGTACCTATTCCTGCCTCCCAAATTGAACGGCTATTATGCAGCAATGCATCTTTGTGGCTACACGGAGAACAATGTTATACTAAAATACGATCATTTTATTCGTAAAAACGGTTAAAAACGGGACTGAAATTCTTACGAACAAATTAAATGTTTCAATATTTATTGGTGGGAAAATATAAGAATAATTTGTTGTTATACGTACGAAATTACGTATACCAACAAATTATTCTTACATGTTCCCGCCAATAAACATTGAACCCGAATAAAATGATCGCATTTTAGTATAACATTTTTCTCCGTATAGGTACTTTGTTAATAGTGATTAGTATTAAGTGGCGATTCCGACCTTACTAGCGCAAGTCGTATGTGATTTCATTTGAATTCAATGAACTCACGTCAAAGACGAATCGCTACGAGAGAATGAAACCTACAGTTGATAATGTGTTTTTGAAAAATCATTATCATAACTCATCCATAAAAGGAATTTGCTTACATATATGTAATATAATCGAAGATCGTTTGTTGTTATCGGTTAAACAGTAACTCACCTTGGACCAAAGGTGTTCAACCTTATAAGTGATATTGCAAAAGTCCTTATGGTACCTTAGCAATAAACAGTGGAAACAATTACGTGGGTAAATCTTGTACATTTTATTTATTTATTTACGGTACAAAATACCTTTATATGGAAAATAAAACTTTTTTTAAATAAAAATTGATTGCAAAACAATTGTATCTACAGTGTAAACTAAATAATATCAAATTATCGAAGAAAGCAAACACTTTGTGGCTTGACATTATACCAAATGAAACAAATAACTTAGTTTTAAACCACTTTATATTTATTTTTATATTTGTCAAAATAAAAATTGACAAATATAAAAATAAATTTAAAGTGGTTTAAAACTAATTTATTTGTTTTATTTGGTAAATAATATCAGGACTGAGCATTTCAAACACTCGCTTGTATAGGTAAAACAGCGAGAGTTGAAATCAATTAAAAAAGTTTAGCATTGAATGTATTTGTGCATCGGTATACACTTTCACCGGTGAGGAACAGCCCTTTGTCTTGTTTACGCCTACTTATTGTCACCAGCGGAAGAAGGACTGCACATTTATATTATGGTTTAGTGATGTGTCTTAACGGAAGCAGAAACGGAAACAGATGTTAAAAGTAAATCTTAGCGGAAGCGGAAGTGTTAATACTATGAAGAAAAGCACATTTTTATTTTTTAAGATTTGTTTAATTAAATTGGTATTTTGTACTTTTAGTACTCAAAATTAAACAGAGGTAAATTATTTTTAATAAAAAGTAATTTGGCTGCTTTAACACCGTTGAGTCTGTTTCGGTGTTCTTCATAATATATTAAACCAGCTCCACTAAATAATTGCTCACTAGCTACACTGCTGGGGGGAGCTGATAAGTATTGGCGAACTATTGGCAACAGATGTATTCTTCGTTTAGATTTCTGTTATAAAGTTTGCGGAACCAGATACGGAAGTGAAAAAACTTGCGGAACTTCTGCAGAAACGGAAGCAGAGTTCTGTTGCAACACTATTATGGTTGTAAAATAATATTATTGGAAAGCTTACAGCGTGTACCATTCATATCGGATCTAGTTAGATCGGGTGCATGATATCGCGAGTGAAATAATCCCAGTTTTCAATATGTTTAGTTCGCATCGTTATTAAAAGATTTATTTGTTTTAGTTTTTCTGCTACAGTTTTTTAAAATTTATTTTACTTATCATCGCATTTATTCATTGGTTGAACATAGACTGATAGCAATTATTATAAGCGTTAATTATGAGTCTGAAACACTCATCCACATTGAAACAATCTTCCGAGAAAAGATACATGCCGCCGACGGGACTCGAACCCCCGCCCTTCTGATGTCCGGTCAGGTGCTCTTAATCCACTGAGCTACGGCGGGTTACCTCTTACCCGCCAAATGATTCAATATATACTAGTGTTTCATTCAACAACTACCGCTTATTACATTTTCTCGGAAGATTTTTTCAATGTGGATGAGTGTTTCAGGCTGATAATTATTGCTTATAATAATTGTTACCCTTTGTGCTATGCATAAAAGCTTGTCTTAAACATTAGTTTATCAATTAAAAATAATAGATTGGTAGATCTATATCTCCGTTGGATCATCTTTGGAGGATTTTCACAGTTGGACAGAGGTCATGTGTTCGATCCCCAATTGCGACCGTTACCTTTTCTATTTCCTGTGTCTTGTTCTGTTTTAAGTTTCTTCAAAATTATTAAGAAAATTCACACAAATAAATATTTTGTTCTCGTTACCTCAAATATTTATTTATTTATTATTAATTTTCAACGCCCTGATGGGCTTTTACATAATAAGTATATAATACAGTATATATATATGTAATACAATGTTTAAATAAGAAATATAAACTTACAGCAATGAACATTATAAAAATGGTAGGTATAAAAGTAATCAAAAAATATTATATTATAATAAAAGGGAAAAAGTAAAAATAAATTAAACTGAAACCTGTTTTTAAATTGCAGATGGCATAAAAATAATAATATATTGTGTAAGTTAATATTAGAAATTTACAGATGAGTAAGTAATGCAGGAAAAAGTTTACAATACAGAAAAACAAAAGAGAGTAACAAGCTTTTTTTTTTTTCAAATATAAGGAGTGTTTAAAATAATTACAAACATCCACTTACAACTTTCATCTGTTTTCTATCAAACAGCTATTCACTCGCACTTTTAATACACAGTCTGCGAACATAGTAGTTAGTTTAGTTTTTCTGTGAGTCAAGATTCGCTTTCATTCGTACAGTTCTAAATCTGTTTCCGCAGCCTCATTGAAAATGAAGATGATCCAACAGAGATGAGAGTGTGGATTGTGGTTAGTATGGGGGAACAATTCACACGGTATGACGTCACCGATGCACGTTTAGCTATCGGCCTCATCTCAACCATTCATCCGCTTGGATGCT
This sequence comes from Limnephilus auricula, assembly GCA_951813805.1. NCBI lineage: Eukaryota > Metazoa > Arthropoda > Insecta > Trichoptera > Limnephilidae > Limnephilus > Limnephilus auricula. Next base: position 8,350,478 of record OX638409.1, on the reverse strand, counting down.
GGGAATTCTGATTATAAATGACGTGCGAATTTGTTGATCCACTTTGCAATACCGCAGAAGTTGATGCAGATGACTTTAACTCTTCAAGATAATTTGTTTGTGTGTTTTTCGGAATGATTTATATAGGTCTCATAGAAATAGTTGTGTCTCCCTTACTATCATGGTTAAAACAGTGTTATTATTATTATCAATTATAACGTCTTAGGCTATATTGCCTGTAATTGTTATAAATAAACGTACAAATTATATATATAAAATACCACGCATTATATTCAAATCTGAAAGTTATGACGTCACCGATGCACGTTTAGCTATCGGCCTCATCTCAACCATTCATCCGTTTGGATGCTGGGAATTCTGATTATAAATGACGTGCGAATTTGTTGATCCACTTTGCAATACCGCAAAAGTTTGAAATAAGAGTACCATTACTCTCTATAACTGATTTCACAAAACTTTGTGTAAAGCCCGGGCGACGCCGGGGATTACAGCTAGTACTGTCCTTAAAATAATGTTACTCGTTTGATTCCGTTGATGCTGACAGAAATGCGAATCGAATGCCGGATTTCCGTTGACAATTTTATAGCTTATTGTATCGTAAAGATGGATTATATCATGGACGGCTTCACAGAGATGGAGTACATCCAAACGCCGGTCATCTCGGTCCATTCATCTCAAGTTCACCGAACTATCTCTCACCAATTCACCTCCATCCGCAAAAATAACACAACACTTGTATAAACTAACCACTAAGAATCGTCAAAATCAACTTGTCGGAAGACTCAGCATTATTATTAAGATGGTATAACCAGGCAATACCGGAAATTTGTCATTTTTAAATCAAATTCTAGATGTTTTGACCCTTTTTTGTAAATGAATAATCCCGTTCCACTTAACAAATCCAAATCCTTACATTTAGAAAGAAATGGTCTTAGATTAAATTTACTAGAACAATTAGAATTCAATAATTTATTCCCTGCTTCTTAGAATTTTTATTTTTTATTTATTTATATCTTCTCACCATACACACATTATAATTTTTTTTTTACATAAAAATTAACCTCACTATGACTTTATGTTCACAAGACCTAATAAACAAAATAACACATTTAAATAATTCAATAGCAGTGACGTCAGTATTAAACAATTTAATGCGGGAAAATTTGATTTCATAGTACCCCACAGAATGGAGAATTATTGTCACAATTATTTTCTGTTTAAATCGGTTTAACCGGTAATAAAGTAGGGGTAAAAAGAATTATATAAATAAGTCGCCTCAAAGTGGCCTGACACTGTTTGAAAATTTGTTTTGTTTATGTTTAGTTTATTTAGATGTATGCAAATTTTTTCATACATCTAGTAAGAAAATATGAAAATACAATTTATGATATACAACAATTTAAGAAATACAATATTAAGAAATACAATTTAAGAAATACAATTTATGATACACAATTTAAGAAAAACATGGCATTTAATGGCCTTGAAAGCCGAAACAGATATCACAATAATAAAAATAAATAAACTTAAATACTTGCATTACTTAATAATAACATTTTTTAATATGATTTTAATTAAATTTAAAAAAAAAACTGTATGACTAATTTCCTTTGAATCTGGTGGAATGATTAAAAGCCGGATGCTGAAGTATTTGTTTGGCCTTCGAATAAGTACAATTCTCTGCAGTAAGTAAGTCATTGCATCTGTTGATAATTTATGCCCCTTTATCTGTTTTTATAGCTGTTTTACAATATGTCCTTTCACTTCAGTGTAGTGATTGTAGCGGAAATCACATTATTTATTTAATTTTGTTGCATTATTATATTATTTTCCTTAAAAATATTTTTATAATGATGTAGTGTGCTTGGTTGTTCCGTGTTTTTTTTTTTTTTTTTTTTAATTTGCAACTTCTAGTTGTCTAATAGGGTAAAAACTCTCGTTGTTTGAGCTCTAGTGTCATAAAATTTGCATTATTTTTTTTATTTTATTTTTAAATGTCTGTTTATGTAGAAGAAGCAAGCAGTATTTTTTTTTGTTTATACCTCAACCTCTGTTGTACCAACTGTTCGACGCCAGTTTAAGAATGTTCTAAACCTAAACAGTGGTCCTTCACCAGGGCAACACAAGAAATGTTCTTTCCATTGTGTATTCCAAGTGTTAGTACTGGATCTACTTCTAGGGATTCCTGACATTATTTAGAGTCAACATATAAAATGGTGACTTTTTTTATATCTTTTTTTTCAAAGATTTTTTATTCAAAATCAATTGAAAAACAATTCTTCCACATGTCGTCACTGGTCACTCAGCTGAGTAACTTATCAGCCCCGCCCCTAACTATCCAATACCTGCCGATTGTGTGTGTTTTTAATTGAGAAAAAAAAAATCCAAAAAAAAAGTCACCGGAGACCAAAATTTCTTTTACTTTTTTTAATCAAAGAAATGTCAGAATCACTAGTGAAAGTTAGTCTAGGACGTCCCTTAACACCCTGTATAGTATCAAAATTCAGTTTGGCTTTCAAAATAATTATCTACGAATTTTATGAAAAAAAAAAATGATTGCAACCCTTAAATTTGTAAATAAATTCCATCCTCTTTCTCAAGAGGGAAAAGTGTGCCATTGAGAAATGGCTCCTTCGAGAATGACAAGTGATTTTCCTTCGCTTGTAATATGACGTAGTACATCATCCTCTTTCTTTCAGTAAATCATTCCTAAAATGTACTTCAGCAAAAGCTTTCTGAAAGATACTACGCACCGGATTCCGAGTGAAACGTGCCCTGCACATTATTATTTGCAAAAATAAGGTGGAAAAAGATATTTTACAGGGTGGCGCAAAAGTTGTCACCCGATGTTCTTTGGCTGTAATTTTTTAAATAAATAAAAAAAATTGTTTCTGATTTTGGATTCTGTTTATTTGCTGTCTTAATTTTTTTCCATTAAGTCGAGAGAATGATATCGGCCAAGTGGCCGCCGCACAGTGGGCTGAAAATCGCCTTTCATAGACATAGAGACTTGAATTTTCAAGGCTCTTTTTTTGGCTAGAAATGGATTCTGCTGATCATTACTATGCTTTAAAATTTCATATGAAGCAATTGCGTGTACAACTGAAAGAGTTATCATTTTTTAAAGAAAAAATTGTATGGCACTGACATTAAAAATGAGGCTATCTCTGGAATCATAAGGTTGGCCATTATATCCTTACATGCTACTATTTATTTGTATTTTTTGACATACTTCGTATTGTGGCGCAACTTGCGCTTTTTTTTTAAATCCTCAATGTTGAAAAAAAAATTTTTTTAGATATGTTGATGATTCATTTTAATGCAAAAATTTGGTTTATAGTGTCAATAAAATATTGTAAACTAGACAAAGCATACTCATATGTAAAGCATTTAAGCATTAAAATTAATCATCAACATAAAAAGTTTTTTTTCAACTTTGAGGATTTAAAAAAAAAGCGCAAGTTGCGCCACAATACTGTCAAAAAAATAAAAGGTGTGTTAGGATATAATAGTCAACCTTATGATTCCAGAGATAGCCTCATTTTTAATGTCAGTGCCATACAAATTTTTCTTAAAAAAATGATAACTCCTTCATTTGTACACGCAATTGCTTCTTACGAAAGGTTTTTGGACGTTTAATACGTTCCGACAGTAGCCATTTTACATGGTGATAGCCAATGTCAGCCATGTGGGTAGAATTCTCGAAAAGGCACACTTGGAGCGCGCGGGCACACTTCACATGCCGTCTCTCTAATATCCATACTCTTAGGTTATACCCCTCAAGAACGCGGAAAATGTGTTATTGATTGATTCCGACTAGTGCAAATCACCAAAACTATCGTTTGGTGATTTGCACTAGCCGGCAACATCGCCCGATTTCACCGTTCCAGACTTCTTTTTGTGGGGTTTCTTGAAATCACGAGTCTATGTCAACAAGTCTCAGAACTCTTGAAGCCCTCAAAGAGATTATCCGCCAAGAATGCGAGAACTTATCGCCAGAAGGGTGATGGAAAATGCCACAAGTCTGACGGCGCACAGTGGGCTGAAAATCGCCTTTCATAGACATAGAGACTTGAATTTTCAAGGCTCTTTTTTTGGCTAGAAATGGATTCTGCTGATCATTACTATGCTTTAAAATTTCATATGAAGCAATTGCGTGTACAACTGAAAGAGTTATCATTTTTTAAAGAAAAAATTGTATGGCACTGACATTAAAAATGAGGCTATCTCTGGAATCATAAGGTTGGCCATTATATCCTTACATGCTACTATTTATTTGTATTTTTTGACATACTTCGTATTGTGGCGCAACTTGCGCTTTTTTTTTAAATCCTCAATGTTGAAAAAAAAATTTTTTTAGATATGTTGATGATTCATTTTAATGCAAAAATTTGGTTTATAGTGTCAATAAAATATTGTAAACTAGACAAAGCATACTCATATGTAAAGCATTTAAGCATTAAAATTAATCATCAACATAAAAAGTTTTTTTTCAACTTTGAGGATTTAAAAAAAAAGCGCAAGTTGCGCCACAATACTGTCAAAAAAATAAAAGGTGTGTTAGGATATAATAGTCAACCTTATGATTCCAGAGATAGCCTCATTTTTAATGTCAGTGCCATACAAATTTTTCTTAAAAAAATGATAACTCCTTCATTTGTACACGCAATTGCTTCTTACGAAATTTTATAGCATAGTAATGATCAGCAGAATCCATTTCTAGCCAAAAAAAGACCCTTGAAAATTCAAGTCTCTATGTCTATGAAAGGCGATTTTCAGCCCACTGTGCGCCGTCAGACTTGTGGCATTTTCCATCACCCTTCTGGCGATAAGTTCTCGCATTCTTGGCGGATAATCTCTTTGAGGGCTTCAAGAGTTCTGAGACTTGTTGACATAGACTCGTGATTTCAAGAAACCCCACAAAAAGAAGTCTGGAACGGTGAAATCGGGCGATGTTGCCGGCTAGTGCAAATCACCAAACGATAGTTTTGGTGATTTGCACTAGTCGGAATCAATCAATAACACATTTGCCGCGTTCTTGAGGGGTATAACCTAAGAGTATGGATATTAGAGAGACGGCATGTGAAGTGTGCCCGCGCGCTCCAAGTGTGCCTTTTCGAGAATTCTACCCACATGGCTGACATTGGCTATCACCATGTAAAATGGCTACTGTCGGAACGTATTAAACGTCCAAAAACCAGCAGCCAATGTAAGCCGTTTGGGTAAAATTCTCGAAAAGGCACACTTGGAGCGCGCGGGCACACTTCACATGCCGTCTCTCTAATATCCATACTCTTAGGGTATGACGATACATGTCGTATGTATTGACGTGTATTTTGTATCTGTTTACTTCACAAATGTCAAAGCAGAACTGATATTTGCCGTCATTTGAAAAAATTATGGCGTCTTCCGATAGGGTGATGAGTGATCACTTTTGCGCCACCTTGTATTTTTCGTTGTTTGTTTTTGGGGTGTTATGCCGTGTTGTGCTACCTCCATCTTTAGCCGACGTTTCGGACAGCGTTGCAGTGTCCATCATCAGGGCAGATCCGTCATCGTCATCCGTCATCAGACATCGACGGATCTGCCGGATCTGCCCTGATGATGGACACTGCAACGCTGTCCGAAACATCTGCTAAAGAAGGAGGTAGCACAACACGGCATAACACCCCAAAAACAAACAACGAAAATGCTTTTGGCCGTGAAAATCTAAAAACGTATCTCACCTTTCGTAGAAGTAATGCGAAGTAATTTTCTTTAGTATTTAGTTTGAGTGGTTTTTTTTAACTCCACACAGAAGACTGGAAAAAAAAATCCTTCGAGTCCCTTGTCATATTTAGACATGTTGTGTAGAGGGTCTTTTTAAGTTTTAAGAGGAAGTTTGGTGAAGAAAAAAGGTATGAGTGATTCTTAGGATGCTTTTATCTAGGGGTCAGTTACAGGAGTGACGGACGTATGAATCCTTCCCTCCCGATGGGTGGAGATAGTCCAGTTGAAGAGGTCAAAGGGTCTCCCCAAACTGGCATCTCCCGATTCGGCCCGTACGCAGCGGGTGGGCAGGCGCATCCGTCGCCAAGACTTCGGCACACCTCACCCAATGAACCAGGGCATCCCTGCTAAATCACCAAACTTAGCGGACCACTTGGGGCAGAGGTTATCCAATTGTTAATTTTTAATTTCGTTTTTTTTCTGGTAATTAAGTTTCGAACAGCGTTACAACGCCTATCATCAGGGCAGATGTGTAGGTTTTTGGTGTAATGTGTGTAGAAGTGATAACGTGTTGTGTATCACTTCTAATACATAAAGACACACTTTACCACAATCTACACATCTGCACTGGTGATGGACAATGTAAGGCTGTCTGTAACGTTGAATAAATACGGAGAGAGCGCAACACGGCATTACACCCCAAAAATAAATTATGATAATAATTTTGACTGTGAAAATCCCTGATTAAAATTGTTTGAAGCCGAATAGACAGACGTTTTTGTTTGATTTTTTAGAGAAATTAATATGACGCCCCATATAAATATATGATTCCACAACAATTCAACAAAATGGCATTTCAACATCCATTGAAAATTCATTAAAAGTTATGATTTTTTTTTCATTACTTTCAATAACTTTTCAAAGGAGCAATTTTATTGATGTTGCATGTTTATGAGTTTTCCGGTCACAAAATATATCTACCTAAATATATATATAAAAATATTCCCCAATAATGTTTGTAAATATATACGTAGTTCCAATGTCTCTCAACAGATGTCGTTTGTATTTAGTTTCAATGTCTCTCAATAGATGTCGTTAGAATAGGTAGTTATTTGTAGTTTTAAATTGTCCCAACAGAGGTCAATAGTGGTACTACACGAGAGAGACAACTGTCCCCCGTTCAGGTCTAAATCTAATATAAATATACTGTAGTGTTTGTAAATATATACGTAGTTTCAATGTCTCTCAACAGATGTCGTTTGTATGTAGTTTCAATGTCTCTCAATAGATGTCGTTAGAATAGGTAGTTATTTGTAGTTTTAAATTGTCCCAACAGAGGTCAATAGTGGTACTACACGAGAGAGACAACTGTCCCCCGTTCAGGTCTAAATCCAATATAAATATACTGTAGTGTTTGTAAATATATACGTAGTTTCAATGTCTCTCAACAGATGTCGTTTGTATGTAGTTTCAATGTCTCTCAATAGATGTCGTTATAATAGATAGTTATATGTAGTTTTAAATTGTCTCAACAGAGGTCAGTAATGGTACTACACGAGAGAGACAACTGTCACCCGTTCAGGTCTAAATCCAATATACTTTGTAAATATATGTGAAGTTTCAATAACAATCAATAGATATCGTTAGAATAGGTATGTGTAGTTTTAAAGGGTCTCAACAGAAGTCGGTAGTAGTACTACATGAGAGAGAGACAACTTATACCCGTTCGGTTACGAAGATATCCGATAGACAAGCGAGCAGCGGTCCGCGCCACAGATCAACACGAACACAGCGCACTGTTTAGAACGGACGCTGGAGTCCAGTAAGTTATTCATCGTAAACACGATAACGATAATAAACACACGCGTAATCTCTATGAACCAAGTAATATTGAAAGCTCCATCACCAACTGGAATCCTAATCACTAGAAATACCAGTACGTCATTCATAATACATACCATTTTGCACCCGCAGCACGTGTTGTATCGTTTGCAGCTTGTTGGATCATTTACATAACAGGTGTATCTAGTCTGCACTTTAGATGGTGCGCGGTTTTATTACTCGTAGAATTAGCACCTGCCGTTCTAGACGGATCGCATATCACTGCCATCTGTTATGTTTAGAAATCTTTCTTACAAGATCGTTCAAGTAAAATTGCAGCGAAGAACCAAACAGGCCTCTGTTTTCCTCCTTCCTACAACATGTTCACTCCTTCCTCTCTTCAAAAAGACCCTTCACACAGCATCTTCAAAGATGACATAGGACATTTATTTTACTCAGGGCCTCCTGTGTTAAGTTAATTTTAAAAAAAAACAATAAAAAGCCGAAACGGTAATTATTTGAAATTCCCTCGATAGAAATAAATCGCAACATATGCTCCGAAAATTATCATTTACACGTTTGTTTCTGTTATTTTACAAGTTAATTGAAAAAATTACAATGTTTCTTTATATGCTACTTAACACAACCCACACGTCATTTTTGCTATTTTCAAAACCGTGTCATGTTTTATTGACATTTTCACAATTTTCGTTTTTAATATTAGCGCGCCCCCTCCAACATTCGTATTGTCGTATCTTTTTTTTATTTTTATTATTTATTAACCAAAAAATACATGTTATGTACATTCTTTTAGGTATATGCCACCTCACTAGGCTGAGCCTAGTGAGGTGGCATATTACTTCTTTTTGAACGGGTATTACCGGGCCTTAAAGCAGAATTTTGATATTTCTTGATAAAATTTTGCATACTTGGCTTTCAAAATAAGAGGAAAATTTCTGTCTACATCTGATTTCGAAAAAGTGTGTAAAGACCGGGCAACGCTGGTGACTTCAACTAGTACTTAATTTGCACATTTTCCATGGTTGAAAACGCTCAGCAGTAACTACTTGGGTTTTTATGTTGTTTTTGCAATGCCGTTTCGCTTCTTGCGCTGAACTTTGGTCGTCCAACTGAAAAATATGCCATTAACGGCCGTTTTTCCCAATCCTACTGATAAACTGTTGAGCCGAAATTTTGGCTACACAATAGGGTATTTTCACAAACGAGGGATTCTGTTGAAAATATATTGATTATTTAAAGGTAATTTTTCTGATTTTAATCATCGTACTAAAAATGTTTGTTTTTTACGTTTTCATTCTAATTTATTCATTTTAAAAACGCTTAAAAACCAACGAAACCAAAACGGCCCCTGATTGCCAACGTCGCTTCGTACGCACGTCATCAAACAAAGTAGGTAGTACTGTCGGAAATTTTTCAACAACGAGCGACCATTATGACGTCACACGTTGAAAATGCCGTTTTGGCGGGATTACAAAAATGGCCAACTTAACTCGCTGTAGAAAATTTATTCGTCAACATAAAAATAAAATAAAAATGCCATAATAATCGTAATTTTTTGCTTAATTTTTTTAAGTAATAAAAAAATTGTGGAAATACCCTATTGCACAAATACGCTCTTTCCAACAAACTATCCGACCAACAGGCGAATAGAGAGTTACTAAACCAATCACTTAGCTGATCGGAAACTAAGATTGATCGATCGAAATGTTGGGAACAACGGTCGTTGATTTGATCACACCGTTTGTGGTTTTATTTGTTTGTGAAGTAAGTACTCTGATTTTATAAGTTTGGCTTTGGCAATGATAAAATTTTGGGTCAGTTTGTATTTTTTTTTTTTTTTTTAAGAAAGACAAACATTCCCGGGTTACGAATAATCCAACAACATTTATTTATATACATATAATGGTGATCCAGTCCCCCGACATTTGGCCCTGAAATTATAATTTTTATGCAGTATTTACCAATTTATCGTCTAAAATTGACTTCAAAATTACATTTTATAATCAGTTGGTATGGATATCAAACGAATTTATTATCGGATTGCTATAGGATTTTTTTCCGACCACATTAAAAAAATCATACCTCCGAATTGGAATATGGAGACAAACAAACTGATTACAGTTCTATGTAGTCAATGAATTCCCCTATCTTTTGTCTATTATCATATATTTGTAGGATTTATAAAAAAATATATAATTAAATTTTGAACCTTAAAACATTTTAAAGAATCTAGAGAATATTTATTTTGTTGTATTTTGAATGTACAATATATTATATATTCGTTTTAATAAAATAAAAAATTTCAAAATTTGCCACATTTTGGCAACTAAGCAATCTGTGGTTTTGGAAATAGTGCCATAATGTGGCAAAAAGCGCTCGAGTGGTTAAATAGAGAAGTAGTTTTATCCTTGACGCATTTGAATGAAAATATGTTTTATCCTTGTTTAATCTTCTACACAAACCCCTCGGGGACACTTAGTTATATTTTGCGTAAGTAGCAGGGGCGGTCCGTAAGTTTTAAGTGAGCTAGAGTGCTAAGATTGAAAAAAAACGACGTTACTGATGTTGTAGCTAAAAATGATTTTTTTTTTTTTAATTTCAACTTTTTGTATGAAGATCTTTTAGTTTACGGATGCGACGCATCCCCAAACTGAAAGAATCCTGAAGATTTTCATACAAAAAGTTGAAATTTGATAAAAAAATTAAATTCGTTTTCAGCTACAAAAATATCAGTAACGTCGTTTTTTTTCAATCTTAGCACTCTAGCTCACTGAAAACTCACGGACCGCCACTGGTTAGTAGGTATTAGTACTGTATTTTCCCTAAACCGACTGCATATTGTATATAGGTGTGCCGGGGGCCAACTGTCATGGAATCATGTACATCTTTTACAAACGTGATATATGTACATAATAATTTTTTGGAACAGTAATCATGAAGTAAAATATCTATTTAAATTATATAGAACCCACGCAGAACAAAAGTCTTATGGTAGGTTCAGACTGGACGACATACGTACGCATCGCTACTCAAACAATGCTTAGCAACCCATACATTTTCTATGAAAATGGCCACAGACATCGCACGTCGCGATGCGTGTGGCCAATGTGTTTCTAAAACATAAATTTTCATTGAAAATCTATGGTTGCTAAGCAGTACAGATATTGTTCGGCGTAGCTATGGGCACGTACGTCGACCCAGTCTGAATCTACCATTACGCTAACATTGATTATTATTGTTGAGGTTTGTTATTATAGCCTTCTTTTTTCATTTATGTTTTGATCTTATTACTTATTTCTGTATTTTTTTGTTTCAGGTAAGTGTCTACCTACTTCTATTTGCAACCAATAATCAACACAGGAATAAAATTGAAGATGGCGAATTGGTATCGTTCTACATTCATACATAATGTTATAAATTTATTTAATTGATTAATATTCCATATTATAATTAATAGATTGGTCTCTTTTTTAAAGGAAGTGCCACACGTTCCCGGATTACGAAAAATCAGACACTATTTGAATTCCTCCTCTTTTTACATTAACGCCGTTCTTCCACGGAGCTACTTTCAAGCGACGCGATCGCCGCTCGTCTGTACCTTCCATATTATTATTAGTGTTTGTAAACGCCGCTACGTGCAGCACTAACATAATAGTTTTTTTTTTACATTAGGTCCACACAGGAGGCCCTGAGGAAAATAATTTCCCTCAGGGCCTATGTCATCTTTGGGGATGCTGTGTGTGCTTTGAAGAGGGAGGAAATACAGAGGCCGCAAATCGTTTATAACCGACTTATCGAAGCCAAGAACGAGTCGTAGAAACGACTTGTTCTCACGTGACAAATTTCAATGTCAATGTGTTGGCAGCGCATTCGGCGTGTTTCTCAACCATGCACCGGTGCCGAAGGGATCAATGACGCCAGTTCCTCGGTGCATCTTCAATTGAAATACCTGTATAACCAGTCTACTTCAGAGATGAAAAATAGCAGTGTGTTGTGTGCCCACAGTAATTTTTTTTTTTACTTCTGGTGAAAATTTTCAAAAATATCAATTTTTTCTCTCGAACAGACAATCAATTTTCACAGAGAATCCAAAGGTTCAATTCAAATTGGCGACATATTTTTCCTTCCATATCGGTGTAGATCACACATGTAGAGATAATCTTTTGTTCAGCGAGTTTGTTCAGTTCTGTTTTTATTGGAAATGACTCTTGAATGTTCTTGATATAATAATAAAAATTAAATATTCATTTGGACTTTTAGAAGATGGTCAATAGGTGTCCCATATAAATAAAATCGGATAAATTTATTCGAGACACCATCTGGGTTACAAACCAATTCTTTAGAACTTCGTGATTATTTAAAAGGTAGCAGCGAAATATAAGAGAAAAGTGAGTTGAAGATAGTAATTTGTTAATTCAGAATTTGAAATATGAGATCGACAAAAATTACTTCAAAATAAGAGGTCCCAATGGCGTTTGCCCCTGTAATATAATGGATCCTGGATTCGTTCGTGTTCCAGTTGCGGCCGATATTTTATTTTTCTGTGTCTTCTTATTTTTAAATTTTCGTATAGATTTATTAGTAGAAAATCTTCTTCGATGATTAATCATTTCTTGTCAGAATTCAAATTAATTCGATTGTGTTTATTAAATCTGTAATAGAATAAATTATTATACATCACGGATTTATAACAAAACCCATTTTTAATAATAAACAAAGTTTATATTATCCTGTCTTCCTGCGACATCTTTACACAATATTCTCAACTTTGGCAACACTGTAATTTCAATCAACACTACAGCAGATCCTGCTTTAGGCGTACTGCTGATAGCTCCATTGCATCCTCTCGCTCTTTCTAATAAACGACGCTTGCTACAGAAAGAGAAGTTACAATGGAGCTTTGAGAGGCAGGACCATAACACTCCTACTGTAACCTTCGTCCTCACACTAAACTATATTTCCCACTTAAAGACAAATACCTTCTTACTTTAACTAAAGAATGTATGTGAGTGTGTGTGTATGTGGGTTTCGCTTCTCGCTATTTTCGTAACAAACACGTGTGCGGCTTGCATTCAGTTGAAGTGCAGTTAAAGGCAACTTCCGTGATCTCTCAAACAGTTGCAATATCTTTTTGTTGTTGTTGACAAATTAGTGTTAAGAGCGTTTGACCAGCAGCTGAGAATAAAAGTTTTAAAATGCTTGCAACTTTACAGGGAGGTTCCAATGAGAAAGATCGATTATTACCCGTATAAAATTTTTAAAATTAAAAATCTAATATCGATTTATTTCATTCAAAACTTGCTTTAATACATACCTACATTCAAGTAAGCAATAAAAATGCTCAAAACGCACGATGATAAATTATTAAATATAGTGTACTTCTGGTAAGTAATTTTTGATCATAAGTATTTATGATTTTTCAATAATGTCTAAACAAAATAAGTGTATAAAAAAAAAGAAATATTTTTGTTTGTAAGACATTAAAAAAATAGCAAAACTGATGCATTTTCGTTACAAAACACTTTCTCGGATTTATTTTTTAATGATTTTAATTGAACCAAAATTTAAATATTGAAAACTGTGTTGACTAGATTATGTATTGATTTATTTTATCGTATGATTATATAATTTGACATTTGTGTTGTTCGTTTGAAAATTGAACAAATCTTCCAACGACCAACGGTATAACCTTAGTATATTATAAATACAAAAAAAAATTAAAACTGCGTGTACCACATAAAATAATCTTTCAAAATCAATTTTATGTTATTTTGTAAAAAAGAGTCAATACGTCTAGAATTTGATTTAAAAGGGACTAATTTCCGGTATTATCTGGTAAAACACGCTTAATTCAGAATTTGAAATATGAGGTCGGCAAAAATTTCTTCAAAATTAGAGGTCCCAATGGCCAAGTTGTTTAAAGCGTTTGTCCCGCTAAGATAAGAGATCCTGGGTTCGTTCGTGTTCCAGTTGCGACCGTTAGCTTTTTTATTTTCCTGTGTCTTGTTATTTTTCATGTTTTTATGGATTTATTAGTAAAAGGGTATGAGGGGTGGGTAGGAATCTGGGGGTCAATGTGTCCAGGAGTGACGGATATTTGAATCCATCCCTCCACTGCAAGGTGATGGGTGGAGAAATTCCGGCTGGCGAGGTCAAAATTTCTCCCTAAGCTAGTCTCTTCCGCCACGCAGTAGATTAGCCTCCAAGACCTCACCCCATTAACCCGGGCACTCCTGCTAAATCACCAAACGTAACTAACCACTTGGGATTACCTATGGCAGGGGTTTTTATGCAGTTTATAAAAATATCCTGAGGTTTTAAAACTATTTTTATATGCAGAACTGTTTGAGAAGCCTGCGCTTATCGCAATAAGTCAATGACGCATACATCCAATTCGCTGCAACCCGATAGGGGTGGGCAGAGAAGATGCGACTCCATATCAATCTTCACTGACGCTTCTTCACAACCCAAATTCCTAGGCGACATTTTGAGCAATATTCATTTAAAATAGGTACCTAATTAATTCGAAGCTATCGTTCACCAAATGTAAAGAGGAATTCTTAACTGAAAGATAATGACGATTCTGCTTTGAGACAACCCTGATTTTGAATTTTTATTAATGTGACACTACTGTGTGGAGCCATGGGAACTAAATCGCCACCCGGTTGGGCAACGTTGGAAACAGGGAAACTCTCTTCATCAAACGTACTATTTTCGGTTGTGTTCGATGTTAGGCGATCCGCTCACTGAGGCAACTGAAAACTGCCAACTGGCACTGTCTTTGTATGACAATGTGATGTGTTCGATACACAATTTGGGAGGCGGGTTTGGGTACCGCCGCCCCGGGAACCATTTATTGGACGATTAACAACTCTGCCACAGGTCACCCCAAGTGCTTCGCTACGTTTGGTGACCGTTTTTTGTGAGAAATCACCTCAACGGCTCTGTACAATTTATAATGAATTCTTAGGCTCTATCTAGATTTATTTTTACAAATAGTTACAAAAATCACCTCGGAGGCGCGTTACAACTCATAATGAATTCTCAAGCTCTATCTAGATTTATTATTTTCAAATAGATACAGAAAACATTCTCACCTGGCAGGTCACTTCCGATAAACACACTTTAATTAGAAAGTTTATGCTTGGAGGAGATACGACTTTGCACGCGGCGGACACTATATTTAAAAAACACTGGACTACCCCTACCGCTGTTCCATTGCATCCCTAAGAAGATTAATGCCAAAAATAGAGTTAATATTTATTTTGAAAGACTGGAGAATTTTGGACTCTTTGCGACAAGAGAATTTGTACGAAATTAAAATTACTAAACTTACAAACACGAATTTGCTTACATTTAGTTATTTATAATGTCGCGGACGGCGAGGGTGAAGGTAATATGATGCTTTATGGATATGACTGTCTGAAAAGGTGAGTTTTCCCCCATCTCCTGCCCCTCCCCGCTAAGTTCAGCCTTACAACACACCCCAATTGGGAATGCCATAGTCTCACTGGCTCCATACAGGAGCAGTTGGGACTCTTGTGCGGTATTCATATAATTTAAACCATCCAACAATTAACATTATTATTACACTATTCCTCCCGACATCTGTGCACTCAATATTTCGCGTTCACGTATTTAATTAATCATCACTCAGGCTGATTGAGTTGCTAATTGAAAATTTTGCTCATACATTTGCTTTTTCGTCCCGCGCTCTTGCCTAATTTTCTGTTTATGAAATCGATTACTTAAATTATTGCAAATTTGCTAAATGCTTTGGTTGAAATTGACTCAGAAATAAATATGTTACAAAACGCGCTAGGGCAATGCAAAAAGTTTACAATAAAATTATAACTTATTTGAAAACTCCTACAGAATTTGAAGCTTGATGCTCCTAAATGAAGCGGACCCACGATGCCTGTGTGGTAACCCAATGCTTTTATCAACCCAGCTACTAACCATTCAAATTATACATTATAATAATAATAATTTGATAATTTGTAGAGCGCCGTTTTTGTGAGAAATCACCTCAAGGGCGCTGGACAGTTTGTTATGAATATGCATTATCTAAGTTTATTATTTACAAATATTTTATTATTTATAAATTTCCTTTGCACGATGATGTCGTCTCCCACCCGGCATGCCGCTTGAAGTCCCGAAAACCCTTCTGGACGGAAGGAGAAAGACTCCTCCAATCACCCCTCAACCCTGAAGACAGGTGGAAACTTGAGTGGCAATCGGCCAACGTGGAAAATACCCATCTCGTACAAGACCCCACTGAGAGACAGCCTGGGTTCTCATTGCCTCGCAAACTCTGGTCCGCCATCAATAGGATAAGGTGCTCCCGTAGCCGTGGTGCCCATATGATGCATAGATGTGGCCTTAAAGAGTCGGCGATGTGCGAATGCTGTGCGGTGCAGACCACCGTACATGTGGTCAACGAATGCCCGCTCCATTCATTCCCCGGCGGGATTGATGAGGTCCACAGGGCGACGCCTGAGGCCCTGGACTGGCTCGCAGACCTAGATGTCCCCCTCTGACCCCCCCACCATACGAAAGAAGAATTTACAAATAGATCTAGAATTATATTAGCACCTACCCGACAACATTAACACGTTATTCCTGAGCTTATTTGGAGTTTTTTTTACATTACCTCCACACAGGAGGCCCTAAGAAAAATATTTACTAAATAAAGCCTATGTCATCTTTGGGGATGCTGTGTTGGGGTTTTTTTTGGGAAAGAAAGAACTGGAAGTTCTGGAAAAAGTATGAGGGGCGGGTAGGAATCTGGGGTCAATGTGTCCAGGAGTGACAGACATATGATTCTATCACTCCCACTGCGGTGCAAGGCGATGGGTCGAGATAGGTGATGAGTAGAGAGGTCAGAGGTAAGTAGCAAACGCATCCGCTGCGACCTAGAAAAGCCTCTTCACACGAACCCGAGCACCCCTTCTGAGTCAACAAAAGTAGAGTATCAATAAATTAAACCGATAAATGTTTTTAATCCAATAAATGGTTACTGGGACGGCGGTACCCGTACTCGAAAGGTTCACAATTATACACAGAGATATTATTACCTCGATACTTTCACTGTTGTTCAACCATTTGGCTGCAGTATTGTGTATCAGGTTAAGTGCATCATAATTATTACATCGACACAATACAGTGAAAAGAAAAGAAAGGATACTACATGAAGTGAACTTATTAAATAAAATAAAACAAAAGTCATCTTTATAAATCAACTAAATTCACTAAAATCATCGATTCTCTGACTGATTAACATATACTGTGCTGTGTGTTGTAATATGTGCAGTACATTACTTGCATTGCAATGTTGTGGAATAATTCATAGATAAATATGCAATTACTTGCATCCTACAAGCTTTTATCACTGCTCCATTCAATTTCTATTTCATGTTGATGCAAAAATGCACCTATGTTGCAACTGCACCTGGAGGTAGCCTGTCGATGGATCTCCCATCTTATCTACAGTAATGTGTAATGCACTTTCTCTGCCATTATGCAACGCCTTAAATGCACATTGACTGACTGTAATAGCTCCGAATGAGGGTATTACCAGAGAATACCGAAAATTAGTTATTTTTAAATCAAATTCTAGACATGTTGACTCTTTTTCACAAAAAAAAACGAAAAGTAATTTTGAAAGGTTGTTATTTTATCTGGCAAACGCAGTTTTAAAATTTTTAAAAATTAGTTTATTTTTAATATAGGTACTAAGATTTTACCGTTGGTCGTTGGCAGATTTGTTCAATTTTCAAACGAAATATTGTATTATACAACACAAATTTCAAATCATGTAATCATGCAGAAAAATAAATCAAAGACAGTTTTCAGAAGTTTAAATTTAGTTAAATTAAAATCATTTTAAAATAAATCCGAGAACGTATTTTGTGACCAAAATGCCTCAATTTTTCTATTTTTTAAGGTCTTACAAACTAAAATATTTCATATTTTTTTTACACTTATTTTGTTTAGACATTATTAAAAAAACCATAAATATTTATGATCAAAAAATACGTATGTACACGATATTTAACAATTTATCATCGTGCGTTTTGAGCATTTTTATTGCTTACTTGAATGTAGGTATATATTAAAGCAAGTTTTGAATTAAATAAATCGATATTAAATTTTTAATTTAAAAAATTTGATATGGGGAATAATCGCTCTTTCTCATTTGAACCTCCCTGCACAGTTGCAAGCATTTTTAAACTTTTATTCTCAGCCGCTGGTCAACGTTATTGCTCGCTCAGCCAAGTATTATCTAACTGGTAATTAGAATTATTATTTGTTTTTATAAACTTCTAATCTCAATATATATATGTTTTTTTTTTCAATTTATTTCACATTTTATACACAACAATTTAACAATTTTAAACATTGTTTAACAATAGAATAACAAAATAAAACAAAAATATAACAAAAAGGTTTTTGTTTCTACACCAATTAAGAGAACTCACTCTTGAGCTTGGTGTAGGAGTTATGTAAGAATATACAGTTTTTTAGTCTACAAATAATATAATGTCTTAAGGAAATAAAAATGAATGTTTCTTTAATTAAATAACTTGGTTTACACCACATAAAATTATTATTATCCTGATGAAGAAACCGTCGGTTTTGAAACATGTCGATAATTGTGATTAGTGGTCTACACCAAGTTATTTGTTTCATTTAATTCAAAATGACGCCACAAAGTGATTTTGTGAAGATTGAAGAATGTTTCGTTGTTTGTCCCTCGTGTGTTCCTATTCCTAAACCATTCATCTGATTGCGATGAAACTTTGAGGATTTGATGTGCGCATGCCTGCAATGGTTTCTATGTATAATAGTGAGCGCTAGCGTTATGAACTTTTTTCCTATCATCGGATTGCGTTAAAAATATTTTATAAAAATTGAAAAAAATTAAAATTAGTCCGGCGTGTGCGGCCAGCACTATTATTTAACGCTGTTACGATACGGGAGAATCTCAACTATCCAACGTCGCCACAATCGCGTCCGGCTGACTCGCAGCAAATGTATCGGGTAAGTTTATTTATACCTCACACTAAGGATTTTTAATAGGTACGTCTTTTTGTACGGGAAAGAAAATGTTTAAATTTGGAAACATGTTGTTAATCTTTTTTTCTCCTTACACGGAGAAAATGTTATTCTAAAATGCGATAATTTTATTCGTAAAAACGGGACTGAAGTTCTTACGAACAAATTAACAATGTTTTAATGTTTATTGGCGGCAAAATGTATCTAAGAATAATTTGTTGGTATACGAACGAAATTACGTACACCAACAAATTATTCTTACATGTTCCCGCCAATAAACATTTAAACCCTGTTAATTTGTTCGTAAGAACTTCAGACCCGTTTTTAACCGTTTTTACGAATAAAATGATTGTATTTTAGAATAACATTTTTCTCCGTGTAGAATCACCTTCCGAAATTAATGCACTTAACCCCCTGACATCCTGTATATACCAGGGTATCTGCTGTTATATTATGATAGATATCTGTCCAATTTACAAGTATACAATATTGGATGTCAATAAGTACATGCAGCCTCTGTCATCTGTGTATAGAGGAGTATGACCTATTTGCACATGGCGTATTGAGTAATCGATGCAGTGTAAACGGTTTTATAATACTCTAGTAATTAAATCAATCGCTTGATGAAGCCCGGGTGGTCCATACAACACTTTGAAAGCATTAATTTTTTTAGGTACCTACATATTTCGTTTTTGTCAATTTATTATTGAAAACAACAAGTTTAGTAGGTTTGATAAGTGATATTAACTATTCAGATCTGGTCACGATTACACCACGGATGTTGTCATAAGTACAATAAAGGTAGATTCAGACTGAGTCGACGTACGTACGCATCGCTACGCCAAACAATGCTTAGCAACCATACATTTCTATGAAAATGGCCACAGACATCGCACGTCGCGATGCGTGTGGCCAATGTGATTCTAAAACATAAATTTTCATTGAAAATCTATGGTTGCTAAGTAGCCCGGGTATTGTTAGGCGTAGCGATGCATACGTACGTCGACCCAGTCTAAATCTACCATTAGTTTTACATTTAACCGGTAATAAATCATTTTGAGAATCTTAAAAATTGATATTTCGCGGGGGTAATTAGAAAGTCGTCTCAATGTGGTCTAACCGCAGTTTCGCAGTAAGCCGAAACAGCTGTCAGATAATAATATATATATATATATTGCAGAACTTAATAATAACACTTAAAATTGTTTTTTTTTTTTTTTTAAATGAAATGAAGTTTTTCTAATTGAACACAAAACCATTAATACGTTTTTACGTCTTCAATCTTTGCAAAATTACTTTGTGGCATCATTTTATTTAAATGAAACAAATTACTTTGTGAAACCACTATAATCACGTGTTATAATATTTACATGTTTCAAAACCGATGGTTTCTTCATCAGGATAATAAAATGAATAAAAATAACAAAAGAAACAAACAATTATACACGGAGGAAAATGTTTTTCTAAAATACGATAATTTTATTCGTAAAAACGGTTAAAAACGGGACTGAAGTTCGTACAAACAAATTAACAGGGTTTCAATGGTTATTCTTACATTTTCCCGCTTATATACACTGAAACCCTGTTAAGTTGTTCGTAAGAATTTCAGTCCCGTTTTTAACCGTTTTTACGAATAATATGATCGTATTTTAGAATAACATTATCTCCGTGTAGACAAAAATAATATAGGAATAAATATTTTTAGGTATTTAATCACCTCTCTTTAATATTTTTGTCTAATGTTCTTTTTGACTTGTTTGTTCTTTTTATTCATGTTATTATCCTGACGAAGAAATCGTAGGTTTTAAAACATGGATATTATATATAAAACATGTGATTATAGTGGTTTACACAAAGTAATTTGTTTAATTTAATTATTAAGTTACTTAACTGTGTTTTGTTGTTGTCAGAAGTAATAGAGCATCTCAAAAGTCTTATCTCATATTTATATTTAAAACAAATACTAACTTTACTTTGTAAGAACACATTTAACACTTCACAAAATTGTTCCAATACTAGAACAAGATATGCACACCAACTACAAATACCAAAATTTGGACAAAATACTCATCATTTAGTAAAAAACACTACACATACCAGGCTACAAAACTATACAATTCACTTCTAACACAATATACTCGTAAAACATCTAATCTTACATAATACAAAAAGCTCGTATGGAACTGGCTACAATCCTTATAACATAACTTTTAATTTGGTTGCCTCACTCATAACTAACGAGACACACTTATTTTGTTGAAACTATTTAGAAATCGATTTTATATTTCAACTTGTATGTTATTTTTTGTTTCTCTTTTTATATACTGTAACTAAAAAGCCCTCTGTTTGTTTTACTATAGACTATTTATAATTGAAAAATGTCCTCTACAACACAGGTGAACTGCTAGCTTGGAGGACAATATACTTTATATTTGTAATGTAAATATATTGGAAAAAAAAATTATAAAAACGAAATAAATAAAGACTGCAATTCAAATTTAAATTACGCTATTATACACGGAGAAAAATGTTATTCTAAAATACGACGTTTTATTCGTAAAAACGGTTAAAAACGGGACTGAAGTTCTTACGAACAAATTAACAGTGTTTGAATGATAATTGGCGGGAAAATGTAAGAATAATTTATTGGTATACGTACGAAATCACGTATATTAACAAATTATTCTTATATGTTCCCGCCAATAAACATTGAAACCCTGTTAATTTGATCATAAGAACTTCAATCCCGTTTTTAATCGTTTTTACGAATAAAATGGTCGTATTTTATAATAACATTTTTCTCCGTGTAGTGCCCTTGTGTTAGGATTTTGCCCCTATAAGCCACGTATATCAACAAATTATTCTTACATGTTCCCGCCAATAAACATTGAAACCCTGTTAATTTGATCGTAAGAACTTCAGTCCCGTTTTTAATCGTTTTTACGAATAAAATGGTCGTATTTTATAATAACATTTTTCTCCGTGTAGTGCCCTTGTGTTAGGATTTTGCCCCTATAAGCCACGTACATCAACAAATTATTCTTACATGTTCCCGCCAATAAACATTGAAACCCTGTTAATTTGTTCGTAAGAACTTCAATCCCGTTTTTAATCGTTTTTACGAATAAAATGATCGTATTTTAAAATAACATTTTTCTCCGTGTAGTGCTCTTGTGTTAGGATTTTGCCCCTATAAGCCACAAGCTCGCTTTTACAAACCTAACGACCTTTTGGCGTATCTAACCGATTTGCTCGGTGGTCAAGCGTTAAAGTTAAGGCCTCGAGGTCGAGGGTTCAATGCCCGAACGTGCATTTATTTATTCACAATAAAACGCCATACAATTCAAGCTGTAACCAAAGTCAAGGGCCATCTGTAGCTTTTTCTTTATATTCGCTATGCCTTTTTTACAAATTATTTTAATATTTATTTAGAATTAAAGGCACAAGTGCCATTTACATACACGATATTTATTGACAGTCAGACTACGAATAATACCCCTTTCCTTCCCAAAACTTCGTCTCCTTCCATTCCTCAAAATTCCCTCCTTACAGCATGGCGGAGGGAATTTTGAGGAATGGAAGGAGAGGAAGGCCGGCGTAGTCCAGCGGCAGGCCGTTAGACTCCCATTCCGAAGGCCGCGGGTTCGAACCCGGCGTGCGCAAATAAATTTTATTTAATTGATTTGTGTTATTTCACAATTAATTATTTAAAATAATATATAGTATATTTGCCTCACGTTCCAGAGTGGAAGATACTCTTAGTATCGCCCTGGTGTAAGACCACCATTCAGAATTGAAACGTTGCTTGAAATGGCTTTAGCCGTGTTTAGTGACTAGATCTGAATAGCCAGGTACTTCCCCACCTTCCTCTTCCTCGTCTCCTTCCCTTCCCTACTTACCTTCAGCCTCATAACATACCCCAATTGGGGATGTCATAGTCTCACTGGCTTCAGACGGGAGCAATTGATACTCTTGTGAGGTATTCACTATAAAAAATTCTAGAGATGACTTAGCTAGTGTAAAAAAAATTAAAAAAAGGGAATCAATTTAATTCACATCGTAAATACTCTTAACTGTGGAATTCGCTTTCGTTCGACACTCTTTCCGCCCAGACAAAGCTGTTTAAAAACAAAGTATATATTATATTAAATTACTTTGGCCTAAGTCCAACTTAATTTCTTCGGCCCGCATACATCTTCTGCATTCATCTTATTGGCGAATTTTTATCTCTCTTTTCCAGAGATCAATCTCTCGTTTTTGTCGGTTGATACCAGTTATTTTTGCGCTAGTTAAATTCGTGTTTCCTTGACCAAGTGTGCTAAATTAATTTGACGCCTACTGTGTTACCCTTGTCTAATGTCTTCTGTAAAATGCCTTTCTAAGAGCGTATTTTTGCTATGGTTTTTTTAATATATGTTTTTGTTCGCTCAATACTAAACAGAATTCGGATCAGTCATATGAAATCCCCAATACAAAGATAATATTGAAAGGTTAGAAAGAATTTAAATAAAGGCATTGAAACACTGACTTTAAATCCATCAGAACATCTAGAAGACTCGAAGAATTTATCAATTCCAGAAGATAGAAGAAATATTATATCCGACCAAAATTTTTTATTCAAAATCATCAACATCGTCGTTGACAACAATAATTTTCACTGTCCAATACGAAATACCAGATCAAACCAACTATTCCACCAATATTAATTATAAACTAACTCGGAAGGACGTGCACAAAATACAATAATATCTTTTCAGACGCTGATATTTTCCATTTGTCCTCAAGCCAATTTACTTAATGTATAAAAAAAAAAAAAAAAAATTGTTAATTTTGAATCCTCTACCCCTGATTTTATTGTTAATACATATATTTCTTCTTTTTCATGTTTATTCTTGGACATCTTATGATGTAAAAATGGATTATTTTTATATAAATATATATATTTGAATTTCTCATTATTGATCCTATATGCTTCAATCTGTGTTGTGTTTTTAATTTCTTTTTCTGTTTTATGTGTTTTTTAATTTTATTATTTTTAATACTTTGTTTTCTTTAACTGTTTTCATTTTTCTATGTTTTTCTATTTACGATAAAAAAATTATGTGGAAACTTCGCAGGTAACTTATTAGGTAGGTAATTTATTTTTTACGCACCAGATTTTCAGGTCCGGGTTTAGTTTTTCCCATAGGGAAACGCCACAAAGTGATTTTGCGAAGTTTGAAGAAATAATCATAGTGAACTAACTCACTTTTTGGAATTTCTGAGTTAGAGCTTGAAGTGAGGGCTCCAAATCATAATCTAGCTCTGCAAGAGAGAACCAGTCAGAGAAATACTGTCTTAACTAATCATAGACACTATTTCTCTGACTGGTTCTCTCAGGCAGAGTTAGTTTATGATTTGGAGCCTCATTTCAAGCTCTAACTCAGAAATTCCAAAAAGTGAGTTAGTTCACTATGGTTTCAGACGATCCAATTGTTCCTTTCGGTTAGCATTCGACAGCAACAGTTTAGTATAATACCTATTGTTCAAATTTCGCGGCGACTGTGTTTCCTCTTAAAAAGTTCAACTAAATTGTAGTCAGGTTTATCTTACTTCTTGAAGAGTTCAAAGCTCCGATAATGACAATACAGCGCATTTCGAAACGTCCGCGCAAGATGAAGCGTCCATCGTATAATCATTACAGGTAGAATGATCTAATCAAAACATTACATTACGCCTGTCATGATTGATCGCACAGTGGGATGCGCACTCGCCTACGGACCGGATAGACGGGCTCGAGCCTATCTCAGGCAATAAATCATCTATTTGATCAGAAGCGATGATATTACAAAACCTGTACAAGTATTATAATAAGATAGAAAAATGTATTATGTATTTATAAATCGCTGTAGGATGCTTTGGTAATTTCATATTTTTTTCTAACATTTTTCCGTGAGACGAAAATTGAAAAGATATGTTACAAATTGAAATCATAAGATAACGTATATTAAGGTGTTTGTCAAAAAAAAATCACATTCTACTCTTTCATAGATCGCGTGCGTATCGGTAATTCAATCCAATATTGTATTTTTAGCTTTTCTTGAAAGATTTGAGTTTCTTAATTGACAAAACTATTTATTCAGATTCATATTGCTGGTGTACGGGGGCAAATAATTAATTTTTATTAAGTTGGCGTAGACGGCGCGCGTATAGTATTTTTTTTAAACTTATAAACGCTTTTTACAAGTTGTGCTTTGAAATATTAAAAAATGTATTGTTCGCGCAAGTACACAAGCAATATGAATGTTATTAAATAGTTTTGTCAATTAAAAACTCAAATTTTTCAAGAAAGGCTAACAAATACTTTCATTGGTGATTCAATCCAAAATCGTCATGAATATTTTGTTGAGTTGTCATGAAACCGATGGGTATAAATTTCCTAAGTAACTTCAATAAAATCAAATACACACAATTTTTTTTTTAATCTAAAATGAAAGTAACCGTAATTATATTATTAAAGTAATTAATTACATTATTAAATTAAAGTAATTAGTTATATTATTTGTTATTTCGGCTACTGGCATTATACCTAGCTCTCTTGTTAAAAATTTAGGCATATTAGATTTGTCAAAGAATTTGTATATAAACATGCAAAAATCAGTCATTTTAAATACATGTAGAATTACGAAAGATTTTTTAAATATTTATATTGAGGGATCAGTAGGATTTATCGGTCAAATTAGGAATTCCACAGAGCCGAACCCTCTGATATGAAAATATCTGGAGACGGTGAATTATATTCCCATTTAATAGTTTGGTAGATTAACGTGTTGTTCTTGTATTGTTTTGTATTAATTATATATTATAATATAATTTAGTTTTCGCCTTCTGAATGCATTGTCAAACTAATGAATCATTGTAAAAAAAAACCACTTAAAAATGATTTTATAAACAAACTGACATTTAGGGTAAATAAATTTTTTTTTTTAGTTTCTCTTTGATTGAAAAGGGGTTTTATCACACGAAAATCCGACCATAATTTGAAGAATTTCATGATTTGTAATAATTCAGTGATTTATTTTTGGGGTTATTATGCCGTGTTTCACTTCCTCCATCTTCAGCCAACGTGTTTCACTTCCTCCATCTTTAGCCAACGTTTCTTACAGCGTTAAAGTCGTAGTCCATCATCAGGACAACCCAAGTTGAATCACGATAATTCTTTTCGCCGAGAAAATCTCAAATCAGTAGATATACTAAACGTTAAATGTCAAAGTTATCAATTACCACAAATCACCATCTTGAATATTTTGATTGATTTATTTGCCAATAATCTATTCCATGTCTCCTTGTGAGAATACGGTCAGATATGGCCAGTGGCCCCTGCAAGCCTATTTGCGATAATCTCTGCGGAACATTATATGGCTAATTATGTACAGTTCTCTGGTCTGGTCCATGTTGCCCTGAGGTTATGTTATTAGGTAGAAATAGCACGTTGTATGATGGTCGCTAGTTGCAATATATCGTGTCGTATAAGCTAGGCTTTGTTATGCCAGGGTTGCCACAACCTTTATAAAAAAATTATCGTTATATCTGTATTGCGTTGGCTATAAGTTCATTGGGTTTATCCGATTTTAGGTTATAGTTTTACGGCCGTTGTTCCAATTTTCGATCTATCAATCTGAGGCTCCGATCAGCCAAGTGGGTTGTGTAGTAATAATGCTCGATTTGCCTGTTTCCAAATATTTTTTCATTGATTATCTTGAGTGACCTCGCCCACTTTCATAGACATTAAATCACTTCAAAGTGATAACTTTAAATGTTAAATTTATTGAGTTTTATTATTAATACACATAATTTGGTTTAAATACTGTAATACATAAAGTGATATTTTATATTTTTTAACAAACGCATGTAAATATATTAAATATAAATCCTTAGCTGGACTTTAACCAATGAAGCTAAGGCACGAAAGCACCTTCATTAATATGACTTTGACTTTTTCACCTCCGTGTGTTAACACCAAACAACATTGACAAAAACAATCTAAAACTTAGCAAGGACTTCACGCAGAATGAGGAAATGAATATTGTGAACTTAAAACTCCATCCGGCATTCGAAATGGCATTTTTAACGTTCGAAAGCTTTTAAAGAAATTTTCTCCATTCAGTTTTTGACTGTCGCCGCCGTAACTCAATATTACCATCGGCTCCATGTCTAATCGGACTATAAGATCTCAGCATCTGAATTCCCATAGTAAATTTATTTAGACACGAAACTTCCTCACATGATAATTCATCACATCATAACCCACCCCCTCACCGAACCTAACCTAACCTAACCCAACCTACCCTAACCTAACCTAAGGTTAAAAACCCCAATTATCAGTTTTCGATGCTTCGAGACATGTTGAATTATCATGTGGGGAAAAGTTTGTACTCAATATTCATACACTTGAAAAGTTTTTACTGAGTAGACCGGTCACCATTACCATCAGTTACGTCCGCCCATTCCGCTATCTATTGTAAATATTTTCATTAATATCTTCGTCTTCTCTGTCCATATTAATTAAAAATTCGACACATTAAAATGGGTGCAAATTACACTATGGCAAAGCTCACCGTCCGAGAAATTTTTCAATGTTAGATTAGATTTTTTACATTATTCCTACATTGTTCATAAATCTGAAATGTGCCTGTAGGTAACTACCCCGTCTATCTATCCATAAAAAAATTAAATTATTATACATGTTTGTAATAAGCATTAACTTTGTGGCTCGCCATAATTTACAGTAAAATATATTAAAAAAATTTAGACCACCGAAACCGGTAGAGTGTAATTAAAATTTAAAGTGGTCTAAAACAAATGTATATATTTTATTGCAAATTATTATCTTATTTTTTGTCACTAATTTTATATTTTTATTAATGAAGATTTTTTGACAACCCTGTTTATTGAAGGCTACAAGGGATAATCGGTTTATAGTTCAAAGCGAATTGATTTAGGATTTAACGAGTGCGGTTTCGGTCGATTTGAGAACACTTATGTTTTATCTAAACTGAGCGCCATCTCAGTGCAACACTTAGCCGGAAAACGGTGGTTTGTTAGGTGGAAAATCTGCTTGATAGATACTTTAGCGAGCATTACAGAGATAAGACACTTAGTGCTTTTTTGACGAGGCAGAGTGTATTTTAAAGACCGTATACACTTGCCTTTTTCATTTAATGGGTGTATAAGTGTATATCATCAACACGCGTTATAGTCGTTAAATTGTACGAACTCTGTGCTTTGGTTCTATGAACTGGGGGTTGAGGATTCAAATCTGTTCTTCTAACAAAATTCCGGCTCCGTTTCAGGTTTTTATCAAATTATCATCCGCTGATTGTGCGTTTTTGCTGATCAAAATTTGTTCAAAAATCGAAACGGGCAAGGGATCGGCGCAATAACTCAGGTACGGGGCATACGTCATTCCTATGTCTACCTACGTTAAATTGTCGTGAAAACAAGCTTATGTGCCCAAGCGGTTAATGGGTACCTTTGAAATGTACAAAAAAAAACATAATTTCATTATTGGTAAATTAATAAGAACTAGCAGTTGTTATCTTTTATATTCCCATATAACTATTTTTTCATTTCGCTGTAAGTTACGCTGGTTTTAAAAGTGTTCATGTTTCTACACCATAAGCTAGGTACTTAATCGTTAAAAAATGTCAAAATAATCAAATCATCAATTATATAGAACACTAGAAAATTTAAAAAATAGAACACGTCCTGTTTTCATCCCAAATCCATTTAAAAGAAAACACGACTCAAACGCATAATATTTTGTAATAACGCACAATTTCATAAAATTTTTTGAAACTGCTTTTTTTAGTAATTACTATCCACTATTTTACCACTGTATAAAATGTAAAAATTGTGTATTTATTGTAAAAAAAAACTTTAAATATTAAATAAATTTAAAAAAAGGTCGTAAAGTATATTTCATACCGCGAGCTCTGGCTTTATGAAATTTTGCATAAAAAAATTGAATTAGGTCAAAGAGCTTAGCGGCAGGGAAAAAAGTCATGAGAAGGAGGGGCAGTGAGTAATTAAGGAGGGGGGAGTTCGCGGAAAAGGTGGAAGGGGAATATGTGAGTGGGGCCGCGAGAAGGGGGAAAGCGGGATAGCGGAGAGGAAGGTGAAAGTGAGAAACGCGGGAGGGGAAGGAGTCGCGAAAGGGGAAGAGTTGGCGGAAGGGGAACGAGAGGAATCGGAAAGGACACGCAGGGAGAAACAATTTATTTATATAAGTTGCATTGCAACGCATTCCGGGTATCAGCTAGTTTATTTATAATAATAAAATTACAAAGCTTATTTCATCACCTTTAAAAAACAGTTTTTACTTTACGGATACGTTCAGAAGTTTTTTTTTTATAGAGAAACCTCACAAGAGTCCCAACTGCTCCCTTCCGGAGCAGGTGAGACTATGGCATCCCCAATTGGAGTATGTTGTGAGGCTGAAGGTAAGTGGGGAAGGGGAAAAGATGGGAAGAGGAAGGTGGGAAAGTACCTGGCTATTCAGATCTAGTCACTAAACACGGCTAAAGCCATTATTAAGCGACGTTTCAATTCCGAATGGTGGTCTTACACCAGGGCGATACTGAGAGTATTTTCCACTCTGGAACGTGCCGCAAATATAAAATATGTTATTTTTATTAATTAATTGTGAAATAACACAAATTAATCAAATGAAATTTATTTGCGCACGCCGGGTTCGAACCCGCGACCTTCCGAATGGGAGTCAAATGTCTTACCACTCGACCACGGACGGTCGTCATAGAAGTATTCCATTTATTTGGATTTTATTGCAAGGCGGAAATACTGTGACCTTCGGACAAAATATCCTCGAGGCCTGTGGGGTTATTGACATTATATTACCACCCTTACGCAATTTACAGTCAATATGACTAAGAATACTGAGAATTGGATCCCCTCAGCTAATTAGTCCAGTCAAGATGTACATCCGTGCTTGCAAAAGGTCCGATCTTTCTGAATTTTTTATATGTTGTTAGGACCTATACCAATATTAAAAAAACAGATTTGCAATTTCCAAAGTGCTGTGCGAGCGGCGGTGTACCCAAAAAACCATTAAATTTTCGGACTTTTTTCAGTTTTTGCTCAATATCTTAGTGAAGGAAGGGTCTGACCGGTATAGTTGTTCAACACTATTTTAAAGTAGACTAAATTTGCTACAATTTGAGACCAAAAGAAGTTCTATATAGCAATTGGTTTTTAAGATACAGTTCTTCGAAAATCAACAATTTTTTCCAAAAAATGATTTTTTCTCGAAATGGTCACTTATTTTATGAAATATTTTCTAAAATACGATTCCCACCTCAAATATTATATAAAATGAAGTTGTAGTAAATTTAATTAGCTTTCATTTGAAACCAAATTGCTACCTGTAGGCCCAGCGGTTCACTCAAAAATTCAAAAATGGCAGATAACGGACGGATCTTCCCCAAGTGTTTTCGTTGTCCCCTCCCTTGACCTCCTTACCCGCACCCGGCCCTTCCAGGGCAGCTCTCAGAGTATTGCAAAATGTCTATCCGTCCGAGCGTGTGTTTTGTGTGTCGTGAGGACCTCGATACAGGTCCTGTTCTAATCATCAAAGAACGAGGAATTCGAACACTAATTGAAGTGAGTCAAAAACGTGGTCTCACAGAAAATAAAAATTTCCTCTAAAATTTCAACCAGGAAGAGATATACAGCTGTGTGTAACGTTGAAGGAAGGGATTCTGCTTCCCAACCGAAGACTTTATCGACAAGATTATCAAGTAAACTGGCTCCTACCTTGAGAGGGATTTGAATTTTGTGTGGTGATGCTATCACTGAATAATTTCTCGGGCAACAAAGCAAACTGCCCTTGGCAAGAAGGAATGTGGACCGTACAGTTGAGAAGTTGGGAATGAAGCAAACTATTTTAGATACAGCTAAACGCCGAGGTGACGATTGGAGGAGCGCCTCCTCGCCATTGGCGACCTGATTGCTGCAGACGGAACCCACAGATTGTGCTACGTGAGCCTATTAAGATTACCACCTGCTACTGGGAATAAGAGAGGGTATTGTCCAGCCAGTAATTCTGAAGAAGCGATGGAGTATGTGTACGATTACTTATTGGAAAACAGTGATGAATACCATTTTTATTTATCACACCTTCTGCAGCAAATTGGGGGTGATTGTATCCCTGATGTCAGAACAGCGAAAACTTACCTTCAAAAAGGGTTTTAGCTCCAACAAAGGGACACTCGTCTGCTTCATAAACACCGGCAATAAAATTTTGTATGATGATTGGTACAAGGAACAAAAAGGCGGTGCGCAGCAAGAGCAGTGAGAGTTGTGAAGGCAGCAGCAGGTATCATCGTAGAAGATACCCGCACACAAGTGTATAAAACCAGTCAGTATCCCACCTCGGAGGATTTTTTCAACAATGTTGATTCTGTCATCCCTGAGTCAGTACAGCTATTTTTTGAGAAGTCAGTTCTCAAAAACATGCGTGGCCTCTTTGAAACATGGAAGAAGAAGTGTGTGTTATTTTCTCATGCTCTGATAGTGCTGTACGAACTCGATCTTTTGTTTCCTCCCTTCTGATTGTAATTAATATCTACTTTTACCGAAAATATGTGCGCTGCGCTGGGGTTATCCTGTTCTTATTCAATAGCTGTGCAGCTTGAAACTTCGGCGATCTTGCGAGATGAATCCTCACCACCAATAGGAAAATAATATTTTATCCTATTTGTCTCTGACAATACGGAGGTGAACGTTAACACCCTAGATGGTGATAACACATTTCATGAGATGGAAGGCATTATATGTGTGACCCGCCCGAGAGCAGTAATGCGAGACAAAAACATCCCACGTATGCAGAACTATGTTTCTGCTCAAAATGTGACCTCCAGCAGTGAAGTACAAATCAAATGAAGTACAAACAGCGCTTTAGTGGGAGAAGACGCCGACCTGCTCGTTCTTCTCAATGGTTTAGGCGCTGAAGAGACAAAAGTCTACGTACAGAAGTGCACGAAGGGCGAAGCTGGTTGCTGTCACTACTCTACGACCTGCTACAACCACCAGGGGTGCTAGCATGGTAGTCATTGTAAACTGTCACCTATTCGTTTGCGATCTAAAGTTGTCCTAGGGAACGATGAGAAGTTACTGACAATCGGTCGGTACCTTTATATCGATCGACCGTGCTAGGGGTGTAGGGACGTTATATACTATTCACCCAAGCGTTTACCGGGTGCGATACTATCACAGCACCGTTTGGCCAAGGAAAGACCAAAATCACCACACTCCTGAGCAAGAGTGAACCACTTGCTGAGCAAGTGGAGGTCGTCTTTCGTCCACCCCAAAAGCCGTGAGAGAAGCAGACATCAAGTGCTTTGTGGCTTCATATGGGGGTGACATCGCGAGGAATACTTTGGATTTCCTGAGATATAAGACGTTTGTCACTTCAACGAGCATAAACCTCGCCCGTTGCCACAGGTCATATGCCGCAGGCCACCATGCAGCAAGGTGCTTCCTCCAAGTGCAGAAGTAGAGGTGTGTCAACTAGAATCCCACTGATTGGGGTGGAAGCTGTCTTCTCAGGGACTCACCCCATCCCCACCACCGTTAATCCCGCACCTCCTGCACTTCTGCGAAAAATTTCATGTAAATAAAAGAAAGAGTGCTCTGGGAGCTGTGCAGATGCAGAAAGGCTGGACTCCACTGCTCAGTCCTCTGGCAAATTGTGCATGGTACACGATAAAGATGACCCGACTGCAGACTGGACGCCTCTCCCAGCGTCCATCACAGCCTTCGAGACACCATCTTCGTGCGAGCCTAAGCCCGTGCCATCTAAGATAAAAATAATGGCATGATTTGGCCATCAAAACACAATCCTACATGATTTATATTAGTTTTCTTTTTTGAGTAAATCTAATTTGTCATTATAGTAGGTACCATGATGTTTGTACAAGCATTTTAGTATGTAGGTATATAAAACAATGTTTGATGATCACGTAATTCCCGATAGGTAAATTATCTTATTCTTTTTCCATCAAACAATTTGTTAACAATAACAAAAATATATAAATTGTAACTGTTTGATAAGTAAAGCCATAAAAAAAAGTGGGATCAGTTTATTTGCATTTCCCCCAAAACCCACTTTGACTTTGGTTATCTGCAATTTTTGAGAGAACCGCTGGGCCTACAGGTAGCAATTTGGTTTCAAATGAAAGCTAATTAAATTTACTACAACTTCATTTTATATAATATTTGAGGAGGGAATCGTATTTTAGAAAATATTTCATAAAATAAGTGACCATTTCGAGAAAAAATCATTTTTTGGAAAAAATTGTTGATTTTCGAAGAACTGTATCTTAAAAACCAATTGCTATATAGAACTTCTTTTGGTCTCAAATTGTAGCAAATTTAGTCTACTTTAAAATAGTGTTGAACAACTATACCGGTCAGACCCTTCCTTCACTAAGATATTGAGCAAAAACTGAAAAAAGTCCGAAAATTTAATGGTTTTTTGGGTACACCGCCGCTCGCACAGCACTTTGGAAATTGCAAATCTGTTTTTTTAATATTGGTATAGGTCCTAACAACATATAAAAAATTCAGAAAGATCGGACCTTTTGCAAGCACGACCCCCTTTTCATGTTTAACTTGACTGGACTAAATAGAGATTATTATTTTTCCAGGTGTGTCATCTGCCGAACTTAACATCAATTTCGGTACGGGCGTATGTATTGTATACCGCTGTGACTAATATTCTGTTCCGAGTTAAAAACCCCATTGAATATCCCACCGTGTAATACGAGACCTACCCACAGCAGATAATATCCGCTTTTATGATAATTTAATATCGGGCCTGAAAGGGTAGAAGGGAATAAACCCACATTTGATCAAAATGTTAAGAAATTAATTATAACTTCGCTAATTGCGTAGACTGCCAAATTATAGACTGGCCTAACGTACTTCAGGCGGGCGAAAACAAGGTATCCGTTCAAAAAAATGGAATTTGCTTTTAAACCGATACGTCTTCGAAAACAATATGTACTTGGCGCTTCGCTCACCGGAAAAACTGAAACCAAACTAAAACTGCCTGGTTGCTATGGTTTGCAACCAAACTTCTATCACGGCGCTACTTAATTTTACGATGTCAGTAATTATCTCAGCTTATTTAACCATAGACGAAGAACAATCAGCTGTCATCGTAGCAACTAGCACAACGAGTTTCGAGTCACTGCTTGCGTTGCCATTGACAACGGGCTTTTCAGAAGTTGTGTAGTATGCGGACCATCACATTGACATACACAGTAAAGCGAGTTTAGTTGCAAACTGGTTTTTTTCACAGTAAAATATATAAATTGGTTTTAGACCACTTTAATTTTTGATTACACTCTACCGGTTTCGGAAGAACCCTTCCTTCGTCAGGAGAATATTAAAACTAACCTATGATACACAATATTGATAGATTTAGGTGCTGGAGTTGGAAGTCAAAGGGGGAGGGGGGGTAATTGAGGAAAATCCAGCAATAACAGAGCGGTTTATTGGAAACATATCTAGAATGGGACTAAACGATAAATTAATTTGGTTATTCAATATATTAGCGTTATTATTTAGGGATTTTTTAATTGCAAGTGCTTCCAGGTTATCAAATATATATATTTTATTGTAAATTATGGCGAGCCACAAAGTTAATGCTTTTTACGAACTGGTTTTTTTCAGTTGCCTCATCTGGGGAGGCACTTTTCTTTTTAAGTACTCACCACACCCAAACTATACAATAATGTAGGTATTGTACAAAATTATGGCTTACTTTGTGTAATAGGACTCCATAAACAGAAGTTAATGTCAGTGTTGGGCGATTTGGTGACGTTTTATGTGTGAAAATTGCACTATTTTATTATAATTTAAATTAAACCAGAGGTCCTGGGTTCGAGTCCCAGATGTATCCGTATCTTTTTCTGATTTTTCTGTTTCGGATTTTCTATTGACTATCGCTAATATTATATTCATTCATTAAAATATTATTATTTGAGGTTTAACTCTTTAAGTTAATAAGTTAAAAATAAAAAAATAAAAATTAAATTGTATTTTATTATGAAAATTCATTCATGAAACTGTTTTTTTTAATGGTCTTTGTTTTATAATAATTTAAGCCACAAAATAAATAATGAAGCACATAGCCGTACTCGACATTTGCCATAGATTTTATTTTAATTTTTTTTTCCTTAATTGATGAAGTTTAAGTTTTGTACGAAAATGATTTTCGGAACGTTGAGGTTACACCCTTTTACTTTTGAAAGGTTGATGTAACGACAACAAATACGTCACTTCCGCTGTGTCATCTCACCAGGGACCGTCCATTTGCATTTTTACATTTACATAAACTCTATCTACATTATATGATATTATTATTTAGCGGGAAACGAACGAATATTGATATTTCCGCCCGTCACCGCACCTCTTTCCGGTCAACTTGTAGCACCATAGACAATGAAGTTCCCGGAAAAAACGTGCAAATTATCATAGACAATAGATAAAAAATGTTAGACGTCTTGAATACGATAAATGGAGAGAATTTATTAAGGACAACGCAAGTTATGTAATGTGACGTCTTGTTTTATTTTTTGCCTCTGCATTATATCTGTAAGTTTTATTTATATCTAAGAATATTTTATTATAAATTACAAAATTCCTTTTTTGTATGATTACCGCACTAAAGTCCTAACAGCCCCTTATATACCATAAGAGTGAGATTATAACATCCCCAATTAAGATATATTGTGAGGTTGAAGTGGGGAAGAGGAAGGTGGGATTATCTCATTTGGGAGGCTGGAATGGGTACCGCCGCCCCGGTAACCATTTATTGGATAACCAACACCTCTGCCATAGGTCACCCCAAGTGGTTCGCTACGTTTGGTGACATAGCAGGGGTGCCCGGGTTTATGTGGTGAGGTTTGTCTAGGTCTTGGCGGCGGATGATCTGGACACACTGAACCCCAGATTCCTACCCAACCATTATACCATTTTCCTTCCCAGAACTTCCTTAAAAACACACTCCACACAGCATCCCCAAAGATGACATAGGCCCTGAGGGAAATTATTTTACTTGTAGAGCTAATGTAAAAAAAAATATCGGAATTAAAAAGGTGCTTAAAATGGCTTTAACCTTGTTTTGTGACCAGATCTGAATTGTCAGGTGCTTCCCCACCTTCCTCTTCCCTGTCTCCTTCCGTTTTCCACTACCTTCAGCCTAACAACATACCCCAATTGGGGACGTCGTAGTCTCACTGGCTCCTGATTGTTGGGAGCAGTTTTGGGACTCTTGTGCGGTAAAATTTTCCTAATGTATTGAAGGAGGACTTAAGACGATAGACTTCGCTTTTCGGCCCATACAAAAAGGACGCCCGGGAAAAAACACTTTTCTACATCGAAAATTGCACAAAATGAATATATTTTTTTATACTGCCTTTTAGAGGGTGAAAACTATGTCGGTATGTTTTCGAATTTTCGATGCGTTTCGTATTAACGTAAACATTCACTGTCAAACATGTACGATTTAACAAAAATATTATTTAAGGAAAAAGTGCTGCTAACTCAACTCTCATAAAGAATTATAAATTTATAAAAAGCTACCGACGTAGCTTCTTCTTTCTAAAAAATATTTTTTTTTTAAATTTCAATTTCGTGAAAGTTTCGGTGTAGAAAAGTGAATTCTCCATAAACCCCTTTTCGAGCGATTTCTGTAGGTAAATTTGAGCGTTGTCTCATTCGCACATTTCGCATTCGCATGTATTGTAAGTGTGCGTGAGCTTATTGTGAGCGGGACAGAATGATAGACGCGGGTGTTCCGCGTGTCGTTCAAAGTCTAGCCTCTTAACCAGCAGGGGATTGAAGCCGCAACGCCTGGGTGGGCACCCGGCGCATTTGGCCACTCGGCTACTAATAGGCATTAGAACATCGCTTTGTTTATAATAAATACTTATTCCAAAAATTTTATTTAACTCTATTTAACCATGACATCATTTCAAGGTGTTTCGTTATTGTTGTCATTTCAGGCAATTTTAATTTAACGCTACAAGTAATGTTACCTTGACTATTTTTTATTGTAATTTACTGCACTAAATTGCGACTAAAAAACATTCCACATTGCTTGTTGTTGTTTTTTATAACAAGTAGCTAGATTTTTTTTTTTGTAAAAAACTATTAACACAAAGGCACACAAGCTGCAGGTTCTACATTTTTTATTACATTTAATAAACATAACATATTTGTTGGTTAAATTTTATTTCATGACAATCTATTTTTTTACAATGATTCCCTCAAGGGCTGGTCCATCTTTGGGGATTCTGTGTGGACGGTGTTTTTAGGGAAAATAAGTTCTGGGATGGTAAAAGGTATGATGTGTGAGTAGGAATCTGGAGTTCAGTGTATCCAAGAGTGACAGACGTATTTATTTATTGTTTCTTCACATTTTAGGTATAACAGTTTACAATACAATTTTTAACCTCACTAGGACAAGCCTGTGTTGAGATTAACAATTATTTACTTAAAGTAACAAAAATAAAACAAAAATAATACTTCAAAAAATAAAAATAATACTTCAAAAAACACAAAATAATATAGGTAAAATAAAAATGATACTACAAAGAACAGTATTGTTACACAGATAATGGGCAAGCTAAAGGCCCTTGGCACATTACAATGTAAACAAAGTAGGGTGACCATAGTTGATTTGAATTTTGAAGGACTAAGTTAAAATAATAAATATATGTATATAATATATTATGCTATTAATTTAGCACGACAAAGATGAAAAAATGATTAAGACAATAGAATCCATCCTTCCCACTGCGTTGCAAGGCGATGTGTCGAGAGTCCGGTTGGAGAGGTCTAGGTTAGGTCTCCCTCAACAAGTCTCTCCCGATCCGCCTGGCGGCAGTTGGGAAAACGCATTCGCCACGAAGTCCTAGACAAACCTCACCCCATGAACTCGGCCTTCACTAAATCACCAAACGTGGGGTGACCTATAGCAGGGGTGTTGGTTATCCAATAAATGGTTCCTGGGGCGGCGGTACCCGTGAGTTGTCGGTGGCGTTGACATGAACTAGCGCCATATCTTTATATGTATTCTGACAAACTACACCTACTAGTTAGCATGTTAGTAGTATGTTAATTTTAAGTTAGTCAGCAAGTTAGTTTTAAGAGCTAGTCAATGACACGGATGTGTCAAAACCGGTAGCAGAAAAATTTAAGTAACAAATGTGCATGTAAAATATAACTCTTCAAACAAAATGTCTGGAAATTTTAACATAGTTAATGCCTTAGAAATATAATAATAAATAAATAATAAAAAAAAATAAAAAAATAAAATAAAAAAAATAAAAAAATTTAAACGAAGCCAAGTGAGCGAAGGCAAACACTTCGGGTTCCCACAAAGGCGTAGCAGGTTAAATTCTCGGCTAAATTAGGAGCTAAATCTTACACTATAATAATGGTAGTGTTTCCGTAACCTGATAATATTGTATTTATTTTTTATAAATAATATAATTCTATTATGCTAATGCTATGATCGATGAAACGTCCTTAAATCTTACCACAACTTCCAAAGGAATACTGTTGAGAACTACATCAATTATTCAGAGGCTAGACTTTGCACCACACGTGGAACGTTTAGGTATTTCATTGTATGTCATTCTGTCCCGCTCTAAATAAGCTAACACACACTTACGATACATGCGAATGCGAAACGTGCGAATGGGACAACTGCCGTAAACTCTCATTTACCTACAGAAATCACTCGAAAAAGGGTTTCGGGAGAAAACATCATTTTTGTCAGTTCAAACATTTGCGAGCTTCTTGTTGAAAAACGTGAGAATTTCGAACACCATTTTGGCACACATTTTTTGCATGTTAAAGTTGTTATGTAAAATTTTCCGTATGCATTTATTGTCTATTCCTACAGTTTCACCGATGGTCAGATCAAACAAGCTCTATTGTTACATTTTTATTTTTTTTGCGAAACAATAAAACGATCCAATGCGAACGAAGGCTACGGCTAAGCGGATTTGTTTACAGAAGCGAGAGATACTGCATCCGAAAGAGAAGACTTCACGCTAAATAGCAGTTGGTCGCTGGCGTTTGGCACAAGCGCACTTCTTCTGTAACAGCGTCTGAGTTGTGTAACTAGTTGTACCATGTATAACTTGGAAACATCTCAATTTAAATATTAACATTGAGACTTATCGGGTCGCAGACTACAAAGGGTTGTACGTTGACCTCTGGTACTGTATTAATCATTTTCCTTGTATTAAATTGATTAATTAAATTTATATGTATTTTGACAAGCATAATTCAGGAATAGAATATTTTTAATATTATAAATTATAACGATAAATCATTACAGACAATATTAGTGACTCTCAAACTAAAATTTGAAACATTTAGGAATTGAACCCAGGATCTTAACCTAACCCAGGATCTTAACGAATTAGATACGTTTTTAGATTTTCACGGCCAAAAGCATTTTCGTTGTTTGTTTTTGGGGTGTTATGCCGTGTAGCGCTACCTCCTTCTTTAGCCGAGGTTTCGGACAGCGTTGCAGTGTCCATCATCAGGGCAGATCCGACTGATGATGGACACTGCAACGCTGTCCGAAACGTCGGCTAAAGAAGCAGGTACCGCAACACGGCATAACACCCCAAAAACAAACAACGAAAAAAGGAACGAATTAGTTCAATTAGAATAACCCAGTCGCCGAGAAATTTGAACAATTGTTATTTTACCAAACAGTTGCTGTGACTGTCGCTCTTACTCCCCTGAATACTGAGCGAAAGTGACAACTGAGTTCAAACCACGCAATTTAAACGATTTTTCGAGATTCCTAATATCTATAAGAAGCAACTTATCAAAAAAAGCAAAACGTTCCGACATGCTATTGGTTGATATCTATATTATATAAAAAAATATTTGCAGTAGTGTCAAAATCCAGATAAGGTATTTGGCAATACGTTTGTATGGACAAAACGCCGCCCGGTTTCCTCTTGAAGCGTTCTCCTCATGGTGCGGTTTAAGTTATAGTTTAGTAAGTGAAAATTAATGTAAGAAATTTAAAAAATTCAGACTAATAAAAAAGGCCTGGACTCTTATTTTTTCTGTTTTTTTTTAAGTAGTAACTCTAAGTATACGCTTTTAGATTAGGCGTCAAGTTGGCTCGTGTGGGATCCCCAGCTCTGCCAAGCTATTCAGAGCAGAATGCACTCCCATTTTCTGTTTATTTTTGTGTCCACTCCGTTTATTTTTGGACTCTTATGAGGAACAGCATTCTTCTATCGCTGTATAATAAATAATTTTGAATTTATGTGTATTACGAAGTTTTTATGTATTCTGCAATTTTGATAAATTTCAGAGTAGAAAAATTCTAATAGTCCTCATAAGTTTTTCGTTAATCAAATGGAGTACTATATTAAAGTTTTGCAGAAAAGCATACTCTCACGAACTCGCTGAAGCTTACATTTTATTCGGCAGTACAATGGGAGTAAATAATCATTATTTGCTTAGTGTATATTTTTTGGTTTTGTAAATGGAATTATGATTCAAGCTGCGAATCCACTTTAAATAAAAATGAGTTCGTGAAAGTTGATTCCCCGACATTTGGGGGATCTTTTTCTTTTTAATAACTCAGGTGCGGGGCATACGTCATTCCTATGTCTACCTACGTTAAATTGTCGTGAAAACAAGCTTATGTGCCCAAGCGCTTAAGGCGAAGACGGTTTACAAGCAGTTCCCGTGAGCACTTAGGCCATAGGCCCATTGTGCTATCTCCCATTTTACCTCAATCCTTTAATAACAACCCAGTCGCTTTAATGAAGTCCACCAGGGTTGTCATTGGACGTGTGGCTATGTCTTCTGGTTCTACTGTATGTCTCCCCAGGTATCTGAGCCTAGTTCCCAGCAGGGCAGGACATTGGCACCATAGGTGAATTTTTTTATTTTTACAGTGAATACCTCACAAGAGTCTAACTACTCCCGTCTGGAACCAATGAGACTATGGCATCCCCAATTGGGGTACGTTATGAGGCTGAAGGTAAGTGGGAAAGGGAAGGAGACGAGGAAGAGGAAGGTGGGGAAGACCTGGCTATTCAGATCGAGCATCAAGCAACGTTTCAATTCTGAATGGTGGTCTTACACCAGGGCGATACTAAGAGTATCTTCCACTCTGGAACGTGCCGCAAATATACTATATATTATTTTGTTTTCATTTAATTAGTATAATAATTTATTGTGAAATAACACAAATCAATAAAATTTATTTGCGCACGCCGGGTTCGAACCCGCGGCCATCGGAATGGGAGTCTAACGCGCTACAGCTGGAGTATGCCGGCCGTCAATTGGAGTCTCTTCATCATGGAGTTTTCCACTCCCAATATCTGTCTCCTGAGATGACAGTGTCCTGTTAATAGTCCTACCAGTTCCCTCATCGAGTTTTTGTCCATATCGAGTAGTTTCCTGGTTCGTCTAGGGTCCGGTCCTTTTATGGGGGATCAAACAATCATGCGTGAGTTGTTGTAAACATGTGTATTTGCGGGGCGGATGGTGAGGGGTTGGAGAGGGCGGGGAAGCTGGAAGAGGAATGCGGTAGGGGAAGAGAAACCGAAAGGTGAACGGGGACAGGACACGCAGGAGAGAGACACACTTCGGGGACGAGGGAGGGGCAGAAGTAGGGATATTAAAGGAGACAAACTATCAGTAGGGGATAACAGAGGGAAATTTGGAATGCCTGTTTGGATTATATTTTCTTTTGCTTATTTAATTTCCATCCATCTTAGAGAATTACTCCAAGATACGTTAACAGCGCAGCGTTAAAGAAATTAATTATTATTAAATTGATAAACTAATGTTTAAGATAAGAGTTTTTATGCATAGCACATAGGGTAACAATTATTATAAGCAATAATTATTAGCCTGAAACACTCATCTATATTGAAAAAACCTCCCGAGAAAAGATACATGACGCCAACGGGACGCGAACCCGCGCCTCTCTGATTGCCAGTCAGGAGCTCTAGCCACAAAGTACCGTCTGCAGCATGTATTTTTTCTCGGGAGGTTTTTTCAATATGGATGTGTGTTTGAGGCTAATAATTATTGCTTGTAATAATTAAAGAAATTAGTTCCTACCTATGATCTTATGTATCTACGTATCTACAAACCAAACGCTCCTTTCAGCTCATTCGAACACAAGTCAGCAGATATTCCACTGTATTTTCTTGTCAAAGGCATTCCTTAGAGACTCGAAAGTTGAAAGGCATTCTTGCAGACAATTCCTGTCGGTTTGTTGCAACTTGCAAGTGGAAATTAATTCCAGAACCCGGTCGCGATTTGAATTGTGAAATGAAACTTTCCAGCTGTCTGTGTCTTTTAAAGCTGAAATTGAATTCTGTATAGTACTTGGGGTAAAGTGATGATTCTAGAATGTTGACAGTGAAAAGATCTACAATACACTAGACGTACGGATTTAATCCAACTGTTCGCTTGAACGGTATTGATTCTGAAGCTATTTTTGAGCACAAGCCGTTGCGTGCCGACTCTTTTAGCTACAGGATTTAGCTGTAGCTAGCAAAATTAAATCTTTCCAAAGTAGGAGATTCTCCCAGCATCGGCACGATGGATTGTGAATCAAAAGTTTGTTTACTATCATGGGGTAATTACTACAACTAGGTAACTCCGAAATCCGCGTTTTTGGGTTACACACTAAAGGCATAACTATATTTCCGCATCTATGAATGCTACAAACAGAGAATTCGTAACGCATTGTAATAAAGTTAATTGAATATTTTCGTTGTTTGTTTTTGGGGTGTTATGCCGTGTTGTGCTACCTCCTTCTTTAGCCGACGTTTCGGACAGCGTTGCAGTGTCCATCATCAGGGCAGATCCGGCAGATCCGTCGATTTCGAAAATGCTTTCGGCCGTGAAAATCTAAAAACGTATCTTATTTGAATATGTTTTTGTGGATATCTCAAAAAAACGACATCGTTTAATTCTATAATTAGGTAACTCTTGGTTTACCACAAGTGTTTTTTCATGTTTCAATATGGCAACTAGACTTAGGTAGTTGTAGCACTAAACTTTGTGGAACTACTTATTTATTTATTTATTTGTATTTCACGCCCTGCTGGGCTTTTACATGTTTTTTTTTTTTATTAACAGAGTACCTACTCTAAATCAACATTACACACAATTCACACAAAAGCAAAAAATAAAATTAAAAAACAAAGTACATCTAAATAAGCATTACAAAAAGTTCAAACAAAAGCAAAAAATAAAATTCTTAAAACTGAATCTAAAACAAAATCCAAAACTAAATCATAAACAAAATCAAAGTCAATATTAAAAAAAAATCAACAACATAATCAAATACGAGTTAGATAAAAGCAGGATACCCTACTATGCAAGGTAGAGAAACAACAGAATGGGATAAGTACAATTCGTAGATTGAGTCAAGGAGAACTATGTGGTATATTCAATTAAATATTATTGATCTTTTTTCCGATAAACATCTTACTATGTGGCATTTATTTACACATAATAAATGATGTGTCAAACATATCCGCAACGACCTTACATTCATTTCCCAAATTCTGAATTCGGCGAACTGGAGTACACAATTGTGATTCCGTGTTGGAGTTGTGTTGCTTTTGTTGTATTTTTTTTATGTAACAACTGTGGAAGACATTCCATTTTTGTAAATAAATATATAAAAAAAAATATCCGTGTTCTTATTCCAAAATATTAGTATTACGGTTCCCAACACACAAATCTACGATTTAACGTTATTTATGAGTATAAATTTATTTATTTATTGTTATAATTTATAGAACTCCATTTACATTTTTTTATACATTCAATAATATTATTATTTTAAGTTCTGCTATGTAATTATTGTTACGCGTGACAGTTGTTTCGCCCTTTGAAGACATTATCAAAAATTATTAGACAGTTTGGTAATGCCTTCAGAAGGCGAAATAGCTGTGACGCATAACAATAATTACATACCAGAATTTGTTTAATAATAAACTGTTTTTTATAAATTAAATAATAATATTATTTTAAAAAAAGGGTACAAATATACAACAACCGATTTATCAGATTGATTACCATCTTATTATTCAATTTCTCTTCGAAGCTGATTTCAGAATTACCTAGTTGTATCAATTACCCCACGATATAATATTGCCACATCACATTACTGTTGTTATAGATACTCCTATTTATCAACAATGTGGAACAATTAGTAAAATTATTACATTTCTGAGTATTTTATTATCTTCTTAGGTCCACAGGAAATCCGACACTCTTATTGTTTTCCCATCATTGGTACATTCTCGGAATTAATGTACTCGTTTAATGATATCAAAATTCACAGATAAAGCCTGGTGTTGACTTTGAAGATTATATCTCTGGGAAACTGCAATCTACAGCTGTATTGATTCAAATTTAATTAACTGCGACAGTAGCTATAATACAATATTATCTATTTTTAATGCCCTTATTTTTCTTCAAAGTTTTTTTTTTCTATATTATATCGGTCATATTAAGTTGCTCTTGTAGTTTCTAGGAAATTCTTGTCCTGCCAGAGATTTACCTGAACATGCGCGGCAAGAACCGGGAAGCAACTTACTCTCAACATGACTTACAACTCATGACCTTATATGACATCTATTCCAGGGATCACATATAAAGGTGTCCGTGGGTAAAAGTGCATATACTTCGGGAGG
Organism: Limnephilus auricula; assembly: GCA_951813805.1. Lineage (NCBI taxonomy): Eukaryota > Metazoa > Arthropoda > Insecta > Trichoptera > Limnephilidae > Limnephilus > Limnephilus auricula. The sequence goes on along the minus strand of OX638409.1, from coordinate 8,306,082 downwards.
TGATTCTACATGATGGTATAAGTAAAAAAGATGAATAACTTTTTTCGAAATTCCAACTTTTAAGGGTTTTTTGGTAAAAAGATAAAAATAATACGGCGTATTCGGCCAGAACTATTATTTTCCGCTGTTACGATGCGGGCCAATCACAACCAACCAACGTCGCCGCTATCGCGCCCGGCTGCCTCACAGCAAATTGATCGGGTAAGTTTGTGTCTTTCACTAAGGATTTTTAATAGGTACGTCTTTTTGTACGGGAAAAAAGGTTAAATTTCTGAAAAAGTTATTAATCTTTTTTACTCCTACCATCATGTAGAATCACCTCCCGAACTTAATGCACTTTACCCTTGGACAACCTGTATAGCCTGAGATGGGAATGAGAAAGTATTCGAGATCGTAAAACTAATTAAAATCCATTACAATTAGATGGTTTGTTACAATTTCGCTTTTTTAGTTTCAATATTTTTTTGTCCGCATTAAATAAATATGTCAGATTAGGCATTCTTAACAGCACGGTGTATACTGTTTTTACCACACCTAATTATATTTCGTTTCTTTATTTTATACTTGACACAATGACTTCAAAACAGGCGCACCAGCGCTAAGTGTGTGTGTTAATAAACTGGGCAATTTTACATTCCTGGAAACCGGGAATGTTGGCATATGAAGAGAAACAAGTGGACGCTTTAGTCTGGTGATTTACCCACTTGTCACCAGTCACCGTGTCAAGCTCGGCACATAAAGAACTAAATTATGGTTCTTTGTTTGTTTTGTACGCATCAAGAGTACTACGCAATATTTTGTGGTTTATTGTAGAATTAATCAGAAATATTGCACGTGTTGATGAGTCTGTAATTTATGAAAGCTATGCTAAAAATGCAGAAACCCCCTTATACAGGGTGTCCAGGGGTAATGTGCATTAACTTCGAGAGGTGATTCTACAGGATAGTATAAGTAAAAAAGAAAAATAAATTTTTTCGAATTTTTAAGGGTACTTTTTGGTAAAAAGGAATTACTCCGGCGTGTACAGCCAACACTATTTTTTTTACGCTGTAACGTAATACGTAACAATCACAACTGCCACAATCGCGCCTTATTGACTCACAGCAAATTTATCGGGCAAGTTTGTACCGTACACCAAGGATTTTTAATAGGAACGTCTTTTTGTATGGGAAAAAAAATGTTTGAATTTCGGAAAAAGTTATTTATCTTTTTTACTCGTACCATCATGTAGAATCACCTCCCGAAGTTAATACAAGTTAATTTACTCCCGGACACCCTGTATACAATATACAGTCGTTTTAGGAAAAATGTGGTATACCTACTTACACAAAATATAACTAGGTGTCGCCGAACAGGGATGCAGAGAGGATGTACCACCGAAAAACAAAATATAAAACATATTTTCATTCAAGTCCATCAAGGATAAAACTACTTGTATATAATATATATACCAGCGTAAACAAAAAAATCTGCACTGTAAATAAATTCGTTGGATACTAAGAGTATGGATATTAGAGAGACGGCATGTGAAGTGTGCCCGCGCGCTCCAAGTGTGCCTTTTCGAGAATTTTACCCAAACGGCTTCCATTGGCTGCTGGTTTTTGGCCGTTTAATACGTTCCGACAGCAGCCATTTTACATGGTGACAGCCAATGTCAGCCGTGTGGGTAGAATTCTCGAAAAGGCACACTTGGAGCGCGCGGGCACACTTCACATGCCGTCTCTCTAATATCCATACTCTTAGGTTGGATATATATCAACTTATTATTTGATGCGTTTTCGTCGAAGTTTGAAATTTGAAATTTACAAAAATTATAATTTTATAATGATTATAATTTTTTTGGGGGCCAACTGAGGGTCGCCGAGTTAAAGAGCAATATTTCTTTTAAAAAAAAAAAAAGTATTTGACGGCCGTCGTAGTCCAGCGGTAGGGCGTTTGAATTCCATTCCGAAGGTCGCGGGTTCAAACCCGGCGTGCGCAAATAAATTTTATTAAATTGATTTGTGTTATTTCACAATTAATTATTTAAAAATAATATATAGTATATTTGCGGCACGTTCCAGAGAAATATTCTCTTAGTATCGCCCTGGTGTAAGACCACCATTCAGAATTAAACCGTTGCTTGAAATGGCTTTAGCCGTGGTTAGTGACTAGATCTGAATAGCCAGGTACTTCCCCACCTTCCTCTTCCTCGTCTCCTTCTTTTCCCCACTTATATATATATATATATATATATTTTTTTTTTTTTTTTTTTTTCTTCAACTTTGCATTTTTACGGTTAGCGGTAGTCTTTACAAATATCCTCTCTTAGAGGGAATTTATTCGTAGCCTTTCTATAGGATAACGTATATTAAATATATACAATTAATACATTAATACATAGAAAACTCGGATTATCCGATATGTAGCTACTATTCATGGGTTCGAGTACCGAACACTAAACTCAGTATGTAAATAAATAAATTGTAAATTGACAATATACGTTTTGCTATGGATGGGGAATTTACTCCCTTATACCTTTTTTTCATTTTATGTATTGCAAACCTGCGTAGAATGAATCATCCATCAGTGCAATGCACTAATGCACAATGATGATTTTACAAATGCACATTTCGCAGTGCAGTTCACAAAACTAATAATAAAAGCGTGGGTGTGTTCTGATGATTCGCAGACAATGCGCGCTTTTACGATTCCCTCGGCTACGGCAAAAAATGCAAAAAACGTACGTTCCCCATCACAATAATGCTGCAGCTCTTTCTTACACACTAAACAATAGTGAAACAAACGACGAGACAAACAATGTACGTATGTCTGCTTCCTCCATAGGAAAAAAAGGTAATCTATTTATTGTTGACAAGTTTAATTTGTAGAACTCCATTTGTTTTAATATATTCAATAATATTATTATTTAATTTATAAAAAACAGTTTATATTTAACGATCACACGACGATCGTATGTACGAGAAGATGTATGAATGTAAATGAGGCAAGGAGATTGTGCCTAGACCGAGTTGTTTGGCGGTCCGTCCTCTCTGCCTACCCCTGTGGGGAAACGGCGTGATGGTTAGTTAGTTTATTTTTAAACAAGTTTTGCTGTGGTAAAAGTATGTTAGGAAGGTATGTAAAGTTAATAATTTTCTTGCACTCATATCAAATAAATGAGATGCCGCGTGCCAATGTCGTCGCCGTGCCGTTGCCGTGGGTATTTTAAAAGCAGTCAATAGGCGCTTTTAAAAAGTCAATAAACGTACTTCCTTATCACAATCATGCTGCTTCCCTTTCTTACACATTAAATAATGGTGAGACAAAAGATGAGACACACAATGTATGTCTGTTTCCTTCAAAGTACTATTTTCTTCCTTTAGAGGAAACAGATGTACGTACATTGTGTGTCTCACCATTACTTAATGTGTTAGAAAGAGATGCTGCATTTTTGTGACAAGAAACGTACGTGTATACCTTTTTTGTATCATCGCCGTTCTGTAAACGTGGGAATATTAAAGCCGCCTAATAAAGTACCTTTGTATTCTCTGTCTACCGCGCCGTTTATGATTACACGCAAACTGCTTAAAGCTCCGTTGCAGCCTCTCCATTTTTCTCATAAACGACGCTTGTAACGGAAAGAGAGGTTACAACGGAGTTTTCAGCGGTGGCAGCATATAGATTTATATGTATAGTTAGTAAACGGTCGAGTAAGTACTATTAAAAAAGCGCTGTTTACAATACTTTTGACTTTGACTGTTGACAAGTTAATCTAACTAACTGACCATGACGCCGTTTCCCCGCAGGGGTAGGCAGAGAGGACGGACCGCCAAACAACTCGGTCTTGGTCTGCACTGTTGCCCTCTATCACATTCATACATCTTCTCATACATACTCTTCTATTATTCTGACTCTTGACATGGCCTGACTGAAGTATCTGGGTCACTTGATTGTCCCATGTCTTCCTCGGACGTCCACAACTTCTACTACAATTTGCGTCATATATTCTCATTTCTTCGTTCATTCGCTCTACATGCCTAAACCATTTTTGTTGACTAGGTATATATGTAGGTATGGTTATTTTATATTAGTATGAAATGGTCCGTGGTTATATAATATTGTGTTTTGGGTAAATTGTAAGTTTGTCAACATATTATGATATTATGTTTGAAATGATGTCTAATTCTTCAATATGAATTGATTCGAATCCTTAATTTGAACGAATTAACTTTATGAATATCTACTATAATTTTATAGCTTTCTTCCGAAGATGATTACATTTTTAATGTACTGAACGGAATCGAATACACAATAATGTACCAATCTCAAAATCACTAATATATTATATGCATTGGTATTATTGGTACTAGTATTTTTTTACATTAGATCCACGCAGGAGGCCCTGAGGAAAATAATTCCCCTCAGGGCCTGTTTCATCTTTGGGGATGCTGTGTGAAGGGTCAGAAGAAGTTCTGAGAAGGAAAAATGTATGGGAGTGTATAGAAATATGTCGACTAATGCGTCCAGGAGTGATGGACGTGAGAATCCATCCTTCAATCTGCGGTGCAAGGCGTGGGTCGAGAGATTACAACTAACTAACTAACTAACTAACCATCACCCCGTTTCCTCGCAGGGGTTTGCAGAGGGGACGGACCGCCAAACACCTCCGTCTTGGCACACACTTTTTGCCTCGTTCACATTCATACATCGTCTCACATACATACACCTACTCTTCTATTTTTCTGACTCTTGAAATGGCCCGAGTCAAGTATCTGATTCACTTGATCGCACCATGTCTTCCTCGGACGTCCCCTACTTCTTATACCATTCACACATGCATCATATATTCTCCTTACCCTCCTTTCTTTGTTCATTTGCTCTACATGCCCAAACCATCTGAGGGTTCCTTTCTTAATTTTACTCATTACGCTTACATCCGCCTTGCATTCTTTTCGAATCTCCACATTTCTCACACGATCATACATGGTTTTACCACACATACGCCTCAGGGATCTCATTTCAACATCATTTAGTCTACTTTCATCCTTCCTCTGTCAGTTCCATGCCTCACTGCAATACATCAGGGTGGGTACAAGCACTCCATTGTGGACTGCTAGCTTCGCTTCTTTGGACAGCTTTTTGTTAGCGCCAACGGCATTCAGTCCTCCATTAATGGAATTACCTGCATTTACCCTTTTTTTCAATATCTCTATCAGCCTTCCCATCTCTCGTAAACATACTACTAAAATACACAAACTCATCCACCTGCTCCAAGTATGCATCCTTCACAATTATATTGCACAATGTTTTCGTACTCTCCCTTTTAAACACCATGATTTTAGACTTTACGACTAAAGATCTTCAACCGCCACCAAAATTGATTTTTTTTTTTTTTTCAAAAAATTTCGTTGTAGGAGACATCTTTATTAAAAATCGTTTTTCTTAATATTACTTAGCTAAGCAATACGCACGCGTAACTTTAAGTGTAAGTATTAAATGGCATTGTTTTGTACATCTTAATTACAACTATATTAAAACAACATTTTCAGTTTAGATATTAATGAAGTCAAATGCATAAAAAAATTAAACCAAAAACATGTTAAAACGATCTCGTTCCAAATTCAAATTCAGCTGCTAACAATATTTAAAAATGGAATTCCCCCTCTCCACACGACGCGGGCGCACCGGAAGTGTGCTAGAGTGCGTCACACTCATAATGTCTCACTGCACAGTTCACACAGGCCAGACATGTAATTAGTGCCGCCGTATGCAGGCGGCCACCTCTTGGCTGGAGGCGGATTTATAAGATATAGTATGCAACATGTAATAAAGGTATATTAGAACACTTGTGGTGAGTGAGTCAGCTGTTTTATTTGTTTATTGTTGCTTTGTTAATATTTATTATTTTTATTAGATCGACATTAATTATTGTACTTTTATTTGATTATATACTCTTTATTATCATAATTAACAATTTTTTACTACACCAATGAATATGTTATTTTTACAAATCATTTAAATTAATATTAATACGGATAAATTCAATACGACGCAAATGTGAATGGTAGAAGAAGTCGGGGATCGCCCGAGGAAGACATGGCACGGTCAAGTAAATCAGAAACTTAAGAGGCTAGACTTTGAACGACACGCGGAACACCCGCGTCAGTCATTCTGTCCCGCTCACAATAAACTTACGCACACTTACAATACATACGAATGCGAAATGTGCGAATGAGACAACGCTCAAATTTATCAACGCTCGAAAAGGGGTTTATGGAGAATACACTTTTCTACACCGAAACTTTCACGAAATTGAAATTTTAAAAAATATATATATTTTTGAATGAAGAAGTTACGTCGGTAGCTTTTTATAATTTTATAATTCTTTATGAGAGTTGAGTTAGCAGCACTTTTTCCTTAAATAATATTTTTTGATAAATCGTACATGTTTGACAGTGAATATTTACGTTAATATGAAACGCATCGAAAATTCGAAAACATACCGACATAGTTTTCACCCTCTAGAAGGCAGTATAAAAAAAAAATATATACATTTTGTGCAATTTTCGATGTAGAAAAGTGTTTTTTCCCGGGCGTCCTTTTTGTATGGGCCGAAAAGCGAAGTCTATCGTCTTAAGTCGGGACATATCAAGAGTCAGAATAATAGAAGAGTATGTATGATACGATGTATGAATGTGATAGAGGCCAAGAGTGCGGGCCAAGACCGAGTTGTTTGGCGGTCCGTCCTCTCTGCCTACCCCTGCGGGGAAACCGCACGATGGTTAGTAAGTTAAATTAATCTGAAATTAATCTCTAATTCGAAAAACATTTGTCACTAGGGGGTTACGAGGGTATTAAAAGAGAATACCAAAAAATTAGTCCTTTTTAAATCAAATTCTAGACGTATTGACACTTTTTTACAAAAACACATTAATTGATTTTGAAAGATTGTTATTTTATCTGGTACACCCAGTTTTAAAATTTTGAAAAACTAAGTTAATTTTTAATACACTAAGGTTTTACTGTTGGTCGTTGTCAGATTTGTTCAATTTTAAAACGATAGATTCTGTTAAACAACACAAATTTCAAATCATGTAATCATACAACAATACAAATAAATACATAATCTAGTCAACACGGTTTTGAGAATTTTAATTGTTAAATTAAAACCATTAAAAAATTAATCCGAGAACGTGTTTGTGACAAAATACCTCAGTTTTTCTATTTATTTAAGGTCTTACAAACTAAAATATTTCAAAAAATTTTTACACGCTAATTTTGTTTAGACATTATAGAAAAATCATAAATACTTATGATCAAAAAATAGTTACAAGAAGTACACGATATTTAATAATTTATCATCGTGCGTTTTGAGCATTTTTATTGCTTACTTGAAATGTAGGTGAGTGTATATGTAGGTGTAAATCGATATTAAATTTTTAATTTAAAAAATTTGATACGGGGAATAATCGATCGTTCTCATTGAAACCTCCCCGTACAGTTGCAAGCATTTTTAAACTTTTATTCTCAGCCGCTGGTCAATCGCTCTTAAATATTAGCTGTTTATTGTCTTTGAAAATGCCTCAAAGTTTTAAACAACAAAATACTCATACATTGAAAAATTCATAAATTTCCCGCTTGTTGAGAGATTTCGGATACCATGTATAATCGTATGTAATTTTATCTGATCATAAAATTCATGCCCGTAAATTGTACCCAATCATTATCAATAATTATTTGATTTTATTTATGGCTGTCCCCTTCGTTGAATCAGCTCGGGGGACCAAAATAATTAACGGATGATTTATTTCGTTTCATTTTGCATTTTTGTCTAGCGTTGTTTTTTTGAAATTAAATTTGACTGCATATCTTATATTTCTAATTAGTGGAAAATGATACAGCTTGAAAATGTATATGAACAACTGCACAACTTTTTTAGAATTTAAATTCTTTAAGATACGTTTTTAGATTTTCACGGCCAAAAGCATTTTTGTTGTTTGTTTTTGGGGTGTTATGCCGTGTTGCGCTACCTCCTTCTTTAGCCCACGTTTCGAACAGCGTTGCAGTGTCCATCATCATCACACATCGTCGGATCTGCCGGATCTGCCCTGATAATGGACACTGCAACGCTGTCCGGAACGTCGGCTAAAGAAGGAGGTAGCACAACACGGCATAACACCCCAAAAACAAACAACGAAAATAAATTCTTTAACCTTAAAGTACTCGTTTCTGACAAAATATTAAGATCGAGTCGAACAAACTTCCATTGTTCAACTTGAGATTCGATTTCAGACAATATTGCATTTCCTTACTTTTGTCGTTTACTGGCTTGGCCGGTTAAATCTCCAGTGTTGCCCGGGCCTTTCGCAGAGTTTTTCGAAATTTCATGTAGACAGTGACATTCCTCTTGTTTTGATGGCTGAGGGTGGAGATTTTTCAATCAATCTCTGAATAAAACTCTAGATTTGTATAAAAATCTAACAAAAAAATTACAAGGGTTTTAGGTTTACAAAGAGACAACCGAAAGTATAAGAATAGGGTTGGAATAGGTTTTTAATATGGCCAAGTTAACATTAAACATGTCAATATCACTATCAGTATTATTTTCCGATAGCGTGAAACCTCGGTATTGGAGAGTGAACAGTGTAATTGTGCTTATGTTTACTGCAGAAGAATATGTAGGTAATTGGGTCGTGTTCTTGTGGTTTATAAGTTGCGGTAGTTCGGAACTGCCAAATTTGAAGTTCAGTTTTTGATTTGGCCATTCGATTTAATTAATATCATACCTCAAAATATTAAAATGGAAACATATAAACTGTTTACTGCGGTTTAAAGCTAATGAATCCACCCAGATTTCACTGTTTATCCCATATTTGTAGGTTCGTTAAATGTGGTCCAATTTTTGACCGATATCAATCGCAGAAAAATAAAAGCGTTCCAAATCTAGATCTAAATCGCTTCAGTGGTTAGATAGCATTTTTAATAAGAAAGTTAAAAGATTGAAATGTGAGATTGAAAAAAATTACGTAAATTAGTCAGATCACAATAGGCAAGTGATTAAAGGCGTTGTCCCGTTAAGACAGAGATCCCGGGTTCTTTTCCCGGTCCCTTTTTTTTATGTCTTATTATGTTTCATCTAGATTTATAAGTACTCTCTTCTTTTTCTATGATTAAATATTTAATTGATGGATATAACCTTAAAAATCAATTTCTTCTTTATTACATTATATATATTTTATCAGTCTATTTATGTTAACTTATTATTTATATCGCCTCTTATCAATAAATTACAATCGTAAACGATCGTCACTCAGTCATGCTGGCGACTCTAATTTACATACCAATCAAATCATACATTCTCGTGTATATTAATATTGACGTGACAATCAATATATTATTATAATATGATGTGCCTATTGCCGATTTAAATATTAAGAAGGCCAAAAAAATGTTGGTATTCAATGCATACAACTCATCGGAATGTAGATGTTTCATTTGATGAGCATAGGCAGTTGCGAAATTTGGTAAAATAATGACAACCTTTTGTTGGTTTAATAACACAAGAGTCCCAGATATTGAGAGCTAGTGAGACTATGGCACAACCATTGAATATATAATGCATACCTTCAAATATAAATGCCTTCCATGTAGATTTGAATACCAATCTCGTCCCTGACTTAATACATTTTAAACAGGGAGGAGAAGGAGAAGAGATAGAGAACGGTACGGAAGCACCTGGTTTTTTTTTCAGATATAGCTAAAGCGAATCCAAGGAACATTTCAATTCTAAATTACAGAAGTAAAAATGTTGTGTCAAAACTTTAATCTATTTGACATTCAACCTCTCGCAAGGCCGCAGCCCCCCCGGCGGGTCCGGATTTTTGAAGCGATTTTGCCCCTTATGTATAAATAAATTGTATGAAGAACAAGGTCAGATTCGCTTGGGCAATTCTCGTTCTTGACATAATGAAATTCTGGATAGTATTTAGCCACTCCGAAAAATTCAAATTAATTGCCAATGACGCGCCGGGCACCAAAGATGGCGGACAAAATGGTTGCAGCTTGATAATATGAACGCTGTCATATTCGAAGTCTAAGTCAGTATCAAACAAATTAAAGCAAAAAAAATATAACTACATTAAGGACATTATATCTTGGCTTAAGGAACTATCGATAAAAGAATTTACTAGCATATTAAAAACATCATAGAAGTTTTTGGAAAACCTAATCCAAACCATGGAGTTGTACCTAAGTGTCGATAAAAACTTATCCAAAACATTTATTTATTTATTAACCTCTCGTAGGCCGCAGTCCCCCCGGCGGGTCCGGATGTTTGAAGCGATTTTGCCCCTTATGTATAAAGAAATTGTATGAAGAACAAGGTCAGAATCGCTTGGGCCATTCTCGTTCTTGACATTACGAATTACTGGATAGCATTTAGCCACTCCGAATAATTCATATTAATTGCTAAAGACCCGCCGGGCACCAAAGATGGTGGACAAAATGGTTGCCGCTTGATAATATGACAGCTGTCAGATTCGAAGTCTATATTTATTCATTGTTTTTTTTTATATAAATCTATTGTGGAAAGCATAGATTTGAGTGATTATTAGGAAGTTCGTTTTATCTACATTATTTTGATGTAATTTTTGTATTAAATCACAAAAGAATTGTTATAAAAATTGAATTCGTAAGAAAGGTGAGAACTGTCAAATATTTTACGTCGTATTGAAAAAATATATTTTTTGTATGCTGGCTTTCAACAAGTCAAACCGTAAAGCAATCTACGTGCATTTATCCGGGTTTTGAACCCGTGACCTTTGAGCAGTTATCGATCTTGTCATTCAACTACAGAGGTCGTCAGAGCTATTTAATAATATTTATCCCCTATAATTATTATTAATTCATTTCGCATACAAAGTACAATATTATTTTTCGTTTATCACTTATAGCAAAATATTGCTATGTAGGTATTTATTAACACATTAATTCCATGTATTTATTTACTTAGTGCAAATAGTGTTTTCTCATGAAATTAAAGACAACAAACACATGCCGGTTTTTATTTTATGTGTTCGGTGTAAATATTTAGTCTGGTGTCTAATAAAATTTTACAGTAATATGGCCAGTTCCACGAAATTACGAATAATAAATTAATGTTGTTCTAGAAGCGCAAATAAGCGTGAATCAAGGTGAATTTATTGTGACAGAATGGATGTCATCGTGCGATGATTTGTATCCGTTGCTTGAAATGGCGTTTGCCGTGTTTGGTGATAATTTCTGAAAAGCTAGGTACCTGCTTCCCAACCTACTTCTTCCCCATCTCATTCCCTTCCCCACTCTCTTTAGATAAAATACCTGTATTGAGTTTAGGTATTTTTTTACTCGCTCATAATAAATTAATTACCATGAATTCCAAATTATCCTTATTCAGAAATGTTGGTGTTGTATTTTTAAATTAACCTTTTCTAATGTTTTTTTTTTTTCTTCTTTTTCTAGGTAAGTACCTGCCCATCTACCTGATTTCTCTATGGACAACTAAAATAACCAGAAAAGAGGTATAAATAATAAATTATTGTAGTCAATAAAACTTTGTTTTTACGGGTTAATTTTTTCTTCTTTTTAAATTCCCAAGACCGAACCATTATAATATAAATATAGTCCACGACATCTGTAAACATATCGGTAATGGAATTTTGAAAAAATGTAAAGCACAAAGGGTAACCAGAGAATACCGGAAATTAGTCCTTTTTAAATTATATTCTTGACTTGACTTGATTTCAAAAGATTGTTATTTTTTATGGTAAAGTTATGTTTTAAATTTTTGAAAAACCAAGTTTATTTTCAATATAGTAAGGTTGTACCGTTGGTCGTTGGCAGATTTGTTAAATTTTCCAACGAATATTGTATTATACAACGCTAATTTCAAATCATATAATCATACAGTAAAATAAATCAATTCATAATCTAGTAAAGAGAATTTTCCTAATTTTAATTTTAGTTAAATTAAAATCGTTAATAAATAAATCCGAGAACTTGTTTTGTGACGAAAATACCTCAAGTTTGTATATTTATTTAAAGTTTTACAAACTAAAATATTTAAAAAAAAATTTACACCCATATTTTGCTTAGACATTATTGAAAAATCATAAATACTTATGATCAAAAAATTCAGCGTGCGTTTTGAGCATTTTTATTGCTTACTTGAATGTAGGTATATATTAAAGAAAATTTTGAATGAAATAAAGTCGATATTGAGTTATTAGTCAAACATTTTCGTACGGAGAATAATCAATATTTCTCATCGGAACCGCCCTGTACAGTTGCAAGGGCACGATTGCAAGTTGAAATTTAAATTCTTGGCCGCTGGTTAATGGGCCTTAATTGATCAGGAGAGCTAAAAGTTTTTTTTAATAAATTGTTCTCCTCTTTTGTAAACCGATTTTTATTATAGAATAATATTGAAAAGATCTTTCAGAATATTAAACACTTTTTGTAGATTTAATAACAGAATTTGCGTCGTAAATCACACATTTTACTAGAAATATTTCGACGACACAGATTCAAAGGGGGGAAAAACGGAGAAAAATAACATTTTTTTTTATTTTCTGTCCTTTACAGCATTGTAAATTTCCATGATCGATATAAATACATTAATTTTTTTTTAAATAATTTATTTCACTAATTTTAAAGTTGTTTTTAGCCGTAGCTCTTTAGGTGATATTACACAAAAAACCGCTGTATAAATAAGCCAAGCATTATTATTATTTTAATCGTCGGATTTTAAATAATAGTGACCCTGAAATATTGTGTGCTAAGCAAAAGTTTTTGATAACATAAATAACAATATAATCGCATAAGTTTATTTTCTTTAGACCGCAAAATTTGTGCGGATATCCCAATCGTGAATGCATCTTCCGTTTCCGGTAGGATAAGGAGCCAGGGAGGCCTTCCTCCCCGCGATACGCGATATACGCTGATGATTGTGTGTTAACTGTTTAGTATTCACGAAGTGTACGGATATTTTGACGTTTCCTGGTGTTGCACGTCGGAATATTTAAGTAAATACGGTTGCCATTAGTTTTGTACACATTTATTACCTGAAGTTTTATTTATTTTATGCTAGCTGATCCGGCATGTGTTGCACTGCAACTTTAATAAAGAAACTGTTTCTTCGTGCGTGTCCTTTCCTATTCGTCCCCGTTCACCTTCCGCTCCCTCTTCCCATCCCGCGACTCCTTCCCTTCCCGCATTCCACTTTCACCTTCCCCCTCCCGTCTGCCGCTATACTCCTTCTCGCGACTCCCCCTCACGTATCACCCTTCCACCTTTTCCCTCGTCCCCTCACGCGAACCCCCTTCCGCCCCTCCTGGATCCTCCTTCACCTCCCGATTTTTTTCCCTGCCGCTAAACCCATTTTTCAAACAACTCGCGTTTGACATATTTAAATTTTTTTATACAAATTTCATAACGCCAGAGCTCATTATGGTGCTATTCGGGACGATATCAAACAAATCAAAGATCATAAAAATCGGTCCAGCCGTTCTTGATTTATAAATAGTGTAACTAACCCGACTTGGTTTTATACGAGTATATTTAACTATATAGAAACTGACAGTACATTGGTTACAGTGATAAAACTATTTACAAATATTTAATACTTGGTGGGTTTACCTATTGTTTGTTTCTTTGTTATATATTATTTGTGGTATGTACATTTAGTAATTACTGGGTGATGTGCGTAGTGTAGGTGTGAGAAGTGGTGATCTGTGAAGCAATATGTTTGTGAACTAAACGGTTTATACCATTGACAAGATTCTTCTTTAAATTTGGACAGTGAATCCCAGAAAATGTCGTTGCTGCATTTGTTTTGTAACAAAAAGTTTGGAATATGTGGTATGGCGTTTACGTCAAAGGCAAGTTAAAATTAATTATAGATAGAAGTTCGATACAGTCGGTTTTATTATTTAAAATTATATATATAAATTTTAAACTTTAAATGGTTCTAAGGGACGTACTAGACTCACTTCACCAGTGATTCCTGACATCATGTTTTTTTCCTAGGATCATTGGATCTTGAGTATGATTATGTTACCTTTTGATTTTCTGTTTTGTTTTGTTCTGTTTTATGTTTCGTTTAGATTTGTTCATATTATCTTATTCTTCAATGATTAAATGTTACATTGATGGAATTCCAAAGTTATTCCAAATAAAAATTATATATAGCACAACCGTAGAAAAGTGTCGTAATTCAAAAATAAATAATATTTTACAAGAGAGCGAAAACACATGAAGGAATGGTGAACAAAGGGCTCTTGTCGAAAAGAGATACTAGCGACATCTTGCGGAAACGGAGTCGTCTAACTCAAATACTGTTTTCGTGGGATAGATAAAGTGGGACATAGATAATCACAATAACTTTTCTTTTCAGAGATAAAACATAAAATAGAATTTTTTTTACTTACAACACTTTTCTACGGGATTTGCGATATGTGTCTTATACCGAGCCAAAACAACACATGTACAATCACATCTTTTATATATAAAGTTTCGTGTCACATGATCGTCCAGGATAAACTCCGAAACTACTAAACCGATGTTGATGAAATTTGGCTTACGGTGTGTAATTTGGTCCAACTTAAAATATAGGATAGTTTTTATCTCGATTATTCACCTAAATATTTATCACTGCGAATTAAATGTTTGTTATGGGACAAGGTTTTGAAATTATTTCAAAGTTCCATAAGCTTCTGACAGATGGCGGTGTGAGTTAATTTATTGACACAACACTTGGTTATCTAGGTTAGGTAACCATCCAGTAGATGGCGCTGTGTTTAATTAGCCACAGCAACGCGTGGGCGAGTCAGTTAGTATATATATATATAAATTCCTTATCCCAACCAAACACCAATAGTAAATTCCTATATAGGAATTTAGGAGCTGCGAAACCAACACGTCATGAGGAATGCGTATTGTACTCAGGCATTTCCTGACCTCAGGTTTGGTATGGTAGCGGTAGGTTTACCTTCGGAAGGTCTACCACAACCATTGAGCTTAAAATTCCTAGATGTGTAGATGTTTTTTTTACATTAACTTCACACAGGAGGCCCTGAGGAAAATAATTTCCTATTTCATATTTGAAAAAGCTGTGTAAGTAAATAGTCTTTTTGAGGAGAGGCAGAAGTGACCATTAATCTTAAGGGGATACCCGGTGGTGATTTTTCCATGCAAACGTATTCCCTATTTGCCTTTCTGGATTTTAACCCTAGAGAAAATATTGATTTTACATAAAATAGATATCAACTACTAGCGTGTCGGTACTTTTTGTTTTTTAAATTATTTAAATTGATTACTTAAGGGGATACCCGGCGGTGATTTTTCCATATAAACGTATTCCCTATTTATCTCTCTGGATTTTAACCCTAGAGAAAATATTGTTTTTACATCAAATAGATATTAACTACTAGCGTGTCGGTAATATTTGTTTTTTTGAATAAGTTAATTTTTAAGGAAGTTATGACCTTCCAAAAATCAATAAAATTGTCTGGTTTAAACGTCGTTAAAAAACGTTCAGTATACAAACTACACTGTTTTTAAAAAAAAAAAAGTAAAACGCACAGTCATAGAATAGTTTTTCCTTATGTAGTAGGTAAAAAAAAATTGAAAATTAGTCCACTTTTGGAGGAGAGAAGTGGGGAATACAAAACCTCGATTTTAGTTAGGTATTAGTAGCCCGAGGTGCATTGTCCCTTTCGCTCAATATCCGGTGGAGTAAGAGCAACAGTGACAGCAACAATTTGGTAAAATCCATTTTTCAAATTTCTCCACCACCGGGTATCATCTTAAAGATACCCATGTTGTAGGAGGGAGGAAACAGAGAGATTTGTTATGTTCCCCCCTTGATTTGTATTGTCAAGTTAGTATATTTTGCCTTGGGGAAGGAACGATTGTTCCGAAACCGGTCGGCGTATATAAAATATATAGTGGTTCAATATTGTTTTATTTATTTATAATGGATAACACATTTATAGCTACATTCGAACGTTGTTATAATAGACGTATTGTTTATGGAATATTATGGCTAAACACCAATCGTTTAGATAGAACAAATGTTCGACAAATGTTTTAAGTAGCATTTAAAGAAACACTGTTTTTTTCATACCTACATATAACATGTTAAATAACACAACAACGTGTATTTTTAATACTTTATGGAGCATTCTTTACGATTTTTTTCTATCGATGGAATTTTATAAAACTACTTACTGCTTTGACTTAGTTGTAGATTTTATCTTAAAAAATAACATACATTTTTTAAGAACTTAAAAGCTTAAAGTGTTCTTAAAGGTAAATTTGTTATAAATCGGTAGAAATTGAGAATGCTGATGCTTAACTGTTCACTATTTTATTTATTTGAATACAGCACACTAGTCCCAACTGCTCCCGTCTGGAGCCAGTGAGACTATGGCATCCCCAATTTGGGTATGTTGTGAGGCTGAATGTAGTGGGGAGGGGAAGGATATAGGGAAGAGGAAGGTGGGGAAGTACCAGGCTATTTAGATCTGATCACCGAACACGGCTAAAGCCATTTCAAGCAACGTTTTAATTCTCAATAGTTGTCTCACACCAGGGCGACACTGAGAGTATATTATACTCTGTAACGTACCACAAATATATTATATATAATTTTTAATTAATTAATTGTGAAATCATACAAATTAGTCAAATAAAATTTAGTTGCGCACGCTGGGCTGGGATACGATCCCGCTACCTTCGGATAGCTAGTCATGAGTCTTACCCCTCGACCAACGAGGCCGCGTCTGTGCTTGTTAATTATAATAAACTAGCTTCTGCCTGCGACTTCGTCTGCGTAGGATTAGAACTTCAAGTATTCTATTTTCTTTTCCTTGGTCCCATCTACGTTTATATCAAAATTCTTAACCTATTTTTCTAAAATATGTACAATTCTTGATTGGATTCAAAGTATTAGGCGAGTACTTCAAATAAATTCACAAATTTAAATATTTTCTTAAATAGAATTTTGATTTAACAATCATTGTTTTGCAAAATATCATTCTCAAATTTTAACATTTTCTATTAAACAATAATTATTATTTTAAATAAATAGCTAGCTTTATAAATTTATACCCTATATGTTATTGTGATGTATGAGCTATATTATTGTAAAGTTTCATTAAAATCCATTCTGTAAATTTTGCGTTAAAGAGTAACAAACATACATACATCCATACAAACTTTCGCATTTATAATATATGTAAGATATAATGATTCGATTAATGTATTTTATTCGTTGTGGAATGTTCACTTTTTGAAAAATTTTCATTTAATTTCTCAAAGAAAATTAGTAGTATTTACCCCCTTTTTCACAAAAATTTAAATTATTGGTCAATTTTTTTTGTCATTCTAACTAATCTTTAGCTAGATATTTCATTACCTTAATATATTTACTACCCCATTGTATTCAATATCTCATTTGAATTAAATTATTATTAGTTTTTCTCAGACAATCTGTCTTTTATACTTGCATGATTTTTCAATGACCCATTCGAGCCCAGAATGCAACACAATCCCATTCCTTTCTTCCAAGTATGTACCGAATGATGCGCCTGTCCAACTTAATGTTAATGCATCTATATAAATTACAATGCATTATGACGCTATGAGTTAATTACAATGCAGGAACACGTTCATCTGCATTTATAGTATACTATTAGAAAGTTGCAGCAAGGTTAATTATTGTATGAATCTGTTATGTTCTGCTTATTAGTGTCGTGGCTCACTAGCCCACAATGTCTTCTAAGTGATAACAACGTAAGTTCGTTTACTGTTTATTGTGAATGATCGTAAAGATAATGGTATTCTACGTAACGTCTGATAACAGGTATGTTCTATTTAGGTCTGCCCGGCCGCGACGCTCTCCGACCGCGACTGCCTGCCAATGTGCTCATTCGGGAATCTTCGGTTGTACCGATCATTCCCGAATGAACGTGATCTATTAAGGTACACGCTTATGGCTATACACTACAGAATCCAACCCTCCCCACTGCGTTGCAAGGCGAGAATCCGACTTGAGAGATCAAAAGATCTCCCCAAACTAGTGTTGCCTTTCAAAATCAAATATTGTTAATTTTCTTTATAACATAATGACGTTCTTTTGTTGAAAAACTAGAGAGAGGCTTCAGAAATTTACCTTTCGGATGAACACCGTTAGTAGAGTTTAAATAAAAAAATTAAGAAAAGAATTACACTTAATTCTATAATAGAATCTTTCAGTAGATATTTCTATCGCCGCTAAAATTTCAGGAAATTGAACCCATCGCAATAACGAATACTCTTAACGTCTCACTCACACTGACCTCTTCTTCTTTCCCACATCGCTTCTCCCCTTCACATCCGACATGTGTCAACATCGCAACACGTTGTTTACTGTTCAGTTTTCAAGTGTGCAAGTACTGCAAGTATACATGTTTCACAGTTTATGACGCTCGAATACTGAACAGTAGACACTCGATTTAGCAATACATTGTTTTCATAATAAATTGAATTTGGCATTCTCAGACTATAAAAATATGAATTTGGCATTCTCAGACTATAAAAATATTACCATTTGTTATTTCGGCTACTGGCATTACACCTAGCTCTCTCGTTAAAAATTTAGGCATATTAGATTTGTCAATGAATTTGTATATAAAAATGCAAAAATCAGTCGTTTTAAATACATGTAGGATTACGAAAGATTTTTTAAATATTTATGTTGAGGGATCTATAGGATTTATCGATCAAATTAGGAATTCCACCGAGCCGAACCCTCTGATATGAAAATATCTGGAGTAGGTGAATTATATTCCCATTTAATAGTTTGGGAGATTAACGTGTTGTTCTTGTATTGTTTTGTATTAATTATACTTATATAATACACTTGCATAACGTGGATTTACTAGATGATCATTTATATGGAAAAGTGTATGAAAGGGTTTAGTTTTTCCTATGGGAAAAACTAAACCCGGACCTGAAAATCTGGTGCGTAAATAATAAAAAAGGAGGTAGAGGTATAGTCAAAATAACTTCTTTGAAACACAATCAGGTAGAAACGTTTAGAATTTTTTTCCATAGGAAAGCTAATATCTCAAAAATGCACAAAACAATTTGCAAGGTAGATAGAAACATTACATCTTTTATAATAATTGGATGATTTGTACAGCGCCGTTTATGTGAGAAATCACCTCCCAGTTAATCCAAAAATATTAATTTACAGCTAAATATCGAATTTATAGGAATGGACGGAACATTTCCTTGTTAAAAATTATTTACTGATATATTGGTCTAAAAATGGCGATAAAGTGTATACAGCGTACCACCAGCCAATTTTATTTTTATGTAAAAAAAAAACATCGCAAAAAAGTGTTTTATTTAATTTTGCGAAGTGCAGTGACAAATATTAAAATGTTTTCCAATCATTTTCTGAACAACTTAATTTGCACATTATGCAATAAAACCATAACCGAAAAGGGGTTCGTAAGTAGGAGATTTTGAACTTTAAAGCTGTTTTTACAGGTTTGATACTTCTTTTTTCTGAGCTTATGAAATCTTAAAAAAAAAATTCATTATTTCAAAGGGATTCGCAGTATTTAATTAAAGCATTTATAATATTTCTAAGTGATCAAATCTTCAAACCACAAACACGTGTTTTTTGCATTACGTCGTAGTGCCTCGCCTTAACACAACAAACAGTACACAACAAATTGCCTCAATTATTGACTTTAAATAATAATAAAATATATTTTGGGTCTTGAAACATCCAGATAAGCTGTTTCCCGGTTAAGCCAAACCCGTTAAATTGGAGGCCTACTGTAGACAGTAGTGAACTGTGTTATATTTCTTTTGGTTTCAGAAATGCATTTGATTCGAAGCGAACGAGTTTTATCGCCTGAAATAAACAGCTGTTTTATTGCTAACAGATAAAAAATATCAACAAACATTAAACAGAATAATTGTAAACACTATTTTATATTTTTTTTATGTTTACTGTCGATGACCTCAACTGGGTGGCGCTTAAAGTAATGACTCGGAGTAGAAGATATTCTCAGTATCGCACTGGTGAAAGACCACAATTCGGAATCGAAACGTTAAATTAAGTTAAATTAAGAGGCTAGACTTTGAATGACACGCGGAACACCCGCGTCTATCATTCTGTCCCGCTCACAATAAGCTCACGCACACTTACAATACATGCGAATGCGAAATGTGCGAATGAGACAACGCTCAAATTTACCTACAGAAATCGCTCGAAAAGGGGTTTATTGAGAATACACTTTTCTACACCGAAACTTTCACGAAATTGAAATTTTAAAAAATATATATTTTTTAGAAAGAAGAAGCTACCTTGGTAGCTTTTTATAATTTTATAATTCTTTATGAGAGTTGAGTTAGCAGCACTTTTTCCTTAAATAATATTTTTTGATAAATCGTACATGTTTGACAGTGAATGTTTACGTTAATACGAAACGCATCGAAAATTCGAAAACATACCGACATAGTTTTCACCCTCTAAAGGGCAGTTTAAAAAAAATATATTCATTTTGTGCAATTTTCGATGTAGAAAAGTGTTTTTTCCCGGGAGTCCTTTTTGTATGGGCCGAAAAGCGAAGTCTATCTTCTTAAGAACAGACATTCGAAATATTCTAAACAATTAATAAATATATAGGGTACTGCAGGTTTGCAATTTAAATAACATGTTCCTGCTTTATTTATATTCTCTTAACTGGAATTGTAAGTTTTTTATTTTTATTTTTATTTTTATAACGTATGTAAGCTTTTGATGGTAGTGTAACAAATAATAAAATCAAAATAAGAAGGTATGTAAATATTTATTATATATATTTACTTTTTGCTTTTTTACACATATCTTTTTAACACATATCTCTTTTAATGCATATCTATATTAATACATATTTTTAATGCATGTCTCTTATGATTCATATCCTTTTTAAATATATATATCTACTTATTATGTTATTTACCCGCTTCGGAACAGACTTTGTCTAGTGAGGCAGGTAAAAGAACAGAAAATTGTAAATCAACCAATTTATATTAAATAAACGCCCGGGTTGCCTGCACTGAAACTGAAGTTATATATCCCTTACTATTACGGTGAGAAATATGATCTAAATCTAAAGAGTGTTGACGCTATATTTTCAAATCTAGTAATTGACCACAGAAGAATTAAAATGTATACCCCTATGAAACCAAAGCTTCCGACCGCAATTTTAGAAAAAGTTATGAAACTTTGAGAATTGTTTTTTATTAACTATTTTTACATGACACGACAATAAAGATATATGACAAAAACGTTTATAATATATCTGAGATCCCTGAGACGTAAGTGTGATAAAACCATGTGTGATCGTGTGAGGAATGTGAAGATCCGAAAAGAATGCAAGGCTGATGTGAGCGTAATAAGTAAGATTAAGAAAGGGACGCTTAGATGGTTTGGGCATGTTTGGCGAATGAATGAAGAAAGGAGTGTAAAGAGAATTTATAACGCGAATGTGAATGGTAGAAGAAGCCGAAGTCGCCCAAGGAAGACGTGGCACGATCAAGTGAATCAGATACTTGAGTCGGGCCATGTCAAGAGTCAGAATAATAGAAGAGTATGTATGAGAAGATGTATGAATGTGACTGAGGCAAGGAGTGTGTGCCAAGACCGAGTTGTTTGGCGGTCCGTCTTTTCTGCCTACCCTTGCGGGGAAATGGCATGATGGTTAGTTAGTTAGTTAGTTCTGTCTAATTAAATAGTAGAGTAATTTTAGTTAGAAAAAATGTAAGAATAAATCTTTTAATACTTTTTATGTTTTCATATAAAATTTGTATATTTAAAAAAGTATATTTTTATTATGTCAGAGATTGTACGTAGCTCAACCTTAACCTACCCTTCTCGACTTCCTTCAATCTCACAACATTCCCCTAATTTATTTTAATATCCAAGTTAATTCTTGTTAGGTTACGTTGGGTGTTACATTTTAAAAATAACAATGCTTGTAGATTTTATTATAAACCTGTTTAGTCAGCTGAAAAAACACAGACTTGCAGCAATGTTGACGTTATAGTGTACCTATGTTTTATAGGGTTTACCAGAAGGCTTTTTTACAAGCAACTATACAGTATGTCATGTAAACACATCAAACAGTGTTGTTATACACGCATAAACACAATAAACGCTATTAAACTTGCATACAACACGCCTAAAATAATATCAGGAAGGAAGCACAAATTTAATGTGCCTTTTTATTTGTATTTTATGTGATGGACGGACGTGAAACTGCCGGCTGTCTAGAGTCATGTGGATTATGGTATCATTGATATAGTCGTAAGGACTATGAAAAGGAGAAGGAAATTAGATAAAGGAATACCGAGAACCAGACTGTCAATAAACAAAACCAACCATGATTATTATAATTATTATATTTTTTTATTATTATTTATTGAGTTAGTTTATACAATTCGAACATTAACTAATATATACAATTTTTGTTGTTTATTTTTGGGGTGTTATGCCGTGTTCCGTTTCGGACAACTTTACAGTGTGGATATATATATTTTTTTTATAGAGAATACCTCACAAGAGTCCCAACTGCTCCCGTCTGGAGCCAGTGAGACTATGGCATCCCCAATTGTGGTATGTTGTGAGGCTGAAGGAAAGTGGGGTAGGGAAGGAGATGGGGAAGAGGAAGGTAGGAAAGTACCTGGCTATTCAGATCTAGTCACTAAACACGGCTAAAGCCATTATTAAGCAACGTTTCAATTCTGAATGGTGGTCTTACACCAGGGCGATACTGACAGTATCTTCCACTCTGGACGTGCCGCAAATATAGTATATATTGTTTTTATTAATTAATTGTGAAATAACACAAATTAATCAAATAAAATTTATTTGCACACGCCGGGTTCGAACCCGCGACCTTCCGATTGGCAGTCAAGTGTCTTACCACTCGACCACGGACGGTCGTCATGAACTGGTACGATCAATTCCTCCTTACACCTCTTGAGGAAAGCCAGGCTGCCTGATAGAAAGTTTCTTTTCTTCCTCAGGTTCTCCAATCGTCGGCTAAAGAAGGAGGTAGCGCAACACGGCATAACACCCCAAAAACAAACAACTAAAATGCTTTTGGCCGTTAAAATCTAAAAAAGTATCTAAATTAAGATTTCAATTCAATTTCAATGCCGGTAACCCGGGCGTTTATTAACATTAAAGTATATTTACAGTTCATGTGCGCTACCCGACTCACTAGACAATATCTGTTCCAAGTCGGGTAGCAGTATCATTTCATATATTATATTTAAAAAAAACTTAAAAATAAAAATAAGTAGGGAAATTAATTTAGCAATTGCATTAAAAAAACATTAGAAACATAAAAACAAAACAAAAAACTAAAAAAGTACACAAATATATATTTGTATATACATATACATATATATATTTAAACATAAAAACGTATAAAAAATTAACACGGACGGTTTGCAAGTAACTTGTTAATGCAATTTCTTTTTTTGTTCATTAACCATGTATTAAAGTTTTTATATGTAGGTTTTCTGTTGGTATGAGTAAAATGTTGTGTTTCTTTTAAGAAAATGTTGAATATGGAAGGGGCGAGGTAAGATTCATGTTTTTTAGCAAGAGTGGATTTAATTTTTGGCACTTGTAAAAGATTGTTAGATTTAGCTCTAGTGTTCTGGGAGTGAGATATGTGTGAAGGTGACGATTTTATGCAATTTATATGGATAATTTTTTTTATGAATAGCTTCCTGATATCAAGTATTTTATTTTTAATTAAAAGATTTTCAGTGGGATAAAGATATGGTTTTTTGAACATAGTTCTAATAAGTGATTTATGAGCTGTGTTAAGTAACTTAATGAATGTGTCTGCGGCTCCACCCCATGCCGATATACCATAAATTAAAATGCTTTGACAAAGGGAAAAGTATACATCTTTTAGTAGTTTAAGTGACATAATGTTACTAATGGTTTTAAAAATGTATATTTGTTTCCGGATTCTCATCACAAGTGAATTTATGTGAAGTTCCCATTTTAGTTTACAATATTAGTTGTACATATAAATTAAATGACTATAATAATGTGGCAGTAGCCGATAAAAATAAACTTTCTATTCAGGACATCTAAATTAGTTCTCAGTTCTGAACAAGGAAGCCTGTTGTCTATGGGTAGTATTTTTAACCGATGCATCACAGTTCTCTCTGAGTTAAGTTTAACTTTCACAAGATGTCAGATTTAACAGATTAATTTAAGTTTGGCGCCATTCTGCGCTGGAGTCTGCTTATTGAGAAGTATCTGTCCCAGTAGATGGTTAATCATTTCAAACAATAAATTAATGATGAAATAATAAATTTATGATTAATTTATATGGATTAGAAATCGCACTACAAAATTTGATTTTATTATCATTATTCTTCTGATTCCATTATATCCATCGCCTAGAGGGCCTAGCACACTCGCTCGATAACGATCGATAGGATAACTATCGGTAACTTCTCATCGTTCCCTAGGACAACTGTACATCGCTAACGTACAAACAACAGTTGATGTCGAATATGTTAAGGAAACTTAGTCATTGTAAACTGTCACTTATTCGTTGGCGATCTGTAGTCATGCTAGAGAACGATGAGAAGTTACCGATAGTTATCCTATCGATCGTTATCGAGCGAGTATGCTAGGTCCTCCGGTGTGCTAGCATAATCGATCGATATGAAGTTACCTAGGATAACTGCAGATCGCTAACGTACAAACGACAGTTGATATCGAATATATTAAGGAAACTTAGTCATTGTAAACTGTCACCTATTCGTTTGCGATCTGAAGTTGTCCTAGGAAACGATGAGAAGTTACCGACAATCGGTCGGTAACTTCATACCGATCGACCATGCTAGCATCCCATTTTTTAAATTTTTATAATTATTTTTTTATTTTAGTACAAAGGATTTGTAAGATAATAATAATTGGATAATAGGGTTTTTTATTGCTTACGATGATTACGGCATTTTTGTGTTGTCGAATAAATTTTCTACAGCGATTCTAAGTTCCCCATTTTTGATATACCGCTAAAACGATATTTTGGGGCGGGGCTATCGTGCGACGTCATGAGCGTCGGCCGGCTTAGACATTTCTGACAGTAGTAGGTACTTTGCGTATTTGGTGCCCTTGCCAACCACGGGCCGTCTGGGTTCTGTCGGTTTTTAATAGTTTTTAAAAAATAAATTTGAATGAAAACATAAAAAACAAACATTTTTAGTAGGATGATTAAAATCAGAAAAAATATCTTTAAATAATCCATACATTTTCAACAGAATCCTTCGTTTGTGAAAATACCATATTGGTATAGCGCTGTTTTTGTGAAAAACTACCTCAACTTTTAACTGTAAGTCAAATTTAATGATGTTTTTATTAAATTCTGCAAGTATTTTAGTTTTTTTTTTTATTATTGCAAATTACATTATCTCTTTTTGTCCTTATTTACACCCGTTCATCAGTTGTCGTTTAAATTGATATCGATCAGATTAAATCCTGAACCGTTTGACGGTCGACAAGCATCGATAAATTAAGATAAACTTATCGACAAGTCGATCAGTTTGACTCGAGGCAGTATAGCGATAATATTAATTAACATTCGCAGGTCGGACGCTAGCGGTAAAACCGTAACGGGACAAGTGAACGGACGTACTGTGCGCAATTTTACATACAGAAGTGTATGCAAATCGAAAGGTAGTCTATAGATGTCGTTTAGGTGTGAGTCATGCGCGTATAGTGTAACGGGTAGAATTCCTGACTTATGAATTGGAGGTTGCGGGTTCACTTTGGTAGAACCGGCGAGTGGCAAATTTATTTATCATGTTGGTTTGATTCTTGGCGAAAATTCAAAACTTACCTTTACTCGAACCCAGTATCGTAAGTCAAAACAGTTAATTTTACAGGAGAATGAAAACAAATTAAATATGAATAATCGGTCCCTTCGAAAAGAGATTCTGGCAATATCTTGTGGAGATGAAGTGATCTAACTTACATACGGTTTTCGTGGTGCCTAGATTTCATAGTGCTTGACGGCCGGCGTAGTCGAGCATTAAGGCTCTACTCCCAATCTGAAGGTCGCGGGTTCGAACTCCGCGTGGGAAAATAAATTTTATTTTATGTGAGTTATTTCATCATTAATTAATTAAAATTAATATATAGTATATTTGCCACACGTTCCAGATTGGAAGATACTCTGAGTATCTGAGTATCGTCCTGGTGAAAGACCAC
This sequence comes from Limnephilus auricula, assembly GCA_951813805.1. NCBI lineage: Eukaryota > Metazoa > Arthropoda > Insecta > Trichoptera > Limnephilidae > Limnephilus > Limnephilus auricula. The sequence continues at coordinate 8,279,771 of OX638409.1, read as the reverse complement.
ATTTCAGAATTGAAACGTTGCTTGAAATGGCTTTAGCCGTGTTTGGGGACCATAACATACCCCAATTGGGGATGCCGTAGATTCACTGGCTCCAGACGGGAGAAGTTGGGACTCTCGTGCGTTATTAATATTACAAAAAAAAAATAGATTGTTACAATCACTTTACAACTCTTTTCTATGCTGTATGTATAGATAATAATTATGAGAATTTCAGGGTAAATTTGCAATTTTATTTTTTTAAACTAAACACGTGCTGCAACAACGTAGTTCCAGACGAGACGTCGCATTACTGCTGATGGCTTATAAGCTCTGAATGGTTTATTATCAATACTTAATTTACTGGCTAAAATAGGATTCTATTTACCGAATGATTTCACGCGAGGCCGCCAACACAGGTTTTTAATTCTTCCCAGGCGCCGAACCAACTTACCAATGGTGATGCCTCTGGGATCTCTAATTAACTACCTCGCCGGGAACGTGGATATTTTCCACGTGTCCTACAACGATTTTAAGCGCGAAATATTATCTATGTTTTACCTTCGTATAAAATTTTTGTCCAAATTTAAATGTCAAAAACTTTGTCAAAAGTTATTTTTGTAATTTTTCATTACCCGTTTGCCTGCGCTCTCTGGTCACACGGTATTCACTAGTGATGTACATCCACATGGCGATAGGGATGGGTAAATCCAAACTGCTACAACTGCTTTTGCAACGTATTGGTTTTTGTACTGTTTTTGCAAATAAATAAATAAATAATATAAAATACATGAACAGTAGACATATTTAAAAAATCTACTTAGGCGCTTATTGTCTTAGTTCCTTAGTTTAAAATGGTAGGAAGCATTGTTTAATAAACGTACAAAGAAAAAATTAACATTTTTGGCTCTGTTTCCCTAAAAGTTTAATTTGCATTTCATAGACCTTTTAAATCAGCCCCAAAAATCTCTTGGAATGTTTTTATTTACATTAGTTGTGAGTTTTGTAGGAGGCTGTTTTTTGAACTTGCCCAGGGGCCCGGAAGCTGGTCGTTACGCCCATGCATGTTAAACACTTGGCTATGATCAGCTTAGGTTAATATTATTCATGGAAGGATAAAACCGGTTATATATTTATAAAAATATTGTTTTTTTTTTCATTATCCATACACTAAAGTCCCTAAGGGAAAAATCTCTCAGGCCCTGTGTTATCTTTGGGGATGTTGTTTGGAGTGTGCTTTTATGGAAAGGAAGGAGAGTAAGTTCTGGGAAGGAAAAAGGTACGAGGGGTTGAAGTGATTTTCACTAAAACGGCGCTATACCAATCATCCAAATATTGTTAATATTATGTTGAATGTGTAAATTCGCGACCTATAAACCCTGGCGTCATAAAATTTGCACGTCGTTTTCTGTTCGGACTTTCTGCGTCAACACAACCACATTTTCTTATTTTTGTATAGTTAAGACTATTACTTTACTAAGTGGGTGTTTTTTATTAAATCATCAACTTAGTTGTAAAAAATATATTCTTAAAGTGAAGCACTATTAAGTTTTTTTTTTAAATTTTAAACACTTTGATTGGTTTTTTATAAGCCGTGAAAAAAAAATCAGGCCTATCAAAACTGCTTTAAAGTTCAAAATCTCCTACTTACGAACCGCTTTTCGGTTACGGTTTTATTGTATAAAGTGAAAAATGTTATTCCTTATAACATAATCATAAAACATTTTCATAAGTATTCGTGCCTGAGCTTCACAATATAGAATAAAATACTCTTTTTGGCTATGTTTTTTTCTTGAATAAATCAAAACAGGCGGCTGATGTTAAACGGTAATTTAAACCTTATCGCCATCTATATAAGGAGTGTTATTGTTATGCCTGATCCCGAATTTAACACTGACGGTGGTGGTGCATTGCCTAAGAAAACGTTTCTGTTTGGTTTTGAAATGATAATATGCCTAGTTCCTACCTGAATGTCATTTTATCCAGTACCTACCTCTCCTCATGCTTAGCCATCTTGCTGAAAGCATTTTTGAACTTGAAACAATGACCAGAAAATTGGAGGGCATTTTGTTCCGAAACCACTCAGAGAAAGAATAACAAGGAAGACGTTTGGAAGCAACTTTGGTGTTTGTCGTGTTGATAATTTCGTTTAATAACTAAAAAGGCTATTTCAAAGTAAACAATAACGTGTTTTACTTATTGTTGTTGTAGCGAGTCGTTATAATTCGAGGTACCGCGGTGAAAATAAATTTTATTTGCGAATCTGTGTCGTGTTCTCCTAGAGGTAAGTGATTGGTTTCCTTCTCCTTGTATCTCATTTATTTGTTCCCAACTAGGGATTGAAATCCCGCAGCTCATTCAATCCCGCGGGATTGATATGCGGGATTACTCAATCCCGCGCGGGATCACGCGAATCCCACATTTTTGAAATTATGATATAAAATCAAATTGAAAATACAGATTTTTGTGTAAAAATCTACTTTTATTAAACATTTTTTACATTAAGCCACAGAAATAATTTATTTTCTATTAATTATTAAGTAATTAGTAATCTGTTTTTCTAGATTCATCTTTAAATGTTTAGCATAGTTTAATGTTTAATTTTACCCTTACTCATAACTGCAGTTTTATATTTTTAATTCAGTCATATTCATCTTATGACCGATAATTAAATCACAACCTTTTCTTAGATGCTATTTCTATGATATCGACCTATGATGATAACTTTTGAAAATACGCTCTTAAGAAGCAAATGGCATTTATTGTATCATCTCCGAGCCAGTTTCTGAATTAACTGCAAATATGATGCTGAAAATGCTCTCTCGGCTCCTACGTAGGCTGAACCGTCCGGATATATTCATAGGCGAGCGTCAGGTACACTCCTCTGATACCATCGGACTCAAAGATCATTTCTTTCTTCTTTCTCTCGATTTAATTTGTATTTTCAATTTGCGGGATCCGCGCTTTGAATGTGCGGGATCCAGCAGATTAATAAAAGCAGCGTAATCCCGCGGGAATGCGTCATCCCGTTTTGCGGGATTGCAATCCCTATTCCCAACACATATTATCACCCGATTCCAGCAAATACCATTTCGTTTCATATTATTTACAGTCCACTTTACCAAGTGCATCTGAAGCTGTAATTCGCAAACAGTTTGGGATACAACACTTTGTACAAATAATTTTTTTTTATGTATTTTTAAGAGATGTTATTTGATTCATCAGCTGTTGTACCAGCTGATTCGACTTTTCACTTCGTTAAACTTTAAAATTCACCGCTTTCAGCCTATAAATTTACTATAAACACGCTGCCCGTCTGTGCCCATAAAATAAGCACAATGTATTGCAATCGTAATGCAATTGTAGATAGTACAGTCCGCAATTCACACTAGTACTTTTGAGTGTGTACAGTAAGCCCAGTGTGCAGTGGCACTTTGTATAACAATGCACAGTGCAGTTTACTGAACAGCCGATATTAAAAGAGTCTTGTTTGCATTTCGACATGTGCGTTGACTTTGTTATCTACACACAACTTTGTTCGATGAAACCTATCATTGAATATGCAAGGTGTTAAGAAACGTAATTTTAACCAGTGATTCCTAATAATATTGGGAGTATATGAAATTTTGATCTCCAGTAACATTTTTTGTGTTTTTTACAGAGTGTTAAGGTACGTACTTGACTTACTTTTTAACCAGTGATTCCTGACACTATTTGGTGTAAAAAATGTAAACGAAATCTTAGTATCCGGTGACATTTTTTATATAATTTTTTTCAACATAAAACATTAAAAAATCTATAGGTATTTGAGGGTTTGGGGTCGGGTGATTACTTGGCTGAGTGACCAGTGATAAAATATGGAAGTTTTTTATTTGTTTGTAGCATATCATCCTCAGCAGATTGAGATTGTCAGCAAAAAGCAAGCAAGTAGTACTTTGAATGCGTTCTTGAATATCATCTATCAATATCAAAAATAGTAGAGGTCCTAAGTTTGACCCCTGAGGTATTCCTGAAAATGCAGAGAAATCCCTGGACCCATGACCACCGATGCATACATATCATTTTTTTTTCAATTATTACTTGCTTTCACCCTTCAAGGTTGTTCTAGGCCATCATTTAAAATTATGGAGAAAGGAATGGTGAATTTAAATATAAATTTTATTTAAATGGGCAAATTTCAAAATTATAATGAAGATTGAAGTCGAGTTCAGACTTAGAAGAGATGAGATATTGAATGGAGAGTAGGCAATTTTTGATAAGGCTTGATGAGGAGAGGATATTTGTTTAGAGAGGGACAACCAAAAAATATGTGATCTAAAGTTCCCACTTCTAGACCACAGTAGGTATAATCTGGGGAGTCAAGGACGTGAATTTTAATAGGGTGAGTAGGAACAGAATAATGTCTGATTCTCATTTGAATAAGTGGGGAAATTTATTTTTTGGAAAAATAGAGGAATTTTTAAAACCACGGTTTTGATGGGATAGTCCTTTGTATTGAGGCATAGCAGGCTCCCTTGGATTGACTAGCAATGTGCCAATGCTCTGCCAAATATTGCGGGATATATCTTTGATGATGAAAAAAATGTCAAATAGGCGAATGTAATGTAGGGTAACAACAGAGTTAGACGCTCCTTGTTTTGCCAAGGCAACATACGATGTTCTGTTTCAAGAAACTGTATTATAGGTTGGTCAAAGCCAATTCAATGGATCTGAACAGTGGACATCAATACGGTTTGTCGGGAATATGTTCGGTTAGCGTGTCCGAACCACCTTGTAGCGATGTACCGAAAGCGTTCAACTTTACGGCATCTAAATTTATATGGCGGGAAATAATCCGCGGGAGGAATGACACGGAGTTAGACTATCTAACACCCAACTCTGTACTAGGTGACATGTGCTATGTCGTATAATATGCCATGTTCTCACTAAAGCAGTGGTTCCCAACTTCTTTTAGATCGCTACCCTATTGTGACCCGGGGTGACTGAGCGGATTCTGAATTCAATGACTTACCCAATTTTTTTGGCATTTTTAGAAAATATTTTATGAAACATTTTTTTTTTTTTTTTTATTAAATTTTTATTGATCATACGATACGATACGATTGTACCATCGCTGCCGGGAGCACTCCTGTCCCGGTAAGACCGGTACACCAGGGGGGCACTTATTTGTTAGGACTTGGAACACATGCTCTGAGGATGGGAAGGAAATTGGAGTTCATCGACCGGAATTCATGGCAACCTGATAAGCCAATATTGGAATTTAGGATGGGTAGGAAGAGAGAATTTGACTGAGTCATTTTTTTTCTTCTTTAAATCTTTCTGATTCTTGTATCTTCTTGGCTCTGCATGGTTCTTCTTGATCCGCCTTGTCTTTTCTTGGCTCTTCTTGTCTCTTTTTAACTCTTCTTGGATCGTCTTGGCTCGCCTTGACTCTTCTTGCGTCTTCTCGCTCTTGTTGGCTCTTCGTGGTTCTCTCTCTTGATTTGATTTTTGACTCTTTTTTGCTCTTCTTATTAAATTAAATTTTTAAAAAATTAAATGGATCTCTACGAATTAAATACAAAAACCATAAATAAATTAAACTATATTGTGTCAATTGTCTCTCTATGCATTCCTCTCGTGTTTCTTATGTCTCTTGCCTCTTATTGTAATATGTGTTACTTGACTGAGCTTGTATATATTTTGGATATATTTTATTTGTGATGATTCTGTTTTTCTAATTGTATGTACCTCTCTGTATTTAATTGTATGTAATTTTGTAGGTTTTTTTTGTAATTGTATGTCCCTATTTGTACAATACCTGAGTTTTTATAACCGGATTGTTATTGAACAGCTGTAAAACCCAGTATAAATAAATCAATAAAATAAACTCGTTATCGCATTGTTGACAATATTGAAATTATGCATTTGAGTCATATGTATAAGTTAGCGGTTTGATATGGCGACACTGTATTTCCCAGTGCTACTCATTTTTCCCACGAATTAGTAATGTAGTCAAGTGCACGTATTGTGGTTGGATTATCACCACATTGACGGAAGATAATGATGCATTTTCCTCAATTAAACATTACGTATTTTAATAAAGTCATGTTTTTGTTATAAATCAAGGGAAATGCATCAGTCTTTTTTGCCTACCCACTTCAAGTAATATAGAGGTTGTTAAGGGGATTCCCGGCGGTGATTTTTCCATGCAAACGTGTTCCCTATTTATCTCTCTGGATTTTAACCCTAGAGAAAATATTGTTTTTACATAAAATAGATATCAACTACTAGCGTGTCGGTACTTTTTTTTTTTTTTTGATAAGTTACTTTTATAGAAGTTATGACCAGGGTTGCCGATTTGCGGGGAATTCCCCAAACTGCGGGGAATATTTCAGATTTTTTTAAAATTGGGTATTTTGCGGGGAATGACTTTTTGTGGGGAAAATGCGGGGATTCTGGGCATTACTGGATTTTCCAACCATATTGAAAAAATAAGCATATACTATAAGAATATACTTCTTTTTATTTATTTTTTTATTTGTGACTTTTCTGTTTTTCTAATTGTATGTATCTGTATTTAATTGTAGATTGTTTGTAATTGTATGTCTCTATTTGTACAATAACTGAGTTTTTATAATTGGATGTTCTCACGTAAGTGCGAACATCTGTAAAAACCCAGTATAAATAAATAAATAAATACTGGGGCAGATACTTCTCAATAAGCAGACTGCAGCGCAGAATGGCGCCAAAGTTAAATTAATCTGTTAAATCTGACATCTTGTGAAAGTTAAACTTAACTCAGAGAGGACTGTGATGCATCGGTTAAAAATACTACCCATAGACAACAGGCTTCCTTGTTCAGAACTAAGAACTAATTTAGATGTCCTGAATAGAAAGTTTATTTTTATCTGCTACTGCCACATTATTATAGTCATTTAATTTATATGTACAACTAATCTTAAGAGGATACCCGGCGGTGATTTTTCCATACAAACGTATTCCCTATTTATCTCTCTGGATTTTAACCCTAGAGAAAATATTGTTTTTGAATAAAATAGATATCAACTACTAGCGTGTCGGTACTTTTTGTTTTTTTTTGATAAGTTACTTTTTATAGAAGTTATGACCTTCCAAAAATCAATAAAATTGACTGGTTTAAACGCCGTCAAAAGACGTTCAGTATACAAACTAGACAATGTTTTTAAAAAAAATCAAAACGTACAGACATATTATTGTTTTTTCTTATGTAGTTGGTAAAAAAAAAATTGAAAATCAGTCCACTTTTGGAGGAGAAAAGTGGGGAATTCAAAACCTCGATTTTAGTTAGGTATTAGTAGCCCGAGGTGCATTGTCCCTTTCGCTCAATATCCAGTGGAGTAAGAGCAACAGCAGCAATTTAGTAAAATCTATGTTTCAAATCTCTCCACCACCGGGTTTCATCTTAAGGGACGTACTTGATATACTTTAACCAGAGAATTCTGACTATATTTTAATCTCCGGTGACTTTTTAGATGTCTTTATTTTTCTTCAAAATCAAACAATTTTATTTTTCTTTTACTTGTCGTCACTGTTCAACCCAAGGGTTAAGGATTTAAAGGCGAAAAAAGGCATATTTTCATGATTTTTTCGAGATATTAAGGACGCGCTACCCCGCTCAAAAAGAATAAGATGGAAAGGTACGACAATACGAACGTGAGAGCGAACGCGCTAACATTAAAAACCATAAAATTCAAGCTAAAATTGTGAAAATGTTTAATAAAAGACGACTTGTTTGAAAAATACCAAAAATCTCGTGGAATCTGTAGTAGCATTTAAAGAAACATTGTGAATTTTTTCATACATATAACTTGTAAAATAACAGGGGGTTTTGACGCGGTCGGCCAAGCGAAGCAGACGCTTTTTAAAAGCTCCTGTGTATTTAACCCTTTTATGTGGTTTAACTTGCTGATAGATTCCTGAAAAGTGTTAAATACACGTGTTTTACATAGTGCATATCTTGTCACGTCGCGAAATGTACGTAGTGTTTGTCGTTTGGCCGCAATTTGCAATTGTTTGAAAGTTTTAATCCGATTAAAAGTTAGCAAGTGATGGACGTGGACACAAACACCACACGAAGACATCCAATAAGATAAGATTTACTCATATTACAGTTTTGTTTATGGCTTGACGTTTTGTTTATTTTAACATAATTATGTTCTCATCTCCACGGTCTGTAACAGCGGTGTTCAACTATTGTACAACTGCTGTCATTTAGCATTTACTATTACCTACTCCTGGCAAGAAAAGGTTGGGAGGCACTGAACTCGGATTGAATGGCGTTGATTGATATGGGTAGTGTTCAGAGTTCGTCATATTTAATGACGTTTTTTGACTCATACTCACCTAGTAAATGCAAATGCCCTCGCCTAATTGACGTACAAGGGGACAAAGGATCTTGGCAGTATTATTTTATTAAATGTATATCTTAATTTAAATTTAATTTCTTCATGTTCACCTAATTTTACTAATTGTTTATTTTCAGTCGGTTTTAATTTTTTGTATTCAGTTTAATTTCGGCATTTATAGTGTATTTCAGAAGTTATTCCTTTTTCTGTGTACATATATATCCGTGTACATGTTCAAACATACATGGGATTTGAATAGTGATACGAAAATACGCATTATGAGCTAATAAGTGCCAAGAAAAGACAACAAGGGTCGGTAAGCAGTTAGAAGATTCAAGAAGAGCCTGGAGGAGACAAGACAAGCCAAGAAGGGCGAGAAGATGAATTGAGACAAGATGAGCTAAGGAGAGAGCAGAAGAGCCGAGAAGAGACGAGAATATCTAATAAGAGGCAAGAAAATACAAGTAGAGTCAAGAAGAGACGAGAAGATCCAAGAAGTTGCAAGAAGATGCAAAATGAGACAAGAAGAGACATAAGAGACAAAAATTGGCAAGAAGATACAAACAGAGCCCGGAAGAGATGATAAGAATCAAGTAAAAGACAAGAAGAAGCAAGAAGAGAGAAGGGTTTATCCAAGAGGTGGCAAGAAGAGACAAGTAGAGGCAAGAAGAGACGAAAAGATCCAAGATGCATGAAGAGCCAAGAAGAGAGATGGGTTGATCCAAGAGGTGGCAAGAAGAGACAAGTAGAGGCAAGAAGAGACGAGAAGATCCAAGATGCATGAAGAGCCAAGAAGAGACATTAAGATACAAGCAGAGCCCACATGAGATGAGAATAATCAAGAAGAGACAAGAATAAGTAAAAAGGGCTAAGGAGAGACGAAAGGATCCCAGAAGAGACAAGAAGAAGCAAGAATAGAAAAGAAGATACAAGAAAAACTACGAAGGGACAGGAAGATCCAAGAAGAGCCGAGAAGAGGCAAGAATGAAGACATAAAGAAAGGAAATACAAAATCATAACGCTCAATCCATTCCTTTCTTCCTGCCCATCCTAAATTCCAATATTGGCTTATTAGGTTGCCATGTATACCGGTCGATTAAACTCCAACCTCCTTCCTATCCTCAGAGCACTTGTTCCTAGTCCTAACAAATCAGTGCCCCCTGGTGTACCGGTCTCACCGGGACAGGATTGCTCCTGGCTGGGGTGGTACAATCGTATCGTATCGTATCGTATCGTACATATAACTTGTAAAATAACAGAAACAAGCGTGTAAATAATAATTTTTTGGAGCATACATTGCGATTTATTTCTATCAAGGGAATTTCAAATAATTACCGTTTTGGCGTGAGGAATGTATAGATACTATCTTAAAGAAAAACATTTTTTTTTAAGAACTTAAAAACTTCAAACGTTTAAGGAAAACATGTAAGAAATCGGTAGAAATTGGCAGAGCGGCCCCTTAATAATGTTAACTAACTAAATAACCATCACGCCTTTTCTCCGCAGGGGTAGGCAGAGAGACGAACCGCCAAACCACTCGGTCTTGGCACATACTCCTTACCTCATTCACATTCATACATCTTCTCATACATACCCTTCTATTATTCTGACTCTAATTATTAATAATGTTTGTTTATTTATTTCATATACACGTTATAGTATTACACCTGTGAAACGTTATAGTCAAACGTTGTATCTTCGTTAGTTTTGTTCCGATTTACTTGAAATTTTGACACAATACTCTCGACATGTTGTACATTCAGTTTTTGTTTTAATAGGTTTTAAAACCTTAACCCCCCCCCCCCCCCCCCCCTTAACTGTCCAATGTTTACTGATTTAAAAAAAATGTTTTTAGTTAAAAAAAACACCAAAAATGTCACCGGAGACCAAAATATCATTTTCATTATTTACTTCAAATAATGTCAGGAATCACTGGTTAAAGTTTTTACATTTTAAGTATTTTTATTACCTCATTGTGGTGAAAGTAGACACATCAAAAACCACTTTTTTATTGCGTATGAATTTTCTCCTTTAATTTTATCACTAATTACTTTTTCTTTTGACGTAATTGACGGGTATTTTTAAAATTAGTAATTTTGTGGTGTGACTTTATCCACAATTATTATTCATCGTTGAATACCTATAGTTTTTAAAATGTTAATTTAAATGGCGCTATAATGCTATAAATTAATAAAAATATTTAATTTAAAAAAATATAACATAATGTATACGGCATCCGGAAACTCATCGTAGAAACTGGAAACTACCGAATTAACTAACATCACTACTTTTATCTTACTAATATTATAAACGCGAAAGTTTGTATGGATGTATGCATGTTTGTTACTCTTTCACGCAAAATTTACTGAATGGATTTTAATGAAACTTTACAATAATATAACTAATACATCAGAAAAACATATACGGCCTTACTAAAAAAAAAACACTCCGCGGCCGTTAAACGGTGTTTCTGTAGCACGTTGTGTAAAGTCTGTACATTTCGTTTTTCAAATTCTTACTAAACAAAATATATGGTTTTGATCTGACAACGTCGCCATTTTACCAGCCTTACTAATAAACTTTCAGAAAAATTTGTACAATGGTCAAACAACCATGTATGAAGAATCCTTACTAATTAAGAACTGACAAAAAATTGTTCATGGAAAGATATGTACATTGCTTACACGGCCAAGGAGGGTAGTTTATCTGTTGTATATATTTGTTCCATTTGTAATTTTCAACGAATTTCGATTTTTTTTTTAATGTCCTATATATTTATTATTTTTTGAGATGTTGTAAAAACAAATACCATTTTAGAACCAAAATTTAATTACCTTTAAGATTTTCATATCTAAAATATATTTAAATGTTTAAAAACTGTTGTATTTTAAGATTCAAACATCAAGTTGGAAAAAAAAAACTCACTTACCCCAAACACTTTCTATTAAAACATTGAAATATTTGGAAAAATTCAAAATTCAAAAAACACAGTCCTTTTATTTAATGATTTTAAAATAAATCTGTCATCTCACTTTTTACTCCTTCAAACAATAAAAAAATGTAAAAAAATCTTGAAATTCGCTTTTCATATCCAAAAAATTACAATAAAAAAACACACGTTTGAATACATTGCTTGCACATCTTAAGGCATTAATTTCTTTGATACGTTTACTAAAATATGTATTAGACATTTTAGTCACCAAAAAACATCACTTTCAAGAATTTATAATAAAATAAAGATCTTAAAATGCAAATTATTTCTGAACATAACCTATGAACCATTTTCTGACAGCTTAATTTAGAACACGCGATTTTAGTGCCACAATTTGACTTAAACTAACGAAAAACAACACAAATTAATAGTAAATATATTGATTACATGAATATAAGTGCGAATTAGTCATAAATATTCAAATCATTAACGAAAACATCATATTAATCACATACAAAATCGCGACCGACTAACTTCTGCATTCGCGGCTATTTTTTTCAGCGGTAAAGTAATGCGCAGGCGCATCAATCACACCACCTAGCGGATTATTATGAAAACTCCAATTTACAAGTAAAATTTCCAGCGTTGCCACATTTAAAACACCGTTTAACGGCCGCGGAGTGTTTTTTTTTTAGTAAGGCCGATAGGCTATAATTTATAAAGCTAGCTATTTATTTTCAATATATTGAAAATAATTATTATTTTTTAATAGAAAATGTCAAAATTTGAGAATGACATTTTGCAAAACAATGATTGTTAAATCAAAATTCTATTTTAGAAAATATTTAAATTAGTGAATTTATTTGAAGTACTCGCCCAATACTTTGAATCGAATCAAGAATTATAGATATTTTAAATAAATAGGTTAAGAATTTTGGTATAAACATAGATACTACGCAGACGAAGTTGCGGGCAGAAGCTTGTTTTACATATGAGCAGTTCGATTTTTCTTAGTTTTTTGTCTTCAATTTTTAGACAACTAAAACATTTAAAACTTTTGGAGCTGAGTCCACTTTTCGACGCATTTAAAAATATATTAAACTTCTGATGCTAACCCCCAGCGACTATAGATATATTCCAAAATTTCCATTAAATTCCAACTTCGGGCCCAATTTACACAAAAATGAAAGCTCAAATAAAAAAGTTATTCCACAAAATAGACTCCAATGCGATGTATCCCGCTTGGACTACGAGTTTCCGGACACCATGTATATCGATCGTCCTTTTGTTTAGTCAGATCTCTCCGAAAATTCTAAATTTGAGTTAAGTATGCAGTTATTTGTGAAAGTGTACCCCTTTTCTGGTACAATACTCAGATTACTCATAAACACTACCAAATCTATCAAAATGCAGAAAAACTTGTAGTGGATTAAACAAAATGATCATATGTTTTCTGGGGCACTAGTAGGATATTTCAAAATGTCAAACTAATGTACCGGACCTTATACCATAATTTTATGCGTGAAGATTAAGGCAAAAAAATTAAGGAAATATAACACGAAGATGACCTCAATAAAATATTAAATAAAATGGCTGCAAAAATATTTGCATCGTTAAAAATGGATACCTATTTAAAAAAAACATTGGTTTGGATGACAATACCTAGTTTAAATATTAAAATTTCAACAGCATGCAAAAATTAAAAAAAATATATTTCCACACTTTTTCTTTTCATCTTAGTCCTTTTAAATTTATGGCACAACATAATATTTCAAAACTAATTTCAACACATGGTCACTCTACACATTGTAATGTATTAGGTTGCTACTTAGGTGGCATACATTAATAAAGTGAGCAAAAAATGGGGGGGTGGGGTCCAGGAAAATCTCACCAAATCTCATTTATACCGAGGCGGGGGGTCAATAAAAACTCACATCAACTTGTATTATTACAGAGATAATTAAAAAAATATATTGTTTCACTTCTCTTGAAGTGTACCTTTTTTCCTGCTGAAAAATCTCTATTATGAAAAACATTTATTTCGACAATTTATAAACAAATTGATGCCTCAGCACGGGTAAACCACCTAGTGAGGCCAACATTATCGAATTTTATTATAAAATGTTAAAATATTGCATCAATAAATAAAAAAGAGTGAGAAAAAAATCTCACATAAGGGGAGGGGGGGGGGTCCCACTAAATCTCACCAATGGGGGAGGGGAGGGGTCTAATTTTAAAAAAAAAAACAGCTTACGTAATTAATGTATGTCCCCTTATGGTTGCTACTACCTGTTTAGTAGGGACCCATTTTACCCGTAAGAAATTAATATGTAACAATATTGTACTTTCGATACCTATATTATGTTGCGTACTTAATAAGATTTTATTGTTAACATCAACAATGGCTTGACCAAGTGAGATTTTTCAATATAATTTTTTTTTAAATATTTTTTCTAAACCATAAAAGTGCATAGATAGCAATGGTACATACTTTGATTAAATAAATATGTAATATTTTTAAAAAATCGACTTTATGTTCCTCCCATGCAAAACACCAATTTCATATGTAAGGACCTAATATATATTTTTTTGATTTCATCTATTGTTAAACATGGTATAAACTAATGCCACAGTAAATAATAATATTTGTTTGATCTCTTGATCAGAGTTATCAGATCAGTGTTGCCCGGTTAATTCTACAATAGAAAAACCTGAATCGTTCTGTATTGTTTTTCGCTGATGACTCAATCGGTTTAAATTATTATTTTCCTTGAATATTCGGTGTACCGAAATACCGAATGACTGATTGACCCGTAAACCCATCTTCCGCTCCTGTCAGACCCATCAGATTGGCTAGATGTTAGATATTGGATAATATAATAGATTCGTTACATCAATAAATTGTTATATTCCGTGTCTGAGAACCGAATAGAGTGACAGTGAAAACGAATTAATATATCATTGAAGAAGAAGACAACAATAATAATCAAAATTAAAATATGAAAATGAACACGACACAGAAAAATAATAAAACATACTGGTCGCAACTGGGACTCGAACCCAGATCTCACGTCTTACCTTTGGACGGGCGCTCTACCAATTCAGCCATTGCGATCTATTATGAGACTGTCGTGTTGTCAACTTCATATTTCAAATTTCAGAATTAATAATATTATCTTCGACTAATGTTTTTTTGTTCCATATTATTCGCAGCTACCTTTTTTCTTTTGAAACAAGTATTCAAATAATGTATTTGTTACCTAGATAGTGTCTCGGATAAATATATCCAATTTTACGGAACACCTATTTACTTTTTATAAAAGTCTAAATGAATATTAATTTTTTTATAAGATAAACTATCTTTTTTTACTTTTGAACGTTATTCTTAAGGGGATACCCGGCGGTGATTTCTCCATACAAACGTATTCCCTATTTATCTCTCTGGATTTTAACCCTAGAGAAAATAATGTTTTTGCATAAAATAGATATCAACTACTAGCGTGTCGGTACTTTTTGTTTTTTTTTGATAAGTTACTTTTTATAGAAGTTATGACCTTCCAAAAATCAATAAAATTGACTGGTTTAAACGCCGTCAAAAGATGTTCAGTATACAAACCAGACAATGTTTTTTTTAAAAAAGCAAAACGTACAGACATAGAATAGTTTTTTCTTATGTAGTTGGTAAAAAAAAAATTGAAAATCAGTCCACTTTTGGAGGAGAAAAGTGGGGAATACAAAACCTCCATTTTAGTTAGGTGTCAGTGCATTGTCCCTTTCGCTCAATATCCGGTGGAGTAATAGCAACAGTGACAGCAATATTTTAGTAAAATCTATTTCTGCACCACCGGGTATCATCTTAAGGTTGATTTTTATTATTTTTAAGGTTGTCTTCATGTCTTCTTCTTCAATGATATATTACATTGATGGGAATAACCTTCAAAAGTAAAAAAAAAGTTTTTCTTATAAAAAAACGAATTAATATCGTTTACACAGAAGATTAAGAAAAAACGCTCTTGTTCCAGCTCCAGCTCTATGCTCGTTTGGTCTGATCTACCTTTAGAGCCACGTAAAGAACATTTCGGCATCTTGGTTAGAAAATGTAATACAATATGACTAATAAAATGTATTTTTGCGTTTTAAATTGTACATTCCGAACCCCGATCAAAATCTTCTTTAAAAAATTCTTCCACATTTCATCACTAGTCATTCGATTGAGTAACCCCCTTAACCCCTTACCCTGACCCTAACTCGCCAATACATACTGTTTTTTTATGTTGTATAGTTACCGATGTGTTGTTGCTAAGGGGCCTGATGAAGGCGCGGTTTTGCCGAAACCGGTTGGCGTGTTTCTTAAAATAAAGTGGTGCTGATGTTACCGGAAATGTATGAAATCTAGGATATGTAGAACTCATAGGAAATGTATACAATTCCGAAGCTATTTAGGAAATGTATAAAATATTGTTTTAAAAATTATTTAATACTTACATATCCTGGGATATATATGTATACATTTCCTAGGAATTATATATAATTCCAATATCGTATTAGGAAATGTATAAAAATAATGCTTTCTGTAATAAAACACGTTGTTTTATTTTAAATAGATCTGATGCCTTATAGATCGGATTATTTATACATCGAATGCCTGGGTTTACCTAACCTAACCTAACCTGACCTGACTGTTTACGCGGCACTATCGCGATCGCCTGATCAGACGATGCAATTTATTTATATAATACATGTTACATAATTGTGACATTTACATAAAGTTGATATATTAAATCACCATACTAGGCGGCTGCCTGTATCATGGTGACCAATATAGTATAGTTACTTAATATGAAGTCTAGTGTAAACATGGAATTAGTATAAATCATGTTAAATATTGGAAAAATTATAATAAAAAGTAGAAAATAGAAAGGAGAAAAAAAGGACATGAGCATTAGATTATAAAAATGTACATAACTTTTTTTTTCTTTTTTAATATGTGTGCTTGCAAGCACACACGTATAATGTATGTGTATAGGTGGGCACATATATACAGACATGAACATACATATACATAGCCATACATGCACCTACGTACATAAATACATGCACATATACGTACACAATCATACATATACATACATATATGTGCACACCTACATACACATATACATATACCAACACATACATGTAATATATACACACACCTAATTTCCACATCCTCACACATATAAACAATATATACACCTCTATCTGAGTACAAGAAACAGGCTACTAACGCTATCACATTCACTCACCAAGAAGTACATTATTTATTTATTTTGTTTCATAATTTTTTTTTTTTGTTGTTACTTTACCTATAATAAAGTTTTTGTTCCGAAATCACTGTAAGTGTTTTAAATATCCTCCCCTTTCCCCTCTATCCCGCGTACCCATTAATATCTTAAATGTTTTACATTTCCGATTGCTATTTATTTTCGATTTCCTAGGAAATTTGTCTAATATAATTTTTTTCACACATTTCCGGGCGATTTTAGGAACTACATACATTTCCTAGGAATTGAATACAATGACGGATTACATACATTTCCGTTAACACTTACATTATATGGATTTCTGATCAATCAATAATTCATTATTCGCTCCTTTCTATTGCTCTAAAATTTAATTTCGTATTATTCACAGTTATTAAAACTTCAGTATCTAGGACACGTGATGAGACATCCGGAGAAGTACGACACCTTGCATCTCATAATGCAGGAAAAGATTGCCGGAAGACGGGGCCCTGGAAGAAGGAGGAACAACCTGAGACAGTGGTTTGGCCAGTCTACTGTAGAGCTGTTCCGGGCCGCAATAAACAAAGTCTGCATAGCCAACATGATAGCCAAAGTCCGTTGAACGGACAGGGCACGAGAAGAAGTAGATTATTCACGTAATATTTGACAATCACATTTCGTGACTGACATCAAAAATACCACCCAATTTAAACACAGTAATTTGTTTTCCATGACGTTGGAACTTCAATTTCAGTAAATTAGTATTTCTCCTGGACAGCTTCGTAATAACGTTCGCGCCATTTAGCTCTTGTCTGAAAGAGGAAATTGCAATTTACATCTCAGAACGTTCAAAAACCCAACGTTTTCCCGTGTTTTATTTTTTAATTTTTACTAGCACAAACCCGCGAAAAAATGACAAACTTTTAAATCATTATCAAACTGCAGTGAAACCGCTTACAGACAATCAATCTATTTACATGTATTATTTCTACAGGGTGTCCTGGGGTAAAGTGCATTAACTTCGGGAGGTGATTCTACATGATGGTAGGAGTAAAAAAGATAAAAACCTTTTTTCCGAAATTCCAATTTTTTTCCTATACAAAAAGATGTACCTACTAAAAATCCTAAGTATGAGGTACAGCTCCGCTGACGAGGCAACTGAAACCAAACTAAAACCGGCTGGTTTCTATGTCTTGAATGGTCAAAAAGCTTGTTTAACCATAGACGAAGAACAATCAGCTGACAGCTGGCAACTAGCAACGGCTGACCACGGCAATCAGCAGTGCGAGTCGCGAGTCACCGCTTGCGTTACCATTGACAACGGGTTTTTGAGTTATTGTGTAGTGCGGGCCATCACATTGTCATACAAAGACATTGGCCAGTTGAGAGTTTTCAGTTGCCTCAGTGAGCGGATCGCCTTAAATTCAACGTGGCAACGTTGCACATTTCTGATTGGAACGTATCCACGGAAACCGCGTGTAAACAATAACAGGCCGAGTTTTTAGACAATCACAAATCGCTACCAAATCTTTTGTTTTAAATAAAATTCAAAAAGTTAACTGCACTAAATAACAAAATGAAGTTACACTTAGGGGGTTTCTCACCATCCTCCCAATAGCTTATCTACACTAATAACGAATATTATTAAAAATAAAAATGAAATACTCGCAGTGGTTAGAAAACTCGGCCAACTTATCCAATATATAGCCACTATTCATAGGTTCCAGTACCGAATTGTAAACTCCAACTTAATAAATAAATAAATCGTAAATCGAAAATATTAATTATTAGTGTAGATAAGCTATTGGGAGGATGGTGAGAAACCCCCTTATAACAATAAAATTATTAAACACTTTTAACTAAATAAAAATAATTTAAGACATTTTCAATATTTGTTTGTAGGCAAGCACGAAAACTAATATTATTAGTACAGGAAGGTCGTTAATCAAGAAATGCAGGTAGTGTCATCACATGTGATCCTTTAATTGTTGATGCCTTACGGAGCGTGGGTTTAACAAAATTGCACGAAAGAAACACAATTTTATCATAGGTAAGGTTAGTTTACAACTAAATAGACAAGAACCAATGGCGACGTATTGAAACCATTGACAACAATAAACTAAAGAAGCACTGAACAAACATTTTTTTAAGTACTCATAAGTCTTATTAAATACAAAATAGTTAAAAAAAAAAAAAAACACAAAATTAACGAGGTTTGATCATAATAATAGAGTTTTTAAATTCAAATACTGCTGGGTACATTAAATTACTAACTTTGCTAATAAACAGTAAAATGACAGTTGCATTCAAAATCAATTATAGATTTGACAATAATGCAAAATAATTAAGCCGGCCTTACACGTCGGGCTAATTTTACCCATATTACTGAAAAAGTACCCTTAAAAGTTGGAATTTCGAAAAAAGTTATTAAGGTTTTTTATTCCTACCATCATGTAGAATAACCTCCCGAAGTTAACGCACTTAACACTTAACCCCCGGACTTCCTGTATGTACAACGGTGTTACAACGAAAATATTTATACAAATAATTGCTTTTACCAATAGTTTATTTTAATTTTATTCATTTCTATTCTTGAACATGCATATTATAAATGATTTCAGTGGTTTACATAGTTGTACAAAAAATGTTATTATTCAGTAACATGATGTAAAATGGTTAGTAAAAGCATTTTGTGAATACCTCACAGGGAGAACCTGTGCTGAGGTGTTCACATGTTTTGGAGTAAGTGTTTTTCTGTCGACATGAGCAAAAACACCAATGCCCTTATTCATTTCCGAGTAAATAATTTACTCGGAAATGAATAAGGGCAACTTTAAGGGCAAAAACTCGGAGTTTATTTACAATCAAAGACCCGTGAATAATCACAGATAGTCTAAATTCTTGACAAATCAGTTCCAATTTTGAAAAAGACAATTAAAATAAATTTCCTTATACAATAAACTATTCTCTCCTTCCCCTTCCCACTAACTTCAGCCTCACAATTTACCCCAATTGGGATGCTATAGTGTCTCTAGCTCCAGACGGTTTGAGAGCAGTTGGAGTCTGTTAAGGTATTCGCATTAAAAAAATTATTATTATTTTCTTTTTTTTACATTAGGTCCACACAGGAGGCCCTGAGGAAAATAATTTTCCTCAGGGCCTACGCCATCTTTGGGGATGCTGTGTGGAGGGTAGTTTTAAGGAAAGGAATGGGAGGAAATTCTGGGAAGGAAAAAGGTATGAGGGTTGGGTAGGAATCTGGGTTTCAGTGTGTCTAGATCATCCGCCGCCAAGACATAGATAAACCTTACCCCATGAACCAGGGCACCCCTGCTAAGTCACCAAACGTAGCGAACCACTTGGGGTGACCTATGGCAGAGGTGTTAGTTATCCAATAAATGGTTCCCGGGGCGGTGGTACCCATTTCCGCCTCCCAAATTGAAGAAATATAAATTGAATATAATGAATAAAAAAAATCTTCAAATTATAATGCAGTTCTACAAATAATTTACTTTTTATTTATTTAATATTTTTAGGTTTTTTTTTACAATAAATACACAATTTTTACATGTTATACAGTGTTAAAATGGCAGATAAGAATAGCTTTTCCTCACCAGGGATTATTTACTTCCAGTTTTTAATTCATCCTAATATAATTATGTTTTCTAGAATGTCACAGTCGTTCTATCTCTTTTTAATTTAATCCCATTTGTCTCGGGGGGAGCCGCTCTTCACAGCATCCAGCTGACAGGATGTGAGACTGAAACTAATGACCCCTGTTGTCTCTTTTTATCTCCACCAGTTCCTGTTCACACACGGATATGCAAATGAACGATGGAGTAAACACAGCAGCAATATTATTAAAAATTAATAATGTATTTAATTTTAACCACTTTTATTGAAAAAACGTTAAATATTTATTGTGATCCGTTAATATATATCAAATATCGTGATATTTATTGAACGTGTAGGCTAGCGTATTGACGGATCGTAAAATTTATCGCAGATGTCTAGATTTCTGAATTCCGTATCGTGAACCCACGGATCGTGATAAATATTGATGCGTAGGCTACACGTTCAATATATAATTCCGAATTCAAATAAATCGATATTTGACCTCCTGAATGTCTGATGACATGTGGCCGTGTACCACAGAGAATTAATTACAAAGAATTCCGAGAAGCTACACTATTGAAATTAAAAGCAACGTCTGGAATGATATTGGCGCAAGCGATTCTGAGCTTGTCCTTGTTTCAGTTTCTTCATTTTTTTTTTTTTAATTGTTTATTCCAGATCTCGGGGAGGGTGGTGCAATCCCACGAGGAATAATATGCATAAGGGTTAAAATCGGATGTAAGATGAAGTTATACCTACGCAAAAATTACTATTTAGATTTATCTTTATCTTTCTACAAATCGGTTTACATTATGAATATGAAAAAATATGTTTTGGATACATTGAAGCTTTTCCAACCTTTTCAACGATTGGAATTAAAATAAAATTACTAGACACATAGAAATCTAAATGCAAAGTACTAAATTATTTGTTTATTCATTAGATAAATATGAAATTATATAATTAAAAACACCCCTTAATGGCTAAGATTATTTTTGTCTTTATTGATTGACTAACTTTTTATCTTTCTTCAAAATTATTTATAAAAAAAATAAAAACAACTTTGGCGCTACTTACGTTGCGCAGATAATATAAAAAATACGCGGAGTTTTCAAGGGTAAAAAGTCAAATATTTCTGGCTTTATGGGGCCAACAGACCTAGCTATAAAAGCTCAAGCGTTATTTGGCTTGAAATACTTCAGCATATCGCTCGTTACACATTCCCATTGGGAATGTACGGCAACCGATATGCCGAAATACGCCAAACCAAATAACGCTTGAGCTTTTATAGCTAGGTCTGTTGGCACCATTAATATTCCCTCGACTCACATAACATCACAATAATTTTTCACAAGAAGCAAACACATTGTGACTTGACATTTTAAATAAATGAATAGAAAATACTTTGTTTTAAGTCACTTTATTTTTATTTAACGACTACCGGTTTCGGTACCTCCGTACCATCATCAGGACTGTTACAAAAATAATGACTAAAAATACATAAGTACTCATATATATATATAATGTTGTAAAAGAAAGGGACAGTATACTAGAGTGGGACAGAGTCTCAGTTGTTGGAGGGAGGAGGGGAATGGGGTTACCCAGTTCCCCATTCCCCTCCCCCCTCCAACAACTGACTCTCTATCCCACTCTAGTATACTGTCCCTTTCTTTCACAACAGTATGTATATATATAGACCGGTCAGTGGTTGAGTGGGCATAGCGTTTGGGTCCCACCAAGGCGTTCCGTGTTCGATTCCTCGACTGGCTAAGTCCTCCACCACAACACAAGCAACATCTTCCGCTTAGTGTGGTGGTAGTAGGAGATTTTCAAATGTTGTTGGGTTATTCGTAACCCGGGAATGTTTGTCTTTCTTTTTAAATAAAAAAAAAAAAAAAAAAAAAATATATATATATATATATATATGAGTACTTATGTATTTTTAGTCATTATTTTTGTAACAGTCCTGATGATGGTACGGAGGTACCGAAACCGGTAGATGTTAAATAAAAATAAAGTGACTTAAAACAAAGTATTTTCTTTTCATTTATCACAATAATTTGTGCTGTCATAATCTCTCTGGCTCCAGACGGTTGGAAGCAGTTAAGACTCTTATGCGGTACCTAATCACATAAATATATAATAAATATAAACATAATAAAATACCTGAAAAATATATTACAGTCTTCCTGTACATAATACAATTATTCATGGTTCATTTTGATTGTCGTAGATGGAGGGGACCACTGAGCGCTTTGTTGCACCAACAAAGAATATCCAAAATAAAAATGCATCTCTATAATATTATGTACCAATGAGATGTGTCACTTATGCACCCAAGTCCTCACGGTTCATTACCTATGGGCTTTAATGAAGCTATTCATGATTATATGCCTTTTTATCAACTAAGGGGGCTAAATGGATTAGTTGATTGTATTCATGGATGTTTCATTCAACCATAACCCCTCGGGCCTCGGGCATATTTTTTCAGAAATTCAAAATATTTCCACTTAAAAAATTACCAAAGTTTAATTTTTTTTTTTCAAATTTCTATCGGAAACTTTGGTCTTATAAAGGTTTACATTTTAATTATTTTGTGGTTAAATTTTAGATTTGAATATCAAGTGTGGTGTTTTCGCTTTTTTTTTAATATGTTTATTCAGTTTTAATTTTACAATATTTTATTTTACAAATCTTACGAAACTGATCAATGAGTTTGATTGTAAGAAATCTCTCATTTTTTCTAATTATTTAATAAGTATACTTTTCAGTTTTACTTAGTAAATACTAAATATAATACTTAATATTAAAATACTAATTATTACGACAAACTAATTATTATAATTTTTATGAATTGCGTTATAGTAACGTTAGTATACCTTATAACGTTAGTATAACGTTATAGTATACCTTATGTTTACACAGTACAAACATAAGGTATACTATCTAATACCGTATAGATCATATTTCTCACCATGAAAGTAAGGGAGATACAACAATCTATGAGAAGTGTATGGGTTGTTCCCAAAAGCGAACAAATTTGCCCAAGGAAATAATACTTATGTCAATGTCACGTATCACTCGACTTAAAAAAAAAATAAATGAAGACAATATTAGTGAAACTGAATCTAAAATCTGAAAACAGAAAAATCAGAAAATTAAAATACGGTCACATCTAGGACATTGAATTTCGCTAATATTGTCTTTATTTTAATTTAAATATTACAATTTAACCGCTTGGGCACATAAGCTTGTTTTCACGACAATTTAACGTAGCTAGACATAGGAATGACGTATGCTCCGGACCTGAGTTATAAGGTTTTACTCGTTAAGAGAATACCGGAATTTAGTCCTTTTTAAATCAAATTCTAAACGTATTGACTCTTTTTTACAAAAAAACATAAATTGATTTTGAAAGATTGTTATGTTATCTGGTACACGCAGTTTTAAAATTTTGAAAAACGAAGTGTATTTTTAATATGCTAAGGTTATACCGTTGGTCGTTGGCAGATTTGTTCAATTTTCAAACGATAGATTCTATTAAACAACACAAATCATATAATCATACAACAATAATTTTGTTAAATGTTTACATTTGCTCGCAAATAATTGTTAAAGCTGCCTCTAAAATCATAAAATATTAAAATCTTTATTAGCGTATATTTTATAATTTAAAGCAAAAATAAATAAAGTAGCTCCTCACACATCGTCGGATGTGCCGGATCTGCCCTGATTATGGACACTGCAACGCTGTCCGAAACGTCGGCTAAAGAAGGAGGTAGCGCAACACCCCAAAAACAAACAACGAAAAAGTACGTTTTTTAGATTTTCACGGCCAAAAGCATTTTCGTTGTTTGTTTTGGGGGTGTTATGCCGTGTTGCGCTACCTCCTTCTTTAGCCGACGTTTCGGACAGCGTTGCAGTGTCCATCATCAGGGCAGATCCGTCGATCTGCCGGAACACCCCAAAAACAAACAACGAAAACAAAAAAGTAGCTCCTGTCCGAGATTAGACATTTGACATACCTTTTGTTTGCAAAAACAATTTTTCAGTTTGGTTGGTTATTTTGGTTTCATATCCAAAACTACGTTTTGTATGAACCTGGCCGCGCAACCAAATAGCCTTAGCGGGATTTTTTACCTTACCACCTACGAGTAATATAAGGAGTGTTATTATTAGCGGCTTGATTCCTAATGTTGCACGACTAAACAATTTTTGATTTGGTGGCGGTTATGGGTACCGCCGCCCGGGAAACATTTATTGGATAAACAACACTTCTGCCATTGGTCATCTCAAGTGGTTCGCTAAGTTTTGTGACTGCGTGACAGTCCCGATGGAGAGGGTATTGTTGAGGGAGACCATTTGGCTAAGGATTCCTACTCATACCTTGAGCTGAGGCCCTAGCACGCTTGCTCTATAACGATCGGTAGGATAACTATCGGTAACTTCTCATCGTTCCCTACGACAATTGCAGATCGCAAACGAATAGGTGACAGTTCACAATGACTAAGTGTCCTTAATATATTCGATATCAACTGTCGTTTGTACGTTTGAGATCTGAAGTTGTCCTAGGGAACGATGAGAAGTTACCTACAATCGGTCGGTAACTTCATATCGAGCGACCGTGCTAGCACACCAAGGGTCTACATTACGTCATACATTGCAGCATCCCCAAATACGAAATATGTCTCGAGGGAAATTATTTTCCTCGAGGCCTCCTGTGTGAAGCTTTTGTAAAATAAAACTCCTTAATGTGTTTCATGTATTACGGCTCCTCTTAGCCGTTTGTCTCAAAAATATTCGCTTTAAAACAAGTTATGCAAAAATTATAAAATTATTGCTAATACCACAACATTAGCATGTTATCTACGTGACAACGTCCATGCATACTGATATATAACAGACGATGCATGACATTGACGGCTTAGTCAATCGTTAATATAAAAATAGCTAATTTTGGAAATTTATCTTATCTAAGTATCTAATATTTTACTGAATAGATCGTGCATACTGGAAATGAATTCCTTCCATGCAGATTTGACACAACTCAGAACCATGCAACTCATCACCTCCTTTGAAAATTCAGTAAATGTGAAAATTTTGTATTAAAATTGGTTACACGGGTTATACACAGAGAAGGGTCTGAAGATCAACGGAGTTGTGATTAATAACATAAGATACGCAGGTGATACTGTATTACTTAGCTGACAGTATCGATGACCTCCAAGACCTATTAAATCTTGTAAATAATGCTGGTCAGCAACTGGGCCTAACAATCAACGTCAATAAAACTAAATGGTTGACATTTGGACGACTAGATCACTCTGGATCAGTGATTCAGTTAAATGGTTGCAATGTCGAAAAGGTGGAAAGATTTAGATACCTCGGCAGCATTCTCACGGAGACTCTTGACCCAGATGTAGAGACTAAGTGCAGAATTGAAGCAGCAAGAATTGCATTCAGTAAAATGAAATCCCTCTTCTGCAATGACAATATCAATTTAAAACTAAGGCAGAGAATGTTAAAATGCTATTTGTGGTACTTGCTGTACGGATGTGAGACATGGACTTTGAAAGTAAATACCATGAACAGGTTAGAGGCTTTTGAAACGTGGCTTCACCGGAGAATGCTCAAAGTCCCATGGAGCGACATGATCACCAACACAGAAATTCTCAGGCGGGCTAGAGTACATAGAGAACTGCTCACATTAGTAAAAGTGAGGAAAATTTCATATCTGGGTCACATACTTCGAGGGGAGAAATAATTGCTCCAATCAATTTTAAAAGGCAAGATAGAAGTTCGCCGAGGGCCCGGTAGGAGACAAATGTCTTTGCTGCGAAATGTATGAGAGTGGACCGGTATTAGAAGTGTGGAGGAGCTATTCCAAGCAGCGCAAGATAGAGATGTATTCACCAGAGTAATCGCCAACGTCCGGAGACCTGCACACGAAGAAGAAGAAGAAATAGGTTAGAATAATGGGCTATTTAAAAAAAATCAAATATTTTTTTTATTTTTTTAAAGGTGTTGAAATGTCATTTTGTTGAATTGTCGTGGAACCATGAAACCCAGCAGGCTAAAGCCCGTTTTACACAGGCGACTACTAGAAATAAATAATATGTGAAATTTAGTGTTAGCGTAGTGCAATGCACGTGAGTTTTTCGCACCGTTTTGTCGTAGGATCGTAGGCGCCTCGCGTGTAAATGTGGAGTAAACAACCTTTGATTCTCGGGCTTTCATTTTGTACGAGAAACTCAATTCAAACAAAAGGCAACTCAAAATATATCCATAATATTAATGCCGAGTATATTTTGAGAACCTTTTTATCAGAGGTAGAAAGTAGTGCATAAATTCTAGCAAAATAGAACCTGAATGGTGTAAAAAATGTACTTGTCATTTTGCTTTCCGATGGCATTTTTTTTTCGGTTAAAAACAAAAAATATTTTTCCATCATAATCGACGTGTAGCAATGTGACCAGTGGCTTATATGGTGGAAAAAATATTCTTTTATTTTCATTGAAAAAATATCGGACAGCTATTTTCCATTAACACTTTTTAATCCAAATATACTCAGGAATCGCTGGTTAAAATCTTTCGGGTACATACTGATACACCCTGTATAGGTACACATCACATTTGACGGCCGTCCGTGGTTGAGTGGTAAGACTCTTGACTCCTAATCGGAAGGTCGCGGGTTCGAACCCGGCGTGCGCAAATAAATTGTATGTGATTAATTTCTGTTATTTCACAATTAATTAATAAAAATAATATATACTATATTTGCGGCACGTTCCAGAGTGGAAGATACTCTGAGTATCGCCCTGGTGTAAGACCACCATTCAGAATTGAAACGTTGCTTAATAATGGCTTTAGCCGTTTTTAGTGACTAGATCTGAATAGCCAGGTACTTCCTTACCTTCCTCTTCCCCATCTCCTTCACGTCCCCGCTTACCTTCAGCCTCACAACATACCCCGATTGGGGATGTTGTGAGGCTGAAGGTTCATCATTAGCTTCAAACGGGAGCAGTTGGGACTTGTGAGGTATTCTCTATAAAGAAAAAAAAATCGAAATTATTTTTAGAATTAACCGCTTGGGCACATAGGAATGACGTATGCCCCGGACCTGAGTTAGGCACATAAGCTTGTTTTCACGACAATTTAACATAGGTAGACATAGGAATGACGTATGCCCCGGACCTGAGTTATTTTAATAATCAATTTCGTTGGTCTGGCTTGGTCCTAAGAGACGAAAGTTGCGCCCACATAACGTGTACATACGTGTCCTCGCTTCTAGTGAAGTGGAAATCGGTAAAAAAGTGTATTTATTTTCGAGGTAATTTTAAAATTTTCAAAAGAATCTGTTCGTCCACTACCTTTTTGGTCTTTTTGCAAAGGGTTAGCGAACCTACCATTTTTCTTGGAAATAACACGTTTTAATCGCCTTTTTTATTATTTATATAGACTACCGTTCATAAACTGATAGATATCAATGTTTACGTGAAAACCACACCTATTTATTACATTTGACATTTACGAAAATTATATTTCGCAAAGGTTACGAGATTGCACATTTTATTTATTAACTGAAGTGACTAATTTGTCTATTTTTGTCACCGTATTCTTGTCATCTATCTAGCTCCGGTCAATTGGGAGCAGTTAGGACTGAATTTTTTTTTTATAAAAATATAAGTTAATTAATGAGGCGCTCAGTTGAAGAGTGGCTCAACTTACCTGTTTTTATTAGTTTCAATGAATTTTCTTATAAAATTACTAATAGTTTTTTATAATAATTTTGTAATTTAAATAGATGTAAAAATATATATTTGTCCTCTCCCAAACACAAGCAACTGCTTTATTAGGAGAGTGATTCAAGTGTTATATTTTTATTAAGTTGTAAATATTGTAACTCTAAATATGTTTAAATAAAAAAAAAAATAAAAAAAATCCACAAAAAATCGTAATCAGCGAAAACATCATATTGTTAAACATTATTGTTATATCAATCAATGGATGTCTGAAAACTAAAATTGGGCCATTTTTCCGTTGAGCGCCTCAAATTAAAATTTTCACCGATTTCAAAAGATTTTCGACCCCTAGAATATTTGGCCGTATTCCAATCCTTTCTGTCCACAAAATTCACAATCCCAGCGACCCTATAATTGTATGCCTATTTATATAATTTATACGACCTACATGCAGCAGGTAAGCTTAAATTATTGATATAAGTGTGTGAAGTGAGCTCAATTTTACCTTACTTATTCACTCGCAAATGTCGAAGTTCTTTCTTCAGCGTACAAACATTTTTTTACATTATCTTCACACATGAAGAAACCTTGGGAAATCCCTCAGGGCCTATGTCGTCTTTGAGGATGCTTTGTGGAAGGTCTTTTTAAGGAAAGGGAGGAAGGATTTAGGGAGAGTTCTGGGAAGGAAAAGGATATGGGGGGTGGGTAAGAATTTGGGGGTCAATGTGTATGAATGTATGAATCCATCCCTCCTACTGTTAGACGATGGGTCGATCCGAGCCGCAATAGGTGGGCAAACGCAAACCTAGACAAACTTCACCCGATGAACCCGGGCACCCCTGCTAAGTCACCAAACGTAGGAAACCACTGGGGGTGACCTACAGCAGAGGTGTTGGTTATCTAATAAATGTTCCCGGGGCGGCGGTAGGTACCCATTTACATATCTAGGACCTAACGGTCTGCAGATCACACTCCTAGATACTCTAGATAATATTATCTCTCCAATTATTTAAATCATTTTAGTTTAGCCTTAAACGTTCCATATTTATATATAACAATTTAAATAACAATTTAAATAACAAATGTAATTTTTTATAACAATTTAATTTCACAAGTTAGGTATCTAGTTATAGTATATCATTTTATTACGTTTAAGTTATTTTATAAACTTTGCTTGTTATAAAGTTTTTGTTTGTAAAGTTCCCATGAGATATTTTCAAAACTGGTACTGTACACATCAGCCAATTAGTGTTAGTTTTAACGACCTCCACTGCAAACTTACTGTTCTAGGCTTCATACCCTTAAATTAAATATATTTACCTGAGAGTATCATTCTTGTATGGCCTATAATATATCATAATTTTCTTATTTGATTAACATTATTCGAAGCCTTTCACCTAATTGTGTCAATCTCTTAACGATGTACGAATCACATTTAGGAAGATGAATATTCTAATCAAATCTTTGTACCTTGTACTATTGTACCCCCATGTCATGAAATTTTGCTTTTACATTTCCAAACACGTTCATTTTTTTCTTTTTGTCACCAGACTTTATGTCAGGGTTAAATTTTCCCTACAGGAAAAACTTAACCCTTTCACACACTTTTCCACAAATGATCATCTAGTAAATCCACGCTATGCAAGTGTATTATATAAGTATAATTAATACAAAACAATACAAGAACAACATTTTCAATTTGGGAGGCGGGTATGGGTACCGGCGCCCCGGGAACCATTTATTGGAAAACCAACACCCCTCTCATAGGTTACCCCAAGTGGTTCGTTACGTTTGGTGAATTAGCAGGGGTGCCCGGGTTCACAGGGTGAGATTTGTCTGGGTCTTGACGATGAATGCGTTTGCCCACCTACTGCTTGGCGAGCCGGATCGAGAGATACTGGTTTAGGGAGACCTAATTTAGACCTCTCCAGCCGGACTAATTTGACCCATCACCCTGCATCGCAGTAGGAGGGATGGATTCGTACATTCGTCACTCCTGGACACATTGACCCCCAGATTCCTACCCACTCCTCTTACCCTTTTCCTTCCCAGAACTTCCATTCCTTCCTCTCTCTTAAAAGACCCTCCACACAGCATCCCCAAAGATGACTTAGGCCCTGAGGGATTTTTTTCCTCAGGGCCTCCTGTGTGGAGCTAATGTGAAAAAAAAAAACATGTTAATCTATCAGAGTACCAAATGGGAAAATAATTCACCGACTCCAGATATTTTCATATCAGAAGGTTTGGCTCGGTGGAACCCCTAATTGGACTAATAAATCCTACTGATCCCTCAATATAAATATTTAAAAATTCTTTCGTAATCCTACGTGTATTTAAAATGACTGATGTTTGCATTTTTATATATAAATTGTTTGACAAATCTAATACGCCTAAATTTTTAATAATGCCAGTAGCCGAAATAATAATTGGTAATATTTTTATAGTCTGAGAAGACCAAATTCTTTCCTAAATCTGTATATTTTCTTATTTTTTCAGAAACGGATTTTTCAGAACATATTATATTAGCATATATATCAGGATTAAATAAAAGCATTTGTGTTCCCAATTATGTCCTCTGCTTGCAAACTTGTATCTAAATTTCTCTAATAATCAATAAATTGTATTAATCTCAAGTGATTTCCCAAGTAAGTATGGTCCTGTATATTTTCTACATTTTAACGCAGTATCACGTTCATTGCCACATGCATTGTACATATAGTTTTGTATTAGTGGTCGACGAAACGGTGGATGTGTTGTAATAACAATTTGTATAGTCTGTAGTTAGAAGTAAGATAGAGAGCATTGTAGAAATATATCATAAATTTGTACAGCTTCCTTGAGGTAATTTTTCACATAAACGGCGCTATACAAAATCATCCAAATATTATTATTACAGCGACAAGCTCCTCGGCTCCGGACCCGAAGTTATTCATTGAAACTGTAAAAAACATGTCATATGATTCTTTGGTTTGTGAAAAGCCTATTATATTCTTACATCTTCTTATTGATTTTCTCGTACCTTACACAGCGCGACACCATCGTTGGTATTCAGAGGAGGAAAATGAGTAATTCTTTTGTCGATATCCGCCCTTTTAACATTAATGTGAATTACTACAATGTTTTCCTTGTTGATATGGCGCTGAAGTCGCTTTTAGCTGATCAGCTGTTGATTTCTGGTCCAACATTATTGGTTATTTTTTGACATTTGCGAGAATACAATTACATAGTAAGGTACCTTTATTGTCTAAAATATCGATAGTTTTATCAATCCCGTGTAGATAAGCTTGTTTATATTATCAACAAACAAAGATCGACCACGGCCCAGCACCACTATTTTTGTATTTAGGTGTAAGATGGTACAATATATTATAGTCCAAACACAAATTTAATGTAACCGAAACATTGGAATATGAACAACTCAAAAAGCAAATTGAATAATTATATACTTTGCCCTTTAATGTACGTTTACATCTACACTATCTAGCGTAAAAAACTTTGGTTATTGTTATTGTTCGTTTAAACTATTTTTGTAAAATTAAACAAGCTACTGGAGCTCAACTTATTGAGTAGTAGAATAATTAGAAAAAAACATGATATAATTTTGTATATTGTTATAATTTTATATGTTATATTTTTCTATAGTATATAATACATTTTAAAAAAAAATACACACATATCTCTTATTACGGATAATGGCTGACGTCTTTTAGTAAATAACGAAAAAAAAACGATGCACAGATTCGTGCTACAACAGGTAATGGCTAACGACTACTGGTCAAAATGATTATTACTAAATTGTATTATTATTATTATAATTATAATTTTTTTTAATTTTATTTTTATTCTTTATGTGTAAATACATTCTTATTCTTATTATTTTATTTTCTAAATCTCTTTCTACTAATTATTTCATGCTACCAACTTTCTAGTATTTAGCTAATTTGCACTAAATTTTGTTACATACATATGTGTAGCTTTTTTACAATTATTACAACTTCATTTTTATACTTAATTACTGTAACCAATGTATAAAATTTTCATGTAAAGGCCCATTAGGGCGTGAATAAATAAATATATATATATATAAGCAAAATGAACAGCGCTTAAAATCAATAAATATATATATGTATAAGCAAAATGAACAGCGCTTAAAATTTTAGGCGAGGACTTTTGGTACTGACACATTTGCTTATTACAAGCCGGCTTATGAGCATTCTCATTAAAGAGTATGCTCACATAACTGTACACATTTGCTCATAAATGAACAGGCTTGGCTTGAGCTTTCTAATGAATAAGCATGCTCAAAGCCAACAATTGAACACACGTGCTCTTTAAAGAGCATGCTCATGTCAAATAATAACTGTCATTGTATAGAGACAGTTCCGTATGCCCAGAACATCAGATCTTATTGCTTGCAACGCAATTATTAATTATTTAAGAAAATTATAAAGATTATAAAGATTTTATTATATTAACCCGTTTAATCACGGGAGACCATTTTATTTGTCCCAGCTCTCAAAGGTCTCATAGAAATCGTTGTACCTCCCTTACTATCATAGTGAGAAGTATGATTTAAACGATATTGGAAAGATAATACGACACGCTATATATTCAAATCTACAAGTAAACTACAAAAAATAAAATGTACACCTTTCTGAAACCAAACTTTCCAATCAGAATTTGAATAAAAATTATAAAACTTTGTCAATTTTTAAAGATG
Source organism: Limnephilus auricula (assembly GCA_951813805.1). Taxonomy (NCBI): domain Eukaryota; kingdom Metazoa; phylum Arthropoda; class Insecta; order Trichoptera; family Limnephilidae; genus Limnephilus; species Limnephilus auricula. The sequence continues at coordinate 8,247,156 of OX638409.1, read as the reverse complement.
TTTTTTTACATGAAATGACAAAAAGTGAGGTTACAGTAACGTTGATAATTCATTTATCTAATGAAGTGTGTATGTTTTTTAATTATTTTTTTTCATTATCAGTAATTTTAGTTAGAAAATTTAGAGCCATTTTTAAAACCTTATAAAGTTTTCATCCAATTTTTTTTATATTTATAAATTACATGGATATTTCTAATAATATAATTTAAAAGCCTATTTCATCACCTTTCGAAAACAGTTTTTAGTTTTCGGATTCGTTAACAAATATTCCATTTATTTGGATTTTATCTCAAAGCGGGAATATTTTTAGCCTCTGACAAAAAACGCCAAATTTTTGAAGGGATAAGAAAATTAAAAGATCGATTTGGGTTCGTAATTGGATCACTACAAGAGCAAACCCTGGAGCAAGTAATCATTTGTTAGTAGAAATGCGAGATGTCAACGGATATAAAAATCATTTACGAATGCTTCCACAGACATTTGACGAGCCACTCTCTAAAATTGCATACAAAAACGAGATACTCAAATGCGGAATGCTATTCCGAACTGAGATCGGATTGAAATGAGCATGCTCATAAGCCAGCCTGTTCACACATGCTTAGAGGCTTCCCCTTCCAACCGATAATCCAATGAGCATGCTCACAAATCAAACGGCTGTCGATTTGAGAGCATGCTCTTTTGGCTTCAAATGAGCATGCTCATTACTAGCAACGTCACTGACACACATGCTACTAGGTAGCAATTGCTACTAGGTAGCATGCTCTTTGGCTTCAAATGAGCATGTGTGTCTGTAGCTTTACTCGGGAACCCTGTGACCACACTGGCCACCCGCGAACAGGAGAGCACCTAAAATATCATAATCTTTGAAATATTTAATTAAGTAATAAACCGCTATATAAGTGCCGTACCATATTTTCTTCGTTATTGGTACTTACCTCGCCATATTTGACCACAGCTACACAATTAATTAATTGCTATTTATTTGATTCGGTTTGATGTTTCTCTGATAATTTAATTTCCCGTGCATTATCTTAATATATAAAACAAAGTCGGGTTAGTTACACCATGTAAAACTCAAGAACGACTGAAACGATTTTTATGATCTTTAATTTGTTGGATTTGTCTCCGTCCCGATTAACAGAATAACTATTAAAACATCGGAAAAAATTACGGGAAAAATAATTATGAAGAAAATTATTTTTTTCATATATTTTGTATGGAACGGCTTTTCAAATAATGTGCGTTGGTCGACATAATTTGAATCAATTCGAACTGACAATGGTGTAGTGTGCCGAATACTTCGTGTTTAGTCAACAGCTCAATTTAATTTTTTGAACTTAGAGTACCTATTTATTTTAAGTTAATTAAAACATAATTTGTATCAGCTAATAAATTAAACACAACATTTATTGATTCTGAGGCGGTACGAAGTTTGCCGGGTCAGCTAGTAATTGTATAATCATTGTATTTTAACAGTTGATGCTTCGGCAATCATATTTATTTTCTATTTTATTTATTAAAACCTTATAAAACCTCTAGTTGAAACAGTCTGGTCTTTCGAGCCGGATTATCACCTTTATCGACGCAAACAGTTGACTTACGAATATGATTAACTACCTTTTGATTTAGGGCCATAACGTTGTTAATTTGAAGTATTTAACATTTATTTATTAAAAATTACATTGCAATAGTTTGCTTGAACTTCTATAAGAAGTAACTTTTGATAAAAACAAAACGTACCGACATACTAGTGGTCGATATATATATTATATTAAAAAATATTTGCAGTAGTATCAAAATCCAGAAAGAAAATTAAAATATTACCGGCTAGCTGATATCCGTCATGCGTTGCTTAAATAAATAAATTGTTTCTCTCTGCGTGTCCTTTCCCATTCGTTCCCGTAGCCCTTCCCCTCCGCATTCCCACTTCTCGCGAACCCTTCCTCACGCATTCCCCTTCCACCTGCTCCGCCTTCCCCCTTCCTCGTCTTCCCTCTCGCGAACCTCCCTATCCCGCCTTTTTCCCTGCCGCTAAACTCCATAAAATACACCCATTTTTCAAACTACTCGTGTGTGTCCCATTGCATTGTTTTTTGCAAATTTCATAACGCCAGAGCTCACCAATATAGAAATATTGCTCTATAGAAACCTTCGTGGGCATGTTCACAACAACTCATCAAATTTTCATCACAATCGGATCAACAGTATATGAAATAATTTCATAACGCCAGAGCTCACTATCCTATAACCATTGCGGGCACATCAAAACCCCAAAGTTTTAACAAACTAGTTTTTTTTATATATATAAGAAGATTGCATTCCTTCCACTAGCCGTGTTATTTGTGTTAATTTGATGCAGTCCAGCCTACCAAATACCATCTGCTATCGTCCCAAAGGTCGAGGCAATATATTCTGATAATGGCGACAGGGCCTCCCACGAGGTGACGCGTTCCTTTTCTCCTCAACCCAATAAAGTTAATCGTCGAGACTTTGTACCACTTTCAAGCCGTCTAAACTATTTTTCGTTGTAAGTTTATTTTATGTGAATCTTAAGATTTTTTATTTTTCTAGAATTTTTGAGTGTGTGTTCCTCTCTTTATAGCCGTTTTTTCTTGTATTAGACGAAAATCATTTCGAAAAGATTCTTAACTTGTAATTAGACGAACTTTTGGCTTTCAGAATTTTTTTGTTTACCACGTTAACATAACAATTTGTATCCACTTCTTTGAACTATGTTGTATCCACTTAGTTGTATCCACTTCTTTGTACTATGTTGTATCCACTTCTTTGTACTATGTTATAATAAGTGGAAATGGATTTTTTTTCATTAACCAATTGAATGTCGACAGGCCTTCGGAGAACATGTGAGCATTCTAATATTATCCTTGTTAGAACTATTTACGTTGCGATTTTGACGTCTATGCTTCGAAAAATGTATTAAGAAAAAAAAACAGAATCGCTTGCGCTAAAAAAAGCATTAGATTTCACTTTTGATTTTAACGCTCAGATGCTTTGGACACGTTGATCGATTGTACGGAGAAAGGTGTGTAAGAAGAATATATAGCGCAAATGTGAACGGTAGAAGAAGTTGAGGACGCCGAGGAAGACATGGGCACGAACAGGCGAATCAAATACCTGAGTCAGGCGATGTCGAGAGTCAGTATAAAAGAAGAGTATGTGTAAGACGATGTGTATATGTATGTGAATGAGGCAAGTATTGTGAGCCAAGACCGAGATCTCTGGAGGTCCGTCATCTCTGCCTACCCTGCGAGAAAACGGTATTGTGGTTTGTTAGAGCTTCTCTGACGGTTTAGAGTTAGAGGCTCTCTGGCGCCCTTGAAGTGATTTTTCACAAAAACGGCACTCTACAAGTTATCAATTATTATTATTAATAACTTAATTATTATTATTAATACTCTGTTGTCAGTTCTGACTTTCAAGAGGTTAAAGAAAAAATAAAGTTACGTAGGTGTAAAACAGGTATTATATATGGTTTTTACGTAAGAGATTTCAATACTACTTTTATTTTCAAAGTACTCTGTTGTCAGTTCTGACTTTCAAGAGGTTAAAGAAAAAATAAAGTTACATAGGTGTAAAACAGGTATTATATATGGTTTTTACGTAAGAGATTTCAATACTACTTTTATTTTCAAAGTACTCTGTTGTCAGTTCTGACTTTCAAGAGGTTAAAGAAAAAATAAAGTTACATAGGTGTAAAACAGGTATTATATATGGTTTTTACGTAAGAGATTTCAATACTACTTTTATTTTCAAAGTACTCTGTTGTCAGTTCTGACTTTCAAGAGGTTAAAGAAAAAATAAAGTTACATAGGTGTAAAACAGGTATTATATATGGTTTTTACGTAAGAGATTTCAATACTACTTTTATTTTCAAAGTACCTACACAATTATATGCAGTGGTTGACAGAGTAGTGCACATTATTACCATAATTTATTAATAATTAATATTAAATGTACACATATTCGCATGTTTGTATTGTTCATTTAACTAAATCCAATTTTGAAATCACACTTAAATTCAAAGCAAATTTCATTGAATCCGATTTCACGCAGGACTAACATTTCGCACACAGACAACTGAAATCAGTATTTTTTTAATTCTTCAGGTATCCGATTCTTCCACGCTATATTTTATAAGTTTGTAATAAAACTCGAGTGCTTTTTCACAAAAATTGTGTTATTATTTTTAAGAGTATTGTGTTCAAAGTAACACCCCTTTTGCCAAAATATCGCCATTTTTCACACACTCGGTGACGTAATCTGTACTTCTGTTGAGTGTTTTGATTATTCTATCTCCTGTCTAGTCTCTAGTCTATATTATTATTATTTTAGATCTTAGTGGTCCATCGCAGCGGCCCAGTGCGGCGACTGCTGCGTGGGGGGCTCATCGGAAATAGGACATAGGCCCGGTTTATCAGCCGGTCCGTATCCTTGCTATGTACGACATTCCTCGCTCCAATTTAAGCTTGCTAAATCTACCTTTCAAGCTTCGATAAGCGGCAGAATAGTTCATTTTTTAGTCGCCGAGTCGCTAGCAGTCATATGCCAAATCCGACATTTATGTAAATAATATTAGAATACTAAGTTCCTTCAACTTAGTTCATTAGTGGGTTCCCATCATAAGAAATGTTAATGTAACAATATTAATCTTTCAGACTCATATTATTTTGTGTACTTGCTTTATAAAAATTAAAGTGAGGTTAAATAATTTAAAAACAAAGAAAATCTATTGTTAATTTTTTTCTTTTGATTTTTTCTATTGTTAAAAATGGTGTTAACTAATACCACAGTAAATAATAACAAATATTATTATGTTGTTAATTCTTTTTTTCTATAAATTTCAAAATATAATTGTTATTTTTAAATTGCTGTAATGTGTGTTTCTTTTATTGAATTGTGAAATTATTAACCCCGATACAGGCGAGCCCTAGTGGGGTTAATAATTAATGCTAAACAATGTATTTTAATTGTAAATAAATAATAAATAAATAAATTTAAAAAATACTCCCCACCGAAATTTACGTAAATTGCTTAATTTTATAATTATGGACTATTATATTAATCGAGCAATTAGGAATGACGGTGTAATTAATTGATAATTAATCAAAAATAGTCTGATAAGGGATTTTAAAAGATTCAACGTCAGGACATTAATTTCAATAATAATTTACTGACTCTTCTAGCAATACAAATACTATTTAAAAATAGTGTACTCGCTTTTAGTACCATGCCGATTGATGTGTAAAACTTTATCAAAAATAACTCGTAATTTAAACCCGCCTAAAAATATCTAAATAAACTCTCGTCATTTTTGAAATATAGCGATTTCTTGGTGCGTAGAGATGCAGTAGAGAGCAAACCTCACAAACAAGTAAATCCTCTATCTGTTACAATGCTCTTAAAACCATCGAATCTAATTATAACACACGAAAACTTGCATTGAATGTTGAATGTTTTCTGGGCCACTAGTAGGATATTTTAAAATTTCATACTAATATAACGGACCGTTATCCCTCCCGGTGTTACTTTATGGCGTATGTAATATGTAAAACACAGACACGTGTAAATAATACATTTTTATGAGGTTGTTATGGGATTATTTGAATTTTTTACGTAAACAGTTTCTTTTCTTTGAAAATGACACTTACATTAAAATAATTGGGCTCATCGAACTAAAGATCTTGCATCTCATAATGCAGGGAAAGATTGCCGGATGTCGGTGCCCTGGAAGAATGAGGACATCGTGGCTGAAAAACTTGAGATAATGGTTTGGCCAGTCTACTGTAGAGCTGTTCCGGGCCGCAGTACACAAAGTCCGCATAGCCAACATTATGGCCAACGTCCGTTGAACGGACAGGTCACGAGAAGAAGAAGAACTAAATTTCACGCAGGACAAACTAACAGTACAGACAACTGAAGTTAGTATTTTCGATGACATCTGGGAACGATTTAAATAATTTTTCTAGTTAATTATTCGTGTTTTTTTCGCCTGTCTCATTGTCTCAATAAATAATTATCTCCGTATTTTCAATCAGAAATCATATTATAATACATTACTTTTTATATAATCTTCATCAAGCTGTCAAAAAATACGACATATTGCTCTAATCAGAGGATCGTGACCGCTTTAAGTGCCAATTAGTCCAACCTTTCTCTAATAACATTTTGCTTGCCGGATAGCACTAATGATAGGTGAAGAAACGCAATATTGCCTAATATTTTTATTTCGACTTCATAAAAATTTCCTAATAATTTCGCAGATCTATTTTCCCACAGGACAGCTTATCCGTTTCCCCACATTTAAACTGGTGTTTTTCCTCCCAAACTATCTAGACATATTTCCCCACATTCCCACATCTAACTGGTGTGTTTCCTCCCAAACTACCTATCTGACATATTTCCCCGCAATCTAACCGGTGTATTTCCTCCCAACCTATCTGACATATTTCCCCACAATCTAACTGGTGTTTTTCCTTCCAACCTACCTGACATATTTCCCCACAATCTAACTGGTGTTTTTCCTCCCAAACTATCTGATATATTTCCCCACATCTAACTGGTGTATTTCCTCCCAAACTACCTATCTAACACATTTCCCCACAATCTAACTGGTGTGTTTCCTCCCAACATCTGACATATTTCCCCACAATCTAACTGGGATATTTCCTCCCAACCTATCTGACATATTTCCCCACAATCTTACTGGTGTGTTTCCTCCCAACTTACCTGACATATTACCCCACAATCTAACTGGGATATTTCCTCCCAACCTATCTGACATATTTCCCCACAATCTTACTGGTGTGTTTCCTCCCAACTTATCTGACATATTTCCCCACAATTTAACTGGTCTGTTTCCTCCCAACGTATCTCCACAAAATCTAACGAACATTTATTTCTCACAAAATAACTTGTTTATTTCCCCAAAATCAAAGAAGTTATCTTTTTCCTCGCATTATAACTGACGAAATTCCTCATAACATAATTTTATTCACCTATTTCCTTATGATATAACTAACAATTTATTCACAACCTAACAGGCCCATTTTCTTACAATTCTATGACTCATTTCCACATACTCTAAATAAGATGTAGGTATACTCACGGCCTATGTAACTATTTCCTCCCAATCTAAACTAACTAACCTATCCATCACACCGTTTTCCCGCAGGGGAAGGCAGAGAGGAGGGACCGCCGAATAACTTGATATTGGCACTTATCTCATTCTAGATATATTTCCTCGCAATATAACTGCCATATTTCCTCACAATCTAACTGACCGATTTCCTCTTGTTGTTTCAGATTTTAGAACCTCCCCTCCTTTGCCCTCAGCAGACTTCAGCCGGCATTCGCTGGTGAAGCCGAAAGTCTACCATGGAAGAGAAAAGAGACAGATCTCACACACCAGAGACGAGGTTAGTACACTTTGTCATACATATATTATTTATTATTGTAGCGATTCACCTACTTACGTAGCGGCCTATCTAGTACTGCGCGCCTACTGACCACTCTGCTACTACTGAAAGAGCTCGGAACTGCAATACGCGATACCCAGCGCCGCGCCGCAATTTCGGGAAACTTCCAGCGTGTGCACGATTTCGCCTGCCGTTCTCGTACCGGCCGTTACCACTATATAAGGGCTCGAGCAAGCCAAATCAAGTCAGTCGATCTTACTCAGTCTTCACGGCGACAAGCCAGAGGCCTAATAACACAACATCTCGATCTGCAGTCCTCGGAATGAACTTACGCAATTCATTTGTAAATAGTGCACAATGTAAATATTGTAAATACATCTCATCAATCATCATCCTCGCGTTTATTATTCCGACCTACGGCACGTGGAGATATCACGACTCACAGATATCACTCACAGATATCACAAAGTAGTTCATTTTAAAACGCGCGCTGAGGCATTAGCACATTAGCAGTGACACATGTCAAATTTGACATTTACGTAAATAATTGCATCTGCATGCATGCATCTCATCGAAATTTACGTAAATTACCTATTTTCATCAGTAAGGACTTTTATTTATATTAACAGCCTATACATAAAATATAGAGATAAATATATAGGTACATTGTTAAATGAAGTCAAGCCAAAAAATTCTCCTATATTAAAGTTGGTTGGAGTTTTATTACAGCTTAAAATTAAATTTAGGTGAGAAGGAGAGGAAGAGGAATATAGGATAAGGATAGGATATGCTCCCTATACATTCCATACTCTCGTATTAATTTTCGATCGTTCGTGTTACTTTTAATCGATATTTCTGAAGTGTATTGCTAAAAACGTCTATATTGTGAAAAATTATATTGTATTGCCCACTAATACAATGTGGAATTTTTTCATTATTTTTTTTCTTTCTAACGTATTCTCTAGATTATTCACTAGATTATTTAAAAAGTTTTGAAGTTAACGATTTTATAATATATTTTTCATAAATGCTACGAATATGTGATAATAGAAAAAAGATAGGTGAATTAATTGGCTATTAGAACTATAATTAAAAATTGACCCCTATATAAATAACTGTATTCAAATTCGGAGGTATGGGTGGAAAAATTTCCTTTAGCAATCCGAAAAAAAGTTTTAAATTGCTCTGTGGCTCCAGAAACAGAAAAAACCAAAATTTCCGACCGCAATTTGAAAAAAAAATTTAGAAACTTTGGGAAGTTTTTATTAATTATTTTTAACATTGAAACAACACAAAAGTGAGGAAGCGATAATGAGCCATTTTTAAAACATTTTTATGTTTGCATTTAAAATTTTAATATGTATTTCAAAAATTATATGTTTATTTCGAGTTCTAAAATTTGAAAGCGTATTTCATCACCTTTCAAACCAGTTTATAGTTTCCAGATACTTTCAGAAATTCTATTTATTTGGACTTTTTGCGGAAATATTTTGACATTCTGACAAAATATGCCCCAGGCCTGAGGGTTGAATTAAACCCGCATAATAATAAATTGCCATGTTGACATTTTGAAAGATCGCGATAGCAGTAGTCTAATTTCGCAAAGAAAAAAGAAACACGTTATTTTATTAAAATCATAGACCAAATGTGTAATATTAATGATATCTATGCTACGACCTACGTACGGATTATGTGCTAAGCCACGGTAAGCTCGGCACTCCAAATTCCAACTAAACCGAGCTCAAAAGCAACTGATATACCGGACCTAAGTTGCAGTGTTAATATATAAAAATGAATGTTTCTTTGTTTGTTCCTTATGTACTCCTAAACCATTCATCCGATTGCGATGAAACTTTGGGGATTTGATGTGCGCATACCCGCGATGGTTTCTGTATACGATAGTGAGCTCTGGCGGTGTGAAATTATTTCCTATACTCTTCATCCGATTGCGATGAAATTTTGGGGAGTTGTTGTGCGCACACCCGTGAAGGTTTCGATATATACCGGTGAGCTCTGGCGTTATGAAATTTATGTAAGAATATTGCAGTGAACGAAGGAGGGGGAGGGCATTTGGGTTGGGTGGACGGGAACGAAGGAGAGGGGCGTTGGGAAAACCGGGAGGGGAAAGGCGGGGATGGTGAACGCGGAGGACGCGGGAGGGGAAGGGGACCAATGGAAAAGGACACGCAGGGAGAACCAATTGTTTTTATTTAAAACCTCTTGTAGGCCGAAGTCCCCCCTGCGGGTCCGGATTTTTGAAGCGATTTTACCCCTTATGTATAAAGAAATTGTATGAAGAACATGGTCAGAATTGCTTGGGCCATTTTCGTTCTTGACATAACGATTTAATGGATAGCATTTAGCCACTCCGAATAATTATTCATATTAATTGCCAATGACGCGCCGGGCACCAAAGATGGCGGACAAAATGGCTGCCGCTTGATAATATGAACGCTGTCATATTCGAAGTCTGTATTTATTCACTGTTTTTTATATAAATCCATTGTGGAAAGCATAGATTTGAGTGATTATTAGGAAGATCGTTTTATCTACATTATTTTGATGTAATTTTGTATTATATCACAAAAGAAATGTTATAAAAATTGAATTCATAAAAAAGGTGAGAACTGTCAAATATTTTACGTCGTATTGAAAAAATATATTTTTTGTATGCAGGCTTTCAACAAGAAATGACATTCAACGGATGCCGGGAATTTGCAGGTGTATTTATTAAAGTTTGATAGTTCCCATTAAATTGTCTAGACTTTCAGATATAATTTTAATCTGTGAACTCTTATGTCGGACTATCTAATTCCAAAAACTCCCGTTACCAATAAAATTATTCAAAATAGAGACATTTAACTTAAAACGTTTCGCACGAACAAATCTACAAATCGCACCGCCTATTTCCCCCGTTCACTTATATTGTACTCACAATGTCCCAAGTTTATACCTTAATTCGTGGCTTTGGGCTAAAAGCAAAACGGCCATTAAGTTTTTGCACGACCGTATATATTACAGGTAATCTGTTTTCCTGATTTTATTGCCGTTATTTGCCAATTTATAGCCTCTTTACACTGAGATTGCCGTACGATTACCGTGCGATAACGGTCAGGTTTTTTTATATGCCCCCTTGTTACATTATTTTTATTCACGACAGTAGTCCGATGAATTAGTGATGAACGGAGGGTTTTTCACACTAATTCAAATGTAACATTATAATCAAATGGCGAATCGACCCCACTGCGGAAAGCTGTCCCTGTTCTACTGGTATTTCAATGGAAGATCCTCCGAGGAACTAGCGTCATTGTTACCTTCGAAACCGTTATCTATTCGGGAAACACGCCAAACGCGCGCATTTCCTCAAAAATACCCTCTACACAGCAACCCCAAAGATGACATATGCCCTAAGATAAATTAGTTTCTAATAAAACAGTAGACAATGTAAAATACTTACAAAAAAAAATTTAAATACTTAAAGTTTTTTTTTCATTTGAATGGTCCCGGTTAAACGCCGATTCTAGGTCCATTTCCGCTTTTGAACAAATTTGATCAGCAGAAAAGGACAACTTTCATGGTGTTATGCTTGTCAGCTGATTTGAAATAATTTTTTTTCAATTTTACTAACCGAAGTTTCCGGTGTTGCCTGGACTTTACACAGAGTTTTTCGAAATCAGGTGCATATAGATAATTTCCTTCTTATTTTAAACGTCCAGTGTGCAAAATTACATCAAGATGATTCAATATTCTGTTTAAGGGATGGGATAAATTGAAATCATATCAACAGTGACCTTCCTCCTGCTTTGAAGGTGAAGTGTGCAAAATTTCATCAATCTCTGAATAAAACTGTAGATAAGTGTAAAAATCAAATCCAAGCCACCCGCCACATACATTTTTCCCTATACCAATTTTAGAGGCGGATATGGGTACCGCCGCCTCTGGAACCATCTATCGGATAACCAACACCTCTGTCATAGGTCATCCCAAGTGGTTCGCTACGTTTGGTGACTTAGCTGAGGCGCCCGGGTTCTTGGGGGGAGATTTGTTCAGGTCTTTGCGGTGGATGCGTCTGCCCACCTGTTGACGTTTACTCTATGAGTTAAACCCATGTATTTTAAATGTTATTTGATTTTATTTATTTATTTGTTATAAAAATACATTTACTGTTTAATGACGCTTTGACTGTCCAACTAGGTAGGTCTCCCGTTCTAGGACAGTCAAATTTACAGGTTTTGTACATATTAGGTAGGTAGGTACATGATGATTCATATAGTATAAAATAAAGTTAAAATTCACAAATTCCATTTACCTACTTAATTATAATATATGATACTAGTTTTTTTAAATCAAATTCTAGACATTTTGACTAGTTTTTACAAAAAAAAAACATAAATTTTGAATGATTGTTGTTTTATCTGGTACACGCAGTTTTAAAATTTTGAAAAACTAAGTTTATTTTTAATATACTAAGGTTATACCGTTGATCTATTAAAAAACACAAATTTCAAATCATACAACAAAATAAATCAATACATAATCTAGTAAACACAGTTTTCATAATTTTAATTTTAGTTAAATTAACATTAAAAAATAAGTCCGAGAACGTGTTTTGTGACAAAAACACCTCAGTTTTTCTATTTATTTAAGGTCTTACAAACTAAAATATTTAAAAAAATTTGTACACACTTATTTTGTTTAGACATTACTGAAAAATCATAAATACTTATCATCAAAAAATCTTATAAGAAGTACACGATATTTAATTTAAAGCAAGTTTTGAATTAAATAAATCGATATAATTTTTTTTTAATAATAATTGAAAGGAGAATAATCGATGTTTCTCATTGGCACCTTCCTGTACAGTTGCAAGCATTTTAAAACTTTTATTCTCAGCCGCTGGTCAATCGCTCTTAAGTATCGAATATACAAGAAAAGGGCGAAGTGAATATACAAGGAAAACATTAAAAGAAAAGAAAATAAAATTTTTGAAACCAAAAAAATATATATGTATAAGGTGCTCGTAATACATAATTATCAGATAGCATTTTTTAATAATATTTCTGACTCCGTCCTGCCTAAATTTAGTAACCATAATTTGATTTAATATTGCAGGATGGCCTCCACCTGAACTCGCTGACCATCGGCTACGTGTCGGAGGGCACAGAGCACATCCTGGACCTTCGCCTCAATCGCGAGCTGGTGCCCTCCGACTTTTTCGTCAAGTACCAGCACAACGGCAAGCACCAGATCAACAGGCCCACGGGAAAGGTAACTTCAACACCTGCATAGAAGGGTCTCATGACAAAACAGAATATTGCAAAAAAATATATATTGATAAATTGTTATTATATCTAGTGAAGTTATGTTTTAAGTTTTGAAAAAATATGTTTATTTTTATTATAATAAGTTTATACCGTTGGCTGTTGGCAGATTTGTAAAATTTTCAAACTAAATATTGTATTATTCAACACACATTTCAAATCATATAATAGTACAGTCAAATAAATTATCCAGAAAAGCTACTTTTCAGAATTTTAATTTTAGTTTAAATAAAATCATTAAAAAAACCGCGCACGTGTTTTGTGACGAAAATACTTCAGTTTGTCTATTTATTTACGGTCTTACAAACGATTTTTTTACACACTTATTTTGATTAGACATTATTGATTTTTTTTTTTATAGTGAATACCTCATAAGAGTCCCAACTGCTCCCGTCTGGAGCCAGAGAGACTATGGCATTCCCAATTGGGGTATGTTATGAGGCTGAAGGGAAGTGGGGAAGGGAAGGAGACGGGGAAGAGGAAGGTTGGGAAGTACCTGGCTATTCAGATCTAGTCACTAAACACGGCTAAAGCCATTTTTTTAAAAATGTTTCTTTATTGTTTGAAAAGTAAATATAACATTTGTGGATTTTATGGCCACCATACTAGACACATGCCCGTGTTATGATGGCCGATTTTTTGAACAGTGGATATAAAATATAAAATAACATAAAATAATGTAAAGGAATTTGCATTTCAAGCAACGTTTCAATTCTGAATGGTGGTCTTACACCAGAGCGATACTAAGATATCTTCCACTCTGGAACGTGCCGCAAATATACTATATATTATTTTGAAATAATTAATTGTGAAGTAACACAAATTAATTAAATAAAATTTATTTGCGCACGCCGGTTTCAAACCCGCGACCTTCCGAATGGGAGTCAAATGCCGTCAAATTATACATAATTATGATCAAAAAATAATTACTAAAAGTAGATAATTCTATCATTTGATTGTTTTACTTGAATTAGGTATGTATTAAAGCAAATTTTGAATGAAATAAAATCGATATTCAGTTATTGGTTATAAATGCTGATTCGGAGAATAATCAATCTTTCTCATCAGAACTACCCTGCAAGGGTACGATCGCAAGACGAAATTTGAATTCTCGGCCGCTGGTTAATGGTTTGGGGATTGACTTCTTGTGAAAATTTAGGTAATAAGGATACAAGAAGTTCGATACATTACTTAGTTTATTATGTTTTAACATTACAATAATAATTATCTACAATAGTCACAGATGACTGACTTTAACTGCGGTTAGAATTGCACTCAACGCTCCAAGCGGACAAGTGGCTCCAGAAGCAGCACTCGTAAGTGTGCTGCTAAAATCCGAATCATTGTTCTATCCTGTAAACCCCCTTACGCATATCCTTAACTACACCTGTTTTATTGGCTAATTTGGTTTTTTCCAAAGGATCTGGAGCTATGCCACTATGTGGGTGTGGTGAGAGACCTGAAGAACTCCTGGGCAGCCATTTCCACCTGCCACGGCCTGCGAGGAGTGGTCTACGACGGAACCGCCATGCACTACCTTCAGCCCAGCGATGGTAAGTTCTTCATCCTTCAATCCTGAATAAAAGAATCCATGGTCTCTAAGCGTTTCCATCCAAGTCATATCTTATCAAAAGTAAAATCCTCTCAAGCCAAATGTACCGAATATCATCACTCCTCTCAGTATATCAGTTGGTCTTTAATATTTATGTTAAAAATTGTAAATGGTAGGAAGTCCTGATTTAATTAACCATCATTGAATTTCATGTTACCTACAAGAACTACTCGTTCCAGAATCCTGTTTAAATGTAACAATACCAGGACTGAGTTCTTAGAACACTCTCTTGTACCTAGATTGCATGAAGTTAGTAATAGACTCCTAGATATAGCGGCGCTATTTAACTCCATGGAAGGTAGATACAAGAAGGCTATGCTATCATATCTTTTCAATCAATATTAATTTCAATTCACTTTGGTCCACTTCACTTGTACCTTATAAATTGTATGTACTTGTAACTCTTACTATGTAGAGCTTTTTTATTATATAGGTATTCACTGACAACATTTTAGGATTAAATGCCACAATTAATTGCTGTTCTTTTTGTAAATTATTCAAAATATTTTCTTATGCTTTTAATGCGATCCGCTCACTGAAGAGACTGAAACCAAACTAAAACTGGCTTGTTGTTTTGTTTCCAACCAAACTTTCTACTCAATTTTTTCTATTCGATTTCAATAATTATCTCAACTTGTTTAACCATAGACGAAGAACATTCAGCTGTCATGTCACGCAACTGGCATGTCGAGTCGCGAGTCACTACGAGTGTTGCCATGGACAATGGGTTTTTGAGAAGTTGTGTACTGTGCGGACCATCATATTTACAGACAGAGGATAGCGAATTTAGTTGTAAACTGTTTTTTTTTTCAGTTGTCTCGTGAGTGGAGGCAGTAACTGTTACATGCAAGCATTGTTTATGGTATATTTATACCGTGTATATTAAATAAATAAATCGATTGTTATGACGAGCTTAGCACATAATCTGTATGTTGTAGGTTGAGCGACAAATTTGAGCAAACAAACATTTTTGCCAAATTGAGTTTTTAATAATAAAGTGTCCTTTATCTTGGCGAAATGATAATTTGAATATTCAATATATGATATTAAAAAAATTACTATTCTTTTGTTAAGATTTTAAACTTCTCTAATCATTTTCGGAATTTTTGTTACAGACAGCGACATAGAATCCGACCATTACCTGTATAAGCATGAGGACCTGGTCTCCAACCACACCTGCGGCTACCAGAGCGGATCCATGTCGGGCAACGAGACGCACCACGGGCACCACGAGCACCATCATCAGCACGAACACCACGGAGGCCCCTCCACTCCGCACTCCACGGCCGATGGACTGGTCATGGGCGCCAAGCACGAAGAGTTTAACAGGATACTGAGGGTAAAGATTAAATTGCATTGTACCATTTCTCATTTCATCAAGTATTAGTAAGTTATTCCTACCTAATCCCAACTAATCTCATTAACTCAAAACTTAACCTTTACCACTCGAGCAATAGCCATACTATTGTTTAAAAGTTAATTGAATTTATTTTATAAAAAAAAAAATTATTATAAAATTTATATAAGTGTGAATTGTGTATGTTAGCTACCGCAATTGTCTTATCTCAGAATAATATTGAATATTACTATTTCTGTGTATTCCTTATGTTGTCTACGGTCTACTGAAAATGTCTACCGTCAGACAGAAAAAAAATTGAATTGTGTATGTTAGCTACCGCAATTGTCTTATCTCAGAATAATATTGAATATTACTATACTTATGTTGTCTACGGTCTACTGAAAATGTCTACCGTCAGACAGAAAAAAAATTGAATTGTGTATGTTAGCTACCGCAAATTAAATGTAAATGTTCAATTTTTTGATTAAATTAAAAATGGCTTCCACGCGGAGACTACGCAAAAAATTATCTTGAATATTCCATCAGATGTACAATAGTGACATCTTTTGGTATTCGATAAAAGCTCAATCAAGTTACCGACTAAACAAATTTTCTGATTCATAAAAATCACTGACAGTTACTCAAATTTGGGTAGCTATAGCTCAACGGCTAATGCGGTGCTATCCAAATTAGGGTAGCTGTCGCTCGAGTAATTGTGAATATAATAATCGTTCCAGGATATAACATAATATCCAGTTGACCTCTGTAGCAGAGCGGCAATTTCTAGACCCATGGGTTTCAAGACACTGTCAGTATCACCCTAGTGAAGACCACCAATCAGAACCGAAAAGCTACTTGAAATGGGTTGAGCATTTCAAATCGAAAATTTTAAACGGAAAAATCAGAAAAGATACAGTCACATGTAGGAATCGAACCCAGGATCTTAGCATTGCCTGGACGGTGCAGGGCAGCTTTCGCTAATATTTCCTTCATTAATTAAATAACGCACGCTGGGATTTTAACTCTTTACTTACGGATTGCATTTATCCAGATACCAGAGTTTTTTTTCATGTCAGCTTCGTTCGCAGGGACACCTGCACCTTAAAGGGTCACCTGGATTCTTCATAAATTACTACTGATTAACAAGATATTTTTCAAAATACTAATTATCCCAGTAGATTTGATATTATAATAAGTCAGGTACTTCTCAACATTTATCTTCCCACTCTTCTCCTCGAAAGATTTACGAAATTAAATAAGATGTCTTTACATCTGTCTATGAGATGTCTGTAACTCTTAATTTCATTACAGTACAAGCGCCAAACGTCTGATGAGCCGAAGATCCGTGGTCCCTATAACGCCAACAAGCTGTCCCGCTACGTGGAACTGGTCCTGGTGGTGGATAACAAGGAATACAAGGACCTGGGCGAGAGCCTCAGCAAGGTGCACCATCACTGCAAGGATATTGCCAACATCATCAACTCTGTTAGTAATGTTATTTCTAATATCTTATGATTATCACATTATTTGATTAAACAACTACAGCGACATTTTTCTATCATTATAGCAGAGTGTCACTATAATCCAATGATTTTTTTTAAGTGTCAGAAAAATTTGTGTCACTAAATACAAGGTACCTACTTTTACAAGAACTGAATAATTTGCATTGCTATAATTATTCCATGAACCGAGAGATTTGTGTCACTTATGTGTTCATGGATCTTGTACAAAGTTAATGTCACTTTTATTAACACTACTTTTCCAGGAACCGAAAGGTTTGTGCCACTTATTCACGGTTCTTGTGCAGGATTTAAAGTTTGTGTCACTATTTCCACGGTATTTTTCCAGGTACCGAAAGGTTTGTCACTATTCACATTTCTTGTGCAGGATCCAAGGTTTAATGTTTATTTTTCCACTTCTTATCTTACTTCTCCAGGAACCGTACTTCTCGTACATCTCCAGGAACCGAAAGATTTGTGTCACTTATTCACGTTTCTTGTGCAGGATCCAAGGTTTTATGTCACTATATCCACGGTACTTTTCCAGGAACCGAAAGGTTTTTGTCACTTATTTGTGGTATTGTGGTTCTTGTGCAGGATCCAAGGTTTGTGTCACTATATCCACAGTTCTCTTCCAGGAACCGAAAGATTTGTGTCACTTATTCACTTTTCTTGTGAAGGATCCAAGGTTTTATGTCACTATATCCATGGTACTTTTCCATGAACTGAAAGGTTTTTGTCACTTATTTGTGGTATTGTGGTTCTTGTGCAGGATCCAAAGTTGGCGTCACTTTATCCTCGGTACTTTTCCAGGAACAGAAAGATTTGTTCACTTATTCACGATTCTTGTACAGGATCTAAGGTTTTATGTCACTATATCCACGGTACTTTTCCAGGAACTGAAAGTTTTGTGTCACTTATTTGTGGTATTGTGGTTCTTGTGCAGGATCCAAAGTTTGCGTCACTTTATCCTCGGTACTTTTCCAGAAACAGAAAGATTTGTTCACTTATTCACGATTCTTGTGCAGGATCTAAGGTTTTATGTCACTATATCCACGGTACTTTTCCAGGAACTGAAAGTTTTGTATCACTTATTTGTGGTATTGTGGTTCTTGTGCAGGATTTAAAGTTTGTGTCACTATATCCACGGGACTTTTCCAGGAACTGAATGATCTGCGTCATTTATTTATGGTTCTTTATATTTATTTTAATCTCTTGATTTTTCAATGGTCTGCGCTAGTTTTCAATAATAACATAGATACATTTTTTGTGTCAATTTTTAACATTTGTTTTTTTTTTAATATTTCCAGCTGTACGCGCCGTTGAATATATTCGTAGCCCTGATAGGAGTGGTTGTCTGGACGGAGTTTGATGAGATAACGCTGTCTGAGAACGGTGACAATACTCTGACGGCATTCCTTCACTACCGAAGGGAGAAACTCATCAAGGACCACCCCAATGATAACGCACAGCTTTTGACGTAAGTTTCATAATGATGAGAATAATAATTGGATAAATTGTAGAGCGCCATTTTTGTGAAAAATCACGTCAAGGTCGATGTACAATTTGTTATGATTTCTTAGACTCTATCTAATTTTATTATTTACAAACGGATACAGAAAACATAATCAACAGGCAGGTCACTTCTGATAAACACACTTTTATTAAAAAGTTTATACTTGGAAAAGATACGACATTGCACGCAGAGGACACTACATATATTTAAAACACTGGACATTGCATGATTTTACATTTGCTACCCCTCATTACTTGTGATATTACATTTATGAGAAGATTAGTGGCAAAAGTAGATATTTATATTGAAAGACTGGAGAATTTTTATGAAATGACCTTAAAATGCTTACAAGTTCTTATTTGCTTACATTTTTACTCAATTGGTTATTTACAATGTCGCGGGCTGTGAAGGTGAAAGTGAGAGTATGTTGTGATACTGAAGGGAGTGGGGAAGACGAGACGGAGGAGAGGAAGATTGGGCAGTACCTGGCTATTCAGATCTAGTCACCAAACACAACTAAAACCATTTCGATCAATGTTTCAATTCTGATTGGTGGTCTTTCACTCTTTAATTTCAGTCCTGTGTCTGTCCGTGTAACACGGTTTTAATGTACTTAAATATGTTTTGAATTTGACTGTCACTTACAAAATTGGAACTGATTGTGTGGAAAGAATTCAGACAAGCGTTAAAGTATCTACCTATAAAATAATATTTTTATCTCAAAATTATATTATTTGCCATTTTCAGAATTGGAACTGATATGTCAAGAATTTAAACTATGATGTGATTTTTCATGCATATAATTTTAAAGTCTGATATTACTCTAAAAGCCTACTGAAAATCTGTGCTAGAATTGCTCAGCCGAGATGTAAATATTGGTGTTTATATTTCAGGAGAGAGCAGTTTGTAGGCGGAGTGGTGGGAAAGGCACTGAAGGGTCCCATCTGCACATTTGAGTTCTCCGGTGGGGTGGCCATGGATCACTCCAGCGTGGTGGGACTTGTCGCCACCACAGTCGCCCACGAGATGGGACACAACTTCGGTAAGAAAATTTATTATTAATGTTACAAGATTAAACATCTGCTTTTAAAAAAAAAAAAAATATATATATATATATATATATATATACTTGTGCGGAATTCAATAGATATTTATAATTTTACGCACCAGACTTTTAGGTCCGGGTTTAGTTTTCCCATAGAAAAAACTAAACCCTTTCACACACTTTTCCATAAAAATGATCGTCTAGTAAATCTACGCTATGCAAGTTTATTATATAAGTATAATTAATACAAAACAATACAAGAACAATATGTTAACCTACCAGATTATTAAATGGGAAAATAATTCACCGACTCCAGATATTTTCATATCAGAGGGTTCGGCCCGGTGGAATTCCTAGTTTGACCGATAAATCCTACTGATCCCTCAATATAAATATTTAAAAATCTTTCATATAAATCCTACATGTATTTAAAATGACTGATTTTTGCATTTTTATACATAAATTGGTTGAGAAATATAATACGCATAAATTTTTAATGAGAGAGCTAGGTATAATGCCAGTAGCCGAAATAACAAATGGTAATATTAATCTTAAAAATATTATATATTAATCTTAAATTATAGGAAGCATATTATCAAAGATCCAAATCAAATTGATGATTTATGTAGAAAATGTATGGCTTTTCCGGAAACTATAGAACACATTATATCAGGATGTTCTATATTAGCGCCGTCTGAGTATACATTTAGGCACAATCAGGTTTTAAAAATAATTCACCAAAGTTTGGTAATTAAACATAACTTGATTGAATGTCATAATATAGTACCATATTATGAATACGAACCAAATTCATTTTTAGAAAATAATTTCTTTAAAATTTACTATGATAAAACTATACTAACAGACAGACCAATTGGTCATAATAGACCTGATATAGTTTTACATGACAAAATTAAAAAAATAACTTATATTATTGATGTAGCTATTCCAAATTCCTGTAATATTCAAAAATCTGTTTCTGAAAAAATAAGAAAATATACAGATTTAGGAAATGAAATTAAAAGAATTTGGCATTCTCAGACTATAAAAATATTACCTTTTGTTATTTCGGCTACTGGCATTATACCTAGCTCTCTTATTAAAAATTTAGGCATATTAGATTTGTCAAAGAATTTGTATATAAAAATGCAAAAATCAGTCATTTTAAATACATGTAGAATTACGAAAGATTTTTTAAATATTTATATTGAGGGATCAGTAGGATTTATCGGTCAAATTAGGAATTCCACAGAGCCGAACCCTCTGATATGAAAATATCTGGAGACGGTGAATTATATTCCCATTTAATAGTTTGGTAGATTAACGTGTTGTTCTTGTATTGTTTTGTATTAATTATACTTATATAATACACTTGCATAACGTGGATTTACTAGATGATCATTTATATGGAAAAGTGTATGAAAGGGTTTAGTTTTTCCTATGGGAAAAACTAAACCCGTTCCTGTAAATCTAGTGAATAAAATTTTTAATAGGGATATTTTTTTTTCTTCTTTTTTTTTAATAATTCTTATTTATGAGTAAAACCTCAAATTGTAATAATTAACCTCTTGAAAGCCAGCATAGTAAAAATATATTTTTTCATTACGTCATAAGAAATTTGACATTTCTTGCGAATCCAATATTTATAACATTTCTTTTGTGATATATTGCAAAAATTACATGAAAGTAATGTAGATAAAACGATCTTTCTGATAATACCTGAAATCTATCGTCTCCACAATGAATTTATATAAAAAACAATTAAAAAATATGGAGTTTCTAAACCAACTCCGTCCATATTTTGACGCAGCGGCCATTTTGTCTGCCATCCTTCATGCCCGCCGCATCATAGACAATTAATTAAAATTATTCCGAGAGGCTAGAAGCTATGCAGTATTTCGTTACGTCAAGAACGAGAATGGCCCAAGCGATTCTGACCTTGTTCTTGATACAATTTCTTTATACATAAGGGACAAAATCGCTTCCAAAACCGATGGGACACCGGAGTACGTACGGCCAATGACAGATTAAGTAATGAAGGCAATGTTAGCGACTCCCAATCGAAAATTTGAAACAGCAAAAGATATGGTCCAATCTTGGAATTGAACCTAGGACCTTAGCTTTGCCACGGCGATGATCTGCATTGTGACTGTATTGCCTTCATAATCAAAATTTACTTTCTCACACCGGGTTCTGAACTCTTTACTTCCGGATTGCTGGTTGAGAGCCTTACCCCTGTATGTTTATGTATTGATATGACATTTGGGTCGGCATGGAGTGGATGGCATCTAATGACGTGTTTGTTGTGAGCAGGTATGGAGCACGACACGGAGGCTTGCCACTGCCCCGACGAGCGGTGCATCATGAGCCCCTCCAGCAACGCTCTAAGCCCCACGCACTGGTCCTCCTGCAGCCTCGAATACCTCGCCCTGGCTTTTGAACACGGAATGGACTATTGTCTGCGGTAATCATCAACAACCCATTATTTGTAATAATTTGTGTATGAGAAGATGCAAAATGTGAATGATGCAAGGAGTAGCAATACAGAGTTGTGTGGCGATCTATCCTCTCTGTCTACCCCTCTGGTGATGGCGTAAAAGTTCGTCAATTAGTTTTGTGTGAATTGTTCTTATGCTTAAAAAGCTCAGTGATAAAATGCTAGCATTTGTGGTTTGAGGAATCCTAAAGTAGTCTATGTTGTTCTGTTAAATAATTTATGAAAACTTTGAACACTTTTTTTTATTTACAACAAATAAAGAAGAACAAGAACCACAAAAAAATCTGACAATATTAGCGGTATACAATCTCAGGCATTGTATGTTTACAACCAACTGCACCCAACTGTGCTATTTAAATATTGAATACAAGACTGGTAACATACCTAATATCCTGGCAAAAAAAATGTGTGTTTAAGAAACAGGGACAAAAATAGTTTTGTCTTCGTTTCACTATGTGGCGTCATTTTTAATTAAATGAAACAAATAATTTTGTGTACACCACTATATAATCACATTTGTCGACATGTTTCAAAACCGATGGTTTCTTTGTCAGGATATAGAATTCATGTTCTTCTTATCCTGACGAAGAAACTACCGGTTTCGAAACATGTCGATAATTGTCATTATATAGTGGTGTACACAAAGTTATTTGTTTCATTTAATTAAACACAAATAAGTTTTTCTTGTTATTTAAGAACTCTCGCCTTCATATTGTATAGGATCACCTGTCTCTTCTTATTGTTATTAAATGCATCATCCCGTATTGCCTTTGCAGAAATAAACCCACGAGACTGTTTGACTCCCCCGTGTGCGGCAACGGGTTTGTGGAGTCGGGGGAGCAGTGTGACTGCGGTCTGTCCAAGAACTGCGACAACAACCACTGCTGCGACCCCGCCACCTGCATGCTGTTCCCAAACGCCACCTGCGCTACCGGGGAGTGCTGTGATCTGGAGGTAATATTTCTAATTTAACTATGGCTTCAACGACACCCTACGTCTGAGCTCGTGTTGTAACCTTTACAAAGTTGGCTTTTTCAGCGCAGTCCATCCACAATATATGTGTATTAGTGAAACTTCACAGATCACATTTGCGACATCCACGTACGGGGATATCCGCCGATGGATCACTCAAGGAGATTTTCATTTCATAGTCATAATCATTCATGATTGGGTGTTTGAAACATTTAATTCGATGAAGTTTTTCTTACCCCAAGAGAAATCTCTCTCGAGGTAACCATCCATTCTCTGCTTCAAAGGTCTTAGAGCTATTGAAGTGTCTTTAAAGTAATTTTCTCTATGTATAAATGACATACTTGAACTTATTGCTTGCAAAATATCATAAATAAATAAAAAATAAATTAAAACAGGTTCCAATTCAAATCCTTGAGGAACTCCATTTTTCATCTTATGAACTACAGAAATAATAAATGTACTATTTCTTATGATTTTAGACTTGCAGACCGTCCAGCGCTGGTTCCATGTGCAGAACCGCCGATCACGAGTGTGATCTCCCCGAGTTCTGCACGGGACAATCCGAGTTCTGCCCCGATGATGTGTTCAAAATGGATACCGAAACTTGCGACCATGGAAAGGTATTACATAATCTTTTTATCTAACTATATGAGTAGACAAAGAAGATGGATCTTCACACATCTATTTTATTACACACATTTTTGCTTGGAAAACATATGACATATAACATCATATGTTATTACTTTGAGATTAACATTGAACAAAAATATTATTTCAGGCTTTCTGCTACCATGGCTCCTGCAGGACCAGATCTGATCAATGCCGGCTCCTGTGGGGACCTTCCGGAGAAAGCAGTGATGACCAATGCTATGAAATGAATAAAAAGGGATCGAGGTAATGATTATTTTTACATTTTGTTTTGAAGAGTTTTAATTTTCAATGTACTTTAACTTGTGCGCTTTAGAAACTTTAGAAATAAGCAAAAAAATTAAATCAAAAATTAATTTAGTTAACAAAATAATAGCACCCTGCAAATCTCCCCTTTTGACTATGTTCCCATGTGATATTGACACTGCCCACTGTTCTCCCCCTCCCCCAAAATCACCCCTCTCACTACCCCCACCTAATAACATCTAATTCATTTCTGCTCTTGTTTTAAATTTTAAGTTTAGTTTTAAGTTTGCTAGTGAATGGCACTGATGTGCCAAAACCGGTAGCAGAAAAAAAAAATAAAAAGTAACGATAGTACATTGAAAATTAAAATTCTTCAAAACAAAATGGCCAAAAATTTGGTACATAGTTAATGCCCAAGAAATACAAAAGATTATTTTTACTTCCATTGTAATACCATACCTGGGGATCAGGTGAAAATTACTAAAATTACAACACTCTCTGTAGCTTAAGGTTGATATATTACTATTTTAATGATATATATCTATGTTTACCTATTATAATACAGCGCATTAACTAGTAACCTAAATCTTCCAGCACCAAGCAAAAAAACATTGGCAAAAGCTCTTAACCTCTTGGATGTCGGCTGACAGTTAAAGGTTATTAATTAATTATTAATTAATTAATTTTTTTTTTTTATTAATTTTTTTAAAAGAAAGACAAACATTCCCGGATTACGAATAACCCAACAACATTTGAAAATCTCCTACTACCACCACACTAAGCGGAAGATGTTGCTTGTGTTGTGATGGAGGAGGTTAAAGCCATATTTTATAGAAAATTTAATATCAGAGCATTCCGAGGAGCTAGAGTGCTCTAATAAAAAGCAAAGTCTGGAATGATATTGGCGCAAGCGATTCCAACCTTGTCCTTGTACAGTTTCTGTATACATAAGGAATTTTTAAGGATAAAAAAAGGATATTTTCTCAACAGCTTTATTAACCATTGACATAATCTTCCTTTGGAACTCTCCAACTCTTGTATACCTTTCTAAATGTATTTATGAAATATTCTTCAATTAACTTAGTCAAGTTTGTCTAGTTTGTTTTAAAATCTATGTACTTTTCATTGAACTCTCCTTTAACTTGTTGAAAGCCAGCATACAAAATATAGATTTATATCAAAAACAATGAATAAATATAGACTTCGAATATGACAGCGTTCATATTACCAAGCGGCAGCCATTTTGTCCGCCATCTTTGGTGCCCGGCGCGTCATTGGCAATTGAATTGAATTTTTCGGAGTGGCTAAATACTATCCAGTATTTTGTTATGTCAAGAACGAAAATGGCCCAAGCGATTCTGACCTTGTTCTTCATACAATTTCTTTATACATAAGGGGCAAAATCGCTTCAAAAATCTGGACCCGCCGGGGGGACTGCGGCCTGCAAGAGGTTAAATTCCTATTCTTGTGTACAAAATTCTTTCATTGTATCTAATTTTCTTCTTATTATTTGTGTCGGATGTAGTTGTACATTCTGCTTTATAAATTATATCCTTTGTCCTCTCCAGAGACATTTCGCACATAACGTAGAAAAGGGTCGTAAGTCAAAAAATAAATTTTGCAGGAGAGCGAAAACAAAAGATGGTTGATAAAACAAGCGGCCCCGTCAAAAAGAGACACTAGCGACATCTCACGGAGATAGAGTGATCTAACTTAAATACGTTGTTGTGGGGCATAGGTAATCGCAATTACTTAACTATTCAGAGATAAAAATAAAATTTTGACTTATGACCCTTTTCTACTGGATGTGCGATTTATCTGTAAGTACTGGGACCAGTATTCTCCAGTATTACAGGATGCTTATTAAAAGGCTTAGGTTCTTTGATTAACAGTGACGTGTTTATTGACGTATCGTAATTTATAATTATAATTCTAACGTCCTTTCTGACTTAAAGCAAGGTTTTGTCTGCTTCCGCAGAATTATAATGACCTGCAAATCTACTTTCAGCTTATATCGATAACGAGACATATGATATAAATTACTAAAGTAATATGAGAACTGATCTTCGACTAATTATGATACATTACAATAAACAACATCCTGTGTTATCCTAACCTAAAAATTGTTTTATAATATTTGCAGGCACGGCAACTGCGGCTATAACCGCCTGAAGAAGTACTTCTCTACGTGCCAGGAAGACAATGTGTTCTGCGGCATGCTTCACTGCCGCCACCTCAATGAGCGCCTCGAGTTCGGCATGGAGAGCGTGGCCATCCTGTCGCACTCCTTCATCAACAGCCGCGGCTCCATCATCCCGTGCAGGACAGCCATCGTAGACCTGGGACTCAATCAGGTGGACCCGGGGCTTGTGCCAGATGGAGCCATGTGTGGCGAAGGAAAGGTACTATATTTGTCGAATAACAAGGTTTATCATTCTGAGCAAACGACCGCTGTGGAAATGAATGAGAGGAAGTTATATGAAGAAAAGAGTAAGAGGGGTGGGTAGGAATCTACTGGTCAATGTGTCTAGGAGTTACGGACGTATGAATCCATTCTCTTACTGCGGTGCGAGGCAGTGGGTTGAGAGAGTCCGGCTGGAGAGATCTAGGTTAGGTCTCCCTCAATCAATCTCTCCCGATCCGGCCCGCCACGCAGAAGATGGGCAACGCATTGGCCGCCAAGACCTAGATAAACCTCACCCCATGAACCCGGGCACCCCTACTAAGTCAACAAACGTGGCAAACCACTTGACGTGACCTATGGCAGGAGTGTTAGTTATCTAATAAATGGTTTCGTACCACGGAACCTGAACCACGGTGGTACCTTTCTGGCACATTACGGTTTTTTCGTGTATCTTTTATTAATTTCTTTAACCAGTCAACTGGTTTTCGAACATGTGATGTATGTGACAATTTTTATGCCCTTGCTCAACGCTCAAGCACATATGAGCAATCTAACGACTTACTTATGTATACATTACCTACTTATTTTTTTTGTACTTTTGTACTAATATATTATAAACTTTTCGATCTTCTTTGTACTTTCCACAATATTTAATTCGGCTTATTAATTCTATTTTAGATCCGGAACTAGCACCGACAGAATTTTACAGTGTTTTCAGATGGGATAGATGTACTTTTATTGCACCTACATATCTATCATACTTTTTTCATGTGCACCTTTTATTGCTGTTTTAATTTAGATATGTTCTGTAAAACATCCAATCGGGCGTAATAAATATTTACAAACTTGTTTTACAACAAGAAACTATTTATGTTTATAATTATATCAACAAAGTTACTAAACATTGCTCTGCATCTACTTTCATAGTACCTAATGTAGGTACTTCTTTTTTACTCTCATTATACTTACATTTATTGAACTCTGTTGTATAACTTTATATAATAATGAAACTATACAGGGTGTAACAGGATGTACCCGAGAGATTTTACCCAGCGATTCCTGAGCATTGCTGTCCGATGACATTTTTTATCTATTAAAAACATTAAAAATATTTTTCCACCACTCGTCGCAACTGAGTTTGTTACAAGAGAAGCGCTTACATATTCTAGCGCAGCTTGCCGCATGCACGAAACAGCTCATGTTTTGCTCAAACCCATCGCGGCGGGGTATTTCCGATACCTATGGGATCAGTAGCAACGTGTGATTGAAAAAAATATTTTTTGCTTTTAATAGAAAAAAAAATACAATCAGACAGCAAAATGACAAATACATTTATTACTCCAAATACGCTCAGGAATCGCTGGGTAAAATCTCTCGGGTACGTCTTGTTACACCCTGTATACTGACTTATATTGTATTTACCTACTTATATCTTTCGTATCCAGTTATCATATTACGTAATAAGTATATACTTATTATTACCTATAATAATGTATACATGTACACATATTCATTCAAGGCGTTAATAAATAATGTAAATACCTTCCTCGCTGGAATTTTACCGATTTTAATCTTTATGCTTCGAAAATAGCTCGCGCTAATCTCAGTCTAGATTCTAATTTTTATTTCATAAATATAGCCTCTATGATGGCTTACGAAATAAATAATCTATGAATGTAAAAATTCATTGTTCTCTCAAAACACCTTTTGATTGTTGTTTTTCGTGTAAAATAAAATCATTAAATAGTTTATTTAATATTTTTTAATTCTATTTTCAGATGTGTGTAAACCAAAAGTGCATGGCCGTGGCTTCTTTAAGGCTTGGTGCACAAGCCAGGACTGATTCCGGTGCAGTTTGCCCCTCCGACTGCTCGGGACATGGAGTCTGCAACTCATTGGGTAATTTTGCCTTTTTTTTTACATTAACTCCACACAGGAGGCCCTGAGGAAAATAATTTCCCTCAGGGCCTATGTCATCTTTGGAGATGCTGTGAGGAGGGTCTTTTTGAGGAGAGGAAGGAGTGAACGTGGGTCTTGAAGAGACCCATGTTATAGGAAGGAGGAAACACAGAGGCCGGCAAATCGTTCCACAGCCGAGCTGTTGAACACAAAAACGAGTCGTAGAAGCGTCCCGTTCTCATGTGACAAATGTCAACCGTGTACATATGTTGGGCGCGCGTTTGGCGTGTTTCCCGATTATGCACCGGTGCCGAGGGGATCAATGACGCTAGCTCCTCGGAGCATCTTCCATTGAAATACCGGTAGAACAAGGATAGCATTCCCACCCGACGCCTGTGCTCTAAAGATTGCAATCCGTTTGTTAAGACAGGAGAATCTATCAAGGGGACCGCCCGTTTCTGCACAGAGTCGAGGGTGTTTTTCAGGTACATCGGGGCTCCAGACCAGAGATGGCTGCCAAATTCAACAGTGGGGCGCACTTGCGATTTGTACAGGGTTAGCAGTTGTGTACAATTAAAGTATCTGCGGGCCCTGTACAGTACGCCCAGTTTCTGAGAGGCCAACTTAACTCTGGCCTCGATGGAGCCCCCGTACCTGAGCTGGTCACTTAGAGTTACACCGAGCATATCAATGGAGGACCTGTTTGGAAGAATGCTACCGTTGAAGGAGACTAGATTGTCATTTCGATCCCTTTTAGACGTATTCAGAGATGATTGGGTCTTTGAAACATTGAATTCGACGAGATTATTCTTACCCCAAGAGAAAACGCCTTCCTTACAAAACAAATTAAATAAACTACTGCTAAATTAAATTACTATTTTACATACTTTGTTTTCTTTATCATATTTCTTAATATCGAATATAAAAAGTACCGATAAAAACTTTGACTAATAAATGACAACATTTTTAGGACACTGCCACTGTGAGAAAGGGTTTGCACCTCCGCTATGCAAACTGCCCGGTCCCGGAGGTAGTCTGGACTCTGGACCCGCCAGCGACCCACATGGTTCGTACCTCCGCTATTTTTAACAATCATTTAATTAATATAAGTTTGCAACAAAACTCTTTCAGGCGCTTGTGATGGTGGTATTGTCCCTGTCATATTCATGAGAAAGCAAAATTTGGACAAAAGATTTCATTTTGAAAATATGCTTGAATGGCTTAGTTTTATTATTTATATGACTCGATCTGAACAGCCAGGTATACTTTCCCAACTTGCTTTCCTGTTTTGTATGATGCAATGTAATTTTTTTATTATTACAAATTGTAAATTGAAAACACATCCTTTAACTTATTTTCAACGAGGTTTTGAAGATACATATTTCATTTCAAAGTGTATTTCTGATTCAACTCTATCTTATGTCTTAATTTCAAACATTGCAAAATATTAATGACGTTTGTAATTCTTACAGAGTTTAATGAATTTTTTTTTTTCACCATTTAAAAACCTCTTTGGTTTATATTGAAATTTATTCTTACAAAATGTTGTTTGACATCTTTAACTTAGTTTAAAGCTCTTTTTCTTCCAAAAAATCGTGTTGTAGGCATGCCATCGATAGATCTGCTGTAACCCCTACCTCCTCTTTTCATAAACAATGCATGTATCGGATAGAGAGTTTACAACGAAACTCTCAGTGGCAGAAATCATCAACATTAAAATTCTCTAATCATTTTGTTGTACTATTTCTGCTTACAGCCCAAAAGCAAATCACGCGGGCGCTGCTCATCTTCTTCCTTGGCATAGTCCCCTCGGTCCTTCTTATCGTTCTCTTCTTCTACTACTCTCGTCAGAACTCCATCATGTTCTGGAAGAAACCCAAAGGATCAGCGTACGTACAAAACCAACCCAAACACAGTCTCTTCTGCTGCGGCACCTCATCCCCTTGCCTTGGCTTTGGTAGCTCAAACAGTGGTGGTTTTAGTTGCATGCCTTGGTGTACCCCCAAGGACAATGAACCAACAAAGAGCGGAGGTTCTAGTTGCATGCCCTGGTGTATTCCCAAAGATGACCAAATTAATAATCTGGATAAAAGCACACCGCAAAAACGCAGCAAACTCGATATAACAACAACGGGACTAATTTCAACAACAAACGAACACGTTACAAATAATTTTGCGAGTTATAGAGCACGCGTATATAGTCTACGAAAAAGCGGATTCTTTGGTGGGTCAAAAGATGATAAAATTGCTTCGAAGTTGTTAGATTCCAATAAAACAGAGCCTCTTAGCAAAGTGCCATCACTTTACGTAGAACATGCACCCGTTAAAGGTAAAATGTTTGAAAAGAATTTGAAAGGTTTAAAAGTTGATACGTCCATTTGTAACGATTATTCTGATAGTATTTCCACGGCGTCCACTTATTGCGGTGTGACTCCGGAAACTAGCGATATCGCATTAGTCGACGAAGATATGCCAACAGGAGTTGTGTCTGTAAAAGCTTTGAGAGAAAAACTCGTTTCTAATACAAGATCGACTAGCTACAATGGGGGTGGTCATTCTAATAACGGTTCGTTTGAAAGTGGACGTTTGACAGTTCAAACGAAGACGCCGAACAGTTTAACGCCGCGTATGTTTAACACTAGAAAGTGTTGATTTTAGATTACATATTTATTTTTGATTAAAGTGTGGTCTCAAAATTGTCGGGACAAGGGTGAGTTAACTGAGGCACCATTTTGAGAAACAATATCAGAGAGATAAAAAAATTAAGTACGAGAAGCGTTAAAGAGAGGTAGATACTACTCTGAATACCAGATCTGAAAAGCTAGGTACTTTCCAACCTTCCCTTTCCACATCTTCTTCCCCTCCCCAGAGTCACAACATACCAATTGAGGATGCCAGCCGGGAGTACGAGGTGCGGCTATTAAATAATGAGATTGACGCTGATACAGCAGAAGCATGCATGCGCCAAACGCCAGCAACCGACAACTATGTAGCGTGAAGCCTTCTCTTTCGAATGCAGTAACTCTCACTTCTGTAAATAAATCCGTATATCGCATAAGAGTTGTTTTTTGTTTTGCCGGAAAAATGATAAGATTAAAAAATGGATCAGCGAATTTTTGCAAAACTTCAGATGAAACATGGAAAATTCGTTACTAAAACTTATGATTTACTGAAAGAAGCTCATGACAATGAATTTTTATCATGTGCACGTGTTTTTGAGAGGTGTAAGTGTTTTCAAGATGGCCGAGAAGACTTTGAAGAAGATTCACGCTCGGATTGCCCTTCCATGTCAAAATGGGATGTAATATCAAAAAAATCGGTAATCTGGTTCGATCTGATCGTTGGGTAAGTATTCGTACGATTTCTGAAACTGTAGGAATTGACAAAGAATGCGTAAAGCTAATTTTACATAACAAATTTTATCATGCAAAAAGTGTGTGCCAAAATGGTGTCTAAAATGCTCCCATTTTAACAACAACAGTCACTTTATACTGCCTTATTTGCCAGATCTTGCGCTGTTCTATTATCTGTAGACTTCTATCTGTTCCCCAAAATAAAATGTGCATTAAAAAGAACAAGGTTTGATCAATTTTTTTTAATTTATCATTTTTCCGGCAAAACAAAAAACAACTCTTATGCGAACGAAGGCTACGGCTATACGGATTTATTTACAGAAGCGAGAGGTAGAGCATTCGAAAGAGAAAGCTTCACGCTACATAGATGTCGATTGCTGATGTTTGGCGCACGCGTACTTCTTCTGCAGCAGCGTCAATCTTGTTATTTAATAGCCGCACCTCGTAGTTGGAATTCTTGTGTGGTATTTACATAAAAATACTTAACCTGCAATTTTATAAGGCGAAAATTCTCTCCCACTTTAAAATATCACAGCATTTTTAAGCGCTCCCAAATTAGTTTTATAAAAAATTGGTGCCCCGGATGTCAAAATGCCTTTTCTCGACTTTGCTCAAAACTTTAATTAAAACATTAATGTAGGTAAGTCTTCGATATAAATAACGAATAAATTTTTTAAACCTATTAATATGCTGGTAGTTAATACCCAGTTTCGTCACTGTTTTATGACTTCTAACATTTTTCTCTCTCACAAACAAAAACCTAGTCAAATGCGAGTCTCATAATTTTTTTAAAGCTCATGACGATAATATATCATGATGCTCTTGACGGAAGTCATAGTTATTTTGACCCAGAAATTTAATTTTTTATATTAATTCACCAAAGATTTTTGTGTTTTTACAATTTTACTTTTATTACTGTTTGCTTAAGTTTGTGGGTGTTTTTTCTTGTGTAATTTTTATATATTATTTGACTTGGGAATGTTGTATGGGAGCATTGTACAATGTAAAATGCTAAAAACAAATTTCATTGCTTTTGTAAAATCTATTTTATGATATATATTTTGGATTTTGTTGAAGTGTCATTTTGTCAATCCCTCTGCTTTTGGTGTAGGTATAATTATTATTAAGCAAAGTTAAAAATATTATTTTAATAGCCTTAATTAGTGGCCGTCTGTTTCAAAGCTTGCTAGTATAAATGTAAAAGAAATTGCTAAAGTTAAATTTCACCAAAATGTGTTTTTCAACCAATTTAACCGCCTATTTTACTTCACTTTTATCTTTTACTTTCCAAAATCAATAGTTACTTTGCCATTTTGAAATATTTGACAGTTCTGTTGGAGGTAGAGTACGAAATTGCACTCTTGAACATTGATTATTAATCATGATTAATATTATAGAAGATGATGAATTCCTCATCCAAGTTGTCTTGCAGCGATAACCGAACACATTTCAACCTCGTGTTAATAATATGGTTATTTGGGACACTCCCGAATTTTTGACGCCGTATCGTATGTCGAATGATCTCATAAAATTTGATACATTAAAATCAAGGGGATATTACAACTACTGGAAAGTAAATTATATTTTTTCCATGTAATATTGTATATTTTATAATAGGTCGTTATTTATTTTTAAATACTCACATTCAATATTTTTATTGGAACAAAGCTGTCAGATCCTAAGTTTACAAATTAAATTTTCGATTTGGCAGCACCAAAAAATAATGCGGTGTGTTTTTTCACATCATTTCAAGGAATATTCTGCTCTTTATTTAGACTGGTCACAACAATAACTATTACTTTAGCAAAAGTACACTTTTAACAGCATTCTTGTTACTTTAACTTATTATTGAAATTTAAATTTAGCTCATGATTTAGCTTTGCGTTGAAACAGACGGTTTTAACTTCTAAGCTTAGAATTATTTTAATTTTTTAGTTTTTCCTTATTATTAGTGCCAAAAGTTTTTAGCGTTTAAGAGTTTGTATATGTTTTAAGGGGTTATACCACTTTAACCCTCCAAAATATTATGCTTTTTCAAGAATTTTCAAGATTTAGCAGAGCGTTGTGAAAATCGATGGTCGCGCGGTGGACACAATAACTCAGTCCAGGTTTAAGCTAGACCAAAAAACCAAAAAAATTAGTTTCTGTAGAATTAGTTATGTAGCCCAAAAGCTAGCAAATGGCATCAATTTAACCTTCCAGCGGGCGGGCACATTGTCGTAAAATTTACAACAAATGCGCCTTATCGCTTCCCCCACTTTTACCTCTGAGTCGCAAGCATTGAGCTCCGAGCTATTCGAGGGCCAGTGTCTCTCTAAACTGCATATTTGGAAATTTCCATTGAGCGTAAATTTTACGAAAGTGAGAAAAACACCAGATATCTCAGGTAAAACTGGACTGCAACGAACCCAAAGGCGGAGTGGAAACAATCGACAAAATGTGTGCCACTTACTCGGTCTCTAGAATAACAAAGAGATGGCCATGTGTAGTTTTCTACACTCTAATAAAATGTTCAAATTTTATACAAATTTGCCTGTACAGGAAATGCTCCAAAGCATTGAAAATTTTTCCTACAAAAAATTTGGTATTGACCATGATAAAAGAGCATCTTATCTTCAGATCAAATGAATCGTTGAGTTCCAATATCCTCCCTAATGATTTTTTTGTTAAAAATGAGTTGTGAATGCCATATTTAGGGTTTTCCAACCAGGAATATAATTCTGTTGTTATTATTTCCAAATTATTCCTAGTTTCTATATAAACCTTCCAAAATTTTCAGTTCCAAAATACTCCGTAATTGAGATGAATTACAGAGTATTTTGAATCAGAAGACTTTCAACAAACTCAAAATGATCTCCAGTTTCTTTCCATACAAATTTTGGCCGTTTGATTGATTTTTGTCATGCTTATTCTATTAATTTCCCAATAAAACAAAACAAACTGGAATCTTGAAAACTCATCAGCCCCCTGTTTTTCTTTATTTACTCATAAGTATGAAAATCCATTAGGGAGGGTTTTGGAAACCAATGATTCAAATGTCAAACATTTATATAAAGGGGACATATATTAATTACACGAGCAGTTTAAAAAAAATATTGGATCTCTTCTTCCCCCTTTATGAGATTAAGTGATATTTAGTGGGACCCCCCTCCCCCCCCTCACGTGAGATTTTTTAAAAATGTTTTTCATAATAGCCATTTTTTTCAAACTAATAGACACTTCAAAAGAAGTGAAACATTTATTTTTATTATCTCTGAAATATACTCTTTTAAAGTTGAGGTGAGATTTTTATTGACTCCCCCCTCGGTATTATGAGATTTAGTGAGATTTTACTGGACCCCACCCCCCAAATTTTGCTCATGTAATTAATGTATGCCCCCAAAGAGCAAAAACTATATTCACATGGACAAAACTTGATGACGTAAAATTTACAACAAACGCCCGCTCAAGGGAAATTACTCAGCGCGCCCGTTGGAAGGTTAAAAAAAAAACCTTTTTTTTTTTTTCCTAAATTTTGTTACTTAAAGTTGTCCAGAAAACGTTAATATTAATATTTCGAAAAACTCGTACGTATTTCGCTAGATAATTATATAACAAATAAAATAAAAAAATAATCAAGAGGATTGATTGAAAATGGGCGGAACTCACCAATTTTTTATGTAGTTTTCAGAAAAATGCGTTAAAAAAAGTTTATGAAACAATTTTTTTTTTTGTTAATTAGTAGTTCTTAGTACAATACCTTACTGTACTTTAATTTAAACAAAAATGTTTCTACTCTTCAAAAAATTCTTGAAATAGAATAATTTCTTGTAGGATCAAAGTGGTGTTACCCTTTAATTTATCCATTTTTCTCTTTACCTTATTATTATTTTGCCTGGTATGTAGTAGCATTTTTTTAAACATTTTTTAATAATATTCTTTTTACGTATTGAGCCATTGAAATAAAAAAATATATAATTTTAATAAAAATAGGTTTAGTTTCAAAGATTCAAATGTGTAATTAATACTTACATGGTGGTGGTTTTATTATTGTTAATTAATTTTATTGATTTAATATTGTCATTGTACCGGTAATAACTCGGCCCCTTAGGGTCAAAAAACGTATCTCATTTTTCGACAGATCTATCTGTGATGATGAGATCAGTATCTGTAATGATGGGATAAGTATCTGTGTTATTCTACATATACGTATCGATGTATATGTTTATCCGTTGAACTTATGGTTATGTTTCTTTGTCACTTAACGTAATGTGTTATTTTGTGGCTAGTAACATCCGTAACTCAAAATTGAGATACGTTTCTTTGACCCTAAGGGGCCGAACTGTTAGTAATTGGCACCATTTTGAAAAAAATCATTCCGACTTAAATAAGTTAGTGCATTTCCATAATTGTTACATTAAATCCCCTTTACTAATTAAAACCTATTATTTACCTTTACTTTTAAAGTTTGCACAACTGATAAACAATCATTTTATGCATTAAATTTATGTTTGTTTATCAGTTTGGTAAAATTTAAAACACCTTTATTAGTAAGGCAGATTATGTATTGGTAATTCACAGCGGTTATATTAAAAAAGCTCAATAGATAGAGCAAATAGTTGTAAAAATAACTCTTTTACTCCTATTTCTTTAATGTGTGGATGCAATTAGATGGTTAATAAAAAAGTTTTTGGTTTTCTGCAATTTTAAAAATTTCTGCAAAACAACCTAACCCCAACCTAAGAAAATATCATTTTGTTTTGAAGAGTTTTATTTCACAATGTACAATTTGTTTCGACATATTCGTGACATTCACTGTTAATAAATAAAATTAAGTAACAAATATACTTTGAAAATTAAAAAAATTTAACAAAATGTCTAGAAATTGTTACGTAGTTGATGCTCAAGAAACACAAAAAAATAAAAAAATCCCTTGATGGATATCACTCTTCAATAACAAAATAATTATTTTTGAATACCCTTTATTACCAAAACTCGCATAATAATTCGTAGGTTATTAGGCTTATTTTGAATGCTCTTCTAATTCCCTGTCTTATTTTCTCGTTGACAATAAAACTATTTGATTTTTAAAATTTATTTCTGTCTTTGACTTATGATTTTTTTAACACTTTTCTTTCCTGTAACTAACAATTTTTTCCTTTTTTATTATTAGACGTAGATGGTTCTGAATTTTAGTCTCTAATGCACGCCTTGGTAAGTACACTTTTTCTGTAATTTTTATGTTTAAATGTAGCAATACATATTCATATCCCAAGATTTTCACTTGAGCTTTTTTTGTTGTTTTTGCAATTATAACTACTACAGTGAAACCCTCTTAAGAAGTTCTCCCTTAAGAAGTTTTTTTTCGGTCCCTTGAAGACCAAATGGCCCAATTTTTTCCACTTATAAGGTTTTCCCGCCTAAGAATTTTTTTTTTCCAGTCCCTTGGAAAACTTCTTAAAAGGGTTTCACTGTATCATTTTATGGATTGAAGGTAAAACAGATTGTGTAACATTTTTTTTAAACCTGCAGTATTGTCCCTATTATTTGACCTAAAGAAGGATAGGATAACAGAATAAGATGGAAATTACAAAACTGCCTAAGTAAACTATAGAAAATAGAATAAAATATTTTAGACACTGAACGAGGTGTGGCTAGTAAATGAGACTGACGCTGTTACAGAAGAAGTACGCTTGCGCACAAATGCTAGCGGACGACAGCTGTTTGGCGTGAAGCCTTCTCTTTATAATGCAGTATCTCTTGCTTCTGTAAACACATCCGTATAGCCGTAGCCTTCGTTCGCATTCGCAGAGTTGGTTTTTGTTTCGCTGGAAAACTGTTAAGTGTAACAAAATAGAGCAACAAATCGTTACTGGAAAAATCGCTACTGAAACTTATAATTTATTGAAAGAAGTGTATGGCAATGAATTTTTATCACGTGCACGTGTTTTTGAGGGGTTTAAGTGTTTTCAAGATGGCCGAGAAGACGTTGAAGATGATTTACACATCTCGTACACTGAACACATTGATGATTTGATCTGTCCTTAAAATTATCATTTTTAATATCAAATTTTTGGAAATGTTGAATAAACATATCTTCTATAATCGGGACTCTATCCTTCCTATGTTGACAATAATTAGAATATAAAAATTACACTATTGAAGTGTGTACACATTTCTCCTTCATTTCATTTATTTACACACATTTAAATTTGAAATCAGCTCAAAGAATTCATTTCTGCATTATAAATAATATCTCTTTCATAACTTCTTATCAATAAAAAACTAATTATCTTTTTTTAATTTACAGGAACAAATCACCTACAAAAAATAATATCCAACGAGGTATTTCCCGGCCGAGCTGCTTCGGGCTTTCGTCCCCTTCGCCGCCCTCCTCCACCTCCCCACTCTCCGCCCCCGCTCTCTCTCCCGATGACATGAACTCCAGTCTACTGCCCTCACAAACCCCCACCGGAGCCGACATCCCTTCCCTCAACAACCACTTCTTCGGACAGTTCAAAGGATTTACCCTCTTTCCCATCCAGAAACGAGAAGAGTCTTTCGGAAACTCTAATCAAAACTTCGCCATCGAAAACGATCAAAACAACGCCGCAACCGTTTCATCGTTTACAAACAGGCCAACTTCTCCGAACAAAGGTTCCGTCGTTAAAAACGCTGTGAATTCGTTGAATCGAAACGTAAACCAGACCGCGCAGATCAACAGAGCTCCTTCTTTTAATAATACACCGAAATCGCCAAATAATTCGCAGAAGTTTCCGCAGAGATCCGCTCCCCCTGTGCCGTCTGTTCCTACAGTTGCGATTAAGATTCCAAATGTTCACCGGTCGAATACTCAAGCTGCAGATGCTGCGAAGAGAGGGACTACGCTAGATAGATCAGTTACTGAAGTGCATAGACCTAAGTCTGTTGCGACCGGTGTGGAGAATGCTAATAGTACTTCCATAGCTCCTGCTCTGCCTCCATCTAACCCTGGACTACATAATGCACGACCCATTATTTCAAATCCTATTTTGGAAGCTTCAACGTGTACGGCTAAAGAGTTGATCTCTCCTTTGAAGAACAGCAGCGGGTCTGGCGGAAGTGTCGTAGTTCCCTTAAGAGCAGCTCCCACGGTTCCTCTTGCTACATCTCCTACAGCTAATAAAAGACCTTTGAGCAGCCCAAATTCTACCACAAATGCTGTGTTCATTATGCCTGAAGAGCCTACAGTAAAAAAACCCAAAGAAGGCAACAACACTTTGAACAGGATCGCTTCATTTTTGAAGCAAGACAAGTCTGCAGATAAAGAGAAGGCAAGAAACCCCGTTGAAAGAAGCAATTCGCTTCCTAAAAATCCAAATCATCAAGTCAAAATTAATAAAAATATTGATAAGAATGCTTTGAGGAATCTGCAGATATCAAATCCGATTTTACAGAAAGATATCGATATTCCTTCAAATTCGGTTCCTGTTGTATCGGACTCTGAAGATTTGGATGACCAGGCTAAAATGGTAGTGATGAGAGCTCAGAGTATGAGAGGTCCTGTTTTAGCTCCCAGACCAGCCATTCCCACGTTTGGTTCTATGAGACAAGCCTCGGGAGTGAAGAGACCCACTTCCATTCCTGTGGGAAATAGACCAACTTCACCTCCTCCCCCAAGACCAAATGAACTACCAGATAGCAAAGGAAACAAAGACATTGTAAAGAAAATCCCCGGCATGCCTGGTTATCAAAACCCTCCCATGTTCGCTAGAAATCATCAAGACAATAAGAGCCCTGAATATGATGACTGTGTTGCCGAAACTCACGCTCCATTGGCTAACATTAGTGAGGAAACATCTCCAGATAATATTTATGCAATCATAGAAGAGAGTCCACCTAATTCGTATCCTAAGCAATTTGGGAAAAATAATCCCTTGTCTGTTGTGGGATCTAAAACTAATCCTTTGCCCATTCCCAATAACCAGCACAAGACTCCAGAAAAGGGTGGTAAAATAACTTCCGGGAGTGCAGACAGCATGGGGCTGTTGGGAGAAATAGTCTCGGAAATCCAAAACAGAAACTTCGATTCTATATACTCTACGTCAACCTTGGCCAGGAAGAAGAAAGAAAAGGAGATGAGAGAGAAAAATGGCATCATGTCAGATGAAGAAACCGACTTTGATGATGCTTCGACATATGCCAACACTTCTCATTACAAATCTCCGGGAAGCGAGTACAGCAATGTGAATGGAGTCAAGTCTCTCTCCAGTGCAGCTTCCACAACAAGCAGTGGATACTTAAATCCATCAGCTGTTAATGTACCAGTTGGTAAAATACCACCCAAATCTGGCATAGTCAGTATTGACAAAGTAGACACTAAAACCTTTGAACCAAAATTATCAACAGCTCCAGCAAGTGAGAAGATAGAACCATATAAACCTTTCAGTTCCTCACTTCACAGATCTTTAGGTCCTTTTGCCAGCAGCTACTCTAAAGAGAAAACATCCACTATTCCGAGTGCTGCGGTTATAGAGACAAAACCACCAGAAAAACCTGTTACTTCACCTCTGTCACCGACGCAGAAAACCACCACAAACTCTAAAGTGCCAATGTTAGCGAGACAGAATACTCCCGATAAACTTTTGGACAGGCCCAGTCTCAACAGACAAATCACACCGCCAAATCTGAAGAATCTACCTTTGAGCCAGAATAGCTTAAGAACTACACCACCATCTCCCAAAACTACAAAAGCAACCAACAGGCTGTCGTCTTCTAGCATATCCGGAGTCAACAGTCCCGATTTGGTTTCAAGCTGTACTCCAACGTCCGGTGTGAAATCACCTGATGTAGTGAGCGGCAATGGAAGTTCATCTGTTCCTAAAACAACCAATGTAAACCAAGGAGTTATTTTAAAACCAACTTTACAAGTGGCACCTCCGGCCAAACCGTTAACGCAAATTCAAAAAGCGGCAGCAATCAATAACCTGAAGCCTTTAATAAAGCAGCTTTCAAAAACTGGCCTACATTCGCCAGCTGATCAGAAACCTGGCTTGAGAAGTGCCCCAGCTCCCCCTTCGTCAAATTTAGGGGATAAAAAGAAAAGTGCTCCCGTTAGGCCGACTCCACCAAAAGTGATACAAAATTCTGCAGCGGACAAAAACAATTCTACCACCAATAGTGCCCTAAGTTCCAAATCGAACAGTTTTGATAGAAACCTTTCTAATTCCGGCAAAACAAACAATGTAAGTGATGCTGGCAAAGTGAAACCAGCCCCCAAATCTGTGGCAACAAGCAAAATTGAGACTGGTTTAAAATTGAATCAAAGTACTGTGTTACCGTCTAAGCCTAGTTTAACCTCAAAAGTGTCTAATGTCGCAAATCTGCAACAGAAATTTGAAGCTTCGAAGCTCGGACAAAGTGCGACAAAGGTCCCGACAACGGGTGCAAAGAAAGTGTAATTAAATATTGTAATTCTGATGACTTTTTATGAGGTGCCATTTATCTTAGGCGGGGGCCTATTGGATATATATAATGATACATATTATTTACAATGTCTTAGCTTTTCGTTTATAGACTTGAACTTTTGAAAAAGGATGACTCCTCTTGGAACTAAATATTGTCCACAGCATTTTTGACTTATGTATAACAAGCTTTACTATTTGGCATTTAATTTATGTAACAAACCGTGTGGGATCTTGTCTTCTTTTGTTGACAGTTAAGTGAATATTTTAAAGTTCCATGAATCATGATCAAAACAAGCTCTGTGAGCTCATT
Organism: Limnephilus auricula; assembly: GCA_951813805.1. Classification (NCBI taxonomy): domain Eukaryota; kingdom Metazoa; phylum Arthropoda; class Insecta; order Trichoptera; family Limnephilidae; genus Limnephilus; species Limnephilus auricula. The sequence goes on along the minus strand of OX638409.1, from coordinate 8,205,634 downwards.
TTTAAAGTTTTTGCCATTTCAGAAATACTTTAAAGTTTTCGTGAATTGTGGAGTTCCTCAAGGATCTGTTTTGGGACCCATTTTATTATTATATTTACAGATTTTCTGCTTTATAGTTAAGATGAGTCGCTGTTGTTAGCTGTGGCAATATTTTGACTTAAAGGGCTGGGAAAGAAGGAAAAGACAAGAGGTGGTTGAAGGGAAGGTTGGATGTAGGTAATTTAGGTTTTAGTTACTTTTCATATGTTATCACCAAAAGGGGACACCAAGACTGCTTTATTGGACAAAGTGAATTCTATATCTAGTGTTATTATTTTTTTTTTTCGGAAAATATCTTTCCTGTGAATATTAAAATTTTTGGCAATTATTTTGTACCTTATTTATAAATTTGTAACTCTTTATTTAAATTGTTTTACTATATTTTCCTTCTGGTAACAGAATCAAATTTAAAAATGGTTTATTAGTCAACTATTTTTACGAATATTTTTTTACTATTAATTTTGTGTACATCACTGTATGTATATAAACAATCCAACTGGATTCAACATGTACACAATATTTCGTTTCATCCCTTAATCAAATTGATACAAATGATCAACATAATTTTTTTTTTTCAAAGATTTACCCAAAATTCAATAGTGTTGATAGGTTTTTTTTTTTTTATTTCTAATATGCAGCTACTTTTATAGCTTTACCCATTATATAACGGGAATTTATATTAAAATAGTATATCTAGCTTCGCTATGCCTTATTTATATTAAAAACAAGCATATCCCACTGTTTTTTCTCTTTCTTTTGATTGAATAATTATTCTAATCTTGTGATGTAACAATGTATTTATGCGAGTTAGTTAAAAATATTATTTACATCGATAACAAGTGAGAACTTATTTTAAATTAACAATGATAATGAAATGACACTAAAAACATAATACTATGTTAATATAAACCATTTCTCAAATACAATGTCATTGTATACATAAATTTTAAAAAAAAGACAAAATTGTCAAACATAAAATATCATCGGTTAAATAGAAAAGTGGCATTATTAAAAAATAACAAATTTTACAATACACATATTTAAATTTTTTAGTTTTATAATTTAATTTTATAATATAAGTGTTATACCGGGTGTCCCGGGGTAAAGTGCAGTAACTTCGGGAGGTGATTCTAAATGATAATATAAGTAAAAAAGATAAATGACTTTCTTCGAAATTCCAGCTTTAAGGGGTACTTTTTAGGTAAAATGATAAAATCAGTCCGTCGTGTGCGGCCAGCACTAGGTACTATTTTACGCTGTTACGATACGGGTGACTAACAACTATCCAACGTCGCGGGCGGGTGCACAGCAAATTTATCGGTAAGTTTGTACCTTACACTAAGGATTTTTAACAGGTACGTCTTTTTGTATGGGAAAAAAAAGTTGGAATTTCGAAAAAAGTCATTTATCTTTTTTACTTATATTATCATGTAGAATCACCGCCCGAAGTTACTGCACTTTACCCCCGGACACACTGTATATCATTTTAAAGGTATTTACATAAGGATTAAGATGGTGTGATTATTTTAATTAATTTATCAAAAAAGGGGGCATTTTTAACAAGAAATATCATTTTTCTACAAAAATAAAAGAATATTGCGACACATTTCTCGTAAAAAATATGTTTTTCTATAAATATTTCTTAACTTTTACAATCGTAACCAAACACTATTTTGAGAGATGTCACTTTTCTATAAAAAACCACATGATAGTCAGTTTCGTGGCTGGGTTGCAAATGGCAGAGCGACATTTTTCTACAATCAAAATGGCGGATTAGAGAGTAGGAAATAGAGTACAGAAATGACACTTGCGACATCTGGTGATCTTGACGTGTATTTTTTTAAAGTGTCTTTTATCCATATAAAATAATGTTGATTTCAAACTAATAACCTTATTTTAAAAATTTTGAAAAATGTCATTTTTCCATTTAATCAATGATATGTTAGTTTTCCTTGTGAACATAAAACACAACAATGTCATTTACCACATAATTATATAAAATAAGACAATGTAACTATCCATACCTTATTATATAAAATAGAACAGTTAAAGTGTGAAACCTTAAGATGCTTTTATTGAGCAATTAAAACTAAAAAGACAAAACTCGTTTCTTTGTATGATAAGCTTTGGACCACAAATTTGAGCTTTGAGTATGCAATCTTAAAAATTAAGAATGTTACAGTTTTGTAACTTGAACTGTTAATAATTTTTCTGCTATTATTTAAAATATAATTAATTTTTTCTACTATCGTTATAAATATTCATTATTTAACGACTATTATTAGAAATATAACTCAAATCCACGCTGTTATGTATTTAAATTACAACAAATTTTTCAGCTGTTATTTAAAAAATATAACTCATATTTTTTATGCTGTTGTATTTGAAACATAACCTCATTTTACTGAAGCTATTTGCAATACAACAGCATAGTAAAAACACAACAATTCTTTACTTTTCATGAGATACATCAATTTATTGCTCAAATTCTTGTGTATACATATGCCTCCTTACTCATAATTGCGGTATCCGCCGACTCATCCTTGGTTTTGTAAAGTTGGCTCTAAACCTGGTTTAAAGCCGTTTTAACCATGCACACGTCGTGATAATAAGTCAAGTTTTTCACTGTTACGTCGTAATACGACGCGTATTAGTTATACTTCGATTGTGAGTAAGAGGTATGCTGTTTAATAAAGCATTGCTTATTAAGGCGGGTCTCCTGTGGAAAAATGTTTTCAAAACATTGAAACATTTAACCAAAACATTGAGTCGTGGCCACAATATTTTTGTTTTCTGTCGAACTTATTGTAACCCCAATGTTTCAATGTTTTGAGTAAATGTTTCAATGTTTTTAAAACATTTTTTAGCAAGAGTCCCACCTTTATTGAAAAGGAAAACTTTTTCTTATTATAAAAAGGTTAGAAAGTAGTGTGATCTCATCTGTGAATGTAAATAATATCAACAAAGAAGTGAGCATAAAATTCTATAATATTTTCTTTAAAATTAATAGTTTAAAACTCAAAAAAATCTACAAATAACATTTTAAGTGCATTTATTCCACCTTCTTGGAGTATTATATACAAGTACCAATTTTTACAACTAAAACGCCGTTTATATACCACATAAAAAAATTATTGTGATTCTTCAATATATATTTTACATTTAAATTGAATATTTTCTTTTGAAATTATTTGAAACGTCCAATGGAAGAAGCAAGAAATTAATTATCTTTAAATAATTGTAAATATTTAGGTTAAGTATAAAAAATTTTGAATTAATTTAATTTTTATGATTTTAAGTATTGGTGATATCTCCAAAAGTGTGCATTATCTATCTTTTCGGTCTAAAAAACTCTCCACAAAAATGTAGCTACGAAATTTATAAAAATGTAAATTAAATTATAGCCTTTTATACTATTTTTAATTTACGTAATATAAAAATGCCTTTGAAATATAATGAAAAAATAATTTGTCTTGAAAGTGTGTATTTTAGGGCAATCTTTTTATGTGGCAACATTGTAATATGATCACTATGAATAAACTTTTTATGCTGGTCAAATAAGGGGTTTAAAATCAAAAATGCCACTCTAAAAAAGTACTGTTTTCGGTAAATCACAAAAAACCGATCAAAGAATACTACGCATTTTTCGTGTGATTTTTTAGTAATAACTTACAAAGTATAATCCAAGGTGAATTATTATAATAAAAAAAGTAATAATAATGTGTTCATTGGTCACGTTGACTTTATTTTGAATTCAGGCTTGTGATTGGCTTTGGTGATTAGTGGTGATTTTGGTTATCAATCACTGTAGAGAGTGGTGATTTTCATCTAAACCCTATTTTCATTTCGATTTTTCCATGATTTGCGGTTGATTTTTGCAGGGATCTCAAAAACCATCTTGTAGCTACGGACATTGCGCCCAGATTGGCATTTGTAATTCATTTTTGTCATTTTTGGAGAGTGGCGTTTTCGCTTTACATGCGCCACAAATAATAATATACCTAACACGCATCATTTTATTTTTATGTGTATTATTAGGGTGGGATGTTTCTGCAGAAATTCAAATGTAACATTATCATCAAATAACAAACAGCTACATTTGGTGACTTAGCAGGGGTGCCCGGGTTCATGGGGTGAGGCTTGTCTAACTTACTGTGTGGCGGGCCGGATCGGGAGAGACTTCTGACCTCTCCAGCGGGACTCTCTCAACGCATCACAGTAGGATGGATTCATACATCTGTCACTGCTTGCCACGTTGACCCCAGATTCCTACCCACTCCTCATATTTTACCTTCTCAGAACTTCATACATTTAAATTTCTCCGGAGACATTCCAACCATAAAGCTATGTGAAAGACGTTTTGTGGTAGATTCACTATATTATGAAAATATGAATATGATGTTTGAAAGTTTAATAAAGAGTTGGGATATTTTGTATATAAAAACCAAAGATTTAAACATTAATGTACATTGTAGACTTTTTATAATATATATCAATACTTATAAAACGTTGTGGAACTCAAATAATTTTATCAAGGAACTATTGTATACAACACACATTGTCCATCTATAACGAATGTGGCCTACTTAAAATATATACATATTAAATAAATCTTTTTCTGTAATACTGACTTTTATTTTCTTCGTCATCTGCTGGTGCCCTCTCCTATCAGACGTTTTTTTATTTATTTTTATATTAACTTCACACAGGGAAGCCCTGAGGAAAATAATTTCCTTCAGGGCCTATGTCATCTTAAAGTGTGGAGGATCTTTTTAAGGAGAGGAAGATCTGTGAAGGAAAAAAGCATGAGGAGTGAGTTGGAATCAATTGGCATTTTGGATTTTCAAAATACATATTGCAATTTGAAAATCCAATGTGCCCATTGGCTAGAAGTCATAAACTTACAAGTGTAAAGCTAGCCAGATTAACTTTTACTGTACCTAGAAACAGACGGCCCTTAGTATACCTAGCCGCTCAAAATATAACTTCAGGAGGGATCAGTTTAAAAAACAAAGAAAAGTGCTAATGTTATATTTTTTATATCACTAAGTACAAAGTCCAAACATGTTGGCATCATGGGTAACGATATTGCAGCTGCCTTGGCAAAACGAGGAGTGTCCATTTCTGTTGTTACCCTCGTAAACCACATTCCCCTATCTGACATTTTTTCCATCATCAAAGATAGATCCCGCAATATTTGGGCAGAGTATTTGCGCATAGCTGGTCAATCCAAGGGAGTCTGCTACGCCTCAATACAAAGGAATATCCCAACTAAACTGTGGTATCAACAATTCCCCCATTTTTCCAAAAAATAAATTTCCTCACTTATTCAAATGAGAATCGGACATTGTTCCGTTCCTTCTCACCTTTTAAAATTCACATCCTTGACTCCCCAGATTGTACCTACTGTGGTCTAGAAGTGGAAAATTAGATCACATATTTTTTGGTTGTCCCTCTCTAAACAAATATCCTCTCTTCTATCAAGCTTTATCTAAAATTGCCTCCCCGTCCAACATCTCATCTCTTTGTCTGAACTCGACTTCATTATAATTTTGAAATTTGCCCATTTAAATAAAATTAATATTTAAAATCGCCTTATATTTCTCCATAATTTTAAATAGTGGCCTAGAACACCCTTAAAGGGTGAAAGCCAGAAATAATTGAAAATAAATATAAAGTCCAAAAAAATCAATAATCAGAAAAAATCCTTGAACATTATAAATCTTTTCTTCAAACCAGCGCCGGATCTGCCATACGTTCAAAAACGTGCAAAAAACCTGGCGCCCACTACGAAGGGGCGCCGTGATAAAATAAATATTGTTTTAAAATTCAATTAAAATATTCCCCGAATCGTTTAAAAATTACTCGTAATACGGAATTATTAGTTCGCGCTGGCAACACTCACTTTCCATATGCGTGAACCTAATGCGCGCGCATCGATGGTTAAAATTTAACGAAATACGGATTTGACTTACGTCAAGGAATTTTTTTCCAAATACAATATATTTCATACGAACGTAAGACCTATTTTTCCTTGTTGCTCTTACGACCATTGTATCGTTCGAAATTCAACAAACATTGTGATTGGTTCATTAATCGCTTCTCCTACGGATCTCCCTTCGTTGATTACAAGTTGCCCTTTGATGATAGTTCGTCGCTTTCGCCGCGTTATTGGTTTATTTATGTTGCCATTCGCGCGCGATTTGGCACCATATTAAACAAACTGATCAGAATATTATTATTTCTGAACTAAACTGCCTCATGTTTTATATTATATTTTGTTATGATGTTATTATTTTGTCCAGTGTCATAGATAGCTACCGCCAGGTCACTTGGAAAAGTTACTCTTGATTCTTGTTGGCGGGATATTAATTTATTTTAAACGTATTGGATAATTTTTTTTTTTTTTTTATATGTATATAAATTTTTTATCTGAATTTTAAAAAAATGTTGGGGGAAGGGGGGCGCCATCGGTACTTCCTGCACAGGGCGCCAGATTTCGTAGAACCGGCGCTGCTTCAAACCATCTTAATTACATTTGCAAAAAAATTTGATGCACATGAAATTGGTATACTAATGTTGGGATATTTCCAATTTCATCATATTTTGATTTTCGGACATATAAACACTTCCCGTTAAGAGTAAACAAAATAATTCATATTCTGCTCTTTCATATAAGGCGCTAATTTAATTATGTTAGGTTGAAACCACTCAAATGTTGAAAATTCAAAATGGTGCACATAGTCAATTTGAAAGAGTTTAAATTTCAAAATACTGTAAATTGATTACTGAATAATTGGTATCTACAAAAGTTAGCAGCTGTAAGACTAAAACAATAAAAGAATGTCAACCCAATACATAATTACACATGTGAGCATGTTATTTTTCCATTAACTCAACAGAATATACATAATTCGCTACTGAGCTGCATTGACTTATTCAAATTATACTCAACAAATAAACCATTAATCCAATGATAAACATTATTTGATTACTTTAAATTTTGACATTGTGTACATTAAAAAAATGTATACAATATTGCTTCACCATTAAAAGATATGTCACACTTCATGCGCTGGTAGCAATAAGGATGCCATTGTTACAACACCCGAGCCGCCCGTCGCAAATTATGCAAAAAAATATTGTCAAGGCAATGACGTTACAATATAATATACATTATAGTGCTGTAAAAATCACAAAGTGGCAACACAAAAACAAGTCAATTGTAGTGTTCGTAGTAAACTGCCACGCGTTTCTTAAGATTGTGTGCTACCTCTAAGTAAATTGTATTAAAAAAGTGTCAAAATGCCCTCATGTGTGATGAGAAAATATATTTTCATTACTTGGCAAACACTAGGCAAGGAACAACATTTCGATTGTAAATGAACGCAAATTACTTATTTTTGAAGAATTTAAAGTGTTAAAATTCAATAATCTAGTCCGAGAAAATATATTAATTCAATTAATAAAAGAAAAACAAAATCACAGCTTTTTACTGAAAGCCGCACTCGTCAAAAACATATATTTCCATCACAAAAATGTAACACCACATTTGCACAACAGCATTACATATACCTAGGAAAAAAATACTTCAACAGTTTACCGGAAAAGATAAGAAAAATTGAAGACGATAAATGTCTAATAAAAGCGATTAAAGAGCAATTCAATGTAAAAACAAATGAATGATGAATTTATCATCATAATTAACATATCTAACTATCTATTTATCCACGTATTTTTAAGTTCAAAATTCCTATTTAATAATTTTCAACATCATAATTAATTATAGGTACAAAATAATTTTCATTCTGACATCGCTCCTCTTCTAAACACAAGCGTCCGCTTCTATAGGAGAGACACAATCAAAAAAAAAAATCTGTGAAAACTTATTTTGTAATTTATTGTTATCAACATTGTTATACCTTGTAAACTTACGGCCTTACTAAAAAAAAACACTCCGCGGCCGTTAAACGGTGTTTCTGTAGCACGTTGTGTAAAGTCTGTACATTTCGTTTTTCAAATTCTTACTAAACAAAATATATGGTTTTGATCTGACAACGTCGCCATTTTACCAGCCTTACTAATAAACTTTCTGAAAAATTTGTACAATGGTCAAACAACCATGTATGAAGAATCCTTACTAATTAAGAACTGACAAAAAATTGTTCATGGAAAGATATGTACATTGCTTACACGGCCAAGGAGGGTAGTTTATCTGTTGTATATATTTGTTCCATTTGTAATTTTCAACGAATTTCGAATTTTTTTTTTAATGTCCTATATATTTATTATTTTTTGAGATGTTGTAAAAACAAATACCATTTTAGAACCAAAATTTAATTACCTTTAAGATTTTCATATCTAAAATATACTTAAATGTTTAAAAACTGTAGTATTTTAAGATTCAAACATCAAGTTGGAAAAAAAAACTCACTTACCCCAAACACTTTCTATTAAAACATTGAAATATTTGGAAAAATTCAAAATTCAAAAAACACAGTCCTTTTATTTAATGATTTTAAAATAAATCTGTCACCTCACTTTTTACTCCTTCAAACAATAAAAAAATCTTGAAATTCGCTTTTCATATCCAAAAATTTACAATAAAAAAACACACGTTTGAATACATTGTTTGCACATCTTAAGGCATTAATTTCTTTGATACGTTTACTAAAATATGTATTAGACATTTTAGTCACCAAAAAACATCACTTTCAAGAATTTATAATAAAATAAAGTTCTTAAAATGCAAATTATTTCTGAACATAACCTATGAACCATTTTCTGACAGCTTAATTTAGAACACGCGATTTTAGTGCCACAATTTGACTTAAACTAACGAAAAACAACACAAATTAATAGTAAATATATTGATTACATGAATATAAGTGCGAATTAGTCATAAATATTCAAATCATTAACGAAAACATCATATTAATCACATACAAAATCGCGACCGACTAACTTCTGCATTCGCGGCTATTTTTTTCAGCGGTAAAGCAATGCGCAGGCGCATCAATCACACCACCTAGCGGATTATTATGAAAACTCCAATTTACAAGTAAAATTTCCAGCGTTGCCACATTTAAAACACCGTTTAACGGCCGCGGAGTGTTTTTTTTTAGTAAGGCCGTTATAATTTAATAAAAAATAAAAAAATAATAAAAATAAAATTATTATCAATTATTATTAAAAATATAATTGTTTTCCGCCCGAAGATAACATGCATCATTACATTATAAGACCTACTAGAATACAGTGTCTGGGCGCGCAACAGCCAAATTACGAAGTCAGTCTGTCTGTCGCCAAGAAAACTTTACTGTTTAAAATTGTCTAATCATTCTGTTTATTTATATGCTTGCGGAAAAACAACATACAAATCAGCAATAACAACGAGTACGACAACAATGGCCGCCATTTGCAAACTGTCGTTGCTCTAAAAACTTGATCACTTAACACCTCAAAATCGTCCAGGCTTCCTACTCTAGTCGGCCTTGAGGCAGTATTTGACAGAACGTTTGAATACGAAAACGCTGCCAGGTCTATCTGTTTATTTCGTTGACATACGCACATTCTTTGAATGTCTATCTTTGTCATACATTAACAACATTTGACTTAAGACTTTACTGGAAACAAGAGTGTTTCATTGTGAGCATGTGAGACAACAGCAAGTCTGTATTGTAACAGATGTATTGTAACGTCATTGGACAAGTGTTGTTTAATTTTGTGAAGTTCAAGCACAAATTCAAGGGATTTTTACAGCCCTGATCATAAAATATAAAATTATAGCACAAACACAATTTAGGCCAACATGTGTTCTGAGAATCTATCATCATTATAGGTATTATGTGTGAAGTGTGAACACAGTGCATATCTCTTTACTTCAGGCACACGGACACGCCCATAATACTCTTCTATCGATCTATTCGGTGTACTATAAAAATAAATAAAAAACCTTTTATAGATCTCAAAAAAAAAATTTACCTAAATGATTTCACGACATTCTTGTTTAGTTTAAATTTCTTACTCTATACCTGCTTAAAAAAATATACATCCATTTTATAGTACAAGCCAAACTTTAATTCCGACCTGACGTTGATATAGAAATCGTCGCAATAGGCGAATTTAAGGTCCGAAAAGTGTCATGCCTTCCCTTTCACCCCTTTCTCTGACAGACATGTTTTACGCATCTTTCTCTTTCACTTAAGGTCATTGTAAAGTCAGTAAAGTGACTGTACCTGTGTGAGAATGGATCGTATCAAGTTCAGGTCGGCATTTAAGTTTGGCACGAACTGTGCCCTCCTAGAAAATAGGGAAATCTACAATTTATACAAAAGCAAAATTAATGTATTTCCTATGTTTGGGGAATAGTCTAGAATAGGAGACAATCAGACAATAGGATATAATTTATAAATCTCACATGCAATCTATGAATTCTATATAATATCTAGACGATAAATGCTACAGAAAACTTCTATCAAACTAAAGAAATTACAATATGATATTGATATACGATTGTACCACCCCAGCCAGGAGCACCCCTGTCCCGGTGAGATTGGTACACCAGGGGGCACTGATTTATTAGGACTTATTAACATACGCTCTGCGTAAGGGAAGAAGGTTGGAGTTTCGACTGGTATACATGGCAACCTAATGGGCAAGAACAACCACTGGAGTGACAGTGCAATTTAAAACTTTTTTCTCGGATTGCTAAAGGAAATTTTTCTGCCCACATTTTTTAATAGGGGGAGGTACAAACTGATTATAGTTCTATACAGCCAATGAATTCCCCTATCTTTTTTCTATTATCACATATTCGTAGGATTTCTAAAAAAATATTATAAAATCTTTAACTTTAAAACATTTTAAAGAATCTAGAGAATATTTGCCATATTTTGGCAACAAATCAATCCGTGATTTTGGAAGTAGATATTGTGGCAAAAAGCGTTCGAGTGGATAAAGAAATTGATTGAATGTTGTTTTTCTTCTAGTCTTCCGCCTTTTTGCCTCTTCTTACATTTCCTTGCCTATTTTTGGCTCGTCTTGTTTCTCTTAGCTCTTCTTAGTTTGCCTTGGTTCTTCTTGCAACTGGTCTTTTCTTGCCTATTCTTACTTCTTACCGCCTCTTCTTGTCTTTTCATGCATCTTCTCGCCCCTTCCTATCTCGTCATGCCCCTTCTTACCACCGCTATTTTTGTCTCTTCTTGGTTCTTCATGCCTCTCATTGCAGAAAAATATCTTACTTTGATACAGAAACAAATATTTCAAAGCTTAATAGCTCATGATGAAAATGACATTGCCAGATGATAATACTTGGTTCTACGTTGAGTAATATGTAAAGTAATAAAATTATTCTGGAAGCATTTCATTGCTTGCAAAATGTTCCAGAAACCTCAAAGGAATTTATAAAACAGGATGGACCAAATGGAAAACATGGCTTTTGGCCAACTCAATCAATGAATATAATGAAATCATTACCATTAACATTTTAGATGTATGAAACAGAGCGGTCTTAGTTATTTTTAGCAATCACATTCCAGAATCAAATACATTTTTAACCCCTGAGGCCCCTTGTCGCAAGGTCAAAATACTTCCGCTTTGCAATAAAATCCAAATAAATGGAATATTTCTGAATGCATCCGAAAACTAAAAACTGTTTTTGAAAGGTGATGAAATAAGTTTTTTGAACTTTAGAGCAGTTTTTAGAGGCCTGATACTTTATTTTTTCTGGGCCAAAAGAATACTCAATTATTTCAAATGTAAATAAAATATTTCTAAGCGATCTAATTTTCAAACCATGATATTTGACGTGATATTTGGATTGCTTCGCGGTGCATTATCTTAATTAAGTTTTTGGTTCTCTTTCAATATTTTACTTTTTTAAAAGAAAGACATTGCATACTTGTAGCAAGTGAATGAGTTTGTTCATTTGAGAAGTATGTTCACAAGAGATAGAAAGGCTGCTAAGGACATTGGAAGAATGGTGAACGCACAATATGTTTGTTCATAAAAATAATATTGAAAAAACTAAGAGATTATCCAACACACCTTATTTCTGAAGAAATTAAAGAAAACACATAATAAATCAAATAATAAAACAAAAACAAAATTACAGTTTTTTTAACTGAAAGTCGTACTCGTCAAAAACATATATTTCCAACATAAAAATGTAACACTTCATTTGCACAACACCATTACTACATACATCTAGGGAAAAAATATTTCAACAACCTACACGTAAATATCAGAATAATCAAAGATGATAAATGCCTAGTAAAAGCGATTAAAGGGCTTTTAATGTAAAAATAACAAAATGATGAATTTATTTTCTTAACTTTTTAATTTGTTTATTTGTCTATTTTTTAATGTTAATTTTTCCTAAAATCATGATTTATTATAGATACAAAATATTTTTTAACCTGATGCTTGCTCCTCTTTTAAACTTAAGCGCCTGCTTATACAGCAGGGTGTCCTGGGGTAAAGTGCATTAACTTCGGGAGGTGATTCTACATGATAGTATAAGTACAAAATGTAAACAACTTTTTTCGAAATTCAACTTCTAGGGGTACTTTTTTGGTAAAAACATAAAATTACTCCGGCATGTACAGATAACACTATTATTTACCGTTGTTACGATACGTAACAATCACAACCGCCACAATCGGGCCTGGACGACTCACAGCAAATTTATTGGCCATGTTTGTACCTTACACTAAGGATTTTTAATAGGTACATCTTTTTGTATGGGAAAAAAACTTTGGAATTTCGGAAAAAGTTATTTATCTTTTTTACTCCTACCTTCATGTAGAATCACCTCCACTGTATGGACACTATGTATAGAAGAGAAACATCGAAACTGTGAAACTAATTTTATAATTTTGTATTGTTAGCAACATTATTGTACTAATTGACATATTAATTAAAATATATAAAATGGTGGGTAGAAGAAGATAGTAATCCACAAAGGAGTGATGATACCAACCCTGGTGTATGCAACTGAAGCATGGAACTGGCAGAGGAATAATGAAAGTAGACTGAATGCCGCAGAAATGAGATCCCTGAGGCGTATGTGTGGTAAAACCATGTATGACCTTGATACAAATGGCTAAAAAAATATATTCAGTTATTTATGTTTACAAATCGGCCTTGCTTTGGAAGAAAATATTCAACATTTTAATGTTATTCATTTGCTGCCAAAACAGTGATGAAATAACTTATTTTAGGCTTATACAAAAATAGTCTGAGAATCTAATTTAAGAGTTACATAAAGCATTTATTCTAGAATTATTCTAATGCTCTATTCCTTGTTGACTGGAAACTTCGAAATCTTTTGATAGAATCCAGAAATTTAATGACCCTCCACCAATAAATAACAACATTCTTGTAGAGGCAATATGAAATTTGAGATTCAATCGGAGATCTAAGATTGCAAAAGATATGAAAATGCAGCTCGGCTTCTCAACATGCACATTCCATTGTATGCATGTTTAATTTCTAATCAATATTTGCTAAATACCTTCTGTTGAGAACCTTAGGATGGGTTGTTTAAAGAAAAATTAACCATTCATCAAATATAATATCAGAACTTGAATAGAACTTTTACAGAACGTGAAATTCAACTTCAAATATTGTTCAACAAGTGTTTTATTTTTTTAACAACACTTCCTTAATGTAGTTGACTACCAGAGTAGTCGGGAAATGTTAAGATTTTGAACATTGTATTAAATCTGTTTAGTGAAAATAAATTAGCAATGAAAAGATGGAATTTGAAGAAAAAAGTATATATTTATGTTACAGTGTCAGAGATACATTTGGATTTGTTGTGATTTAAAGTTTATCTAATTTTTTTATTATTCAATCCTCAATTGAATCTCAGATTTCACAAAATTTTTGTTACTGTTTTAGTTTTGTGAAGGGTCGTTAATGACCTTTAGCATTTATAGTTATATTATTTAGTCTAAGGCACTTGCGGTGATTTCTACACCAACTATCATGAAGTACTTGAACTGTCATCATCATCATCAGAGTCTAAATCACTGGAAGAAACAGACGAGGAATCACTAGAATCACTGCTGGAATCAGAAGTGTCTGAATCTCCGTGGTGTACGTTCTTATGTCTCAGAGCACAAATCTCTTTTTCACCATCGGTAAGTTTCATAGAAGACATCTTCAAAGCCATGGCATTCTCCAGGATCTGTGACTCTTCCACTTGCACCATGTTTCCGGCTTCTTCGTATTCCTCCAGCTCTAGATTCAGACAGGACTTTGTAAGATTTAAGTTTAACAACGCTTCAGAGACATATTTGTAAGTTGCATCGTCACACTTCTGAGAGAAGATCAAGAAGTCTCGCATATAGAGCTGGTTCAAGATGTAACGAGCATCCTGACTAGAATTGAACAGTTGGTATATTTCAATCAAGCACTTGACAACGTATTTTCTTCCTATTCTGAACATACTGGCTACATCGTTCTTCACTTTGTTGCAAATATCGAAGTTTCTGTACATGGGGTAAATTAGAGCTCTTCTATAACAACAGATCATTGTTTCGCTGAAGTTGGCAAAGGTTTCAAACCAGCTTAGAGTCGCAGATAGGCGGTTTATCGTCCAGCTAGATTCGACTGTGTTTTCGTTGTATGTTGTCCTTTTCTCGTAGCAGTAGGAAAAAAGGATGTCTACTAAGTTGCATAGAACACTATCAAACTCACTTTTATTCAAAAGATACTCTTTATTAGGCAAGTCTTTCAAGATATCAATTTCGTCGTCAGTGAACACCACTTCCTTGCTGGTATCCCAGCATTCCCAAGGAGCCACGTAGCTCATCAGCGGGGAGATGAGTTCCTCGTCGAAGAAGTCTGCCAAATAATGATCCGAAGAAAACTTATTATTTTCATTTTCTTCTCGCAATTTTTTGCGATCTTCGAAAGAAATTTCATCGGGAGTTTTCAGCTCGAATATATTGGGAAATTCGCTGCCCATGTCCTTGAAGGAACCGGCGAGTTTGTTGGCGAAACCGTAAGAGAAGTTATTGTTCAATAGAGAAGGATTGACCGGTAATGTCGTATCTGTTTCTTCAGATTCTAAAATGCCACTGTCTGTGCTGTTGATGACTTCAATCAGACTTGGATTAACGTCCTTCATTTCTGTGGGGGCCATCAAACTAGTTATCATGTCCAGTCCCGTAAAATCCTCGCCTTTGATCTCCTTTTCAAATGTAAAAGTGAAATCTCCCAGCTCACATTCATATTTAGCTGTAGATCGCTCATTTTCCACCAGGCGTCCGGGAAGGTGAAGTCGCAAATGGTACGGCGGAGAAGAAAATACAAAGTCCTTTCCTTCTACGTAAATCTCTGTGTCATCGACGTTCGTGTATGGAGAATGGATTTTGATTATAACAGTTTCCGCGGTTTGGTTCAAACCGAATTTTGGCACCAACATCTTGAATCACCACCGCACGCTCTCAACAATAACACGCTAATAATAATCACATGTGTTTCTCTCAAATGACAGATCTGCTTTGCAGGGTTGCCAACCGTAAAAAAAATTCCCTCGTACGGATGCAGTTAAAAATCTCGTACTTTGACTTTCAAACCTCGTACATTTCAAAAAACATGTTAAAAGCAAAATTAAGGCATAAGTATTGAACTACCTACTGGATTTAGGACTTTTTACTCAATGAAATAAACTATTGCAAGTTTCCTACTAAATAAAACATCCCTTTGTGTTGTATTTAAAAAAATCTTTATTATTACTCAAGTTAAATCACAACAAATTAAATGTAAATCAAGGGAACAAAATTTACATCTCCTCTCCAAATATTATGTCAGGAACATCCTCACTGTCATCATGTAGATGGTTTCTTATATCTGTTTTAATTAAATTTAGCTTACTACAAATCCGCTCGCAGTCATTAGGGGTGCCTAGTGCAGAAAGGGCAAAATGAACTAGCTTGGTAAAGTCTTCAATTTTGATTAATTGAGCCCAAAACTTATCTGGCTCACTAATTTCATTCATCCCTTTAGAATATATATTGATAGATGGCACTAGTTTTTACTATTATATAATAGTGATGCAAAATGTTCGTATAGCCATAGGTATTATCAAAATCTCGTACATAATTGTACGAGGTTGATAGTATCCTCGTACCTCGTACGGAAGGCCACAAATCTCGTATTTGTACGAGGAACCTC
Organism: Limnephilus auricula; assembly: GCA_951813805.1. Lineage (NCBI taxonomy): Eukaryota > Metazoa > Arthropoda > Insecta > Trichoptera > Limnephilidae > Limnephilus > Limnephilus auricula. The sequence continues at coordinate 8,189,407 of OX638409.1, read as the reverse complement.
GTACGTTTGGCAACACTGCTGCTTTGTCTCTTTCCATAGATAAAATTTGATTTTCTGACATTCTGGCAATTTCCGTAGATAATGTTAAAAGTTAGAAAAAAAATGGCTAACGCTTAAAGTAGGTACTATTTTGGTGATTATTGGGGTTGTTATACCTTAGCCCCCTTACTTATAATCATAGTATAACTAATACTAATCGTACTAACAGTGAAAAACTTGACTTATTATCACTGAGTGTGTATGGTTAAAATGGCTTTAAACCAGGTTCAATGCCAACTTTACAAAACCAAGGATGATTCGGCGGATACCGCAATTATAAGTAGGTATTTACCATGGTTAAAGTTCACATGAAGAACTTAAACATGTGCAAGATTGTTTGCCGGTAATTTAGTCAGCATAGGAATGTGACGGCTAGACGACAGAGAAACTTAAAATTAGTTAATGGACAGGACAGGAAACGTCCAATAAAACTTTATAAAACAAGGGAAGGCCAAACGGCGAAATCAGACTCAAGGAGCTTAGAGGAAAAAAAACGCCAGAAATATTTGACTTCCTACCCCTTTAAAACTCCGTGTGTTTTTGGTATTATATGCACGAGGAAAGTAGCGCCAAAGATGTTGTTTTTTTTTTATGAATAATTTTACAAGAATGAAAAAAAGTTAGTCAATGGATCGAGTCAAAAATAATCTTGGCCATAAGGGGTATTTTTTAAAAGTTGTTTTTTATGTACCTTCATATTAATGTAATGAAATAACCAATTATTTAGTACTTGACGCTTATATTTTTTGTAACGTAATTATTAATTTTATTTTAATTCCATTAAATTGAAAATGTAGGAATAGCTTCAATGTATCCATAGCATATTTTTTCAAATTCATAATGTAAACCGATTCGTAGTAACGATAATTCAACACATATCGTTCAACACAATCTCGGTAGGAGCCACACAGGAAGCCAGACGAGGCGGGATTTTCAACCTCAGGCAGTCAGGACTTACCTTTCACCCGGGAAGCTCCTCCCCTCTCCCAGTCACAACCACTTCCGCCGAGGAAGCCGTCCTTTTCGCCTCTGGGACCAACCGCCGTGCGACCTATAATCATTAGAATCCTCAGAGTTTACGCGAGTATCGCTAACCAGTATACTGAACCCGCCCTTTGCGTTCATTACGCCACCCAGTGCCTACTAACTCCCAGCAGAGGAAGCCGCCTTATGCGCCAGTCACCTCCAGCTCCTTTGCGCGCCTTTTCAAGCCACCGTCGAGGCACTTCCACAGAATTCGCATGACCAGGAAGTGACCCACGAGTCGCCGGACACCTTCCGCCCACGAACTTCGTGAATTGCCGACCAGTAGTTGCCACTGAACTCGTATTTCGGAGTCAGCTCATGAATTCATCCCAACTATATCCAAGACAACCAGTGCATTAATACCTAGTGAAAGTTATTGTATGCGAAGATCAACAACCCGACATCAAACAAAGGGAAGTGATTAAACATTTGATATTAACCATCTAAAGTGAATAAGACTATTTTTTGTAGGAAAAGGATATTTTGCATAGGCTTAACCTTTGGAGGGCCAAGTTTAAAAAAAAAAAAATCAAACGTTACTTCAGAATTTTTTTGTGTCGCATTTTATATGTTTACAGTAACAATTCTTTCAGATTTTGGTAGTTTTAGTGGTAGTTATACAACTGTTGTTACTAATAATATTATTTTGTAATAAAAACTTGTAAAGAAATGATTTAAAAAAAAAAAAAATTCATTGGTGGCCACCGGTCAATTAAAATTGACAGTCTAATTTTAAGATTTAATTAAGTAAGGAGTAGTAAGTACCTGGTGATTGTAATTATAGAATAAATGTCTTATTAATAACTTCAATAGCTTCTTTTAATTTATTCCTCATGTTATTTTTTTATTAGATTAATTAATATTCCTCGCCGAAATTAGAGGCGTATCAGGGTACTGGACGCGTATTTCGAAAACCTATACCGGTTCAGTCAAGGCGGTGACTGAAATGAGATAGGTTTTTGTTGGGCAAAATCAGCTAACAAAACCTATACCGTTTATCAAACTTTTCTAAGCTATATAAATCTTTTAATTAATGAAGAAAATATTAGCAAAACTCAATCTAAATCTGAAACAGAAAAAGATGGGGTCACATCTGCGACTCGAACCCAGGACCTTCGGCTTTCCGGGCAGATACTCTAACCACTGAGCTAATGTGTCCCTATCCGATTCGGTCATATTTAACTGTATCATACTTCGACTGAGAACTACCAACATCATCTGTAAAAATAGCTATATACAGTGAAACCCTCTTAAGAAGTTCTCGCTTAAGATGTTTTCCTGCTTAAGAAGTTTGGTTTTTTCAGTCCCTTGAAGACCAAATGGCTCAATTTATCCCACTTATAAGGTTTTTCCACCTAAGAAGTTTTTTTTTCCGGTCCCTTGGAAAACTTCTTAAGAGGGTATCACTGTAAATCGATTCCATCTTGTCAAATGGTCGAAACTGAATAACTTGAACTTAAGCATCCAGAAGTGCAGTGTCGTCAAACTTACAATTTCCAAAAACTGTTCCGCTACCACATTAATAAAAACCCACTGCCGCAGGTTTTTTGCTGCTAAACTGCAATACTCTAAAAGGTCCCAGGCACTTCACAGGTCATCTTGAACACACTTACCACTGAGCCACTTGGATCGTAGAGGTCGAGGTGCTCAATTTAAACCGCATTTCACAAAAAGGGCCCATGGACTTTACTACTCGAGTTTAACACACCTGCCACTGACCCACTTAGTTCGTCCAGTCCAAGGAGCACAGTTTGAGCTGCATCTCGCAATAAAGGTTCCAGGAACTTAACCGCTCGACTTCAGGACACCTGCCACTGAGCTACTTCGATCGTCTCAGAGTCAGTGGTTGTCAGTGGTTGTTGAATGTAATGTAAGAATATGTCTGAGGAAGTTTAATGCGAAAAATTCATAAAAATTTTGATGGTTCCTTCTGAAAATAACAGAGGGTGCAACTTCCGTTGGCCTCAGTCTGGAGCTCTACAGATTTAAATATAATAATAGTATCACATAAATTATTTTCAGAGACCTTGGCGTGATTTTCCGGTTAGGCTTATTTTGAGGCATCCGGTGCTGAGGCGGACTAAAGTTATTTAATTTTATTTCATTAAGTGCCTCCTCTATGTCGTTCTTAGTGCTGCCTGTAGTTATTTTATTGACTTCTTCAATTCAGACTGAAGTTCTTGACTTATACTCATTAAACTTTTCTAATCATTTGATATCTGGGGGAAGGATGAAGGAAATTCTTACAAAATATATGTCGATTCTTTGTCCGCATGTGGAACATATTTACAACTTGGAATATTTTTTTTATGTAATTTTTTATGTAAGATTTGATCTACAAAGTGTGATCGGTACATGATTATTTAGATGTGATGATGAGTTCCCCTTCATCCTTCCCCCCTCCCGCGAAACCTCCCCCTCTCCTTTGTTCCCTTTCCCCCTGCCGCTAAACTGTATGAAATACACTCCCTTTTCCAAACAATTCGCGTGCCACCTTTTAGTAAATTTTTTATACAAATTTCATAACGCCAGAGATTGCCATCATGTCTGGAAATCTTTGCGGGCATGAGCACCACAACGTCGCTTCAGTTCGTTTTTAACCAACAGACTAAAACGCAAATCGGGAGAAATGGCTCTTTAATGTTTTTTTTTACGATAAAAGCACATACATTTTGAAGGACGTAAAACAAAGTGCATTTTGAAAACCCCTTAAATAATCTTTCATAATTTTTCATATAAATAAAGGCTTTTTGAGAACAAATGCATACTTAACTCAAGTTCACGAAAAATGGTCCGTTAGACAAAAACGAACTAGAGCGACGACAAGTCACCAAAGTTTCATCGCAATCGGATGAATGGTTTATGAACGCATAAGGGACAAACAAATAAACATTCATTTTTATATATTAAGAAGATTAAAAAAATATGGAATAAACAATAATATGGCATCTTGGCTTTTTTTACAGTCAAATGAATATGTATGTTAAAGCCCCATTGCTCATGATGTTAATGACAAGCGAGCTGAAAACAGTAGAATTGACCTGAAAATTTTATGATGATTAGTGGGTTATCAAAAAGATTTCGTGATTTAAGCTAGGAAAATTATTTTCTTTTACAAAAACATTTCTATAAAAAAAAAACACAAATAAATAACAACTGATTTAAATAAATTTGTATAAAGACAAAACAATCCAATAAAAACATATAATTATAGCATAGAATAAAGACTAACACAAAAAATGCCTTGTGGGCAAATATAGGCCCAATTCGGGCCTATATTTTTATATCAAACTGTGTTTCACCGTGAAATTCAAATGAGATGGCGATATTTAATTTCAGGCGAGTGTAAGAGAGACTATGCTAAATCGTCTAGAACGAAAAGATACTAAGTCAATTAAACATTTGTTTCTATTCAAATTTGTATGGAAGGCACCTTTAGTGTTATATTCTTTATTCTAAGTTATTAAATAACAATACAGCCATCATTTATGTAAGTATATAAATCACTCAAATGCTTTTGCCATGAGGAACATAAGTTATGAGGAACCCAAGATAATTTTCATATTAAAAAAACACAATGTTTCAATTCACTTCAATTCAAGACCCTTCGACTCCTAGGCCCCAGACAGGGTAATGAAATTAATCGTACGTTCAAGAAAGGATTTTTTACTTGTATGTAACACAATGTTTTTTATCAATTTCACCCGAAGTAAGAAAAAATTGACTTTAATTCGAGCATACAAACACACCCACAACTCAATTCTATCGGAGTATATCGTCAGTGTTCGCAATACAGATAATAGAAACATGTAATAATGAACTCTAAAGAAACTTATTATAGATCCCATTATCACATACCGTTTTATCTACATTATTTTGATGTAATTTTTGTAATATATCACAAAAGAAATGTTATAAAAATTGAGTTCGTAAGAAAGGTGAGAACTGTCAAATATTTTGCGTCGTATTGAAAAAAATCATTTTTCCTATGCTGGCTTTCAACAGGTTAAACCTTCAATATACACGTGTTATTTACTTACTTCTACCATTCTACACATTTAGATTTTTTTCCCCATTTTGTTCTAAATTTTGTAATCTTTTCTTATGGTGGTCAACTGGTTTATGGCACCATGCCTCTGTTTCCACCTGCACACCAAACGCATCATTTTCATTGCATAGCCACTTTCATGGAACATAGCACTCTTCTTAGGGTGAATTGCCTTATACACACTTTCATGGACGATGCAGATTGGTCATAGCTCGACAACATTCGCCCCGCTTCCATGCCATGTCTCGCTTGTTACTGTTATCTAAGTTTCAAAACCAATTAATTATTTATTTCTTCTGACTTTTGCTAATTCAAGCTTTGACTTTGATTTCACCTTTATCCATTAAAATTCGTTGAAAGATAATTTGCTTATCGTCTGATATGCTTCTCGTCTCTAAAATAAGATCACTTTGCCAGCTGATGCAGTCCAGCTGCTCCCAATTCCTGCAGTCTTTGGGAATGGCCAACTTATCCAAGATCTTGGAAGAGATCTGTGGGAGGACTGGCTGCAAGATGATGCTGCAGATCCGAAGTGTCTCCATGGTGACGTGGAGGATGACATCCAAGTCTTTCTGGCGCTCGGGAAGTTTCCTGATGAGCCATGGTTTCTGGGTCTCGAAGAAAAGGTTGGCAGCATGGAGGCTTACGATTATGGCGTCAACGGCTCTGTAGTAGTTGAAGTTTGAATAGTGGTTGTGGCATACGGCTGAAATCCAAATTAATTAAATTAGAATGGGGTGGTATTCGCCATCCTCTTGATTATAATAAATACATAATTTATTTTTATTTTTAACCTCAAATTTTAAAACCTGAAAATTTTAACATTTTAATTAATGAAGACAATATTAGCAAAACTCAATCGAAAATCTGAACCACTAAAATCAGAGAAAGATATGGACAAAAGATGAGGACACGAACCCAAGACCTTGCCAGGGCGAAACTCTACCAACTGAGCTATCCGATTCCCAGATGTGATCATATCTTTATTTTATTTAATTGAATAAATAATTACTCGCAGGAGGTAGGAAACTCGGCTAACTTATCCGATATATGTATATACAGTGAAACCCTCTTAAGAAGTTCTCGCTTAAGATGTTTTCCTGCTTAAGAAGTTTGGTTTTTTTGGTCCCTTGAAGACCAAATGACCTAATTTTTCCCATTTAAAAGGTTTTCCCTCCTAAGAAGTTTTTTTTTCCGGTTCCTTGGAAAACTTCTTAAGAGGGTTTCACTGTATATGTATTTTGTTTTTTTTGTTAAAGAAAGACAAACATTCCCGGGTTACAAATAACCCAACAACGTTTGAAAATCTCCTACTACCACCACACTAAGCAGAAGATGTTGCTTGTGTTGTGATGGAGGAATTAGCCAGCCGAGGAATCGAACACGGAACGCCTGGGTGGGACCCAAACGCGATGCCCACTCAAACACTGACCGATCTATATATATATATATATCGATCTTCCAACTGATTAGTCAGACATCTTCAAATACCATGTTTTGAGATAATGAGGAAAGCAATATTCAAATGCTCACCATAAATCAAATATTATTTACACATATATGTGTTTTACATATTAAATATGCTATAAAATAGCACCGGAGGCTTATTGGTCCGGTACATTAGTATGAAATTTTGAAATATCCAGCCTACTAGCTAAACAAACAAACAAAAAAAACTCACCAGCCAAACCATTGACGGATTCAATCAGTTTGGCTGCATTTTCATCCTGCTTTAGCCGCCTAAACTCGTCGAAGTGCAGCTGCGGGAACTCCTGGCGCGGGTTGAGGTTCTGCCCGGTGCAGCGGGAGAGCAGGTTGCCGAGGGTGTCCGCCAGCTGACTGTTCAGGACCCGCACCATCTTGGTCTCACTGTAGTCTGGAAGAAGAAGCAAAGAAAAAAACTATGATGATGCTGCTTTTCAGTGGCAGAAATACGGGACTTAGTGTAAAGGACTTAGGTAAAATGGCTTTAATTAGTGTAAAATTGTAACATTGTTGACTTACTTGTAAAACCATCAAATCCCTTAATATTACAAAATATAAAAAAATTTGCGCGACATTTAAATCACTCCAAAGCTGTCGGAGAAACAACCCATTAAAGCCCACATCAACTGTGAACGGGTATTCCATTTGTGTCGTCAAGTTTCATACATGTGCACCGGCACGTCGGGGATCAATGCTGCTCGCTCCTTTGAGCAGACTCCATTGAAAAACCTGTAGAACAGACTCAGCATTCTGTGCATTAGAGAAAAAAAATACTAAAAAGACAAAGGAGGTAAACAATCAGTTTCCTTACACCGTCAATGGGAAAAGTGGTGGGACCTCTCCGTGCTTTAGAAATGGCAATCGGTCTTTTAACCTCTTGCAGGCCGCAGTCCCCCGGCGGGTCCGGATTTTTGAAGCGATTTTGCCTCTTATGTATAAAGAAATTGTATGAAGAACAAGGTCAGAATCGCTTGGGCCATTCTCGTTCTTGACATAACGAAATACTAGATAGCATTATTATACATTAATTAACATTACTAGCATACTCCGAAATATTCAAATTCATTGCCAATGACGCGCCGGGCACCAAAGATGGCGGACAAAATGGCTGCCGCTTGATAATATGAACGCTGTCATATTCGAAGTCTATATTTATTCATTGTTTTTTATATAAATCTACTGTGGAAAGCATAGATTTGAGTGATTATTAGGAAGTTCGTTTTATCTACATTATTTTGATGTAATTTTTGTAATATATCACAAAAGAAATGATACAAAAATTGAATTCGTAAGAAAGGCAAGAACTGTCAAATATTTTACGTAATTTAATTGAAAAAAAAAAAATTTGTATGCTGGCTTTCAACAAGTTAAAACCGAATTGTCTGTCAGTTGAACGACCCTCCTTTGTATAAGCAGGTTTATCAATTATTCGACAGTGGGATGTACTTGAAATTTGTATAGGGTTAGCAGCCAGTCACTATTGAAGAATCTGCTAACCCCATATACAACCCCCAGTTTCTTGTAAGACAGATTTACTTGGGTTTCAATCGAGCCGCGGTACTTGAGCTTGTCAGAGATCCTCCACATAATAGCATTTACTTTCCACGCCCAACATCTGCATGTTTCAGGTACGCGTGATGTAGAGTCCTAATAATAACCCAATTATCTGAGAATTACCATCCGCATTAAGTAGTTTTCCGCTAGTTCAGGATTTGCACCACCTACAAGACAAGTCTAAACTCACTGGCGTCACTGTGCATGGTCCCCTCCCTAAGCAGGAAGAACCGAAGCGCCTCCAGGCCGCCGAGTGCGTCGTAGGGGTTCACCACGTTCTCCAGGGACTTGGACATCTTGTGGCCCTCCACTGTCCAGTGGCCATGACAGAGGATCTTCCTGGGTGGGTGCAGCCCCACGGCCATCAGGAAGGCGGGCCAGTAGAGACCGTGAAATCTGGAAAATAGACACAAGTAAACTACGATATAATTTAAATTACTTTAGAAACTATAGACTGCACATGTCTCCTATTTCAGAGAAGCAATGAACCACATTGCATGCGCAACGCAACATTAGCCTATTATCGATTCTATTGTTTCTAGCTGATGTGTTCATCTGAGGACAATCAAAGTTGAGGACAACCTCACCAGGTCTGCTGCGGTAGAGGGGACAAAAATTATTATTTCAATCTATAAAAGGTGTCACCCCATTACTTATAATATCTGTTCTTGTTATTCAGTCAATAAATACAATCGACGTGACGTTATTTCTGCAAGCATCAAAAATTTTTTGCGTATTTTGAAAATGAAAGATTTATCAGAACAAAATACAAAAAAAATAAGGAATAACACAGTAGAATCTAGAGATTAATGTGCATTTATATTAATAATATTTGGATGATTTCTATAGTGCCGTTTTTATAAAAAATCACCTCAAGTGCGCTGTACAAATTTATAATATATTTTGACAATCTTACTTCTAACGACAGACTAGACAAACCATTATAACAACTTATGGCTAAAAATTACATCCACAGGTTCATCGATTACTGATACAAAACTTCATGTACAATGATTTGACCAATAAACGCAATGCTGCGTTTTATTTATACTCTGTACAGACAGAAAATATACTGGACCATACTTACCTGGGAGATCACTTAAGATTAACACTTTCGTTTATTCCTTTTTTAGAGAAATTTAGATACAGTTCGCACACAGTGGAAATATTGGGAACACATGTTATTTAATCCTGATATATATTTTAATAATAACAGTTTCTTTAACAACTCGCTTTTTGCCACATTATGGCACTATTTCCAAAGTCTCGGATTGCTTTGTTGCCACAATGTGCCAAGTATTCCCCAGATTCGTTAAAATTTTTTCAAATGTTCCAGGGTTCTGTAGTTAAGATTATTTGATAACTGAAAGCTTACTTCCAGTATTGATCAACAGATGACACTCTTCTTCGTTATTTTTTGGCATCTGTGGTCAGTCTAATATCGAAATTATTTCAAACAACTGGCTGTCAAAATCTTACCCTCTAAAATATCATTATTTCCATATTTTATCGATTTTTCTCACATATCTGTAAACCAGTGTAATAGTGATTGAATTATGATGTATTTGAAGTGTTTAAATGTCGTTACAATTAACACTAAATGGAATATTTTCAAAATAGTGTTTGTTGGTTTTCTACAAAGTAATACTTTGTTCGAGATTACTACGTTTGCAAATACATTATTTTCAGTAAATACAGCACTAATCGAAATAATTCTTAGTGTGTAACACAGTAGTTCTTCTTGGTAAGTGCGTTTAAAATACCATTTTAGTGCAATGAAGTGTGTGCATTTCACGACCAAAATTTCTGCTCAAAATTTTTTCATATGAAACATATTTGAAACGTGTTCATCAATTAGACCATTTACTTGAAGCTTCATATAAAATATTTAATGTGGATGCAAAATTGAACTTCCCACGGCAGTTTATAACTGGAAAACCCAGAGAATATATCATTTTCCAATGTTTACGTTTTTTTTATAATTTATTTATAAATCCTAACGACATGGGATAATTATTTAAATATAGGTAAATTCATTGGCTATAAAATACTTTACTCGGTTTATTATGTCTCCGTATTAAAATTCGGAGGTATGTTTTTTTTAATTTGGGCGGAAAGTTTTCAAAATGGTCACCAAAAAATCTCAAGCAATCCAAGAAAAATGTTTTAAATTGCGCTGTCAGTCCAGAGGTTTATGAGCGTATTTTGGGAAACAAAAGCAAAATTTTATGATGGGCGGTACAATAGTACAAGGATTTGATCAGAATCCACATGACATAATAATAATTTGATAATTTGTAGAGCGCCGTTTTTGCGAGAAATCACTTCAAGGGCGAATAAACATGTGTTGATTGTATGTGTTGCAGACAGGAAGCTCTTGCAAAATGTCAACCAAATTTTAATTAAAACTTTGAATGAAAGTAGCTACTCACTTGAGAATGTCTTTGCCCACGACATGGACATCGGCCGGCCAGCTGTGGCCTCTGGCAGCCATTTCCGATGGGTCAGGGTAGCCAATGGCCGTCAGGTAGTTGACCAGGGCATCTAGCCACACGTATATCCCCTGAGTTGGATCATCGGGCACCTAGTCACGTCATAATAAGACAGGCCGGTTAGTGACTGAGTGGAAAAATGCTTGGGGTTCCTACCCAGGCGGTTGGTTGGCGGTGGGTTCAATTGCTCTGCTAGCCAAGTCTTCCCACCATAATGAGAGTAGTTCGAGTCTTTTTTTTTCAAATATTGACAGGGTATTCGTAATCCGGTAACCAAGGTAAGGATTTGTCTTTCATTGAAAATTAACAGGGAAGGGTTAGTATGTCTTTTGAAAAATAATTAAATATTTATACATATTTTAAAAATAAAGTACAGAACTCTCTCACAAGTCGCCATCCCAAAAACTGGTCAAGTATCCAATCAGTGAAAGCGGCGGATTACAGTGCATGTATACAAATATGGAAAATATTAGGACAGGTATTTCGTAAAAACAAACTAACACCGCTATCAAACTTTCGTAAAATATCCATTTTTTGGTTTTAAGTTAAGGTGTCATGTTTACGCTTTTGAGAAAACTCCATTTTGTAAACTTATTCCAACAACAAATCTTGGCAGAATGAAATAAAAAGAAATGCATGCGGCAGCTGCTAGTAAACATGGAGAAGAAACCGAATGTCCTAAAACAACAATAAATAATCGAGGTGACCGGTAAGATGGTCAGCGAGAGCGAGCTATGGCTATAGATGGCGGAATAGTAACTGAATGCATAAGAGTAAGATAACACAACTCACTGGTGTACTTGGCTTAACGCTCGAGTCTAGGAATGTGGCGGTCTACTGAATTTCACATAAGAATACCGGCCAATTACAATAGAGCTTGATTTTGTGCATTCAACTAATAAAATTAAAGGCAGATTATAGTAGCTCGTATTGGAAAGATCTTTGGAGGCATTTATTGGGCCTCCTGATGTAGAGGAGGAAATGAGTTGGGCCTCCATTAAAAGAGGGGAGATATCGGTGTATCGTGATATCTCCGCGCGAGCTGGTCGGAATAATAAAACTGATGATTGTTATGGTGATGATGTATTTACATAATGCACTATTTGCAAATGTAGTATTTATTCCGACGCGCGAACTGCAGATTTGTGCCAGAGGTTCGTTGCCGAATGTTGCTGCGACTTTAAGACCGACTTGTTTCTTGCGACTTTAAGACAGACTAAAAGACAGCTCTTGGCTTGCTGGAAACCTTTATATAGCCCGAGCCTGGCCGGTACGTGAATTGCGGGCAAAATGCGCTCACGCTCGAACATTCCCGAAATTTTGGAACAGCGCTATGTGTTGCGTATTGCAGATTCCAGACCTTTCGAGAAGGTGGTTATTAATACGGCGTAGCGCGGTAGTAGGTAGGCGCGCAGCACTAATTATTGCGAGTGGCTACCTAAGTATTGCCACAGATCTGTTATTCAGCCGAAAAGATGTTGGGTTTTGTCACATACAATTCAAAGGAGTTGACCAAACTTGCAGTTCATTGGGCTGCTTTACTTTAGCCTAGTGCACAACATTCTCGAGAGTGGATCTCAGGTATGGGGGTCAGAGAACTCTGTCTATGTACTAATGGTCGAGACAATAAAAAAGAAATTTTCATGATACCTCTACAGTAGAGAGCTAGGTTTTTACCGACAGCTGTTTTCAACAGCATTTATCTCGGGAATGTTGGGTATCTGCAGCCTTAGTTCCAGAAGGGATATCGCATTACTGCTGATGGCTTATGAGCTTCTGAACGGTTTACTATCAATACAAGAAATTCTGGCTAAAATAGGATTCTATGTCCTGAATTATTTCACGCGAAGTCACAAACGAAGGCTTTTTTCATCCCAGGTGCAGAACTAACTAAGCATTGGTGATGCCCCTGGGAAGACTCGCTAGGTTAATTAACCGCCTCGCAGAAAATGGGATATTTTCCACGTACAATTACGTACGTTTTTATAATGCCAAATAATTTTTTTGTAATGTTCTTTACCACTTTTGCAATGTACTGCAAACAAATAAATAAATAGTCATCAGATATTCGAGCGGAAGATTACTGAGAGAGTATTGTAATTATAATTAAAACTTACTGCAATAGCCCAGTTAACCCTATTAATAGGTCGACTTATAGAAATGTCAGGTAAGTACTCGTCTTTTGCTAGCAAATTCAATATTATGTGCTGGTACTTGGCTGGCTGAATAATACCCTCTGAAAAAAAAAAAAATATATTTTCTCATAAACAATACACTGGGACTAATGTAATATAAAGTATTTTGATTTTAAGTCTAGTGATATAAAGTGTTTTGATTGTAAGTCTAGTAATAAAAAGTGTTTTGATTGTAAGTCTAGTGATATAAAGTGTTTTGATTGTAAGTCTAGTGATATAAAGTGTTTTTATTGTAAGTCTTGTAATAAAAAGTGTTTTGATTGTAAGTCTAGTGATATAAAGTTTTTTGATTGTAAGTCTTGTAATAAAAAGTGTTTTGATTGTAAGTCTAGTGATATAAAGTATTTTGATTGTAAGTCTAGTGATATAAAGTGTTCTGATTGTAAGTCTAGTGATATTAAGTGTTTTGCCTGCTAAATGATAGGAAAAGGACCAAGCTTGCCAAAGTCTGTTATTGGACGAGAAAACCAAAGAAAAATAAATAAAATTAATAACCTTGTTTAAGCCAATACTTCAAATCCGATTTCAAAGAACTCAAACGGAACATGTAATTCTGTTCTTCTGTCCACTCAACGGGATGACCCGATTCTATTGAAAGTTTTACCTGAAAACAACACATTGATAATACTTATTAATTATTGACTAAATAATTTTAAGGACTATCGGCATTGGAACAGTGGAGGCCATCTCTTAACTTCTTATTCCGTATTCCATAGAAAATAAATATATCAGAGCATTCCCAGAGGCTACAGTACTGTAAAAAAAAAAGTCTGGAATGATATTGGCCCAAGCGATTCTGACCTTGTCCTTGTGCAGTTTCTTTATACATACGATAGGATTGTACTCCCCAGCCAGGAGTACTCCTGTCCCGGTGAGACCGGTATACAGGGGGGCACCGATTTGTTAGGAATGGAATATGTGTTCTGAGGATAGGAAGGAGGTTGGAGTTTAATCGACCGGTATACATGGCAACCTAATAAGCCAATATTGGAATTTAGGATGGGCAGGAATAAAGGAATAGTTTGAGGAATAGTGGCTTTTTCCCCCTTTTTTTTAGCCTTCGTTCTTCTTGTCTCTTCTCGGATTTTCTTGTCTCTTCTTCTTGGAACTTCATGCCTCTTCTTGCATCTTCTTGCCTTTTCTTGTATCTTCTTGGCTCGTCTTATCCATTCTTGGCTATTCTTGAATCTTTAAACTGCTTACCAGCTCTTCTTATCTATTCTTGTATCTTCTAGTCGCTCCTTGGCTCGTCTTGTGTCTTCTTGTATCATCTAGCCTATTCTTGTTTCCCCTTGGCTGGACTAGGTTCTTCTTAGATCTTAAGGGTTAAAATAGCTTTTATTTTTTTTTAACCTCCCATCTGTCACCCGCCCACCGCCGGGTTATGACAAATAAGAGGTTAAGGTAAGAACACACTGGGTCGACGTATGCTGCGTAAGCAACACATTACGATATCTGGACTACTTACAACCCGTACATTTTCCATGGAAATAGATAGCTTCAGAATCACACTTGTCATATGCATCGCAAACCCAAGCTCCTTCTTCTCTTTTTTTTAATATTTCTTTTTAATTATTTAAAAATAATAATCTTAGTAAGTCATACTCAAATTCGCTTTCAGAATCACAAGACATGATAAAACTATGAATTATGTCTGCTAAGAAGAGAATCACATAAACATAACCTAAAAAATAAATATCAAATCAACTGACACATCTGCATGCCATGTAAGCAATTACTACGACCATTTGTCACGTGGTCACACGCTATCGTGCATTGAACCAGTTTGTATGTCGACTTAGGAACATAGTATTGCATGTATCGCGTGCGTCGACCTATTGTGTCTGTACCTTTAGGGTCATTTGGACATTGACCCCCAAAAGTATAAGTATTATTACTAAAAATCTAATATTTTAATTAATGAAGATAATATTAGCGAAAGTCAATCGAAAATCTGAAACAGAAAAATCAGAAAAAGATACGGATACATCTGGTCCCAGATGTATCCGTATCTTTTTCTCTGGGACCAGATGTATCCGTATCTTTTTCTGATTTTTCTGTTTCAGATTTTCGATTGACTTTCGCTAATATTATCTTCATTAATTAAAATATTATAATTTGAGGTTTAACTCTTTAAGTTAAAAAGTTAAAAATAAAAATAAAAATACTAAAAATCTAATTTAGTAGAATCCATCTGGTAGGTAGTATTAATTGATTTGAAAATTACAACGGCGATAGTGATTAACAGAACCATTTAGCACCTAAGTAAGAAGCTATTGGTACCTCTTTGGGTCATTCTGAATTTTGATCTCAAAGTTGTATTATTTTGTATAATTTTGATCTCAAAGTTGGATTCTTTTTCTATATTTGCAACACAATAAATGAGATACACTGTATCGCCCCACGAAAGCTAAATTTCATATTTCTTAGGAGCTCTGGGTCATGGCCGCCTTCGATTACAAGTACCATTTTTTAAATAATTGTTTAGCTACTAGAAAACACTTATATAATATAACTTACCGTTTTTCCATCTCTAACTTCTTCCCGCAGATTAGATTCAGTTAGGAAGGTCTCATCACTGACACAATACCATCCGGAGTAGTTTGAAGAATAAATAAAATCTCGATCCTTTAACTCTTTCTGAAAAAATAAATAAACAAATTGGAACTTTTTATTTCCACGGTTGCGAAAAATATTTGCGTAAACAAACTAAAATAGGAAAGAAAATATTTATAATGTCTTAGTAAACAATTTAAACAATGAAAATAAACATTGCCATACCCAAAAATGCTGAACAGCCTTCTTATGTCTTTCATCCGTGGTCCTGATAAAATCTGTATATTCGATGCCGGCATCCTGAAACAGTGTCCGGTACTGGCCGGAGATAGTGTCGCAATAATCGCGTGGCGGCTTGCCGTGCCGGCTGGCCGCCTGCTGCACCTTTAGAATTTAAAAAAAATTATTTATCGAGTTATTTATTTATTTATTGTGAAAAACAATGTATCAAATTACAGTTAATAACATAGGTATATTAATAATATGAGATGAGATGGAGCATTATGTTAAAAAATATATTTATTGCGATCTTAAAGTCACTTTGGTTTAAATTAAAAATGTCTATATAGAAAGAAATGTGGTTTAACGGAGTAGTCATTCTCCCCAAAGGCATGATCATTGGTAGGTTGGTCCTGCCTCTTGGAAAAATAAAAAAGTCTGTGCTGTCTTGCTCTGATGAAGTTATCGGGGACATAAAGCGAAATTCGTTCCAGAACATCAGGATTAAATATGCTCATTTAGCAGCTTATGTGCCACTAACACCATTGCAATTTTTCTCCTAATGTCTAGACAATCTATTCCCAGCATTCTGGCGAGAAAATCAGAGGGATACAACAGAGGGTAGTATTCGAACTTTCGCATGTAGAGGTATCGCATAAACATTTTTGCACCTTTTCTACAACATTTGATTCACTCTCGAGATTGTATCTCGTAATGTAGTTTATATCTCTTGGCATGTATACAAAACAGTATGTACACGGTTATTTGATTACAGACAGATAAACAATCTATATTTTTGTGTCGCGAGAATGAGACTCGACACGCCAAGTCTACACAATTTATACATCTATGGCATCCATGTATGTCATTTTTTCTCTGTTCAAAAGTGCACAATCATATCTAAAATATGACAAATCGACAACCCTCAACACATTAACCCGTCAGGTCTTCGTTCGGTTTTCGGAACAACTCATATTGGTCTTGTAGAAATCATTGTGTCTCCTTTACTATCATGGTCAGAAATATGATCTAAACGGTGTTAGAAAGAGAAAATACCATACTTTATATTCAAAACTAAAAGTTAACCGCAAAATAATAAAAATGTACACCTTTATGAATTCAAAGTTTCCGCCAGCAATTTGATAAAAAATTATAAATCTTTGAGAATTTTTTATTAATTATTTTTACATGAAACTAAAAAAAAGTGCGGTGACAATAACATTTACAATACAATTGTCTAATAAAATATGTACGTATTCTAATTTTTTTCATTATGAGTAATTTTAGTTAGAATAAACGAAAGCCATTTATAAAACTTTTTTATGTTTGCATGCAAAATTTTTATATTTCAAAACTAACAACTGACATCTGTTGAAACACCTCAAAACTACATCTAAATATTTATAATAACGACATCTGTTCAAGGATGTTGGAAATATATGTAAAAACCACAGACTGTCTCCTAGCTCGTTCAGGTTTAGCTTCGTTAGCTAAATATAATATCGTGGAGCAGTGTTTTTATTGAATTATTTTCAGTCTTCCAAGAAATATACCTTGGTGCCGTGTTCGTCAGTGCCAGTGCTGAAGGTGACCCGACAGTTGGGGTCGATGAGCTTCTCAAAGCGTTGGACGGCGTCAGCTATGACGGCGGAGTACAAGTGTCCGATGTGAGGCACTGCAAAATTTATTTATACAAAATTAACGCCATACAAGATTGTTTATCGACAGTCATAGTACAAATTAATAATATAAATATAGAGTATTAAAAACTTCTAACTGCATACACTTTTATAATTGTTATATCATGTTACACCCATAGACATATGAATATGTATAGACCTGCCCTAAGTGATAAAAGCGTATTATTTCCCCCTCCTTAATTCTGGGTTCCATGGAACCGGCCGGGCTGGCGTATAGGTACGCGTGAATCTAGAAAATGTGACGTCATCATTCTTGTGCGGACTAGCGTCGAGCTCTTATCGGTACATTTTACGAAATAACACGGCAAAAATGGTAACTTGTGCTATTAAAACATGTAAAAATAGAAGTGAAAAAGAGTATAAACCCAATTGTCGTATTACCTTCCATATGCAGGCATTATTTGTCATTATTTTAAGCTTATTCACATCATATAATATGATCAGTTTTAGACATGAAGCGAAATTCCCGGTCCCGTCGTGTGCACCTTGCAGTTTACTGTGATAAGTAAATTATGAAACATTTGTAAAAGTGTCTTAACTTAACACGGTAACAAAATATTCGACTCTCAAAACAAGCGAACCTTTCTTCATTTTATATGGATTACACAAGTTTGTTCAAACCGGGCGAACAATTCGCGCTCCCATGTAAAAAGGTCTATTCATTCAAAAGCAGATTTTACTTTTAAGAGCTAAATGATGATACTATAATGCGTGATGCCTATATACTGTCGTATTGAAGGATTAACGAATCACATATCGTTACCGTCAACTCATCCCTCTCCGCCCCGCTACAGATGGTTATTACCCCTCTCCCTGATTCTCAAGTCTATGAATAATATGTCTGTGGTTACACCTCTTTAGACTATATCTCTTATGATTTGAATGTATACAATAGTTTTTAATATGAATGTATATAAATGTATGAATATATATAAATGTATGAATGTATATAAATGTGTACAATAGTTTTTTAATAGTTAATTTCATTTTTGTTATAATCTATTAAGTTAAAAGAACCCATTGACAAACTACTTAAAAGTAGTTTATTGGGACTTTTTATCTGTGTTTGAATTATTTTTGATTGTTTCTTAATAATACATAAAAAAATGCTGTAGAAAGGTAACCTCTAAGCATAGAGGCATATATAGGCTTAAATATATACTGGGACAAAATAATGGTTTTTCCAATAACACGTGTTCGCAATTATGTCCTCTGCGTGCAAACTGCATCTTAATTTCTCTAAATAAAGAGTGTTAATCTCAAGTGTCCTACCAGGTAAGTATGGTCCTGTATATTTTCTAAATAATAAAATAAAAAATAAGAATAAAAAATCAAATACGTGTACATGTTTAGGCTTCATCGCGTTAATTGGTCAAATGCATTGTACATATAGTTTTGTATCACTGATGAAAGAACCGGTTGATGCAATTTTTTAGCTATAAGTTTTTATAATGTTTTGTCTAGTCTGTAGTCAGAAATAAGATTAAAAGTCTTACTATAGAATAATATTTCTTATTTAAATAGTTAGATTAAGCTTCATTATTACGAAAAGTAAGTAATTATGTCGGGAAAGATGAAAAAATATGCATTTTAGACCAAAAAATATGCATTTTGTGTAAGATTATTTCGCATACGCAAAGTGTTCGACGCCATGTTTGGCAAAGTGAAGCAGCCTTTTACACTTCATTTCAACAACTACTACAAGAAACAACCATGTATATGCACAAAATAGGTTCTTAGTTTGGGTAAACTAAGTAATTGAAACAAAATTTCGAAAATATCAAATCCATACAAAAATAAGCAGAGTATTACAACTTTACCGAAATAAGATTGCAAAAATGTATTATAAATTTGTACAGCACGCGGTGATTTTTAACAAAAAACGGCACTATACTAATCATCCAAATATGATATGTGGTAAAAACGTGTTACAAATGCGGAGCAGATGAAAAGAGTCAAAGGAAAAGATATGATGCGAAAGCGAATGGTAGAAGGCTTCAGAAACGCATAAGGAGACATGGCACCATCAAGCCAATGAAATACTTGAGTCAGGTCATGTCAAGAGTCAGAATAACAGAAAAGTATGTATGTTTGTGAATTTAGCAATGAGTTTGTGCCAAGACAGGGTTGTGTGTGAAGTCCGTTCTCTCTGCTTATCCCTGCGAGAAAACGGCTTGATGGTTAGTTAGTTACGTTATGAGGATAAAATGAAATAAATTTCAATATGGATGTGGCGTAAGAAACCAAAAAATTATCGAAGAAAGCAAACAATTTGTGGCTTAAAATTACACAAAATGAAACAAATACTTTGTTTTAAACCACTTTATTTTAATTTATATTCGTCGACCGGTTTCGGTTGAACCCAACCTTCTTCAGGACAATAATATATAACGAACATTTAATATAATACTAACCCCACGTTTAGTAAAATACAGGAGTCCAAATAATCCATAAAAATAGAATAGGAATAAGCCTTAACATTTTAGAAGAAAAATAATTGACAAATTCTAAACAGCTAGAATTAACCAACAGTTCGATTTTAAATTTGTTCCTTTTCTCCCTACGTAACCCTCACCCTTCATTTACCCCTCCCCCTCCTCCTACCCTTCCACCAACCAATCTCTGATGTTCACTCCCTCTCCTATATGCTTTCTCCTTCTATCATGTTTAGCTGTTATTCTTTCTCTGTACTATGATTTAGTTTATATGAGATTGGTTTATTTATGGTTTATATATTATTGTCCTGAAGAAGGTTAGGTCCAACCGAAGCCGGTTGAAGAATATAAATTAAAATAAAGTAATTAAAAACAAGGATTTTTTTCATTTTGTAAACCAAAAAAATCGTCAATTAACGTCATTATATTTGTTTCAAACCGTTAAAAAAATATGGCACAGGTGTTATCTAAAAGTTCATCTTATGTTAATATATTTATACCAATGTTTTTCATTCATTATCAAATGTAAATATTAACACATGTTTACGTAAGGCAGGCCAAGTTTTAAAACCATTATCAACATTTTTCAAGTACTCACGAGCGTTTACATAAAAAATTGGAGTTGTCACAAAAAAGGGTCTTCCTTTTATAGAAGAAGTCAATAATGCTTTAGTTAACCGCATAATTGACACTTTTTAAATAAACGATTCAATAAACAACCTGTGACATCGCCAAATGTTGCCAAATTTGACATTGACACTTTGACAGAAAGAAATCCATAGATACATCCAATATATCGCACGCAGAAAAGAAAACGTTATCGTTAGCGCCTCCGCCCACTGAGACAACTGAAAACTCTCAACCTTAGGTGCTCCGCTGACAAGACAACTGAAAACCAACTAAAAATAGCTGGTTTATATGTCTTGATTGGTCAAAAGGCTTGTTTAACCATAGACGAAGAACAATCAGCTGACAGCTGGCAACTAGCAACGGCCGGCCAGGGCAATCAGCAGTGCAAGTCGCGAGTGACCGCTTGCGTTACCATTGACAACGGCGTTTTGTGTGATTGTGAAGTGTGCGGGCCATCACATTGTCATACAAAGACAGTTGGCAGTTGAGAGTTTTTAGTTGCCTCAGTGGGCGGAGGCGCTTAATAAACCAATCCCTCTCAACTGCCAATTGTCTTTGTATGGTATGACAATGTGATGGCCCAGGCCCGCACACTACATATGTAAGATTATTAATTTGTAGGTAAATGTTCGTAATAAAAAAATTAAAATGAAATTTTGTTATTATAGCATAAAAAATAAAAAGTTTATAAGACGAAACAATACTGTTTTTTTTTAATATTTAATTGTGTCAACATAATTGCGTAAAAATCGATGCATCGACATGTTTTTCCTTAAAATTCGAGCCTGACCTCGCTCGGCCATGCTGTAGTGGGAATGGACTAGTGAACGCTTATTTCTATAGCGCCGTATGAACATGGATTGAAACGAAGATGGAACATCCGGCCGAAAAAACATGGCGTAAACCTTCACTCGAGTGAACTGTACACGATATTTTATTTTGTTTCGAAATCGCTGTTAACTTTATTTGGATAAAGTTACGTTAACTAGTGATAAACTGATAACACAAAAATGACGACTTCGCATTTAGTGGTTAGATTTTTGGCGTGTTGGTTGTGGTAATACGCTGGAACTTCAGACAAAAAAATTACAAATGTTATTTTCATTATACGGGTGTGTCGGCACTTTTTACTGAAAAAAAAAACGTGACCGGAGACCAAATTCGCCATAACATTTTTTTTACGCTAAATAATATGATCAGGAATCGCTAGTTAAAGTTTGTCGGGTACGTGCCGATACACCCTGTATACGGTCTGTTGACTTTGAAATATGTAAATGTAAACCGGTCAGTGGTTCAGTGGGCATCGCGTTTAGGTCCCACCCAGGCGTTCCGTGTTCGATTCCTCGGCTGGATAAGTCCTCCATCACAACACAAGCAACATCTTCCGCTTAGTGTGGTGGTAGTAGGAGATTTTCAAATGTTGTTGAGTTATTCGTAACCTGGGAATGTTTGTCTTTCTTTTTAAAAAAAAATATATTTAATATTAGTTCTGTAAATAACAGCATGTACCTACCCAATGTGAACTAAATCAGGTAATTTGACTGTCCTAAAACGGGAAACTAAGCTTCCTTATAACTTATATACATAACGTACATTTATTTTTTTGTATCAAATAAATAAATGATACCTCAACACAAAAATTAGTAAATTTTGAAACAGCTAAATTCAATTTTCGTTGTTTGTTTTTGGGGTGTTATGCCGTGTTGTGCTACCTCCTTCTTTAGCCGACGTTTCGGACAGCGTTGCAGTGTCCATCATCAGGGCAGATCCGTCGATGTGAATTTGTAGTGTTAAGTGTGTGCTTATTTAGTTGGAAGCGATACCGTGCCGTTAGCTTCATTTCAGAAGAAAGTGAACTACTTTGAAAGGGAAATTTGGTGAAAGCGCAGTATTTACGTTAGCCTGGGGCCCGTCCACGGAGAAATGTAACGAAATTTCCAAACGAAAGTAGTGTCATCTTGTGGCGAATTCTAGAAATAGAAAAAACCAATTTGAAGCGAATGTAGCCAATATCAAGGTATAAACAAATGGTTTTATACTTTTGTATTGAATTATTATATGTTATTAAAGTATACTTAGACATTAGCACACACTTAACACTACAAATTCACATCGACGGATCTGCCGGATCTGCCCTGATGATGGACACTGCAACGCTGTCCGAAACGTCGGCTAAAGAAGGAGGTAGCACAACACGGCATAACACCCCAAAAACAAACAATGAAAATGCTTTTGGCCGTGAAAATCTAAAAACGTATCCGAGCTAAATTCAATTCTTCATTATTCTCTAAAAGCAAGTATTTTTCTGCACAATCTCGAACAATGAATCGAGCTTACTTACTTCTTGAGCGGACTTCGATCTAGTTCGAAGTTCAATACTGAATTCATGTATAATATATGTAAAATATTTTTGTGGTAATATTCTACCTTAGTTAGTTTTTTTACGGTCGTGTGGGCCGCCCCCGCCTAGCTACGCCACTGATATCAAATGATAATAAATTATCGATGTTACTTCACAATAAGCCGCGGTGCGCACGACACCTGCGCAAACTGTTGGACGTGAAGTTAGTTGTTCTTGGTTTTCGTGTAAATCTAAAATCTATGGTTCCCGTTTTTGACTTTTGACATTGACAGTGATTAACACCCATATGCATAGTCGGTTCCTCGAAACCTCCTCCACTCGACCTTAGTCGAGGTCACCTCAAGGAAATCTTAAAAACTCCCTTGAAATCAGTATGTTCAGTTATGGCTTCACCCTCCAGTGAGGAACCTCCAGTAACTCGAGTTGAGGTACCCATACTCTCCTCCCAAATTGGACCGCTATGAGAAGCTGCCACAGAGGCGGTATTAGAAGACCTCGGTTTTTGGCACTCGGTGTTAAATTTAAAAGTGGCAAGAGGACATTTTATATTGTTTTCTGCATCCCGTAAATACCGCTTTATAGGACGATATTGGTACAAATCTTCATGAAGGTGGTCAATAAAATCATGGAAATTATTCATTATGCTAATTAACCTCAGAAATAATATGGAAAGCGCTGTTAACAAGCTTTGAGGAGGCCTCAAGGTAGATCGCGACGTACCTTGAGTTTGACAGTTCATTACTCGACTCGACTGAGGAATATGCTCAAGTCGAGGACAGTTTTTTCAGTTCTGCATACCGATTTTATCCTTGAGGTTGAGTCGAGTCACAGTCGAGTGGAGGAAATCTCGAGGAACCGACTATGCATATGGGTGTTAGAGTTTTGAAGATAGCATAGCGTTCGAAAATTGCTGTATTTTGATAACTTGGCTGTTTTATTTACGTAAAACTTGGTTTTGCTATTTCAAAATGGAAGATACCGAGTCACTGGCCAAGCATTTGTGGAAAGCTGCGTCTACAATCACTAAAACTGACCACATTTCCAATCTAGTGAGGAATAACCTATTGTAAGTAAATACAAAATATTAAATAGATTCAATCCTTAAAGCAATACTGTGGTGGTTCTTTATATACTTGTTAAATTTTATCAGTATGGGGTAAATATCCAGAGGGGCGCTTCATCCAATACACACAAATTATTTAAAAAACACTTTGTATTCAATGAAATTTCAAAACATGTAGACACTTGTAAAGATCTCAGAGACAAGCAATAGATACGGTAATGCCGTACTTTCGATTTAGTACTAGTATGGGCAAGGCGGCTCAGTTGAACGAGCCAATTCACAAGGTCTCGTTCACTGTAAAGAACCGGTTCCGTGAACCAGCTTTATTGAACGATGGTTCACTAATAAAGAGTTTATTCCCTCTCCCCCCTCGCTTCCTCGGCCCTCCTAAATATTTCAATCTTAATCAACAATTTTAATCATTTGTTTGGTTAAGTTTTGGTACAAACAATATCAACATTACTTTAGATTATGATTAACGATGAATCCCGATTTTATTATATTGTATAGCGGCAAACACGCACACTTAAAAGCAATGGATCCGCGCCGCTCCAGGCCACAGCGTAGAAAAGTCTCACAATGTACTGAGCTGTAAACCGTTACCTTACTTTCGGACTTTACTTTTCTGCACGGCGGCCTAGTGAACGATCGATAAATTTGGATCAGCAGTGCCAGTCGAACAATACGCGGACCTCTCGGCTCCCACGGGTCACTCGGTTTACCGGATCATGAGGGTGATCTGCGGAAACGGATCCATGTGGAGAAGCAGTTTACTTCCTTCTTTCGTTCGCAAATGACTCACTTCTATTTAGTACAAAACATAAACGCGTCGCTTGAGGTTGTGTGCTCTCTTTAACCAAATTGCGTAAATGAGTGCCAAACCGAGTTGTTTGGTGGGGTGGTCTGTCCTCTCTGCCTAAACCTGCGGAAACTAACCTAAATCGTTAAGTGTATTTTTTTATAATTTTCTGTGCATTGGATTAGGCACCTCTGGATGCCCAGAATTGTACTCAATTCCATTTCTGACTGGAAGCAAAACATAATATAAGTATGTTCTAGAGAGACAATGCACGTCACGATCAGTAAATTAAATACTTACATGTTTTTATTTCAGAGCAAAATGCGTCTCGAGATGTCAATTCAACTTCAAACTTCCTGCTAAATCTTTTGGACCAAATGTAAGATGCAGTAACTGTTGCTCAGAATGGAAAGACAATTATTCAATAAAGGTATGTATTTTTTATTTTTTATTAACTCCCGCAGGAGATCCTCTTTGAGGAAAGGAAGGAGTAAACCTGGCTTTAGAAGTGGCCCATGTTAAAGGAGAAAATACAGAGGCCGGCGAATCATTCCACAGCCAAGCGTTGAACGTAAGAATGAATCAAGGAAACAATCTGCTTTTGTGTGGTGAATTTTTTGTTTCCTGGCTGTGGAAAACAAAATTAAAAAAGAGAAAAAAAACAAGCCTAAAAACTTTTCATATTAAGTCAAAACATGATGCAAACAAAAGATGTTAAATCATCAGTGTATTCATTTGAACGAAATAACTATTTAAAAATTATTTTGCTTCTCCGAGGACTGAAATAGATGCTCCTCAATGTAATTAAATTGATAGTGTTTTAAAAATAATTTGTGATGTCCAGCATGTCTGTTTGTTATATCATCGTTGCGTATATAATATGAACCATGTGATACCGAGTACATTCTGAGATAATCGATAAAAACTGTTTAAAAAAAATAACAAAACGGAAAATAACAATTCTTTTTATGGACAAAGTAGGAAAAATATATTTCATTCATTATAAGAATATGTTTATGGCAACATTAATTATTTTATGCCAGAAAATTTAATTTTAACGCGTTTTTCTCACATGCTTCATATTTCTATGCAGTTTTTTCACATGGCTCATATTCTATACACAGTTTTTGTCATAATTTAAATACAACAATAATATCAAAATATTGTTAATATTATCACAAAATGATGTTAATATTATGTACATACCAAGGCAATTGAATTGTGTAGTGGTATGCAGAGGATATTAATTTTAAAAAAATTTATTATGTTCTATTTTGATTGTCCTCACATGATTTATTTTCTATCACCTTAAATATTTGATATTTTTACATGACTCATATTGTGGAAGATGGAGAAAAAAAAAGAAAAATAACTCATTTTCGTCAAAATCGTCACATTGTTCATATTAACCGCTTGGGCACATAAGCTTTATTTTCACGACAATTTAACGTAGGTAGACATAGGAATGACGTATGCCCCGCACCTGAGTTATTAAATATGCAACGACGACATGTTATTATTGTTCTGATGAATAACATTTTGTTTTTCAGATTGCCAAAAGAACAAAATTAAACAAAAGAAGCAAACACAAGCTCAAGATGATCGCCGAAAATAGGAATGGAAATCGAACCGATAAAGAAATTCAAGATGCTAAAAACAAAATCAAGGGCAATATCTTGGTGAGAACTTCCTGCATATTTTCAAGATGACAGTCTAGGGCCTTTTAAAATTATGTATAATTATTGAAGAAGATTGTGTCTCGGATAAGCATATCTGAGAAATTATCTAGGTTACAAACTAGTTCTTTAAACATTTGTTTCCATTAACCTCTTGTTTGTCATAAGCCCGCCGGCGGGCGCGACAAAATTTTTTGCTTTTTTTTTTTTTGAAATTGCGATTTTAAACCATATAAAGAAATTGTATGAATTACAAGGTCAGAATCGCTTGCGCCAATATCTTTCTTGACGTAACAATTGATTTGATCAATCTAGCTACGCTGAATATTTTAAGTAATTATCTGTAACATTTGGAAATCACGCTTTTTCCCGCTTTACCAGCTGTCGACTTTTAAAAGAAGTATCAATGTCATTAATTCTTCGAAAACACCTTTGAATTGTTGGTTTCCATGTAGGGTGTATATTCAGGTTTGTGTCGAAACAATAAAATCAATTCATATTCGTATAAATATATATTTTTGTTGATATTTGTTTGCCGAATGGGAGAATTTTTTTTTTTTTTGCTAAAGTTAGCTATTCTGGGAAAACTATGTAAGGATATTATCATGTAATGTTTATGAATAATAGTATACATTATCTGGTAAACAGAAAACAATTCCTTTGTTTCTCTCTTAATATTTCTTATCTTTGGCTCGTAATAACCTTGAAGGGTTAAAGGACAAACTAAATAAACAAGGTTTTTTTCTTAAAATTTTAAGTTTGCCAAAAAATAACTCACAATGCATTACTAATTCGACTGTCTGACAAGTCCCCTCTCTGCACCACATACCTACCTCCCCTGAACCAAATGGAACATTATTTCAAGCGTCTTGTAAGGACTGACAATTATTTTATAAATAACTCTATTTTTTAAATTTACAGAATGTTTTTCTTTTTGCAGCTCATAAAGTGCCTCCACTGCATGAAGACCACAAAATCCCACTTGTTGAAAGATACAATCAAAATCAAAAAGGAAGACTTAAACATAACCCCAAAATCAAGACATCATAATAAATCCCCTATTGATTCAGCAAAAAAAGCTAAGTCCACAGTAACGAAAAATAACAATTCAAAAGCATTCCGAAGCGGTCCCTCCAAATTCATCACAAATTTGAATTTACAGAACCAGTGTTACCAGTCCACAAATTTAACTCCACAAGTAAGAACTTCAAATGTCGGCCAAGCAGGCACCCCAAATCTTTTAGGAACAAAGGGGAAATATAATCTGGAGGGCACCCCAGTTGTTACAAAGAAGAGGCAAAGGGATAAGTTTGCCGGATTGAGTAAAATTGCTTGTGTTACTGCTAGCCCCCCACCCCCTCCCACTCCCAAAAGCAATAATCCCTTACATTTGCTGATGAAAGCGAGAGAATGAGTGAAATAAAATCATGTACGATAATTATTTTAAGGATTGTTTTTATTTGCGTTATAAATTTTCTTTAAACTAATCATCACGCTGTTGTCCACGCAGGGGTAGGCAGAGAGGATGAGTTGCTGCACAACTGTGTCTTGGCACACTCCTGGCTTCATGCATACATCATTTTAACACAAAACTTGGGGTCAGTCATTCATGTTTACAACAACAAAAAACAATGGTTTTGGTACAAAAAAACATTTATTGAATAGATAAATATGTAAGTTAAACATAGAGCCGGTATATCAGTTGTTCGCTAAATACGTGAATCCTTGCTCAAATTAAGGTGTTCAAATTCAGGTGGACAAAAAATTGCCTATTTTTTATCACTATGGACTTCCATGATTCATAGAGCGATGAGGAAAGACTGGTTGAGGCAGATCTCTATACCTCTCCAGCAGAACTATCTCTACCATCTCACCCAGTTGGAGGGATGGATTCATACGACTTTCACTCCTGGACACACTGACCCCCAGATTCCTACCCACCCTAAAAATAATCTTCTTCGATACTAATTAATAAAGAATGATATTCAATCTAAATCAGTCTGGCAAGTATAAAAGAGATTTTAAAAGTTCTAATGTGAGAATGGTTTGTTTTCAACGGTTAGATAGTCATAATTCCATGACTCCAGCAAGCAAAACAAACAATAGTTACAATTAGGTTCCTCGCATAATTTGGCATGGGGGACTATAAAAAAATCTGCATAAAAATAAAGACAGTTTGGTTTTGCAAAGAAACTTGTCCCTCTATTTAAATCATAGACAAAATATGTAATGTTTGAGACATCTATGCTTACGACTTATATACGGATTATGTAAACTCTTAAACTTTTCATTACAACCAAGTGAGGTTAAGAGCGACTGATATACCGATCCTTAATAAACTTATATTTTTCATGTCTTTCGATTTAAAAAAAAACAAATACACAATAGGAATATCACAAAACAAAAAAAAAAATTCATTTTGTCTCTTACTTAATTTTTTGTACATAAATCCTAGTGGGTAAAGATAGCCATCATTTGATAGCCTTATTTCTTTTTAGATGAAGAGATTCAGTTTCTTTACACAATTTTTGGAGATTTTAATGCATTTAATACTGGCTGCTATTTCAACATGATACAACATACTTATATGTACATAGAATATATAAGTTAAAAAATGTTTTTTGAATAATATGTATACCTAATTATTATCGCTAATTCCGGCATCCTTGGGAGGTATTTCACCATCTCAGAGTACTGCTGTGTACATACATCTGTTTCACCACTGCTGGATAACACTTTCCATTGGAAAATTTTCCCGTTACGCTAATGCTATGATTAAAATTACTGGAATCAACTTCTACCAACAAATTTATTTTCATACGACATAAGAGTTATTCTGGTTATAGACAGAGTTGAATAGGATCCATGGTAAGTATAAATGTATTTTCGGACCACAAAGATAGTGGTTTTTGAATTTTGCAGAAAGGCGTGAAAATTACCTTGATGATTTTAGATAAAATATTTTAAATAAATATTTTTTTTCACTAATATTTTCTGTTTACTAGATAGTAATATATTTATCGTAAAATATTTCCCCAGAATACCTAACGTATGTAACCACTCGAGCGATAGCTACCCAAATTTTGGTAGGTGATTTAAAAATTTGCTCAAGGAAATTTTTCCGCCCACTTTAAAAAAATTATACCTCCGAATTTAAATATGGAGACATCCAAACTGATTATAGTTCTATATAGCCAATGAAATCACCTATCTTTTGTCTATTATCACATATGTATTCGTAGGATTTATAAAAAAAATATTGGAGACGGTTTACAAGCAGTTCCCGTGAGCACTTAGGCCATAGGCCCATTGTGCTATCTCCCATTTTACCTCAATCCTTTAATAACAAACCAGTCCCTTTAATAAAGTTCACCCGGGTTGTCATTGGATATGTGGCCTACTGTCTTCTGGTTCTACTGTATGTCTCCCCAGGTATCTGAGCCTAGTTCCCAAAAGGGCAGGACATTGGCACCATAGGTGCAATAATCAAAATGTGGTTTTAAAATAAATAATGACCCTGACACCCTTTACATTTTTGGGACGTAGTTGAATGAAAATGAATTTTGACATGCATAGATAAAATGTCCTGTAAATAGTCAGTGGTTACATTTATGAAATAAAAAGTAGCAAATAATAGCAAAAGCTATTCTGATTTCGTCCTCTTTACAGTTTTCAGAGCTTAAGGCTAGATAGAGTACTCACCGGTGAACGAGCGCCGCGCACGGTCGTTAAAGACTGCATATTATTGTGTCGAAGTTGGCTTTAACCTCTTGCAGGCCGCAGTCCCCCCGGCGGGTCCAGATGTTTGAAGCGATTTTGCCCCTCATGTATAAAGAAATTGTATGAAGAACAAGGTCAGAATCGCTTGGGCCATTCTCGTTCTTGACGTAACGAAATACTGGATAGCGTCTAGCCACTTTGAATAATTCAAATTAATTTCCAGTGACGCGCCGGGCATCAAAGATGGCGGACAAAATGGCTGCGGCTTGATAATATGATAGCTGTCACGCTCAAAGTCTATATTTATTCATTGTTTTTTTATATAAATCCATTGTGGAAAGCATAGATTATCGTATAACGTATCTCATTAGGAAGTTCGTTTTATCTACATTATTTTGATGTAATTTTTGTAATATATCACAAAAGAAATGTTATAAAAATTGAATCCGTAAGAAAGGTGAGAACTGTCAAATATTTTACGTCGTATTGAAAAATATATTTTTTGTATGCTGGCTTTCAACAAGTTAATACTATAGTAAAATAATAGAGAAAACAACTTCAACCTTCACCAACAACGGACATGCTGAAAAAAATTTGAAAATGATTTTTACAAATGAAATTCTTTCCTCAGGAACTGTATGTAGTGTCTCGCTTCTGAATCCTGTGGTGGATTGTCTTAACTATTTGAACTCTTAGGAATATGAAGTGGCATCTGAAAGTTAAACGTCCACAACGTAGTTGGGGTGGACAACCAGTAGAGGATCATCTTCCGTCTCTTCTGTCTGGGATTTGGCAGTTTTGAGACCGGTGGTGGAGAGGGGAATGATTACTTGGTCCTGAAAAAAGATTAAAAAAAACATATTAAGTCAAGCTAATTATAAATGTAATAATTTAATTACAATAACATTATATCGATGCTGGGAAGGAAAAATGCCTATCCAGGGCCAGGTTTAAAAAAAAAAATCAAACATCAAAATGTCACTTCAGATTTTTTTTGAGTGCAAGCTCTATCGCGAACAGCTGCCACGCCGAAACTAAGCGTCGCAGAGAGTGCAGTATGGTATGGATTTGGCGTGGGGGAACCAGGACAATGGTTCATGGCTCTTCTCCCTTGTTTGTATTTATTTTTATTTATATTTATATAATACATGTTACATAATTGTGACATTTACATAAAGTTGATATATTAAATCACCATACTAGGCGGCTGCCTGTATCATGGTGACCAATATAGTATAGTTACATTGTATGAAATATGCAGTCTAGTGTAAACATGGAATTAGTATAAATCATGTTAAATATTGGAAAAATTATAATAAAATGTAGAAAATAGAAAGGAGAAAAAAAGTACATTAGCATTAGATTATATAAACAGGCTTCTAATTCTATCACATTCACTCATCAAAAAGTCTCCAAGCGTCTTCCTGAAAGTGTGATATTTGGTTATTGTCTTTATTTCAATTGTTAAGTTATTGAAGATTTTTGGAGCAAGAAAGTTAAACTGTGACTGGGCCATTGAGGTTTTTGTTACTGGAATTATATAGTTGCATTGGTTGGAATATCTTGTATTATATTTTGATTCAAAAACATATTTTTTAATAAATTTGAATTTAAAATAGCAAGAAATGAATTTTACATATAGGGATTGTATATTAAGTATTTTAAAGTCTTTAAATAAGTCCTTTGTGGGATGAATGTAATGTACTTTGTAGATAGTCCGTATTATCAATTTTTGAGCCTTTACTAATGGATCTAATATAGTTTTAGAACACCCTCCCCAGACAACAATACCGTAAGAAATAATTGATTGACATAGAGAAGAGTATACTGTTTTTAATGTCTTTTTATTTAGTATATTTCGTAGTGATCTGAAGATATATGCTAGTTTCCGTATACGACTTGTTACATTGATTATATGATCTTCCCACCGAAGTTTGTTATCAATTATTACCCCTAAGTATCTAATGGAGTCTACGCGTTCCAGTGGATTGCATATGCAACTAGCGAGATCTCTGCAATAATGTATTTTTAGTGAATGATTAGTTGAGGGTTGGCTTATACTATTGAGGCTAAATGTTAAATATTTCGTTTTAGCTATGTTTAACGTGAGTAGATTATTATCCAGCCATTTTTTAATGTTTTGTAATATTACTTCTGCTTTGTGGAATGTTTCTTCCCATGTTTTACTTTTTAGTACCAGGGCAGTATCATCGGCAAAAATGATCATATTGGCATCAATTTGTAATCTACATAGATCATTAATGTATATGAGAAACAGTATGGGACCGAGTACACTGCCCTGTGGTACACCAAAGTTGATTCTGGTTGGATTAGACGGTTTAAGTGATGGTAACTTAACAAATTGCTTTCTGTCTGTTAGGTATGATTTGAACCATTCGAATGCCTTATTCTTTATTCCGATTTTCTGTAACTGGCTAGAAGGATTGGTCGAGATACTGTGTCAAACGCCTTAGCCAAGTCTAGAAATATTGCCAAACATTTGTCACCTTTGTCTAGGGCTTGCGTTATGTGTGATGTTAATTCTAGAATAGCTGTATCTGTGCTTAGTCCTTCTCTGAAACCATACTGGTTTGAAGAGAGAATATTATGTATTGTGAGATGGTCAATAAGTCTTTTTTTAACGATTTTTTCAATAATTTTGGAAAGTGACGATAAAATTGAAATAGGTCTATAATTTGATATATTTGTAGGAGTACCAGTCTTAAAAATTGGTTGAACCAAAGCAAGTTTGAGTTTATTTGGAAATATACCTTTATTGAGACTAAGGTTAATGATATGTACCAGTGGTTGGTTTATAAAAGGTTCAATTATTTTGAGTATGTTTGAGGATATTTTGTCGTTATTACATGAATGAGAGGGCTTCAATTGTTTAATAATTTGTGAAATTTCGGCAGAGTTAGTGGGGTCAAATATGAGTGAATTATTTGTTTCATAAACTGATTTATTTATTTTGTCAGCAAGAGCATTTTCATCTAATGATGTTTTGTTTAAAATTTGTGACGCTAAATTTTTGCCGATGTTACAAAAGTATTCATTTATATGATTTGTCACAGTGTCTGGATCGTCTTTTATGGAGGTGTCTAGTCCGTTGATGTTTAATTTATTAATTGGTGGTATTGGATGGTCAGTGTCAGATATTTCTTTAATAATTTGCCAAATTTTTTTATTGTTATTGCCGGCTCTAGACAATTTCTCTTTATAGTAGTTTTGTTTAGTGATTTTAATGAGGTTATTACACATATTTCTGTATTTTTTGTAAAATATTTGTGATTGTATATCTGGATTATTAATTAAGTTTTTGTGGAGCTTGTCCCGTTTTTTAAAGCAAAAAATTAGACCATTTGTGATCCATGGTTTAAGTTTTTTGTTTTTTGGGTTATTCAAAGGGGATTCAACGGTAACAGCCTCAATAAGTTTCAATAGTGTTTCAGAAAATGTATTAAAAGCAACATCTACGTCTGTGGAATTTAGGGTAGAGAGCCAATTTTCCAATTTAATTTTAGAGGTGAGTTCTTCGAAATTGATCTTAGTCTTTATTCTATTATCACATGAAGTTATGGGAATAGGTTTTTTATTCATAAGGCCAATTACTATTGAGAAGTGGTCAGTTATGGTTGATTGATATACAGTTCCTTTCGCATTTTTTTTTGTTCTTAGGAATATGTGGTCAATACATGATTTGGTCATGTCAGTTACTCTGGTTGGGGCATTAATGTGAGAAACAAGCCCGTGTTGAGTCATTAGATTTTTATAATCAAGTATTTGTGTTGACATGGGCTTAAGTATATCAATGTTAATATCACCGATTACCATTAGTTCTTCATTTGGTGCACAGTTCATTAAGGCCAAGTCTAAGGATTTAAGGAAGGATGAAATATTTTGTTGTTTAGGTGACCTGTATAGTGCAATAATGGTGGTCTGGTTTGTTATTATTTTAAGGCAGTTGGCATTATCGATGGATAATTCAGAGACAATCGGATCTAATTCGGATTTTACATAGACAATTACTCCATCTGACTGTGTCTTATTATTCAGCGTATTGAAAACTGTAAATCCTGTAATGTGTTTTTGAGTGTAATTTGATTTGATCCAACATTCAGTTAAAACTATTATGTCAAAAATATTATTCAAACCTGCAAGCGTTACAAGTAGATTATTATAGTTCTTGTCTATGCTGCGAATATTTGTAGAAAATACTTTTAATCGCGTATAGGGCTCTAGTATATTTATGCACTTTGAGGGATCATTAGTTTCCGGAGTTATTATTTTACCATGGTTTTCTATTTGCAGATTAATATCATTCATTTGTTATGACAAAAATAGTTTTTTGTTTTGTTTTCTCTATTTGGTTTACAATGTTTAAAAAAGAGAGAACAAT
The DNA here is from genome assembly GCA_951813805.1 of Limnephilus auricula. NCBI lineage: Eukaryota > Metazoa > Arthropoda > Insecta > Trichoptera > Limnephilidae > Limnephilus > Limnephilus auricula. The sequence goes on along the minus strand of OX638409.1, from coordinate 8,155,009 downwards.
GATCCTTTAAGTACAAACTGAATGTAACATAAACATTTATAAAGAGAGTATGTGAATGTGATAGATAGATAAGAACAAGGTTAGTAGTTATGCTGGAGAGAAGTGCATACAATAAATATATTAGAACAAAATCAACAGTTATAATGATATGATAAAAACCAAGCTTGAGCATTTGCAGTATTTTTTTAGCAAGTTTTAGTATAGCGATAAATATATGAAGTGTTGCAAGTAAACCTACAATGAAAATGTAACTGTAAATGTTGTTGTTGTTAGTGAATATAAGAGTGTATAAAAGAGGTGTTACTTGTCTACATGGTGAGAGTATTGAGCAGTAGCGTATGAAATAACGCATTTTTAAGGTAATTATGTTAGAACCAAAGGAATCTATTAAGGAAAGTATGAATATATATTTATATTGACGAAAAATATAATTATTGATGCTATGACTCATATAAATTGCATGCAAAATATTGTTGACTAGATTAGTTACTTGTTTCTCAAAAAATATTAAAAAACTAGAGTTTAGAATAAGGGTAGTAATTGTGTATGTTTCAAAATGATTTATTTGTAAGATTAGATGTTTAAAACATATATTAGTAATATAGTTGATATATGGATGAAAATATTTAAAAAGATGTTTAAAGTAAATATGGTTCGGTTGCATTTTGCTCAAAGTTACAAATAAAATTGAGTTTAGGATCAGTAGAGCTCTAGTAATACTATCAAAAATAATTGCAACATGTATAAGATGGATGATAATATGTATTATATTGGTTCGCTGTGTTGTTTGCATTTGAGTAGTAAAAACTATTAGTACATGAATATAATATACGAGCGTAATATAATATAATATAATAAATAATAATATAATATAATATACAAAATGTGAAAAAAAGATTGAATATTGTAATATAATCATTGATATCCGATATAGTAGAGGGGTGTAGCTGCACGGTACCTTGTATAATCAGTCACAGTAATTGACGTTTTGCACGTTCAAGATCGGTTATATTATATATTGTAATTATCTTAGAAGTATCAGTTTGGCGTAAAAGAATTCGCCCTCCAGCAGTCCAAGAGTGTTTGAAATTATTTTCCCTTGCAATTTTTTTTGTTTGCGATAACAAAAATTTTCCTCTTTGAGTCAAGTGTTCGGAAATATAAATGCGGTTGGCGTCTTGTGATAATCCCAGGTCCCTTGTGTTTAATTTGTTTGTCTTGATAGTAGTAGATTTCTTGTAGGTTTTGCATTTGGATAGGAAGTCATCGCGGGATTCAATGTTTTTGAACGTCGCTACGATAGATCTTGGGTTTTTATCTGAAGTCTTCGGTAGATTTATGTTATTACAGATTGCACGTCGGTATCTTCGTAGTTTATGATTTTAGAGATTTTTTTAAGAACTTCTGCATTTTTTTTCAATATCTGCCTCCGGAACACCTCTTATATCGATGTTGCAGGTTTGGCTTAAATACTCCAACCTATCAATTTTTTCGTCTTGTTTCGAAATAGTATTTAGTAGGATGTTATGATGATTTTTTTGTGCAATTAATTCTTCGTTGGCTGTTTCATGGGCTTTTTCCATAACATTTATGCGCATTCTAAGATCCTCTTGTTGATCTGACATAAATTGGATTGATTTTAAGATTTCGTTATTTTGTGTGACAAGTGATTCGTATTTATTTAAATATGAGTCAAATTTTTCTTCCACGAATTTCATTATCAATGTTTTAAAGTTTGTTAATTCTTTTACAAATAATTCTGTCGTTAAAAGACCTTGGATTGTGCCATCTGTGTTTGAGTTTGGTAAGTTTTCTGTGTCGTTTGATTCAGCGTGTACAGATTTCAGCGGTTGGGTTAACTGTTTTGCTTGTTTGACGGTAGATGGCTGCTCATGTTCGTTTAATAACATATCACTTGTAGGTTGTTTGGGTTTGTTATTTTTTACATTTCTGGTACACTTTTTACACCTCCACTGTAAACTTCTAGCGCTGCGACGTGATGTTTCAATAATTTCAGCACAGCCAAGATGGTAGTTTCTTTCACAGACACTACAGCATATGAAGTCTGATGGGTTGACAATGTTTTTTTCACATACAATGCACTGTGTATTCATGATAATGAATGTGTTACACCAGCTTTATGTAAACAGTGATGTTTAAATGTTATTAATGTTAATTTTATTATGTGGTAATCACTTCGGCGTCAGTTAAATTACGGTAGGCGGAGTACGTCACTATTAATGAATTTTACAACAGTCGATTCTTTCTAGAGGAGATCGACACTTCGTGGCAGATAGAAATGAAGGAAAAACACTAAAGATAAGCCACTTCGCGAGGTAAAAATTCGCTGGTTTGACGCGCGGTTTCAAGTTGAATATAATTGAGCACTTTAAACTCGGTTCAATAACGTTTTGTTTGGTGATTTTTTATTAATTTAGTGTAGACTTAGAAATACGTCAACACTAGACTTGGTAGGGTAGGGTAACAGTATTACGCATGAATAGAATGAAGAGCAACTTACGTGATACATGAGCCGATCTAGAACCTTCTCTACCAAAGCCTTCTTCTCTATTAACTCTTCCTCATCTTCTATTTGTTCCGCTATCTGCTCCAAGTACCAGTTGATCACATTACTTCTTCGAATGCCGGAGCTGTCAGATTCGTCTTCTGGAAAACAGAATACACATTCTAACACAAGTTTCAGATATTTAAACTTCAAACAAAAGGTAGAGGGAAGCACACATGTTCACAAAATTCTGTAATGGGATCATTAATTTAAAATGGGATCTTGGGAACATTCAAGATAAGATAATTTCTTACCGCTTTCCTCCATGGTCAATTCAGCATTCCTCATGTAGATGATCAGCATATTACTGAGAGATTTGTACTCCTCAAAGGACAGTGTGAGCTTTTTCTTGGGCGCCGAGTCTGCTTCTACGACTGTACCATTTGTTGTTCCGTTGGTGTCTAAAAATATTTTAAATTATATTCAAGCAATTAAATAATTGTAATGTATCATTTGTCTGTGATTTAGTTCTACATTACTATTTCACCATTTACCACATCTTATATGGTGAAATAGTAATGTAGGAACATATTCAGTATTCAATTTAGAGACTAAACATATCAGCTAATTTCGGGAAGTTCAAAATAAATTCACAAAATCACCAAAGTTTGGGTAGCTATTGCTCAAGGTCATTAGTATTGCTTTCCACATTTGAGTAGCTATCGCTCAAGGTCATTAGTGGTGCTACCAAAATTTGGATAGCTATCGCTCATAGGCATTAGCCATGGTATCCAAATTTGGGTAGCTATTGCTCAAAGATATTAGCCATGCCATCAAAATTTGGCTATCACTCAAGGTCGTTAGTAGTGCTTCCCACATTTGACTAGCTATCGCTCAAGGTCATTAGTGGTGCTACCAAAATTTGGATAGCTATCGCTCATAGGCATTAGCCATGGTATCCAAATTTGGGTAGCTATTGCTCAAAGGTATTAGCCATGCCATCAAAATTTGGCTACCATTAGTGGTGCTACCAAAATTTGAGAAGTTATCGCTCAAGGTAATGAGTGGCGCTACCCAAATTTGGGTAGTTATCACTCTAGGTCATTAGCAGTGCTTCCCACATTTGAGTAGCCATCGCTCAGGGTCATTAGCCATGCTACCCAAATTTGGGTAGCGATCGCTCAAAGGCATTAGCCATGTTATCCAAATTTGGGTAGCTATCGCTCGAAGGTATTAGGCATGCCATCAAAATTTGGCCATCGCTCAAGGTCGTTAGCAGTGCTTCCCACATTAGAGTAGCTATCGCTCAAGGTAATTAGTGGTGCTACCCAAATTTGTTATCGCTCAAGGTGGCGCTACCCAAATTGGGGTAGTTATCCCTCAAAGTCATGAATGGTACTATCCTAATTTGGGTAGCTATCGCTCAAAGGCATTATCCGTACTACCCAAATTTGGGTAGCTATCGCTGAAGGTCAATATTAGTGCTACCCAAATTTTGGTAGTTATCGCTCAAGGTCAAGTGGTGTTACCTAAATTTGAGTAGCTATCTCTCGAGTGGATAAAGTAAAAACAAGGTGATATTATTACCTCCATGTCCATTGGTGGCGGGTTGATCAGTATCAACATCCATTGAAGGTTCAAATTGCGGTTCATCTTCATCCAGATGAATGTCAGGCTGCTCCACACGGATGATGGACTTGTTCAACAATCTGGAATTTGAGATATATTTTCAAAAAAAACTGTTTATTGGAGGACAGTAACGATGAGTGTCGAAAAATTGTGTGGAGAAGTCAGTGTTTAGTTTTGAAATGAGAATATGCATAGTTCCTACTATGATCTCATTTATCCAGTACCTACCTCTCCCTAACCATCACCTGGCCAGAAAAGTATTTGAAATTTGGAAAAATGACAAGAAAAAAAAAGTAAATTCAAATGTGTTTGTTTAAAAATAAAAAAACAACAGAAGAAGAATTGGGACTACTTTGGAAGCAAGTTGTTGGTGTTTTTCACATACATACATAAATCTCGTTTTTGAATTAAATTTTGTTTTTTAAACAGAGATATAAATGTCTGATGTCCGGTTTTTTGTCGCCCGATTTTTAAACAGAAGCGTGATCAGACCCTTACAGACTATTGACTACTATTTCGAGATCCCAATATCACAGTAAAAATATAAATGCAAAGATATTACAATAACGCACAAAGAAGTGAACAGCCGACCCTTGACTTTTAAGGAACAGAAACATAAATTAGTTAAGACATTGACTGAAAGATGATTTCAATTTATATCCTTTCAAATTTGTGTTACCTGTATGCCTCCTGCACGTAGACCGGAGTGACATGCGAGCTGCAGTGCATCTTGGCCATGGCCTCGGAGAGCCGGATCATGGACTCGAGCTGACGCACCGTGATGCGCCACGTGGACTTTGTGCTGCCCCCCGTGTTATCCCTCTGCCGGAGCTGTCCATACAGGTCCACCAGGAGTTTCGCTGAATCCTGATGGAAAGAAAAGTTCCGACATTGGAATATTGAACTAAAATTACTGATAGCGAACAGAAATAAAACACATTTTATTAGACAAACGTATTACAAATATTATCATCACCTAACTTTTTTGTTGTCTCAAAAAAAAAAAATTTATTCACAAAGTGTCATAAGATTAATGGATTCATGCATTAACCTCTGAAGGCCGCAGTCCCCCCTGGCGGGTCTGGATTTTTGAAGCGATTTTGCCCCTTATGTATAAAGAAATTGTATGAAGAACAAGGTCAGAATCGCTTGGGTCATTCTCGTTCTTGACATAACGAGTTACTGGATAGCATTTAGCCATTCCGAACAATTCATATTAATTGCGAATGACGCGCCAGACACCAAAGATGGCGGACAAAATGGCTGCCGCTTGATAATATGAATGCTGTCATATTCAAAAGTCTATATTTATTCATTGTTTTTTTTTTTTAATATAAATCCATTGTGGAAAGCATAGATTTGAGTGACTATTAGGAATTTGGTTTTATCTAAATTATTTTGATGTAATTTTTGTATTATATCACAAAAGAATTGTTATAAAAATTGAATTCGTAAGAAAGGTGAGAACTGTCAAATATTTTACGTCGTATTGAAAAAATATATTTTTTGTATGCTGGCCTTCAACAAGTTAAATAAAAGATGAACAGACTTACCTCTGTAAGAATAGGCTTAAAGGATCGAGCAAAGGCAATATAACGCAAGAGATCCTCTCTGGTATAGAAGCAGTCATAGGTGTCCTCTTTGTTGCAATGGAGGTCCACTATTTTCCGGGCGATGGCGTAGTCTATAGTCTAAAAAAGGAAAAAAAACAGATATAGTTTAAATAATGACAGTTTAAAATAGAGCTCGGTAGAACTGGGTCGATCGACCAATTGATGTGACCCACTGGGGAAGTGATCGGGTCGAGAAACCCGACATTTATTCGGGAGAAAATGCCAATGAAAGATCAATGCGCCGCCTGCCGAAAATACCCATCGTTCCCTGAGACCTGAGTATCCATCACACGATCTTTGATCCGATAGTTTCGTGTGACATACGCAGGTAATAGGTAGACCATGCCATAGATGTGTACATTGCATAGATCGGGCTTCTTCTCATTTTCACGACATAGAAATAGGGATGGTTAATCTGAAACTGAAGTGCAATGTCACTGCGGTTTCAGTTACCGAGTCTGGATACATGAAACTTATCACCGACCGATTACAAACAAATTACCGAAGGGTGATTATTAGGAGGCGGCTAAGCGGTGGCAAAACGAAGAATTCTAAGTCACGAATCTGCAAAAACATCATTCGGAGATATTGAAATTTGAATTTTTGAAATGATATGTTTTTGTAATAACGAATCAATTCTAAACTTCAAACCTCAATATCTCCGAATGATGTTTTTGCGAATTTTCAACTTGGAATTCTTCGTTTTGCCACCGCCTACTAGTGATTTTGCGTTAATACAGCATTACAAGACAATTAAAGACAACAGGCAAAATCTGTTGGATATCGGAAGGCATCCGTCATGCATTATCGGCTGTCAAATTTCTGTGATTTTCTACGGCTTTCAATGGCTTGTCTATGCCTGTCGTGTGTTGATGTCATTTGGTGTGGATTAATTACCTGCTTAAAAACACAAGTTACTATTTATTAGTTATAATAACAGCTTACAAATAAGCCTAATATGCATTCATAAATGACTATCCGTTTGTCATATTATTTTGATGTTTGTATGCGTTGACATTCAATATCAAAACATTTCCGGGGAACGAGTATCACGCGGCAAAACGCGAAGTCACCTCTGCCGTTAGGGAAGCACTTTTAAAAGTTAATATAATGCAAGCGCAACAGTTAGCTTGTTAGCGAGGTATGTAATAACATATTTAAGAAAACTGTTAAAATTTGACGTATACGGCCTATTTAACAAGCGTTACATTGTCGCAATAGATACAGAATCACCCTTCTGGTATAAAAAGATTTGCAAAAAAAGCATGGTTACAGCAAAAGTCAAGATGTTTTCTACTCACAGTTCTTAAATAAAGCATCCATAATATTTCTATAGGATCAAGCTATAGAAAACGGTAACCGACGAGTTCATCGAAAATCAATTCATCGAAAACAAATTTACAAAAGCAAATTTACAAAATACACAAAAAAAAGGTTAGGTTAGGTTGAATTTTAGTTAGTTATTTATTTATTTTATTTATTTATTTACATTTGATACATTTAAAGCCAAAATAACAAATAATATTACATAATAAGAGAATATATTTAAAATGAATACAAGTGATATTACGTTGTTTTAGGTCGATATTAGTTCCTAGCTAGGCAGATTGCCTGTTCTAAGGAACCAAAGTGTGTAAGTGCCAAATGCAATTTAAATTATTATTATTTTTTTAAATTAATACCTATGTACTAAGTTTTTACTAAATGTGCCATTCATAGGTAACCATATATCGTTTTAAGTCACATTATATAATAGTTTTTCAGACTCCTCCCTACCCAAGCCAATCAACCATTTAGTTATTATTGAACCAATGCAGGACATTTTGCAATTTTTAATATTTAAGTCTGGGGGGATTTTATTGTATAATTTCGGTCCCAGATACGCATACGTCTTTTGATACTTTGCCGTATTGCTCCCTGGGACGAAGAGGTCCTTTCTGTTGTGACTTCTTGTATTGTATTTGTGATCAATTTTATTAAAATTTTCTATATTTTTATGTACATGGATAATAATCTTTTTTATGAAGTTTTGACGAACATCAAGAACGTTAAATTTTTGTAGAGTTTGTCGCTTGAGAACCTGTAGGGTTTACGCATAATGACTCTAATTATGGATTTCTGGGCCTTTACAAGCGGATCTAAAATCGTTCTTCCTGACGCTCCCCAGCCAATACAACCATACGTTAAGATGGGGTTGCACAGTCCGAAATATATTTTTCTTAGGTCTTTTTGTTTAATTATGTTTCGCAATGCAAAGAAAATGTATATCAATTTTTTTAGTTGAACTCGTTTTTGATGAACTCGCCATGAACCATAGAAAACATATGATAATAATAACAACCAAGATAGTATACCTCAGAACTCTCATCGATAAGGATGAAGAACAAGTCGAAACGTGACATGATGGGTGCGCTGAGGTTGACGTTCTGCTGCAGTGACTTTGCACGATCGTACCTTCCGCCGATGGGGTTGGCGGCTGCCAGAATGGATGTTCGTGCGTTCAGCGTTGCCCTCACTCCAGCCTGGAAATTTGGAAAAAATTTAACTATTTTCACATGCATGTTTTTTTTCCTATGTAACAGTAGTTCAAACTATGAGGCGGTCCAAAGTACTCACTTTTAACTCTCCTCAACCATACTAAGAAGATGTACAGCAATTCCAATGTTTTAAAGGCCAAACAAAGGGGGATGGGGAACTGGATGGTTTTATATTGAAAGGGTAGACATTGGTTATAGATCTCATGATAGATCATCATTCAGAATCAAAACGTTTTTTAGAATTACTTTAAATGTTTTGTTTATTATTTTTTTTATGTGATGCTTTACAAGAACACCCATGTGTGTAAAATGTAAAGACAGGGGAACTATATGGTAAGGACTGTGGGAATGAGGTTCTTGAAGAGGCACAGATTATAAGAAGGAGGTGGTCAACTCACCTTAGCCAATGAGATGGTCTGCTGCTCCATAGCCTCATGAATGGCCACCTGGTCCTGAGGGTCCATCTTGTCAAACTCGTCGATGCAGCACACTCCGTTATCTGCCAACATGAGAGCCCCTGCCTCTATGACAAAGTCAAATGACTCTTCATCCTGAAAATATACAAAATTTACATTGGTAAGATTAATATTAACCCTCAATATGCCAGCTAAAATGCCAAGCAGCCCGCCATGCGCTGACTGACACTATTTTAGTAATAACTTACTTACATATTTTTTTTGCAAAATGGTGTTTATGTAAATTGTGCTGTCTTACCAGATAATGTGTTTATATATTTAAAAAAAAAGTAAGATATCTATCTTATGTATGTAGTTTGTTAATTGTATGACGGCCGTCCGTGGTCGAGTGGTAAGACGCTTGACTCCTAATCAGAAGGTCGAGGGTTTGAACCGGCGTGCGCAAATAAATTTTATTTTATTAATTTGTGTTATTTCACAATTAATTAATAAATTAATTAATAACATGGGACGGTCGGTCTAAGAGCGAGGTCGACAGCCGTATACACCAGGCTAGGCTTGCATTCAATAAAAGGTCGAAAATAATAGAATCGAATAATATAGACCTAAAACTGAGAATACTCCTCATCAAGACCTATGTATGGAGTATCTTGACGTACGGCTGCGAAACATGGTGCCTATCCGAAAGAGATAAACGGAGACTAGAGGCTTTTGAGATGTGGTCTTATAGAAGACTATTAGGAATTTCCTGGAGAGACCACATTACAAATGAGGAGGTTCTCCAAAGAATCGAAGGAGGAAGGCACCTGCTCAAGACCTTGTCCGAAAGGCGTGCAAGATAGATCGGCCATATAATACGACAAGAAGGCCTCTTGCATGCCATAATGGAGGGTATGACCGAGGGGACAAACTCCAGGGGACGCCCACGCCGAGAGTACCTGGAGGACCTGCTGGTGGACATGCGCTGCTCATCATATGCAGAATTCAAAAGAGCCGCACAAGATAGGGAAGAATGGAAGAAGAAACTAAAGGAAATTGCTGCAAACCAATCCCAGGATTGAAACCAGAGAGAGACTATATTTGCGGCACGTTCCAGAGTGGAAGATACTCTCAGTATCGCCTTGGTGTAAGACCACCATTCAGAATTGAAACATAGCTTGAAATGGCTTTAGCCGTGTTTAATGACTAGATCTGAATAGCCAAGTACTTCCCCACCTTCCTCCTCCCCATCTCCTTCCCTTCCCCACTTACCTTCAGCCTCACAACATACCCCAATTGGGGATGCCATAGTCTCACTGGCTCCGGACGGGAGCAGTTGGGACTCTTGTGAAGTAGATAAAAAAATTAAAAAAACTGAACTCAAATTTCGAGTTTTCAAAGATGATGGCTAATTGACTAAATGGTCGATCTATTTAGATAAATGTTATTATGGTTATTTTTCTCTCTAATGTTATAAAAAAATATATTATAATGAAGAAATATGAAAATATTCTGGAGTTTTACTATATTTTCCAGCTAAATGGCGAACGGCGATGGAAGACAGCTGGCGGAGAACTTTTCTCAGATTCCACCAGCCGTGGTGACGAATGATTGAAAGTATTTAGTTACCTTTACTACGGCAGCGGTGAGACCAGCGGCTGAAGAAGCCTTTCCACTGGTGTAGACAGCCCTGGGGGTGATCTCACTGACTTGCTTCAGGAACTGAGACTTGGCCGTACTGGGATCTCCAACAATGCAGCAGTTGAGGTCTCCACGCAGGGTTGTGCCTACAAACATTTATTTATTTATTTAAACACCTATAGGGCTATTACATATAATACAGTTTAAATGTAATATACAAATTATAATGTAAAATAAAGAGTCAACAAAATACAGGTAACATAAAATATAAGAAACAAAATATAGGTTACATAAAATGTAAGAGTTGTAACATAGAATATAAGTAAAGTAAAAATAGGTAATTTGCCAATATCCTTAAAATCAATCTTTATATGTATATAAAAATCTCGCGTCACAATGTTTGTCCAAGATAAACTCCGAAATTGTTTAACCGATTTTGATGAAATTTGGTTTACTGTGTGTAATTTGGTCCAACTTAAAAGGTGGAATAGTTTGTATCTGAATTATTGACCTCAATATTTATTATTGCAAATTAAATGTTTGTTATGGGACAACGATTTGAAATTATTTGTATGTTCCATAAGTTTCTGACAGATGGCGGTGTGAGTTAATTTATTGACTCAACACTTGGTTATCTAGGTAAGTTAACCATCCAGTAGATGGCGTTGTGTTTCATTAGCCACAGCAACGCTAGTGATAATATAAAAAAAAAAAGAGTACTAACTATAATTTTTTTATGAAAACTTAATTAGTTGTTCTATTTGAAAATTAGAGATGGCAGCACTTCCGCTTGTATCTGGTATGTGGAGCGATTGTGTACGACAGAAGATGTTAGTGTATATTATAAATGTTTAAAATTGGTATTCGCAATGGTTTATTTAAATGAAAAATCCACTAAAAGACTCCCTAGAGGCTGTAAAGGATACATACATAGGAAGCTGTTCACACTTGTACAACACAATTAAGTCACGTTTTGGCAGATGGATGGCCAGCGCAGGGAGTGTGTTTAAAAATCGTGTAGGAACTCATTCTAGCGTGAGCCACTACACCCGATCCTAGTCGCAAGGAAGCATGCATGCAGCGTCTGGGTGATCATCTAATGTTTTAACATTACATTTTTTAAACGGAGGTCTGCAAAGATTACTTGTCTGACATCCGATTTTTTCTCTTTCCGATTTGTAAATTTAGGTTGGAACAGGCCCTGACGGGAACGAATGAAATCATACCTTCCATGGTTGTCTTGGCAACCCCTCCAAAAAGCATCAGTAGAATGCCACGCTTAACTTCGTTGTTGCCGTGGATACTGGGGAACAGGCTGGTGATGAGGTTCTGGTACAGATTCCTATCTCTTGACATCTCGTAAACCTGGAAAACATTTCATTACACATTAAATCTTCCCTTACATAATCTTGATAACCAACACCTCTGCCATAGGCCACCCTAAGTAGTTCCGCTACATTTGGTGGCTTAGCATAGATGCCCAGGTTCATTGGGTGAGGTTTGTCTGGGTCGGGCGGCAGATGCGTCTTCCCATCTGCTGCGTGGCTGGCCAGATCGAGAAACTGATTGACGGAGGCCTTTTGACCTTTCCAGCTGTACTCTTTATACCCATCACCAATTTTGCAAATATAAAATTTCTGTCAATCTGAATTTCGATGTTGTTTTCGCAAAATGCAAATCTTGGAAGTGGAAATTAACCCACTTCCTGACAACCGATCGAGCTGAAACTCGGCAAATAGACTCGTTGTCGATGACAATGCATTCTATCAAATTTTGGTGACGCTAAACATACACACTCACACGCATTTTTCTGAAATTGGTTATTATATTTAAAAATTTACAGCAGTTAAATGTCAGTACCATCCAATTAGTATTTGGCTTAGATTGTAGTGGTGCTCACTCATTCTAGTCAGTCCCTGGGAAGGACCTAAAAAAAGTAATTGGCTACCAGCCGGCCCAAGAGATGGCGCTACTAGTTTGAAAATAATGAAAAAGTTATAGTAAAAAACTTTGTGTTTTATTGGTTGTTTTTTTCAATCATTTTAGTAGATTTATCACACATATCTATTAAGAGTGGGTTATAGGGCAAAAAGGTGTTTTGCTGCAAAACGGCCCTCTAAAACAGCTGAATTACTACCTTTCGTATGACATTGTCAGACTTCATATTTTTTGTTACCAAATAATGGACTATTATTTTTCAAACAGCGGATTTTTTTTTGTAAATGATGTAAGCATTCGACCATAAAAAATAAAAACATTGATACACCATACAACCCACTTTTCAAACTTCGATTTATGACTATGGTATAATTAATGATTTTACACAATGTCTTTAATTTAAATTATGTATGTAATACACATATCTGTCAAGGTACGGGTTCATATTGTCGTTATGATATCTGTGAATATTAACAATTAAATAAATACAGTCGAACCCGCTTAAGAAGTTCCCGTTTAATATGTTTTCCTGCCTAAGAAGTTCAGTTTTTTCATCCCCGAAAAATTCCCATACAAAATACGTATTTTTTTCCCGTGTAATATGTTTCCCGCGTGAAAAGATTTCCCGCCTAAGAAGTTCCAAAATGCAATCCCCCAAGAAAATAATTACCCTCTTAAAAAGTTTTACAACAGAAAATAAAATTGTCGGCATAACTTAACCAATAAAAATACCCATCTCTTGTTTATGCTCTCGCCATACTGGCTCCTTTGTAGTATATGGGTCCAATAAAACCATTTCACCTATTTGAAAAATGACCTTTGGGAATGTTTAAAAGAAAGAATAAGATATAAGCATGAAATAATGAGCTCTAAAATACCTTTCCGTACAGACCATTATCGCATAACGTCGCTGTGTCAGGTAGAACCCTTGTTATTTGGACTTTTTAATCCTCTTGTCTCTCCCACTCTCAAGTAAATCACAATGCGTGCGATAGAGATAGAAGCAACACAACACAAGCTAGGTACCACTGAACAGTGAAAAGGAAAAAGGTGGCATCTACACAAAACAAAAATATAATTTATTTAAATAATGTTGGGGGCCGTGAAATTTCAATTCCGCGGAAAAATGTTATCTTATCTCGAATCAATACAATACGTAATCTGCATCTGACAAGCTCGCCCACGACGGTAATGCCGCCGCCAAATTTAAATTTCCACACCAAAATATTATATTATTATTTCAAATCACTACATCGAAAATTCGCAAATGCCATTATGCCGTTGCGCTAAGCACACGTGATATTTTAATTTACGCAACTTTTCGGCGAAAAAGTGTTTTATTCTTTATTTCAAATTACGTACATTAAAATTCATTAAATTTAAAGTGGAAAATATATCTTAAATGAATATTCACGTGAAGAATATAAAAATAAAAAGCATCTTACGAAATTGATGTTTTTTTAGTTTTAAAATATTTCAATAAAACAATATTTGGTCAAATAGTTTGGAGAAACGCCTTTTACCAATAGATCATTTACCATAAGGCAGGCAGATCATGGCAGCTGCAATCTGTACCCAGCTTTCAAGTGTTAGTTAATAGTGAACTCGGCAGAGGGTCAAACCATTGACTTTGCCGAAAATTGGAATTAACTTGTTGGTGACTACCTTTTACAAAAACGTAAATTTTATCGGAGCATTTGTAGAATTTACTACCAGCCAGTGTACACGCATGTTGATAATGGGTCAGCTGTTTGTTTGTCTCTTTCAATTTATATAGAAAACCAATATGTGCGGGTGCGATAGACTGCATAACAGAGCGTCAGGCTGTTTGACAAATTACGGGCTGTGGAATCCTTTGCGATTTGTAGCAAATATGAATATTATTATTTAATTAAACAAATCGCAAAGTTTCGGCAGCCGATTGTGCCTACTAACTTATTCAGTATTCAACTTTTGGATTATCAAGTGTGTTTTGTATTTTAATTTAAAATTAAGTAATAAAATACTTTTTAACCACTTTTATTAAATAAAAACATGTTTCGTAAGCAATGCTTATAAAAGCTTGGGGTGTATTTTTTATATTTTAATTCAAACAGATATTTTTGGTATGAATAAAATAATTCTTTAGTTAAGTAAAATCAACATAAAGTTAACTTTTTGTGGCAAGCTGACGATACATGTTTTTATTTAACCTACCTATCATACAACTACGAAAAGACAGTATTTTTTATGAATTTACTTTGAATATCTGAGTTTAAAGGGCCGATTGCGACGGTAATTGGCCGCGAAAATTTGATTTACGTGAAAATTAAAGAATAACTAAATTGGAAGGGTCGGGTGGGATGGAAACTGGACGTGAAATTTCGATTTATGTGGAGTTATCGGTATTTTTACAAATTTACTTAGAATATCTGAACTTGAAGAGCCAGACTGCGATGGAAATTGACCGCGAATTTTCGATTTACATGGTCGTATTATTATAAATTTACTCCGAAGAACCTACCTGAATTTGAAGGGGCCGTCAAGGAACTCGATTTTCTAAATTCCAATTTAGGAATTTTTATTTTGAAATTTGATTTTTGTATTCCTTTGGATTTAGAATTAACAGCGTTCTACTATAATATAATGTTTATGAAACCTTTATTGGTTTAATAAAATAAAATACTTTTTTGTTTAAAACCACGAGATTTATTAATTTATGAACTGACCGGTTTCGCTTTACTCAAGCATCTTCAATGTACAGGTGTAAATATTTAATGAATAAAAAAACCTGTTTTTATGAAATGTGTTTGTTGTGTTGTGGCCCTGCCCCATGTTTATGGTAATGTTTGAGGTATTGTTTGTGAAGATGCTTGAGTAAAGCGAAACCGGTCGGTTCATAAATTAATAAATCTCGTGGTTTTAAACAAAAAAGTATTTTATTTTATTAAATATGTCAAACCACAAAGTGATTGTTTTCTACAATAATACTTTATTGGTTTATTTATGATGAAACTTTCCAATGGATGTCAGTTGGACAGTCAAAAAATTAATACAAAATTGAAAGGAAATTGAATAACCCTCTTAAGATGTTTTCCCGCTTAAGAAGTTTTTTTTGACCGGTCCCTTGAAGAACTTCTTAACAGGGTTCGACTGTACTTCAATTTCACCATATTTTACAACACTTCACAGCTTTCTTGCCATTCCGCCGCATTCCGGGAGAGAAGCCCCCGTTGAACAGAGGTGAAACTGTACGTTCCGTGTTTCACATCATACGTATTTACAATATGCCATCAAAATGTTTTATTACTGGGTGTAAAAGGTCTAAAGGGGCTCACTTGAAACATTGCAATAATTTAAGAAGCCAGAAAAACAGTCAGAACTCACAAATTCCCTTTTTTTACGTAATTTTTAACATCAACTGTCACATTCTTTCAAAAGCAAGAAATATTATGTTTGAAAGTGTGTTCTAGTTCGGTGTATTCAGAATGGTTTATTACTAACTTCGTGCTGGTTTTCAGTTACAAGTATATGTAAGAATTCATTGTCTTTACGAGCTCTGACCTTGTGTGAGTGAACGTTTTTTATGTTATGTCTTGTTGGGCAGTGTACACAGTGTTTGGAAATAAATACTTACTTATTTTTTATCTTTAAAATTTCTAATGAAGTCAATGAAGTTGAATGTACACGGTGTTTGAGAAACAGACCAAAATCTTTTTAAGGAAATTAACAATTATGTATACAGTAGTACCCCGTTTATTTGAACCCCGATAATTCGAGAAATGCGTAGATAATTCGACATTTTCAAAAAAATATTTCATACAAAATGTTTTTTTTTCGAAATTCTTTAATTCTTAATTGGAAATTTATTTTTGTCCGCACACTTTTTGTTTGTGTAATTCGAGAAAAACATCGATTTTCGAATTACACGAAAAAATTTATGATAATCATCAGATATTTTTCGTAAATCGGAATCTGACAGACAGCCATGGCGGTAAAACGAGCTTAAATGTGGAATTATGCTGTTGGAAATCGTCCTAATTCGTACTATTATTTTGTAAATCGGAATCGATTTCCAGTGGAATGTGGTATATTTACGAATTTACCTAAATGTCAAGGACCGGCCGCGACGGCAATCGGTCGTAAGAATTTGATTTACGAGGAAAATATGCGGAATTTTACGAATTTACTTTGAATATCTGAATATGAAGAGCTAGTTGTGACGGATATCGACTGCGAAATTTCGAATTTACGCAAAAACATATCGTATTTTCACGAACGGCAGCGAAAATTTGATTTACACGGAAATATATCGTATTTTTATGATTTACTACAAGTAGGTATCTGAATTAATGGCCGGCTACTACGGGATTCGAGCACCAAAATATTTTTTCGCGATAATTATATGGTATTTTTACGAGTTTACTTTGAATTTTTCTCGGAAATCGGTTGCCAAATTTCGATTTAGGCTCTGAAATATAACATATAAATCCGAATATACTTCTAATATATCAATTTGAAAGGCGGGCTGCGAAGGATGTTGGCCGCGAAATTTCCATTTATGCGGAAATATATCGTATTTTTACGAATTTATTTAGAATATCTGAATTTAAAGGGCTGGAAATTGGCAGCGAAAATTTTACTTACGCTTAAAAATTATATATTGGTATATATTTTTTCGAATATAAGGCCGACCGTGGCGGTAAATATAGTTTAAAAGGCTGAATATTTAGAAGTTAAATAAAAAATTGACTTTAAATGTGAACCACGAAATTCCAAACCATTCTTCTTCTCGTGCCCTGTCCGTCCAACGGACGTTGGCAATATACGCATGTTAAATGTTGAACATTTTAAGTCCGAGAAGGGACTATGACCGCCACCTAGCGATGTAAAAATAAAGACATTTTGACAGGAAATGAAATGTTCCAAGGATATAATATACGCTTAAGCATTAATATAAGGCGGATCTGTTAAGTTACCTTGTCCCATTCCTGGTCTGTCATCTGCTTCTTCATATCCTCAGAAGTCAAGTCATCTGCTGGAAGGTCTGAGGTTCCGAATCTGCCAGAAGTAGATTGAACACTGCATGCTAAGAAGGCAGTTCTGAAATAATAAACATTATCCGTCTTACTTATAATCGCAAAATAAGACAATACCACGATAATGTGAACGGGTTCGGTGAAATTGTTACTCATAACGGTCTGACTGTCGCGCTCAGGCGCAAATGCCTAATCTGGCCGTAATACTGCGGTATTAGCAGCTGTCAGAATTTAACCCACCTGAACACCAGGGATAGCTCAATATTACAGCCGTATTAACGAAACGGCGAACTTTTTTGACAATCTTGACTTTTTGACTGGAGCTTTGGCAAATCTTGACTGTATTCGTACAGCACGGGCATGGAAAAGGTACAAAAAGCAGTACGACCCATTTGCGGCACTAGCAGAAGGAAATTTAGGTCTAAATTGTAGGTTTACCAAAGTAAATATGAGACGTTTGTTTGATTTGTTACGGCCCATTTGGATGTAAATAACAAACTGGGAGGGAAAAAATCTACCGATCTCCAAGTTCTTTATGCCATATGATACTGTTGCAGAAACGAGGTAAAATAGTGTTTATAAACGCATTCCTGTGAAACAAATCAGCAAAATCGATAACCAATATTTTGATAATATTTTGACAGGTGAATAAATGTGAAATTGGCAATATGCCGCGAAATGCCAAATTGACAGCGTTTTTCAGGTTTGAAGCAGAGTGTTGCTACTGTAAAAAATCATAACCCATAATCCAGCTGTTGAGCTATATTGGGAAAATTTATGATTATGAGTAAAGATTTTTAACCTGAGCAGTATAGGCCCCCTCCCCGCAACAGCTAATACGCCGCTCCCGCGTAACCTGGAATTAGTTATGTCACTTGACGAGGGGCCGATAACAACTAGATCACAGGGACTCACTTGTAATGCAGCTCCCTAACACCGAGCGCCTTTAGTCCGCGCACTCCCTCCGCCTGTCCCTCGCCTCCCGCCCGGCGCGACGTGATCTCCGCCTTGGTACCGGGCAGCGCCAGGGCGCCAGTGTTGGGCACCACGATCAGGGTACCCGTGAAGTCGTAGCGATCACCGGCCTGGAATTTATTTATTGTTTCTTCACATTTTAGGTATAACAGTTTACAATACAATTTTTAACCTCACTAGGACAAGCCTGTGTTGAGGTTAACAATGATTTAACAAAATTACACAAAAGGAAAAACAAAAATAATACTTCAAAAAACAAAAATAATACTTCAAAAAACCAAAATAATACTTCAAAAAACACAAAATAATATAGGTAAAATAAAAATGATACTTCAAAGAACAATATTCTTACACAGATAATGGACAAGCTAAAGGCCCTTGGCAGTACTTGGCACATTACAATGTAAACAAAGTAGGGTGACCATAGGTCATTTGAATTTTGAAGGACTAAGATAAAATAATAAATATATCATGTTCGTAATAAGCATTAACTTTGTGGCTCGCCATAATTTACAATAAAGTATATAAATTTGTTTTAGACCACTTTAATTTTAATTACACTCTACCGGTTTCGGAAGAACCCTTCCTTCGTCAGGAGAATATTAAAACTAACCTATGATACAAAATATTGATAGATATTTTTACCAAACATTTAGGTGCTGGAGTGGGAGGTCAAAGGGGGAGGGGGGTAGTTGCGGGAAATCCAGCAATAACAGAGCGGTTTATTGGAAACATATCTAGGATGGGACTAAACGATAAATTAATTTGGTTATTAAATATATTAGCGTTATTATAATGGGATATATTATTATATTAATAATGGGAATTTGAATAATATTATTTAGGGAATTTGAATAACCAAATTAATTTATCATTTAGTCCCATCCTAGATATGTTTCCAATAAACCGCTCTGTTATTGCTGGATTTCCCGCAACTACCCCCCTCCCCCTTTGACTTCCCACTCCAGCACCTAAATGTTTGGTATATATCTATCAATATTTTGTATCATAGGTTAGTTTTAATATTCTCCTGACGAAGGAAGGGTTCTTCCGAAATAAGAGTGGAGCCTGCTAAAAATAGTTTTTTTGAGCAAAGGAAGATTTAGTTTGAATTGGCATAAAGTTCAGACCAGAGCCAATTCTCGCAGAACAAATTTGCTGCGTTCTTTCTGAATATTAATATTTTTTAAAAATCTACAAAGCGTTTGTGTAATAAACAACTGTTTTATATTCATGACGTTACATTCCTTAAAAAGTAAATGAGTTAGATATGTAAAATTTTTTGTTAAACATAACTTTAAGGAGAGAATTAATTAATATGTTAGCTGCCGCATACACAGCGGCTAAAACTTATAACAATGTTAATAATTACACATTCAAACACTAAATACATTGGAACCCCGATTAAAAAAAAAATGTGTAAGCCATTCAAAATTTTTGTAGGAATAAAGTCCACAGAAATAAATTCTTAAATAGAGATATGAATCATACCTGAACAGTTTCCACGGTCTCTGCCCTCAGGATTACTTCCACGGAGCGAGGGATGCACCCTCGGGGAAGTTCAGCCTGTGTCTCTTGGATCCTGGCTTTCTGGAAGTCTACGAAGACACTCCGGTCTGTGTCCAGCAGGAAGCGGCGACGGTTGGAGCAAACGGGATTTCGGCAGATGGTGGGAATGGTGTACTGAAATTATTATAACACAGTACTTATTATTACTGATTGTAAAATAGCGCAATACCTTTGCATAACGACATTGTATCTCACCCTGCTTTGCAACTAAAGTCCCGGAAACCCTTCTGGATTCTGGATTAAGGAGAGACTTCCTCGGATAGCCCTCACTTCAGAAGATAGGTGGAAACGTGAGAATCGGCTGATGAGGAGAAATGTCCATCTCGTACACGACCCCACTGAGGGTTAGCCTACGTTCGCACTGCCTCGTAAACTCTAGTTAGTTATTAGGTATTAAAAAGTAATATTTATTTGTTTACTCTTTGTAATTAATTTTCTATGGTACACGGCCATCATGTGGTCATCATTTAATTGATTTGTGTTATTTCACAATTAATTATTTAAAATAATAAATAATATAATTGCGGCACCTTCCAGAGTGGAAGATACTCTCAGTATCGCCCTGGTGTAAGACCACCATTCAGAATTGAAACGTTGCTTGAAATGGCTTTAGCCGTGTTTAGTGACTAGATCTGAATAGCCAGATACTTCCCCACCTTCCTCTTCCTCGTCTCCTTTCCTTTCCCACTTACCTTCAGCCTCATAACATACCCCAATTGGGGATGCCATAGTCTCACTGGCTCCAGACGGGGGCAGTTGGGACTCTTGTAAGGTATTCACTATAAATTTTTTTTTTTTAAATGTGGTCAAATGTCATTCGGCATTTAAAAGGTTAATATTCTCAGTGAAAATATGTAACAGAAGAAGACACAGAAAATAAGATGCATTAGATCTCAACCGAGACCTCTATTCTAACCGGGGGTAACGTCTGCCAATTGAGCTACCAAAAACCCTTTTGAACTGCTGTAATTTTTGTTGAATCTATTAAATTTTTTAGACTTTGTAGAAATAGCAGTAAAACAGACTAACCTTGAACTGCTGTTCGACATCCTTCACGACAGTCTGGCAGTCCATGCAGGTGAAGGTCCCAGAGACCAGCTCAGGATGTACCGGGTGGGTGCGCACCACCTGACCTGATATCCTGATCAGGGTGCCGATGCGCGCCGTGGTCAGCTCTCGCACCTGATTTAAAAAAAAAACTATTATTGTCACATAGAAAGACTTTGGGTGCAGTACAACAATGCATACTACATGATGTTTGCACTTCCCAGGTGCTGTAGTACTTCAATGTTCACTGAGGAGTGAGTTCCTGACTTGCAACCCTTATGGTGGCAAGGTATGATTTGAGATTTTGAGGGTGGCATGGATTAACAATTCAGAGGGTCTGTGGAAAATTAAAATTGATTTGGGGGCCTCTGAACAACATCAGGGGGTCCACGTAAGATTTAATACAGAATAAAAAAATTATAACGCAGTATTATTTATGGAAGTTATAATAAATAACAATTAATACATTTTTAGCGATTTTCACCTCCTACAGGTGCATAAAATACAAGTAATAAGATGAAAAAATAAAAATTTTAAACTTCCAACTTCGGATTCGATTTACTCAAAAACGAAAAATCAAATCAAAGAAGTTATTACACAAAATCAACTCCAAAAGTGATTTTAGATTCAAAAATTTTCCACATGTACTATGAGTTTCCATAAAATCACCTTATGTCTGGTAGGTACGTCCGTGAAAGACACGTAGAACTCCTTCTTCTGCGTGTCCTTGCTCTGCTCAGTGATGCCCAGCACGTAGTTGGCCACCGCCTGGCAGAGGAACGGAAAGACGCGGAAGTATTCCTCGATGACGGTGGTGCTGAGGTGCTGGTTGTAGCGCTCCACATCGTCGAAGCTCACCTCCAGGGTGCTCAGCTCCGCCTTGGCCAGTTCCTGGGCGGGGCCGTGATATTTTACAACGTGGTCTTCTTTGAATCTGGAATTTATTAATTCTAATTAGTCTAAAATCATAATACAGTAGTATCCGGATATAACGACCCTCGAGGGACCGGCGATACTTTGTCGTACTAACCGGACGACGCACAAAACGGCCGGATAATTTAAGCTTGCTTTTATATGATACATTATTATGTTATTGTAATTATCGTTATAAAATGTGTAATAGTATATATATATATATATAAAACATTTAATACAAATTATAACTTTAACGGTACTTAAACATTCCAAATAACAAACATATGACGACCGTCCGTGGTCTAGTGGTAAGACTCTTGACTCCCAATCGGAAGGTCGTGGGTTCGAACCCGGCATGTGCAAATAAATATTATTCGATTAATTTGTGTCATTTCACAATTAATTAATAAAAATAATATATACCATATTTGCGGCACGTTCCAGAGTGGAAGATACTCTCAGTATCACCCTGGTGTAAGACCACCATTCAGAATTGAAATGTTGCTTAACAATGGCTTCAGCCGTGTTTAGTGACTAGATCTGAATAGTCAGGTACTTCCCCACCTTCCTCTTCCCAATCTCCTTCACTTCCCCCACTTACCTTCAGCCTCATAACATACCCCAATTGGGGACGCCATAGTCTCACTGGCTCCAGAAGGGAGCAGTTAAGACTCTTGTGAGGTATTCGCATTAAAAAAAAAAATTTAAAAAAACATTATGTACTGTAATCTAAAATATACAATGTACTTACATTACCTACAGTAAAGGTACACGTCATTCTAACCGGACGAATTATCTTTAAAATAGGTCGCTTTAGTGGTTTATTCATGGGTCACTTTAAGCAGTTGGTAGCTAAAAACGGAGTCATACTAAATGGATATGTTTTCCTAGAACCTAACTATGAAACCTAACTTGATTTTGCAGTGACGATGCTAAAAACGGTAAGCCGTTACAAGCAAAGTCATTATATCTGAATTCTACTGTATCAAGTTTTTTTTAAACATATGGTGTGGGCTTGGGCGCAAAAATGGGCAATCTGAAAGTATTTTGCCTGTTGTATGGTGATGATATGGTGCTGTTTTCAAACAATAAGGAAGATCAACAGTCTCTCTTTTTTTTGAGGAGGAAACATAGATTTATTTATTTATTTTGGTACAATAATTTAGATTTTACAATTTATTTTGTTAATGATGACCTCACTGGATTACCCATGCTGAGGCCCCCTTTTATAATACAAAAAATCAATAAGTAATAAAATAAAGTTGAGTAGTTAAATTAAAATATATAAAGTTGATTAACTAACTAACCATCATGCCGTTTCCCCACAGGGGTAGGCAGAGAGGACGGACCGCCAAACAACTCGGTCTTGGCATACAATACTTGCCTCATTCCCATTCATACATCTTATCTGACTCTTGACACGGCCCAACTAAAGTATCTGATTCACCTGATCGTGCCATGTCTTACTCGGGCGTCCTCGACTTCTTCTACCATTATTCTCTTGACACGCCTTTCTTCATTTATTCGCTCTACATGTCCAAACCATCTAAGCGTCCTTTTCTTAATCTTACTTATTACACTCACATCGGACTTGCATTCACACGATCATACATGGTTTTACCACACATACGCCTCAGGGATCTTATTTCTACAGCATTCAGTCTACTTTCGTCCTTTCTCTGCCAGTTCCATGCTTCACTGCCATACATCAGGGTAGGTACCAGCACTCCATTATGGACAGCTAGCTTCGCTTCTTCGGACAGCTTTTTGTTGGCGCCAACGGCATTCAGTCCACCATTAATGGAGTTACCTGCATTTACCCTTCTTTCAATATCTCTATCAGCCTTCCGACCTCTCGTAAACATTCTTCCCAAATACACAAACTCATCAACTTGCTCCAAGTATTCATCATTCACATTCAAAGTTGATTTGTGTTTTATAATGGTATTGTGTGTTTTATGTTTTATTCTTTTCATTTTGTAATCAATTTATTTTTGGTTTTCTCATTTTTGGTGTCAAGAGAAAGATTGTTAAATGCTTTTATTGCCTGGTATTTATGGTGTCTAGGTCCAAAGCTTGTGTTTACCGATGGAGTTTTTATGTTTTCTTTGTACGCTTGTCTAACTGAAATGTTAATGATAGTTTGTATTTGTTGAAATTTGTTTTTTTATTGAAAAATGTACGTAGTGTTTCATATAATTGGCATATATTTATGTCAAACTTTTTGAATATTTGGTCTGTGTTAGTCAGTCTATGTTTTTCAAGTATTATTCCTTTAAGATGGTTTTCTGCACGATTTCTATTTGATCAATAACTTGAGTTTTATGCTCCTCCTCAAACAATTATTCCACATTATATTACGGATTGACAAAGTGCAAAATATATTCAAGTAGCCTATTTTCTTTACCAAAATTCTTTACCTATTTATTTAAAATATCAATAATTCTTGATTCGATTCAAAGTATTAGGCGAATACTTTAAATAAATTCAGTAATTTTAACTTTTTCTAAAATAGAATATTGATTTAATCATTGTTTTGCAAGATGTCATTCTCAAATTTTGACATTTTCTATTAAACAATAATAATTATTTGTAATATATGGAAAATAGCTAGCTTTATGAATTATAGCCTATATGTTATTCTGATGTATGAGCTATATTATTGTAAAGTTTTATTAAAATCCATTCAGTAGTTTTTGCATGAAAGAGTAACAAACACACATACATCCATAAAAACTTTCGCATTTATAATATTAGTAAGATATATTTGCTATGATATTATGTCCATCCAAGATACAGACTGACTGAGATTAACAAGACTATATAAAACAATAACTTGAGAATTCAACGCGGCTGCAACTATCCCTTTGAGGTCTGCCATGATAATGAAAGTTTGGGGTTTGGAGTTGGAAATTGGAGGGTTGGCTGCAGTGTGATGGTAGCCACTACAAGTTTGGCCAACCTTCTAACTCCGAAATAAATTGGAGTTGGAAGTTGGCCCCTGTATGGATGCAGCATTTCAAAACATTATTAGTGTATAGGATCAAGGGCTTCGCCAGCCGATAGCCCGGGGGGGGGGGGGGGGGGGGGGGGCAAGTTGATATGGAGAATGAGAAAAGTATTGTAGGTAAAGTCGAGAGCACATGAAGCTTTTCACTTGTAATATGAGCCTTACATCTACGGCGATTGTAATAAACGATACAGAGTCCAACATGTGAAGCTACACGACTGTACAATAAATAAAATTTGTAAATAAGTTAGGTAGTACATTTATTAGATAAAATCAATAAAAATAATTTGGGAGTTTGATTTTGAATAAGTGTACAGTGTATTTTTTTTTTGTAATTACCAGATTTTAATATAAGGGTTGACAAAGATTAGGTTAATTAAAACTTAATTTTCGGGGGTTTTTTGTAAACTTCTCGACCACTTTATTATGAAAATCTTCTAAGTTTCCATGAATAAGTTTTCTGTGTACACTTATTAGCCCAGTCAATCTAGACAAAAAACAGGCCCTAACTCGGACAAATTAGGGGAAAGCTGAATTTTTACAGATGGATAGTACTTTTTTTAGGGAGTATTTTCCAAAAAAGTCCCCACCCCTCCCCCGCTTGCTTCCCCCCCGGTCCCCGCCAAACCTTGAAATTGAAGA
Organism: Limnephilus auricula; assembly: GCA_951813805.1. Classification (NCBI taxonomy): domain Eukaryota; kingdom Metazoa; phylum Arthropoda; class Insecta; order Trichoptera; family Limnephilidae; genus Limnephilus; species Limnephilus auricula. The sequence continues at coordinate 8,129,574 of OX638409.1, read as the reverse complement.
GTTCTATAAAATCTATTATATCTTCTAAACTATAACATATATCAGAAAAAAAAATTCATTACTGAACTTCTCACAAAATTTCCTAAAAATTATATAATTCAACTTTTTTATTATCTGCGTTAGTTTGGCCAGTAATAATGAGTTTGTTGTTAAAAAAAATTTTTTTTTGGAAAAATAATTTTTTGAAGTTGAATATTTTTGTTGTCTGAGATAATATGAAAAAATACTTTAAACAAATCATTTGCCAAATTTAACAAGCTTTAAAACCGTGTATAACAATGTTTACTTACATCCTTTATTATTATCTAAAATAGTGGATAAGCGCTTAATGGCGTGTGCTTGCTGGCGTTAACACGGAGCGCGGGGCCGAGCGACTTGTTATGTTTGTCGCTCTTGTCGCGTCGCTACTTGTTGTTTTAAGTTGAAACAAATAAAATATAAAGTTAGTTTGATCTCCTATGTCTTAAGGTTAAGGTGTGTGTCGGTTTTGTACGTTATATTGGACTTGTTGTGCCAAGCGTTAAGTGTATCAAGTTTTTGTGCGTTTTACCATCTTCATCAGGTAAAAACATTGAGAAAAACTTAATTAACCAGAAATTGACACACTGAAAATGTCTGAAGAGAACCTATTGTGTATTTTTTTTAAAAAGACCTTACAGGAAATGTTGTTGTAGTAATGAAAGGGTTACAAATGCTAATTAACGCTATTTTTTAAATAAATGACAATAATCATGTAAAATTAACAAATTTTTAATACCGCAACCGTGCACGTAGATTATAAATATACATGTTAATTGTAGCCCGTCGACCAGTACACCTCAGCCATTTCTACGGCATTTAGAAAATACATTTAATTTCATGGAGAACTGTACCTATAGTTTGTGACAAAAAACTGTTTTTAATCATAAACTACCCCATACATATGTGTTTGTGACAAAAACACAGTTTTTAATCATCAACTACCTCATTCATATCTCGAACAAATACATATAAGATAAACATTGATTAATGCTTGCAAAACAATATATGATAGGTGTGCAAATAGGGGTGCAAAAGTAAAATCTAAACTGTTAAGTGATCTCGCTATCACGACATTTACAAGAAGTTCTTTAAAAGTAAACCAACTCAGTATGTAGGAAGATCTAAAGATGATAATTCAGCGAAAAATTTTCTTAAATTCTGTGATTTCTTAAAAAAATACTGACGAATGTCAGTTTACATAAGAGTAATTAAGGGAAATAGTAATAGACATTTGTGGCACTGATTGATGGCACTGAGCAAATAATTTTTAATTTTAAAATGTAAAATTTTCTCCACCCACACTCTTTCATTTATGTTTTATTAGTCAACCAATGTTTGATTCTTTTCATTAGTTTCATCATAATTTAGCTTTAAAACCCAGGCGAAATTACCTATTGACATTTTACAGATTTACGTAATAGGTACAAAGCCATGTAATTTATTTAAAATACCTTACAACTTATATTTAATGTACTGTGTAAATCTTATAAACAAATAAATAAATAAAAATAAAATAAATGATAATGGACCTGAAATTACGAGTAACCCCGCCACAATAGCATCTGCAGGCCAATTAGTATCAGACTGAATAGTATCTGAATAGTACCAGACTCAACTGTATTATGTGACGATGTCTATGAGGTAGGATTCAAAGCTATGAAGAAAATGACAGGGCAAAGTTTTCCTTAGTAAAACTACACAGATCGGATATGGTTGTTACTCAAGCCAGTAATAAATCTGTCAGAGTTGGAACTAAAGAAGCTGTAATCAACCATCAGCAGGTATTCAATAGTATATTATACGTATGTGACAGTCCTGAAAAGCTCAAATTCTACTTTGAGTTTGAACTAACTTCGCATCCACCTTCTTTATTTGATGACGTTTCTTTAAAGAAAGGTAAGAAAGCTTCCATTATGAAAGCATTTGACGATGGTATCGTTGATGTCAACTTCACAAAGGATGATTCTGCATTTATTCTTGATAGTTGATACTTATTAGATGCAGTAGTACTCTACTTTCCATGATATTACCAAAATATATGCTAATTATGTGTCTCAAAAGTATGGTTCAAATGTAATAATAGTTTTTGATGGTTACACTGAGAACGCTACAACAAAACAGCAGGAGCAGTTGAGAGGAGAACATCAATTGAAATTATATTTTCTTATGATACTGTCTGTACAACACCTCAGATAGATTTTCTCTCCAATTCTCAATAAGGAGAGATTAATAGAAGCTGTTAAAACTATGTGTCATGCTGCAAACATACATACAGTAACTGCAAACGATGATGCTGATACGGAAACAGGGGTCAGGCGATTTAGTCTTTACAGCTTGGTAGCACTGTAGTGGTTGTTGGAACAGACACAGATAAGTATTGCTAGTAGCATTAGCCCCTCCAACGGAAAACAAGCTTTTTTTGGAAACAATAGCCATTTCTACTAACACCGGTACAGTGTATTCTGTTCAGTTTCTTGCACATATGTATGGTGATAAAAAAAAACTCATATTATTGGCCCACGCTGTCACAGGATGTGACACAATCTCTGCTTTGTATGTTGTCGGAAAAATGAAGGCTGTAAGTCTTCGACAGATTTGAAAGATGTGGCTTAGCGTTCCATTCAGCCACACATGGAAAAGGATCTGCTCTTTGTATATGGTGAACGCTTTCGTTTGTAAGCATTGGCAAAATACAAGAATCTTGATGAGGCTAGATATTTTAAATTTAAGCATTTAAATGCCAATATGTCTCTTAAATCTAAATTTGATTTTGCACAACTTCCACCAACAAAGAACGCGGCCCGCCAGCATCTCCTAAGGACATTCCTCCAATTTAAACATGGCTTAGGAAATGATCTATCATCTAATGAATGGGGATGGCAAAGAAGAGAATTTAAGTTAACACCTATATCAATGAAATGTAGGTACCGCGGCTCCAATTGAGCTTCTCATGCTGATTTCTCGTAACTGTAAAACCTCTTGTGATATGTGTGGCCACTGCAGTTACATACCTTCAAATACTGATGAAATATTTGAAGACGACTGTGATGTTCAGTGAATAATAAATCATTTTCAGTAGTCCCTGAAAAGTTATATAATTTTTGTATTGTTATTCTTTACATACTTTTATTGCAAAGATTATTTATTGTTAAGTATTTTCATATCGTGAATCAATTAAAAAGTACTTAATATTTCAATTTGTAACCAAAATAATGCTTCCTAAGCACAAATCGGCCACCTACAACCACAGAGGGTTAGGCCTTACCGTCGCTTGCTCGCCGCGGCGCGCCGTGCCACCCTGCGATTGATTCGGATTTTGGCCAATATTAAAGAAAAAAGTAGGCAATGATATATTGCTTTAAAGCAAGGGTGGCCAACCCGCGGCCCGCGGGCCGCATGCGGCCCGCTGGGTGTCTACTTGTGGCCCGCGGAGCATATGCAGAGATTTTTTTTCTTTTGGTGTACATAAAACCAACAAAAGAACATTCCAACGTGCGTGGTTCGTATCATATCTCATGAATGGAAGTATCTCAGTACATTAATTCAAACAAAATTCAAACATTGAAACAAAATTGAAGCCATATTCAGATGGTGAAATGGTTAAGGAATGTTTGGAGAGTGTTTTTGAAATTCTGTGCCCAGAAAAGAAAACGGATTTCTCAAAAATAAGCCTGTCTCGTCAAACTATTACTAGGCGTGTCGACGACATTGGAAACCATATCGAAGATAATTTGAAAAATCGAGCATCCAAGTTCATATTTTGTGCTCTAGCATTGGATGAAAGCACAGACCTGACAGATACCGCCCAAGTGGCGATTTTTATCAGGGGTGTTGATGTCCACCTTAACAAATAGAAGAATTAGCGGCACTGTATCCACTTGCTCACGAGATTTGTTTGGAGCAGTTATTTCGACATAGAATCGCTTTTCGTTACAACTCAACAACATATCGGGCAAAACAACAGACGGTGCTCCAGCAATGGTTGGGAAACACGAAGGTTTAGTAAAATTGATTGAAAATGAGGCCTGCACAGTTGGTAATACTTCGATGCTAAATTTTCATTGCATTATTCATCAGGAGAATTTATGTTCCAAGTCCCTTAAAATGGATCATGTCATATAGGTGGTCATCAAAACAGTTAACTTTATTAAGTCGAAGGGGTTGAATCACCGTCAGTTCCAAGAGTTTCTCAAGTCTTTGGATTCACAGTATTATGGCGTTACATTTTATGCAGAAGTAAGATGGCTGGCCCGATATGTCGGGCTAATTATTAATTATTAATTATTCGTTATCAACATTGATGCACTTAGTTCTGACAAACAATAATCAGACTTCTCACTAAAATTTATTATATTTGTTTATTTTTGATTAGTATTTTTTGTATTGTAGAACTTTAATTTAATAAATATGTTTGATTCTCATTTTTGTTATATATTTTAACCGCTTGGGCACATAAGCTTGTTTTCACGACAATTTAACGTAGACATAGAAATGACGTATGCCCGGACCTGAGTTATTAAAAAAAAAGTCTTGTTTTCTTTGAATAATAAAAGAAATTTTGTTGTGTGGCCCGGTAGGAAATCTCATTTCTAAAATCTGGCCCGGCTGCTGAAAAGGTTGGCCACCCATGCTTTAAAGCTTATTAAATTTGGCAAATAGTTTGTTTGAAACATTTTTGCGTGTTTCCTCAGACAAAAAAAATATTCACATTTTAATCAAAAAAATTTGAAAAAAAAAATTTTTTTCGCGACAATGTCATTATTATTTGCCAAACTGTAGTAGATATGAAAAAATATTTTATATCTTTTTTTAGACAGTTTTTTAAGAAGTATAACGGTGAAATGTTTTTTCAGATATATATTATAGTTTAGGAGATATAATGGATTTTGCAGAACTCTACAATTTCAAAGTTTGGAGGGTGGCAGGGGGGGAAGCAAGCGGGGGAGGGGTGGGGACTTTTTTGGAAAATACTCCCTGTAAAAAGTACTATCCACCTGCAAAAATTCAGCTTTCCCCTAATTTGTCCGAGTTCAATGCGTTCATTGACTGGGCTATATCATGGCCAGACCATTGAGGCGATTTTGTCCCATAGCGCTTTTTAGCCAAGTTTTAAGTCTACTGAGGCTGCTAAACGATCGCTCTACCGTACACGTTGAGTACGGCAAAGAGCGATCAAAATTTTCAACGCTTTTTCTGTGTCGGGATTTAACAATAGCCTAGAGCAGAGCATAGTTGCTCGTAGATATGGACCGGTCAGTGGTTGTGTGGGCATCGCGTTTGGCTGCCACCCAGGCGTTCCGTGTTCGATCCCTCGGCTGGCTAAGTCCTCCATCACAACACAAGCAATATCTTCCGCTTAGTGTGGTGGTAGTAGGAGATTTTCAAATGTTGTTGGGTTATTCGTAACCCGGGAATGTTTGTCTTTCTTTTTAAAAAAAAAAAGAAAGATATTAGGAATAGAATTGGTAAATTCATTCGAGTTTTGACATACGGGAATGAATGATCAAGCTAAACAAGTCAAAGACTTGGGACTTTAGTTGCGTTGCATTTGGCAACTTTTTTAGAATCTCTAGGGGGGGCGGCTGCCCCTCCCTGCCCCCCTTGTCGACCCCCTTGTATAGGATACTTCTTCAAATAAAAATTTGTGGGCTTGTTTGTTTATAATATAATAAAATATAATTTAAGTTAAGAAAATTAGTTTATAGGCTTCAAACAATATATAATGTTAAACATAAGCCCTGCGTGAAGCAATGATTGTATAAACGCGCTTTTGCACTTGATTTTGAGCAAATAATGGCTCAAACACAATAACCCCTATAAAATATGCACAACAAAATTCTACTTTACAACTCATTTCATCGTGTTTTTAACGGCTAGTTAACTTATAATTTGATTAATAAATTGGTAATTCTGTAAAAATACTTTATTTAACTAACAAAAAGCATTTTTTTAAATCATTTCGAGCACATTGTGTATAGGGAATGTGTCAAACATAACAATGAGTTTGGTACTCACTCTTCAAGAAAATCCTGGAAAAGTTTTTGACACCGCACTCCGACTTCATCTTTAACGCGGATCTGTCCAATATGAGCATCGGCCACATCCATCTTGATTTAAATTATTATAACACGAACAACAACGAAAACAACAAACTCAACAGGAACAAAAACTCAAGAAACTTGACAACGGACCGGATTTGGCGCGAAACGTGAGGCTGCTTTTTGGCTGTTCAACCAAACACCTAACTTTAAATATCTATGGTTTTTAGTAAGGTACTGTATAAAAATGAGATTTTTTAACGCGTATAATCACGGGAGACCAATAATAATAATAATAATATGATAATTTGTAGAGCGCCGTTTTTGTGAGAAATCACCTCAAGGGCGCTGTACATCTTATTATGACTTCTTAGAAAGTTTATTCTTGGAGGAGATAAGACTTTGCACGCGGAGGACGCTATATTAAAACACTGGACATAGATAAGACTTTGCATGCGGAGGACGCTATATTAAAACACTGGACATTGCATAACTTTACATTTGCTACACCATCATTTTTCATATAACATTTATAAGAAGATTACTGAAAAAAATGCAGTTAATAAATTGAAGTTATTTCGAAAGACTTGTGAATTTAGGACTCATTAGGACTGGAGGATTTGAATGAAATTAGATGTACAAATAATTCACCATTAAGAATTTGTTAACATTTTTATGCAATTAGTTATTTACTATTTCGCGGGCTGAGAAGGTGAAAGTGAAGGTTTTTGTTTTGGCTTTATGGGTACGACTGTCTAAAAAGGTGAGTTTTAAGTTTAGCTCTGAATTTCGCCGAGTCTGTGATCATTCTTAAGTCATGTGGCAGTCCATTCCAGGCTTTAGGTCCCGACACTCCGAAAGCACGCTCACCGATTTTATTTATTTACCAACCATTATAGTACCAAGTATTTATTTTTAAGCTAACAGCATGTGGGAAAACAACAAAAAGACAAAACAAATTTTTCAATAATATGAGTTCCCGGGGCTCGTGCCCCGCGTACCCATACATAAACCGATCCCCGCGTACGTTTAAGATACAGACGGACTTTTAATATATCGTAAATGGTTATTTATCAGCCGTGCAAAATTCAAAATACGTCCATTAATCAGTGACCGGTCTACCCAATGGCAACTTTTTAGTAATATGAATTTTCGTAATGTTGGTCTAAGAGTACGGCCGTAGAGATTGTCATAATTCATCATGGTAATAAATAAGAACGATTGTGATTAAAACTGAGAATTGTAATTTTAAGAATATTAATATTTAACATACTTTGCCATTGACGTAAATGCATATTATAACATTTTTAATATGAAATTGCACAATGAAGAGTATATTCTGAGCAAGGGCGGATCCAGCTTTGCCGCCAGGAAAAGGAAGGGGGGGGGGGGGGGTCATACAGTCGTGGTCAAGTCACAAGAAGTTATAATTTAATTTATAATATTATATTATACAAAGTATTATATTAAATTTTTTATATTAAATTTTGTTTTTATTAGGCGCTACGAAGGGGGCACTTTCTTTTGTATCACAAACCATGTTACACAAACCTAGCGTAGTCGCTAAACTACTTGAAAACTGGGATGTTTTTATTATATTAAATTTTGAAAAATTGTGACAAAAAATATATAAAACATTATGTTTAACAATTTTAATTAGTGGTCCACCTAGCACCTAGGTCCTGGACCCGGCCAAGGGGGAGGGGGGAGGGGGGTCATGACCCCCATTACCCTGCCCCCTGGATCCGCCCTTGATTCTGAGTCGTTACTGAGATGCTGAAGAATTATCATGTAAGGAAGTATCGTTTATGAGTCAATTTATTATGGGAATTCAGGTGGCGAGATCCCATAAATATTACGACCAGATATGGAACCGTTCACTGTATGGTACCTGTGTTATTATTTTTTTCCCCTTTTCATAGACAAATAATACTAAATTCTTCCGCCAGGATTGATCAGCATCAGCTGTGGCGTTTTTACAAAATTATTTTGAAGTGTTGCAGTGCCTTCTCGTGTTGGTTCATTTATGGCCTTCTCCACAAATAAACCAATCCCGCCTTCTATATACTACATAGAGAAGGAAGCGTCTACTAATATGTACAGGAATTTCAAAAACTGAACAAATCAGACTAATATCTATGAGAATCCATGTGTGGACTAATATCTATAGGAGGTATGTTGGAACAATATCTATGTGAACTAAAGTGAGGACGAATATCTACAGCTCAAACTGCTGACTAATATCTACGGAACAGGTGATGTGGACGAATATCTACATTACTGTCAGAGGTTGGATTTGCAATTATGTATAGCATATTGGCATAACGTAATATTGCGTTTGCAGTTTAAACAACTTTCTTTTGTATCACAAACCATGTTACACAAACCTAGCGTAGCCGCTAAACTACTCGAAAACTGGGATGATTTTCTTGCCTTGACGCGAGCAGGCGCTACGAAGGGGGCACTTTCTTTTGTATCACAAACCATGTTACACAAACCTAGCGTAGTCGCTAAACTACTTGAAAACTGGGATGTTTTTCTTGCCTTGACGCGAGCAGGCGCTATGTCAATTTCAACATTACAGCAAAATACGTAGTATTAGGCAAAAACTTCATGTACGTACTTTAAACGTTTAAGCCTTTACTTAATTGAAGTAATTTATGCTTTTCCGTACAACCTCTTGCTCAGCTGCCCTCTGTAGATATTAGTCCCACCTACGCTCCATAGATATTAGTCACCACTGGGACCCTCATAGATATTAATCCGACCTTAGCTCTGTAGATATTAGCGCCTCCGCCCACTCAGGCAACTGAAAACTCTCAACTGCCAACTGTCTTTGTATGACAATGTGATGGCCCGCACACTTCACAATCACACAAAACCCCGTTGTCAATGGTAACGCAAGCGGTGACTTGCGACTGTCACGGCTGATTGCCCTGGGGGGCCGTTGCTAGTTGCGAGCTGTCAGCTGATTGTTCTTCTTCTATGGTTAAACAAGCTTTTTGACCAATCAAGACAGAGAAAACAGCCGGTTTTAGTTGGTTTTCAGTTGCCTCAGTGGGCGGAGCGCCAGTCTTCACTCTGAAGGTCATAGATATTTGTCCAACATATGAGCTGTAGATATTAGTACCTGGTAGCGATGGGAATGATCGAAACTTTTATATAATCGATTTTTTTTAATCGAGACATCACAATAATCGAATGATTAATCGATTTTTTGCTCGGAGTTCGGGAGCAATAGCTACGGTCAGGGGCAGGATTTTTGTCTGTGACGGGGGGGGGGGGGGGGGGGGGTAGGAAGTCGAAAATTATTATGGTGCATCATGTATGGCAACGCTTATTGTTTGTTGTAATTTTATTTGTTGTTTTTTGGTATGCATTTCACAACATAACAATTATTGTTAAGCTACTTAGTTTAGCCCATTGGTAAAAATTTCCATTAAAAATATTTATGTATGTTTAATAATATGAAAATAATTATAATTATATGACATTTTTGATCAAAAACAATCTCTAAATAACATGTTTAAATAACGCAACATTAGTAAGTAAGTACTGCAACAATAATTCAATCACCGTTTTTATTTCCTGGCAATGGTAAATTGGCAAATTCCTTTTTGTTTGATGGCAACATTAGTGTTATTCCATTTTCCACGAATTTCAAATATGTGGGCATCTCACAACAATAAAATTACTAATAAGATATTTAGTTTAGCCGGTTGGTACAAATTCCCATTAATAATATTGACAGTGTGTCTGTGTTTAATACGAAGATAATAATTTTATGTCGTTTTTGTTAAAAAAATAACCTCTAAATAACATGTAGGTTATGGACACCTTTTCGTATGTAATTATTTGTATTTATATTTTTATATTTGTAGTTTATCATTAAATAAAGTTTTCTTACTATAGAAATCGTTTCATTTTTATTACAAACTAAGAAACACCTGTTAATTTCAAATAAATTAAATATATTTGGTCATATAAAGCAGATATGAAAACATATTACCTACTTGCTGATTTTAGTAGAGTATTATTTACTGCCCTGAAGAAACTACGGTTTTAGCGAAACCCGGTCGGCATTAAATATAAAAATGGTATATACTAAGTTATTGTTTTATTTTAAATTAAATATACAATACCCAAATAGATGATACATAACCTCATAATAAACATTTTTAAATTGTTGAAAGCTATCACCATCGCAATCTTTTACGTATAAACTATACTGAAAACGTAAATCGTTACCTAAAAGTATTCATTCATAATTTAAAATTCACACATCAGGTTGATTATAACATGTACCTATAAAATATTTCGTTTGACAAGCAAAATCACTTTCGATGACGTTTCAAGACTATGCATTCGAATTCTGACATCGAGAAGCGAGAATCGATTCCAAGTTCGATGACGTTTAAAACCGATTGTCTCGGACTGTGCATTCGAATGGATTCTGACATCGAGAAGCGAGAATCGATTTCAAGTTCGATGACGTTTCAAACCGATTGTCTCGGCCGTGCATTCGAAAAAATTTTGACATCGAGAAGCGAGAATCGATTCCAAGTTCGATGACGTTTCAAACCGATTCTCTCGGACTGTGCATTCGAATGAATTTGACATCGAGAAGCGAGAATCGATTTTTCTATGGAAATGAATCGAAATCATTCGATGGTAAAAAAGATCGAGTAAATAATCGATTATTCATCGATTGTGCCCATCGCTAGTACCTGGTACCTGGAGTCATAGAGAAGGCACTGATTTGCATCGTAGATTCAAAGATGGCAATTGGTACTGGCAATACTGGTACTGTTTTTGACTTTGACATTTGACGTTTCGCCCCGCTTAAACTTTCAACACTTTCAGACACGCGGGTTTTGTTCAGAATTGTTTATTTATGCGCGGGTTAATTGAACCCCGGTCGTTTACTTAGTTTACTATGATTTTCCTTTATTTATAAGTTTTACTTCAATCCATCATGTAAGTATCACTTGCGTACCGCAAATTTTCCAAATGAATGCATAATTTTTTGCCGCCTTTCTAATAGCGCATTAAAAAACTAAGTACAAATAATTTTTGGTTACTTTACGTTTAAAACAAACCTCTTCATAATTTAAGCTCAATCAAGTCTTGTTTTAGTACTTGTTACGGAGAAACCAACCAACAGTTCATGTTGAGGTTATGCCACTATTCAATAGATACCTAATCAGTTTTGTTTGTTGCTTCACAGCCATAATACATCAGGGTTGATATCAGAAATACATTGTGAACTGCTGGCCTTGCTTCTTTTGACAACTTTTTCCCTGAATTCACCCTTCTTTCAATGTCTACGTCAGCCTTTCCAGCTGTTGTATATACCTGGCAAATATACAAACTCATACATTTTCTCCAAATGTTCGTTGTGCACAACTATATTGCAATGACTGGTCAGTAACTGAGTGGGCATCGCGTTTGGGTCCCACCCGAGCGTTGCGTGTACGATTCGTCGGCTGGCTAAGCCCTCCATCACAATACAAGCATCATCTTCCGCTTTCTGTGGTGGTAGTAGGAGATTTTCAAATATTGTCAGGTTATTCGTAAGCCGGGAATGTTAGTCTTTCTTTTAACCGCTTGGACACATAACCTTGTTTTCACGATAATTTAACGTAGGTAGACATAGGAATGACGTATGTCCCGTACCTGAGTTATTAAATTAATTTTAAAAAATAAAAATATAGCATCTTTGTAGTCTCTCTTTCAAAAGCCATGACTTTGAACTTGCTTACATTCATATTCTCCATAGATACTTCGTTCATTCTATACGAGAGACTGTAGATCTTCCGTTAAATATTCCGCAAACTGCCGCACATTTATTAGGTGAACGTATGTTGCCTGTAGGATGGTAATAGTGCGATGCTTGTCTTTAAAACTATGGAAGATCAGTAATTATTCCTCTAACCGCCACACTTTAGGCATAGAGTACGTAAATTACACTTCGTTTTAACAATGACTACAAGAAATCACTATTTACATTTTACATGCACAAAAGAGGTTGTTAGGTTCTTATTTTGGGTAAACTAAATGATTCAGGCATATTAAGATTGAAATGTAACTCACGCAAATGTAAAAACCATACAAAAAAAACAATTAAAATGGCGGCAAAGGTTTTATACGGGAAATTTTTAACTTTGAATAAAAATGGAATTTTAATGCATCTTTTCCACCTATCCAAACATAATAAGTTGTTTGTAAAAACTATGTTTAAATATAGTGTAATTTCCTATTTTATTTAGCTTATATTTAACTACTCAAAATATTTTTCACTCAAGTTCCTTATTGCCAGTATGAGATTCGTGTTCATTCTATACGGATGACACCTTCCATAGTTTTTATACTATAAAATCAATCTTATCCTTTAATTAACCTCTTGTATGGCAGTATTCCATAGAAAATTAGTATCAGAGCATTCCGAGATGCTAGAGTTTTTAAATAAAAACCAACGTCTGGAATGATATTGGCACAAGCGATTCTGACCTTGTCCATATACAGTTTCTTTAAACGTAAGGGTTAAAATCGCCTTTTTTTTTTAACCCCTCATCTATCATCCGGACTCCGTGTGTCCGAGATGTCCGAGGTGTCCGAGCGACAGATAAGTGGTTAATTCTATTTTTTACATTACCTTCACACAGGAGGCCCTGAAAAAAATGATTTCCCTCTAGGACCATGTCATCTTTGGGGATGCTGTATGGAGGATATTTTAGGAAAGAAAGGATAGGAAGTTCTGGGAAGGAAAAGGGTAGGAATCTGAGAGTCAGTGTATCCAGGAGTGACAGACAATTGGATCAAAAGGCAATGGATCAATAGAGCCAATAGGCTAGAGATCAAAGGGACTCCATTAACCTTTCTCTCTCGATCTGGCTTGCCATGCAGCTGGTGTGCAGACGCATCCGCCGCCAAAACCCGTCCCCATGCACCTCGTGAACCGGATCAACCCTGCAATTTAACCTAATGTAGCAAACCTCTTGGGGTGACCTATGCCAGATGTGATGGTTACCCAATAAATGGTTTCCAGGGCGGCAGTACCCAAATTTAGGAATCGAATTAATTTTAAAATAAATATATCTTAATTTCAGCCAGCAATGGAGGAGGGCGAGTTCATGGAGACGTCGGAGAGCTGTCGGGAGTGCGGCACCCGCCGCGCGGTGCTTCGCGCAGGGTTCATGTACTGCGCGGAGTGCGGGATTGGAGCTCCGCACTCGCAGCCCATCATAGACTTCAGCCGGGACAACTTTGCGGGTCTGCGGCTAACGGGCAGGCACAACTTGCACAAGAAGAAAAATGATACGGAGGCTTGTAAGTTATCCACGATAATTAACTAGTACCTAATTCTGTGACTCTGCGTCCAAAAAAGTATGTTTCTAGTTTTCTCTTATTTGATAAATCAAATCCAAAATTTCCCCAGAAATTATGAGATTTATAAGTAGGTACTTAAATTAAGAGGGTATTTACCAGAGAATATCGGAAATTAGTCCTTTTTAAATCAAATTCTCGACGTATTGACTCTTTTTTACAAAAAAACATAAATTGATTTTGAAAGATTGTTATTTTATCTGGTACACGCAGTTTTAAAATTTTGAAAAACTAAATGTATTTTTAATATACTGAGCTTATACCGTTGGTCGTTGGCAGATTTGTCCAATTTTCAAACGATAGATTCTATTAAACAACATAAATTTCAAATCATATAATCCTACAAAAAAAAAATCAATACATAATCTAGTCAACACATTTTAAAAAAATTTAATTTATTTAAATTAAAATCATTAAAAAATATATAAAATAGAACTTGTTTTGTGGCAAAAATACCTCAGTTTTTCTATTTACTTAAAGTCTTACAAACTAAAATATTTAAAAAAAAATTTTCCACACTTATTTTGTTTAGTCATCATTGAAAAATTATAAATACTTATGATCAAAAAATAGTTACAAGAAGTATACGATATTTAATAAATTATCTTGTGCGTTTTGAACATTTTTATTGCTTACTTGAAATGAAATAAATCGATATTAAATTATTAATTTAAAAAAATTGATACGGGGAATAATCGATCTTTCTCATCGGAACCTCCCTGTACAGTTGAAATCATTTTTAAACTTTTATTCTCAGCTGCTGGTCAATCGCTCTTAAGTACTTATTTCAAATCATAAATTATATATTTATCCAAAGATAGTCACTATCTTCAAACTTTCTTCTGGCAGGTATTATAATATTGAAAAAAAAAACGCAAATGAGAAAGACCAAGTAAACAACAATTTCACATTTAAACAAAATTAACCTGTAAAATAGTTTTTTTTGCTATAATACACCTATCTATTTTCAAATGTATTTTAAAACTTGAAAATTTTTATTTTTATTTTTCTTTATTCATTTTCTTTGTTACAGGTTTATTTTACATGGCTTTTTGACTACCAAGCTAGGCAAATGCCCGTATTATGGTAGTCGAGATTCATAAGATGTTATATTAAGTATAAAATATTAGGCATAAAATAAAATAATAATTTAACCTCCTTCCTTCCCATTGATCGGAATTAACTGCACTAATCAAAAATTGCTAAATTCCGATTTTTAAAACCTTACTTTATTTCGTACTGTGCTTTAATTTTTAATTTCAGAAAAATGTGTATATGTCCGTGTGTTTGTGAGTGATTGCAAGTTGATAGAATGCATTTTCATCGACAACGGGTCTATCTGTTCAGATTCAGCACGATAGGATGTTGTGAAATGGGTTTATTTCCACTTTCAAGATACCACGGCATTCATTCATTCAAGAAGTGAAATTAAAATAGAAATAGAGCCTTTACTGAACTATAATCAAAGTTAGCCAGCTATCTAGTCAAAGTAAGGCTTGCTTGAATAATAAATGGATACAGCAAATTTGTCAAAAACGGAAACGGAATTCATAAACAAATTTACAGACAGATGAAAATACACACACTTGATGATGGCTTAATTATTTGTAGTATCCAACATGTGGAGCACATGGCACGCCCATAATATGATCCTGCTGGGTCTGGTGGAGGAGGTGTGCGGCTGCGGGGCCCGCGCAGGTCTGGGCTCCACCGTCCTGAGGCTGTGGGCTCGCTGGCTCCGACATAACCGAGTGGCCTTCTTCTCCAAGGTCCAGCTTCCTCCTAAGATCACACTTGGATTCAATCCCAGGTAAGGTGTTTGTCTTAACTTTGTATGATCTTACTTTATTTCATTTATTTATTTACACTTTGAAGGCTTTTTACATGTAACATAGACTTACTGATACATACCAAATATTCAATTGTTGTGACGTACAGACATACGCCAATTATACGTTAAAAAACTACTTAACTACATTTTTGACCAAAAAAATAAATATCAACAAACACAAAATATCACTAACAGACCAGTTAGACAAGCATACAAAGAAAACATAAAAACTCCGACAGTAAATACAAGCTTTGGACAAAGACACTACCAATATCACGCTATAAAAGCATTCAACAGTCTAACACTCAAAAATAGAATTGAGGAAAACAAAAATAAATTCTGACACAAAATTACAAAATGGATTAAAGAACAAAAAAGACAATATTACCAAAATATCATAGCATAAAATAATAAAACATAAAGTAACACACAAAACCAATATAAACACACAATCATTCACGAACACACAACTCATAATAATAATAATAATAAATTATTATTAGTATACAGATTTAGGAAATGAAATTAAAAGAATTTGGCATTCTCAGACTATAAAAATATTACCTTTTGTTATTTCGGCTACTGGCATTATACCTAGCTCTCTTATTAAAAATTTAGGCATATTAGATTTGTCAAAGAATTTGTATATAAAAATGCAAAAATCAGTCATTTTAAATACATGTAGAATTACGAAAGATTTTTTAAATATTTATATTGAGGGATCAGTAGGATTTATCGGTCAAATTAGGAATTCCACAGAGCCGAACCCTCTGATATGAAAATATCTGGAGACGGTGAATTATATTCCCATTTAATAGTTTGGTAGATTAACGTGTTGTTCTTGTATTGTTTTGTATTAATTATACTTATATAATACACTTGCATAACGTGGATTTACTAGATGATCATTTATATGGAAAAGTGTATGAAAGGGTTTAGTTTTTCCTATGGGAAAAACTAAACCCGTTCCTGTAAATCTGGTGAATAAATATTGGATAATTTGTAGAGCGCCGTTTTTGTGAGAAATCACCTCAAGGGCGCTGTACATCTTATTATGACTTCTTAGGCTCTACCTAGAACTATTATTTACAAATGGACACAGAGAACATACTTACCTGGCAGGTCACTTCCGATAAACACACTTTAATTAGAAAGTTTATGCTTGGAGGAGATACGACTTTGCACGCGGAGGACACTGTATTAAAACACTGGACATTGCATAACTTTACATTTGCTACACCATCATTTTTCATATTACATTTATAAGAAGATAACTGCCAAAAATGGAGTTAATAAATTGAAGTTATTTCGAAAGACTTGTGAATTTAGGACTCATTAGGACTGGAGGATTTGAATGAAATTAGATGTACAAATAATTCACCATTAAGAATTTGTTAACATTTTTATGCAATTACTTATTTACTATGTCGCGGGCTGAGAAGGTGAAAGTGAAGGTTTTTGTTTTTGGCTTTATGGGTACGACTGTCTAAAAAGGTGAGTTTTAAGTTTAGCTCTGAATTTCGCCGAGTCTGTGATCATTCTTAAGTCATGTGGCAGTCCATTCCAGGCTTTAGGTCCCGACACTCCGAAAGCACGCTCACCGAACTTAGTATTTGGTGTGCGCTTTGGCTCCTTCAACCTTCCGATTGCTGATGATGCCGCTGACCTAAGAGTTGACTGTCGAGAATTGGAGTTTTCTGGGATACACATTTCTGATAAGTAAGCAGGAGCCATTCCATTAAGGGACTTAAATACCATCCAGCAGAGCTTGAACTGGATTCTTTCAGGACATTTGAGCCAATGAAGATTTTTGAGATGCTCTGAAATATGGGAATATTTAGATACGCCGGTGATAAGTCTCGCCGCAGCGTTGAAAACGGATTGTAATTTGTTGATTTGATATTTTGGGAGACTTGCATATATTCCGTTGCAATAATCTAGGCGTGAAACAACATACGAATTGACTAGTAATTTAGTCGCCTCTGTTGGCAAGTTTCTTCGAACTGCTTTAATTTGCCTTAATTGAAAGAACCCAGTGCTTACAGTTCTGTTCACTTGAGTTTTAAGGGTAAAATCAGCATCCAGATTGACACCCAGTAGTTTAATACATGTCTTAGGAGTGATATCACTTCCTGAAATGGATATTGGGGAGTTATCGATGTTATGCTGACGTCTGCTTGTGGCGGTCCAGAGAAATTCAGTCTTTGATGGATTCAGCTTTAATCTATTTGAGGTCATCCAGCGGGTGATTGCTTCTAGACACTCAGTTATGCGAATTTTTAGACTGTCTATTTCCTCTGGTAAGCAGTAAAAGTACACTTGCTGGTCATCAGCGTAGCAGTGAGATAGAAGACCAAATGATTCGATTATTTTAGCGACATCATTTGTGAAGAGGATTAAGAGAAGTGGGCCCAGAACAGACCCCTGGGGTACTCCAGATGAAAGGGTTGCATATATTGATTGTTTTTTCCCCACCTTTACGGCTTGCCTACGATTAGCCAAGTACGATGTCAGCCAGCTCTTAACGTCGCAGTTTAAACCAAAGGATTCTTCTAACCGTTTAATGAGGAAATCGTGGTCAATCGTGTCAAAAGCGGCACTCATGTCCAAGACTGAAAGGAGTGCCAATTTGCCTGACTCGATAGCAAGAGTTATATCCGACAGAACACGTAGTAATCCAGTTTCCGTTGAGTGAAACCTTCTATATGCAGATTGGTATTTAGTCAGCAATTCATTTGAATTTAAGTGACATATTATCTGTGAAGCAGTGATTTTTTCTAAGATTTTGGATATAAATGGGAGATTTGAAACGGGTCGGTAGTTGGAAAGATCTTCAGCGTCCAATTGCGGTTTTTTTATTAATGGAGTTACGACAGCTGATTTAAAGGATATTGGGAATTCACCGATGCTAAATGACTTATTGAAAAGATGAACTAGAAAGGGAGATATTTCATTGCAACACTTTTTTAGCAACCACGTTGGAATAGGATCGAGAGAGCACTGCTTGTTCGGTGAAGTAAGTATTACCTTCTTTACTTCTTCAAAGGATGTAGGTTTAAAGGCAGAAAATTTTACGCTATTACATCTTGTAAAAGATGGTGGTGGAGCGGATGCTGTTAGGGCGCGTATTGACTTAATTTTGTCGAGAAAAAAGTTAGAGAAGATTTCTGGACCTATTTCGGTTGTATTTTGTGTACGGACATCGGCAACGACCGTCTTAATTGAGTTCCAGAGACTTCGTGGATTTTGACGCTCTGAATCGATTCTACTTGTCCAGTATTCAGACCTTTTCGAACGAATCAATAACGTATATTCTTTTTGAGCCTGCATCCAATCGTCCCGTGAAGTAACCCCCGAGTGTCTGTAGGACCTCTCCAATTTACGCATTGATCTCTTCTGGCTTCGACATTCTTCGTCAAACCAGTCGTCAGACTTTCGCAGTCGTCGAGTTTTTGTAGAGGTTGGAGCATATTTGTTCAAAAGGGTTGAAAGTACAGAATTAAATAAATATACCTATTTAAACCTTATATAAAATTTATTTATTTTTAATTTTGCTTTAATCTCAAATCTCTGTTTTTAAGTTTAATTTATCTTAATCTTATGTTTTTCATATATTTTTAAATGTACTGTGTAAAAATTTTTTGTAGATAAAAGGGAGGCCTCAGCACGGGTAAACCACCTAGTGAGGCCAACATTATTGAATTTTATTATAAAATGTAAAAATATTGCATCAATAAATAAATAAATAAAAACATTGGTAAATATACAAGAGCGTAACAAGTATACAGGGTATAACAGGACATTCCCGAGGCATTTTAACCAGCGATTCCTGAGCATATTTGGAGTTAAAAATGTGTTTTAATATTTTTTGTCAGCCAAATCTAATTTAAATAATGGCAAAATATTAATTTATTGATAGGCAGTTACAAAAAAAAAACGTTAAAAATTCATCCGTAATGATTTATTCTTCAAATAAAATACAGTTTACAGAAAACATTATGGACTACTATATTTTTGCATAGTATGGTACTTTTTTAAATATTATCTCAGATCTCACAAAACCACACTGTTTCGCGTCTTCCCCCTGGAATCTTTATCATTGTTAGTTTCTGTGCTGTTAACACTATCATCATCAGGATCTTTAAAATCACAAGCAACAGGCTCGTACTCACTGTAACTTTCATAAGATTCATCTTCCGAAAACACTTGGTATTCAGATGCCATATCACGCGAAGTTCCCGCCATTTTTTTCCCATCAAAGAAACATTTAAAACAAAGAATAATACATACATATCAAATAAAAACATAATACAAAAACAGAGAAAAAGTCCCAATAAACTACTTTGTAGTTTGTCAATGGGTTCTTTTAACTTAATGGATTATAACAAAAATTAAATTAATTATTAAGAAATAATTGTTTACATTCATAAAAAAAAAATATTGCATACACTCATACCATAAGAAATATGGCCTAAAAAGGTGTAACATGATATAAAAATAATTTAAAAAATTTAAAAAATGATATAAAAATAAAAAAGAGGTGTAACATGATATAAAAAAAAAAAAAAAAAAAATATATATATATATAAAAAGTGTATGAAGTTAGAAATTGTTTGTCTTAGAATCTAATACAAACTATGTCTTTCAGCGAGCCAATTTTTTAACATGTTATTTATTTTTGCATTTGTACATTTTTTGATTGCTGCAGGTAACATATTTAAGCAATTGATTTTAGATTTTACGCCGTGCCGCATATGCCGTGTTACGCTATCTCCTTCTTTAGCCAACGTTTCGGACAGCCTTACAGTGTCCGAAACATTGGCTAAAGAAGGAGATATCGTAACACGGCATAACACCCCAAAAATAAGTAACAAAAATCTTATGTATTGTTTGTTTGTTTGCAGAGATTTACGACTCCTGTACAACATGAAGAAGAAGCAAAGGCGAGCTGTGCGCCTGAAGATGACCACTTTGGGAAATGACGACCTGACAAGGCGGAAGATACAAGCCAGCAGAAATAAGGTAGCTTCTCATCTTCAAATCCAACTTTGTGTGCCGTATTTTGACACTTTTTAACCCCTAATGTCACTTTATTCTTTTTAGTACACTGAACACTGATAGCAGTAAAGTTGACTTGTTCCTTTTCCGAAACCAACTGCGACAAACTCATAAAAAATTGTGTATCTTTCTGTTTTAAATTTAATAATTTTCAATTGCTTATCTTCATTTGTAATGTTGGGAGGGCATTACCAGAGAATACCGGAAATTAGTCATTTTAAAATTAAATTCTAGACATATTGCCTCTTTTTTACAAAAAAACATAAATTGATTTTGAAAGATTGTTATTTTATCTGGTGCACGCAGTATTAAATTTTTTTAAAACTAAGTGAATTTTAAATATACTAAAGTTAAACCGTTGGTCTTTGGCAGATTTGTTCAATTTTCAAATGATAGATTCTATTAAACACAAATTGCAAATCATATAATCATACAACAAAATAATTTAATACATTATTTAGTAAACACATGTTTAAGAATTTTAATTTTAGTTAAATTAAAATCATTAAAAAATAAATCCGAGAATGTGTTTCGTGACAAAAATACCTCAGTTTTTCTATTTATTTAATAACTCAGGTACGGGACATACGTCATTCCTATGTCTACCTACGTCAAATTATCGTGAAAACAAGCTTATGTTACCAAGCGGTTAAGGTCTTACAAACTAAAATATTTCAAAATTTTTTTACACACTTATTTTGTTAGAAATTATTGAAAAATCATAAATACTTATGATCAAAAAATACTTGAAAAAATACAAGAAGTACACGATATTTAATAATTTATCATCGTGCGTTTTGAGCATTTTTATTGCTTACTTGAATGTAGGTATATATTAAAGCAAGCTTTGAATAAAATAAATTGATATTAAATTTTTATTTTAATAATTTTGATACGGGGAATAATCGATCTTTCTCATTGGAACCTCCCTGTACAATTGCAAGCATTTTTAAACTTTTATTCTCAGCTGCTGGTCAATCGCTCTTAAAAGCAGAAATATTTGCGGTATTATTAATGTGCCGCAAATATAGTATTACTATATTTGCGGCACGTTCCAGAGTGGAAGATACTGTCAGTATCGCCCTGGTGTAAGACCACCATTCAGAATTGAAACTTTGCTTAATAATGGCTTTAGCCGTGTTTAGTGACAAGATCTGAATAGCCAGGTATTTTCCTACCTTCCTCTTCTCAATCTCCTTCCCTTCCCCACTTTCCTTCAGCCTCACAACATACCCCAATTGGGGATGCCATAGTCTCACTGGCTCCAGACGGGAGCAGTTGGGACTCTTGTGAGGTATTCTCTATAAAAATAAAAAAAAGAGTATTTCAACTGCTTTCAAATACAGTATTTCATTTTGAGATATATTAAAAAACAGCAAATTTTTTTGTGTTAGAATGGTCAAGCTGAAATATGTCGTCCATTAATCAACTATTTCACTAAGACAACAAAATCTCATAGACCAGAAGGATTAAAGACTCTTTTTTTTAACTCTCTGAAGGTGCCTTTAAAAAGTTATTATAAAAGAGAGTTAGTTTTTCTAATAAAAATATTAATATTTTTTAATCATTACCAACACATAATACCCTGCGGTGTGAGAAGTTCCAGCTCATCTCACGATCATGTACCACCTAATTGTCAGAAGCCCGCTACAAAATCTTGAAGTCAGTCTTACACCATGTTCAAGATTTCCCCACCGGTGTGACCCGACCCTAAGAGGTTAAATTCACTTTGTAATAACAAGCAACACGGTTTAAATTAGTTTATTGGTAAATTTGGCAGCTATTTTGCTACATTTCCACTAAATATTTCAGATCCCAGTGAATTACTGAAAATGCGACAGTCTCTTAATTATTTATTTTTTCCTTAGGCCGCTTTGGTGAGGTTAGAACATGAAGAATTTCTTACGCAAAACACGCAGACAACCCACCTGGCCTCTCAGACACTGGACCAAGTAAAACTCCAAGCGAAGGAACTCAAAACCATTGACTTCAACACATTCGCAAAGAAGCACTACAAGAAGAGCTTGAACAAAGAAGCTATGGATCTCCACATCAAGGAAGGATTCTGCGGACCTACCTGCAAGTGTCTACGCAAGGTTAAAAGTGAATTTTTCAATCGAAAGAGCGTAACGTCAATCTTTAATTTGTACGTTTTACTGTTCCTCGGGCTAAGGATCAACAATGATGATATCCAACTCGGTGACATCTTACGTTGTTGTCGAGAAGGCCATCTGACATTCGGAAATTACAAACATCTCTTCCCCGAAGATATGCACTTCAATAAACAGGACAGATTCAAGCTAAGCTCCGCAGCTTTCTTCTCTCATAGATCCATCTTAAACACGGCGCAGAGCTTCGCTAAGACTTTTCGCTTAGACGGCATCAGAAGCCCGAACTTGTCAAACTTGATCAAACGTTATACGGAAGAGTTGGAATTGCCGCATGAGTTACACGATTTGATTTTAAGGATTGTTATATACGCTACGGAAAGTAAACACGCTCAAGATTATCATTTAGAAGATAAACAGTTTCCTAACTACGAAGCTATCGCTCTTTCGTACATTATTATAGCTCTTAAAATGCTTTTTGGGTTGGATGGAGTTTCGGAAAATCGTATTTCAGCAAGTGCGGTAAAAATTAACAAGATTCTAAATGTTAGTAAAGATTTTAAGCAGTTTGCTGATGGTAAAGAAGATTTAAAGGTTAAAAGGTTATTTGTATGGAAAGATTGGACGAAGTATATTGAATATCGAAAGATTTGTTTGAAGCAGTGTCATTATCCGACTCGCATACGGTTAGATCCCAAAGATGATGATTATCCCGAGTTATTTTTACATCACAAAGCCAAGACGAGAAAAACTCCGCTCGACGGCTTAGTTAAAAATAATACCAATTCGATTATAAAATCACTTCTACAAACAGTTGAAGATAATACTGACAATGTTGAAAAAAAGTTTCCAAATTTTCAATTTTCTTTAACTCCGTCGGCTTCGTACGTAGAAGAACTATTGAATTGGCAATATATAGATACGCCTTACTCCGACGTACAAATAAACCGACAAATATTAGAAGAAAGCTTTTCACAATATGACTTATCGTATCTTGTAAACCCCGAGAAGCTTCAAAGAACACTACGCACTTACAAGTGTCAACTTTACATTTACAAGTATGTGGCAAACTGCAATTTGAAAGTCGACCTGGGTTTGAGAGATTATTTGAAGTTTAATCAAAATGAAGCCAAAATGTCGACAAAGCAACTACATAAATCGGCACGTATAATAAACTGCGATATTTCTGAATGGAACCGAGAAATATGGGGGGAAAAAATCACTAATTTTGTGCACACGGCGGAATTTAAAAGTGATGATTTGTCGACTCGTCTTGTTACAGTAAGTCATATGAAACGATTTGACGGACAAATTGCGAGAAATGCCAAGAAAATTAAACTTGAACGGGAAGCGGTAGAACTACACACATGTTTTGAAAATTACTGGATTCGCCATTATCCATTTATAAAAAATAAATTTATACCAACTAGTTTCGAGAACGAATTAGATCTAAAGTTTCCCGCTTGTTTCAGCTGGTTGCTTAGAGAATGTGCTTCCATAGCAGAGATAACACCTTTTGATCTGTACAAGGATCTGTGCGATCTGGAGAAGGTTGTTATAGAAAAAATTGCTTCGAAAGAAAGACGGAAAACAGTTAATGGAGATGTAAAAATAGATTTGAAAGAAAATTTGAAAACAGTTGACGAAAAGGTTAAAACTAAAATAAGTGAAAATATAGTTTTAAAACAAAAGAAATATTTTTTTAGAAATCTAGAAGTTAGCCTTTGAGAAGAGTGAATTTTTACAAGGAAAACTGCATGTTGTAGTAAATTTTTATTTATTAATTTTATTTTTATTCGGTTACATAGTTATCGTAACCAAAAATCATGAAAATCATCCAATTTTGAAAATAACTTTTTTTTATTTATTTACATTGAATATTATTATGATATTTTTATTATTTGTATATAAAATTTTGTTGTTTTATCAATAAATATAAAATCAATTGGCTAAAGCTTGAGAATGAAACTTTTCATTTCTCTTTCATTCCTTCCAAACTTTTATTTGATTTGAATGGCTAATGTTTAATAACTCAGGTCCGGGGCATACATCATTCCTATGTCTACCTACCTTAATTTGTCGTGAAAACAAGCTTATGTGCCCAAGCGGTTAAGTTATTATAGGCATATATTTTTGTAGTGTTATTTGGTGTTTTTGGTTTAAGGCAAAAACGGCATTATTGATGTCGTAGCCGAAAAATTTTTTTTTCAAATAATTTTTTTTGTATGAAGATTTTCAGGAAATCTGTGCGGCGCACCGCAAAACTGAAATTTCCTGAAAATCTTCATACAAAAAAAAATTCGAAAAAAAAAAAAATTTTTTTTTCGGCTACAACGACATCAATAATGCCATTTTTGTTAATATTAGCACTCTAGCTCACCAAAAGTCACGAGCCGCCACTGAGTAGAACACATCTTGGCCTTTCAAATAATCGAGAATTTTTTTTAATCAGTCTTTTTATAAACCCAGAAATAATTTATTATCAGGCCTATAAAAACCGATTTAAAGTGTGAAATCCCCTAATAATGAACTCCTTTTCGGATTCGGTTTTATTGAATAATGCGGCGAATTATTATTTCAGAAAATAATTCTAAATATTTGTGCCGGAATTTCGCAAAATTAAATAAAACACGCTTTTTAGTGATGTTTTTTTCCTGCATCAATCAAAAAAAGTTGGAATTTAAACCTTATCGTTATCTGCATAAGGAGTGTTATTCTTAGCGGCCCGATTACGAATGATCGTCTAGAAATCTCGAGCAGTCGAGGCATATTTATTTATTTCGCATAGTTGCTCCAGTGGATATATCAAAAATACAGGTTTGCTAGATGGCCAAGCAAATTTTTTTTCTATTGATTTACCTACCTTAATTATGTTGTAATAGCAATGTTGATTTATGTTTTAATGGCTTATTAATTTATTTCTGTCCATTTTTTTTATCTTATACGATTTTTTTTATTGTAACGAGGTTTTGGTAGTAATAATATTGTATAAAATAATTTGATAAAATATGGCATTCATATCTCAATTTGTAAAATATAGACTTAGGTACATGGAGAAAAAATTATATCGACGGTCCTGAAGAACAATATCGGATCTGCTAAAAATTCAATATAATTTGGTTGGCTTATTTTAATTTCCTTTTGATTATTGTCCGACCGAAACTACTTTTTACGGCTGAAACCAAATTTCGGCTTTGATCTCAGTTTCGGCCGAAACCGAAACTGAAACCTAAACTTCCATATAAGGTCATGTTATCATGGGAAAAAAAAAAATTCAATCTTAATCAGTCAGCCTTTATTTTTAAACCTTATACTAAACATCCTGTCTCAGATATTTGAACTAATAATAAACATAACATAAATTGTCTCTTCATTTTTCAAATAAATTATTTGTGCATTTTGAAATAATGATTTTCGAAAGTCTGTATTTTCTGAATTTTGAATGAAATGTATTCATAATAACACTATATTTCTTGATCTCAAAACAGTAAAAATGCAGAAATGAAACTTTAAACAGCTCTACTGCTAAACTACAAAATTGCACATCCGATTTTGCTTTTCGGGACTGTCGATATGTATCTTCACTCTAATTTGCAAAAACCCTCAATCATCATGAAATTTGCACAGCTTTTTGTGTCTAAAATTTCTAGATCAACACAACTATATTCAGCTCTCAATTTCTTTTATCATGAGATAGGGAGCTTTGAATTTAAAATTGAAAATGGAAGAACCATAAAACCATGTTGATTTTAAAAATAGAGAATAATTACATTTCACACCGTTCTTCCATGAAGCTACGTTCAAGCGACGCGATTGCCACTCGTCTGTACCTTCCATACTATTATTAGTGTTTGTAAACGCCGCTAGGCGCTACACTAGCAAAATAGTATGGCAGGTAGCGGGTAGCGGCGATTTAGTTGCTTGTAAGTAGCTGCGTGAACGAAGGGCGTTACACTTCACAAAATTCTCGCAATACTAGAACAAGACATGCACACCAACTACAAATACCAAAAACAAACACATCCTTTGAACAAAAACACTACAGATACCAGGCTATAAAACTATACAATTCACTTCCAACACAACATAAAACATCTAATCTCACAGAATACAAAAACACATATGGAACTGGATACAATCCTTATAATTCTGAATGTATAATTTTGTTGCCACACTCAAAACTAACAAGATATAACTATTTTGTTGAAACTATGTAGAAATCGATTTTATATTTATTTTAATTTTTATATTTTATTGTTTCTCTTTTTATATACTGTAACTTAGCCCACAGTTTGTTTTACTTTGTACAAATTATAATTTACAAATTGAAAAATGTCCTCTACAACACAGGTGAACTCCTAGCGTGGAGGACAATATACTATACCTTTGTAATATTAATATATTAAAAATAAATAAATTTAGCAACACTGTTTTTAAACCATATTTCTTCTGTTTTCTTCGATGGTTTTGCTCTGGTAAAAGCTCTATGGATTTACTCAACTGTTTATTTATTAGTATTTTTTTTTTTTTTTAAAGTATAATTCAAAAAAGATATATAAATTGCAAATAAATTTTATACACTAATTAATTATATAATGTATATTTTTTTTTTTTTTAGCTTATAATTTTTTTTATTTTTTTAAATTTTTTTTTTTACAAATACAGTTGTTATACATTGTATAGGTATATATATTTTTAATACATTTTTTAAATATCGTGATTCACCTTTTTTTTGAGCAATGCTCGTGTAAAAAAGGTGGAGCAGCGAAAAACAATTCAACATATATTTTTAAAATGTGTAGTAAGGATAATGAAAATTATAATATTTAATTTTTTTATATATGTATATCATACATTATATGTGAAACAGAATTGAATAAAGAAAGGATATAAAAGAAGAAGAAGAGAGAAAATAAAAAAAAGAGTATAAAAGAAAAAGGATATACCCCCATAAATAAGCAGGGCTTGTGTGTATGGGGGGGGGGGGGTTGTTATTATATAGTTTTTATTTGATATGATTTAGTTCAGGTTTTGAGTATGATTTTTAAGGTGAGTTTTAAATTCTTTTATATTGGTATTCATGTTTCTAATTTTTTCTGGTAATAAATTAAAGAATTTTACTCCGAGATATTTATGATTAAACTGTCCTATTGTTTTTTTACATTTTAGAGTAGGAAGTTTTGATGTCTAAGATTTTTGTTATTTTTAACTAACCTTAAATTCTTTGCGTAGACCTTTATCTGCTTGGGCACATAAGCTTGTTTACACGACAATTTAACGTAGGTAGACATAGGAATGACGTATGCCCCACACCTGATTTATTAATTTTTGATGTATTAATTGTACCTTTAATTGTTTTTTGCATCCGACTATTTTAAAATTTATTTTTACTTTGCATGAACCTAAACACAGTAGATTGATCTTAGAGATCGTAATTGCTATATGTGTACACTGTGTTCGGAAACTCATAGTATAAGCGGGAAATTGATTAATCTACGTCACATTTTTTGTGGTCCATTTTGCAGCTTTCATTGATGATAGCAGTCCAACTTTTATTGATTTGTGTTTTTGTTTTTGAGTAAATCCAGTCCAAAGTTGGTATTATGAAAAAAATTCATTGGCCTTGATGTCGTCTGTTTAAAATATTTTGAAATGCGTCCAAGCTTAGAACCAGTTCCAAAAGTTTTTTTGAAACCTTTTAGTTTTTGAAAAAAAAGAAAAAACTATGAATTTACAGATACCGGGTATTTTATGTTTATTATTTTATTTTGTGGGTATGTAAAAAAAATGTTTTTAAATAAAAAAATCAAATTACATAAACAATTGAGAAAAAAAATCTCTTGAAATGTATTCTTTCATTTCCATCCTCCTTCATTTCTTTTCTTTCCCCTCCCCATCCTTTACCCCCCCCCGCTTTTATTTTTTACCATTTTAATTTGATTTTTAAGTTACTTCTTTCACTGAAATTTTACTTAGGGGGTTTCCCGCTAATAGCTTATCCACACTATAACGAATATTATTAAAAATAAAATACTTGCAAAAGTTAGAAAACTCGGCCAACTTATCCAATATACAGGGTGTAACAAGACGTCCCCGAGAGATTTTAACCAGTGATTCCTGAGCTTATTTGGAGTAAAAATGTTAATGAAATTTTTGTCTCCGGTGACTTTTTTGATGACGTTTTTTTTTTCAAAATTTTTTTCACAAAATCAAACAAAAAAATTCTTTTTCATCTTGTCACTGGTCACTCAGCTGAGTAGCCGCCCAGCCTCTTAAGCCGCTCCCACTTGTCCAACACCTACTGTTTTGTATGTTTTTGTAGAAAAAAATAAAAACATCAAAAATGTCGCCGGAGACCAAAATTTTATTTACTTTTTTTACTCTAAATAAGGAATCGCTGGTTAAAATCTTTCAGGTACGTCCTGTTACAACCTGTATAACCACTATTCATAGGTTCGAGTACCGAAAAATTAACTCCGACTTAACCGCTTAGTGAATCAGTTCAGGAGTGACAGACGTGAATCCATCCCTGAAGACAGTGAATTCATGCGCCTTGGGGGCGGATGCGTATGCCGACCATCTGCGTGGCAGGCCGGATCGGGAGGGACTGTATGAGGGAGACCCTTTGACCTCTCCAGCCGGATCCTCTCGACCACCGCAGTGGGAGGGATGGCCCCGCAAGTCCATCACTCCTGGACATATTTATCCCCAGATTCCTACCCAGCCCTCAAACCTTTTTCCTTCCCAGGAATTCCTTTCCCTTAAAAAATCCTCCATACAGCATCTTTAAAGATGACATAGGCCCTGAGGTAATTTTTTGGTAATATTAATGTGGATCTAATGTAAAAAAAGGTTAATCTACATATTTAAAAAAAAATTATATGTTTAATTTTTATTGTACATTTCAAAATGCAAAAGAACACTTTCATATGTACGTAATTTGTGTAATACACAATTCAAAATGATAACAGCAGAATATAGAATTATTTTTAATTCTTACAATCTACAAACAGTATCGATCAGGTGGCATAGCACTGTCTTGCACGAATCCCTTCAATAAAATTACAGAAAAAATGTGATTTCTTATATTTCCTACATTGTGATTTATTTCAATATATTTCCTAGGGCCCGTAAGAGCCCCCCGGCTAGGTACCAAAATTTGGAAAAAAATATTTAACATCTTTTATATTATCGGAAAATGCTGCTTGTGCAATGATGAAGAACTTGGCCAGCAGAAGATTGAACTCGCAGCGCCTGGTTTGGATTCTGACGCATTTTCCACCCGGCTACTAGATTTCCATTAAATAAAATGATAAACGATTTCTCTCTGTATATAGTTCAGATATTGACTCTGAAAAATAAAAATCGAAAGCATTTATTAGTTTAACCTCCGAAATAGAAAAAAATTCACCGGCAGTGTTTTTTCCGTCTTCGTGAATAATTAATTCGCCCAATTTGGAAATACTACGAAAAAAAATTGGTCTGCCACGCTTTTTCGTGTCTTTTTAAAAGTTAAAACTAATTTTCCACTCTTTTCGCTTTTGCCACTTAATTCAGTCGGGGATGTCATAATTCCACAGATATAGATACATATAATTAGCTTACAAATAATATATATATTTTTTTAAATTGATTTTCATTTGTCCTTGAATGCAAACAAATATTTTTATAAATACTTCGGGTTGCTATGGTTGCCAACGAAACTTCTCTCATAGGACAATAAAATTTTACAATTTCAGTAATTATCTCAGCTTCTTTAACCATAGACGAAGAAATCTTCAACTCGAAAACTGATAACGTGATAACAAAACTGACGCAACCATGGCAACCAGGCAACCTGGCAACTAGCACGGCGAGTTCCGAGTGACAACCTGTTTTTGAGAAGTTGTGTAGTGTGTGGACCATCACATTGAAATACACAAAATAGCGAATTGAGTTGCAAACTGTTTTTTTTTCAGTTGCCCCGTGAACGAAAGCACAAGTCTGGTAAAATCAGATTTTAGTTAGAGTAAAGTTTAAAAAAAAAGCAGAATAATGATATTTAGAAAGTAATTAGAATGATCCATTTTACCTGTGATTCCAAAAACGTGTTTTCGTAATTTAAATACAATACAGTTATTGTAACACGTGACACACGTCTATCGAATTACGCCGTGATTAATGCGTTGTTCGTATTATTTTGTGCAAAATATGATTTACAGTGAGATTACATCAGGCGGATAAACAACACCGTAGCTGGATTTGAAATAGGTACAGTGTGAGGCTTAAAAAAATCTCGCTGAAAATGAAGAATTATTAATTCACTGAAGCAATATTAGCGACTCTCGATTAATTGAAATTTTGAAACCGAAAAAGATACTGTCACATATATGAATTAGTTCTAACAAAATATTTTGGTATCTTCCAAAAAATTGTATATAAATAGTAAAAATTCCTATGTTTATTATTGAAAATCGCAAAAATCTAAGGCAATAGTGCACAATCTGCGGCATAACTCGTGCTGCCCATTTTGCACTACACTAAGGCGCTCCGCTGACGAGGCAACTGAAACCAAACTAAAACCGGCTGGTTTCTATGTCTTGATTGGTCAAAAAGATTGTTTAACCATAGACGAAGAACAATCAATTGACAGCTGGCAACTAGCAACGGCCGGCCACGGCAATCAGCAGTGCGAGTCGCGAGTCACCGCTTGCGTTACCATTGACAACGGGTTTTTGAGTGATTGTGTAGTGAGCGGGCCATCACATTGTCATACAAAGACAGTTGCCAGTTGACAGTTTTCAGTTGCCTCAGTGAGCGGATCGCCTAACTTGCACTCCATGCGACCTGCGAAGGTTTGAAAAGTAGGTACTGCTAAATAGGTTTTTAAACACTGATTTAAGGGGTCTTGGAATAACACTTTTTAAGCTTATAATATTCTTAGGTACTAATTTATTGATCAAATCATTAAATTAATTCATTGAAGCTAGTCATTGAATCAATTAATTTCAATCATTTAACTTAAATCAATGCATTTGAATCAATTTATTTAGTAGTTTTCAATTTCTACTTTTATTAAAATCACCCCTTTGTGGTCTTGGAATAAAACTTGTTTTGCTTGTGATGTATGTATTAATTCATTGATTCAAAACCTCACCATTTAATGATACAATTCAGAGAATCCAGACATTGAATTAATTCTTTTCAAGAAATTAACTTAATTCAATATTTTGAACCAATTCATTTAAATCAATTCAATTGAATCAATGTATTTGAATCTCTTCATTTAAATCAATTCATTTCAATCAATTGTTTTGAATTAACTCATTTAAATCAATTCATTTGAATGAATACATTTGCATTAATTTATTCGAATCATAATTTGAATAAATTCTTTTGAATAAATTCATTTGAATTAATTCAATCGAATAACCATTTGAATAAATTCAATCGAATCATCATTTGAATCAATTTATTTTGGATCAGTTCAAATGAATCAATATTTTATTCAACTCATTTGTCTCAATTCATTTAAATCAATTCATTTTGGATCAGTTCAAATGAATCAATATTTTATTCAACTCATTTGTCTCAATTCATTTAAATCAATTCATTTGAATCAATTATTTTGAATCAATCATTTGAATCAATTAATTATTCAAATAAAACGATTAAAATTAAAGAATTGATTCAATTCGATTTATTTGAATCATCCAATTTTAATCAATTCATTTTAATCGATTCATTTTATAAATTCATTTGAATTTATTCTTTTGAATCAATTTTATTAATAAATTCATTTGAATAAATTCGCTTAAATCAATTGGTGTAAGACTACCATTCAGAATTGAACCGTTACTCCTTGAAAAGGCTTTAGCCATGTTTGGTGACCAGATCTGAATAATCAGGTACTTCCCCAACTTCCTATTCCCCATCTCATTCCCCTTCCCACTACCTTCAGCCTTACAACATACCTCATTTAGGGATGCCATAGTCTCACTGGCTCCAGAGGGAAGCAGTTGGGACTCTTTTGCAGTATTCATATAAAAAATAAAAATTAATCATTTGAATCCATTCGATAAAATCAATCCATTTGAATCAATTCACTTGAATCCTAAAGTTTTTCAATAAAATTAAGTAAAATAAAAACACATTACTTTGTTACAGACCACTTCAATTTCATTAACACTCTACCGGATTCGGAAGAACCCTTTCTTCATCAGGAGAATGTTGAAACAGTTTCAGTTGTAATATTCTCCTGAAGAAGGGGGTAAATAAAATTAAAGTGGTCTATAACAAATTTATGTGCTTTTTATTGTTAATTAGCTGATACCCGACATGCGTTGCAATGCTCAATTAATAAATAAATTGTTTCTCCCTTCGTGTCAATTTTCATTCGTAGATACTCTTTCCCCTTCCGACTCCTCTTCCTCTTCCCCTCCCGCGTTACCCCTTCCCTCACCCCTTTCTCGCGAACCCCCCTGCCCCTTGCATTCCGCTTCCACTTTCTTCGCCATCCCCTCTCCCTCGTCCCCCCTACCCTCGTCCTTAATTCCCTAATCGACCCTCCCGCCTACCCCTCCCCCCAGCCTTTTTTCCCTGCCGCCTTACTCCATAAAATACACCCATTTTTCCAACAACTCGCGTGACCTACTTAATTTTTTATGCAAATTTCATAATGCCAGAGCTCACCAGTATAAATATAGAAGTATTACAGGCATGTTCACAACAATTCAAAAAAATTTAATAGCAATCGGATGAAATTTTAACCGCCATCGTATGAATATTATAGGAAATAATTTCATAACGCCAGAGCTTACTATGCTATAACCATCCCGGGTATGCGCACATCATATTCCCAAAGTTTCATCGCAATCGGATGAGCGGCATGGCCGCGCATAATGTATTTTCAAATTCTCGTTAAAAAACCACACACTGTATTCGACACCTGTTAGCTTCGGATGTGTTTTTATTTTGGACGGTATTGTAGGTTAGAGCTATTGAAAAAACATAATGGATTTTCCTTCCGAGGCGGCTTCGGGGAAATTGGGGAGGGGAAGAGAAACGGGCAAAACGGCCACACGATCAATCACAGGATTAACTACGCAAAAACTAATTCCAGGTAGAAAAGCGTTATTGAAATGTGGTCATAATAACCTGGAAACAATGGATCCACTTTGCGAACGTAATAGAATTGTGATTATGATTGCAAAACATTAATTAAAAATGGATAATGCAGGTTAATTCGATGGTATTGTATTTCGGGCTCAATTTTCGCCGATTTCTGCTGAAATTGGTATAAATTTACCATGCATCGTCTAGAAAGGCCTCAGAGTGGTGTACTCTCAGTATCGCTCTGATGAAAGAACACAATTCAAAATCGAAACGTCGCTTGAAATGGTTTTGTACATGTTTAGTGACTGGATTAAGCAAGGTGCTTCCTAACTTTCGTCTTTTACGTGTTATAATTCCTCTTCCCACTCCTTTCAACTTGACAACATATCCCAATTAGTGATGTTTTTAGTGGCTCGGGACAGCTGTGAGCTGTTGGGACTCTTGTGCTGGGTGCGTATACAAAAAAAATTACCAAATATTATTATGTGAACAAATTAAACAAGTTATTTTTGTTAAGTTAAATTTGAGATAATTATTACAATTTTTTAATTTGGGAGGCGGGTATGGGTACCGCCGCCCTGAGAATTCTGGATTTGGTGACTTAGCAGGAGTGCCCGGGTTCATATGGTGAGATTGGTCTAGGTCTTGGCGACGGATGTGTTTGTCCACCTAATGCGTGGCAGGCAGGATCTGAAGAAACTGGTTGAGAGAGACTTTTTGAGCACTCCATCCGGGATCTCTCGACCCATCACTTTGCATCACAGTGGGAGGAATGGAATCGTACGTCCCTCATTCCTGGACATATTGAACGCCAGATTCCTACCCACCTCTCGTACCTTATTCATTTCCAGAACTTCTCTCCTTCCTTTCCACGGTGGCGGTCTTACACCAGGGCGATACTGAGAGTATTTTCCACTCTAGAACGTGCTGCAAATATACTACATATTATTTTTTAATAAATTGTGAAATAAAACAAATTAATCAAATAAAATTTATTTGCTATCGCCGGGTCGAACCCGCGACCTTCGGATTGGGGATCGAGAGCCTTACCCCTCGACCCCGGACGGCTGTCGACGGGTATACTAGTGAAGAAGAAGGGTTAGAAATATATAAATAAATATCATCTATATATATCTATCTATATTGCCTATACACTATATAATTCGCTTCCAGATATGTACAAAAACATCCAGCATAATAAAAAAATGCAAAGCAATGCTTTAAAATAATATTTTTTAACTACATTATTACTAATTGTCTTGTCATATTTTGTTCTATCTTATATACTCGTATCAGTTTTTCCCTCTCTTTACTTGTTTTATCTTGTTGTTTGTTCTACTTAACCTGTCTTTATTTTTGTTTTTATGCTGTACTGAATGTAAAACTTATATTATGATATCAAAATACCTTTGTAAAATTGTAACTACTACCTCCTACCTATGAATTGTAAGTTCCTCCTGTCCTAAAATGAGTTTTGTAACTCATCGGGATTGCTCTAGCAAGAAATAAAAACAATGAAAAAAAAATATATTTACGTAACTCAATCTTCTAATATACACCAGCCTAACTCCTTACTCAGAATTCTGAAATACTTCGTTTGTTATTCTCAACAGCCTGTCGGAATCAAATGGTATTCCACAGGTATCTGGATCTAGACCACTGGTATTTTATAGCGTTGTCTGCCGCTATCAACGGGCACGTTGCGCTGTTTACGCTTGTCAACCGGTCCAGCCAACAAGCCTTGGGCGAGTAGTTTAGTGGATAGTGGTATAATAGCTGTCAATAAATCTGTACGCGTTAAATACTTGAAACCAGTTCAAACATTTAACATAGTTTTTTAATTTTATTTTTAGTTTTTTGAAGTAAAACTTCTTTACGCACGCTTGACTTATGGGGTAAACTGGCGAATGCTTGACGAGAGCGTTACGAAAAGGCGTTATATCGGGCGATAGTAGGAGCAAGAGATTTTTTTTCTCTCTTCTCACATTTTCTTTCTCTCTTCCTCTCATACCCAGTGCATGAAATATCTCAGTCAGTATTTCGAAATACAAACCGTGCGTTCAAACCTTCACGCAGTGACGCGCCAAACGCGGGGGAGAGCGGATGTCGATAAATAAATATTTGTAGAAAATGAATATGTAAACACATGTACCTATATATTTTATACATTTAAAAAAATATATGTAAAGGAATAAGAGTACCTACCCAGTATTTAAGTACCTACCTAGTATTTAAGTACCTACCTAGAAATATCTAGGATTCTTTTATATTTGAATTATGAATATTATTTTATTCTATTGTTTTTTTCAAGTGTCATTACTTTGGTTACACTATGTCACACTATGTTATGTGGCTGATATTTTTAAAACATTATAAAAACAACCTGTATATGACAAATAAACTTAAATTGTCATTTCTTTACACTCCAGAGCAACACATTGTTTTATTTGTCATTTAAAACCTAAAGACAACAAACAGTCTTATATATATATACATACATACATAAAGATGGAGCTAAAGAAGTTTTACTTCAGTCGTGTGGTCTAAAGCACACTCGTTTTTTTAATTTTTTTCTTTATTCAATAAATTGTTAGTTATATGTTTTGAGGTTTTTACGACCACCATGCTAGGCACATGCCCGTGTGGTGTGGTGGTCGAAAGTACGTACTTAGTTAAATAAAAGTATTATAATTAAATTTATTTATTTATTTAAATACATAAATAAATAAGTTAAATAAGAACAATAAATATTTCAACCGCTTGTATATAATATCGTATGTAGGTACCAAATAAGTATTTTTCCAAATTTTCGAACGCAAATTTGTGACATTATTCACCCAATATTTAATTTGTACGCCGAAAACGAACTCTCTACGTCAAATGACGTCACAGGACAAAATTTAAAATTTGGCACCATTTCTGGAGATACCTGTTTAGGCAGGATATGTAGATACAATGTACATGTACCTCAACACAGTCCTAGTGAGGTTAAAAATTGTATTGTAAACTGTTATATCTAAAATGTGAAGAAGAAACAATAAACAAAATAAACATGTACAACCTATGCCGTTGAAGTAGGAATGTCCTTCATCTCTTCAAGACTCGGGTTTTAAGCAAAATAGCGTCTAACTTTTTACGAATCTTTTCTGATATTGAATTAGCAAGGGAGTTGGTGAGTTCGATAATTGTTTCCAGTAATTTCTATTAAATAGAGGAAGGTTTATTTTTGTTTACAATTTTTCTATGGCATCTGATAAATAATTTTTGGAAATGTATTGAGATGAGTACGATATTCTGTTTGATGGATGGGTCTTTTAATGCTAGCTTGCTTGACTGAAAGGTCTCAGAACTGTCAAATTGACCAGCGAAATATGCACTATTGGGAAAAAAGGCCAAAATATGCATTAACGCCGTAATTAGACAGTAATATGCATTTGCATATGCAAATATGCAAATGCATATAATCCGATGTCTAGTAATCATTAATCATCGATTTTTGGTCGATTACAGTATTACAATTTAAACAAAAACAAAAGAAAAAAATAAACACTATAATAATAAAATAAAAAACTGAAAGAACGGTGAAATTATTTTCCTAAAGGCCTCCTGTGTGGATATAATATTAAAAAAAGCGGTAAGGGAACATACATTAATTACGTGAGCTGTTTTTTAAAAAATTTACACCCCCCCCCTTGGTGAGATTATGTCAGATTTAATGCCCCCCCCCCCCCTATATGTGATTTTTTTCATACTCTCGAAATAAATATTTTTCATAATAGCCATTTTTTCAGCTGGCAAAATGGGATACTTCAAAAAAGGAAACAATTTTAAAAAATATATATTATCTCTGTAATAATAGTACCCGACGAGTTATGCGAAAATCAATTCATCGAAAGCAAATTTATCGACAATGAGGTTAGGTTGAACTCGTTTCCGATGAACTCGTTTTCGATGAACTCGCCGTAAGCCATAATAATATATACTCTTTTAAAGGTGACGTGAGATTTTTATTGACCCCCCCCCTAGGTATAATGAGATTTGGTGAGATTTTACTGGACCCCCTCCCCCATCTTTGCTCACGCAATTAATGTGTGCCCCCTAACGTTTCTTTAATATTTATATTTTACAAGCCGAACATTTAAATTATATTTTCATAATGTGTTTGAAAATGTTTTTTTGATTCTGGAGTATTATCGTAAGTACCTAGTACCCACCGTCCAGTGATTTTGTGAGTTAAGTCTAATAAGTAGTAGGCGGCTAGGCGGTGGCAAAACGAAGAATTCCAAGTTGAAAATTCGCAAAAACATCATTCGGAGATATTGAGGTTTGAAGTTTAGAATTGATTCGTTATTACAAAAACATATAATTTCAAAAATTCAAATTTCAATATCTCCGAATGATGTTTTTGCGGATTCGTGACTTAGAATTCTTCGCTTAGCCGCCTCCTACTAATAAGTATACTTTAAAAATATTAGATAAGTTCGGACAAAATGAAATAGACGGTTCCATGAAAGTTGATCCCACGACAGTTGTCCTCAGGTATACTTATACATAGCCAGCGATTCCCGGCATGCGTCGTAATGCCATGCATTCAGTGAACTCCAGAGCTCACTATTATATGCAGAGACCTTCGCGGGCATTTGCACAGCAACTCACCAAAGTTTCATCGAATTCGGATGAAGGGTATAGGAAATAAATTCATAACGCAAGATCTCGCCATTATATATACTTATAGAAACCATCGCGGGCAACAAATTACCAAAACTTCATTGCGATCAGATGAATGGTTTTGGAACACATAAGCGACATACAAAGAAACATTAATTTTTATAGGCGTTTAAGATGTGCAGTCGGTTTAGGGATGATATATCTAGATTCTTACACAAAACATAACTATGTGTCCGCGAAAGAGTGTGCAAAAAGGATGTACCGCCGACTAAACTAAACTATTCAAATGCATCAAGGAAAAAAATACTAGTCTAATACTGTAACAGCGTATAAGTACAAAAAATGATCCTATTATTAATTCGTGTGATATTTATTCCTATTGAAAGTATTTTTGAAGTCGATTTTAGGTTTGAAATCTTACTAATATTATAAACGCGAAAGTTTGTATGGATGTATGTATGTTTGTAACTCTTTCAAGCAAAATTTAATGAATGGATTTTAATGAAACTTTAAAATAATATAGATAATACATTAGAATAACATATTTATAAAGCTAGCTATTTATTTTCAACATATCGAAAGTAATAATTATTGTTTAATAGAAAATGTCAAAATTTAAGAATGACATTTTGCAAAATAATGATTGTTAAATCAAAATTCTATTTTAGAAAATATTTAAATTAGTGAATTTATTTGAAGTACTTGCCTAATACATCGAAT
This sequence comes from Limnephilus auricula, assembly GCA_951813805.1. Classification (NCBI taxonomy): domain Eukaryota; kingdom Metazoa; phylum Arthropoda; class Insecta; order Trichoptera; family Limnephilidae; genus Limnephilus; species Limnephilus auricula. The sequence continues at coordinate 8,090,650 of OX638409.1, read as the reverse complement.
CGAATAAAGAATTTTATACATATTTTAAATAAATAGGTTAAAAATTTTGGTATAAACGTAGATGGGACTTAGGAAAAGAAAATATATTACTCGAAGTAATAATCTTACGCAGACGAAGTCGCGGGCAGAAGCTAGTTGGTAAATTGGTAAATAATGTGCAAAAAAATTCTAATTTTATAATATTTATAATTTTTGTCTATCGGGGATCAACTGTCGGTTAACCAGAATAGACAAGTAATATGTAATAAATAGAGTGATGCGAAGTGAGTAAGTACCATTTAATTGCTTCTATCTGGCAAGCGGATCAAATTGATCGCGATAAAAAAAACATTACTTACCGATTTATATCTCTGACGACCTCCCTGGTGGACATGTAAAATCCTTGGCTCTGGGCCCAGAGGTCGAGGGTTCAAAAGACGCGGTGAGCTGTTCATTAAATTGGTTCGTGTTTTATATCATCAACAATTTTCATTGAGAAGTATATCTACCTAATACAGGATCATCTAAAAATAATGCCAATTTTTTTAAAAATTATAGCACCGAAACCCTTTATGTTAAACGTGAATTTCTGTCACTAAACGCAAGCTGGTGAACGTAAGTTTTGTTTTGGAGGTGGCGTGACATTGCTATGCACACACTAGATGCGCAGTAGACAAGATCAAGACTAATACTATCTACACACCATGCTGCGAACAGCAGCTTTTGGCAGCTGGCTAAAAATCGAAGGTTGGAGGATGTCTCCCGTCTCTTTTTTTCCCATGCGAACCCGTAACACTCTGTTTCACGTTGACTGCAAATTGGAAGAAACCGTCTGCCGTTAGTACCAACCGATGAAATGAGATGGTGATATTGAATTTGTTGTGTTAATAAAAGAGACAGAAGACAACGTGAAACAGAATGTTACGGGTTCGCACGAGGAAAAGTGAGACAGGAGACAATAGCCACAGCCGGCTGTTCGCAGCACCGTGTGTAGAGACTGTAGTTAGAAGTAAGATTGTAGAAATGTATTGAAATTTGTACAGCGCTCTTGAGGTGATTTTTCACAAAAATGACGCTGTACAAGTCATCCAAATATTATTATTAACGTAATCCAAGAGTATGTTCGTGATTCTCCCAAACTCAATGTTTGGTGCGGGTTATTTCACGACCAAGTTAATGGACCTTTCTTTTTCGTAGAAAAGACCATTAGTTAAAAGTTTACCTGGACATGCATGAACTGTCTGTGTTGCCTCAAATTGAACAAATCGAACAACAGACTGGACAGCGCATTATTTTTATGTAAGATAGCTCCAGCTCGCTACCTTACCATTAAGAGGGTATTATTACCAGAGAATACCGGAAATTAGTCATTTTTAAATCAAATTCTAGACGTATTGACTCTTTAAAAAAAAAAAAAAATTGATTTTGAAAGATTGTTATTTTATCTGGCAGCAGTTTAAAAAATTTGAAAAACTAAGTGTATTTTTAATATACTAGGTTTACACCGTTGATCGTTGGCAGATTTGTTCAATTTTCAAACGATAGATTCTTTTTTAAAACACAAATTTCAAATCAAAATACAAGAAAATAAATCAATACATAATCTAGTCAACACAGTTTTAAAAATATAAATTTTAGTTAAATTAAAATTATTAAAAAATAAATCTGAGAACGTGTTTTGTAACAAAAATACCACAGTTTTTCTATTTATTTAAGGTCTTAAAAAACTAAAATATTAAAAAAAATTTTACACACTTATTTTGTTTAGACATTATTGAAAAATCATAAATACTTTTAATCAAAAAATACTTACAAGCTTACTTAGCTTAAATACTTATATTTAATAATTTGCAATCGTGCGTTTTGAGCATTTTTATTGCTTACTTTAATGTAGGTATATATATTAGTTTGAAATAAATCGATACTAAATTTTTAATTTAAAAAATTTGATACGAGGATAAATCGATTTTTCTCATTGGAACCTTCCTGTACAGTTGCAAGCATTTTTAAACTTTTATTCGCAGTCGCTGGTCAATCACTCTTAAACACACACTTTCCCAATGGCTGGATTGGTAGAGGAGCCCCCATTGCCTGGCCTCCAAGAAGTCCTGACGTTACCCCTTTGGATTTCTTTTTCTGGAGGTACATTAAAAAAACTGTACGCAGAAAATATTCGGGATTTGGATCACCTACGGGAGCGAATTTCTGCCGCTATCTTGACAGTTACTCCTGAAATGATTGCAAGTACGTGGTAAGAAATCGACTACAGACTAGACATCTAAAGAGCAACGAAAGATGCACACATCGAAACGTACTAAAGTAAGAAAAAAAAATTACCCTTTTTCGCACATTTTAAGATCAAAACCATTGAATTACCTCTAATAGTTTTTTTTGTAACAGTTATTTTTAATGTTGGCATTATTTTTTGATGATCCTGTACATAATATCGAACACTGAAAGTAATTGCCAGCATTTATTTTTATTTTGTGTTGATGTTTTTGTTTTATTATAAGAGAGACAAACATTCCAACTATGTAACCATCTACTACCCCCGTAGTAGTAAGCAAAGAAGATAGATCGCTACATAACTCTGCATTGGTATTATCAATATAATATCATTTCTTGCTTAATTTACAGTCATCACCCGATCGAACACCATTCGAACAACCAAGACTCATTAGCATCCAATAAATTATCAACATACTAGAAATATTACATCCGATAATTTTTTAAAATTCAAAATCATCAACAACGCTGTTCACAATGATTACCTTCTAGAAAACACTAATGTCCACTGCACAGTACGAAACACACGATAAAAGTTATTAAAAAAATTGGTACAATTAAAAAAAAAACAACAACAACAACAAATATCTATTAATACAACAATAAAATATATGTATTTATTTATGATGAGCATTCGAATATTAATATTAGGTCCTTACATATGAAATTGGCGTGTTGCCGTACTGGCAACTTTGATCCCAAATATCTTCTCTTTGGTTAGGAATTCCAAATCCAAATTTATACAGCTATTTACTCGTGTATTTGTGTTTCGAAAATTATAATTCATTTGTTTTTTCCTTAATTGTTTTTTTTTCTTTGCGTCACTTAGTTTACAAGTAACTTTTTTGGAGTCAATTTTCGCTTGGGGCATGGTTTGGCTGGTTCGGCAGGGTTCAGCCATTGCGATGGGCGCTTCCGATTATCGTACAGGATCCACTTTTCATCACAAATGATTCGATTTAGAAACCCTTCATTATTGTGCCGGTTGAGTAATGCAACGCAGCAGACAACGCGCGTTTGTTGATTTGCTTCACTCAATTCGTGAGGTACCCACCTTTCAAGCTTTTTCACCTTCCCAATTTGCTTCAAGTTGGATTAAAACAGTTTTATCACTAACACCGCAGCCTGCAGCTAACTCGGACGTGGTTTGCGATGGATCCGCTTCCACAATAGCCTTCAATTCTTCATTATCAACTGTGGTCTCCGGCCGTCCTCGGGGCTTGTTCTGCAGGTCGAAATTTCCAGAACGAAAACGTTGGAACCAAAAACGCACTGTGTTTTATTTTACGGCACCGTCGCCATACACATCATTAATCCTTCGAGCCGTTTCTGCAGCACTGGTGCCACGGTGGAACTCTTACTCGTAAATAACGCGATATTTCAAGTTTTCCATTTTGTAAACTAAGTGACGCAAAGCAAAAAAAAAAAATGAATTATAATTTTCGAAACACAAATACACTAGTAAATAGCTGTATAAATTTGAATTTGGAATTCCTAAACAAAGAGAAGATATATGAGATCAAAGTTGCCAGTACGGCAAAACGCCAATTTCATATGTAAGGACCTAATATATACTAAGAAACTTGTTGATCGTCATATCCATATCTCTTCCATACATCGTCATCCCTTTTCGGCTAAATAGTAAAACAATATTTTTATCTGTAACTTTATATATTTTATATGCCTCAATAAATACACCAATCAAAATATACAATATCACGTTTCATACATAAAACATAACAAAGATAAATAAATAAGCATGTAAGTGTATAATTTACATGAAAGACTGTCAAGGTATTTGACGAATCTACCTGCGAAATAATAATATTGTGTGTGACATTTCCAATTTGATTCTAGCGTAAGCAACAGTTTGATGTTATCCCCACCCAGTTTACGTTTTACGTTTTCTCAGTTAGTTCGTTTCTGCTATCCGTGTCGACAGGTAGTGGCTTTCGAATGAAACAGCCTGCCTTTCGTTCGATATTCAAACAAATAATTCAGTTCGGCATTTAACCAATTAGTGCGATATTTAAAAGAATTCAGTTTAAAATTCGAACAAATACAGTTCGAAATTTAAACAAATAATACTGTGCGATATTTAACTAATTAATACAGTGCGATATTTAAACGAATACAGTTCAAAATTCGAACAAAAACAGTTCGAAATTAAAACAAATAATGCAGTTCGATAATTAACCAATTAATACAGCGCGATATTTAAACGAATACAGTTCAAAATTCGGACAAAAATACAGTTCGATATTTAAACAATTAATTAATAAATGGCGATTTTTACGAAAACAGCTAAAAATTAAAGCAAACAAATACAGTTAAAAATTCGAACAAATACAGTTGGAAATTAAAACAAATACTAGAGTGCGATATAAACAACATTTCAACAAACAAATACAGTTCAAAATTCGAACAAATTTAATACAGTTCGATGAATAAACAAATATTGTTCAATATTATAAATAAGAATTAGCGGTATTATGACATTGGGTTCGAATCGAGTTCAAATTACTATTTAAAGTTATTCAGAATATATTAAGATTTAATCGAGTTTAAGTATTGATACTTATACAAACATTGCGATTCTTGTTTTGATTTATTTATAAAATAACACCATTAAATTAATGTTTGACATTTTGAGGTGTTATTAATTCATTGTGTATCTAGTAACTTATATATAACAGAATAAAAAATTAATATTTTTGTGTGATTAATTAAAGTGTAAAATTATATAAATAATTAGTTAGGTATGTTAGTGTTTGTAGAATATTAATATATTGTTTTAAGTGATTTTGTAAAAAGTTTTGTGGTTCACGTTTTCATCGGGAGCTTTTCTTCATTTTAAATAAATGTACATAGGTAAGTTATCATCTGATTTTTTACGATTATCTACTAAGTTAATTGGTATGTGTATAGTTATATATTTATACAGGGTGTTATAGGACGTACCAGAGAGATTTTAACCAGCGATTCCTGAGCTTACTTGAAGTAAAAAATGTAAATAAATGTTTTTGGTCTCCGGCGACATTTTTGATGATTTAAAAAAAAAAAAAAAAAAAAAAATAGTAGATGTTGGACAGGTGTGAGATAGTTGAGAGGCTGGGCGGTTAATCGTCTGAGTGACCAGTGACGAGATGCGGAAGATTTTTTTTTAGATAGGACATAGGACACTATACACCGATTAGAATAGAATAGCCATAGAAAAAATTCTCGAGAAATACTTATCTTTAAAACTGACTAAATACTTCGACTGCTTTTCTATAATGGATCTCAATCACGATGGTTTTAAAAAAAGTACCCACCGAAATGTTACTCCAGCATTTTTCTAACTAAATAAATACAATCAGTATAAACATTTTTTATTTCAATTCTTTCTTATATTTAGACATAAATAGACGTCTATAATCTCTACAATGTTTGTCTATATTGAATATCTTTTTTTTGAAAAACTTCTTATATTTTTTACTTATGTATCTAATTTTATTATATGCATTTATTGTTATATTTTGTTGTATGTATATTTTTATATGCTTTTGTTTTACTTTTATTTTCACTGTATTATGCTTTCTTTATTGTTTTAATTTAGAAATTTTTTAAATAACCGTTATACTCATCTATTTAACTAAAATGTAAAAGCCCATAAGGGCGTTTAATAAATAAATAAATAAATATTTCTTGGGAATTAACTATGTAACAATTTCTAGATATTTTCGTTGTTTGTTTTGGGGTGTTATGCCATGTTGCGCTACCTCCTTCTTCTGCGTAAAAAATAAGCACATACTTAACACTAACAACTACACATCGTCGGATCTGATTTTTTTAAGAGCTTAAACACTTCAAACGTTTAAGGAAAATATGTAAGAAATTGGTAGAAATTCAAAGAGCCTCCTCTTAAATCGTCTTTGCACGCGGTACCATTTCACATCAGAGTTTTTTTTTATTTCATTCTTTTCTGTTTTATCCAAAGAAAAATACAGAATTCTCTGAAGAAATTGTAAAAGACTTAAAAATGAACGTCGGAAATACACCGGAATCAATTCACGACACGCTTCTTTTATCCGTTTTTTTCTTATTTTCATTGTCGTATTTTTTTTAAGTTTACCAGAATAAAAAAAAGTAAATTGTTCCATTTCTGAATACGGGAAATACAATGTAGAACCGAGGACGGAATTTAAAATATTATTATTTAGTAAACAAAAAATAGCCGTACGAAACTAAATTTGAAAAGACGCACGTGCCGACCTATTTTGGTTTTTTGAACAGGCACATATGTAGTTGCAGGCGTGGTCGAAGGGTAAGGCTTTCGCCTAGCAATCCGAAGGTCGCGGTTTCAAATCCCGCCAAAAGTCAATTTTGTTTGTTTGATTTGCGTTCTTTTTAATCAATTTAATCATTAAAAATAATATAAGGTATTTGCAGCACGTTTCACAGTGGAAGATACTCTCAGTATCGCCCTGATGTAAGACCAGCATCCAGAATTGAAACGTTGCTTGAAATGGTTTTAGCCGTGTTTGGTGACCATATCTGATTAGCTAGGAACTTCCCCGCCTTCCGCTTCCCCATCTGTTTCCCCTCACCTTTACCTCCAGCTTCACAACATACCCCAATTGGGGATGCCATAGTGTCACAGGTGGTTGGGAGCAGTTGAAACTCTTGTGCGGTATTACCAATAAAAAAACACTGTAAAAATGAATATTTTGTTAAATACCTATGCAGTTCTTTGTTAAATTGTACCCTTTATAGGGTTCGACCTAAGAGTATGGATATTAGAGAGACGGCATGTGAAGTGTGCCCGCGCGCTCCAAGTGTGCCTTTTCGAGAATTTTACCCATAAGGCTGACATTGGCTGTCACCATGGAAGATGGCTGCTATCGTAAAAATGTCGGAACGTATTAAACGACCAAAAAACAGCAGCCAATGTCAGCCATTTAAGTAAAATTCTCGAAAAGGCACACTTGGAGCGCGCGGGCACACTTCACATGCCGTCTCTCTAATATCCATACTCTTAGGGTTCGACACTTCGTTTACTCAAATATACGAGTTCTCCCTCTAATACACGAGTTCTCCTTCTAATATATGAGTTCTCCTTCTAATATACGAGTTCTCATTCTAATATACGAGTTCTCCTTATAATATACGAGTACAAAGATGATTGATTGTCTGTTTGTGGTGGGCGGGCTGGCGGGCAGGCGGCGTGGATTTGATTTGTATTTTTAATTTTTTTTTTTAAAGTAGCTCTACACAGGAAGCCCTGAGGAAAATAATTCCACTCAGGAAATATGTGATCTTCGGGGATGCTGTGTGGAGGGTATTTTGAGGAAAGGAAGGAGATGAAGTTCTGGGAAGGAAAAATATATGAGGGGTGGGTAGGAATCTTGGGGCCAGAGTCTCCATTTTTAATACATATCTTTTTAAATACATATCTTCTTTAATACATATATATTTTTTAATAAATCTATGTAAATAAATTGAAATTAAATAAACGCTTGGGTTGCAGGGACCAAAACTGAACTGAATATCCAGTTCATGTATTTTCATGGGTCGGTGCTTTATATATTACAATACCTTTGGAAATTTGTATTTTATTGTGGGGAAACGCTTTAACCTTTACGGTTGAAATATTATGCGTTTGTTTTTGCGTTCCATGAAACATTTACCTGACAGGTGAGGACGCAAATTGCTTATGAACAAATGTTACATTAATTTCTAAAGGTTAGCCCGCCCTAAGACGTTGCCAGACCACAAGCAAACAATTTTTGTTTACAAAACTTAAATTCTTTCTAATGAAATCAGTTTCAGTGACTAGTTTCAAACCTTGGACTGGAAACTTTGAAACTCTAAACTCTAAACGATGGACTTATTATTTCCAGATATCTAAAATAATGAAGAGTTGATCCCTGGAATAATGGACAGTTGGCCCCCGATAATATAGTTATTACAAAATTATAATTTTATGTGCATTTTTTACCAATTTCAAACCTAAAATCGGCTTCAAAAATACCTCCAATAGTTAGTTGGTATGGTAACCGACGAGTTCACCGAAAATCAATTCATTGAAAGCAAATTTACAAAAGCAAATTTACAAAATACACAAAAAAAGGTTAGGTTAGGTTATGTTAGGTTAGGTTAGGTTAGGTTATGTTGGGTTAGGTTAGGTTAGGTTAAGTTAGGTTAGGTTAGGTTAGGTTAGATTAGGTTATGATATGTTAGGTTAGGTTAGTTTAGGTTAGGTTAGGTTAGGTTATGTTATGTTAGGTTAGGTTATGTTAGGTTACCCTTTTCATTGGAAACTAGTGTTTTATGAACCGGTTTTTAACCTAGATATTGATATCGGATTTATTTATATGGAACACCTATTGACCTTTTTGTAAAAGTCAGTGGCCGAATTGGTAAAGGCGTTCATCCCGGTAAGACGAGAGGTTCTGGGTTTACGTCCTATTTCTTTTATTTTTCCTGTGTCTTGTTCTTTTTCATATTTTCGTTTAGATTATTAGTGTTATCTTTTTCTTCAATGATACATTATTAATGTATTAAAGTATGTTGTCTAAACACAAAAAGCGGCCTAAATACAACGTTATTTTCGTTTTAACTCATGACATGAAATTAAAAAGCAAGCACTGATCAAATGATCAGATAAACATAACATCTATTTTGAATGCGGAAAGCAAAAGCAAAATCATTTTATATTTCTAGTTACTAATAAATGTGATACAAAGCGTCCTTCTGTTTGAGGACGACCTGTTTCTAGGCCAATCCCAGTGCTCTAGTGCCATTTTTAATTTTGGAATTAACTAAGAAAACCTTAATTAATGTAATACTTAAATCATTGAAGAAGAAGATAACAATAATAATCTATTTTTTTTTAAATGTAAAAATGAACAAGACACAGTAAAATAATAAAAGATAATGGTCGCAACTGGGACACGAACCCAGAACCTTACGTCTTACCGGGACATACACCTCTACCAATTGGGCCACTGCGATCTTTTATGAGACTGTCGTAATTGTCAACTTCATATTTCAAATTTCAGAATTAACAATATTATCTTCGACTAATGTATTTTTTATCCATATTATTGGCAGCTACCTTTATTATTGGAAACAAGTATTCAAAGAATGTATTTGTTACCTATTTATTCTCGGATAAATATATCCGATTTTATTTTTATGGAACACCTATTGACTTTTTATAAAAGTCTAAATGAATATTAATTTTTTTTTATATAAGAAAAATTCTCTTTTTAACTTTTGAAGGTTATTCCCATCAATGTAATATATCATTGAAGAAGAAGATAACAATAATTATCTAATTTTTTAAAATGTGAAAATGAACAAGACACAGAAAAATTATAAAAGATAATGGTCGCAACTGGGAGATCTGCGATCTATCACGACAGTCTCATAATAGATCGCATTGGCCTAATTGGTAGAGGTGTATGTCCCGGTAAGACGTAAGGTTTTGGGTTCGATTCCCAGTTGCGACCATTATCTTTTATTATTTTTCTGTGTCTTGCTCATTTTCACATTAAAAAAAATTAGATTATTATTGTTATATTTTTCTTCAATGATATATTACATTGATAGGAATAACCATCAAAAGTTAAAAAGAGAATTTTTCTTATATATAAAAAAAAAATAATACTTAAATTACTAATACTAACACCCACTTCAATCATACTAAAAAAATTATAAAAGAAGATGAAAAATTACAAAATATTGTCACATATTTACTTTACTCGTTATTTTATGTAAAATAAAAAGGCAGTTTTCACCTTCTTAATATCCTCAAATGAATCTTATTATTACTTCTTCTCCACAACACATTACTTCTACCTTGAACCCATCTCAAACCTTCCTCCGCCCTTCTGTACTCTCCCATTCTTTTCCCCTCCAAAACACCTTTTTTCTACCAAATAATGAATCCACCAAAGCAACTCATTTCCTTTTGTATAGTACCCACACTAACAAAGGAAAATAATAAGATTTTGTTTGTATTAAACTTAGATAAAAATTTTATATTATACCAACTGATACCCGGCATGCGTTGCAAAGCTACTTAAATAAATAATTTGTTTCTCCCTTCGTGTCATTTCCCATTCGTCTCCGTTCACCTTCCGCCTCCTCTTCCCCTTCCCCCCCGTGAAACCTTCCCCTTACGCATCCCCTTCCCCTCCCGCGTTCCCTTTTCACTTTCCCCGCATCCCTCCTCCCCTCTCCCCTCCCGGTAACCCCTTTCACGCAATCCCCCCCACCCTCACGTATTCCGCTTCCACCTTATCCGCCTTCCTCTCTCCCCCCTCCTTAATTCCCCATCCGACCCTCCCTCATACCCCTCCCCCCAGCCGTTTTTCCCTGCCGCTTAACTCCATAAAATACACAAATTTTTCCAACAACTAAAACCTATTTCATTTTTTAATGCAAATTTCATAATGCCAGAGCTCACCAGTTTATATATATATAAATATTCACGGGTATGTTCACAACCAAATAATTTCATAACCCCAGAGTTCACTATCCTATAACCATCCCAGGTATGTGCAGCTTTTAGATATTTAGCATTAAAATGTGCACATCATATTTCCAAAATTCTTAGTACTTATCTTTTAGTACAATGTGCACATCATATTCCCAAAGTTTCATCGCAATCGGATGAACGGTATAGCCGCGCATAACATACGAATGTACAAACAAACATTAGATTTTATATATTACATGGTGATCCTAACATAAATATCAAGAAAGTAATATCTAAAAGCTGTTCATAAAAACTTCGATAGTAAAATCAAGCTTTGGACAAAGACACCATAAATACCAGACAATAAAAGCATTCAACAATTTCACACTCGACACAAAAAATAAAGCAAACAAAAAAAATTTCAAATGCAAAATTAATCAATGGATTAAAGAACAGAAATGGATATCACAAAAATTTTGTAATTTTAATTTGTTGTTTTATTATTATATTAACTTATTGATCAATTTAATCACACTTTGAATTATCATCCTGTTATTTAATTTTAAAATGAGGGCCTCAGCATGGGTAAAGCACCCAGTGAATGTACATTGCAAAAAATCTTTAGTTATGACATGACTTATGGCATTAAATAAATAAATAGAAATAAAAATCTTCCTTCTCATATGGCTTGTATGAAAACGAAAACGACAGAAGATACTAGGGAGTCGAGTGTCTCTATTAAAATATATTCCTATAAACATTTCAGAAAAATAGAAGAGTAGGTATGCATGAGACGATGTATGAATGTGAATGAGGCAAATAGTGTGTGCTAAGACTGAGGTGTTTGGCGGTCCGTCCTCTCTGTCTACCCCTGCGGAGAAACGGCGTGATTGTTAATTAGTTTTCAGCACTGTATAACTGTATTGCCAGTTATAAAAACCATTTTCAATTTGGGAGCCATTTATTGGATAACCAATACCTTTAGTGGTTCACTACGTTTGGCAACTTAGCAGGGGTGCCCATGTTTAAGGGGTGAGGTTGGTCCAAGTGTTGACGGCAGTTGCGCCTGCACACCAACAACTGTGTGGCAGCCCAATTCGGGAAAGACTAGTTGAGGGGGACCTTTTGACCTCTTCAACAGTACACTTTCGGAACATCGCCTTGCGCCGCATAGAGAGATGAATTCCAAAGTCCGTCACTCCTGGACACATTGCCCCCACAGATTCCTACCCACCCCTCATATCATTTTATTTACCAGCATTTTCTTTCCTCTCTTTCAAAAAGTACCCACCACACAGCTTCCTCAAGGCCCCGAGGGGAACTATTGTCCTTAGAGACTCCTGTGTGGAGGTAATGTTAAAAAAAATATATGTATATATATATATTGTAAACTCAGTCACTAATTAAAGTTTCGTGATTTTTTTTACAGTAGTGCCACACAGGAGACCCCGAAGAAAATAATTCCCCTGAGGGCCTATGTCATCTTTGGGGATGCTGTGTGGAGGGTTCTTTTTAGGAAAGGACAGAGAGGATGTTTTGGGAAGGAAAATGCTGTGTGGAGGGTTCTTTTTAGGAACGGACCGAGAAGATGTTTTGATAGGAGGGGTGGGTAGGAATCTGGGGGTCAATATGTCCACAAACGTACAAATCCATCACTCCTACTCTAGTGCAGGGTGATGGGTCAAATGAGTCCGGCTGGTGAGGTCTAAATTAGGTCTCCCTCAACCAGTCTCTCTCGATCCGAGCAGTAGTAGTTGGGCAAACGCATTCACCGTCAAGACCCATACAAACCTCACCCGTGAACCCGGGCACCCCTGCTAAGTCACCAAACGTAGCGAACCACTTGGGGTGACCTATGGCAGGGCTGTTGGTTACCCAATAAATGGTTCCCGGGCGGCGTTGTAGTTAATTAATGTCGGCTATTTCAATTTGGACATACGAGTACCGCGATAAAGTTTATATCTAATTATTGGAAGGTAAAATACGTTAAATGGAGTTCTATTTGCTGTCGTTAAAACCATAAAACGTTAAGGGAGAGGTTCATGCACCCGTCAGTATTTAGTATCTGGCTAGTCTCAGTGCTTAGTGAAATAAACGACCACCTATTGTCCCTTTCCATCTCCCACCGTGTCTAGTATCTAGTTGTCTAGCCACGTTTCTGTCGTTAATTGGATAGAAGGAATTATCAAACACTAAATTCGGCACGCTAACTCTCAGAAAATCCCAATTAAATTTTGAGAATAAAACATTTATGGGGATTGATATAATCATCGATCATTAAACACTATATTAATTACTTCTTCAATCTTCGTAAATTCACTTTGTGGCGTCATTTTTATTAAAATGATAATAAATCACTTCATATAGGTACACCATTTACCAAGGAGAAAAATGTTATTCGAAAAAAACGATCATTTTAATAGTAATAACTAATAACGGTTAAAAACGGGACTGAAGTTCTTACGAACAAATTAACAGTGTTTCAATGTTTATTAGCGGGAAAATTTAAGAATAATTTGTTGGTATAGGTACGAAATTACGTATACCCGCCAATAAACATTGAAACCGTGTTAATTTGTTTGTAAGAACTTCAGTCCCGTTTTTAACCGTTCTTACTATTAAAATGATCGCTTTTTCGAATAACATTTTTCTCCGTGCATAATCACAATATCAAACTGGATAATATTTGGAATAACAAGGTTCCACCTGTTGCTATAACGTCATGCGATAATGAACTCTAAGGTAGCTTACCACAGATTCCATAACCGCGTGATGTTTCCGCAACAGATGGAACCTTGTTTTTCCAAAGGGTCGACATCTAGATAATTTTGAGATTATATAAGTGGTCTATACAAGTGATTTGTTTTCATTTCGCTAAATTAATAACTCTGTGGTGAAAAGCGATTTAGTTTGGTGCCGGAAGGTACAAAACTAAATACAAAAATTAAGAGAAAACCGGGATACGATTTCTCCATACAAACGTATTACCCAATTTCCTCTCTGGATTTTGACACTAGTGTAAATATTTTTAAATATAATATGGATACAATATTGAATATAATATAGAACAAGCGTGTCGGTACGTTTTGATGTTTTTGATAAGTAACTTCTTAAGATCCTCCAAAAATCGTTAAAATTACCTGGTTTGAACGCCATCGTTAGGCGTTCAGTATAAAAACTAGACATTTTTATTTATTTATTTATTTTTTTAAACATAAGAATGGTACATGTTATAATGATGGTACAATGTATCGATACCTATATCAACTCTTGATATGGCGTGTCTCCCAAAATCAGAATGAATAAAAATTAAAGTGATTGTGTTAATCTATGCCCTATGCCGCACGAAAACTACATTTAAGTTAGATCACTCCATCTCCGAAAGATGTGTGAAATTTGTGTAGGTCTTGACGGTGGTCTGCCCACCGACTGCCTGGCGGGCCGGATTGAGAGAGACTGGTTGAGAAGACTTTTTTCCAACCAGACTTTCTCAACCCATGGCCTTGCCCAGTTGGAAGGATATATTCATACATCAGTCACTTCTGAACACACTGATCCCCAAATTCCTACCCACATCTTATTCTTTTTCCCTTCCCAGGACTCCATCTTCTTTATTTCCTTAAAAAAGACCCTCCACACAGCATCCTGTAAGATGAAATAGACCCTGAGGGAAGTTATTTTCTCCAGGACCTCCTGTATGAGCTAACGTGAAAAATAAATAATTACGTTCTCATACGAATAGTCGCAATTAGAGAATAAATAATATTTTGTCACGGTACAAAATCGTCAAAAAATGATAACACTTTAAACATAGCGGTGATATCATATTATGATAGTATCTATCGTTTGTCTTTGCCGTTGCCGTCAACGAATCATCAAAGATCCCACAATTCCATCCATTTCGATCCACGCAAAATCCCCATACCGAAGAGTGAGTGATCTAATATTATAAATTATAATGAATCAATAAACACGTCATGTTATAGGCAATAATTATTACGAGACACAAAGTAAATGCATTCTTACAATGCAATATGTTCTAGTATTTTGATCAATATTTATATATAATATAATAGCTGAAGTTTCCTGAGTTGCCCGGGCTTTACACACAATTTTTCTAATGTCTAATCGGACTATGAGATCTCAGCGTCTGAATTCCCATAGTAAATTTATTCAGACACGATACTTCCTCACATGATAATTCTCATAACTCACATTAACCTAACCTAACCTAACCTAACCTATCCTTACCTTACCTTACCTAACCTAACCTAACCTAACCTAACCTAACCTAACCTAACCTAACCTAACCTAACCTAATCTAACCTAAGGTTAAAAACCCCAATTATCAGTTTTCGACGCTTCGAGACATGATGAATTATCGTGTGATGAATTAACATCCGATGAAAAGTTTGTACTCAATATTATTCATACACTTAAAAAGTTTCCACTGAACATTCTAGTCACCAGTTTTTCTATATCTAATGCAGATAGTTATACGACCAACATTTGTACATAGTTGACATTTGTCACGCAAGAACGGGTTGTGTCTATGACTCGACAGCAACAGCTGAGGAATGATATTCCGGACTCCGTGTTTCCAATCTCCTACAACATGAATCTCTTCAACACCCAAGCTTCCTTTCCACAATGAAACCCTCCACACAGCATCCCTAAATATGATATAGGCTCTGAGAGAAATTATTTTCCTTAGGGCCTACTGCTTGCAGTTAATGTAAACTTTTTTTTTAAATCTTCCTCTTGTTTTGAAGGTTTTTCAAAATTGTATCGGAATAGAACTGTAGAAAACCGCCCGCCCGGTGTCCGCTACAGGCAATCTTCTCAATATAAATAAATAGAATAGATATAAAATGAAATAACCGTGCAACATTTTCACGTAAGTTGAGTAAAACAATGACAGACGTCAAATAATGTCCCCCATCTTAAACTGAAGGCACTATAAATCAATATCAAAGTTTTTTTTTTTTTTTTAATTTAATTAAAATTAAATTTAATAATGTTTATTATTAAGTTTAATTTAATTTAAATTAAATTTAATAATGTTTATTATTAAGTTTAATTTAATTTAAATTAAATTTAATAATGTTTATTATTAAGTTCTGCAAGTGTTATAGTTTTTATTGTTGTGACAGCTGTTTCAGTTTGAAAATGGCCTTGTAGGCCGAAACACCTGTCACAATAATAAACATTATTAAATTTAATTTAAATTAGATTTAAAAAAATAAATTAAATGGAGTTCTACGAATTAAACACAAAAACAATAAATACAGTATCAAAGTAATCCTGAATCCATAATATAAATTTACTACGCAAATGGAAATTGGACGAAAAAAATGCGTCGTGTAAAACACCCATTAGCCACTGATGACTGTCAGGGTGTAATTTGTACTTCGTTTGAACTTAGTCATTTTGATAATGACAAAACATTTATATATTTATCAGATACCAAATATAATTGCTTAAATTAGATACCTGTACTTAAATATATAAAATGAAAACAAAATAAAGCAATAAAAATAAATGCGTTGCAATATATAGTTTGCTTGTATTTTCCAGTACCTACTTATTATTGTACGTAAAAACATATCTACGTAAACACCCTTAAATTTATTAACTTTTTTTACGCAATATAGTGCTTTGAACCCGCGGCCTCTGGGAGCAGAGCCAAGGTTCTTTCTGCTCTGCCAAGAAATTTATTAAATTTTTGAAGCCTTCAAACCTCAATGTTTCTGGAACCTACTTGCTCGTAAAATGTAATTTATTAAAACACTTACCTGGATACAGGTAAATCATTTTAAAGAGGATACGTTTTAATGTATTTTTGCACACCGATAGTATCTTATGTTTAAAGAATGTTTAACTAAATAACTAACTAACTAACCATCACGCCGATTCTCCGCAGGGGTAGGCAGAGAGGACGGACCGCCAAACACCTCGGTCTTGGCACACACTCTTTGCCTCATTCACATTCATACATCGTCTCATACATACTCTTCTATTTTTCTGACTCTTGACATGGCCCGACTCAAGTATCTGATTCACTTGATCGTGCCATGTCTTTCTCGGACGTCCCCTACTTCTTATACCATTCACACTTGCATCATATATTCTCCTTACGCACATTTCTCTGTTCATTCGCTCTACATGCCCAAACCATCTGAGGGTTCCTTTCTTAATTTTACTCATTACGCTTACATCAGCCTTGCATTCCTTTCGAATCTCCACATTTCTCACACGATCATACATGGTTTTACCACAAATACGCCTCAGGGATCTCATTTCAACAGCATTCAGTCTACTTTCATCCTTCCTCTGCCAGTTCCATGCCTCACTGCAATACATCAGGGTAGGTACAAGCACTCCATTGTGGACTGCTAATTTCGCTTCTTTGGACAGCTTTTTGTTAGCGCCAACGGCATTCAGTCCTCCGTTAATGGAGTTACCTGCATTTACCCTCCTTTCAATGTCTCTATCAGCCTTCCCATCTCTCGTAAAAAGAATGTTTATGTTTACAAAAAGGTTTTAGAACGAGCTTGTCACACTTGCCCGCAGTACCCCGCAAACGCTGCCCGGTAGTAAGTTCTCAAAAAGAAGAAGAAAAGGAGATACGTAAATATAAAATGTTAGAGGGCGCGTGCGAATATTAAAAACGATCATATTCAAGCGAAAATTGTGAACATGTTTAATAAAACATGACTCATTTAAAATACAGCAAAAATCTCTCGAGAAATACTTAAATTGCGAATTGTGAACTTGTATAATAAAACATGACTCGTATAAAAACAGCAAAAATCTCTCGAGAAATACTTAAATTGCGAATTGTGAACTTGTATAATAAAACATGACTCGTATAAAAACAGCAAAAATCTCTCGAGAAATACTTAAATTGCGAATTGTGAACTTGTATAATAAAACATGACTCGTATAAAAACAGCAAAAATCTCTCGAGAAATACTTAAATTGCGAATTGTGAACTTGTATAATAAAACATGACTCGTATAAAAACAGCAAAAATCTCTCGAGAAATACTTAAATTGCATTAAAAGATTCACTGTGAATTTTTTCATTGCTGCAAAATGCTAAATAACAAGAAAAAAATGCGTCTTTAAGATGATAGACTTCGCTTTTCGGCCCATACAAAAAGGACGCCCGGGAAAAAACACTTTTCTACATCGAAAATTGCACAAAATGAATATATTTTTTTTATACTGCCTTCTAGAGGGTGAAAACTATGTCTATGTATGTTTTCGAATTTTCGATGCGTTTCGTATTAACGTAAACATTCACTGTCAAACATGTACGATTTATCAAAAAATATTATTTAAGGAAAAAGTGCTGCTAACTCAACTCTCATAAAGAATTTTAAAATTATAAAAAGCTACCGACGTAGCTTCTTCTTTCTAAAAAATATATATTTTTTAAAATTTCAATTTCGTTAAAGTTTCGGTGTAGAAAAGTGTATTTTCCATAAACCCCCTTTCGAGCGATTTCTGTAGGTAAATTTGAGCGTTGTCTCATTCGCACATTTCGCATTCGCATGTATTGTAAGTGTG
Source organism: Limnephilus auricula (assembly GCA_951813805.1). Lineage (NCBI taxonomy): Eukaryota > Metazoa > Arthropoda > Insecta > Trichoptera > Limnephilidae > Limnephilus > Limnephilus auricula. The sequence goes on along the minus strand of OX638409.1, from coordinate 8,072,344 downwards.
CGTGAGCTTATTTTGAGCGGGACAGAATGACAGACGTGGGTGTTCCGCGTGTGGTTCAAAGTCTAGCCTCTTTATAATTTTCGGAGCTTTCATCGCAATTTTTTTCTATCGAGACAAAAATTTCATTTACATTTTTACTCCAAATAATATCAGGAATCACTGGTTAAAGTAAGGCCCTTCGAACATGAAAATACTGACAAGCTGCTTGGTATTGAACTTGATCGACAAAAAATGAATGCAGGTTTACTGAACTTGAAAAATACTGAATGCTGGCCTGAATTTGGTACGATCCATTTTCGCGCATTTACTGACGACACTATAAAGCAATGTAATACTATGAATAAGGTTAAATGTATGGTGAAAAATTGGCTATCGGAAAAAAAATATTCATATTGTGTATGAAAAACGTATGAAAAAATGTTATCTGTAGATATAAGATGTAAATATTGTATATGTTACTAAATTATAAGCACCTGCTGACAAGCCAATTCAATTGACTTAGCAGGACTTGTTTCTTGATGTATTTATTATAACTATGTTGTAAATGTTTGGATGAAGGAACTTGTAAAATAATAACGCATCTTCAGGAAACCTAAAAGGACTCGTGTATTTATATGCTCTATTCCCAATTACAATGTGAATATCAGTAAGCCCAAACTACCCAAGACAGACCAAGGAGTTTATTTGTTTACTTGTCGAGAAGCTATTGATGAGAGAGAGATAAAACATAAAAAAAAACAGGCTATTTATTTACTTTCCCCTTGCTCTATAAAGGAATTTGCCCTTACTGACATCCATGGCTAATTCTTCCAACTAATTTTTCTAGTTCTCACAAAAACATACAAAATCTATTTGGAGAGGTGTGAGTCCTCGTAACTATTTAATCTGAACATAAATTTATACAAAATTATACATATGTTTTCAATAAAAAAAAAACGTAAGCAAAAGAGAAAGACGCGTAAAAACACGTGCGACAGAGAAAGGCGTGGGTTTGTTTGTTTGTTTTTAAATTTTTATTTAGATGTACGCAATTTTTTTCATACACCCAGTAAGGAAAATAAAAAATATACAGATTAAAAGATAAAGTTACATTTACAATAGGTTTTAAAAAATTATATTTAAGAAAATACTTTATGTTTCTGACTTTAAACTCGCCTATTGCGACGATTTCCGTATTAACGTCAGGCCGGTAATAATGTTTGGAGTGCACTACAGCGTGTAACTGACGTCAAACCGGTTGTCTAGCAAAATAGTATAGCTAGTACTCAAAAGCGGCGCACATGCTACGCGCACGAAATCCGAGTCGTTTGTAAGTATCTCCATGTACGAATGTCTTTAATCAAGTACACTCCTAATGGCCCGTACGTACTAGGCTAGTATTTTAGTCGAGTAGGGAGTATTTTAGTAATTAAACGTGTCCGAACACCATAAATTTAGTAGTTAGAAGTAGCATTTTGGCCAGTCAGGTGGCGAGTTACTCGCTACTCGACTAAATTACTTGCCTAGTCCGAACGAGGTCGCGGTATTACCCGCTCAAAAAGAAGAAGAAGGAGAGATACGACATTACGAATGTTAGACGGAGCGCTCTAATATTAAAAGCGATAATATTCAAGCGAAAATTCTGATTTTTTTTTATAAAACACGACTTGTTTGAAAAATAGTAAACATCTCGTGGGGGTTGTGTTTAAAGAAATATTGTGAATTGTTTAAACATATAACTTGTAAAATAACAGAAACAAACGTGTAAATAATAATTTTCGGAGCATACTTTGCGATTTATTTCTATCGAGGGAATTTCAAATAATTACCGTTTTGGCGTGGGGAATGTATAGATACTATCTAAAGATTAACATAATATATTTTTTTAAGAGCTTAAAAACTTTTAATGTTGAAGGAAAATATGTAAGAAATCGGTAGTAATTGGGAGAGCGGCCCCTTAAGGCCCGGTATTACCCGCTCAAAAAGAAGAAGAAGGAGAGATACGACAATACGAATGTTATAGGAAGCGCGCTAATATTAAAAAACGATAATAGTCAAGCGAAAATTGTGAAAATGTTTAATAAAACTTTGTGGGATTGTGTTTAAAGAAACATTGTGAATTTTTTCATATATATAACTTGTAAAATAACAGAAACAAACGTGTAAATAATAATTTTCGTAGCATGCTTTGAAATTTATTTCTATCGAGGGAATTTCAAATAATTACCGTTTCGGTGTAAGAAATGCATAGATAGGTACTTCCTAAAAGAATAAAAAAAAAATTAAGAGGTTAATAAACTTTAAATGTTTCCGGAAAATACGTAAGAAATCGATAGAAATTCGGGATGCCGCGGCATATATATTGTATATTCCATTGTCCACCAGTAAAGTATCTCCTTAGATAGTCTGAGTAGTTTCTAATAACTTTGTGAACTTCATTTTCAAGTTTCAAAACTCGTTCTGCGATCGGTTTCTTTTAATTTTTCTTCCAGTACTAAGTATCGGAGGTATCGACCTCGGCGGAGGCCATTTTGCAAGATGGCGGTCACCACAACATGCCAAGTCATTAATTATTTTGTAATTTTACATTTTATACGCATTTTATCATGCTGGTTTGCTGGATAAACTGCTCGCTTTATATGTTCAATTAATATCTGAAAGATAAGGAAAAAATTATAACGGATTAAAAAACATTTTTGCTAATTTCATCCCGTTTTAGCACCTACAAGTGAGCAAGTCTAACATCAGAATGCATCAGAACAGATGTAGGTAATTTGCATAATGTATAGATATTTACTATGTGTCACCGGGTTTTTCTATCTATAATTATAAGTAGATTCAATAAGGTGCTTCACAATAAGGTGCTTCACAATAAGGTGCTTCATAATAAGGAGCTTCACAATAAGGTGCTTCACAATAAGGTACGTCACAATAAGGTGTTTCACACCATGGTGCGTCACAATAAGGTGCTTCACACTAAGGTGCGTCACAATAAGGTGCTTCACACTAAGATGCGTTACAATAAGGTGCTTCACAATAAGGTGCTTCATAATAAGGTGCTTCACAATAAGGTGCTTCACAATAAGGTGCTTCATAATAAGGTGCTTCTTAATAAGGTGCTTCACAATAAGGTTCTTCTTAATAAGGTGCTTCACAATAAGGAGCTTCTTAATAAGGTGCTTCGTATTAAGGTGCTTCACAATAAGATGCTCCGATAAAAAAAAAATCTACTTTTTAAGCAGCCTAATGTACATACTTTGAAAAATATATTTATTACCAACCTAGCAAAAAGGTTTTTAAAATGTTGTATGAACTATTTAAATGAAGAAAAATGTAGGTTAATTATCGGTTTTAGTTTGACAGAATCGCTAGGTTGCAGGGTTTGACGAAAAAGCAGTGGCGTATATCATGGATATGGTGGGAGGGTGGTTCCCCCCTTGTGAGGAGTTTGAGGGAAAGTGGGAAATTTTAACTTTTTTTCCCATACAAAAAGACGTACCCATTAAAAATTCATTGTGTAAGGTATAAGGTTACCCGATCATTTTGCTGTAGTCAGCCGGGCGCGATAGTGGTGACGTTGGATGCTTGTGATTGGCCCGCATCGTAACAGCGGAAAATAATAGTGCTGGCCGCACACGCCGTACCTAATAATTTTATCTTTTTACTAAATAAGTTCCCTTAAAATTAGGAATTTCGAAAAAAAGTTAATTTTTATTTTTTACTTATACTATCACGTAGAATCACTTCCCGAAGTTAATTCACTTTACCCCCGGACACACTGTATATTATTGTATTTTACTGGAGCCCCAAAAAACAGGAAGGGGTGGTCCGTTTGATAATTCTTTGGATCACAGGCATCAGATGGGAATGTTGTCCTAGTTCTAACGGCATTTGAATGGAATATGCTCACAGGAATCAGCATAATTGATTTTTTTTCAGCATCAGCGCATACTCGGGAAACACGCCAAACGCGCGCCCAATATTTGTGCGCGATTGACATTTTGACATCTGCCGGCCTCTGTGTCTCCACCGTCCTACAGCATGGGTCTATTCGAGACCCATGCTCACCCTTTCCTCAAAAAGACCCTACACGCAGAAAAATGTTAATCGAAAAAACTATCATTTTAATAGTAAAAACGGGACTGAAGTTCTTACGAACAAATTAACAGGGTTTCAATGTTTATTGGCGGGAAAATGTAAGAATAATTTGTTGTTAAACGTACGAAATTACGTATACCAACGAATTATTCTTACATGTTCCCGCCAATAAAGATTGAAACCCTGTTAATTTGTTGGTAAGAACTTCAGTCCCGTTTTTACTATTAAAATTATCGTTTTTTCGATTAACATTTTTCTCCGTGTACAAAACCACATAACATCCCCTAAGATGAAATATGCCCTGAGGGAAATTATTTTCCTCAAGGCCTCGAGTGTGGAATTAATGTATAAGAAGATGCTGCGCGGAGGGTCTTTTTGATGAGAGAAAGGCGTGAATATGGGTCTCTCCAAGAACCATTTCCGCAGAGAGTTTTTTCAGATATTTTCCAGACGAGGTGGCTGCCAAATTCAACAGTGGGGAGCACTTGCAATTTATTATGTTAGTCACGTTATAGGCCAGCTGTTACGTACAATTAAAGTATGTGCGGGCCATGTAGAATACTCGTGAATAAAAACTACCACAATAACCGGCGAGTTTAATAATAATAACCGACGGGTACTGCGGTTTATGAGCCAACACATCTGTTGAAGAAAAAGTAGGTATAAATTACCACTGTTGATACTTATCTTGGAAAAAGCCGAGTCAGACTAACATGGTTCTGCTAAACCACAGGTTCCCAAACTTATTTCGACCACCCCCCACTTTGAGATTTAAAAATATCTCATACCCACCCCCCATATTTTTTAACTTACCTTTATATATTACTATCTGTTGCGTATATTTAAAACAGTTATTGCAAATTCAATTTTTAAACCTTATTTTTTTTAGTGCATATGCAAGCGACTCTAGTTTCTTCGTCTATGTCTATATAGGTCTCCAAGCATTCAAGCCCAAGATCACATCTCAAGAATTTCGGTTATGGCGCGTTCTGACGCTTAGATTTTTGTTGATCAACTCGACACTTAAAAGCACATTGACACGTGTGAACCTTCTTTCAACGAACTTGAACAAGTTTTTTCAAACAATTTTTCACGTTCAATCAAAGTTGATCAACAAAAATCGCATTGTGTGAACCGGCTATTAGGGATGGGATCGCCGCGATCGACCGAAATTTTTTGTAGAAAAGTCACAGACAATTTTATTTAGTTAAGAGCCCGAATTCCGATTTTTATAATACATGTTCTTGAACATTTTATGTTTCTAAGTTCTTAAAAAAATATATGTTATTTTTTAAGATAATATCTAAAAATGTATATAGCCGAAAAGTTAACTACATAAAATTCCCTCGACAAAAAAATCGCAAAGTATGCTCCAAAAATTATTATTTACACTTTTGTTTCTGTTATTTTACAAGTTATACCTATGCATGAAAAAATTCGCACTGTTTCTTTAAAAAGCTTCTTAAGGTATTGAAGAGAGATTTTTGTTATATTGTAAGTGAGTCATGTTTTATTAAACATTTTACTATTTTTCGCTAGAATTTTTACGTTTTTAATTTGGCGTGTCGCTCCAACATTCATATTGTCGTATATCTCCTTCTTATTCTTTTTGGACGTGTACACCAGCCCCATGAACAAAACTGCTGCATTCTAATTTATACGGGATTCCAAGCATTCTTGTAGTAAATCGCATCTCAAGTGGTGTATGTCTACATTTTGTCGGATTTTTTAATTTTCTTTGGGCCGACTACTGCCCCCCTGAAAACCTCCAGCTCCCACAAGGGGGCGTTATCGCCCATTTTGAGAAAGACTGTGCTAAACGATTCATAACAAACGCATGCCAATGTATAATTAACATTACACAATACACTTCGTCTGTTATTCTCGCATGTTCGCATGGTTTCGCGAATGTAACGTCAATACCCCGACACGTGACAATGGAAAATGTCTTTGTGAACGACATGTGTGTCGTTTTTGGAACAATGTCACGAAATTATTAATTCACATTGTGTTAATTGTTTTCAGTATTTGACACTTGTTTTGTCGAGGCTTTATTTGAACGGGCTTATTGTGTTTCTGCTGTTGAAGTATTTATTATTCCATTAAACGTAGAATAATTAATTGAGTTTTTAAAACTTTAGTTATGTGTTTTCTATCTTGCTGTGTGGATGTAAGACACGGACTTTGAAATTAAATACCATGAACAGGTTAGAGGCTTTTGAAATGTGGCTTCACCGGAGAATGCTCAAAGTCCCATGGACCGACATGAACATTGACCACCAACACAGATATTCTCAGGCGGGCTAAAGCAGAAAGAGAACTAATTTATTATATAATATAACTGCCTTTTTAACTTATTAGCAAATTTTTTGCAATTGCGATCTATTATTATTATTTTGATATTATTATTTTGATAGGGATATTGAAAGAAGGGTAAATGCAGGTAACTCCATTAATGGTGGACTGAATGCTGTTAGCGCCAACAAAAAGCTGTCCAAAGAAGCGAAGCTAGCAGTCCACAATGGAGTGCTGGTACCTACCCTGATGTATGGCAGTGAAGCATGGAACTGGCAGAGAAAGGATGAAAGTAGACTGAATGCTGTAGAAATGAGATCCCTGAGGCGTATGTGTGGTAAAACCATGTATGATCGTGTGAGGAATGTGGAGATCCGAAAAGAATGCAAGGCCGATGTGAGCGTCATAAGTAAGATTAAAAAAGGGACGCTTAGATGGTTTGGACATGTAGAGCGAATGAATGAAGAAAGGAGAATATATGATGCGAATGTGAATGGTAGAAGAAGTCGAGGACGCCCGAGGAAGACATGGCACGATCAAGTGAATCAGATACTTGAGTCGGGCCGTGTCAAGAGTCAGAATAATAGAAGAGCATGTATGATAAGATGTATGAATGTGAATGAGGCGAGGAGTGTATGCCAAGACCGAGTTGTTTAGCGGTCCGTTCTCTCTGCCTACCCCTTCGGGGAAACGGCGTGATGGTTAGTTAGTTAGTTAGTTAGTTAATTAGTTAGTTAGCGATCTATTATGAGACTGTCGTGTTTGTCAACTTCATATTGCCATTTTAAAATGGTAGAGTTCCGTCCGACGTGAGATCTTTGTTCGAGTCCCAGTTGCGAATATTATGTTTTATTTTTTTTCTGTATCTTGTTCATTTTCATATTTTAATTTAGATTATTATGATTGTCTTCTTCTTAGTGATATATTACAGAAATATAACTGCTCACATTAGTAAAAGTCAGGAATATTTCATATCTGGGTCACATACTTGGCGGGGAGAAATATCACTTCCTCCAACTGATATTAAATGGCAAGATAGAGGGTCGCCGAAAGCCTGGTAGAAGACAAATGTCTTATTTGCGAAATGTACGAGAGTGGACCTGTAGTACACAGAAGTGTAGAGGGGCTATTTCGGGCAGCGCAAGATAGAGACATATTCACCAGAGTGATCGCCAACGTCGGGGTGACCTGACAGGGCACACGAAGAAGAAGAAGCTTTTGAATGCTGTGTAAAACGTTTTGGATGTTTATGTTTTTTGTGATATCCATTTTAGTTTCAAAACAAATAAACATAACGCAAAACCACGATGGCTCTCGACTATTAATTTGAAGGTCGCGGGTTCAACTGACGGCGAGCGCAAGAAAATTTCATATGATTGAATTGTGTCCTTTCACTATTTAATCGTTTAAAATAATATACGGTATACTTGCGGCACGTTTCAGAGAGGAAGGTACTCTCAGTATCGCCTTGATGTAAGACCAACACTTACAATTGAAACACTGTTTAAAATGGCTTTAGTTCAATCGGTGGCCAGATTTGAATAGCCAGGTACTTCCTCACTTTCCCCTCTGGAAAGGAAGGAGAGATAGTTCCGGGAAGGAAAAAAGTGAAATGGCGCTTTAAAAATTAACATGCTCGATACGTAGTACAACTACATAATGTGCCTATGATTTTGGTGATCCAGGGTAGTCACCATATTATACTTGGCTATTCAGATAGTCACCACTTCTGAATAGCCATGTATCTTTTTTCAACCTCCTTCTTCCCTGTTTTCTTCCCCTTCCATTTCCGTTCGTCTCACAACATATTTATTTATTTATTTACATTTGATACATTTGAAGCCAAAATAACAGAAATAATATTACATAATAAGAGAATATATTTAAAATGAATACAAGGGTTATTACGTTGTTTTAGGTCGATATTAGTTCCTAGCTAGGCAGATTGCCTGTTCTAAGGAACCAAAGTGTGTAAAGTGCCAAATGCAATTTAAATTTTTTTTTTTTTTAAATTAATACTTATAATATATATAAGTTTTTACTAAATGTGCCATCTAGGTAACCATGTATAGTTTTAAGTCACATTACATATTAGTTTTTCAGACTCCTCCCTACCCAAGCCAATCAATCATTTAGTTATTGTTATTATTGAACCAATTATAAAGATGGCTTCGGGCAGTTGGGGTTAAAAATATATTTTATAACCTATTTACGGTTTTTTAAAGTTACACCAATTTCAATCAATTAAGTTAGGATTTATTGTGCCTACTACGGTAGCATTGGGCCGGTATATCAGTATTTGCCAAGGAGCTCATTCCTCGCTCAACTTAAACCGCCGAAATCGGCCGCTTAAGCCTTGGTAAGCCGCAGAATAGTTCATTTTCTAGACGTTGTAGCACTATTGGCAAAAACATATCTGTCATCTGTCAGATTTAACATTGCTTCGGTTTCGATCTGCTACGTACGGACGCAATATATTACATTGGAGGAATAAGTTTACCTATCAACATGGAATTCGAACTTTCTTCGAGTGATGACGATTTAGACATCGTTTGACGTTTGGTTTTTTGATAATAACCATAGAGTCCATAGATACTTACATAAATAGATTAGTTCGGCATAGAAATGACTAAAATTATCATAGACTAAACGTTTAAAATTGGTCAACTCTAGGATTACGACTGATATACGGATTGGGTGCTAAGCCATCCTGAGCTCCACATTCCGTCAAAGCCGAGCTTTAGACCAACTGATATACCTGCCCATAGACAGACTTAACACACACTTATATCGCACTATCTCTTCAGAGGGGAAAACAAGAGAAAATATATAAGAAAGAGAGACTTTTAGGGCTAATGGATTGGGAATAATTAATTATAGATTCTTCGTCCCAAGGGTTAGTTTTCGGGAAAAGGGTTTGGGCAGCGTCTTTGAATTTCCGTTACATTAAGCTTTATTTCTTTCTGAATCAGGTAAACCAAAGTCTTTCTAGGTTCTTCTAAGTGATGGTCGATTTTATTTAGTTAATACAATAACTTTTTTGTCACCTTGGGCAGGTACGATGAAGTCTTGTGTAAAATTTTGATAAACTGGCATTTTATCTGCCTCTGAATTTGTTTTTTACGCTCTGGTTCCGGTTTCAAGATGGTGCCCGTTTTATAGGATAGGCACGATCAGAAAAATCATTTCTCTCAATATTTATTTTTTTTATTTTTTATTATTTAAAATGCATATACATAAGATTTAGAAAAATAAATACAGTTGGTTCTTAAAAGATATTTACAATTAGATTTTTTTTAACAAACTACTCAACTCAACTGAGAAAAAATTTATCGTGTTTGAGTTGGGGAGTAAAGCCTCTTAATTAAAAAAGTTAGAAATTATAATGTTTTAATTACTGTTAACAATAATTGACTTAGAATCTACATGAATGAAAAATAAAAATTGCAAATTGAATATAAATGTAGTAGAAATAAACAAATAATAATAGTAGGTAGGTATTCTGGAGAAAATATTTATAATAGATTATATCTATTTTTTAAAGAACCTACTATATGTTACCAACCGTAACTACTTTTAAAGCCGAAATCGAAACCGAATTTCGGCTTCTGTTCTAGCTTCAGCCGAAGCCAAAACCGAAGAAAAGAAAAAAACACTGTTTGCCCTGAAATTAGCCATTTTTATTAAACTTGTAAGATAAAGAAAGTGTTAAATAAATTGCACACTGACATACAAAAAAAAAAAAAAAAACAGCGCGTTGTTATGTAATAGTTCCTACTTAGTAACTACTTTAATTTTTAACCAAAAAAATCTTAGATCAGACTAGTCTTTATTAGCAATATTAAATATCTTGAAAATGTATTTATAAGCAGTGGCGGCTCGTGACTTTTGTTGAGCTAGTGTTAATATTAACAAAAACGGCATTGTTGATGTCGTCGTAGCCGAAAAATTTTGTATATATTTTTTTTCGATTTTTTTTTTGTATGAAGATTTCAGGAAATCTGTGCGGCGCACGGAAAAACTTAAATTTTCTTGAAAATCTTCATACAAAAAAATGAATCGTCAATCAAATACCTACTGTCTTTGTATATTTATAACGTCCTTTTGGGGGCTTTTATATGTCGTTACTTTGGTTGGTTATTTTACTGTATTTATTGTATTAACTGAACTGCCTCAGTAACAACATATTGTTTTTATTTAAAAAATTGAAGATGTCCAGTGACTTGGTATAATTATTTCCCGCCATTAGTATTCTAGGCAAAGAAAAATACATACGGTAGTTAGTCCCAGAATTTGTCCACTGAAATAAATTCCTACTTCTAGTACTACGTAGTGCAATCCGAAAGCTTACCAATTCAAGCTTTTCTGGACTATCAATTACACTACATCATTTAATATTTTATTAAAAAATACCAAGCCAGTAAAAATCATTCTGGCTGAAAATTTAAGCATATTCATTTATTCACATCATTTAAAAGAGTTTATATTTAATAGGTAGATATATAATAGTAGACATTCTTACATTAAGACCGTGAATAATGAGAGGAACACTCTTCACCCCAACATAAATCTTCTTATTATTGAATGAAAACGAAAAATGTTTCTTCTTCTTCATACTTTTTTTCCTTAAATATAGTATTGTAGATGGCGCCACTTCAGTTTGCAAATCTTATATGAGCGAGTGATAAGTGTGCATATTACGGCAGCAGCTCCGTGAAAAAGGGCACGTTCACGGACGGGTCAGAACGGTTTCCATACAGTGTGGTGTTGGACATTTACTCGGAGTCGGGTTCCTTAATTTGAACCATACAGGCATTACCGTATTAATATACTTTGATATCATTTAAAATAGTGTTGTAGCTCAAAATAATTGCTGAAATACCATTTAAAAAATTATTTATTAAAACCTGTAATTGAAAGAGATTGAAAATAATTGTATTATTTAGGTTGACTTCGAGATAACTTTCGAGACTTTCGAGAACATGTGTATGGTTTTTCTCCACCATGAGTAAACTTGTGGGTTTTTAAAGACTCTATTCTACAACATGAATAATTGCAATCGGAACATACAAAAGGTTTTTCTCCACTGCGAGATAGATTGTGGGATTTTAAGTGATCCTTTGTAGAACATGAATACGGATACGGACATCAAACGAACTTTGACATACTAAACAGTTGGCTAATAAAAAATATATAATAAAAATATATAATAAAAGAATAATACCGTCGCATAAACCATTACAAATAGAAGAAAGAGACCTACATATTCTGGATAGCGAAAAATATCTGGGTTTATATATCGATAAACATTTGAAATTTAAACAGCATATAGAAAAACTAAAAGCAAAAATCATCCCACTAATATATGGTAGAATCGCTCATCTTCTACCAACAGAGATAAAAAGGGGTTTATACTTTAGCTTAGTACAGTCCCACCTAAATTTTTTAATAGAAATATGGGGAAACACATACATTACGTACTTAAATAACTTACAAATAATACAGAACAAAGTCATTGAAAAACTTTTCAATTATAACCGAGATACACCCACAAAAAAACTATACCAGGATTTGAACCTTATGAAAATAAGAACTTTGTACGAATATAACACTTGCCTTTTAATCTACAAAATATAAAATGGACTTATACACATAAACACAACATTTATAAAAACGTCACAAATACACAACCATTCTACTAGACAACATAATAAACTGTACACAAATACTGTTAAAACTGAAAGTGTCAAGAAAAGCATTGGCCACGAGGGTGTTCAAATTTATAATCTCCTTCCAGACTCCCTAAAAACGCAGAAAAGTGTAAATATGTTTAAAAGAAAACTATTTAACCTAAAGTTAAAAGAACAAAATTAATATTATTACTTTATAACTACTGAAGTTAAGAAAATGAAATGTAAACTTCTTTTAACTTAATAAATGAAAAAAAAAATGTAGTCATTTAAACAAACGGAAAAAAGTGTTTTTTTTGTGCATGGAGCGCATTATGGTATTTTATATTGATTAATATGGGAAAAATTGTTTTGCTTAACGAGTGTTTCACATAACGAATAAGACTCAGGAACAAATTATGCTCGTTATAAAAGGTTACACTGAATTCGAAGAAAGTGAAATGTAAACTTCTTTTAACTTAATAAAAGAAAAAAAAAATATGTAGTCTTTTAAAAAAACGGAAAAAAAGGGTTTTTTTTGTGCATGGAACGCATTATGGTATTTTATATTGATTTATATGGGAAAAATTGTTTCGCTTAACGAGTGTTTCACATAACGAATAAGACTCAGGAACAAATTATGCTCGTTATAAGAGGTTACACTGAATTCGAAGAAAGTGAAATGTAAACTTCTTTTAACTTAATAAAAGAAAAAAAAATATGTAGTCTTTTAAAAAAACGGAAAAAAGTGTTTTTTTTGTGCATGGAACGCATTATGGTATTTTATATTGATTTATATGTGAAAAATTGTTTCGCTTAACGAGTGTTTCACATAACGAATAAGACTCAGGAACAAATTATGCTCGTTATAAGAGGTTACACTGAATTCCCAAAATATATATATTTTTTTAACTAATGAAATTATCTGTATTTTCACGGTTAGTGCCCAGAATGTAATAAATTAATATATAATATGACGGTGTGAGTCATAAAAAGTGCTTGCAGTGAACAGAGCGTAAATAACGTGAACGTGATTATGTCCATTCATTATACTGTGGGTCATTGATCGAAAAATTATTTTTGATATTATGTTTTGGTCTTTTGTGCTTTCGTAAATTGCTCCGATGAATGCTCCGATGAATCCGCAGATATCAGCGTAGATACTTTTTTTTTACATTAGCTCCACACAGGAGGCCCTGAGAAAAATAATGTCCCTCAGTAAGTAAAATAAGTCGTCTTCGGGGATGCTGTGTGGAGGGTATTTTGAGGAAAGGAAGGAGAGAAATTTCTGGGAAGGAAACAGGTATGAAGGGTGGGTAGGAATCTGCAGTTGGTGTCTCTAGGAATGACAAACATATGAATCCCTCAACCAGTCACTCCCGATCCGGCCTGTTTCGCAATTGGCGGGCCGATGCATACAGCGCAAAGACCCGGACAAACCTAACACTAATGAAACCGGGCACCCCTGCTAAGACACCAAACGTAGCGAACCACTTGGGGTGACCTATGGTTTTCCAATAAATGGTTCCCGGGGCGGCGGTACCCATTCCCGCCTCCCAAATTGTATCTAAATATTAATTAAATTGTAGATACTATTTTTTATCGAGAACAACAACAACGACAGGTAGGGTAGGTGTGAGAGGTTGGGCAGTTACTCGGCTGAGTGTCCAGTGACGACATGTGGAAATATTTTATTTGGTTTAATTTTTAAAAAAAAAAACATATAAGTTACAGGTGACCAAAATTTCATTAACATTTTTACTCCAAATAATGTCGGTAATCACTGGTTTAAAGTAGTGAAGTACATCCCTTAACATCGTGTTTATGTTAGCTTAAAAATGTTATAAAAATTGTGTAGTTGAATGATTATTTTTCGGTGAATGAAATTGCGTGCTTGTTTGTTTGGTGTCTGAAGGTTACGCAAATTAGTGTCAACACAACTATAATAAGAGAAAAAAGTTGCCATATAAGGTTGAATAAAGACGATAGAAAATACTACCTTCAACTAGATAAGAAGTACATACTTGCTGAGGAAAAAAATGACCAAAAAGTAAAAGGCAGGTACCTACTTGGAGAGGAAAAAAACTTAAGATGATAGACTTCGCTTTTCGGCCCATACAAAAAGGACGCCCGGGAAAAAACACTTTTCTACATCGAAAATTGCACAAAATGAATATATTTTTTTTATACTGCTTTCTAGAGGGTGAAAACTATGTTGGTATGTTTTCGAATTTTCGATGCGTTTCGTATTAACATAAACATTCACTGTCAAACATGTACGATTTATCAAAAAATATTATTTAAGGAGAAAGTGCTGCTAACTCAACTCTCATAAAGAATTATAAAATTATAAAAAGCTACCGACGTAGCTTCTTCTTTCTAAAAAATATATTTTTTTTAAAATTTCAATTTCGTGAAAGTTTCGGTGTAGAAAAGTGTATTCTCCATAAACCCCTTTTCGAGCGATTTCTGTAGGTAAATTTGAGCGTTGTCTCATTCGCACATTTCGCATTCGCATGTATTGTAAGTGTGCGTGAGCTTATTGTGAGCGGGACAGAATGACAGTCGTGGGTGTTCCGCGTGTGGTTCAAAGTCTAGCCTCTTAATTTAATGGTTGAAAATATTATATTTTAGTAGGTACTTTATCGCTTGTCTAAATTCTTGAAACAATCAGTACCAATTTGGAAAATTACACTCAGAGTTCATTTAACCAGAGTTGCAATCACTTTTAACTCACAGATTCACAACCGAAATTAATACATTTGATTCTTCACAAAATCTTTCGCTGATTGATTTTTTTTAACACTATGTTCGCTCAGTATTCTTTGGTGAAACCAGTCATTGCATGTATTCAAAATATATCTAATATTTATATCCATTGTATAAAACCATCTATCACGGAATGTGTACAATCTGGTGACGCAAGCATATTGATTTAAAATCGTGATACAATGTTTCATAGTAACCGACTGTAATACAAAATCCAGCTTTTGCATTCTATAGTTGCAGTAGGCACTGGCAAGCCTCTGGCTGCGTGTTCCACATTCTGATATTGTAGGTACCTAAAGTTACTCGAGAGATTGTTAAGAGACGTTAAAATCCTTATCATTAATCTAGTCAACCATTATTTAGGCCAGGCGTGTTCAACCTTAGCGCAACGATGGGCTGCAATGGGGGTATTATCACAAATTTGAAGATTAATTTTCTGATTCTGATCATAGTACTTAAATATGGTTATTTCAAAAATTTTCAACAATTCATATTTTAAGTAAATTTTCACTTCTGTGTTCTCTATTGTTTTCTGTGTTCTCTATTCAAGTTCTGTATATTTTAGGTTTATAAAGCAACTGTCATATAATGATATAATACCTAACAGAGATTAGAACTTACACAAAATGTGAAAACCAACTTAAAATGTTTTATGAATTCAAATATGATTTAAGATTTTCACGGCCAAAAGTTTATTTTTGGGATCTTATGCCGTGTTACGCTAACTCCTTCTTTAGCCGACGTTTCGGACAACTTTACAGTGTCCATCATCAGGACAGATGTGTTGATGCACATCTGTCAGATCTGCCCTGATGATGGACACTGTAGTGTTGTCCGAAACGTCGGCTAAAGAAGGAGTTACCGTAACACGGCATAATATCCGAAAAATAAACAACCACAATTTTATGAATTGTTTTAAATTTTTTGAGATAACCCTTTTCCATTCATAATATTATTCGTTTGAAAAATTCCACATTCCGAAATGGTTCCGATGACGAGCCCGTTCCCACTATCGTTCAGTGGCGCTACATCCCATTTCGAGCCTTGGCCTCTTTCAACATGAGTCTCCACCGCCCTCTGTCCTCAGGCGTCGTCTTCCAATCTGCAACATAGAGTAGTCCCCTGGCATCCTTCCTGACATCCTCGACTAACGAACGAAACGAACGAAAAGCTAAAAAAAGCGGGCTGGCGGCCCCGCAAGGGGGGGGGGGCTCATCTTAGTATTTGGAGCCTTAAATGTGTAGAGAGTTTGGGACTTAGTAGATATCATAGAGTTTATTGTGGCGGATTCTCTATGCATCTTCCTCTCGCACCGCTCCTACACTGGACGTCATCCGTTTAAAAAAGGGAACGACAAAAAATCGGATGATCAAAAATGGAAAACCATCAAAAATGTCACCGGAGACCGATTTTTTTTTTTTTACTCAGTGTAATGTCAGCAATCACTGGTTTTAAAGTAAGTCCACTACGTCTCTTAACCTCTTATATATCAATTTCATAAAAGTCTTATCTTATGCCTTATAAAAAAATTGTTAACTTTTGGTTTTCCAAACAGCAAAAAATAACTATCTACCATTATTATATAACCTACTTATCAAATCTGACCTGAAAAAGGTTTTATTGTCAAATTGGTAAATCCTTTAATACACACAAAGTAAGGTCTTTTTAATGCTTATTTAAAAAAATTATTTTTAACTTAGTAGTTAAAAATCATTTTTTTATAAGAAAAACTCTCTTTTAACTTTTGAAGGTTATTCCCATGAATGTAATATATCATTGAAGAAGATCTTAACAATAATAATCTATTTTTTTAAATATGAAAATGAAAAAGACACAGAAAAATAATAAAATATAATGGCTGCAACTGGGACTCGAACCCAGAACCTCACGTCTAACCGGGACATACGCATTAACCAATTTTGCTATTGCACCCTATTATGAGACTGTCGTATTTGTTAACTTCATATTTCAAATTTCAGAATTAACAATATTATCTTCGACTAATGTTTTTTTTTTCCAAATTATTGGCAGCTATTTTTTTTTTTATTGCAGGCATTACATTTTATTATTTTTCTGGGTCTTGTTCATTTTCATATTTAAAAAAATAGATTAATATTGTTATCTTCTTCTTCAATGATAGTTAAACCTCAAATTGTACCGGGGCAAGGCGAAGGTTCTGGGTTCGAGTCCCCGATGTGACCGTATCTTTTTCCGATTTTTCTATTTCAGATTTTCGATTGAATTTCGCTAATATAGTTTTCATTAATTAACACATTACAATTTGAAGTTTGACCTATTAAGTTTAAAAAATATATTCATTCTACTTGTAGAAAACGTCATTAGATGTTGCATATTAAATAAAAATGGATAAATTTATCCAAGACACTATCAGATGGCATTTAGTTTGAGTTTAAATCTTGCAATCATTCATCATGATAGCAGCCAATAAAAATATGCGTTTAAAAGTTTAGTTCTCAGACGATGTGATACAGTTAAATATGGCTGAATCAGTTGGGGAGACATAAACTCAATCGGTAGTTTTAATGTTTAAAAATGCAACTTTCATAATGAGCCACCCTGTCTAACGTCCATAGCCTACGACAAGCCTACGACAGAGTGGCGTCGCAGCGCTCTACCCTAGTCACTAGGCGCCACGACGCGACACCGCTGTTCCGACGCCCAGACAGTGCTTTATGAAGCGATGCTCTACTTTAAATCCATAGAACAGTAAATACCTAGAAGTGTTATCTCAAATTGTGACTGAATTAATTTGCCAAAAATAATAATATGGATAATTTGTAGAACGCCGTTTTTGTGAG
The DNA here is from genome assembly GCA_951813805.1 of Limnephilus auricula. NCBI lineage: Eukaryota > Metazoa > Arthropoda > Insecta > Trichoptera > Limnephilidae > Limnephilus > Limnephilus auricula. Next base: position 8,054,715 of record OX638409.1, on the reverse strand, counting down.
AAATCACCTCAATGTCACTGGAATCAGGATAAATAATTCTTCTAGCACCAAGAGCCACTCCTGAGTGAGCGCTGAGCCCAATAGTTCAGGATTGATGTAAATGAAAAAAATCGTGCATTTATAAAACAGTCTTATACATTCATCTTGAAAGTAAAAGAAAAGAAAAAAAAGTGTCGGAAACCCTAATTTAAAAAAAAAATGTTCACAAAAAAAATGGCAACTTGGGTTGTGGATATGGATACTTCTGCCCAGGGGATCATTTTTTTACATTAATTCCACACGGGAGGCCTCGAGGAAAACAATTTCCCTCAGGGCCTATGTCATCTTTGAAGATGCTGTGTGGAGGGTCTTTTTGAGGAGAGGAAAAAAGGAGGAAATACAGAGGCCGGCAAATCGTTCCACAGCCGATAACTCAAGAACGGGTCGTAGAAGCGACAAGCGACCGGTTCTCATGTGACAAATGTCAACCGTGTACATATGTTGGGCGCGCGTTTGGCGTGTTTCCCGACTATGCACCGGTGCCGAGGGGATCAATGACGATAGATCCTCGAAGCATCTTCCTTTGAAATACCGGTAGAACAAGGATAGAATTCCCACCTGACGCCTGTGCTCTAACTAACATTGTTGGATTACCAACACCTCTGTCGTAAGTGTTCGCTGTATTTGGAGAAATAGATGGGGTAACCTGGTTCATGGGTGAGATTTGTCTAAGTCTTGGCGGCGGATGCTTCTGCTCACCTTCTGCGTGGTTTGCCGGATCGAGAGAGAATGGTTCACCTCTCCAGGCCGAGTCTCTCGGAAATTTATTTATTTATTTATTAAACGCCCTTATGGGCTTTTACATTTTAGTTAAATAGATGAGTATAACAGTTTTTTTTTAAATGGATTTTTTAAATGGATTCATATGTCCGTCACTCCTAAAGGGTTATTCTGATTCTTTTGTATTATCTTTTGCGTTATGTCAGCGTTACGAGACAATTAAGTCAAAAAGTTAAAATCCTCCGGAACGGAAGGCGTCCGTCGTGTGTTATAAGCTGTCAAATTTCTATGATTTTTCTATGACTTTCAATGGCTTCTCTATGCCTTTCGTGTGTAGATGTCAGTTGCTGTGGATAAATAAACTTCGGGTTACTAATATACTTAACTCGTTTGCGCGATACGGAATACCGCATTTAAGAAAACTGCCCAAATGTGTCGTGTACGTCTGATTTAACACGCGTAACTCTGTCGCAAAAAATACAGCATGGCTCCCCAAAGATGACATAGTCCTTTAGGGAAATTATTTTCCTTAGGGCCTCCTGGGTGGCTTGATTGGATGTAATTGATATTGAGCGTGTAAAACTGCGTCAAAAAACACTTTTCTACATCGAAAATTGCACAAAATGAATATATTTTTTTTATACTGCCTTCTAGAGGGTGAAAACTATGTCGGTATGTTTTCGAATTTTCGATGCGTTTCGTATTAACGTAAACATTCACTGTCAAACATGTACGATTTATCAAAAAATATTATTTAAGGAAAAAGTGCTGCTAACTCAACTCTCATAAAGAATTATAGACGTAGCTTCTTCTTTCTAAAAAATATATATTTTTAAAAATTTCAATTTCGTGAAAGTTTCGGTGTAGAAAAGTGTATTCTCCATAAACCCCTTTTCGAGCGATTTCTGTAGGTAAATTTGAGCGTTGTCTCATTCGCACATTTCGCATTCGCATGTATTGTAAGTGTGCGTGAGCTTATTGTGAGCGGGACAGAATGACACACGCGGGTGTTCCGCGTGTGGTTGAAAGTCTAGCCTCTTAATTGAATTTTTTTTATCAATTTCATTGAGATGATGCAACAAATTTCTATAAGTTTTTAGTTCAGTGGAGCCTCGCTACCCTCGACTCGGCACGTACTGGGCCGGCCAACTTGTTGATTGGATTCCATATTAAATATTCAGTGAGGTCGGTCGTATTTACTGAAATTGGTTTGGAAGCGTACAAGTTAAAGCTAGCCTTGATATACGAGGAATAAAATAATGTTATTATAATTTTGAGTTATTAGTTATTACTATTCTTCGAAAACTTGGAACAGAAAGCACAGCGTATTAAATCGGCCGTATATGGCAAATTTTGACAGTTTTCGTAAATGCATTGCGTTAAAACACTAAGGCGATTCGCTCACTGAAGAGACTGAAACCAAACTAAAACTGGCTTGTTGCTATGGTTTCCAACCAAACTTTCTACTCAATTTTACGATTTCAATAATTATCTCAACTTGTTTAACCATAGACGAAGAACAATCAGCTGACATCGTAGCAACTAGCAGTGCGAGTCGCGAGTCACTGCCTGTGTTGCCATGGACAACTGGTTTTTGAGAAGTTGTGTAGTGTGCGGACCATCATATTTACATACAGATGTTTGCGAGTTTAGTTGTAAACTTGTTTTTTTTCAGTTGTTTCGTGAGCGGAGCAGTAACTCTTAGGCGCTCCGCCCACTGAGGCAACTGAAAACCAACTAAAACCGGCTGTTTTCTCTGTCTTGATTGGTCAAAAAGCTTGGTTAACCATAGACGAAGAACAATCAGCTGACAGCTGGCAACTATCAATGGCCGCCCAGGGCAACCAGCAAAGTAAGTCGCAAGTCACCGCTTGCGTTACCATTGACAACGGGGTTTTGTGTGATTGTGAAGTGTGGGGGCCATCACATTGTCATACAAAGACAGTTGGCAGTTGAGAGTTTTCAGTTGCCTGAGTGGGCGGAGGCGCTTAAAAGTATACAGTTAAGTGTCCCAATGTTGATTTATCCACAGCAACTGACATCTACAGGTGACAAGCATAGTCAAGCCATTGAAAGTCATAGAAAAATCACTGAAATTTGACAGCTGATAACACAACGGACGCCTTCAGATATCCGACGGATTTTATCTTTTTGACATAACCTCTTGCGTCCTGCAGTATACTGTATAGTGCCTGGGTTATTTTATTTTCCTGTTATCGCTTATGCTATAATACGCTTTTATCACTTATGGCAGGTCTATTAATATTCATATATTCATATGACCGTTTCGGAATTATCGTTTTTAAAATCCATATTTTTGAATGATAATGTTTAAATTACATATTTTTAGTACGATGATCACAATCAGAAAAATAAACTTATCTTTTTCATCTTTTTAACGTTATTGATAGTTTGTGAAAATACCGTATTGTGCAGGCGTTCTATTTTTAAATCAGTATTGAATACGAAATTGGCAGATGTTTTCATCGTGTTTGAATGCGTTATATTTTAATATTAACAAACAAAAGCATTTTCTTTTTGAAATGTGTAAATTTGGAATGTATTTGGCAGGGAAACAGTATTTTGTAAATGCATAAATACGGAAAGGGAAAGGACATGTGGGTTTATAAATTGGCAAAGAAGCTCGATCGTCGATACATTGTTAAAATACCAAATAATATAAGAAATATTGCGTTGTGCTTATTTTAAAATGGTGATATTATAATGCGAGATGCCTATATACTATCAGATTGATTTATTGACGAATCACATACCACAGTCAACTCACCCCTCTTCGACCCGCAATAGTTGGTTTTTGTTTTTACCCCTCTCTTATATGTTCTCGTCTAGTAAATGTCTATGGAAACGGTTAAAACTGACTACAACTTTTTGACTGGTTAGCTAGTATGACGTTGACAACGCCATATTCACGAACAAAAACAAACATGTCGTTTTAAGTCGTGATAAAAAATTAATTCGTCAACAAAAAAAAACAACCCATTAATAACAAAGTTTTTTCAAACTTTAATACATCTATTTTCAATTTTCGCCCTAGTTACACTACCCTTGAGCCGGCTAGTAGCCAATTTCTAAGTTTTTTTTTGTTTTCAAGGATTAAACCTTCTTCCCTAGGTACTGGAGTCAACACCGCTAATATGCAAGCTAAATCCTAATTGGATAGTACCAACATTTATTTCATTTATTAACTGTTGTAATTTTTATAAATAGAATTTCTTCTAATTTCAGAAAAAATGGTTATGTGAGCATGAGTGCCACTACACTAACATTTTATATGTTGCCTTTGTTAGAAGTTAGAAGTCAACTTGAATACAACTCTCCTGTCTGGAACCCACATTATAATATTACTGTAGAATCTATTGAAAGAGTACAAAATAAATTCTTACGTTTTATAATTTTTTAAATAGGAATTCCAGCAATTATGTTGAAATCCAACACTCTTTTAAATGATCAAAATACGCTTAAATTGTCAGACAGAAGAATTTTCACCCACTTGGTATTTTTATATAAAATATTAAATGATGTAATTGATACCCCAGAATTGTTTGCATTGATTAGCTTTCGGATTCCACTACGTAATACTGAAAGTCAGGATTAATTTCAGTGTAGAAATTATAGGACTAACTACCATATATATTCCTCTTTGCCCAGAATATTAAAGGAGGGAAATAAACATACCAATTAAGTGGACATTTTCAATTTGTCACTAAGCAAGTACAAAATGTTGTTACTAAAGAAGTTCATTTATGTATCTACGATAAATATTGTAAACTAGCTGACCCGGCACACTTCGTACCGCCTCAGAATCAATAAATGTTGTGTTTAATTTATTAGCTGAAATAAATTAAGTTTTTATTACGTTAAAATAAATAGGTACCTACTCTAAGTTCAAAAAATGAAATTGAGCTGTTGACTAAGCACGAAATGTTCGGCACACTACACCATTGACAGTTCGAATTGATTCAAATTATGTCGACCAACGCACATTATTTGAAAAGCCGTTCCATACAAAATATATGAAAAAATTGATTTTTTCATAATTATTTTTTTCGTGATTTTTTCCGATGTTTTAATAATTATTTAATTGGGACGGAGACAAATCAAACAAATCAAAGATCATAAAAATAGGTTCAGCCGTTCTTGAGTTATAAATGGTGTAACTAACCCGACTTTGTTTTATATATTAAGATTTTACCTATACGTAAAAGCTCCGAAGAAGGGCGTGAATAAATAAATAAAAGATGTAATTATAGGCTTCTTGTAACTAAATTCCGTGCAGTTGAACACATCTACTATTACTGAGAAAGTATTGACAACTGCATGCAATCTAGATGCAATCGAGCATACAAATGACTCAGTCCTGATATTGTTGATATTTTTCTAATTCTTTGGTGACTTCTTCCATCCCTTCTATCCACTTCCGACTCGCTGCACAGCAGTGCTTAACTAATTCAATCTGCCCGTTCGTTTATCAACTTCAAAACAGAATAGCGACCTTCATCCACTTCATCCAGTCTATAAATACCCTTTCATTACTGTTATCCGCAATTCTAAAATTAACTCTTCTGGGAGAACGTTGCAAGTCTCCTATACAAAATCACGAATAGAGTCACATTGTGTTTCAAAGCAAAAACAGTAAAGATTTTTATGTGACATCTCAAAAGAGGTTCCCTGTCTGTTCATTGTGTACTTTCCTTCTTAAACGCGAGTCTGACGGCCGGCGTGATTGAGGGAAAAGACTCTCCACTCCTGATCCGAAGGTCGCGGATTCGAACCCGGCGTGCGCTAATAAATTGTATTTCATTAATTTGTGTAATTTCAATTAATTTAATAAAAATAATATACGGTGTCCGGGGGTACCTTATACGTACATACAACTAAAGTAAACCCCCTTTTATAAATTGGATGGAAAATAGCTGGAAAGGATTCACGGCAACAAAATGGCAACTAACAATTAGATATTTAAAATTATTTAATGTAAGCTATGACATATTTTTAAAGATTCTTAAATTACACGAGAATATATCTATAGCATTAAAATTCTTATCAAATATATTAAGCTGTGAACATTTATGAAGATGAAAAAGAGATATTTCTCTAGTTCTAACGCTAGATCTAAAGGTAGTATCCAAGAAGGCCACCATCTTGAACCGGAACTGGAACGTATCAAAAAAAAATTACAACTTACACAGTGTTCATAATCTATCTTCGGAGGACCATTAAAGAATTCCAAAAATACTCTTTTGGTTTATGGATATAGTAGAAAATTATATTCCTTACAAATAATTTATTTAGAAAAATCTGTGCGTTGCAAAAATGTATTTCGGGATCAAAAACATCGTAATGCTGTGAAAAATCTTTAAGCCGTCAATAAAATATGTTGTAACTATAGCTCTCAAAACTAGACTATAACTGATACAGGGGTGCTAGCATTGTCGATCGATAAGGATCGGTAGGATAATTGTCGGTAACTTCTCATCGTTTCCTAGGACAACTGCAGATTGCAAAAGAATATGTGACAGTTCACAATGACTAAGTGTACTTAATATATTCGTTATTAACTGTTGTTTGTACGTTAGCGGTCTGCAGTTGTCCTAGGGAACGATGAGAAGTTACCGACAATTATCTTTCCACCCTGCTAGCAACAATTTAAAAAAAAGAGAAAGAGAACTGTATGGAATGACACAAAACATCAAAAAGGCTAAAATAAAAAAAATAATTTAGGAACATAGAGATAGAGCCTTTGTACGAGGAATTGAAAAGACTAAAATAATTTGAACAATTAATCACATGTTTCAAGTTAATTTTCACGTTCTGTTATTATATCGTTATATCCCAGTTGCGTCATAAAACTAAAATAATCACAGAACTTGAATAGAACTTTCACAAAAATGAATATTTAATTTACATGGGAATAGCCTTCAAAAGTTATAAAGAGAGAGTTGTTCTTATAAAAATTAATAGTTTGGTTTTGAAAAAAAATTATAAAAATCAAAAAATGTTACCGAAGACAAATATTCCATTTTTTACTCCAAATAATATCAGGAATCTCTGGTTAAAGTAAGTCAATTACGTTTTGTAAAGCTATGTGAATTAAGAAAAGCATAAAAAATCAATTCTATTGTTCTGTAGACTTATTATCATAGTATCTTATATCTGACATAGTATCACCATCATCTTCTTCTTCCCCTTGTCCTATTCGGGTTGGTGACCCAATGCATCGACAAGGCTCCTCCATATGTCCCTGTCTTGCGCTGATTGTTCGGCCTCCGTCCATAATGGGGCGTTCAGACGTTTCGATTTTTGTTGACCAACTTTTATTTTACGAAAAAAGTTGAGCAACATTTTGTTCACACGTTTCAATTTAAGTTGAACCGATTTTGACATTCAAAATGTCGTCAACTGAAATTGTTAGTGCGTGCGTCTATCTAATTTCTCATGTTCTGTGAGAGGAGCTGGAGATTATGAAAAAATTTAAAAAACGTCGTACTTGGATGAGAAAATGGATCATGAGAAGGAGTGAATTAGGCGCATCCAACACAATTTTTTTCAAAATAATATTATTTACATTTCAAAAATAATATTCTATTTTTGTATACTTCTTGTTTTTGATCCGAAAGACAGGGATGGCTTTGGTACAGATCCATAAATCTGAACATTAAATCGTCCGACCATTTCAGATATTTTTTGGTTGAAACGGATTCCATGACGGTAGGAAATAGTACCGAATAAATGAAACGCCTGACGTTTACTTTTTCCCGCGAGTAACTAAAAATGATAAGCGACTTGAAACATGTGTTCAGACGCGACGATTCGATGTAAAACTCGAACGATTAGTAAAACCAAAATGGCGATAGTCATACTTGAACGACAAAAGTAGACGGGCTATCAACTTTCGCTAGCAACAAAAAAAGTTGATAACTTTGTTGACAAAGTGTTCACACGTGTCGATTAGCTTTCAACTGTCGAGTTGACCGACAAAAGTCGCCCCGTGGGAACCGGCTATTTCAGACATAAACATATCATAGACATAAATAGTATCACCATAAATATAAATATCTGAACCGTCCCCGACCTATTTAAGCTCCTGTATTCTAACTTACTACAACCATGACATTTTACTAAAGCTATTCACCATTATCTATTATCGTCATTGCCGTTATTGGCTACATAACTACGTACCTACAGTCTTCAAGTGTACACCATCGTGTTATGTGAAATTCTTTGTATGCATTTGCAAAACTGGTTTTTATCGTCGATATCTTTTACGATAAGTTACAAATTATAATGATTAATGGGCTGTTAAAATATAAAATCTCTCAATTTATTTATTTATCAGAAATTAAGTTAGGTCAGTATAATTAATTGTACGGTCTGTTTTATTTTTAATCTCCAATTTTGTTTACTACTCCTAAAACAACGAAAATATTGATTGAAGTGTAGGGATAACGTCACCTCGGACGGAGAAGGTTCTAACTGACATTGTTTTTCAAAAATGACTTTTGAATACAATGCCATTTCGTTTGCTCATTTTTATAACCAAAATAATTTTCAAAGCAATCTGCGTTGTATTTCCGTAGATACTTTTATGGCAAAGTTATAACATAAACTTTTTAAAGTTTGCATTTGCATGCAAAGGTTCTAACATTGCTTTGAACCTATTGCAATTGCCATTTTGTGTGTATCTGAAAGTTGAACTTTTTTTACGAAGCGCAATGTGGTTCGTCACTTTAGTTGGATAAGGTTCTAACTTCGCCTTACCATGTTCTGAGGTGTCAATATTTGAAAAGAATAATTCTATTCAACAATTTCTGATTTTTAGGTACAATCTTGTTTCATGCATTTTATAAAGGAATTTTTTAAAGTAGAACGTAGCACTTTCTTGGAATAGCGTTAAGTAACGCCGTTCTTCCACGTAGCTATTCACAAGCGACGCTACCGCTACCTGTCAAACAAATTTGCTAGTGTAGCACCTAGCGGAGTTTTCAAACACTAATAATTGTATGGAAAACACAGACGAGCGGCGATCGCGTCGCTTGAAGGTAGCTCCATGGAAGAACGGCGTAAATGTAGTTAGGACATTGCCATTAAATGAATTTATTTTGTCAATAGTTTATATGTAATTTTGTTCACCGCTTTTGTAATGTATTGGTTTCTGTTTGTTTTTGCAAATAAATAAATAAATAATGAATAATGAGAAAGGAATATTCAGTTGAAAATAAATGGAATAAAACTGTCATATTAAGTTATTCTAAAATTGCGCCTCAAAATATTAAAAGTATTTCGAAGGGAGTTGCCCTTGGGAAAATAGCCTACAATATTGTAGAGCAAATAAAACAACTACAGCAGAAATGTCAAAGAGTATGGTAGAATCATAGTTCCACGAGAAAGGTGCATTAATATATTTACAAAGGATTCCATCTCATGTAGGAATACATGGGAATGAAGAGGCAGTTTATTGGCAAACGAAGCATCTGTGAATGGACTCCAGATGCTGAAGATTGCTGCCAAAAAAGAAATTCATTTTTAATAATATGTGGAATAATCATTTTGAAATTTTGTCTATAAATTAGGCATATATGATATAGAAAACTCCAAAAGGAACCGTTTAAAAGACCATGGTTCACTGAGGTTAAAAGATCAGAAATGAGAATCATTTTTAGATTAAGATCCGGACATCCATTAATGGGAAGAATATAGAGTTTGATAGGCCTCTCTGATGCTCCAATGTGCTCGATATGTTACCAAATTGAAGATGTAGAACACACATTATCGAAATGTATTATATATCGAGAATACAGAAATTTATTAGATCATGTAAATTCGAAAATATTTGGAAGTGAATTCTTATACAAAGGACTAAATACCTTTTAAAGAACATTGGAGATTATAATGAAAATATATTAATGTTATAATTTAAAAACAGAATAGGCAAAAAATTACAACATTATGTGAGCAGAAGCCTCCGTAATATACATGATAAAAAATAGAATAATGAGAAATCATCTTTGTAAACTTTGATACCTCATTCTCAGAACGAAGTAAAGTGAAGATAGAACCGTTTCCAACCAAAGTGACGACAATATTATAACGTACCTTTACCTATAGTACGGTTATACTATTGCAAAAATAATATATATGTACCCCACAGGAGCTTACTTTGAACTTTTGTTCAGGAAAGCGAATTTTATGTTTGTGAACTGAATGTTTGAAGGACTATAACTTTTTTACTTACTGCAATAATTAAGAGTGTACCAGAGAATACCGGAAATTAGTCATTTTTAAATCAAATTCTAGACGTATTGACACTTTTTTACAAAAAACATACATTGATTTTGAAAGATTGTTATTTTATCTTATACACGCAGTTTTAAAATTTTGAAAAACTAAGTGTATTTATAATATACTAAGGTTATACCGTTGGTCGTTGGCAGATTTGTTCAACTTTCAAAGGTTAGATTCTGTTAAACAACACAAATTTCAAATCATATAATCATCCAACATAATAAATCAATATATAATTTAGTCAACACAGTTTTCAAAATTCAAATTTTAGACAAATTAAAATCATTAAAAAATAAATCCGAGAACGCGTTTATATGACAAAAATACCTCAGTTTTTCTATTTATTTAAGGTCTTACAAACTAAATTGTTTAGACATTATTATTGAAAAATAATAAATTATATTGGTCAAAAATTAATTTTAAGAAGTATGTAATTTTCATTCATTTACCATCTCCCGTTTGATCATTTTTATGGCAGTTCGAGAAATAAACTCTCGCGATACATTAGCCGCCGAGACGCGGCCATGCGAGGTTGTCTGTTCTCGCTGCTCATTTTGCCAACATTTTGCAATAAATTTAAAGCTAATACCGTTTAGCTTCATGGTTGTAAAAACATCCGCGCGCAGCGCTGTTAACAAAAACAGAATAATGGATTGCTACCTCTTAAGATCTGTGAACGGTAAATTGCGTTATTTCATTAGATTTTAGCCATAGTTAAGAAAAATATGCCAATTTAGTAATATATTTTGGATTTTTCTCTGAAGTAAATTTGACTCCAGTGGTTTTGTAATTAGTTAAATCAGTTAATATACTGTTTATGGATTTCATTGTTTTATTCAAAAATGTAATGAAATACAGAGAATTTTTCTGCATATTCAACTCAAAACAGCCCAAAAGTGGACTTCCGTGGTTTATCCTTTAGAGTACAGTATTGCAGAAATAATATAGCGGTAATAATATTATCTGGTATGTAATTATAGCGCTTGCTGATAATTTTGTTGCATTACGGCTTCTTCAAAAAGAGCGCGTATAATTTCCTAAGTAATGAAGGAAGCCAAAATGTTCAATATTGATATTTCCTTCCTTCACAATACTATTAATACCCTCGCTGATAGGTACTTGTTAAATAAAAAGGTGTATTTTACAAGTATTTTTTTAAAATATCACACACTTTGGATAACATTGCCGCAAACCCGCAATTCTGGCGCTGTTAAAAAATATGCTAAACTAATTATATTGTGTCATTTGTCTCTCTATGCATGCTTCTCGTGTTTCATACGTCTCTAGCTTCTCATTGTAATATCTGTTACTTAAGTCAGCTCGTATATAATTTTGTATATTTTGTTATTGGTGATGTTTCTGTTTTTCTAATTGTTTGTATCTGTATTAATTGTATGTAATTGTAGATTATTTGTAATTGTATGTCCCTATTTGTACAATAACTGAGTTTTTATAACTGGATTGTTCTCATGTAAATGCGAACATCTGTAAAAACCCAGTATAAATAAATCCCAAATGTCATGTTCTGCGTAAACCGCAATTCACACTAGGTTCCTTTTTCGCTAAAAACAATAAATAGGCGAGAGCAAGACAAAAGGCTGCTTCTCAGAGTTGCAGCCTTTTGTCTTGCTCTCGTTTGTGACGTTTAGTGACTTTTCCCACGAACATCTCATAAATATCCATGAAACACGAAATGTTTTGATCAACTCTAATTGAGCAACCTACACTCATGTGATGTTCTTTCAAATTTAAATTTTATTTACACAAAGTAATTGCTTCTTGCGAATAAATTTTATTTATTTTTATGTTTATGTGAATACCGCACAAGATTCCCAACTTTTCCCGTCTGGAGCCAGTGAGAAGAGGAAGGTGGGGAAGAACCTGGCTATTCAGATCTGGTCACCAAACACGGCTAAATCCATTTCAAGCAACGTTTCAATTCTGAATGGTGGTCTTACACCAGGTATATACTAAGAGTGTCTTCAACTCTGGAACGTGCCGCAAATATACTATAAATAATTCAATTTATACATTATTTAATTAATTAATTGTGAAATAACACAAATTAATAAAATAAAAAAATTATTTGCGCATGCCGGCTCGAACCCGCGACCTTCGGATTGGGAGTCGAGAGCCTTGCCTCTAAATCAAACGGCCTCGGCCGTCAAACGTACCTACAAGAGAGCACTACTAATTATTTATTTATTAAGGCCCTTTTTTTAAGGCTTTTTAAAAAAAAATATAGTGAATACCTCACAAAAGTCCCAAGTGCACCCGTCTGGAGCCAGTGAGACTATGGCATCCTCAATTGGGGTATGTTATGAGACTGAAGGTAAGCGGGAAAGGGAAGGAGACGATGTAGAGGAAGGTGAGAAAATACCTGTCTATTCAGATCTAGTCACTAAACACGGCTAAAGCCATTTCAAGTAACGTTTCAATTCTGAATGGTGGTCTTACACCAGGGCGATACTAAGAGCATCTTCCACTCTGGAACGTGCCACAAATATACTATATATTATTTTTAAATAATATATTGTGAAATAACACAAATCCCCGAAATAACACGAACCCGCGACCTTCGGAATGGCAGTCTAACGCCCTACCGCTGGACTACGCCGGCCGTCAATACATATGAATTGTAAAAATTATACAGTATTTATTATACATAACTGAACTGTCTCAGAAACAACATTTTGTATTGTTTAGTAATAAATTGAACTGACTCCATTAGTATTTTAGCAAAGAGGAATACATATGATAGTTAATCCCGAATTTCTGCACTGAAATAAATCCCGACTACAAGTATTACGTAGTGGAATCCAAAATCTTACCTATGCATGCAATTCAGCAATTCAGGTAAAACTAAAAATAAAACTAACTAAAACTTAATTACTTGTCAATTTAAAATTAATTATGTAATGTATAAAATTTTATAGTGAAAATTCTTCTGTCTGACAAACTAAGCAGTTAGTTGAAGAAAATTTCTGGAATACCCATTTCAAAACTTAGAAAACATAACATATTTTCCAGACGGCAGAATTGTATTCAAATTGACTTCTAACAAATGCAAAGAAATAACAGTTTACTAAACTTAATGTTTTTGAAATTTAAAGTTAGCTTAGTTATACATCCCAAAATTTGTAAGACGTTACTAAAGATTTCCGTTTTATGGTTAGCAAATAATGAAAGATTTCATTGAAAAGATGCCTAAGTCTTTAATTTGTGTTAATGTCTCAAGAGCATTGTTATCAATGTTCTAATTAAACCATCATCTTTAATTTTACGATTGATAATAAATATATGCTATTAAAATGCAATAAAGGTACGTATTCAATTTGTTCTTAGGTGGTCCAGTCTTCCGTCCTGAGATGGCCTTGATATTATTTGTATATAAAGCCTCCTGTGAAGTTTTTCGAATCCAATTTTTTTGTATTTCTTGGTCATTAACTGTGTAAACATTTCTAGACTGTTTTGAAGAGTCTTACATTCCATGTACATTTGTTACTTAAATTTTTCTGCAGATCAATTTCAATTTAAGTAACATTTTCATTACCGGAATTCCCGTTTTAAAATTTATAAAACGTAAGAATTTATTTTGTACTCTTTCAATTGATTGTACAAGTTGACCTTTAACAAAGAATAAATAAATAAAAATAAAACGTGGGAAATCATAGGGCTATTTGGGAATCATAGGGCTATTAGCCTGCTCAGTTCAGTCGGCAAGCTGTATGGTAGAATATTGATTGAAAGGGTAAGAATGGAAACCAAAGATAAAATATGGGATGTGCAAGGTGCTTTTATGAGTGGACGGGGGTGCATGGACCAGATTTTCTCATTGCGGATGCTCACTGAGAAGTTTCTGGCAAAAAACCAGAAACTTTTCTGTGCTTTTGTAGATCTACAAAAAGCATACGACCGCGTCGACAGGAAAAAGCTATGGAAGGTGTTGTCCAAGTATGGAGTGAATACAAATCTCATACAGGCAATCGCGTCTCTGTATGAGGGAAGCGATGCATGCATTAGGGTAAACGGTGGTTTTACGGGGTGGTTTGACATCGTAAAAGGTGTTAAACAAGGCTGCGTAATGTCACCGTGGTTATTCAATCTATACATGGACAATTGTATGCAAGAATTGAAAGAGGCGGGATTGGGCGCGAAATTGAATGGTCTGAAAGTATGTTGTCTGTTGTATGCTGATGATGCGGTGCTGATTTCTAACAGCATAGAAGATCTGCAGTCACTCGTATCTAGGATGAACGAAGTATGTATGAAGAATGAGTTGATGATGAATGTAAGTAAGTCAAAAGTAATGGTTTTTGAAAGAGAGAGTACGAAAACAGTGTGCAACATAGTTGTGAATGATGAGTACTTAGAGCAAGTTGATGAGTTTGTGTGTTTGGGAAGTATGTTTACGAGAGATGGGAAGGCTGATAGGGATATTGAAAGAAGGGTAAATGCAGGTAACTCTATTAATGGTGGACTGAATGCTGTTGGCGCCAACAAAAAGCTGTCCAAAGAAGCGAAGCTAGCAGTTCACAATGGAGTGCTGGTACCTACCCTGATGTATGGCAGTGAAGCATGGAACTGGCAGAAAAAGGATGAAAGTAGACTGAATGCTGTAGAAATGAGATCTCTGAGGCGTATGTGTGGTAAAACCATGTATGATCGTGTGAGGAATGTTGAGATCCGAAAAGAATGCAAGGCCGATGTGAGCGTCATAAGTAAGATTAAAAAAGGGACGCTTAGATGGTTTGGACATATAGAGCGAATGAACGAAGAAAGGAGTGTCAAGAGAATATATGATACTAATGTGAATGGTAGAAGAAGTCGAGGACGCCCGAGGAAGACATGGCACGATCAAGTGAATCAGATACTTGAGTCGGGCCATGTCAAGAGTCAGAATAATAGAAGAGCATGTATGATAAGATGTATGAATGTGAATGAGGCGAGGAGTGTATGCCAAGACCGAGTTGTTTGGCGGTCCATCCTCTCTGCCTACCCCTGCGGGGAAACGGCGTGATGGTTAGTTAGTTAGTTAGTTAGTTAAAATAAAACGTCAAATTTCATTCTAATGTATGGAATATGATGTTTGTATCTAGTGACGTCCTTCCTAGGCTTGAAGGCTTAAAAGTTTGTGTTCTGTGAAATTTCATTGAGATGAAAAGATCTGTTTTATCTTTTAGGACAGCTGTTATTAGACGTTTAACGAGATCTATCTTAGCAATGTCCGTGTTTTCAGAGTTTTTATGTGTTTTATTGAATCATTAATGCTTTTTTTCAGCTTTACGATGTTTTTACTCGCGATTTACATATTTCTAATGTTATTTTAAATAATCTTAAATAACAAAAAAATTGTATGATATTGTTTTAACAGTGAAATATATCAATAAAAAATGTTAATTTCTATAGAATTTTTTTATTTTTATTTTGGGGGCAGTATTATAAAGGAAATTGCGGGGAATTTATTATTTCATTCTCCCCAATTTGTGGATTTTGAATATTTATTGAGAGTATTTTGGAACGTAAACATCGGCAACCCTGGTTTTAAGTGGAGCAGCCTTCGAGTATCTAATAATATATTGTTGCTCTAATGCCTTGTTCTGACTGGGAGAGTGTTTTAGTCGAGTAGCTAATATATTAGTAACTAAACGTGTCCGAACATCACAATTTTAGTAGAGTAGGATGGTCAGCTCTTTAGTAGATTGAATCCATTTGGTTCTATTTTTTTGACAAGTGGAGTCCCCCTCCACGCGTCCTTGCGCAGTTCATTCGTAGACGCAGACACGCGCTATATGTCGTCCTGTTGGAGTGAAAATGCTACTCTAAAATTCTTTATTTTTGCGGCTATCAATCTATTTTCATGTCCATAGTTTATTTATTTTCATCTCGCTAATTTATTCTTCCACCTCTTCTAAAATAAGCATTACAATCAGCTTAATTAGCGTATTTACTTAACTGCGTTGCAGCCCGTCATGCTTACTAATGAACTCTACTTAACAGCAGTGCTTGGTACCAGCACCAGTGTTTTGGTGAGTCAAGTAGCGAGTTACTCGCCACTCGACTTACTACTTGTCGTGTCCGAACAAGGCATAAAGGAGGAGCGCAGCGAGCTTAGACTTGATTGGGATCAGGTGGGAAGACAGGGGCTGACGGCTGCACGTAGGACACAAACAATGGCGGTCTTCGATTTTACGTCAAAACCTTGTCTTAATTTATTTTACTTTATCAAATTGTTGGTTTACCTTGATTAGATAGTTTACTTGGCTGTACTGTAAAAACAGCATTGCGCCCAGTTCACACAATATAACATAATCCACAATAGAATATTATTACATGTGACATATCATTTGACTGAACACTGAACGATGACCTCTTCGAGCATCTTTCCAGCCCTGAGATATAAATTAACATTATATTCATTAGTGTCATTATTAGTCATTACTTTCTCGTATAAAATTTCTATTTGTAACTTTGTGGTTTATTTAATAAACTAATATTAATTACATTTACATACTCTTTAATTTCAATTGTAATTAGAGGTTTGACTAAAATATCATGCTATCTTTATTAATAATATAATACAAATTTATTATAACATTACCAAGTAAATCGGTACACAATCAACGGCTTCGATACACAATGTAATCCTGGCTAACACACCTTATGAAAGCAAACATAAGCCATTATTTATTTAATTCCGATAATGCTATGTTATGAAGGTAAAGCTAATTTTTATTTCCCTATATTTAACAATTGATTTAGCAAGCAGGAAATTTAAACAAGTTATGTAAACATGTACCTAATATATGCGGTGGATGCGGTTGGTGGAGGTCAAAGTGGGGTTCTGAGGTTATTTAGAAAGATAATGGCACCCAGTACCAAGAGCATGTTGAAATTGATAACTGTACAATATCGGATCGATAGGCATAACTTTTGTTGATTTTATATCGATGTTCCAAGCACGGTGTCACCGCTGTTAATTAATAAGCAATTGATATAACCTGGCAATATTGGAGGTATTTTCTATGAATTATTGACTCTTTGAAATGTCAAACCTTTGTTTTTTTTATAGTGAATAACTACACAAGAGTCCCAACTGCTCCCGTCTGGAGCCAGTGAGACTATGGCATCCCCAATTAGGGTATGTTATGAGGCGGAAGGTGAATGACGGAAGGGAAGGGAAAGAGACGAGGAAGAGGAAAGTGGGGAAACTGGCTATTCAGACCTAGTCACTAAACACGGTTAAAGCCATTTCAAGCAACGTTTCAATTCTGAATGGTGGTCTTACACCAGGGCGATACTAATAGTGTCTTCCACTCTTGAAGGTGCCGCAAATATATTATATATTATTTTAATAACTCAGGTACGGGGAATACGTCATTCCTATGTCTACCTACGTTAAAATGTCGTGAAAACAAGCTTTTGTGCCCAAGCGGTTAAATAATTAATTGTGAAATAACACAAATAAATAAAATTTATTTGCGCTCGCCGGGTTTGAACCCGCGGCCTTCAGAATGGGAATCTTACTTTAGTCTTTGTTGTCACAATAATAAAAAACCTAAAATTCTTACAAAACTTAATAATATCATTTTTATTTTTTTTTTAAATGGAGATCTACGAATTAAACCCAAAAACAATTAATAATTAGGAATTTATGTTTGCATCACTTAATACTGAAAGTCTACGTTTAAAAAAAAATTAAATCCTTAAAAGCTTATATCAGAAACTCCAATCTCCTGAAAACATATAAGCCGATTTCATAAAATATTACCCATTTCCAGCTGCTGCAAATCCTCGTTTCTACATTTCCACGTTTCCGCTGCGTTCAATTCGATTAAATCTGCCTTCCACGAATCACTCCGATATTCCATTAAATAATATCACAGCACGGATTGGAGTTCTATGAGTCTGAACCCAACTAATACTAATAGATATATACTACTCGCCTTATGGCTTGTTCGCACCTCGGCAAGTAGTAAGTCGAGTAGCGAGTTAGTCGCTACTCGACTGATCAAAAAGTGTTGCTCCCTACACTCTCCGGAGCTAGTGGGACTATCTTGTAACGCCGAAGGGAAGGAGATGGGGAGATGAAGATTGGAAAGTATCTGGCTATTCATATGTGATCACTAGACATCGGATTATATGCACTAACAAAGTGCCAAAATATGCATGCAAATATGCACCAAAAACGCGGGAATATGCACTAAAAACTCTTTATATGCCCAAAATATGCACAATGCGAAATCAAAAATTCATTTTTATTTTTATGTATTTTAATTAAAGACGGTACAAAAACAGCGAAATATTCTTAAAATTATGCATAGTTTTTGTCCAAATTTTCAATCGCAAATTTGTGACATTTGCCACCCAGTATTCATTTGTACACCGAAAACGACCTCTCGACGTCAACTGACGTCATTGGAGAAAATTTAAAAATTTAAATTTTTTGGCGCCATTTCTGGCGATACTTGTTTAGGCAGGGTATGGACCTGTGCCGTTGATGTAGGCAATGTTATTCATGTCTTCAAGGCTCGGGTTTTTAAGCAAAAAAGCGTCTAACTTTTTAAGAATCTTTCCTGATATTAAATTAGGAAGGGCGTTGGCAAGTTCAGTCATTGTTTCTAGTATTTCTATTGATTTAAATAGAGGAAGGTTTTTTTGTTTCCAATTATCTGGTAACTTGTTGAAATGTGTTGAGATGAGGGCGATATTATGTTTAATGGATGGGTCTTCAAATGCTAGCTTGCTTTACTGAATTGCCTGTCGAATTTATGAACGAAATCAACGAAATATGCACGATTGGGAAAAAAGGCCAAAATATGCATTAACGCCGTAATTAGAGATTTATATGCATTTGCATGTGCAAATATGCAAATGCATAAAATCCGATGTCTAGTGATCACTAAACACGGTCAAAGCCATTTCAGGCTACGTTGCAATTCTGAATGGTGGTGTATTATCAGGGAGAATATGATGGAAGTATTTCTCAACTGAAATTTGGGCCAAGTTACGTTGCAGACCCCGAGATTATGCTAAAGGGAAAGATTATTGATTCAATATTATTTTAGTTCATTTTTTTTAATTATTTACTTCGGCAGGAATTTATTTGCAACTTCAATGACGCTCTAAAGGCCCATTCGAACTAGGCTAGTCGAGTAGTGAGTAATTTAGTAACTAAACGTGTAGTTTCGCCCCCCCCCCCCCCCCCCCCCAGTGTGTCACTGCTCAGTGACTCAACCTCTAAATAAGTTCGAACCCGTCGTTTTAGTAGAGTTCATTAGTAGTCGCAGAATTTTCGTCTTATTGGAGCGAAAGTGCTACTCTACAATTCTATTATTTTTCTGTTATTAACCCATTTTCGTAACTATAGTTCCTTTACTTTCGTCTAACTAATTTGTTCTTCCATCTCTTCTAAAATACCCATTACAATCATCTTAATTAGGTTATTTGCTTTGTTGCGTTGCAGCCCGTTCACTTCCAATGCATAATTTAAAAATGTAGTCTACTGCCTACTCGACCGTGTGTGAACGCTTTTTGGTCAGTCAAATGGCAAATTACTCGCCACTCGACTAAATTACTAGCCTAGTCCGAACAAGCCAATACTTCTGAATTTTAATGTGCTTTACCATTCCTGTAATATGCAGTTTCTGTTGAAAAGTGACTTAAGAGGCTAGACTTTAAACGACACGCGGAACACCCGCGTCTGTCATTCTGTCCCGCTCACAATAAGCTCACGCACACTTACAATACATGCGAATGCGAAATGTGCGAATGAGACAACGCTCAAATTTACCTACAGAAATCGCTCGAAAAGGGGTATATGGAGAATACACTTTTCTACACCGAAACTTTCACGAAATTGAAATTTTAAAAAATGTATATTTTTTAGAAAGAAGAAGCTACGTCGGCAGCTTTTTATAATTTTATAATTCTTTATGAGAGTTGGGTTAGTAGCACTTTTTCCTTAAATAATATTTTTTGATAAATCGTACATGTTTGACAGTGAATGTTTACGTTAATACGAAACGCATCGAAAATTCGAAAACATACCGACATAGTTTTCACCCTCTAGAAGGCAGTATAAAAAAAAAATATTCATTTTGTGCAATTTTCAATGTAGAAAAGTGTTTTTTCCCGGGCGTCCTTTTTGTATGGGCCGAAAAGCGAAGCCTATCGTCTTAAGAGTTTTATTAGTTATTACTGCCAAACTGTCTGGCAGCAGGTAAGTACGCAGTAAACACCATTAAGAGAGTTTGTTCAAGCTTGAAATGTACCTAAGTATAGGAAACTCAATCTGTAAAGCGTTTCCAGTTTCGATGAAAGCTATTTATAGTATGCTAGAGGTCGTAGATTGCGTGCAATGACTATTTGAAAGTCAATGCTTAGTTTTATTGATTAACTCAGGGCCTATGTCATCTTTGGGGATGCTGTGTGGAGGTTTCTTTTTAGAAAAAAAGGGAGATGATGTTCTGAGAGAGATATGAGGGGTGGGTAGGAAACTGGGGGTCAGTGTGTCCAGGAGGGACGGGCTAATGATTCCATACCTCCCACCACGGTACAAGGTGATGTTCCTGGAGAGCCCTCCTACTGGGAGGTTCCGAGAGACCTACTGGGGATACCACAATAAAAAATGCGCCTGTTTCTCTACCTCATTGAGTTTACAAAATTATTATAATTATGCAATGAATAGCCTAACGTTATAAAAAGTTACAAAAATTGGGAATTTCACCATTTTTTGGAAAAATATTTACATTTCCGCCACTGTAACTCGTTACTTATTAGACTTACAAAAAAAATTATTGAACAAAAAATATTAGAAATTTTATCTTGTTTAAGTTTGTCTACCACAATTTGGTTGTAAAATCAACCATTGCACAATTATTTTGAAAAAAACCAAATTTGGGACCTTCAATCCAAGATGGCGGCTCGAGCTCGACCACCTCAAGGTCGAAAACTTTTTTTTTTTCGTTAGAGTCCCAATCTAAACAATATATATCAAAATCGCTACTACTTGATTTTTTGCAAGGTAGAGGCATTTTTAACCCCCACTGACCGGACTAACTTCCCCTCAAGCATTCAAAGTAAGAGAAAAATTACTGTCTACGTTAGATTTCTCTCTGCGCAAAGCCCGGGCAACACCGGAGATTCTATTATTGATGCTACAAGGTAATATAGGTATAGGTATATAGGTATAGGAATATAGGTATAGGAATATAGGTACTTATTTATTTATTAGGTATTGAGGATCGAGTTTAGTGAATATATCACAAACCAGAGAGTACCTGTGTCCAATGTCCATGTTATCTGAAAGGATTTCTAAGGACTATTTAAAAAAAATTGCTTTAACTCCACATAGGAGGCCTTTAGGAACACAATTCCCTCAGGGCCTGAATTTGAATATGCTATGTGGAGGGTCTTTTTGAGGAGAGGAAGGAGTGAACATGGGTCTTGAAGAGACCATGTTATAGGAAGGAGGAGACACAAAGGCCGGCATATCGTTCCACAGCCGAGCTGTTGAACACAAGAACTAGATTCGTACAAGCGACCCGTTCTCGGATGACAAATGTCAACCATGTAGAAGTGCGCGTGTTTCCCGACTATGCACCGTTGCCGAAGGGATCAATGATGCTAATTCTTCGGAGCATCTTCCATTGAAATACCGGTAGAATCAGGATAGCATTCTTAACCGACGCCTATGCTCTAAATATTGCAATCGGTTTGTTAAGACCGGAGAATCTATCAAACATTCCTACATATTTGTGTTTTCATATTATTACTAGCTTAATTTGGGAGGCGGGTATGTGTACCGCCGCCCCAGTAACTATTTATTGGATAACCACCACCTCCGCCATTGATCACCCCAAGTGGTTCGCTATGTTACGGGACTTAGCAGGGGTGCGCGGGCGCACGGAGTGAGGTTTGTCCAGGCCTTAACGGCGGATGCGTCTGCCTTCCTATTGCGTGGCGGGAGAACCTGTTTGATAAAGACACAGACTCTCTCGGAACATCGCCTTACCACAGTGGGATGGATGGATTCATTAATATGTCCGTCACTACTGGAAACACTGACTCCAATATTTCTACCCACCCTTCATACCTTATTCCTTCCCAGAACTTCATCTCATTCCTTTCTATTAAAAAAGACCCTTCACACATCATCCCCAAAATGACATAGAGGCCCTGAAAATTATTTTCCTCAGAGCCTCCTGTGAGGAGCTAATGTTAAAAACAAACATGATTTTGGATTATTTTACTAGCATATAATTTAATAATAAAAGAAAGCAATTTTAAAACCAACGTTTATTTATTTATTATTTTTAATTGATAAACTAATGTTTAAGACAAGATTTTTTTATGCATAGCACAAAGGGTAACAATTATTATAAGCAATAATTATTAGCCTGAAACACTCATCCATATTGAAAAAACCTCCCGAGAAAACCGGCTAATAATTATTGTTTATAATAATTGTTACCCTTTGTTTATTTATTTTATCATGTTCTCTATAAAACGGTTAAACACCAATATATCATGGAGAAGATTATAAATTACAAAGTATACTTTGTGAGATGTGCTAAAAGATATTAGATAAATATATATTTATCTAACGGTTTCGATAGTCCAAAATTTAAAAGCATTACTTTTACGGGTTACAGGTCCCTGTTGCTATGCCAGATACAAACCAAGGTGCTAGTTGCAAAATACCTCTCTCGCACTTACCTACTTCTCTGTCTATCTCCAAGTGAATAATGATTAATTCTTCTTGATCAGATCACGAGGCATCGTCTCTCTGAAAGCGAATGCTTTTTTTCTGCGATTGCCCCATGCGACGTGTTTTTTGTACTACCGGCGAGTTTTAGACAGAGCCGAATTTTAATAAGTTTGACTTTTCAGTTTATTAGCTAGATAAGAACTGCTCACATTAGTAAAAGTCAGGAAAATTTCATATCTGGGTCACATACTTCGTACAAATATCACTTGCTCCAATTAACCACTCGAGCACTTTTTGCCACATTATGGCACTATTTCCAAAACTTCGGATTGCTTTGTTGCCAAAACGTGCACATTAAAATTTTTTTTATTTATTAAAACGATTCTATAAATATATTGTACATTCAAAATATAACAAAATAAATATTCTCTAGATTCTTTAAAATGTTTTAATTAATTCTTTAAATTATATATTTTTTTATAGATCCTACAAATATGTGATAATAAACAAAGGATAGGGGAATTCATTGGCTACATCGAACTATAATCAGATTTTATGTTTCTATATTCAAATTCGGAGGTATGATTTATTTTACGTGGGCGGAAAAATTTCCTTTAGCAATCCGAGAATAAATATTTTAATTGCTCTGTCGCTCCAGTGGTTAATATTAAAAGTCAAGATGGAGGGTCGCCGAGGGCCTGTTAGGTTACAAATGTTTTGGCTGCGAAATTTACTAAGTGGACCGGTATTAGAAGTGTGGAGGAGCTATTCTGGACATCGCAAGATAGAGATATATTATATATATATGATATATATAAGAGTGATCGCCAACGTCGGATGGACCTGCCAGGGCACCCAAAGAAGAAGCTAGAATTTTATTAGACTTTTGATTTTTTAAACTAGAATGAAACCATTCTACCGTCTGATTACTCCGAATCAAATATGTATCATCATTAAAACAAGATATTTGAAGTTTTATTTAATGTAACAGCAGGCTCCCTGGCCATATTTGAAGCATAATAAAACAGATTTCGTTTTGCTGTCCAATGACATTGTTTTCTATTAAAAAAAAAAAACAATCACACATCGAGTTTCGTCCACGGTTTGGTTTCGGCCAAAAATTAGCCGAAACTTCGGCTCAGCCGATGGTAATGTATCGTACCAGAGGCCCTAGCACACTCGATCGATAACGATCGATAGGATAACTATCGGTAACTTCTCGTCGTTCCCTAGGACAACTGCACATCGCTAACGCACAAACAACAGTTGATGTCGAATATGTTAAGGACACTTAGTCATTGTGAACTGTCACTTATTCGCTGGCGATCAATAGTCATGCTAGGGAATGATGAGAAGTTACCGATAGTTATCCTATCGATCGTTGTCGATCGAGTGTGCTAGGGCCTCAGGTACTGCTTTACTCGGGTGCGTGCGTGTACCTTAATTACTTACGTAGAATTACTTTATTTAACTTAATTATTAATAAATATAAAACACTTTTTTGTGTAAGACCACGGGTTTTTATTAATGTATTTTACCGAACGGTTTCGTGTTACTCAAGCATAATCAGGTTACAAATTAATACTAAACAAGAAATACAAAATGTGCGCTTATATAAAAATACAGAGAGAGACAACTTGATAAAAATAAAACAAACAGTCAGGATACATTTACATCAATCCAAAGGAAATGGGAAAAAAACCGACAGATAATTATGCAGACTAATTGTGGGGCAAAAACGCCACTTTCCAAAAATGACGAAATTGAGTTATAAATGCCAATATATGCATAATGTCCGTAGCTATAAGATGGTTTTTTAGATCCTTAGAAAAATAAACCGCAAATCATGGAAAAGTCGATATGAAAATGGGAAATCGAAAAAAAATCACCACTCTCCACAACGATTAACAAGCAAAATCACCACTCTTCACAAAAGTCAATCACAAGCCTGAATTCAAAGTACATTCAACACGACCAATGAACACATATTTAATTATAATATTTCACTTTATTAAATATTAATATTTTACTAAAAAATCACGCGAAAAATCGGATTTTTGAGATTGACTGAAAACAGTACTTTTGGAGACTGGCGTTTTTGCTTTAAAGTCCCTCAATTAGTCCTCACTGCAATATGCCAAACCACAAAGTTATTGCTTTCTACAATAATATTAAACATTCTTTTTTAAAAAAAAACTTTCCGAAGAAAGCATGCACTTCATTATACAAAAACAGCGAACTGAAAATTGCTAAAAGCTAACCATTTATTTACTCATAAAAAATATTGATGTATTTCACTTCGCATTTTATTTAACATTCACTTTCTGAACTCTTACAAGTTTCAAAAGAACTCATCATTTCTTAGGGTAGGTATAGTATTGTTTTAAACATATGTTTCAGTTTGGGCCAAAACGATACAGAACAGAAGCCGAGAACGGTTTCCGGTGAAAATCTAATTGTTTAGGTCGGTGACTATTCTTAGTTCGCCCCTGTCCCCAATTCGGCTTCTCAGAATACCGAAAATACTAGTGCCAGCGAGAGACCGTACGTGACTTCATCGTTCAAGTGTATTTTTCGTTTTCAAACAAGACGCGTGATAAGGAAGAGGACGAACGTCGATGATGTCCTACGAGCTTTCGTCGGGACTAGTATAGCTAGCGATAAATTCAGGTCTTTGCCTTGCCTTAGGCAAAGCAATTTGGTTGCCCGTTACTAATCTCTCCACAGCTAACAGTTTACAGCGAGGTATTACTAACTTATTGATGTTGGGTGTAACTAACTCCGAGGTAAATTGAAAGATTCACTGACCTTTCCCTCTGCTAATAATTATAATTGGTCCTATTAAGTCCTCGAGGAGTTATGAAATTGAGTATTTGGTAAATTAGTAGTTATAGAGGTGTTTCCTTAAGGGGATACCCGGCGGTGATTTTTCCATACAAACGTATTCCTATTTATTTCTCTGGATTTTAACCCTAGAGAAAATATTGTTTTTACATAAAATGGATATCAACTACTAGCGTATCGGTACATTTTGTTATTTTTTTTATAAGTTACTTTTTATAGAAGTTATGACCCTCCAAAAATCAATAAAATTGCCTGGTATAAACGCCGTCAAAAGACGTTCAGTATATAAACTAGACAATGTTTTTTTCCAGACAGACAGATCCCTGAAGCGTATGTGTGGTAAAACCATGTATGATCATGAGAGGATTGTGGAGATCCGAAAAGAAGGCAAGGCCGATGTAAGGTCATAAGTAAGATTAAGAAAGGGACGCTTAGATGGTTTGGACATGTAGAGCGAATGAATGAAGAAAGGAGTGTCAAGAGAATATATGACGCAAATGTGAATGGTAGAAGAAGTCGAGGACGCCCGAGGAAGACATGGCACGACCAAGTGAATCAGATAGTTGAGTCGGGCCATGGCAAGCGTCAGAATAATAGAAGAGCTTGGAACATAATTCATATACAGGTCGAAAGCCTAGATGTCACCAATAAATATTACGTGTATTGTTTATGAATTTAATAAAATAATGTATTTATTAAATTCATTGAAAAACTGATCTACTGTCTATGCTCTATACTACTGTCGTCTCTAAGCATCGGGAAGTCGCGATCTTTCAAAAACGACGAGTTTATTTTTAGGCGGGGTTAATTTTTGACAAAGTTTCCCACTTCAATCAGTATGGTGCTATATGCGAGTATACTAATTTTAATTATAATTTGTTTTGCTAGAGTCAGTGCATTATTATTAAAACTAATCGCTGAAAAATTCTGTCCTGACGTTGAAACTTTTAGAATCCCTTATCCCTTGACAGCTTTTGATTGATTATCAATTAATAACATCGTCATTCCTCATCACTCGATGAATATAATAGTCCATACTTCTTTTAAAACTAGGCAAGTTACGTAAATTTCGGTGGGAAGTATTAAAATATTATTTACGTAAATGATATATATTTGGCATATGACTGCTAGCGCCTCGGCGTCTAAAAGATGAACTATTCTTATGGAAGCTTTAGATTTAGAAGATTTAGCACACTTAAATTGGAGCGAGGAATGTCTTACACAGCAAGAATACGGACTGGCTGATATACCGGGCCACGGGTAATCCAACTGATAATTATAATTGGTGCAATAATCATTCAACAGCCGTAATAAATAATATGTGGTCATAAATCACCTGTGTTGATTGTTGATTCTAGTATCAATTCCATGTAAATTATTTACAATAATAATACATAATGATAGTAACTGAAGCCATATCTACGCAATCAGAAACAATATGCTATTTATGAGAGACCATTTTCAAAACGAGCCTACTCCATATTTGTTTGAATGTGATTTTATATTGTATTTAACCGAGGGACAAATATTTAGTCAGTTTAACTCTCCAGAGTATTAGGTACTATCAGTATCGGCCTGGTGAAAGAACACTATTTAGAATTACTTCATTGCTTTTAATAGCTTTAAACGTGTTTGTTATCCAGATCTGAATAACCAGGTACTTTCTTTTCACCTTCCTCTTCCCCATCTGCTCCTCTAAATCATCAGCCTCATAATCAGGGGATGCCATAGGCTTACTGGTTCCAGATGTTTGAGACTCTTTTGCGATATTCACTTAAAAAAAACTGTGGAAATAAATATTTTGTGCTGAAAAATAATATGCATGAATGGGTTAAATGTTTTGACAATATTGTTTTGAAAGGTATGACAACATATTATTAACAATGCAAAAATTATTTTGCCATGCAAAATAATTATTTTCAAAATATTTAAATCACGCCATCAAAAAAAGTATACTTTAAGCCAAGTTGATCTTTTCCCAAGAAGGTACTATTGTTTCCAAAACTTAACGAATTTAAAAAAAAAAAAGTATGGTTAAGTTTATCGCAGATTATTTGTATTGAAAACTCAAAACTTGTATACTTTGGTACATTTAACATGTTTAAAATAAATAAATTATAAAACTAAAATTATTATTTACACACTCGGAACACACCCTTTTAGAAAAATAACTATAAATCATAAAATATATTAATAAACAACTGCCTGGCAATTTGATTAACTTCAGAAAAGGGATGGATATTGGATGGATATGGATGGATATAAGAATAGGATATTGCGATACCTACGTGTATTTTTTTATTCCAGCTTATCAGTATAAAACTAAAACAATTGTTGCAGAATGTTTCAATCTACACAAAAAATGCATTTGATACGGTTTTTAAATTTTAAAAAAAATGGATTCAGTCCCTCTCTATAATTAGCTCTTCAAATACATACATTACACGGCAACTATCACAGGTATAGGATGACAAAGTACTTGATTCTATACACAGTAACCGGTAATTAAGTCGTACAAAAGCAAAACTGGTAAACTTCTTATAACTATATATATTTTTAGTTGAGCCCTCATTTTCGTAAATCGAGTCCGAGTTGGAATTTTTCAAAGAATAGCACAAGAAATGTGTTGTGGGATTGTTTCGTAATCCAAATATTTGCCTAATCGAGGCTAGGCTTAAGGCTGTATTATGCCCGCTCAAAAAGAAGAAGAAGGAGAGATACGATAATACCTACTAATTTTGGAGGGAGCGCGCTAATATTTAAGCGAAAATTGGGAAAATGTTTAATAAAACACGACTCGTTTAAAATAAAGCAAAAATCTCGTGGGGGTTGTGTTAAGTAGCGTTTAAAGAAACATTGTGATTTTTTTATACATACAATAAATAACTTGTAAAATAACAGAAACAAACGTGTAAATAATAATTTTCGAAGCATACTTTGCTATTTATTTCTAAAGAGGGAATTTCATATAATTTCGGCGTTGGGAATGTGTAGATACTATCTTAAAGAATAACACACAATTTTTTAAGAGCTTAATAACTTCAAATATTTAAAGAAAATATGTAAGAAATCGGTAGAAATTCTGGCATCCGCTAAAAAGAAAAAGAAGATAGTTTGAAACGGAGAAATGTAAATACGAATGTTAGAGGAAGCGCGCTAATATGAAAATTTTTAATATTTTTTTTAATAAAACAGGAATCGTTTAAAATAGAGCAAAAATCTCCCGACAAATGCCTACGTTGCATTTAAAAATACACTGTGAAATTAATGTTTCGTACTCAAAACAGGTTAAATAACAGAACAAAATGTGATTTTAATAATTTTCGGAGCATGCTTTGCGACTTGTTTCTGTAGAGGGGATTTCATATTAATACCGTTTCGGCTCTACAAAGGAAAATAATAATAATACAGACAGTATGTATATAATAAGTTATTTTTCAAAAATAGTTTATTATATAGATTACAGATATTTTCTTCAAAAATAACATATATTTTTTAGGAACTTAAAAACTTCAAGAGTTCAAAAGAAAAATGTTATAAATCGGTAGAAATTCGGAATGCGGGGGCATTTCCAATATTAAAATGTATTTACGAAATTCAAATGTGATGGAGATCTACGATGTCAGGCGAGTATAAATGAGACGGAGCGCTGGGTTACTGGGCTAAATGGAACATTTGTTTCCATTCAAATTTGTATGAATGGCACTTCTAGTTTTCTTAATAATTCTTTACTTCAGAGCTACACTATAAGCAGGATATTGTATTTTAATTTACGTCAAAACAAATGCCGGCTCCAAAGTTACATAATTAAGAGGCTAGACTTTGAACGACACGCGGAACACTCGCGTCTGTCATTCTGTCACGCTCACAATAATCTCACGCACACTTACAATACATGCGAATGCGAAATGTGCGAATGAGACAACGCTCAAATTTACCTACAGAAATCGCTCGAAAAGGGGTTTATGGAGAATACACTTTTCTACACCGAAACTTTCACGAAAATGAAATTAAAAAAAAAAAATATTTTTTAGAAAGAAGAAGCTACGTCGGTAGCTTTTTATAATTTTATAATTCTTTATGAGAGTTGAGTTAGCAGCACTTTTTCCTTAAATAATATTTTTTTGATAAATCGTACATGTTTGACAGTGAATGTTTACGTTAATACGAAACGCATCGAAAATTCGAAAACATACCGACATGGTTTTCACCCTTTAGAAGGGAGTATAAAAAAATATTCATTTTGTGCAATTTTCGATGTAGAAAAGTGTTTTTTCCCGGGCGTCCTTTTTGTATGGGCCGAAAAGCGAAGTCTATCGTCTTAACCCTTTAAGTTTATCTTTCATTTTATTACAATTAGTGATGTGCTAAGCCTGTTTCACTAGGAACTCTTGTGTTGAGAGCAGTCGCAGTTAAAAACATAAGCAGTTTATAATAAAAATTCAAATAACAACACAACAATATTACGTTCAAAATAACAGACAACCATCATAGTACCATTGGAAATGCGTTCTTATAAACAATGCAGGTGCAGTGTACAGTATAATCAGTTTATAACAAAAATATAAATAACAACATAATGTTACGTTTAAAGTAAAAAGACAATCAGCATCGTACCATGAAAATGCATACTTACAAATAAGTTTTGATAAACTTTTTGTTGTTAGATCTAAATAAATTAAATTCTATAAGACTCCTTGTGATTTAGATTCCCATGAGTATTCCGCTTGTGCCACTAGTTTCCCGACACCGTGTATAATAGTAATAACATAATTGTATGTGTCATAGAAACAGGTGGTAGAATTGACATTGGCCTGATTAAGCCGGTGATAGTGAGACCTGACAAGTCTCAATGTTGAGCTGACCGCTTAGTGTTGTGTGCCAAGTCTTGGCACATATGCCAACAGGCCAACATTCAGTCAACATACCCGTTGGTCTGCTAGCAGTGCCAAATTTCCACTGGATAAAAAACCTCTAGAAGGGTGTTTTATCTATACCACCGATTTGAAAGAAACGGATGCACACAAATCACGTTTTTCTCACTGGATCAGCATTGTGCGAAGCCTTACACTTCAATATGTCTCTTATCGAAGTACGAATCATATTTAAGAAGTTAAATAATCTAATTCTTGTACTTTTGCACCGCATGTCATAAAAATTAGCTTTTGCTTTCCCAAACACGTTCATCACACAACACATCGATCGCCCATTTGATTAGTCAGACATTTCGAAAAACTAAAAAATCATTCTGCATTTCTACCGATTCATAACATGTTTCTCTTGAACACTTTCAGTTTTAAGTTCCTAAAAAAATATATGTATGTTTTGAAGATAATATCTGTACATTATCGAGCCCAAATGGTAATTAAATCATCCCGAAGTATGCTCCGAAAATTATTAAAAACACATTTTGTTCTGATATTTAACATGTCACAGTTATGTAAAATAATCACAGTGTATCTTTAAATGTAACTTGTAATGTACCTATCCCCTGCGTATACTAATTTGTGACGATCCAAACCCCTGCCTTTACTAGCTACTGTGGTCACGGGACCATTTGTGATGTTCTAGTGGGGATACCCGGCACCCGTTGTAATGATCCGTAGTCGTCTACCCTTGGTTTTTCTATTCTTTCCCTTTAACACTAACTATCGGGATCTACTGGCTACGCTACCCTTATCTTTTGGCCTTCGATCAATATACCCTTATATCTAGCTACACCTAACTTTTCCTTAAACCCCTGCGATTTTCTCACAGTAAATAAGATTTAAGGTTTAATTGCACATTATTCCTATATACTACGTTGTGTCTGTTTTTTTGGTTCAGTATTTACATCTGTATGTGTAAATTAATACACATACACATGTAGAGGAAATAATGTAGTGTGTGGTAACCTCAGATTCTTTTCAGAGGAAGTGTGAAAGAATTTCGTTTGATAAACTAACCCCGTTTTTAGATTGTTTTGTTTTATTTTCAAACCTATATTCGTATTTCCCGCCTTTTCTCAACTTGGACATAGTATGTCATTGACGATAACCCTACAGTAAATTGTCACCCGGTTTATAAAATTCAACGTCTTAGTTTTTCTTACTCGATTTTTTCCTGTCTATAGATTTACATTGGATTATTTTTACATTACGTTGACAGTGTGTATTATGACATACATGTCGGGATCCTTGCGAAGCTCTCAGTGTCGTTGTACTGCACCTAAATGGTCAAGTTATAATTGTTATTAGTATACACCACACTTACTGAGGAAGAGGAAGGTGAGGAGGGTGATAGGTGGATGTGGGGAATTTTGTTTCCTGAATAAGTCGGCGCCTCCTCTAACCAGATAGATACTGGTGACCAACATTCCGGACAAAGACTCAATCATTACGTTTGCTAGGATGGTCCTTAAGTCCTGAGTTTGTTCTCTTGCATGAACTTCATTGCTACGAAAGGGTCCCTTCACGCCAGATGAAAGAGCGCAGAGTCCTCATGTTACTTCCAGTATTATCCCGACTTCCTATCCTCCAGAATTGATTTTAACTCGACTGATTCTAGAAGGGGTATGTCCATTTCTTCCCTTATCACGATTCTACTCGCGTTGAGTGCGTACGGAGCCGTTTGAGAGGATCCTTTCGTCTCCCACGAGGATAATCATTGGCTTGCGTTCCTCGCCTCCAAGAGCTGACATAACTTCTACCTTGTAAAAACTATGTTTGCTTTCAGGTCGACACCACTGGTAGTATGCGATAGTGCTACAGACTTATTCTCACGGAATACCACGCCGACGTCCCCTCCACATAACTTCGCAAAACTTGGGATACCTTCGGTCGAAACGCCTCCGTCAGCGAATCATACCCTACCATTCCAAGTGGCGTTTTCTTTTTATCCTGTCTTTCATGCCTTTCCACTCTGCATGACCCCGCGAAAGGGAATAACTTCCAGTATCCCGCGTGAATGCTCAGTTTATGTTGACATCCCCTATCGCATGATAGCGCAAGAAAAAAAGCCCTCTTTGTCTCATATCTTGTGGGGATATAATTTCAGTGACGCTATTGCATCCCCCAATCGTGAAGTCTATATTTCGCAGGTCAAATTTGGATTTTGGAAGGGTTTGATTGAGAAAACATTACCGAAATAATGTTGATTTCATTTTTTGTAAGGAAGCCTGAAAGAAATTTGACATGATAATATTGTTGTTAGTAAACAATTATAATGTTTAAATTCAATTCTCCAAATTTCATTTTTGAACTAATATCCAGTATGGTATGGATGTTCCCGTCACTTCCACTTTGGTTCGGCATACCTCAGGAAAAAAACCCTACTAATTTGGATGACCGTACGATGTTCATCACGGCTACGATTTATGGCCGGGACCTTTTTTTTGATACGCAAAAAAATATAAGTTCGTTGAACCTACATTGATAATAGCTTTAATTTGGGACAAATTTCATAATTACACATCGAGAATAATATTTAAAACACAATTATATCCTGGAACATAAACTTCTTTTGTTATTAGTTATTTTAGATTGGCTGGACCTCTCAGGTATCGGGACCATGTACGACCTGTAAATTAATTTATATGTTTCTTTCACTCACCTGAACGAAGCCTGATTACGTACACTAAATACATGTGGGGAAAATAATAAAAAAAGGGAACCTTCCTATATTTATAACTCGGTGGTTAAGTTCCTACTACCTAAACACCATGGATCTATGTCACACTTTTTATTTGAGTTTAAGAAAATACGTAGGTTATTAATTATTATTTGTTAACATTATTATTATCTTTTGTTTTTGCGACTATTGAAGATGACATTCATACGTAGGTATATGTTGATATTATTTTGAATATTTGTATTATCTTGATTATATGATATATTGAAGAAACTACAAGCGCGTAGGTATTGTTTATTATCGTTGAACAATTGGTCATCGGACCTTTAAACAGCCGTTTATTTACTCATTTTTGTCTTGTAATGAATTGGTTAAATATATTATGTCGAAGAATAAATTATTGTCAGAACATCACTGACTTGCGAATGATTGAAGAAAGTATTTAGATGTACGTTGATGTTATTTTATTATTTTGGTTGTGAAAGATTGGAGAAAGTAACATCAAGCAATAGTATAATATATGACATCATCAATAATTTTATATTATTATTATGCTTGCAGAAGATCGAAGGTGACATTTGTACGTAGGTTATTAATTATTATTGGTTAATATTGTTATTATTTTGTGTTTTTGCGAGGATTGAATGAATTACAAGTGCGTGTAGGTTTTATTTTATATTATTATTATTTTGCGGGAGGTTAAAGAAAATATAAACTTGTGAGTATTACTTTATAATATTTTTTTGTTTTCGGAAGATTGGAGAAATTATAACCATGTAGGTATTTTATATTTTTATATACATTATACTTAATATTATTATTTGTTTTTTTTTTTGTTTTTGCGAAAGATTGAGCAAGGCATTATTACGTAGGTATTTGTAGGTAAATTTTGTATTATTATTATTTTTTGTTCGGCGCAGATTGAAGAAATTTTAAGTACGTAGGTGTATTTTTTATGTTGTTTTGATATTATTATTTGGTGTGTGGAAGATTGAAGATGACATTAGTACGTAATTGTTGACTCCGCTAATTTTATATTTCAAATCAGAATTCGCGCGATGCACACCCCTTCTATTTTTAAAACACAAAGTTACGTTATTATTAACTCACTGAAGCTAAGTATTTCATTCACTTTGATTATTATTTCAAATTAATTTTATTATTTAATTAATCCACTCGCGGCGCACTGTCATTCACTGCAGCTAATTTTCAATAAAGTATTTTAACAAGCCATATAATTAATTTATGTACACGAACTATTGTTTCTCACGAAGTCACAAACTTAAAAATTCTTTAATATTACGTAATTGTTTTCTCCCAACATTAGGAAACACCCGCACTGTTTAGCACTATTTTGTTCATTCTTCCTTGGATTATTACTCACAGCACTCGTTTTTATAATATTGATAAATTGTTTTGCTAAATACGAACGATATCACTGCTAGCACTCTCTAGACCCGCTCCCCGACTTCTCTCGACTGTCCAAGCCAGTTCACAGCCCTCGAATATCTTCTTCAAAAAAAATGCCAGGTGTGGACTCAGGACGTACATCTCGTCTTCCGTAGGGCGTTTTATAATTGAAAATTCGGACAATTTCAACTCCCATTGATATGATATTTTTCATGATTCTCTCTCTCCAAAATTAAATATGTCCGTTTTAATTATTTCATTGTCTGGCCGCCGATAAGTGTAACTCACCCTTTTGATGCAATTTTGCTTTAAACTTTTCCTAGAATTCTGCAATCGGTCTTTCCTTAATAATCGGTAAATTATCTCGGCTAATAGTGACTTTATATCTGTAATAATTATCACTTTCCACTCTTCCATTTATTATTTTGTTTAACGTTTGCGGCAGGTAAAAGATGAATTCAGTAATATTTTTCGGCATAATCCTGTTTGA
Organism: Limnephilus auricula; assembly: GCA_951813805.1. Lineage (NCBI taxonomy): Eukaryota > Metazoa > Arthropoda > Insecta > Trichoptera > Limnephilidae > Limnephilus > Limnephilus auricula. The sequence goes on along the minus strand of OX638409.1, from coordinate 8,019,589 downwards.
ATGACATGAAATTGTTTCTGTCATTTACTTGATTCACCACATTCCTTGCAGTTTCGTACAAATACTTCATTTTTCGCGTCCGTAGATGTTTACAACTATTTTTTATCTTTCGTCTCTTTTCATGATCAGATATAATATTCGTAAAACTTTGTCTGGTAATAACTAATATCACCTTATTAATTCAGAATTCATTTTCTTAATGCGTTTCAACTAGCTCTATGGTCCAGTACGTACCTGTTTGACTTCATTTTTAGTGTACCCTTTCTAAAAATCTTATTTACTTTTAATCTGAGTGTGTTGTTTACCTTTTGAAAAATCTCGATCTGTAGCACTAATTCATAGATTGTATACGTCGTTAATTTTAATTGGTTTTCTCAATACTTCGTCTGTATTCTGTAGTGGTAATTTGGGCTTAATCACCCCATTTATTCCTCAAAACCATGTTAGTTTTTTTTGTTACTAAACAAACTCTTGAACAAAAGCGATCATAAACATGTTTGTATTTTGTATTCGAACCTCTTTTGTTTATATAACTGACCTTTCATACGAACCTGCCATCCTTTCAATTCAAAATCATCAGTTGATTACCTCTTCGTATTCGCTCTGAAATTTTAAATTTATGATCGGTCTGAAGTGTCGGCTTACATCCAAAATTGAAAAATTTTAAACGTGGTATCATTTGAAAACTTCGAGCTCTTCATTATTTCGTCACCTTGATTTACCTAGTCACCTAGTGTAATCGATTTGAAATTTCGTTTAGGTGGGAAAAATTTGTATGAGCTCTTCCGATGAAGAAGATGCTTTTTTTTCTTTCGAACGTAGTGTTGAAGTCGATTTTGATACTGTCTGAACACTTTCACACGAAGTAAGATAAAGTTGAGCTTAGATCTAGCACACGGACACGCCCACAACAAACTCTAGATATGTATATATTGTTTCTGCAGTGTACAATACAAGAAGGTACTATACAGTACCTGGAAATCTGTTCTTCTGGATGTACAAATTCGACTAAATGAATGGATTTTTGTGTGCCACGAGAATCGGTGCAAATCATTGTATCGACATTTTCCGTGTTTTTCGTTGTTTTTCATATCATTTTTATAAGTAAAATTGTCAGTTTTTTTTTAAATATATTGTAGCTAGCTGTACTTTCCAGCTACATCCAATTTTTAAATATAAATTTTACCTACAACCTCTTAATTCATTATGTTTTACTTAAAAAAAAACTTAACATAATTCCTCTTTACAAAATGTCATTAAAGTTCAATGTTTCCAGGAGTACATAAAAATCAGGTTAAACATATTTGATACAGGGAGTTTCTCACCATCCTCCCAATAGCTTATCTACACTAATAACTAATAACGTATATTTTCGATTTACGATTTACGTTTTATTATGGAGATTATAATTCGGTACTCGAACCTATGAACTGTGGCTATATATTAAATAAGTTGGCCGAGTTTTCTAACCACTGCGAGTATTTTATTATTATTTATAATAATATCCGTTATTAGTGTAGATAAACTATTGGGAGGATGGTGAGAAACCCCCACAATGTAATATTGCGTAATGAATGTAATTTTTAGTTGGTTGGGTGAAATTGAGCCGCATCAACTCTAATAACGTATTTATCAGTTCTTCAATATTAAATTATTCATCGGATCGATGCAGGGCGGGCATCAACATCACGCTGTCACAGTGAAGGAATACTGGTGGTAAATAGCGAAGGGGAAAGAGATGGTTAAAGGAGGAGAAGGAGGGGTTATAAATATGTTGATAATATTTTTACGCACCAGACTTTTAGGTCCGGGTTTAGTTTTCCCCATAGGAAAAACTAAACCCTTTCACACACTTTTCCACAAAAATGATCATCTAGTAAATCCACGCTATGCAAGTGTATTATATAAGTATAATTAATACAAAACAATACAACAACAACATGTTAACCTAAACAATGATAACCAGACTATTAAATGGGAAAATAATTCACCGACTCCAGATATTTTCATATCAGAATCCTACTGATCCCTTAATACAAATATTTAAAAAAATCTTTCGTAATCCTACATGTATTTAAAATTACTTATTTTTTCATTTTTAAATACAAATTCTTTGACAAATCTAATATGCCTAAATTTTTAATGAGAGTTGGGTATAATGCCAGTAGCCGAAATAACAAATGGTAATATTTTTATATAAGATAATTATTATGCGCCGTTTTTGTCAAAAATCACCTTATGGGTACTGTACAATTTGTTATGGCTTTTTTAGGCTCTACCTCATTTTATTATTTTCCATTAGATATAGGAAACTTACCTGGCAGGTCACTTCTGATAAACACACTTTAATTATATAGTTTATGCTTGGAGAAGATACGACTTTGCACTCAGAGGACACTATGTTTTAAACACTGGAAATTGTGTGGTTTTACATTTGCTACCCTCCATTACTATTGATATTACATTTATGAGAAGATTAGTGGCAAAACAGAGTTGATATTTAAGTCTGAAGAATTTAGAAGTCTTTATAACTTGAGAATTTTTATGAAATGAGGATATTTCCGGCATCTTTGTTCCCTACCCCCTACAACATGGGTCTCTTCAAGACTATTAAATTGTTATTGTTCATTTTGTTCCTCTCCTCAAAAAGACCTTTCACACAGCATCTTCAAAGATGACAAAGGCCCTGAGGGAGACTATTTTCTTCAGGGCCTCCTGTGCGCAGTTCATGTAAAAAATAAATAAAAATATGTAAAGGTTATTTAATGCGATTTTTAAAAATGTATCGTGTTTTGCAGATCTGACATTTTTTTGATAAATTAATAATATATTTTTTTTATATAAGAAAAACTCTCTTTTTAACTTTTGAAGGTTATTCCCACCAATGTAATATATCATTGAAGAAGAAGATAACAATAATAATCTAATTTTTTAAAATATGAAAATGAACAAGAAACAGAAAAATAATAAAAGATATTAATAATTTGAAATGTGTAAGATATTAATAATTTGAAGTTGAAATTTCGACAGTCTCATAATAGATCGCAGTGGCCCAATTGGTAGAGGCGTATGTCCCGGTAAGATGTAAGGCTCTGGGTTCGAGTCCCAGTTGCGACCATTATCTTTTATTATTTTTCTGTGTCTTGTTTATTTTCATATTTAAAAAAATTAGATTATTATTGTTATCTTCTTCTTCAATAATAATTATGTATTTAAATTAAACAAATTACTTTGTGTAAACTACTAAACACATGCTATCGGTTTTGAAACATGTAGATATTATAACATGCGATTATAGTGGTTTACACAAACTATTTTTTTTTTAAATTTAAATAAAATGATGCCACAAAGTAATTTCTCAAAGATTTAACATATAATTATGTATTTCTTTTTTGGCCTTAAAAAAATAAAACCATAATGTATTTATCTCTCGTATAGTTTTAGTAAGAATGTGTCAATGTTCTGATAGATTTCTTACATGGTATGGGGTAAGGATGTTTAGTATTCAGCTGGTAGGTTCTGTAAATCACCCCCTATTTAGGGGGTTGAATTTAAAAGGAATTACTAATGGCCGCGGGTGGATTGGCACGTAAAGCAACTGTTTATTTCATTTAACGTAGTGGAATTTGTGAGGTTCTACGAAGGTCAGAATTCCACTTTGCGAAAACATTGTTAAATCGCTTTTTTCTCATTTTCCGGCTTTTTCAGGCTTTTAGGGGTTTTTGGGATTTCCGTTCATTTATTATTTACAAGACTGGTTTAATGTAAATAGTGAATAAGCACTTTTACAAAAAGAGGTAGCACAGCGTTCTGTACAGTTTTGCTTATATCGTCATCAATTCAGGTCTCACTGACTCCAGACGGGAGCAGTTGGGACTCTTGTAAGTTTCTTTGTGAAACTTTTACTGAGTTTAGATTGTTTTTGTAAGATCCTCCCCAACCTGGGAGGGTTGCCACAGGTCACCCCATATGTTTCGCTACGTTTGGTGACTTAACAGGAGAGCTCTGGTTCATGGGGTTAGGTTTGTCTGGGACTTGTTATCTGCGTGGCGGGCCGGATCGGGAGAGACTGGTTGAGGAAGATATTTTGATCTCTCCATCCGGACCCTCTCGTCCCATCCCCTTGCATCGCAGTGGGAGGGATTGCTTCACACGTCCATCACTTTTGGGCATATTTATCCCCAGATTCCTACCCACCCCTCAAACCTTTTTCCTTCTCGGGACTTCCTCTCCTTCCTTTCCCTTAAAAAACCCTCAACACATTATCTTCAAAGATGACATAGGCCCTGAGGGAATTTTTCCCTCAAATCCTCCTATGTGGAGCTAATGTAAAAAAAAAAAAAACCTAACCTAACCTAAACCTAACGAGTTAACAAGGGCATAGCACATATTTTTGATAGTTTTCACTTTTAAAATATTTCTTAGGGGGTTTCTCACCATCCTCCAAATAGCTTATCTACACTAATAGCGAATATTTTCGATTTACGGTTCATTTATTTATTAAGTTGGAGTTTATAATTCGGTACCTACTCGAACCTATGAATAGTGGCTATATATTGGATAAGTTGGCCGAGTTTTCTAACCACTGCGAGTATTTTATTTTTATTTTTAATAATATTCGTTATTAGGGTAGATAAGCTATTGGGAGGATGGTGAGATACCCCCTTAATCTATCAAATACATTATAATTTATTTTTTTATTGATGCAATATTTTTACATTTTATAATAAAAATTCAATAATGTTGGCCTCACTAGGTGGTTTACCCGTGCTGAGGCCTCCATTTTATCTACAAATAAATTTTACACAATACATTTAAAAATATATGAAAAACATAAGATTAAGATAAATTAAATTAAAAAACAGAGATTTGAAATTAAAGTAAAATTAAAAATAAATAATATTATATAAGGTTTAAATGGGTTATTATTATATGTTGTTATTATTGTTTTTTTATAATATATACAATTCCTTATTCTCTTACTATTCCACATCAGGTTTAGATCAATAATTACACCAGGTATTTAATTTCAGAAGAAGAGTAAATTACAGTACCCACAAGTAGGACTGTGTTGTTAAGAGGGTATTACCAGATAATACAGGAAATTAGTAATTTTAAAATCAAATTCTAGACGTATTGACTCTTTTTTACAAAAAAACATAAATTGATATTGAAAGATTGTTATTTTATCTGGTAAACGCATTTTTTAAATTTTGTAACACTACGTTTATTTTTAATATACTAAGGTTTTACCGTTGGTCGTTGGCAGATTTTTTCAATTTACAAACGACATATTGTATTATTCAACACAAATTTCAAATCATACAATCACACTACATAATAAATCAATACATAATCTAGTCAACACAGTTTTCAGAATTTTAATTTTAGTTAAATTTAAATCATTTAAAAATAAATCCTAGAACGTGTTTTGTGACAAAAATAACTCAGTTTTTCTATTTATTTAAGGTCTTACAAACTAAAATATTAAAAAAAAAAATTTACACACTTATTTTGTTTGACATTATTGAAAAATCATAAATACTCATAATAAGAAGTACACAATATTTAATAATTTATCATCGTGCGTTTTGAGCATTTTTATTGCTTACTTGAATGTAGGTATTATATAAAGCAAGTTTTTAATGAAATAATTCGATATTAAATTTTTAATTTTAAAAATTTGATATTGGTAGTAATTGATCTATCTCATTGGAACCTCTCTGTACAGTTGCAAGCATTTTTAAACTTTTATTCTCAGCCGCTAATCAATCGCTCTTAACAGTTTATTAAAAATTTTAACCGTATTATTTGGATAAAATATAATAAATAGAAAAAATATTCGTTGTCTAGATATATATTATTATGTAGGTACAGTGAAACCATATGCACAGCGCACAGTGCAAGATATTCTGGAGACAGACTTGACTGCTAATTTATGTAATTTACGTTTAACTCTGAATTCAAGGTTGCAGTATAAATGTAAAACCATTGATCCCAATACATATATTGTCAATATCTAAGTATGATTATCTCACATGTCTCGTCATCCATAAATCCATCGTCGCTATTGTTTGCTTATTCGAGGGTAACTTCAAACTTCTAAAATATTTTTTTTTATTTTTTTTTAAATGTTTATTCAGTTTTAATTTTACAATATTTTATTTTACAAATCTTACGAAACTGATCAATCAGTTTGATTGTAAGATTCCCATAGAGTTTCTCACGTTCCCATACAGTGGGGGCTACTCTCAGTATCGGCCTGGTGATAAGTTAAAGACGATGAATCGATTATTTGTTGCATGAAATGGCTTAAATTTAGTGACCAGGTATGAATAGCCAGGTGTCTACTTCCAAAGCCTCTACCTCTATTCACCAACTCTTTCATTTGCCACTCCCTTACGAAGTGCACAGTGGTTGCAAATGCTCTTTATCGTCTCATAAATCCGTACTTATTTGTTTCTTAACGTAAAAAAATTAAATTTTGTGTGCTGATTAAAAACTAAACAATCTTTATATTTTCTGTTTTTATTTAATGAAGTGTTGGAGCATTTTAAATACATTCAGTTTGAAAAATAAAAACTTTTTTTGCCTAGAAAATATCCCTTATTACTTATACCTCTGATTGACCAGCAGCTGAGAATAAAAGTTTAAAAATGCTTGCAACTGTACAGGGAGGTTCCAATGAGAAAGATCGATTATTTCCCGTATCAAATATTTAAATTAAAAATTAATATCGATTTATTTCATTCAAAACTTGCTTTAATATATACTTACATTCAAGTAAGGTATAAAAATGCTCAAAACGCACGAATTCCTTAGGACCGCTCGGTACAGCGGGGTGGTTCTGTCCATACAAACGTATACCCCGATTTCCCTTCTGAATTTTGACACTAAATTACTAGTGCATTTTAAAAAATATATAATATCTATAGATATCGACCACTAGCGAGTCGGTACGTTTTGCTTTTTCTGATAAGTTAACTATTTCTTATAGAAGTTAGGACTCTCCTTTTGAAAAAAGCAAAACGTACAGACATACCATACTACACACAGGCGGCTGGTAATACTGAGAGGCTGACTGTGAAGTCAGCAACCATTCGCTTTCTCCCATCTCATTTTTTCACGAATTCATATGGAAAGTCGACCTATATTTGGAAGCTGGAAGAAAAGCGTCGTTTAAAATGCCCATAAGAAAAAATATATACCTTTACCGGTTTGCCATCTATGGGCGTGATTGGAAGCTTGGCGGAAAATAAGGTACTACGGCCGGATCCATTGGTAAAGAACTATACTAAAATAATAACAAATATTATTATGATAAACATAATATTACAATAATTATTATGTATAAAATTAACAAACTTTTTTTTTTAATTTGACGCCTACAGTGCTTTTACATAAAACAGCACATCTTTAAGAGGAACTGCTACGGGGCCGGTTTCATACAAAACGTAGTTTTGGATTTGAGGCCAAGATACCCAACCAAACTGAAAAATTACTTTTGTAATAATGAGTGTGCTTTAGACCACACGACTGAAGTAAAACTTGTGCGCACTGCTCTCTCTCTCTCTCTCTCTTGCTCCTACAGTGTGATACAGACAATAAGCCTGCACTGTGTCTTAGATATACGAAACGTAACTGGCTATGAGAGAAAGAGAGATAGAAAATGTGTGCTCGCACCTCTCTCTCTTGCCCCTACAGTAATATACGAAACGTAACTCTCACTCTGTCTATCTTCACTAACTTATATCTCTCTCTCAACTTTCGTTCGCCTCGCCTTTTCGTAACGCTCTCGTCAAGCATTTGCCATCTTACTCCCCAAGTCAAGCGTGCGTAAAGAAGTTTTACTTTAAAAAGGTATGTAATTATTGCTTTTCATCGCTTTTAATGACTTCTCAAAGGGGTTTTGAAATGCTACCTTGTTGTTTTGTCATGGAACCACAAATAATAACACACCAGGATACCTAGCACGGTCGATTGATGTAGGATTTATCAATGATGTCGTTAACTTGTCATCATTTCCGAGCACGACTGCAGATCACCAACGAACAAACAAAAGTTAGATTAAGAATACTTCGTCGTTGTATAGTCGTTGTAAACTGTGGTTTGTTCGTTAGCTGTCTGCAGTCATGCATGGGTACGATGTCAAGTTACCAACATTATCGATAAAATCTATATCGATTGACTGTGCTAGATACGCTGGTAAAATATAATAAGACATTATCGGAATGTTAATCATTCTAACAATAATTAATACTAGCAGTGAAAAACCCGGGTTTTGCTGCTAGGCCCTGCGGGTGGCTTTTCGTTCTGCTTTGGCCAGTTTAAATGTTGGTGACTATTTATAAAAAGCATCACCCTTTTGAAAAACTAACTACTATTAATATTAAACTACAGAATACTTATATTGAATAGGTAGATATATATTAGTAGACATTCTTACATTAAGACTGTGAATAATGAGAGGAACACTCTTCACCCCAACATAAATTTTCTTATTATTGAATGAGAGCGAAAAATGTTTCTTCTTCTTCATACTTTTTTCCTTAAATATAGTATTATAGATGGCGCCACTTCCGTTTGCTAATCGCATGTGAGCGAGTGATAAGTTTGCATATTACGGCAGCAGCTCCGTGGAAAAAGGCACGCTCACGGACAGGTCAGAACGGTTTCCATACAGTGTGGCGTTGGAGATTTACTCGGAGTCGGGTTCCTTAATTTGAACTGTACGGGCATTACCGTATTAATATACTTCGATGTGATCACGGTCATATAGGAAGGTACACTAGGTCACGATTCATGATATTGTATCATTAATCCATTTTAGTTACGACATAAGGTTGTCACGATTGTGACATAATTGAAGAAAATGTTTACGGAAATTGGAAGGTTTTCCGTTGTAGTGACTTTCAAAGGTTCGAATCACTAAAGATATAAGCCGATAGAAACGCCTTGTGAGCATGTCCGTGTGCCCGAAGTAAGTTGAGTATTTAATTTTATATGATGATTTTTGAAGTGAAACTTCTTTATGCACGCTTGACTTGGGGAGTAAGCTGGTGGATGCGTGACTAGAGCGTTACGAAAAGTGTGATCGGGCGAGGCGAACGGAAGTTTAGAGGGAGATTTAAGTTAGTGAAGATAGAAAGAGAGAGTTACGTTTCGTATATTACTGTAGGGGCAAGAGAGAGAGGTTCGAGCACACATTTTCTTTCTCTCTTTCTCTCATAGCCAGTTACGTTTCGTATATCTAAGACACAGTGCAGGCCTATTGTCTGTATCACACTGTAGGAGCAAGAGAGTTTTACTTCAGTCGTGTGGTCTAAAGCACACTCGTTTTTGTTGTTGTTGTTGTGACTACTACACAACTGCTCCTAATCTGCAGCCAATGAAACTGTGGCATCTCCAACCGTGTTTGAGATATGTTGTGTTGTGAGGCTGGAGGTAGTGGGAAGACGTAGGAGTCGGGGGGAGGAAGGTGTGGAGGTACATAGCTATTCAGACCTGGGAACCAGATTAGAAATTTCCGTATTCGTAGTCTGGAGCCTTACCCTTCAACCACGGATGCCGTCTGCAGCTAATCGATATCATTGGCCGGTCTGGAGCTCTAGCACATTGAAATCGATAACTTTCCGATATCGGATCGGTAGGCGTAACTTCCGATAATTTTATATCTACTAAATGACTAAATTACTTGCCCAGTCCGAAGGGGGCATATGCGTTATATAAGTCTATGGATCGCATATACCTACATCTTATTTCTTTTCTAAGATTCAATAGTTTATTAAATAAACCAGTAATTTTGCGTAATTGACATAATTCAAAAATATGTGTACGAGAATTGATAATTAACCGAAACTTATCTGATACTGTATCAATTGTCGATCGGAATATCTGTTAACAATCGTAGACCGTGCTCGCAAATTGATATTTGTCCATAAATGACGATTTTGTCAATATCGTATTGATATAGGGTTTTATTTATTTACTTCTATACTTTTACATACATTTAACAAATAATTACAATGGTTTACATAGTAGTACAAAAAAAAGTTCATATTCAGTAACAGGATGTAAAAAGGCGTGTAAGATGGTAAATAGTAGCATTTTATGAACACCTCACTAGCAGAACGTGTGCTGAGGTGTTCGAATGTTTAAGATTAAGAGCTATTCTGCCGACATAAGTAGAAACACAGTACCCTCCTTGATATTGTCAAGAACGGCACCGTGGTTCAACCCATGTCGGCAGTATCGTAGACTTAAAATTGGTAGCAGTTAAAGTTATACAAATAATTTTCTTCAAAAGCAGGTAGGAAATTTTATCCATCGACCATTCTAGCCCTCCTGAGACCTAGGATGCGATACCTTTTGCGTAAAGTGGAAACATCAGTTTTCTTTCTAATTTATAAAGAACACTTCGAAAGATTATATGTTCAGTGCTTCCTAACTTGAAAATAATCTATTGAACCTTGATCTATATTATAAGATAATTGCATAGCGTTACGTACGTTAGTCCGTTGTGTATATTAATTACTAGTACATATTAAGTACTTTTTCTCGTGGAAGTCAAAATTTTGAAACGGTACCAAGATTTACATTACTATGCTCTCTGATAAAAAAAAACAACAATAATACTACAGAGGAAATTCAGAAGCGCCTACAAAATCAGATAAAATCCAGTCTACTGTCCAGAAAAGCCAAGATATTGGTGTACAAAACATGTATTCGACCAGTGCTCACGTACGCAGCTGAGACGGGGGTAGGTACTAACCAGTCCTCGATTTGTCAATAGGTCGCGGCCTATGGGCGGCAGATTCCAGGGGCGGCAGATTTCAGGGGCGGCTTTGGATAGACTGATAGCTGAATTAGAAATAAGGCATAATGCGTATGAAAACCTCAAAGAAAAATGTTCATTTTAACAAGAATGGGTGAACTTGAACATAGTCACAAAAAATGCTCAGTCTCTTGTGCAATATGATTGCTATAATTTAGTTCAGGAATGTATACACTTTAAAATGTAATTGTATGTGGGTAGATTTTAGATTTAGTGTCTTCGATTTCCTACCTTTCAAAGATCGATATGTTAGTATTTAGTGTGATCGCGGGTTGTTTAAATGATACGAAAATCATTGAATTCACTTTTTATTTAAATTACATTTTTACATTTGATAAACTCGCGATAATGATTATCAGGAAAGTAAGGATTAAAAATGGATAAAAATTATCTTCAGATCGGTTCTAGGAAATGGATTTTGGCGCAGATGTTACAACAATGAGCTCGATACTCTGTTTAGGGAGCTAAACGACACAAAATTTATAAAACTGGGAAGACTTCGGTGGCTGGGTCTTGTGGAGAGAATGACCAAACATCAAGCACCAAAGTCCCTGCAACTCAAGACTGATCAAAGACATATCTACCTTGGAGCTTCTAAGCTGGAGAGAGCTGGTATAAAACCGAGATAAGTGGAGGAAGACTCTTGAGGAGGCCAAGACCCACCAGGGGTTGTAGAGCCAAAATTGTTGATGATGATGATCAAGAACTTTTTATGCTATCCTCTTCTACCCGCCAGATTGCTCTTTCTATTGAGTATTTGCGAGTTCATTTTTGCTATCCAAGCTCAAAACGCAAGTGTAGAAAGAGTGTTTTCTCTTTTGGGAGCACAGTGGACAAAAGAGCGTAATAGATTGTCTGTACCTCGGTCAGATCGTTGTTGATGATTCAATACAACCTTAAAACCATGAGCTGCGATGAATTCTATAAGAAAACTTTGAATGAAAGGGAGCTGTTCCGTCAAGTATCTGGCGCTGAAAAATATCATTGTTATAGAAGATTTATATTTTGTTTTTAGATGAGTGAGAAATTAATAATGATTAAAGACTTATTTAATATTACTTATGTAAGTTTTATTACTCATATTCCATCTATACCAAAAAATCCGGACAAATTGTATACGACATATTGTATTATACAACATAACTTTCAAATCATATAATCATACAACAAAATAAATCCATAAATAATCTAGTAAACACATTTTTAGTTAGATTAAAATCATAAAATAAATCCGAGAACGTGTTTTGTAACGAAAATATCTCAGTTTGTCTATTTATTTAAGGTCTTATAAACTAAAATATTAAAAAAAAATTTTACACTCTTATTTTGTTTGGACATTATTAATCTTAAATACTTAAATATTAACTCAAAAAGAAGAAGATGGAGAGATACGACAATACGAACGTGAGAGCGAGCGCGCTAACATTAAAAACCGTAAAATTCGTGCGTAAATTGTGAAAATGTTTAATAAAAGACGACTCGTTTGAAAAAGAGCAAAAATCTCACGGGGCTGTGTCAAGTAGCATTTAAAGAAACGTTGTGAATTTTTTCATACATATAACTTGTAAAATATCAGAAAAAAAACTGAAAATAATAATTTTCGGAGCATACTTTGCGATTTATTTCTATAGAGGGAATTTCAAATAATTACCGTTTCGGCGTAGGGAATGTATAGATACTATCTTAAAGAATAACATATATTTTTTTAAGAACTTAGAACTTCAAACGTTTAAGGAAAACATGTAAGAAATCGGTAGAAATTGGCAGAGCGGCCCCTTAATCAACTATCGTTTGTACATTTTTTGATCATAAGTATTTATGATTTTTCAATAATGTATAAACAAAATAAGTGTGAAATTTTTTTTTAAATATTTTAGTTTGTCAGACCTTAAATAAATAGAAAAACTGTGGTATTTTTGTCACAAAACACGTTCTCTGATTTATTTTTTAATGATTTTAATTTAACTAAAAATTTAATTTTGAAAACTGTGTTGACTAGATTATGTATTGATTTATTTTTTTGTATGATTATATGATTTCAAATTTGTGTTGTTTAATAGAATATATCGTTTGAAAATTGAACAAATCTGCCAACGACCTACGGTATAACCTTAGTATATTAAAAATACTCTTAGTTTTTCAAAAATTTAAAACTGCGTGTACCAGATAAAAAAACAATCTTTCAAAATCAATTTATGTTTTTTTGTAAAAAAAAATCAATACGTCTAGAATTTTATTTAAAAAGGACTAATTTCCGGTATTCTCTGGTAATGCCCTTTTGAACGCCGACAAAAGTAAAAAAAAATTGAAATCTTCAGATAATTTTTTGTTTTGTGTTTAGTTTTTTTTATGATGTAGATTCACCAGTTTTCGGCTTGTGCTACCAGTTTCCGAACACCGTGTATAGATTATACGAATTGCAGAGCGATCATAATATTAATGGTTTATTTAACACACGACCTTCGGATTCCTAAAAGTCGATTATGACCGTATTAGCCCCATCATTAAATGACATTAAATATAATAACATGGAAATCGCGATTACAGGCAGAGGCCAATGCAAATTTGCACGTAGCACCATAGTGCATGCAGTATGCACACATGGTCACTTTTATATGGATTTTTTAAATTGTATTATCCTTCAAAAATGCATTAACCTTTGATCTATTATTAGTAGATTATATAAATTAAAATTCTATGTTCCAATATGCACACTTCGGATAATTTATTTATCATTAGCTGAATCTATTATGAGGTATGGAATTACAGCTTGGGGATTTTCCTGTAAAACAAATATAAATCATGTTCAATCAGTTCAAAATTCATTAGTTAAATTATTAGCTCATAAAAGTTTATACGAACAAAGACATGATGTTCCATACCTTTATCAAAATCTTAAATTTCTCTCAGTGAGAGCAATTCTATGGTATAAAATTATTTTTCAGCATATAAATAGCCCTTTGTACATAAATAGACAGAACACTCTTACAATACTCGTTTTACGTTAAATGAAGGACTAATCGTTCCTAAGCATTTAAACAAATATGGGCAAAGAACTCTGGACTACATGATCCCAAATTGCTTAAATATGTTACCTGCAGCAATCAAAAAATGTACAAATGCAAAAATAAATATCATGTTAAAAAATTGGCTCGCTGAAAGATATAGTTTGTATTAGATTCTAAGACAAACAATTTCTAACTTCATACACTTTTTATAAAATAATAAAATCATCCTGAGAAAACCATACGACTTCCCTACTTTAGAGATATTTCGGGAATTTAATGTACCATCTATCACAGAATTGTATAAAAGAAACGCCTTATATCAAATTTATAAAGAATATTTTATTCAAAAAATTCACCCCTCAGATAACATAAGCAATAGATTTAAAACTAAAGGCTTAATAACCATCCCTATGCTTAGAACCACCACGGCTCAGCATCACTACCTGTATTTAGGTGTGAAATGGTACAATTTATTATTGTCCAAAAACAAAATTAGTATAACCGAAACTTTGAAATATGAACAATACAAAAAACAAATTAAGTCCCTGAAATTGGATAATGATATATTGTAACCTTAATTTACACTTAGTTTACGCTTAGTTTAATCTGCACTATTCAATGTAAAAAAAATATATATGTATTGTTGTCTTTCAATAAAAATTTCTTTCTAAATTGTAAACCTATGTAATAATGTTTGTATTTATCTTATAAGTTTTTGATTATTGATTACAAATTTAATTAGAACGTTATTTTTTGCTGTAAATACTCCTCCCATAAACACGAGCTCTTAGAGCTCAACTTATGGAGTAGTAGAATAATTATGTATAATTGTATAACTTTGCACAATGTAATCACCTGTATGTAAAATCTTTTTCTTATTAATAAATAAATAAATAAATAAAATAAATAAATAAATATATATATATTTATTAATTTTTAAATCATGTTACACCTCTTTTTTATTTTTATATCATTTTTTTATTATTTTTATATCATGTTACACCCTTTTAGGCTATATCTCTTATGGTATGAGTGTATACAATATTTTTTTTTTATGAATGTAAACAATTATTTCTAAATAGTTAATTCAATTTTTGTTATAATCCATTAAGTTAAAAGAACCCATTGACAAACTACTTAAAAGTAGTTTATTGGGACTTTTTCTCTGTTTTTGTATTATGTTTTTATTTGATATGTATGTATTATTTTTTTGTTTTAAATGTTTCTTTAAATAAAAAAATAAAAAATACCTGGGGTAAAATGTCAATCGCCCGCTTACGCCGACTGACTCTATTTTAGTAATAACATTATGGTTTTTTTAATGTTAATCTCTTACCTTGCAATGTGTTTATATAATGTTAAAAAATTATATATCTATCCTATTTCATTTCCATGGGATAGCTGCTTATATTGAACATCGACATTTTCAATGTCAATTATGCCCCGTTCTTGCTGAGCGAGTATTTTAGTCGAGTAGCGAGTAAGTATATTAGTAACTAAACATATCCGAATACCACAATTTTAGTAGAGTAGGCTTTAAGCTTTAGTAGATTGAAATTGGTTCTCTTTTTTCGGCGAATAGAGTCCCCCTCCATGCGTCTCTGTGCAATGACATGCGAAGTTAATTGGTAGACGCAGACACGCGCGATATGTAGTTCCGTTGGAGCGAAAATGCTAGTCTTTATTTTTGCGGCTATTAATCTATATTCGTGACCATAGTTTATTTGTTTTCATCTCACTAATTTATTCTTCCACCTCCTCTAAAATAAGCATTACAATCAGTTTAATTAGGGTATTTTATTTATTGCGTTGCAGCCCGTCATGTTGCGACGCGCCGCTTACTAATGAACTCTACTTGACAGTAGTGCGAACACTCTTTGGGGAGTCAAGTAGCGAGTTACTCGCCACTCGATTTACTACTTTTCAGGTGCGAACAAGGCATTACAGACAGTTCAGCAACTATCTTTTGACGCATGTCACAAAATAGTAGAACTGCTCTTGTGCAGCGCTTTGTAATTTATAATCTTCTCCATAATATGTGTATAACCGATTTACGGAGAAAATGAGAAAACAAAATTCAGAAAAATGTTAGTTTTTCTCTCAAATACTATTAAAAAATTATAATAATATAATGAAGACATGAGAGAGTAGGTATTCTTGAGTTTTATTATATTTTCTATCTAAGTAAGCGTTCTTGACGATTTAAACAAGTCATATGAGGATTTCTTGTAAATAAATACAGTTATATTTTTTTATTTATTATTTATTTACGCCTTAATGGGCTTTTACATGAACATTTTACATAATGATTACACTAATTAAGTATAACAGTTTATACATTATACAAAGTATAACCAACAGTAGGTAATTAAGTATAACTATTCAAAATTAACTTTTAAAAATCGGAATTATGATATTTGATTTGGAATTTTTGCGAAATGTAAAAATACTAAGCTATTTTGTGATTAATCGAAATTAATTAAAATTATTCTAATTAATCTAAATTAATTGAATTAACTTGCGGTTAATCGGAAGTAATTAAATTAATAATAATTAATAGAATTAATCTAAGTTAATTTAATTAACTTGGTAGAAATCGAAATTAATTAAATTAATTAAAATTAATCGAATTAATCTATTATTTTTTTTTTCTAAGAAAAACGCTCTTTTTAACTTTTGAAGGTTATTCCCATCAGTGTAATATATCATTGAAGAAGAAGATAACAATAATAGTCTATTTTTTTTAAAAATGAAAATGAACAAGACACATAAAAATAATAAAAGATAATAGTGTCTTGTTCATTTTCATATTTAAAAAAATTATATTATTATTGTTATCTTCTTCTTCAATGACGAATTAATCTAAATTAATTAATTGATATAATTCCAATAAATATTTTAAACTATATCTTCAAATTAGCAACATTTTGAGGGTGTTTGGGGGTGTTCAAATTATAAAATTGCAAATTGGCCAAGATGAGGCCAAAAACGCTCCAGTAGTTAAATGCGCACAATCAAGGTATACAGTATTTTTTTTTTTTATAGAGAATACCTCACAAGAGTCCCAACTGCTCCCGTCTGGAGCCAGTGAGACTATGGCATCCCCAATTGGGGTATGTTGTGAGGCTGAAGGAAAGTGGGGAAGGGAAGGAGATGGGGAAGAGGAAGGTAGGAAAGTACCTGGCTATTCAGAAAGCCATTATTAAGCAACGTCTCAATTCTGAATGGTGGTCTTACACCAGGGCGATACTGACAGTATCTTCCACTCTCGAACGTGCCGCAAATGTAGTATATATTATTTTTATTAATTAATTGTGAAATAACACAAATTAATCAAATAAAATTTATTTGCGCACGCCGGGTTCGAACCCGCAACCTTCCGATTGGGAGTCAAGTGTTGTTACCACTCGACCACGGACGGTCGTCATTCGTATAATCGAATGGTATTGTTATGTCATTGCAATTAATTCCATTCATTATATTAATAATATATTTACTGCATTCTTGGCTTAGGTATTTCAAAGTCAATAATATAATGCAAGCGTTCCAATATTAAACGAGATTACGGTTCTAGGAAAAATAGTAGCAGGGAAATGAAAGTAAAGCAGTTTCCACAACATTTAATTATACAGGATGTAACAGGACGCACCCAAGAGATTTTACGCAGCGATTCTTGAGCATATTGGGAGTAATAAATGTATTTGTCATTTTGTTGTCCGATGATATTTTTTTTCTATTAAAAGCAAAAAAACTTTTTTTTTTCGTTCACATGTGTCCTTAATATATTCGATATCAACAGTCGTTTGTACGTTAGCGGTCTGCAGTTGTCCTAGGGAACGACGAGAAGTTACCGACAATCGGTCGGTAACTTCATATCGACTGACTATGCTAGCACCCAGTGGGCAACTGTCGGGGGATCAAATGTCATGAAATTATCTCTTAATACCATGTTTAATGTTAATTGCCTTTAAATTATTAGATTTCTGTTCTCCAATGTTTAAATGTGTACCATGAGAAATATGTATCTATGCTGTAACAAAAGCTTCATACCTATTGATTTTGCTCAGCATTCAAATTACGCAATAATCTGTTGCATGTTAGCGTGAAACAAACCGTTTGCCTATCTATACAAAATCTCTAAGCGTTTCCGGCCTTTTTCTATGGAAAAGGTTTTGGTTCTGCATTCAAGTTTAGCCAGGTTTTCAAGATTAGGCAGGTATACATTAAATATTTGACCGCGCTGAAACAACACGAATTCCTTTACGGGCGAAGGGCGAAGGGCGAAGTGACGGTTTTCTCTGAGAAGTTTATGTACAAACTCCCGAACAGTAAATTATTGAAGTAAATACTTCTTTATGCACGCTTGACTTGAGGGGTAAACTGGCGAATGTGTAACGAAAAGTGAAATGCATTGCGAGGCGAACGGGCTCACTGTAGAAGCAATAGAGAGCAGTGCGCGTGCACAGTGCACATTTTCTTTCTCTATTCCTTTCATAGCCATTGTATGAAATATTTCAGTCAGTATTTTGAAATACCAGCGACGCGCCAAACGCGGGGGGATCGGACATCGGTGGGCACGGCTTGTTCGGGCGAGGCGAATGATAATAAATTTAAATAAATATTTGTAGAAAATTAATATATCTATTTTTTTTTCATATAAATATATATATGGACATACATATAGATGGAGCTAAAGAAGTATTTACTTCAGTCGTGTTGTCTAAAGCACACTCGTTTTTTTATAATTTTACCATTTTTAGAACAGCGCGCCATAAATCCACCAGCCGAAAATACGTTCATAGGAGCGGAATCCAGAACGCACCTATGGAATAATTCATCTACTTATTTTTTGTTTATTTTCTTTTCGTCATGAAGTATCCTTTTCTTTTCCACCACATTCTTATTACATTGTTAATATGCCTATGTGATATTACGATGTGGTGTAACTGCTACTCATCTAATATACAATAAAGCTAAACATGTGAAAACCTCAGCACACGCTCCTAGTGAGATGTCCACAAAACTTATAACTACGTATTCGGGGATGGCTCCAATTTAATTGCTTTAGGAAATAACAGTTTTACAAGTTATGATTAAAAATATTGATGGAAATATGAACCCGTGCTATGTTGGGAACCCGCTATACCCGATATATGGCGGGTTCCCAACATAGCATCGGAACATCTCTAATTTATATCTAAAGACCATATTCTTAGGCGTTTTCACGTAGACTTTCTTTCACAATATGGATGTATTTGACAACAATTTTAACTTGGCCAACTTCAAACGCCGTATGTGCTAACTACTCCTATTGCTAACTATTTTTTAAACTGTTGTGAACAACAATTTTAAATATTTTTATTAATGTTGTTGTTGATTTGGAAGATATAGGCAGATTATCTAATTCTATATTACCTTCTTTGTGTCAATTCTAATATTTTATCTAACTTATATTTTGTTTCTAATAATTTATGTTACCTGTATTTTGTCAACTCTGTATCTATTGTAATTTTTTTTTTTAAATATGGCATTACGTATATGTAAAAGCCTATAGACGATTAAATATTAAGAAAAAATGTATGAATTCGCACAAAAGAGGCCTCTTCTCAAAGCCAATGGTACCATGGCTGCCCTAAATTAGGGTGTGTTGTGAGACTAGATAAGGGGAAGAGATGGGGAAGAGAAAGGTTGTGAAAGCCTGGCACAATCAATCGATAAGGATTCATAGGATAATTTTGTTAAATTATCATCGTTCCTGAATAAGTAACAGTTCATAAAGTCTCCTTAATATATTCGATGTCAACTGTTGTTTGTAAGTTAGCGATCTGCAATTGTCCTATGATGAGAAGTTATCGAAGGTTATCCTATCAATCCTTATCGATCGATTGTGCTAGGGGGCCTGGTCACTAAACACATCTACAGCCATTTCAAGCAACGTTTGGATTCAATCTATGGAGTCTACCATCAGGGCGATATCAAGATTTAAAAATTATACAAATAAATTAAACAAATCACTTTGTGTACCTCTATAATCAAATGTTATAATATGTACATGTTTCTAATAATTAATTCGTTTTTAACCCCAAATATACCATTAAAAATTCCCTTGAGTTAATTGATAAATTAAAATCTTTGGGTATTCCTAAAAAATGCATTATTAATATCATTTGATGTTATTAATTTATTTCCATTTCCAAAAACTTGTCTCAGGATTTATATAAACTTTTTAATCTTGTTTTTAAACAAAATTATTTTTAATTTGATAATATTATTTATAAACAAAAGAGTGGCTTAGCAATGGGTACTTAGCTCTAGTACAAGTCCTTTATTAGCAGATATATTTTTAAACAAATTAGAAGATAAAAAATTTAACGGTCGTGCTTTTTTATTTAAAAAAACACATTCTTTAATAAAAAGGTAGGAATGTATCAGTTTATTTGGTAGAGTATCTTCACAGTTAAGTTAGAGATTTTTTAAACTCGCCAATTTGAATCGAAAAGTAGCCATTTTTTGGGCCACGTGCGTAATAAAAACGTGTATACAAATCTAACGTCAGCAGATGTCATTCCCACCACACAATGACGTCCGAAACGGCTCCGATGACGTCAGAACTCGTCTGATGCTCTTAAATGCGAGATATTTAATAATTTTTCAACGACAATTATATTTATATTGTATAAAAATGGCATACAATATTATTTTATTCTCACTTTTAACTTTTTTATCTTTGCTTAATAATTTATACGTACTTTATATTTTACACTTTATTTTACCTTTTACCTACTACTTACTTTTTACCTTTTTTTCCTTATCATTTATACTGTTATTCTTCATGTTGTTGTACTATTTATATGTTATGTCAATTATGTTAATGGCACATGTTGTGCCGTATATGTGTAAATAAATAAATAAATTTATACCCGCTAAGTTACGGCCAGTAGCTTGTCAGCAGGAGATTAGTTCCACAGAAAATAATATTAAAACAATATAATAATTCTCGTAGTAGGCAATCATGTGTAAACCTTTTGAAAGCCAGCATAGGAAAAATATATTTTTTTAATACGACGTAAGAAATTTGACATTTCGTATGAATCCAATATTTATAACTTTTTTTTTTTGTGATATATTACAAAAATTACATGAAAATAATGTAGATACAACATCTTTCTGATAATACCTGAAATCTATTCTTTCCACAATGAAGTTACATAAAAAACAATGAAATAATATAGAGTTTCTAAACCAACTCCGTCCATATTTTGACGCGGCGGCCGTTTTGTCGGCCATCTTTCTTGCCCGCCGCATCATCGACAATTTATTAAAATTATTCCGAGAGGCTAGCATAATAATAGCTAGCTAGCTCGGAATAATTTTGGGAACATTTGGGACTCTTGTACGATATTCATATAAAAAATATTTTTTAAATCTAGGAATTGCACCCAGGATCTTGCATAAAGATAGCATCAGGTACTGCCGCCCCGGGAACAATTTATCGGATCTATCAAAAATAACTGAAACTCCGTGTCATCCACGAAAACTACAGAGAGCAAAGAAGCCTTTTTGATTTTTCATTACTTCGGCATATAGTGTCGTCCACGTTTCCCACTACTATTTTTCTGAAATCTCTTCCATTACTTTGTTTATTTACTCGAACCTATGAATACAGCACAACATAATATGATTCCATTAGGCATATGAAGACACACACTCACTGTGTAAACTAAACAACACACCAAATGTACACAAAGGCGGCTGCTTTTTACTAATTAAATCAGATTCACAATATAGAGTTTCAGGGCCTACCATATTTTCACACTTCTCGCAGCCTGAAACAAGTAACCTTCAGTTATAACTAGTCGAATCCCGTTTAGTATGACGTATTTGACAGTGTTAACGCGTTAATGTGCACGTTACTGTCAAATACCGGTAATAGGGTATTTTCACAAACGAGGGATTCTGTTGAAAATATATTGATTAATTAAGATGATACCCGGTGGTGCAGAAATAGATTTTACTAAAATATTGCTGTCACTGTTGCTCTTACTCCACCGGATATTGAGCGAAAGGGACAATGCACTGACACCTAACTAAAATGGAGGTTTTGTATTCCCCACTTTTCTCCTCCAAAAGTGGACTGATTTTCAATTTTTTTTTTACCAACTACATAAGAAAAAACTATTCTATGTCTGTACGTTTTGCTTTTTTTAAAAAAACATTGTCTGGTTTGTATACTGAACATTTTTTGACGGCGTTTAAACCAGTCAATTTTATTGATTTTTGGAAGATCATAACTTCTATAAAAAGTAACTTATCAAAAAAAACAAAAAGTACCGACACGCTAGTAGTTGATATCTATTTTATGCAAAAACAATATTTTCTCTAGGGTTAAAATCCAGAGAGATAAATAGGGAATACGTTTGTATGGAAAAATCACCGCCGGGAATCCTCTTAAAGGTCATTTATCTGATTTTAATCATCGTACTAAAAATGTTTGTTTTTTACGTTTTCATTCTAATTTATTCATTTTAAAAACGCTTAAAAACCAACGAAACCAAAACGGCCCCTGATTGCCAACGTCGCTTTGTACGCACGTCATCAAACAAACAAAGTAGTACTGTCGGAAAATTTTCAAGAACGAGCGACCATTATGACGTCACACGTCGGAAATGCCGTTTTGGCGGGATTACAAAAATGACCAACATAAACTCGCTGTAGAAAATTTATTCGTCAACATAAAAATAAAATAAAAATGCCATAATAATCGTAGTTTTTTTCTTAATTTTTTTAAGCAACCATTTTTTTTTTTGTGGAAATACCCTATTGCCAAGTCAGATTTACCGCTTCGATGAAATATAATACATTTACCGGTAAATCCTGAAAATTACCGAAATTGTTGTTTGAAAGTCTGAAAATGATGTTTTTACTAGTATTTTCAAGCCATTAAACTAAGCTAACATAATCTAATATTTTATCTAATTAACCTAACCGTATATATAATATAATAATCGAAATGAATTTAATTACGTATGTCGATCGTTCAGTTGATTAGTCAAACTTCTCCAAATACTAGCCTGAAACACAAACACATAGCATACATGCCGCCGACGGGAAAATCTTGTCTTTAACATTAGTTGTTTATCAATTTAAAAAATAATAATTAATATTTGACGAGTTAAAAGAATTTCACCAAAATATGTAGACATGAAAAATTTAGCATTTACAATGCCTTTCTCATATAAAAAATAAAGTTGGTTGTTTGGTGAAAAAATGTAATAAGCGGTAGTTGTTGAATGAAACACTAGTATATATTGAATCATTTGGCGGGTAAAAAGTGGATTAGAGCACCTGACCGGCAATCAGAAGGGCACGGGTTCGCGTCCCGTCAGCGGCATGTATCTTTTCTCGGGAGTTTTTTTTAAAATATGGATGAGTGTTTCAGGCTAATAATTATTGCTTATAATAATTGTTACCCTTTGTGTTATGCATAAAAAAATCTTGTCTTAACCATTTGTTTATCAATTTTAAAAAAAAAAATAATTTTAAAAATTTAAAAAAAAAATCCAAATACCATGTTTTGAGGGCGATCGGAAAACTCAGAATCGTTGAACTTCAATACCTCATTTGAGAAGTCATTAAAATGGATGAAAAAATTGTATTAAAAATTTGTTAAACCTGAGATTTTACAGTTTTTTTAGCTTTTACTGTAGCATACTCGCCCAACTTAAGAGTCAGTTTTCCGAACGAAGGCAATTAGGATGATTTTGTTGAATAAATAAAATACATTGATGCAAACAAAAAAGCTTTAAGTGAGTCGAATCGTCTGTTGCTGCATTTAAAAAATAAATTGTACCCTAGTTGTGAAACTCATTTTTAGAAATAAAAATATTGATGTAATATTTTTTATGTTTCTTCCCACTCCACTGTCTTCTAAACGAAAATATGAAAAAGAACAAGACACAGAAAAATTATTTTTCATATTTTCTTTTAGATTATTAATTACCTTCTTCTTCAATAATTAAAACTTTATTTATTATAGTATAGAATTCACGGGGATTTTACATTACGTGCAGTAAGTACCTTATATCAGATGGTATACAAAGTAAAGAAAAATACGAAGAACGATAACAGCATGGCATGAATTCAAAATAACACTTAAGGTTAGTAAAAGATAACATAAAACCTCGTAAAGATTAGGTAAGTCGTGAGGTTACTTACCTAAGTTGATACGTTTGAAAAAGTTACATAAAAATGTAAATTAATGGCTTACTTAGCAGGTAACCCAGTACCTAGGGGTGGCTCGTGATTTTTCAGTGAACTACATAGCTAGCATAAGTTTAAAAAAAATACTTTCTAGATATTCTAAAAATATTTTTTTTTGTTTCCCAATTAAAATTTGTATGTGAAGATTGTCAGGATTCGTTCAGTTAAGCGACTAGACTTTGCACCACACGCAGAAGGTTTAGGTATTTCATTGTCATTCTGTCCCGCTCTAAAATAAGCTCACACACACTTAGGATACATGCGAATGCAAAACATGCCTACAGAACCTACAGAAATCGCTCGGGAGAAAACGTGTGTAAAGTGTGCAGGCCATCACATTTTCATACAAAGACTGTTGTCAGTTGACAGTTTTCAGTTGCCTCAGTGAGCAGATCGCCTCACTGCTTGCGTTACCATTGACAACGGGTTTTTGAGAAGTTGTGTAGTGTGCGGGCCATCACATTGTCATACAAAGACAGTTGTCAGTTGACAGTTTTCAGTTGCCTCAGTGAGCAGATCGCTTCACTGCTTGCGTTACCATTGACAACGGGTTTTTGAGAAGTTGTGTAGTGTGCGGGCCATCACATTGTCATACAAAGACAGTTGTCAGTTGACAGTTTTCAGTTGCCTCAGTGAGGAGATCGGTTCACTGCTTGCGTTACCATTGACAACGGGTTTTTGAGAAGTTGTGTAGTGTCCGGGCCATCACATTGTCATACAAAGACAGTTGTCAGTTGACAGTTTTCAGTTGCCTCAGTGAGCAGATCGCCTCACTGCTTGCGTTACCATTGACAACGGGTTTTTGAGAAGTTGTGTAGTGCGGGCCATCACATTGTCATACAAAGACAGTTGTCAGTTGACAGTTTTCAGTTGCCTCAGTGAGGAGATCGCTTCACTGCTTGCGTTACCATTGACAACGGGTTTTTGAGAAGTTGTGTAGTGTCCGGGCCATCACATTGTCATACAAAGACAGTTGTCAGTTGACAGTTTTCAGTTGCCTCAGTGAGCAGATCGCCTCACTGCTTGCGTTACCATTGACAACGGGTTTTTGAGAAGTTGTGTAGTGCGGGCCATCACATTGTCATACAAAGACAGTTGTCAGTTGACAGTTTTCAGTTGCCTCAGTGAGCGGATTGCCTCACTGCTTGCGTTACTATTGACAATGGGGTTTCGAGAAGTTGTGTAGTGTGCGGACCATCGCATTGACATACACAGGATAGATAGTTTAGTTGCAAACTGTTTTTTTTTCAGTTGCCTCGTCAGCGTACGCACTTAAAGAACGCTTTCTTAAAAATGAAAAAATGCTAAAATAGTTTTAGGTTAAAATACAATATTATAAGTATGTACTTTATCGCTTAAGTCTACCTACTTACTCACAACTATACTGGAAAAAAAGGCCCGGTAAACAACTCACACTAGGTATTTTTCTTAGCGATATCTAATCTGTAATCTTATAGGCTGTTTAGAACAAAATATTGACTTAGGGATGATTATTGAAGTTTTTTAAATGCAAATCAAATTTAGTAATGTTATTAAGAGGGTATTACCAGAGAATACCGGAAAATAGACATTTTAAATCAAATTCTAGACGTATTGACTATTTTTTACAAATAAACATAAATTGATTTTGAAAGATTGTTATTTTATCTGGTACACGCAGTTTTAAAATTTTGATGAACTAAATGTATTTTTAGGATACTAAGGTTATACCGTTGGTCGTTGGCAGATTTGTTCAATTTTCAAACGATAGATTCTATTAAACAACACAAATTTCAAATAAAATAAATCAATACGTAATCTAGTCAACACAGTTTTAATTTTTTAATTTTAGTTAAATTAAAATCATTAAAAAGTAAATCCGAGAACGTGTTTTTGTGACAAAAATACCTCAGTCTTTCTATTTATTTAAGGTCTTACAAACTAAAATATTTTAAAAAAAAATTACACACTTATTTTGTTTAGACATTATTGAAAAATCATAATTACTTATGATCAAAAAATACTTACAATAAGTACACGATATTTAATAATTTATCAGCGTGCGTTTTGAGCATTTTTATTACTTACTTGAATGTAGGTGTACCTATATTAAAGCAAGTTTTTAATGAAATAAATCGATATAAATTTTTTTATTAAAAAAAATTGATAAGGGGAATAATCGATCTTTCTCATTGGAACCTCCCGGTACAGTTGCAAGCATTTTAAAACTTTAATTCTCAGCCGCTGGTCAATCGCTCTTAAGTTCTTTTGTTAGTTTATTGTAAGTATGTTAGTTATTGTGACAGCTTTTTCGGCGTTCATGGCCATTTTCAAAAGGAAATTTAGGTGATAAAAACTACTGACATAAGGTAAATAAACAGATTTAGTATCAAGTCTGGATGGTGACTAGTATTGCATACCTTCTTAGATCTTGTGGATCTATCACACATAATTAGAAATGTACACAACACGTTTTATTAACCGGCTATGTGCGAATTTCAACGTAATATTGAGCAAACAATTTCGCTTATTTTTTTGGATATATCAAAGGTTTATGATGGAAATGAAGCAGCGAGCTTAGATTAGTTGCGATAACATACAAATCACAGATAGAAAAATCTGTGCAATTTGCACGACGCCAGAGTTCACCGATAAAGAACTTTGCTTCTATATAAATCCATTTTGACATCAGTCAATGAATATATCAAGGTTTATTTTAATTTTTAATTTAATTAGTTAAAACTCAAATTGTAATATTTTAATTAATAAAGACAATATAAGTGAAAATCAATCGAAAATTTTAAACAGAAAAATAAAAATCAACGCGTCCGATGTGACCCGATTTTTTTCTGATTTTTCTGTTTCAGATTTTCGATCGAGTTTCGCTAATATCGTATTCATCAATTAAAACATTAAAGGAATAAAATTACAATGAGAGCTGAAAAATCGATGCAATGACATATAAACTATGTACACAAAAATCGATGCAATAACATATAAACTACGTACACAAAAATCGATGCAATGACATATAAACTACGTACAAAAAATCGATGCAATGATATATAAACTACGTACACAAAAATCGATGCAATGACATATAAACTATGTACACAAAAATCGATGCAATGACATATATACTATGTACACAAAAATCGGTGCAATGACATATAAACTACGTACACCAAAATCGATGCAATGACATATAAACTACGTACACAAAAATCAAGGTAATGACATATAAACTACGTAGACAAAAATCGATGCAATGACGTATAAACTATGTACACAAAAATCGATGCATAAAATATGTACACAAAAATCGATGCAATGACATAAAACTACGTACACAAAAATCAATACAATGTCATATAAACTACGTACACAAAAATTTGTGCGATTTTTGTGTCACAGCTTATAATATAGTTCCAAAGTTATCGCTGTTTCAGACAATTTTTTTTTTTATATTAGCTCCACACTATTAGCTTCCCTTTAGGAGGGTCTTTTTAGGGAAAGGAAAGAGAGGGAAAGTCTAGGAAAAAAAAGGTATGAGTGGTGGGTACAAATCTGGTTGTCAGTGTGTCCAGGAGTGACGGACGTATGAATCCATTCCTCCCTCGATGGCGATGGCGATGGATGGAGAGAGTCCGGCTTGAGAGGTGAGAGGCCTCCCTCAACCAGTATTTTCCGACCCGGTCCGCCACGCGGACAATGCATTCAATTGTTTTTCTGCTAAAGATGTTCATATCGTCTTTCTTTTTTGTTTAATTTAATTCCGTATTCTTTCCTCACCTGCTTTTTTATTTGTCTCCCACATTAATTAGGCTCTTAGCAATTTTCTTCATATTTACACATTTCTTCAAAATCCCACACAAATATTAGAAAATATTAACCACTGTACAATTGTTACTCAACAATACCGATGACGATCCTTGTTTATTCTTCACGTTAGAATCTAACATGTTAAATGAACGTTTCACAGAGTTGAGAACATTGACAAACGAGGAATATTCTCCAAGAAATACATTAAGATAATTCAACCAACAGAGTTGTTTTCTTCAAATCAGTACAACTCGAGACTTTGAATCGTACGGACATATTGTCAATGATAATTTTCGATTGATTATAATAACAATATATTACCTAAAATCGTAATGTTTTTCACAGTTTTATTTATAATACATCAATTGGTGGAAGTGTTTTTTAAATGACAGTGAAAATCGATTTGTAAATACCGCTTAAAGCGTAGTTTATATAATACTAGCTAACCCGGCAAACTTCGTACCGCCTCAGAATCAATAAATGTTGTGTTTAATTATTAGCAGAAATAAATTAAGTTTTATTAAGTAAAAATAAAGTACCTACTCTAAGTTCAAAAAATGAAATTGAGCTGTTGACTAAACATGAAATGTTCGGCACACTACTAGTTATTCTGTTAATCGGGACGGAGAACAATCCAACAAATCAAAGATCATTAAAATAAATATTTATATTAATATGTATGAAAAAATGTTTAATCTGGAGGATATAAGATGTAATTTTTTTTTTAAATGTATATGTACGTAAAATATAAGCACCTGTTGACAAGCCAATTGAATTGGTTTAGCAGGACTTGTTTGTTGATACAATGTATTAAATTATTCTTTCAATAATATATATTTTTTTAAATTGATAAAAGAGATTGTGCAAATATTATTTTCAAATTGTATTTTCCATGATTGTAATACATGAGTACTATTATTTTTTTGCTTACGCAATGTTGGGGCCAATGGGGGGAGGGGTGAAAGCCCCCCCCCCCCCCCCCCCCCGCTCGTATAAAACCTTTGTTAATGGCAGAAGAAGTTGGGGACGCCTCAGAAATAAAAAACATGAGTAGAGCCTTTTAAAAAAGTTGGCATGACAGAAAATCAATTATTAACGTAAATGAGGAAAATGGATTCGTGGGGCGCTTCACTCTCTCTGCTTACCCTCCCAGTGTATGACTTGGTTAGTTGTTAGAATAGAAAAAGGATTCAGTTTGGGTTTTATTTTATTTTTGAAAATTTTAGGCAGTCTAATAACGGTTATGTTATAACTTATGAAGATAATATTTAAATAAATACAAATATGAGTTTTTTTTTAATAATCAATATAAAATATTTTTAATAACCCCTTAGTATTACAATATATTTTGTTTTATTTGATATTTGATAAAATGTCATAATGCAAGGTTATTTTCAAACTGAAAAGACTACAATTACATTTCCGGCAACCCGGGCGTTTATTGAGATAATACATTATTTTATAACTAGTAAGTTACCCGCCTCACTAGACGTAGTCTGTTCTGAGACGGGTAATAATTAAAACATTAAAAAAGATAAAAGGTGTACAGGAAAATAGTCAGAAAATAAACAGAATAAACAGAAAAAAGGTAATAATTAGAACATTAAAAAAGATAAAAACAGGAAAATAGTCAGAAAATAAACATGAAAATACAAGTTGCAAGAATAATAAATCAATAAGAAGAAAGAATAAATATCTAAATAACATTATTAATTTATACCTTTGTAAAACACATTCGAATTTCTTGATTCATGTTTAGATACATGTATTATCATACAAGAATTGAAGATGCAAAAGTTCAAAATACAATTCAGTTTGCTGTATTATTCCAGTCTAGTTTCAGATGTGCTTAACAAGGTGTAACTGCATGTACCTAAATGATTTTAACCAGTGATTCCTAAGCATATTTGTAGTAAAAAATGTAAATGTCATTTTGTTCTCCGATGATGTTTTCAAAATTAAAAACAAAACAAAAAAATTTCTACACATTGCCACTGATCACACTGCTACCTTTTATTTTATTTTTTATTATTTATTAACCAAAAAATACATGTTATGTACATTCTTTTAGGTATATGCCACCTCACTAGGCTGAGCCTGTTCCGATTCTATTAGATCACTTAACACGCTTTCTCTCTCTTCTGTTACCACGCTGCTAGAACGAGACGCAATGCTTATTACGTGACCCATGCTGGCTGCACTCATTCAGTTGCACCGTGTGATGGAAAAAACATTTTTTGATTATTTTTAATTGATAAATAATATCACTAAACAACAAAATGACATCTACATTCGTTACTTCCATGTATTTTCAGGAATCGCTGGTTTAAAATCCTTCTGGTTTGTGCTGTTATATTCTGTATATTTGCAAATGTAATCAGATATTCATAAATCACACTGCATTTGGTCGGGATAAGAAAATATCTTCGTTAAGAGGGTATTAACAGAGAATACCAGAAATTAGTCCCGTTTAAATCAAGTTCTAGATGAATTGACACTTTTTTTACAAAAAAACATAAATTGATTTCGAAAGATTGTTATTTTATGTGGTACATGCAGTTTTAAAATTTTGAAAAACTAAGGCGCTCCGCTGACAAGGCAACTGAAAACCAACTAAAACTAGCTGGTTTCTATGTCTTCATTGGTCAAAAAAAAAAGCTTGTTTAACCATAGACGAAGAACAATCAGCTGACAGCTGGCAACTAGCAACGGCCGGCCAGAGCAATCAGCAGTGCAAGTCGCGAGTGACCGCTTGCGTTACCATTGACAACAGGGTTTTGTGTGATTGTGTAGTGTGCGGGCCATCACATTGCCATACAAAGACAGTTGGCAATTGAGAGGTTTTAGTTGCCTCAGTGGGCGGAGGCGCTAAGTGTATTTTTAAGATACTAAGGTTATAGCGTTAGTCGTTGGCAGATTTGTTCAATTTTCAAACGATAGATTCTATTAAAAAACACAAATTTCAAATCAATTAATCATACAACAAAATAAATCAATACGTAATCTAGTCAACACAGATTTTTTTTTTTAAATTTAGTTAAATTAAAATCATTAAAAAATAAATCCGAGAACGTGTTTTGTGACAAAAATACCTCAGTTTTTCTATTTATTTAAGGTCTTACAAACTAAAATATTTAAAAAAAATTTACACAATTATTTTATTTAGACATTATTAAAAAATCATAAATACTTACGATCAAAAAATACTTACAAGAAGTACACGATATTGAATAATTTATCAAGGTGCGTTATGAGCATTTTTATTGCTTACTTGAATGTAGGTATATATTAAAGCAAGCTTTGAATGAAATAAAAAAAATATTTACTTTTTAATTTTAAAAAATTGATACGGGGAATAATCGATCTTTCTCATTGGAACGTCCCTGTACGGTTGCCAGCATTTTTTAACTTTTATTCTAAGCCGCTGGTCAATCACTCTTAAAACCGATGTTTCGTTATAACCGTTTTCGAATTAAAGGGTTTTCACTGTATCTATAAAGAAAAATACTTATCATAGATAACACGAAACAGCCTACACACGTATTATCATACTTGACCTAACTGCAGTAACCTCATGAAAATATTGCAAGGACAGCATTAATCATTTTATGTTTACAAAAATTCTTCATTATCTATCATATCTCGTGTATAACAACGCTTCAAGGATAATGAGAATGACTCCTTATCTTTTTTACTAATAGTTGTATCGAAAAAATATAGCACGTAAAAATACGACCCATGTAAATTTCTCACATATGACTTTGTATTTTTTTTTATGGTAGCAAGCTCTGCGTAAAAATTACCCCTCCTGAGTGATGCATCTATCTTATTTAAAAACAGTTTTTCGCTTAGAAAAGCGCGATAAGTATCTATTGGTGATAGCAAAAACTAGGTGTTGTTTTACTGCTGAATTGAAAAACATTTTGTGGTGCCGGCATTTGTGAATTTTTATTTTTTAATTGAAGTGAAATTGCTGACTTGTGTTTGCGATGAGGTATTTTCCATTCGCGCCGAGAGGTAAGTTTTTGTTTGTATTTCTTACTTTTGTATGTTTATAACAGTATTCAGAGCGGTATATAGATACTCTCCAAAATGCAATCTCCAATTTTTTTTGTTTAAAAATTTCGTTTGAGATTAGTTAATATGGTCTTCTATGAACAAAATTGTATTGTTTGTCTTTGACTTTATTCGTTTTTTCATAGAACTGGAAAAACACAAAGGAAAGTAGTCAGATTGGTACGGACAGGAGCGTATCTTCTATATAGGCACATAATAGTCCGGGAGCCCAGAAAGGTAAACCCTACGTCATCGAATACATGGATGAAACTACTTTGTAGTGATTAAGGACGTTTAGAAAGCCTTTAAAAAGCTGGTCTGCCGGTGCGACTCTTGGTAGGTTCGGCGCAGTCATGGAAATAGAGTGGCATTTTTTTCGAAAAAATTACGTCATCAAGTACACGAACGGGAATGGTTTCATATGATAAAGGTCAATTAGAAAATGAGAAAAAGCAGGTCTGCCAGTCGGCAGCCTGGCACGTTCGTAGGCAGCCGACGTCAAAGTGGGTAAAAAAAAGTAAATTTGACTTCATCGAGGGCACGGATGAAACCAACGAATAACTGTATTTAGAGCATTCCATTTAATAATTTCTTGGTCTGCCGACCAGCCGGCTAGTCAGCAGACCAAGATCCTACATCATCCTACGGCGCAGAACAAAATGAAGCCAGATATTTTGACATTTTTATTTGATTTTCAAATGTAATAATTTCCGGTTTTGCCGCGCCAAAAAATATTTTGGTGCGTTTTTTCACACAATTTCGAGGTAGTTTAACTTCCTTATTACTATAACTGAAGGTTAAAATTTGAACTTATTTCACGATTTAACTTTCTGATGAAACAGGTCTTTAAGTAAGTTAAAAGTATGAAGTCCGTGGCTAGTGTTATTTTTATATACACACGCCTTAGGGATCTAATTTCCATCTTCATTTTGATTTAGTATACGTGAATCCTTACTTCCAAGCCACACTTCTAAATGTCAGGCTTGGTGTCAGCACTCCATTGTGGACTGCCGGTCTCTTTTATTTAGTAACTTTTAGTAAGCAACTAAATTTCAATTAAAAGTACCTACAATATTATTATCTTTACACGGTGTCCGGAAACTCGTAGTGCCAGAGGGGAATTGGTGAATTTGTCTACATTTTGTGATTAGAGCGTTCTATTTCGAGTAGATAAATCGAGTCCGAAGTTGACATTTTTAAATCAATTTGTTTAATGTCTCGGTGCTGATAATGACTAGGTACCCACCTACAGGAATTTGTCGTGGAATCCTAAATTATTTTCTTATTACATTACCATGATTGCAATGTAATCTCATTCTCAGAAACAGAACATTTTTATACGCAGGCATTATACAAATACTTATTTTTTAAATTTTAAGACTCGGAGATAACAAAAAAACGTGCACACTGATTAGGTGTACAAAAATTATCATTGTAATATCTAGTATGGAACATGTAACATGATTATGTCAATTATAGTTATTACATTTTTTGTTAGTGCCAATTATCGTAATCATAGTGTCAAATATTTAAAAAAAGTTATTTGTTTTTGGTGCAGTGTCAATTTGCAACTGTTATAAGTTATTATAGAAGTGTCAATTGTAATATTGTTGTTAGTTTTGTATTGTTTAGTAAAACGTTCATCGTTTCAAGTATTTTTAGAAGTTCTCGGAAAAAGTCGTTTGAAATGAATTTGTGAAATGTTCCTTCCGTGTAGCGTACTATGCGGGACAAGGAAAGGTAATTATAACAAATCTAATATGTGTACATAGATAGCCAAGCCACAAATTTAGCGAAAATGAGTTAAATATGCAGAAGTGTTTTAAAACCTTCAAAATTGCCGTGGTCAATGGATTTGAGCCATAAAACAATCCATTTAAGATGAAACCCGGTGGTGTATAAATTAGAAAAATAGACTTTACTAAATTGTTGCTGTAACTGTTGCTCTTACTCCACCGGATATTGAGCGAAAGGGACAATGCACCTCAGGCTACTAATACCTATCTAAAATCGAGGTTTTCTATTCTCCACTTTTCTCCTCCAAAAGTGGACTGATTTTTAAATTTTATTTTACCAACTACATAAGAAAAAACCATTCTATGTCTGTACGTTTTGCTTTTTAAAAAAAACATTGTCTTATTTGTATATTGAACGTCTTTTGACGCTTTTAAACCAGTCAATTTTATTGATTTTTGGAAGGTCATAACGTCTATAAAAAATATCTTATCAAACAAAAACAAAAAGTACCGACACGCTAGTAGTTGATATCTATTTTATGTGAAAACAATATTTTCTCTAGGGTTAAAATCCGGAGTGATAAATAGGGAATACGTTTGTGTGGAAAAATCACCGCCGGGTATCCCCTTAATATGAAGATATTTTGAAATTTTTTTGTAAACTAATTTTAATTTTAATGTTTAAGATTTTTATGCATAGCACAAAGGGTAACAATTATTATAAGCAATAATTATTAGCCTTAAACACTCATCCACATTGAAAAAAATCTCCCGACAAAAGATACATGCCGCCGACGGGACTCGAACGTGTGACTTCTGATTTCGGTCAACTGCTCTATCCACTGAGCTACGTCGGATTATCTCTTACCCACCAAATAATTCAATATATACTAGTGGTTTAATTAAAAATTACTGCTTATTACATTTTTTCACCTGCAAACAACCAACTTTTTTTTTTTTTTTAAATGGGAAAGACATTGTAAGTGCTAACTACTAAAATTGTTGAATGAAACACTAGTACATATTGAATTATTTGGCGAGTAAGAGATAAACCGACGTAGCTCAGTGACCGGAAATAAGAAGGACACGGGTTCGAGTCCCGTCGGTGGCATGTATCTTTTCTCGGTAGATTTTTTAAATGTGGATGAGTGTTTCAGGCTAATAATAATTATTGCTATAATACTTAATATTACGATGTAATTAATGTATCGGGAGCCGATATTAGAAATGTTTCGATTGTTACCATCTCTAGTCCAATTTCACCGGTTTCCTTTCCATTAGATACACTTTAAATTTCAAATTGTATTTTCTTGAATGATCGTTGATAAAATTTTAATTAAAACATATTCCATTTCATTCCATCCATCTTTATGAAATGCGGATATTAATTTTTAATTATAGATTTTCTGATAATATTGATTTGTTTTTAATCATGGCGGGTGTTCAGTGACTTTTTATTACAATTAACCTCTCGCAGGCCTCAGTCCCCCCGGCGGGTCCGGATTTTTGAAGCGATTTTGCACCTTATGTAAAAAGAAATTGTATGAAGAACAAGGTCAGAATCGCTTGGGCCATTCTCGTTCTTGATATAACGAAATACTGGATAGCATTTAGCCACTCCGAAATATTCAAATTAATTGCCAATGACGCGCCGGGCATCAAAGATGGCGGACAAAATGGCTGCCGCTTGATAATATGAACGCTGTCATATTCGAAGTCTATATTTATTCATTGTTTTTTACATATATATCCATTGTGGAAAGCATAGATTTGAGTGATTATTAGGAGGTTCATTTTATCTACATTATTTGGTTGTAATTTTTGTAATATATCACAAAAGAAATGTTATAAAAATTGAATTCGTAAGAAAGGTGAAAACTGTCAAATATTTTACGTCGTATTTTTTGTATGCTAGCTTTCAAAAAGTTAACATTCGAAATTAATAAATTTAAAGCGTGTTTTAAGATTGCACGTATTCGTGTGCATGTATCATTTATCAATATCTGAAATAACCTATTTTTCCTTATTTTTGAAGAAATTTATTTAAAAAAATAGTGCGTCTAACTTCCTTGACTGTTTTGGCAGGTATAGTTAAAACGGTACAATTACTGCCATATGTGTTTGTTTTTATTTTTAAAGGGTTCTCGCCTTCGCTAGAATATTTTTATTATTTTCCGAAACTTGGATGAAAAATCAAGAGCGAATATATTCATAATTTTTATTGCATTTCTCAATACAAACGACCAAACTCAACAGCCAGTGGTGTAGCTGTGTATCATTTATCTGTGTAGTCATGAATGTCTACAGATGCAATAAATTTCAAATGATGCTATTTGATGAACATTATGAATATAGATTCGCTCTTGATTTTTCATCCAAGTTTCA
Organism: Limnephilus auricula; assembly: GCA_951813805.1. Classification (NCBI taxonomy): domain Eukaryota; kingdom Metazoa; phylum Arthropoda; class Insecta; order Trichoptera; family Limnephilidae; genus Limnephilus; species Limnephilus auricula. Next base: position 7,983,509 of record OX638409.1, on the reverse strand, counting down.
GAAAATAATAAAAATATTCTGGCGAAGGTAAAAACCCTTTAAAATAAAAACAACCACAGGTGGCAGTAATTGCACCGATATCGAAAGCGTTATTTCCGTCCGAAAAACATTTGAATTACTTGTCTTAACGCGCATAAAGAAGTTTTACTTCAAAATTTAAAATATCGAACTTCTTCGACCAGAACCAATTTCGTTAATTTTTCTGGGGTCTTAAAGTCGAGAAATTTTATGTAAATTGTTTTTTTTTTCAGATTGGTATAGATTTTAGATCTAGGGATTACCTGTTCATGTTTCGCATTTAAATGTGTGAACGCCGCACAAGAGTCCCAATGGGGTATTTTCACAAACAAATACCGTTAAAAATGTGTGGAAGATTTTAAGTTTACTTTTGTGATTCTGAACATTTGTAATTTTAATATTTTCATTAATAATTATCGATTTGAAATACCGCGCATTCCGAAACGGTTACAACTACATTATGACATAGAAAACGCCACTTTCTGGTAAGGTGGCTGTCACCGATGTTGCCCGGCGTGACGCCATCGTCGCCGAATTCACGAATAAAAACAAACATGGCGTTTTGACGGCAAAACAAAAATGGCCCATTTTAAATCGCCATAGAAAACATATTCGTCAACATACAAATAAAATAAAAATACCCTCATTGTACACGTCAATAACGCCATATTCACGAACCAAAACGAACATGTCGTTTTCGCAGCAAATAAAAAATGACACATATGTAATTGTTAGAAAATTAAATAACTCAGTCATTTACACATTCTTTTTTAAATTTAAAAAAAAACGGTGAAAAACTCTATAAACGGGAAATTTTATAAACAGGTAAATTAATTGATTTATTCATAAGTGGTATTCCGTATAATCTATTGATTATACGGAAGATTATCGTAGTAATTCCAGTTGTAGTTATTTAAAAAATGCTGATAGTGATAAGGAAAGATACTTTATTTAATATCGATATAGTTGAACTATTTTTAATTATGAAAAAATAGCAAGATAAGTAAACATAAAAAAATTATGCAGCCGTGTTTCCATGACGTCATTTGGCAACCTGCGGCCCAATAATATTTTCTTTATTGTGAAAATTAGTCCAAACTAGGTACAATAATACGTTAGGGAGGCGGAGATAGGGCCCGCCTCCAAGAGTCGCTGATTTCATGTTGGCGAGGGAGTAAGGAAGTCATATGAAACCAGAGGGACATTGCAACCCCAATTGGGATATGTTGTATGTAAGAATAGAGTGCAGAGGAAAATGGGATAGGAAATAGGAAATTTACATAGTGCCAAGATATTCATAATATTTGATCACCAAACAAGGCATTCCAAGCGAGGTTTCAATAATTATGAGTGGCGACCTTTCGTCAAGGCGATACTAAGATTATCTTCCATGGAAATATGTAGAACAAAAAACACAATATTACCATGTAATCCCCCCCACAAATTCTGCAATTGTTTTTCTTCCTTCAATTCGTAAATATTACACAAGATTTTAATCTTTATTTTATCATTTATGAAGATAAAAAAATTATCAACAACTCTCAATGTAAAAATATTATGAATGAAGTAAATGCACAGAAAAAAACAAAAGTACTTAAGTCGATAGACTTCGCTTTTCGGCCCATACAAAAAGGACGCCCGGGAAAAAACACTTTTCTACATCGAAAATTGCACAAAATGCCTTCTAGAGGGTGAAAAATATGTCGGTATGTTTTCTAATTTTCGATGCGTTTCGTATTAACGTAAACATTCACTGTCAAACATGTACGATTTATCAAAAAATATTATTTAAGGAAAAAGTGCTGCCAACTCAACTCTCATAAAGAATTATAAAATTATAAAAAGTTACCGACGTAGCTTCTTTTTTCTAAAAAGTATATATTTTTAAAAATTTCAATTTCGTGAAAGTTTCGGTGTAGAAAAGTGTATTCTCCATAAACCTCTTTTCGAGCGATTCCTGTAGGTAAATTTGAGCGTTGTCTCATTCGCACATTTCGCATTCGCATGTATTGTAAGTGTGCGTGAGCTTATTGTGAGCGGGGTTTCTATGATATAGTTATAGTGCATCGAGATCAAAACAAGTTTTAGAGTTAGGTGTAGAGTCTCGGAGTCTCTTAAGATTCATGTAAAATTTTATAATTTTATTTATTTTATTTTATTTATTTATTAAAAGAATTTTATACATAGTGTACATATTGTGTTATTTCGCCCGCCATGCTAGGGATGTCCCTGTGTTATGGCGGGTGAAGTATGCAGATTATATAATTTAAGGTAATGAAGTACGTTTACTGATAATATAATAATTATGATAATGAGGTTTACAGTTAATGCAGCAATGAATTTATGATAATGAAATTTACATATAATATAGTAATTGATGATAATGATGTTTACAGGTAATAAATATAACAAGGAATTTATGACAATGAAATTTACAGATAAAATAATAATTGATAGATGAAATTTACAGATAATATAACATTTAATTTATGTTAACGAAGTTATAGATAATACAATAATTGATGATAGTGTAGTTTACGGATAATATGACAATGAATTTATGGAAATGTGGGTTACAGATAGATAATAATTTATTTATAAGTTACATAGTATGATGGTTGATAAATTGAATTATAATTTACTAAATTATACAAATTAAATTACAAATAATATACATCGAGGTTTCTAAATATTTTGGTAATAATAATTTATAATAATATTTGATAGATATTAGAGTTATACAAATTAATTTAAGTAAAAAAAAAAAGATTATATATCATAGTTCCTAAGTGTGACGATCCATAGAGATAATTGTTTTTTAAAGTTATGGGGTTGGGTTTCAGTTTTTAAGCTGTCGGGGAGAAGGTTAAATATTTTTGGAGCTAGGTACATGATGTGTCTTCGAGCTGACTTGGTATGTAGTGTAGGTACATTGTAGTTTCGGTTTGTTATTGTTCTGGTGGTGTAATTGTGATGTAATAAATTATATTCGTGTCTAAAAGGTCAATAACTAAGGCTATTGTCTGATAATGTTAACGCAATAAATAACCACAGAGTCGGCAAATAAGATAGGCGCAGTAATAATAAAAATTGATTTCTATAATATATGGTGACAGATGTTTGGTACGATCAGTGTTTATCAAAGTAGGGTTTCAAGGAGGATAAAATAGAACCAATTTTTTTCCATTTTTTTACACTATTGTATTGGCTATCCACACCGAGTAAGACAGGAAAATAGAAAATAAACAGGCATATTTTTAATGATAGAATTTTACAGACTAAAAGCTTTAAAATTGTATCATGTATTAAATTATTTTTAAAATATCCTAACTACCCTCTGGAACTGGCACGTCGGTTTAACCCTTGGCGGCACCTCCCAAATTGCTAGTAATCCCAGATACAAGTGATATTCATTGCACTGTGGGTGGCGATAAAAATCGAGAGGTATTAAAAAAAATCCACGGGAAACCCCGCTAATAAGGAAGTTGAGTCCTTTTTTTCCAAACTTAAATATATATATTTTTTTTTAAAGTTCGTTTTCATAATTAAATTATAATACAAGTTTCGCGAAAACGCCGGCTACGAGTATAATACCGTGCGAGAGAGTTCGTGACCAGATGACGTCCCTTGATTGTGTGAAATATAAGGTAAAATATTTAGGTTAGGTAAGGTTAGGCTAGGTTAGGTTAATGTGAGTTATGATGTGATGAATTATCATGTGAGGAAGTATCGTGTCTGAATAAATTTACTATGGGGATTCAGACGCTGAGATCTCAATAGTCCGATTAGACATGGAACCGAAGGAGGTAACACTGCTAGTACCTTCCTATCTCTTCAGTACTTACTTACAATACTAAACCTTTTTGTATGTTATCCCCAGGCGAGTACTCAGTTCAGACGATGTCGGCTGCTCCCCCTGTGCAGCGCTTCCAACGACGCGGGATCCCCCATGTGATGAGGCAGTCCAGTTTCTCCAAGTTAGGGGATATCATCAACTCGGCTGTCACGCACGGCAAGCAAAAGGCAGCTGGGAAAAGTAAGCACCTAGTACCTATCTACCTTCTGTTATATTATTATCCGTGTTCTGTGCCCTGTTGCCTAACCTTACCTAACCTAACCTAACCTAACGTAACAAAACCTAACCTAAGGTTAAAAACCCCAATTATCAGTTTTCGACGCTTCGAGACATGGTGAATTATCATGTGAGGAATTAACATCCGATGAAAAGTTTGTACTCAATATTCATACACTTAAAAAGCTTCCACTGAACATTCTGGTCACCACCTCCTTCATAGCTAGATTTAGCTCCAAAATGAGGTCGTCAGCTACAAAAAAGTAGTTTAGCTTCCTAGCTCGCTTTTCAGATGATCTAGCTCCCTGTTTTATACAAAATAAAAAAATTTGAGGGCGATTTTGATAATGATAAATTGGTACCTACCTAATCCAATGTGCCGATGTGTCAGAAATTTTTGGTAATGGTATCACTGCACCCAAACCTTTACCATTTTTTTTTAAATTTTATATGAATACTGCACCAGAATCCCAAGTGCTCCCCACAGTGGCATATGGCATCCCCAATTGGGGTATGTTGCGAGGCTGAAGGTAGTGATTAGTAGTGATGGTAGTTTTGACGGCCTCTGTAGTCGAGGGCAAGGCTCTCGACTCCCAACCCAAAGGTCGCGATTCGAATCCGGCATGCGCAAACAGAGCGCACATAAATTTTATTTGATTAATTTATGTTATGTCACACTTAATTAATTCAAAATAATGTACTTATAGTATATTTGCGGCAAGTTCCAGAGTGGAAGATACTCTCAGTATCGCCCTAGTTTTAAGACCCCATTCAGAATTTGAAACGATGATTGAAATGGCTTTAGCCGTGTTTGGTGACCAGATCTGAATAGCCAGGTAATTCCCCACCTTCCTCTTCCCCATCTCCTTTCCCTTTGCACTACCTTCAGCCTCACAACCTGGAAGTATGGATATTCATATAATATCCGTTCTATTAGCTCACAACATTACAATAACATGCAGTGTATGTAATATAGTGTTTTCAATGCATTTAATAAATGTTAAAACGTAACTAAATTCGAATATCGTACTCAAAACCCCCCAAAAAAATTATTAAATTAATTAATTCACTTTCAAAGTTGTGTGAAAATTCAAAGATCAAAAACGAGTCATCGTGACGACATTGTGACGTCACACCTCACTCCCGAGTCCGAGCTGTTTCGTGTTGAAGATGTTGTATTTGTACATTTTGGTACTATACAATATTTACGGACATTTTCTTCGACAAACTAATGATAAACTGAAGATTGAATATTACATTATTACATTAGGCTCGACTATTGGCATCTGACACGGGGTGCGCAGTGACGTCAAAAGGTGCACGGTGATGTCAGATGGCGTTTTTGTCCTAATTTAAAATGTGCATTTTCAAAACGTTGTTTAAAGACTATTCCTATCGTAAAAAAATGGTTTAAATATTTCAGTTTGTAATTTTTTTCTTTAATTTTTGGTAAAAAAATAAAGTGTGATTGTTCCTGTCAAAGTTACCATATTTTTACTGTTCGCTCAAAAAGTATGCCTTATTGAACATACGTATAGTTAGATATGTTTTTAGATTTTCACGGCCAAAAGCATTTTCGTTGTTTGTTTTTGGGGTAAATAAGCACACACTTAAGACGATAGACTTCGCTTTTCAGCCCATACAAAAAGGACGCCTGGGAAAAAACACTTTTCTACATCGAAAATTGCACAAAATGAACATATTTTTTTTATACTGCCTTCTAGAGGGTGAAAACTATGTCGGTATGTTTTCGAATTTTCGATGCGTTTCGTATTAACGTAAACATTCACTGACAAACATGTACAATTTATCAAAAAATATTATTTAAGGAAAAAGTGCTGCTAACTCAACTCTCATAAAGAATTATAAAATTATAAAAAGCTACCGACGTAGCTTCTTCTTTCTAAAAAATACATATTTTTTAAAATTTCAATTTTGTGAAAGTTTCGGTGTAGAAAAGTGTATTCTCCATAAACCCCTTTTCGAGCGATTTCTGTAGGTAAATTTGAGCGCTGTCTCATTCGCACATTTCGCATTCGCATGTATTGTAAGTCTGCGTTAGCTTATTGTGAGCGGGACAGAATGACAGACGCGGGTGTTCCGCCTGTCGTTCAAAGTCTAGCCTCTTAACACAACAAATTCACATCGACGGATCTGCCCTGATGATGGACACTGCAACGCTGTCCGAAACGTCGGCTAAAGAAGGAGGTAGCACAACACGGCATAACACCCCAAAAACAAACAACCAAAATACGTATAGTTTTTTATTTGGCGCGAATTTAATTATTACCAATTTTAGTAACAAAATAACGAAAGCGGAATATTTTATAAGGATTTTGTGCAATAATAAAAACTTCTTTCCAACGCGCGCTAAAATTGCTAAAACTTGTCGATATCGGCCGCTAGAGCGGTAAAATAAACCACCTGTTCACTGTTTTACCGACAGGCGGGCCAGCCAAGACGATAACCATCAGCTCGCTGTTTTGCCGACAGACCAGTCGGTCGAGCGCTAGAACCACCTGTTCGCTGTTTTACCGACCGAGTCGTATGGCTTGACGTCAGAATCGGCTGTTATGTTATGTACCATTAGCGAACGCCATTGCTTTTCTTTAATTTTCGGGTGAAATGTATCGAATCGGAAATCATCCGTGCAGCGGTGCTGTTTTTTAACATTTAATCTGCCTAATTGTGATAATAAAACATTGAACTTGTTAAGTTTTAGTGCTGGGCTTTGTCATGGCCGGTAAGTGGTGACTTTTAGCGCCGTTTGTCAAGGGCGACCTCGGCTTTTGGAATTGCAAATTTCAAGGATGTTTTATCGCTCGAACGCAGACGGTAAATGCACAGAAATCATATTGGTGTTGACTTTGGTCTTTTCTTTGCGTGGTTTTATTCGGACGTTCCTATCTTGTGATGATTATGCGCACTTTTTTGGTTAGAAAAAAAATATCGTTTTCCGCCCTGGTCTAACCTTCTTCTTGAAAAATAACCGATAATTCTGCTTGTACACCGCTGGAGAAGCTGCCCGAAGGCTATTTAGTCGTTTATGATACCATAATTGCACAAATGGATGCCAGTGAGTTCCCTTTTCAACGGCGTTTGTGTTTTTTTTTTAAATTGTATCTCGGTTGTCAATGCTAACCTTCGTTGACTGTTAGCGGCTTTACAAAATAAGAGTAATAATACGGTGTTTTAATCCTAGACGTGCCCTCCGACGTGATCTTTTAGTTTACCATTATTATTTAAATTCTCGACACATTTATATTGCGCAAACTAGACTTTTGTATCTTCTATTGTTTGTCAAACATAATAATGCAGGAATGTCAGAAGAAGCTATTATAGAATTTAGTTGTTTATTTTTCGAAATGTACGCTTTGCTGCTTGCTTCTTTAACACTGTTGTGTCTGGCTAATTCTATTTGGATTTTACGCTCTTTTAAAACATAGCTAAAAGCTTCAAAGCAATATTTCAATTTTGAATGGCGTTTTTTCACATTTCTTGATACAATTTTGGTATTTTTTAAGTTTGAATATCGCACAAGTGTCCCAACTGATAGAAGGGAGGAGGAATGTTGTGAAGCAGTACCTGGCTATTCAGGTGTGTTCAATAAACACAAGTACACATTTCAAGCAAAGTTTCGATTCTGAATGGTTGACTTTTACCACCGCTTTTGATCTTATACTCTTCTAAAATAATACACAATGTTGTTAGTACCCGACTATCTAACATTGTACAATTCCTGTATTTCGTATTGTTGCTCACATGAGTGTCAAGTGACTTTTGTTTTCTTTGAAACGTATGGAATATGGTTGCCATTGTGTCCTTCATTCTATTGTCCTCAGTTCCTCGTATCAAGTGTCCTGTAATGCCTCGTGAGGCAATTCTTTGCAAGTTTTCAGTGGTCCGTGTGATCTCGGTATGTTCAGATTGTGCTTCGGTTGCCATAACGATTGCCTTATCTAATCTCGCTCAATTATTGTTTTTGTAACTTGTACAGTGGTGACATAATTTTCGTATTACCCCGGTATTAGTGATAACACAGATATAATATATATTTTTTAATGCTCTTCACATATCAACAATCAAACTGTATATTATTTTCATTTTTTTTTTACATTCCTATAGTATATTAATCTTTTGTATTTAATACAATACTCTATACATAATAATTAGTTGTAAATATTCCACCAACTGCCACTCTTTATTAGGCACGGATTTTGGATATTTATTTATTTACGCCTAGTAAGTCTTTTACATAATATTACACTACATTTCAATTTAATTACTACAAGAAACAACTAATTACTTTTGGATAGATGGTAAAAGATATATTAAAATTCCAAATATATATTTTTTTAGGTGTTTACAAGCAGTTCCAATGAGCACTCAGGCCATAGACCCATTGTGCTATCTCCCATTTTACCTCAATCCTTTAATAACAACCCAGTCCCTTTAATGAAGTTCACCAGGGTTGTCATTGGATATGTGGCTATGTCTTCTGGTTCTACTGTATGTCTCCCCAGGTATCAGAGCCTAGTTCCCACCAGGGCAGGACATTGGCACCATAGGTGAATTGGAGTCTCTTCATCCTCTTCACATTTCCTGCATCTATCGGTGTTTTCCCCTGCCAATATCTGCATGTGTCTCCTGAGATGGCAGTGTCCCGTTAATAGTCCTACCAGTTCCCTCAGCGAGTTTCTGTCCATATCAAGTAGTTTCCTGAAATTTATTAATCAATGTTAAAATTTTCCTATTCCTTTGCTGCCATTAAATTTTTTTTTGTATGGATTGACATTTGTGAGTTTTGTTTCAATCTAAATACGCACGAATCACTTAGTTAACCCAAACTAAGAACCCAATAACCTATTTTGTATACATATGTAAAAAATTGTTTCTTATCAATTGTTGAAATGAAATTTTCATAATTTGTGCCTAAAAGTGCGGCTCTTAGGGGAATAATTACTTAATCAAAAACTGAATAATCATCATATAGTAGGCAGAGAGGATGGACTGTTACACAACTCAGTCTTGGCACATAATCTTTGCTTTATTTACATTTATGCAACATCTTGTACACTTTTTTAATTCTGAGTGTTTGACTTCATTCATCCTTTCTCTGCCAGTTCCATGCCTCACTGCCATACATCATAGTTGGTATCAATACACCCTCATGGGTTGCTAGCCCCACTTTTTATTTACCACTACCGCATATAGTCCGCTTTAAACAAATTTTTAACCATACTTATTTTACACATCTCCACCAGCGGTTAAGCAAAATTAATTACAAAGAGTTCCGAGAAGCTACATTACTGAAATTAAAAGCAACATTTGCAATTCAAGCAATTTTGACATTGTCCTTGTAGTTTCTTTATACATATGGGATAAAATCGTATTTAAAAAAACAATAAAATCCCAGACGCCGGGCATCTGAGCAACAGATGAGTGGTTAAATAATTGATCAAAAAATGATTATTTTTTGGGTTCTCTATGTGATGTAGATTCACCAGTTGTACTATGGGTTTCTGGACACTGTGGATAGTGTTTATTATTTATTTAGCACAAGTTTGAAATACACTCAAAGAGATAAGAGTATCATCGCATTCCTAAAATTAACACAATGTTAGGTGTAAATTTCTGTTTATCTTTTGAAGTTCGCTAACAACTAGATTACCTCCTAAATAATATTTGTAAGTTATGATTTTAATTTGTCTGACGGACCTCCTGATGGCCTCCGTGTTCGAGGAGTAAGGCTCTGAATAGTGATCCGGAGGTCGCGGGTTCAAACCCCGGCGTGCACAAGCAAATTTTATTTTATTGATTTGTGTTATTTAACAATTTTATCATGTAAAATAATACAAGCAATATTTGCGGCACTTTCTGGAGTGGAAGATACTTTCAGTATCGCCCAGGTGTAAGATTATTACCACTATTCAGAATTAAAATGGCTTTAGACGTTTTTGGTGACCAGATCTGAATAGCCAGTTACTTCCTCACCTTTCTCTGCCCCATCTCTTTCCCCTCCTTAATACCTTCAGCCTCACAACACACCCCAATTGTGGATGTCATAGTCTCACTGGCTCCAGGCAGTTGGGACTCTTTTGCGTTAGTCATATTAATTCAGGTACTCTTTTCCCCTTCGCCCATTTCCTTCAATTTCATCACATTCCCCAATTAGGGGTGCCTTAGTCTCACTTTCTCTGACATTATAATCATTTAAAAAAAATAGATACTCATTCTAATTTCTTATAGTCAGTCTTGTTATAATTATTGTTGATATGTGAATCAAGAAATAAAGACTCGCTTTTTTAACATTTTTATCTATAACTACCTGTGTTAATGTTTATACGTTTCTAAATCAACATTTGATTACGGCAGTCTATTTGCGTACACGTCTCGCAGTGACGATATCGAAGATGAGGTCTCGGGAGCACTGCCACTAATTGTCAAAAGATCCCAAGTGTCGAAGGATGATAAAGAAGAAAGATCTCCCGTGGTATATGTACCAGAGGTTCAGATTGCCCGACAACTTCAGGCAGATACGACTGGATTACTGCGAGGAACATTGGAACACGCAATGCAATTGTTAGAATATTTTTTTATATTACACTGAGCAAAATTTATCACTAGCTGTGTGATTACACTTATTACAATTAGTACCATCGAAGGCTATTGTTGGAAAGATACAATATTTATATTACTGATAACATTCTTCAAATAATTCTCTCCACCGTTTTAAAACGCCATTATTAATTAGCCATACAACTTGTACATTCACTTGAATATTGTTTTGAAATGCATAAATTGTGACTGAAATTGCAAGTTTGATTCTGATTGAAGTTCCGTCAGTCGCACTTCAATGGGCATTGTTAACCCATCCCATCTGAAATTATTTTGACGACTGAAACTGACCACAGCAACGGATTTAATTTTGGTACTAACTTGTCCTGGTTTATTGGTTAATGTGTTTATCATAGTCAATAAAACCATAAGACGTCAATGCATACTACTTTCTATGTAAAAAATAAACATGCTTTTGGGAGCCCTAAATTATGATGCGTCCGAGAGAAGGCCTTCGAAGATAGCCGCCTTAAATTATGGTTTAATGAATTAAGTATATTTACAACTGAGATCATATCCAGTCCCCTTTAGGCATGGCTGAGTTCATCTAGGGGTGGGATTTCGCCTCCCCACAAAAGCTCTCCAACGGCTGCAATCCCTCACCTCCAGATCTTAGTTTTTTTTTTACTTGGTTCGCCTCTGGATAGCTCCTAATGGGGCATCCAATTATTGGTGTCCTGCCGTCTGGCATTCTTTTAACATGACCAGCCCGTTGCGGGTCCTACAGAATCTTACAATGGTCTCTTCTTCGTGTGCACTATCAGGTCCCCATGATTCTGGTAATTATATCTCTGTCTTGCGCTGCACGGAATAGCTCTTCCCCACTTCTAATACCAGTCTACTCTTGCACATTTTGCAGCCAAGACATTTGTCTCCTACCAGGCCCTCGGCGACCCTCTATCTTGTAGTATATTAATTGGAGCAAATGATATTTCTCCCCTGCTGAATGGTCTCGTGCTCAATTAAATTATAAAGTTCATGGTTCATATTAATTCTGTATGATCCATGTTTTAATAACTCATGTGCGGCGCATACGTTATTCCCATGTCTACCTACGTTAAATTTTTGTGAAAACAAGCTTATGTGCCCAAGCGGTTAAGGTGGGTGCAAAGAGATCTTTAGCGTTCAATACTGCCAGACTCTTTAATTTTAACCACTCTGGTCTATCGCCTTTGTGTAGTTTTTGGACTTAACTTGTTGAAAGCCAGCATAGAAAAAAAATATTTTTTCAATACGACGTAAAATATTTTCACTTTTCTTAGATACTCAATTTTTATAAAATTTCTTTTGTGATATATTATAAAAATTACATCAAAATAATGTAGATAAAACGAACTTCCTAATAAGCACTTAAATCTATGCTTTTCACAATGGATTTATATCAAAAACAATGAAAAAATATAGACTTCGAATACGACTCCGTTCATATTATCAAGTGGCAGCCATTGTGTCCACCATCTTTGATGTTCGGTGCGTCTTGGGAATTATTCGGAGTGGCTAGACCTATCCAGTATTTCGTTACGTCAAGAAAGAGAATGGCCCAAGCGATTCTGACCTTGTTCTTTTTACAGTTTCTTTATACATAAGGGACAAAATCGCTTCAAAAATCCGGACCCGCCAGGCGGACTACGGCCTGCCACGGGTTAATGAACCTGTCAGATTGATAAAAATGTTGTGTTATTTCCACTTTACAATCAAAGCTCAATAAACGAAATATTTCGAACTGTTTTTGAAAGTTTATGAAATATGCTTTCAAATTATATTTCAACAAATAAATATTAAAATTTGGAATGCAAATATAAAAAATTGTATATTTTTATGTGAAAACAGTACTAAAATCACGGATAATGTAAAAAAACACTTCTTTTATCATACAAATGTATAATAAACAATTCTATGACCTCATTTTTTTACCGTTTCATACAAAAATTAACTAAGTCTAACAAAGGACATGCGATTTGGCAGGTGAAACTGTATCTACAAAACAAGTTATTTAAAAAAAAAATTCCATGGAAAACTTTGAACAGAAATGTGATGCCTGGTTTATTCTAGATATTCTCCTTTTTGTTTTAGGGTTGTAACTAGAACAACAATGGGGTTATAATGGAACACATGCGTTAGCTTGAAAACGAGCTTATTGTACTTGACTGCTATAGTTATATTGTCGTGAAAACAAGCTTAAGGGTCTGAGTGGTTAAGAAAAAGGGCTAAGTGAAAGATTTTGGACGGAATAATATTTTCCCCAACAAAATCTATTAAGTACATTTTATGATGGTTTAAAAATATGTACACTTATAGTAAGATGAAAAACTCTACTTTCTACTAGTATTAATTTACATGTGTTCGTTTTAAAGTAAAAGCCAATTATGTAGATTACAAACCACAAGGATGAATATTGTGACTCCTTTTAATTACTATCTTGTGATTAGTGCTTTGTTATAACCGTTTAACCTTTTAAGGAGTTAATATATTTACAGCACATAACAGTGTTTGAATATCCGATCCTCACATTAAATTATTACAGGTTTCGGAGGGTAAAATTATGTTTACAATTAATTTGAATATTTTTATTAATTTTCTTGTTTACTTTGCTAAACAAGACCTATTAATCCATGTATTTTCTCAAGCGAGATATCTTTCAATCTTTGGCCCCTTATTAATGGTATGTATTAACCAAAATATGTATAAGTTACAAGTGGTTCGCTCCGTTTGGTGATTCTGGTCACGCAAGGGTGGCCTGGGTTCATGGGGTGAGCGGATGACACTGACCCCCCGATTCCTTCCCAATTCTCATACCATGTTCTCAGACCCTCCTGTGTGGAGCTAATGTAAAAAAAAGTATTATTCACCAATGCAACAATAGTCGATAACTAAATTAATACGATAATTCAAATTAATATTTCAAAGCTCATTGTCTCATGATGAAAGTAATGCTTCTACATGATAGATAGTTGTGATGACCTAAAAAATTCAGACAGAAAAAGCAACAAACAAATTTTAAAAAAGTTTTGTCTTCAAACAAATTTGCAGCAAAATAAAACAGTTTTTGTCGGCAAACAAACAAATTTGCAGCAAATTAAAATAGTTTTTTTCAGCAAACAAACAAATTTTCAGCAAATTAAAACAGTTTTTGCCAGCAAAGAGACACATTTTGTGCTTTGCTGTAATATGCTGTGAAGTTGTAATCTGTCCCATGTTGTTGTTTTCATCTCAGCAGTTTGTTATTTGGCTTAAAAGCAAAGAGCGTGATAGTTTGATGGCAGCTTTGTTGTGACCAGATGTAATTAATTTCACTTGTTATTTATGTGACATTATGTGTGATGTATTGCTGTACGTGTACAATCATAACATTACATTTCAATTCGCCTCCGCAATTAGCTATGCGTTCAGAACTAGTTTTAAAACGGTCAACTTTTGATATGCAGCCAATATTTTTAGCTCAACAACAACATGAACTGTCATATAATAATAAATTATGAGTGTTACTTTCAGTTTTGTTTCCTTTAACCCGTCCGGCTAATTTGTTCGCTTTTCGGAACAACTTATATAGGTGTCATAAAAATCGTTGCCTCCCTTACTATGATTTTAAAATGTCCCTAAAATCTGGCTCTGTACCCTCTGGTTGGAAATAAGCGGTTATCCATCCTATTCCAAAGAAGGGTGACCGCCCCAACCCGTCCAAATACCGCCCCAGAGTTTTATCCAAGGTGATGGAACGTGTGATCAACGACTAACTGCTCACTTACCTTGAGAAGAACAAAATTATTAACAATTGTTAATACGGATTCTCACGTATGTGACGCGAGTTTGGGAGCGATGCCTGGAACATTTCGGTGAGACCCAAACGGTCACACTGGACATTTCCAAGGCTTTTGACTGGGTTTGGCACAGAGGACTTGTCAACTCGCCGCCCTGCTTCTCGTCTACTCCCCGCGCCCGGCTACTCCCCGCGCCCGGCTACTCCCCGCGCCCGGCTACTCCCCGCGCCCGGCTACTCCCCGCGCCCGGCTACTCCCCGCGTCCGCTATCCCGCACCCGGCTACTCCCCGCGCCCGGCGCTAAGGCTGCCTTTACACACGTACATTTTTTTCCATATGTCGCTCACGTATGTGACTTCTGGCCAAAGGGCACATTGGTTTTTGCTTATGTGAGGGAGAAAATTTATGTATGTAAAGGCAGCCTAAGTAAATCACAGTCAGTGTCTATCATCTGTTGTGACAACCGCTTGACACAATGAGTTCCGTGAAGCGAAAGTATTTTTCAATTAAAGAAAAAAGTGCTATATTACACCGTTTAAAAGCCGGTGAATCAAATGTAACCCTCGTGAAGGAGTTTGGCTTAATTTGTATTAAATGTTTTATTTACCTAAAAAGAAATTTACATATTTCATAACAATATTATAAGTATCATAATAAAAACTCCGGATTTTACTGTACGTCACATAAACAAGTATCACTTATTCCAATGCAATTATTACCATAATTTATTTTATGTTTATCCGGTTATGAGAAATCACAGTGCCTAATCATGATATTCATTCACACTTTAACAAATTATGATATTTATAAAAGCTGTGCAAGGCTAATCATATTGCACTAGATAACTTGATAAGATACCCACTGATAAGTAGTTTACCAAACTATGTGCATTATCTGAAAATACCTTCCGAATTGATAATTATTGATAAATATATTTTGTTTTATCCATTCATTCAAAATGCGAAGAAAGGGAAGGCAAAGTTTTTATTACAACGTTATCGAAGTGAATATATTTTGAAAATGTTACAATGAACCTACCTCTGCATAATAATATGCCGGAGGCAATTCCTGAGAGAAGAATTTCGGAATCTTGTGATATTCACGCTAAAAAAAAATCTGTACTTTTAGATACGTTGAAATAATATTTCACAGAATGACACTACAGAGTATTATTTCAGTACTCATCCGGGATGACCCGACACTTGATTCCCCAACAGTTGGCCTCTGAAATTATAATTATTATAATTTTTTATGAATTATTTACCAATTTTACCCCTAAAATCGACTTTAAAAATACCTTTACTAACAAGTTGGTATGGATATAGTAGCGTTCTGTTATTTACTACAGACACTAACAGATTCCCCAATACTTTGGATGGAGATTACTTCTTGGAATAATAGATACTTGGTTATTATCTGCGTTTATTATACACTTCGCGGTTTTACAATGTAGATCTTGTTGATCGACCTAACTCGAAGCTGGCTAAATGGAATCTAAACCGTGTGTACAAGTGAACGCTCTCTCAGAGCTCTTTGACACTCTCTTGGTTCTCACAGGTACTAACCTACCTGCCATCTAGCGGAATCTAAGGACAGCTCTTAGCACTGCCATCTATGTCTACAAGCCGGAAGCTTTTAGATACATTACAGATATCAAACGAATTTATTTAGTCAATTTTTTGTACTTATTTGCTGGATATATAGTGTATAGACAAGTAGTTTTACCTTCATGCATTTGAATGAAAATATGTTTTATACTTTTGTTATTGGGCGGTATATCCTCTCTACACACCCCTTCCGGTTATGTTTTGTGTAAGTATGTATTTTGAATCGACTACATATTGTTTATATAAGTATGCCGGGGGCCAACTGTTGGGAGAACAACTGTCATGAAACCGAAATCCGGTAATTCAATCTAATGCAGTGATTTGACCCTTTAACGCCAGCGAATATGAATTTGAAGGAACTGACCGCACTTGCCTCGATTTTATGTTATTTTGAACCTTAAGAAATACTAAAATTTTTAAATAATTTTATTCACTTTGCAAGGAAATAATGTATTTTAATATTATTATTCTAGCTTATCATTTCGTCACTTGCAAACATTGATTTTTTATCTGTCAAAAAGCTCTTCGTAAATTCCGTGTCAAATGTTGTAACTTTTCATTTTCAAAAGTCATAGGTACTGTATTTATTTACAGGAAAGCCTCGATGACTTATTTTTATTGTGAAGAGTGCTTTTTAACTATTAAATATAATAAAACTGTAGAATATTTTCATATTTCTATTATTATTCTATTTCGAAAATAAGAAGCTATCCTGGGAAAACTACATAGGATAGATGTAATCACACATCCTGTAGAAAAGGGTTGTAAGTCAAAATTTTCTGTTTTATAAAATTTTACTTTTATATCTGAAAAGTAAAGTGATTGTGATTACCGTATTTAAGTTAGATCACTCTATCCCCTGAGATGTCGCTAGTGTCTCTTTTCGACGGGACCGCTTGTTTCATCAATCAGATTTTCACGAAAATATGTATGTATATACTTACACATTATCTGGTAAGATTGCACAATTTACAAAAACATCATTTAGCTAAAAACAAGTAAGTTATTACGAAAATTTATTTATTTATTTAATATCATTGTCGCATAATATATTAAATTTTCTCCCGTAGGCCAAAATATTGCCAATGTTTGCTGAATCAGAATTGATATTATGTTTATCTTATCATGAAATTGATTATTGTGAAAGGTTATTTTGTAAGAAAAATAGCTTTCCAGAAAGAAATTTTAATAATTTGTTTGAAGAGTTTTACTTCGCTATCGGTTTCGGTACGTCCGTGTCGTTCATTAGTGTTTTTAAAACTGAATTGGTCGCATAGTTAACGTGTGGAAAGCCGGAACAGAAAATCCTCAGCATACACTCGATTGCCGGACAAAAATACACAGAGTTACGTGAAAATTACTTTGATAAGTTTTGCTAAAATATTTGACCAAAAACTACAATTTATTTATTTTTGCAATTGTTTTCTGTTTACCAGATAATGCAGCCCTATTATCATTAAAATATATTTCAAGTTTATATCATAATGCTGCATATAAACAGGAGAAAAAAGCGTGAGCCGAAACCCGAATTATGGGAAAAGAACGAAGCAACCACGAACAACGCAAAATGCCACTTGCGGTTGCTTCGTTCCTTTCTCATAATTTGTGATTCGGCTCATACTTTTTTTTCCTCTTTCTACATGGCATAAGACGTTTCTCGAGAATAGCTAACTTTGTCTAAAAATAAATCTCCCATTTGAGAGACAACTGTCAACAAAAATAAATTTATACAAAAATATAAACTGGTTTTAGCATTTCTGTATAAACCTGAATACACACCCTACATGAAAAACAACAATCAAAGGTGTTTTTGACGTTCATCGACAATTATCTAACAATCCGTAAAAGACGGTTTATTAGTGAAAAAAAAAAGGTAGAATCGACACTATCGACAGTGTTATTAACCCCTAGGAGCCGAAGCACTGCAATAGCAGTGAAGAACTATGCCTATGCACGGTGCGAAGCACTGCAATCGTAGTGTGAACCTTATATGTTCATTTTGACTTCGGATATTACTTGTATTGGTTTATTTAGTTTAAAATAAAAATAAAAGTGTCACCTTATCAAGTATGGTATTGTCTACGTGTTGGCTTTAACAAAAAGATCTTTTTATTGAAGTATTTTGCCGTCCCCAATGTGTTAAATGTGTTTTTGAAGTCGATTTTAGGTTTGAAAACGTTCCCTAGGGATGCAAGCGATTCGGGTTTTGTTCTCTGTACAGTTTTCAAAGCACAGAGGTTAAAATCGTATCAGATCGGTCTCTCAAGCACGATCGGCATACCACGAAAATGGCGCTATAAAAATTAACCGAGCATCGTTACTACTTCCGTTGTCACTAACTTCAATGTCGTGTGTTTAAAAACCAATAACAATATGAATTTTATGTTTCTTACCATGCTTGTGTTTTTTTTTAAATTTATTTGGTTTGAAATTTTTATTTCATTTTTAATTAAATTAATTTTTAAAACTATCTGGGCTTTAAAATCTAATTGCTTTGTTTTTACTTGAGTTTGTTGTTATTTTTAATCTTTTATGTGATTTTGTATTTGAAGAGTTTTATTTCACATGTACATTTGTTACTTAATTTTTATTTATCTGCTACTGTTTTCTTTTCCAAAGAAAGAAAAGAGTTTTATTTCATTGAAATAAAACTTTTCAAAAACTAAACTTCTAGAAATTTTTACTTACATAGTTAATGCTCAAAAAATATTATGTGTTGTTAGGTACTAGATTATCTCCGGATATTTTTTACTATGATTAATTATTGACTACAGAATTGTTTTTAGGCGTATTCTGCCTATTTACGATTTTTAAAAATAATAACTTCTTTTTCTGTGCATTTTGGTTGTGACTAAAAACAAAAATTATTACCTGTTAAATTTCTCACAAAATAGCATAGCCATAATCTATACAATATTAATGAAACTTTTAAGAGGTTAGTAGCCAAGTGGTACAAATAGTTGGGTTCACTCTGCGACAATCCTCTGCTAGCTAAATCCTCCATCATTGCACAAGCATCACTTTCTACGTACGATGATAGAAGCATGTAGAAGGAATTAAATTATTGTCAGGTTTTTTGTGACCTTATGTTCATCTTTTTTTATATTAAGTACCTAATAAGGAATTGTTTTCATTGGTTTATCGGTCCTTTCTATGTTTTTTAAATTCATGGGTTTTTATTTGGGCTATGTTTAAAAAATTCTAAACAATTGAAAAGGATAATATTAATGATATATGAAACAAAAATAAAAAGGTTACAGTTGCAACTGGGAATTGACCCTGGTCCTCTGTCTTACCGTGACAACACTCTCCCAATTGGGCTTCTGAGACCTGTTTATAATCAGTCATTTTTAACAATCTCATATTTAGATTTATATTAATAATATCTTTAATTTAAACATTCCTGGGTTACGAATAACCTGAAAGAATTTTTAAAACTCCTACTACCATCGTCATAAGTGGAAGTTTGAAATTATGGAAGACTTAGCCAGGAGAGCAATTGAACCCACCATGTGAGGGAACCAGCCGCTGACCAGTTTTATATTGTAGTGCTGTGATGTGGCAGTGTAATATTAAGAGTTGTGGTGTTTTAGGCAATGGAGGCTTGACATCCTGGTGCTTCAGCCAAGTGAAAGGCACCCTGGAGGACGATGTAACGGAGGCAGACCTCATCAGCTGCGTGGAGTTCAACCACGATGGAGAGCTTCTGGCCACCGGGGACAAGGGAGGACGCGTTGTTATATTTCAGGTAAAACAAATTGCAACAAGAAGTGATAAGCCTTACAAATGTATTGTGATAAAGATAAATTTTATCTTATTTCGTGTGTGATTTTTTTGATCAAACATCTCCACATATCGTATTCAGGAGGAAAAGGGATATTATCGCTAAAATTTCATTATAAAATAGTTGCATTCAAAGTATTTAGCAGATTATTTATCAATGAATCTTTACGTTAGATGATTGAAAATGATTACAAAACTAGGGAAAATTATATGTTATTTGATATACAATAAAAAATTACATATCTGTCATAAATATATACACAAATTGCATTTTATTGCACATCGGTACAGTGTACAGCCTATTGGCAAATAGCTAATAATGTTATAAACGGCATTAGACCGATAATGCATTTCTTCCATCCAATGCTTTTCAGTTCTTTTTTTAATAAGTAATTAACCTCTTGAATGCCAGGTGTTTTTGGAAAAAATCGCGCGAAATTATCTTCCCGGCTTTTGCTCAAATATCGTATAAAAACAAAGGAATTGTTTTTTTTTGTGATTGTTTTCTGTTTGCCAGATAATGTACCTTATTATTCATATATATTTCATGATAATATCGTTACAAGTTTTCCCAAAATAGCTATTTTTAACAAAAAAATGTGAAAATATTTCCCATTCGACAAAAAAATGTAAATAAAATATATTCATACGAAAATGATTTTTTTTTTTTATTTCTCTACAAACCTGAATAGACACCCTACATGAAAAAAACCAATTCAAAGGTGTTTTCGAAGAAGTAATGACATAAATACTTGTTTGAAAAAGAAATGACAGTTGAAAACCGTTTGTAAAAGTGACGCCAAGTTGACCATAGATATTTATTATAAATTATTCAGATGGGTTGGCGCTATGCGGATTTTTGCTATGTCAAGACCGAGAACGGCGCAAGCGATTCTGACCTTGTTCTTCATACAACTTCTTTATACATAAGGAACAAAATCGCTTAAAAAATTATTTTTTTTTAAATTTTGACCCGCGGCCACCGGTGGGCGAACGGCAGTCGAGAGGTTAAGAGATACGGCTGCGTGGCCGATTTCATACAAAATGTGGTTTTGGATTTCAGGCCAAAATACCCAAACAAACTGAAAAATTATTTTTGTAATCAAAAGGTATGTCAAATATCTTGGCAAACTAAAATGGGAAAATCTAGAAAACTTGATTTGATGAACACAAACAAACAATCTGGATTAATATGCAGGTTCATCTTTAACGTCACAGCTGTATGGCTCTTTGGCCATTTTTGCTTTCCAGCATCGGTATTTAAAATTGAAGATATAGAGAATAATTTGCATGAACGTGAAATTATTTTGGGTGGGACGTTTTTGGGTATTTAGTGTGGAAGTCCCCATCTCCGCTACTCCGGTTTTTACACGTTAATGACTGGTCTAGGGCAGTTTGCAGCTCTTCAGACATGAACTCCAATTTCACCTCCACTCAATCAGCCTTATGAAATGGAGCCGCCTAATGAACTTAAACATCATCAATGTTGCCAACTCAGCTCTTTAGAGCTCTGAATCTAGGTCATCAGGTCAAAAAAAAAATGGTTAAGCTTCTTAGCTCCTTTTTTTTTTCAGATATTCTATCTAGCTATTAATTTTATACAGAATGTGTTTACATAAATTGATAATACAATATAAATTATACCTCTCTCTGATGTTTCCTTGGCATCTTGACTCTTCTCACTTGTAATTCTGCTGAACGGTTGCAAAAGGAATGTTTATTTAGCAATGTATTAACATTTCCAGAGAGACCCCGGCTCCAAGGTGTGCGTGCCGCGAAGGGGCGAGTACAACGTGTACTCTACGTTCCAGTCGCACGAGCCTGAGTTTGACTACCTCAAGTCGCTGGAGATTGAGGAGAAGATCAATAAGATCCGGTGGCTGAAGAGAAGGAACCAGAGCCACTTTCTGCTCTCCACTAATGATAAGACTATTAAATTATGGAAGGTGAGTTCATCCAAACTAATTTTTCATATTATTTATTATCGTTTAACCCCTAGGGCAATTTTTGGAGATATTTCTCCCAGACATAACACCTGTAGATTCTTTTTGGGAAATGTTTCTCCCAGCCTGATACAGACTCATAAAGTTATCGCTATTTCATTTTGATTATAAGTGTCCAGCGATTTTGAAAGTTTCCCAAAAATTATAACATTCTACGTACTGTATCGCTTTTCTGAATTCTTGAAATAGTGGGTTTCAATTTTGAAAATGACACTTAAATTCAAAACAAATCCGTTCATTGGACAAGAGTTACAATCACAGACACACCCACAACCGAAATAAGTATTTTGGATGGTTGCTGATAATTGTGTGTTTTCCTCATTTAAATTTTTTTTTTTTTTAATAACGTATCAAGTAAAACAGGAGAAATTGCACTGGTTAATCTACTGGAATATTTTTCACTACACACTGTATTTAAAGAGCCATGTAAGATTTTCTTGCTTCTGTTTCAACATTATTTTAACACAATTGAAAATATTATAATGCCAGTGCCTAGCATCTGTGGCATCCCATATCCATTTCAGTGCTTTGTCTGGATCAGGTTTGCACTTGTTCTGACATAGATGCTAACACTCCGTAAAGGCAGATACTCTCAGTATCACCTCCAGTCCAATATTTAGAATCTCTACATTGCTTGAAATGACTAGCTCTGCTAAAGTGTCCATTTTCTAAGTAACTGCACTGTAGGAGTAATTTTAAGAAGACTAAATTATCATTTTCAAGTTTTAGTAAAACGCACTTGAAGTGAAACATCACGAAATTGCACCGTATAAATGTTATATTATTATAGTCATGTACTTAACACTTGAAGGGTATAAAAGCAAAAATGCCACTCTCGAAAAATACTGTTTTTGGAAAATCACAAATAACCGATTCAAAGAATATCACCCATTTTTCGTGTGATTTTTTTAGTAAAAACTTAAAAAGTATAGTCCAAAGCGAATTATTATAATAAAAAATGTTAGAATAATGTCTTCATTGGTCACGTTGAATTTATTTTGAATTCAGGCTTGTGATTGGCTTTTGAAGAGAGCGGTGATTTTTCTTGTTAGTCGCTGTGGGGAGTGGTGATTTTCATCTAAACCCTATTTTCATTTCGATTTTTCCATGATTTGCTTTTGATTTTTATAGGGATCTCAAAAACCACTTTGTAGCTACGGACTTTGCGCATAGATTGGCATTTGTAAGTCAATTTTGTCATTTTTGAAGAGTGGCATTTTTGTTTTAAAACCCCACACTTGCCGTAAAACGTTTTACAAATGGGGATTCCATAGTTTCACTGGTTAGAAGGGTGATTCTGTATTCTTCGTGTTAAGTCAGCGTTACGAAACAATTAAGAAAAAGGCTAATTCCGTTAGATGTCTGAATGTGTCCATCATGCATTATAGTCTGTCAAATTTATGTGATTTTCTATGGCTTTCAATACCTTAGATGGAATCACTCAAGTTATCACACTACTAGGCCATCTGTAATGCCTTGTTCTGACTAGGAGAGTATTTTAGTAGAGTAGTGAATATATTAGTAACTAAACGTGTCCGAACACCACAATTTTTGTAGAGTAGGCTAGTCAGCTCTTTAGTTGATTGAATCCATTTGTTTCTATTTTTTCGGCGAGTAGAGTCCCCCTCCACGCGTCCCTGCGCACTGACATGCGCAGTTCATTCGTAGATGCAGACGCGCGCAATATGTCGTCCTGTTAGAGCGAAAATACTACTCTAAAATTCTTTATTTTTGCGGCTATTAATCTACTTTCTTGGCCATAGTTTATTTATTTTCATCTCACTAATTTATTCTTCCACCTCTTCTAAAATAAGCATTACAATCAGCTTAATTAGCGTATTTACTTTATTGCGTTGCACCCTGTCTGTCTTACTACTGAACTCTACTTTTTTGGTGAGTCAAGTAGCGAGTTACTCACCACTCGACTTACTACTTGTCAGGTCAGAACAAGGCATAAGTGAGAAATCAAAAAAAAAGTTCAAATGTTTTAAGAAACCAGCACATGCCAATTAGCATTTTGCATCAACATTACTTTCAGTGGTCGGTGTTTGTCTGGCAACTATCATCCAGCAGCATACTTTCGTTGAATATTGAATGAGCAGCCTTTTGTTGAATGAAAGGAACTTAAAAAATAGAAATAATATTTTGCATGTATTGTTGTTTGCAGGTATCGGAGAGAGACAAGAGAGTGACAGGGTACAACACGCGGGAAGAGAGCGGTGCCATGAGAGACCCTTCCCACATTACGCGGCTCAAGGTGCCTACCGTCAAACCCATGGATCTCATGGTGGAAGCCTCTCCTAGGTACACTTACTCTTTTACAATGATAAAATATTATTACATATTCCCAAACATGTTGAATCCCCCTTTGTCAAATTATTTCATAATTTTTTTCATTCTCTTCAAAAATTTTAAGTGGTTAACGTCTTGTGTTTTCTAAACCGTCACGGTTCGGTGGTTCGGATTACAGGGACTATAATATATGTACATTCGGTAAGTTTTTTTTCTGGTGGCTTCTCCTATCGAGGGTTGACTATCTTCATGGCAATCTTCATCTTGCAGACTTGCCAGGAATAATTCAGGAAACTGCATTTGTGCCAGACGAGGTGAAGCACACAAGAACTGTAATTAGCTGGAGTTCCCGATCCATGGAGGTGCCAAATGTCGCTACCTTTATCACGTATGGAGGGAGAATGTCGTCTGCTTGCCGCTGTAGAGCTGGTCCGAGTTGTCTAGTGGCTCCTTCCGTTTGTTGTAGCCGATTCTGGTCCATAGGATGGTAGAAATTCCGTAGTCCAGGGTAAGGCCAGTGAATAAAAGAGGCATGTAGAAGCAAGGTCGGAGCGAGGTAGAGCGGGCAGGGCAGAGATAGAGAGAGTTCTTATCGTGACTGGTTGTACTAGACAGGACCTAGAGCCCCTATTTATTTATTTTTTCATGTTCTCCAGAAAACAGTTACCCACCAATATACAGTGAAACCCTCAGTTTTCCAAGGGACGGGAAAAAAAAAACTTCATAGGCGCGAAAACCTTATAAGTGGGATAAATTGGGCCATTTGGTCTTCAAGGGACCTAAAAAACAAAACTTCTTAAGCAGGAAAACATCTTAAGCGACAACTTCTTAAGAGGGTTTCACTGTATATCATTTATAGCGGGCACCGTTAGAACACCCTCTCCGCTCCTAGTCCCACCCCAACGTTTTATTTATTTAATACAAACAAGCGTAGCAGTTTTATACATTTTAAAGAAGCATGCGCGGTTACGTACAGCTGCGCCCTGGGCTGGCGTTCCCACTTGTCAAAACATTAGTACGTCCGTCACAGCATTCATACCAGTCATGATGTAGTTTAATTCCCAGTTAACACATGTCTATTTGTTCTTTCAGACGCATATTCGCCAACGCCCACACGTACCACATAAACAGCATCAGCGTGAACAGCGACCAGGAGACGTACCTGAGCGCAGACGACCTGCGGGTCAACCTGTGGCACCTAGACATCACCGACCAGAGCTTCAACATCGTGGACATCAAGCCCGCCAACATGGAGGAGCTCACAGAGGTATACATAACTATCCTACACATACATAACCTCACTCCCAGTTGGCCTGGAGAACAAGGCACTTTCACTCCTTGCTTCCGCCGCTTCTCCTGCCTTCTAATTTGCCAGGAATCACACTATATAAGTTCAGTTTTTCCCTTGCTCTTCGGCATATCTCAAGATTCTCATTTAGGGCTTTTACTTTTTAACCCGTCAAGTCTATTTGTTCGGTTTTCGGGACAACTCATATAGGTCTCAGAAATCGTAGTATCCCTTACTATCGTGGTTAGAAATATGATCTAAACGGTGTTAGAAAGAGAAAATACCTTGCTTTATACAAAATCTAAAAGTTAACCACAAAATAATTCAAATGTACACTTTTATGAATTCAAAGTTTCCAATTTTTTTTTTTCCAATAAATTTTTATATTTCAAAAATTATGTTTATTTTGAATTATCAAATTTGAAAGCGTATTTCATCACCTTTCCAAAACAGTTTTTAGTTTTCGGATACATTCAGAAATATTCCATTTATTTGGATTTTATTGCAAAACGGAATTCAATCCAATGCTGGCTAAATCCTCCAATTTGTTCTAAATCCTGGGTCTTCAATGTGTATCATCTTGGCAACTGACTGGGGCCCCCTCCTATGGAAAATTTGATACATTTGTTTTTTTTTTAAATTATATATTCTTAATATATTTTTAAATTACAAAGGTATAGTATACTGTCTTCCACGCTAGGAGTTCACCTGTGTTGTAGAGAACTTTTTTCAATTGTAATTTATAATTTGTATATAGTAAAACAAACAGTGGGCTTAGTTATATTATTTTTTTACCGAGTTCTGTGTCCTTGATGTCCTGCCCTTCCCCCCCCCCAGAGATTGGGGCCCATGGCCGGGACCTCTCGGGCATAAGTGGAAGTTCAGCCTTGATCAAGACATTACGTCTGTGTCTGGCACTAAATGTGTCACATACATAAACGTAAGGTACAATCGTGATAACAATTTTATTGTGATGAAGTGTTATGTTTCAAGTAACCTTTTAATTTATTGTATGTCTCTTTAAAATAGGATGATTTGGATCGTCTTAAACCATAGTGAACTAATTCACTTGTTGGAATTTCTGAGTTAGAGCTTGAAATGAGGACTCCAAATCATAATCTAGCTCTGGCAGACAGAACCAATCAGAGAAATACTGTCTTGAATAATCATAGAAGCTTTTTCTCTGATTGGTTCTCTCTGGCAGAGATAGTTTATGATTTGGAGCCCTCATTTCAAGCTCTAACTCAGAAATTCCAAAAAGTGAGTTAGTTCACTATGGTTTCAGATGATCAATTTGTGAAGCACTGTTTGTGTTTAAATAAAAATTCCTAAATATCAATATGTCTGTTTTTTCCAGGTGATTACTGCGGCAGAATTTCACCCGACAGAGTGTAACCTATTTGTATATTCTAGTAGTAAAGGTAAGAAACATTACTTTCTATATGTGTTTTCTGTATTTATGTACAGTGAAACCCTCTGAAGAAGTTTTCCAACGGACTGGGAAAAAACTTCTAGGCGGGAAAACCTTATAAGTGGGATAAATTGGGCCATTCAGTTTTCAACGGACTGAAAAAAACAAACTTCTTAAGAGGGTTTCACTGTATGTATTTTGACTTAACTTGTTGAAGGCCAGCATACAAAAAATATGATTTTTCCGTACGACGTAAAATATTTGACGGTTCTCACTTTTCTTACGAATTCAATTTTTATAACATTTCTTTTGTGATATATAATACAAAAGTTACATCAAAATTATGTAAATAAAACAAACTTCCTAATAATCAGTCAAATCTGTGCTTTCCACAATGGATTTATATAAAAAACAATGAATAAATATAGACTTCGAATATGACAGCGTTCATATTATCAAACGGCAG
The DNA here is from genome assembly GCA_951813805.1 of Limnephilus auricula. NCBI lineage: Eukaryota > Metazoa > Arthropoda > Insecta > Trichoptera > Limnephilidae > Limnephilus > Limnephilus auricula. Next base: position 7,956,193 of record OX638409.1, on the reverse strand, counting down.
CCATTTTGTCCGCCATCTTTGGTGCCTGACGCGTCATTAGCAATTAATATGAATTATTCGAAGTGGCTAAATGCTATCCAGTAATTCGTAATGTCAAGAACGAGAATGGCCCAAGCGATTCTGACCTTGTTCTTCATACAATTTCTTTATACATAAGGGGCAAAATCACTTCAAACATCCGGACCCGCCGGAAGGACTGCGGCCAAGAGGTTAAATCACTGAAGACATTCCATTCCTGCGGCTTAAGCCGTGTTTTGTGACCAGATCTGAATAGCTACTTCCATACCTTCCTCCACCCAATCTTCTTTCACTCCCCATTATCTTCGGCCTTCCGACATACCTCAATTGGGGATGCAGTAGTCCCAATGGCTCCAGACGGTTGGGAGCAGTTGGATTCTTGTTTGTATTCATTTGAAAAGTAAGCAAGGTGAAGAGATGTAGCTTGTCCCAGCCAAGAGTTGCAAATATCATTTTTTTTTTTTTGTAAACAGCATTCGTAAGTAGTTTTATGTCTTTGGCTACAAAATAAATAATTTAAAAAATGAATGTATGTTATGATACAGTTAAATATGACGTAATCGGATAGGGACACATTAGCTCAATCGGTAGAGCTGCGCCAGCATTCTGGGTTCGAGTCCCAGATGTGACTGTATCTTCTCTGTTTCAGATTTTCGATTGAATTTCGCTAATGTTTTCTTCATTAATTAAAATATTACAATTTGAGGTTTTACCTATTAACCTCTTGAGTGCCAGGTGTTTTTGGAAAAAATCGCGCGAAATTATCTTCCCGGCTTTTGCTCAAATATCGTATAAAAACAAAGGAATTTTTTTTTTTTTGTCATTGTTTTCTGTTTGCCAGATAATGTACCTTATTATTCATATATATTTCATGATAATATCGTTACAAGTTTTCCCAGAATAGCTATTTTTAACAAAAAAATGTGAAAATATTTCCCATTCGACAAAAAAATGTAAATAAAATATATTCATACGAAAATGATAATTTTTTTTTATTTCTCTATAAACCTGAATAGACACCCTACATGAAAAAAACCAATTCAAAGGTGTTTTCGAAGAAGTAATGACATAAATACTTGTTTGAAAATGAAATGACAGTTGAAAACCGTTTGTAAAAGTGACGCCAAGTTGACCATAGATATTATATATATAAAATTATTGTATATCATATATGCGCATAGCATGTAAAATTAAATATCTAAGTAATAATTAATAACATCACCTATGTACACTCCTCTTCCATACACAAGCAAATGCTTTAAATGGAAGAGTAGTAATTTAATATAAATGTTAAATAAAATATATTTATAATGTTATAATTAAAATTTTCACAAATAAATAAAAAAAAAAAAAAAAAAAAAAATTTATTATAAATTATTCAGATGGGTTGGCGCTATGCGGATTTTTGCTATGTCAAGACCGAGAACGGCGCAAGCGATTCTGACCTTGTTCTTCATACAACTTCTTTATACATAAAGAACAAAATCGCTTAAAAAAAAAAAAAAATTTAAATTTCGACCCGCGGCCACCGGTGGGCGAACGGCAGTCGAGAGTTTAAGTAAAAAATAAAATGGTTTGTATCTGTGATGAAATAATTTAATGAGGTTTATGGTTGGTGTTTTGTTCCAGGTACAATAAGATTGTGTGACATGCGAGCATCGGCGCTATGCGACCGCCACGCCAAGCTGTTTGAGGAGACGGAGGATCCGGCCTCTCGCTCCTTCTTCTCGGAGATAATCTCTTCCATATCGGACGTGCGGCTGAGCAACTCGGGCCGGTACATGATCACGCGCGACTACCTCTCCGTCAAGCTGTGGGACCTGCACATGGAGACCAAGCCTGTGGAGACCTATCCTGTAAGCACCGACACGTACAATGCTATTAAACCTAACCTAACTTATCCATCATACTATTTTACATTTTAATAGTCCCCGTTAAACACTGTTCTTCAACACGTTTCGAAATTTTCTCAAAAGGTGAAATGGACCACAGATTGCCATTTAGCTAGTTATTTGGTGTGATTCGATTTTAGATTTTCACATAATCAGATAAACATATTTCACATATAAATTAGTATGTAATAAAATAAAAAATTACACATCTGCCCTGATGATGGACACTGTAAAGCTGTCCGAAACATTGACTAAAGAAGGAGGTAGTGCAACACGGCATAACTCCCCAAAAATAAATAATGAAAAAGTTATTTGTTGATTTAGCAGGGGTGTCTTAGTGAGGTTGAAAATCGGACTGTAAACTATAGACTCTAATACCTAACATGTGAAGAAACATTAAACATATAAAATAGGGGTGAGGTTTGTCTAGGGCTTGGCGGTGAGTGCGTTTGCCCACCCACTGCGTGGCGGGCCGGATCGGGAGGGACTGATTGAGGGAGACCTCTCCAGCTGTACTCTCTCGATCCATCGGCTTGCACCGCAGTGGGAGGGATGGATTCCAACTTCCGTCACTCCTACCCACCACTCATACCCTTTTCCTTCCCAGAACTTCCTTTCTCTAAAAAGTCCCTCCACACGCCATCCCGAAAGATGACAGGCCCCGAGGGAATTTTTTTCTCAGAGCCTCATTTGTAGAGCTAATGTAAAAAAAAAATATATTTCGGTATTATATGCATATATAAGCGGAAAGTTTTGAGAACTCCACACCCGTCAATTGGCACGTGCGTCAATATAACTTTCATGCCAAGTGTCCTGTGTTTTGGTGGAATTATCAACTTATATTTTATTGTTATATTTCAGGTCCACGAATATCTGCGCGCGAACCTGTGCTCCCTCTACGAGAATGACTGCATCTTCGACAAGTTTGAGTGCTGCTGGAACGGCTCCGACACGGCCGTCATGACGGGCTCCTACAACAACTTCTTCCGTGTGTTTGACCGCGCCACCAAGAAGGAGGTGACCCTGGAAGCGTCCCGCGAAGTCGCCAAGCCCAAGACGGTGTTGCGACCGCGCAAGGTCAGCACCGCCTCCAAGCGCAAGAAGGACGAGATCAGCGTGGACTGTCTCGACTACAACAAGAAGATTCTGCACACCGCCTGGCATCCCACGGAGAACATCATCGCCGTCGCCGCCACAAATAACTTGTTCCTCTTCCAAGATAAGTTTTAGCGGTCTGCCGAGCTCGCGTTGATTATGATTACCAAGGTGATGATGATTGCGGATCCCTGCTCATCGTCAACGGCATGACCGTTCCCCGACTCCTCCAGTATATACGTTAATTTAAATGAATACGGTTGTCATTTTCTTTGTTCGTTCTTTCGTATAATGATAAATATTTCATCTTTTTTTTTTTTAGTTCAAATGTTCACTATTAATTTTCGTATTATTTATATTTTTTTTGTTCTTTCATAATTTTTTTGTCATTTATAATGCAGTGTTTTCGAGATTTGTTTAAATTATCCATTGTTGGCTTCATCTAATTACGGTTAATTTAATACACTTAATAATAAAAATTTTAGCGTGTTGTTTAATTTTATGACAAATTTTGTGTTTCCATTTATCGATGAAAATGAATTATAGTAATAATATTCCTAGCAACCTAATAATAATTTAATTTTAAGTTAGTTATTTTCAACAACAACGAATGGCGCAGCAAAGAAAATGACTACCTCGATAACTTTAATTTGTATTAAGAGAATAATAGAATTGTTAATAATTAATATTTGTTTGCTACTGTTTGAACATGGTGGAAGCAAGAACCAACGCCATGTCATAACGTTTGCACGGTGATCTGATTGGATATCTTGCTTTATTTGGGAATGTGCCGAAAATAATGGGAGGATCCTAAAACGATGTAAACTTTACCGATTTGCACACAATGCTTTGTGGAATGGCAGTGTAAATGGTATTGTGATGTAAACCTTACTGATTTGCACACAACCTCTTGTGGGGCGGCAATGTAAAGTTTACCGATTTGCACACAATGTTTTGTGAAACGGCAGTGTAAATGGTATTGTGATGTAAATCTTACTGATTTGCACACAATCTCTTGTGGGGCGGCGATGTAAAGTTTACCGATTTGCACACAATGTTTTGTGAAACGGCAGTGTAAATGGTATTGTGATGTAAACCTTACTGATTTGCACACAATGTCTTGTGGGGCGGCGATGTAAAGTTTACCGATTTGCACACAATGTTTTGTGGAACGGCAGTGTAAATGGTATTGTGATGTAAACCTTACTGATTTGCACACAATGTCTTGTGGGGCGGCGATGTAAAGGTTACCGATTTGCACACAATGTTTTGTGGAACGCCCATGTTGGAAGTAATGTGATGTAAGCTGTACTGATTTACAAGCAGTGTTTTGTGGAACGCTCATGTAAGAGATAATGTGATGTAAACTGTACTGATTTGCGCAAAATATTTTGTGCAAATTTATGCCCAAGTCAGGTGATGTAAACTTTATCTTGCACACAATGTCTTGTGGGCCGGCGATGTTGTAAAGTTTACCGATTTGCACGCAATGTTTTGTGGAAAGTGGTGCAAGAAGCAGTGGTTGCTTGAAACGAGTGGGACAATTGGTTGTTCTTACGATGTGGACTGTTTACTAGTGATAATAAAGACAATGTGGTATGGAGATATGGCTGGTGTTGATAAGGTTGTGTGAATGATTTGTTGCATCCCGTTTCCATTGTATTTTATTTGATTTTTTTTTTTTACATTTATATTATGCTTTGGCACATTGTTTTTTACACCAAACGATTTAATAGTCAAGCTAGCAATTTCCTTACTGTCTTTGTTACATTATTATCGAAGACCCTTATCAAACAAACTCTGTATTTATTATTCTTCTATTGTATGGTCTTGAAAGCCCTGATTGTGTTCGACCCTACGGTTATTGCAGGCAGTACCATAAAAATTTATCCAAAAAGGAAAATATTGAAAATAAAAACAATCTGTTTACACAAGCTATAAGTTCACTGATAAGAATTCATTTCACATTCATACTTCATGTGGAAAAAAAAACTTCTTTTGCTATAGTTTTCTTAAAAATTTGGTGGTCTCTAGACACATCAAGCTTGATGTATCAAACTAATAGATAATGTTGTTTAATTTTTGGGTTTTATACAAGACCATTCTACTCCTAGGCCCTAGACAGGTCCATTAATTAATAATACAGAAATAATGTCGATATTTGAAAACGTTTGCTCAAAATCCAGTTTACTTTGGGCACATGAACATGCCCCAATCGGGGTTCTATCCCTTCGGTGTTTATAACATACTGTAATTTTTAATGCCGCATAAGAATTACGCAGCGCGGAGCCATTAGTACTATGTCATCTTCGATCGGAGAAAATTAGAAAAATGGTTTGTTTGGCAAGGTTGTTCGCTTTACATTAAATTCTGTATCTCGAAAGGATTTAGGTAACATCTCCTGTTTATGTGGTGAAACTTGCTTAAGAAGTTTGGGTTTTGCAGTCCCTTGAACACGGTTTGATTTAAAAAATTGCCCAATTTATCCCTAAAATAAGGTTTTCCCGCTTAAGAAGTTTTTTTTTCCCGGTCCCTTGGAAAACTTCTTAAGAGAGTTTTACTGTATTTATATAAAATAATCTGAGAGTTTGCACTTTGTCGGAATGTTTATTGGAGAGGAATTATTTTGTTAACTTTTTTAGTTCAATTTTAATTAATCTTATATTAGAACATGGCATACTTAGCTTTTGTTGAGATTGTGATAATTAAGGCCATTCTGTATTTACTTATACGTAGCAATACTGACTTGAAGTCCCCGTGTAAGATAGTAGTGTTGCGTAACAAAAATACTACTTATTCGTGTGAGAAATAAAAAAATCATTACTCCTCTGACCACATTAAATTATGATTTTTTAAATATTTAAATTTTGTGTCCAAATTTTTTGTTAATTATTATTAAAATATACGTTTAGTTTATAATTAATTTTCTTTTATAAAATACACACAAATAAATAATAGAATCATGTTATTTTTGAAATTATTTTTGAAAAGTTACCGAATTTTCTGAATTAATTAATCTATGTGATTGTAATTTTTTTTGTCAAAGGAATCCATCTTTACCAATCAGTTTCTTTATGTATATGAAAATAGGTGTAAATACACAAGTTTCGCAGACGTGCATTGCAACATACACTTTTTTATAACATTTTACAATAATAATAAATATGTATGTACATTAGTTTTGCGGAAAAAATAATGTAGTTGCGTAAAAAATAAAAAAATTGCAAAAAAATCTTATTGTGTACGAGCTAAATCACAAAGTTATTATTTTGTTATTGTTTCAATTTTAAATTATTATTTTTTTTTTTATAAAAGTTAGAAATGATAGGTCAGAGAAGATGGACTGAGTTTTCATGTTTCAAAATATTTAAAAAATTGTCAAAATCAAAAAGGGGAATAAAACTTTCAAAGGTCCATCATTCAATAATATCTGTTGTACATAATATTATGTAGTGTCAAAATATGATAATAATAAAAATTGTATTTTGTGATATGAAGTTTTGTGTTAGTTTTCATCTGTTTATTTAAAAAAAAAGTATCTGTGGCGGGCGACATGCATTTGAAAAACAACCTACAGTTTTCTTTTACAATATTGATGAAATTTCGCACATGTGTCCTTAAAAACAAAAGGAAGGTCACTGACTACATGAGTTTTAAAAAAAAAAAATTGCATAAAGCCCGGGGGACGCCGGGGACTTCAGATAGCTTTATGTAACAAACCCAGCCAAGCAATTAAAAACTTATGCATTATTTTGGTTTACTATAGAAATATCATATTTTGACCTAAGACTTCAGGTATAAAATGTGTTACGGGCAAGGGATATACATAATATGAAAATACATATGGGCATGGCCTGTCACAAATGAGCAAATACGTGTGGGCATGACCTAGATTGTATTCCTTGATTTGCCACTTGATCGGTTGATACAATTTATCTTTTCCCCTCCTGGTGTACTGTACCGGTCTTGGCCCTCCACCCCCCCTCAGTTTTGCACAAATTAAATCCTATAACTTCGGTGTGTAGCGAGAACACGTCCACTTATATTCTTTGTGTGTAACTACCGATAGTCAGTTATTTACTTCATTTAGTTTGCTTGACTAAAGAGGTCAAAAAGACAAATTGATAAATTAAAACATGTATCGAAAATCATCCGAATAATACACACACGTAAAACGATCAATTATAATTAATTTTTTGAGATCTCAAGACTCAGTTTGTCTTCTTTTCTTTATCATTTTATTCATCACAAATAATAACACTTCAAAAACTTTTCTCAAGAAATTGTACTTACGATCGGCTCTGAATTGAATAAATACCTTTTATAAGATGTAAAATAATGTACAAATAAAGATACTGAATGCCTATGTAAGAGAAATAATGTAACTTAAGTTTATTGATAACTTGGAAATTCACTTTGACGAATTAAAAGATATTTTTTAAACACATTTTGTTTTATTGATGTTAAGTAAGTAGCGTTTGAATACCCAAATTAAAAAAATACATAATCAAATTATCCACACATTTTCAAGTTATTATTGATACCACGATCAAAAGGAGCATTTTATATGCCGTAAGAAATAATTTTTACATAATTTCTTTTATCAATCAATCTTACGTTAAACATTTTGTATTTAGTTTGTTTTTAAGTAATGTGTTATTATTTTTTTTTCAATCTCAAATAAGATCACTTTAAGGGGACAGTCTGTAAGCAAATGCTGTATTCTATGTTCACGGATAATATTTATAAAATCAATTTAATTGATAAGATAAAAAAAATTTTTTTTTCAAAATCATTAAAAAAAGTTGTAGATCTTAAGTATTTTGTAAGTATTACATTCATAATATATGAAAAATTAATGAGGAAACAGCATTTGTGCATGGAAAATATCCCCTTTATCGTTTGTCTTGACATGATATATTATGTAGCTGATTGTACCTCAAAAGCGATTCACGGATTTGCCTAATAAGATAAAGGAGTCTGTTTCACAGAAATTCAGATGTAGGCATTGTTATCCGATTGGCGCCATTTTGTTGTTTAACATTTGAAAGGTCCACGTTTTTAGGTCTGTTTCGGCTTTCGTTCAAATTGTGATCAGACGACAAGCATAAAACCATGAGAGTTGTGCTTTTTTAAATCACTATTTGTCAAAATGCTAAAAACGGGCGTAGAATAAGCGTTTAACACAGACCTTTTAAATGACAATAATAAAATTGCGCTCGTTGGCATTTGATGATAATGTTTTTAATTTGAATTTCTGTGATAAACTCCTACTTAATATTTACAGAATAAGTCAAATAAATTAATAGAAACTGATAAATTTTGTAAAAGACACGGTTCACTTGATAATGTAAATAAATAAAACGTAATATTATTACAAAAGTTAGTTGTAAGAATTTAAGCACTTTTTCAAATTCCCAGTACATAAATATGACTCTCAAAGAGGTGAAAGTTAAGGACCAGTTGTTTCGGAAAATTTCACGTTTGAATTTCCCTCAAATCGACATTCACCGAAAAATTGGGTTGTTTCAACCTCCGTCAGAAGAAATTTCATCGAAAATTCCATAGGACCAGTTGTTTTGGAATTCCCTTCAAATTTGAATTTCCTTCAAATCGTCATTCACCGAAAAATTGGGTTGTTTCAACTTCCGTCAGCAGTGAAAATACTATAGAAATGTGATGTGAATGTGATCAGCCGAGTCCGGACGATTAGCGAAATAATGGGAGGCGCATGCGCAGACGTCAAAATTGTGATTCGGCGGGGAACACTTGAATAAAATTTTCAAATTTATCGAACGTTATTTGTTGCTTTTTAGTGCTGACGGAAGTTGAAACAACCCAATTTTTCGGTGAATGACGATTTGAAGGAAATTCAAATTTGAAGGGAATTCCGAAACAACCGGTCCTATGGAATTTTCGATGAAATTTCTTCTGACTGAGGTTGAAACAACCCAATTTTTCGGTGAATGTCGATTTGAAGGAAATTCAAACGTGAAATTTTCCGAAACAACTGGTCCTAAGTCTTTAAATGATTTTCCTTCTAATTGCTGATATTTCCTGTCACTAATGTATAAAATTGATTGACGACCGATGCTACTATTTTATTTTTTTAGATTCGAACGGTTTCTGCCGATTTCGGCTTGTTTCTGCCAAGAGTTCTAAATGGCGCTGTCATTGATTTTATGGCGTTTGCAGCGTAAATTTATATTATTGTTAATTTGATTATAAAACATGTGAATATGGAAAATGGCAAATAATGGAGAATCATTTGTCGACTTTCTTCTCCATACATTTGTCTAGTTAGAGGAATATTTTGCAAATCACAGCCAAAATTCGAGTCTAGAAGGGAGTTGATTATAGGTTATGTCACAAATTGATTGGCTTGACGGCTTGATTCTTGATTCCCACGCGGTCACGCGGATAGTTGAGCTACTGTGTAGCTTATGTGCGCGACGGTGAAATATTGAGCCAGCGAATGTCTTCTGTTGATTTCGTCAAATTGTTTTTTTTTTTTTTTACTATCATCGCGTCATTCGAAATAAATAGTGCTCATTTTGTATTTTAATATCCAATTTGTATTTAATAAAGGATAGGCTCCAGTGTTTACACAAGCTTTAATGTTCTTGCTGTGACTTAAGGTTAAGTTGTCATCACTGAATACTATGTTAGCGAGCGAGTTTGTCGTTTGTTTGTTTTCGTTGAATTCTGGCGTGGACATTGAAGTAGCGCTCGATTCGGTTTCGGAAGTGGATGTCCTATCTGAAGAAAGACATGTCATTTATATGCTTTTTCAAATCATTTTCTTAACGAGATTTAAATAAAGTTAATGTTGAAGAATTCACCTGTTTTATTTATGTAAACTTTGTGTGAATACCGCACAAGTCCCAACTGTACGGAGCCAATGGGACTATGGCATCCCTAATTGAAGGTATGTTGTGAGGTTGAGAAGGGAAGGAGTTGAAGTAGAGGTAAGTTGGGAAGAATCTAGATATTTACATCTGGTCACGACTGTATCACGAAAAGTTGCGATTCTGATTAATTTTTTTATTTTTATGTGAACACGAATGGTGGTCTTTCTCCATTGCAATACTGAGATTATTTACCAATCTTATGTTACCTTGCTATTCAGATCTGGTCACCAAACACAGCTAAAGCGTTTCAACAGTCCCGAAGAACAATGTCGGATGTGCGATTTTGCAGTAAGCTGCTTACAGTTTTGTTTCTATATTTTTTTGTTTAGTTTCTGAGATCAAGGCATTGTTGTCTTGATATTTTGCTTTTTATTAATAATTCCGAAAATACAGGCATTTAAGTCGGTACAACTTAACAACGTGCAACTTCGTCACTATTTTGAAAAGTCATTAAAACCTAACCTAACATAATCTATTTAACCGAGTTTTTTTAAATTTAATTTTTCAATACTTTTAATGAGTTTTCAAAGGGGTGTCGAAATGCCACTTTGTTGATTTGTCGTGGAACCTTTTAAATCATGAAAAGGGAATGAAAATAATCCGACAAATAGATTTTTAATTTTTAGCAGATCCGATATTGTTCTTCAGGATTGTCATTTGAAGCCATGTTTACAAACAAAGTCTATCTTCCACTCTTTTATAATATATCTGTACTGCCAGTATCCATGCCAGTATGATGAGAAGGAGGCACAGATACCTGAGAAGACACTGTAACCAGTAACAACTCGAAATCCTCAGCTGGGATTATGTGCTGACTGTGATCTTCCACTCGGTTTAGGCTGATGATTATTAACAGTTATGAACCTCCGGTAGAAACACACTGAGGAAGCTAACAGGAATATTAGCAGGACCTGCCGCCTCAGGAAACGCATGCAGTTGCTGGGAGAAGACAACGCCAATAGCTGTAGGAAATAGCTGAGAGCGGAAAACGCCAATAGCTGTAGGAAATAGCTGAGATTGGAAAACGCCAATAGCTGAGAGTGGAAAACGCCAATAGCTGTAGGAAATAGCTGAGATTGGAAAACGCCAATAGCTGAGAGTGGAAAACGCCAATAGCTGTAGGAAATAGCTGAGATTGGAAAACGCCAATAGCTGTAGGCTGTAGGAAATAGTTGAGAGTTGAAAACACCAATAGCTGAGAGTGGAAAACGCCAATAGCTGTAGGAAATAGCTGAGATTGGAAAACGCCAATAGCTGTAGGCTGTAGGAAATAGTTGAGAGTTGAAAACGCCAATAGCTGTAGGAAATAGCTGAGATTGGAAAACGCCAATAGCTGTAGGAAATAGCTGAGAGTGGAAAACGCCAATAGCTCTAGGAAATAGCTGAGAGTGGAAAACGCCAATAGCTGTAGGAAATAGCTGAGATTGGAAAACGCCAATAGCTGTAGGAAATAGCTGAGATTGGAAAACGTTAATAGCTGAGAGTGGAAAACGCCAATAGCTGTAAGAAATAGCAGAGAGTGGAAAACGCCAATAGCTGTAGGAAATAGCTGAGATCGGAAAACGTCAATAGCTGCAGGAAATAGCTGAGAGTTGAAAACAGGAAAGCCAATAGCTGTAGGAAATAGCTGAGAGTGGAAAACAGGAAAGCCAATAATAGCTGTAGGAAATATGAAGAGAAAGAAGAAACACCTATTCATCTATGTGTCGTCCCTACTTATTTTTCTTACATTAACTCCACACAAAAGGCACCGAGGGAAATTGTTTTCATCGGGGCCTCTTGTGTCATCTTTGGGGATGCTGTTTGGAGGGTCCTTTTTAGGGAAAGAAAGGTGAGGAAGTTCTTGGGAAGGAAAAAGGTATGAGGAGTGGGTGGGAATCTGGGGGTCAGTGTATCTAGGAGTAACGTAAAGAAAATATATACTTAATTTTGTAGATTACCTAAATAAAAAAGAGTTGCGAATACTGCACATTTCTCAATAACCTTGGAGCCTGTGAACTAAGGCATTCCCTACAGGAGTAAGTGAGTGGATTGGAAAATTATTTATAAACCTCACAAATAATACCCGAAAAAGCGTCAATCACTGCACAAGCTACCTTTTCCTCATAAAAATGAGTAAATTTTTTTTTAAACCATGAAAACACGGTAAGAAATATGCTTCTGGCAACACTGGGACCAAATATATATTCTTAAGGCTGGTCTCCTGCGACCGTTTCCACAAACATTTTAGGGATGGTTAGGTCACGGCAGTGGCGTAGCTAGCATGGGTAGCACCCGGTGCGGATAACGTGGTGTCATCCCAAGAATGAAAACTGTTAAAATTAATAAAATTCCGATAATCGATCCGAATGATCAAATTTATTAAAAATGAGAGTCTCAAGTTACAATATTATGATAGTAATTGTATTGTTTTATCATACATTATTTCATTTTGAAGACTGCAATTGAAAGTTGGATATGGCAAAAGAAAAATGAGAGTAGAATTAATATTACCCCCGTAAACAAAACGTATGTATTTAAAAAAACTCTAAATCTTTTCCTTCTAGCTTCGACATCTGCAAACTCGGAAATCACATCCTCAAAATGTATAGTTTGTTTTAATTAAAAGACAAAATAACTTTGTTTACCTCACTTTTTATTTATACACAATTATTGTGTGCACAATAACGCAATATTTTGTGTATAAATAAAAAGTGAGGTATACAAAGTTATTTTGTCTTTAAAATTAAAATTAAAATAAATAATGACATCCCAAAGTGAAAACCTTTCTGAAGAAGTTTTCTTCGAAAAATTAGTATAGTTTGTGTTGCCTCATACTCGTACTCAATTGTTAATATTCCAAGTCTCGTTTGGGTCATTTTTGCCGGAAAGTAATTTTTAATTAATTTTGATTTACTAAAACTCCCCTGCTAAAGCAACTGATACGCAAATCGTCATAAATAACTTTAGTACGACTTTAAGATTCGGAAGAGATTCTATTTATTTATTTATTTAATTTCTACGGTAAAATATACCATAAACAGTAGTTACATGACACAATAAGAACCATAAGAAAATATTAACAATCATTTTAAATAAAGAATAACAAATTAACTGTGGCATTTGATTGTGAAGTGACATCAGATATATGAGCAAGAATATATATATAAAATAATAACAAATATATCCATATTCTATAGTATAAATAAGGTAAACTTAGATTGAATTAATATTGATCGAAAATATAAGATAGCATAGCCCTCTTGTACCTACTTTCCGTGCAGTTAAATATATCCGCTACATCTGCGTATCTATTACTAACTGCATGCAACCGAGGTACAAGTGAGTTTTTGGAATACGCAGTCCTGGTGTTGTTGCATTTAAACAGGACTTTAGAACGAGTAGCTCTCGTAGGTATATGAAATTCAATGAGGTTAGTTAAATCGGGACTGTCTATACTACCATTTACAATTTTGAACATAAATATTAAGTCGAATATAATTCTTCGGTCTGAGATTTTTAATAAATTTAATTCTTTCATCAAGTAATTATAGTTTATGTTTTCAATGGGAATACCGAGTTTGAAATTAATGTGTCTTAGGAATTTGTAAAATACTAGCTACGCCACTGGGTCGGGGTCCTTAATGTTTTGTTTTCCGTAGCCGATAGAAAACAAAAAAAACGTTGTGGCCAGTGGCCATGGAGGAATGTATACTTTCCTCCATAGTAGTTGTGGCCCTACCCCAATATTAATATTGTTGTTTTTGCTAATGTTTTGTAAAACATTTTGTCGCAGGAGACTGGCCTTTACTTCTTCATTTTAGCTGCTGTCAGCTGTCAGTGCTGTCATCTAGATTGGTTAATTTATGCATCCCAATGACATTTGGTTTTCATTTTCGCGGTGTTTTCCATTGAGAAGTCAATTTTCCTTTTTACTTACAATCGTTATCACATAAAATACAACAGTATTTCGAAGTAACTGTGTCTAAAAGGTATTTAAACAATTTGTTTATTCAAATTTTCTAATCTCTATTATTTTATGGCTTTGATAACGAGACGGCGTGCAATGTAAAACTTGAAACTGTGATTTTATGAACTGTTTTGTATTGAATTAACATAACATTGTTTTATCATTAGGGTTATCTGGTATAGAAGATATACTCCGATATGACAGAAGCGGAAGACATCGACATGTTTGGAAATCTATCGATGGTTAGGAGGCAGTTAGAAGCAGCTGTCTTGCGGAGGAAAGAGGTAAAGATTATTAAATAGATTTACTCGATCGTGTCATGTTGTCTTCGAACATCTTTTCTTATTTAACTTCTTGAAGGTCGGATGATATTTGCCTACATACCATAGAAAATTAATTACAAAGAATTTCGAGGAGCTACAAGCAACGTCTGGAAGGATATTGGCGCAAACGATTCTGACCTTGTCCTTGTACAGTTTCTTTATACATAAGTTTTACAATCGCATTTTATTTTTTAACCTCATCTGTCACCCGGACACCGGTGTCCGAGCGACAGATGATTGGTTAAACTATTAACTAATTCATCATATAACATTATCGATGCTGGAAAGGAAAAATGGCTGAAGCATCATACAATAAGCTGTGTTGCTTTTTTGTGCTTGTGTTAATCAAATCAAGTTTTCTAGAGTTTCCCAGAATATCTGAGAAACTATAGAAAACTTGAAGAACACAAGCACAAACAAACAATATAGCAGTTGTGTAGGTTCATCTCTAATGTCACATGGCGTTCTGGCCATTTAGCCTTTCCAGCATCAATATAGGAAACCCCATCAAACTTATTTTCCTCAGGGCCTCCTACATGGGATCCTAGGGGCCGGAGCCCTGCATTTACAGCGTTGAAGAATCGTGCCCACGCTTGTTATGAAGCACTGCAATTGTAGTGTCGACCTTATACTTTCATTTTGCATTTGAATATTACCTCTGGTAGGTTAACTAAAGACAATAAACTTGTATAATTTGAATACCTCACAAGAGTCTTAACTGCTTCCGCCTGGCGCAAGTGAGACTATGGCATCCCCAATTGGGGTATGTTGTGGGGCTGAAGGTAAGTGGGGAAAGGAAGGAGATGAGGAAGAGGGAGGTGGGGAAGTACCTGGCTATTCAGATTTAGTCACAAAACACGGCTAAAGCCATTATTAAGCAACGTTTCAATTCTGAATGGTGGTCTTACACCAGGGCGATACTGAGAGTATCTTCCACTCTGGAACGTGCCGCAAATATAGTATATATTATTTTTATTAATTAATTGTTAAATAACACAAATTAATCAAATAAAATTTATTTGCGCACGCCTGGTTCGAACCCGCGACCTTCCGATTGGGAGTCAAGAGTCTTACCACTCGACCACGGACAGCCGTCAAATTGGGTATAGTATTGTCTACATGTGGGCTTTAACAAAACTGTCTTTTAACCGCTTGGACATGTAAGCTTGTTTTCACAATAATTTAACGTAGGTAGACATAGGAATGACGTATGCCGCGTACCTGAGTTATTTATATATTTAATAAAGTTTTCTGCCGGCCACTACTGGTTAATGTAAAAACAAAACAAAAAACTCTCATCAGAAAATACAAGTTTTATTGTTGATAATTCATTACAATCATTTGCTGTTTTACAGCACTCTCTCTTGCGTAACACTTTATTAGAATAGTTGTTTTATTATTTTCAGATATACCCGAAAATCACACCGCGTCTGGTTTGCGTATCGAAGACGAAACCCGCCAGCCTTATCATCCAAGCGTACGATGCAGGCCAAAGACACTTTGGCGAAAACTACGCCAACGAACTCAATGAAAAAGCAAACGATGCACAAATCCTGGAGAAATGCAAGGACATCAAATGGCACTTTATAGGACATCTACAAACTAATAAATTGAATAAAGTCATCAGCTGTCCGGGATTGTTTATGATTGAAACGATACACTCACAAAAACTAGCGAATACGTTGAATAAGCAATGGTTGGCGCATGCTAAGAATGAGGAGAAATTGATGGTTATGATTCAAGTTAATACAAGCGGAGAAGATGGTATGTTTTAATTTTCCTAATGATAAAACATTAGAAAACTGATGAAAAAAAAATAACCAAATGACAGCCTCTAAATCCCAGGATGCGCAAGTAAATTTTATAAGATCACTATTCAGAATTGAAGTATTGGTCGAAATGGCTTTAGCCTTGTTTGGTTACTAGATCTGAATAGCCAAGTACTTCCTCTTCCCATTTCCTTCCCCTTCCCACTATCTTCAGCCTCACAACATACTCCAATTTTGGATGCCATAGTCTCACTGGCTCCAGGCGCTTTGGAGCAGTTGGGACTAAAATGAATTTAAAAAACCTAACCTAATGTAATTTAAACTAACCTCGCCTAATCTAATGTAGACTTGTAACATGATCTGTTTTGTCACTGTTCTGTTTTATTATCTGGTTATAGTTTTGATTACTTATATTTAGATTGAGGCAATTGAAAGTTTGTCACATTTGATATCTTTACAACTCGACAATTAGCCTCTGGTTATGTTTTCTGTCGTCTTTTGGAAAAGAACAAGGTATGAGGAGTGGTTAGGAATATTGGGGTAGTTGTGTCTGTAAGTGACGGATGAATCCATTCCAGGTTCGTTGAGTCGAGAGAGTCCGGCTACAGAGGTCAAAATTCTCCCTCAAACGGTCTGCCCATCAGTCCGCCACCCAACGGGCAGACCGTCACCAAGACCTGGAAATATCTCATCCCATAAACACGGGCACCCCTGCTAAGTCGCCAAACATAGCGAATCATTTGGGGATATAATGAATATTTGAAAAGATGTTATTTTGTTTATGAAACCATGATGGCGCTACATTCCAGGGAAAGATTTGACCTCCTACACAAATGTTTTTCACATGATTCGGTTTTTCGCATTCTCCTCCAGTCTCCAGTCCTTTCCATCCTGCTCCAATCTTCTTCCACGCAACCAGTCTATGTTTCTCTTGGTCTGCCTCAGGGTTGTTTCCACTGGAACACCCACTTCTTCATGTTATTCTGTATCCTGCAATCTGGCATTCTCTCCATAATATGTCCAGCTATCTTACAAGGATTTTATGCTCAATCAGATTCTTATATTCATTCTTAATTTCAGTTAAGAATGGAGTTGAACCATCCGATGTGTCTGAGCTTGCGATTCACATAAGAGAGAAATGCCCCAACCTCTTACTGAAGGGACTGATGACCATCGGCCAGTATGGATTTGACTGCAGTCAAGGGATAAATCCTGACTTTGTAAGTCTCGGAAAATGCCGAGAGATTGTTTGTGCCGACTTAAACCTGAACGTAGCAGATTTAGAGTTATCAATGGGCATGTCATCCGATTTTGAACATGCAGTAAGTATTGAGTATTTATTTAAATAATAAGGAATGTTTATTTTTTCAAATCCTTAAATTTTTTTATTCATTCTACTTTATAAAGTACATTAGTACATGGTTGATGTACCTACTGTGCCTGTCTCACTAGAAAATCGTGTAGGCGCAGTTAACAACACAATATTACTATCAAAAATGATATGGTATGAATAGGTATACTTGATGTTATTTTTTGAGATATATTTCGATATTATTTCAGAGTACGTATTTTGTTCATAAACTGTTTCTCTCCTGTGTATCATTGTAAACTTATGTATCACTTGAATGCAAAAGCCTTTTATGGCGTTTAATTAAATAAATAAAAATAAAAAGTAAATCAAGTTTACAATACAATCAAAGTTTGCAATTAAAATAAAAGTCGATCAACATCGTACCCTTGGTAATACCAACTTACAAACAGTTTTAACCGCTTGGGCACATAAGCTTGTTTTCACGACAATTTAACATAGGTAGACATAGGAATGACGTATGCCCCGCACCTGAGTTATTAAAAAGAATTGTTGGTGTTTTATCAGTCTTGACTGGTGATCCAAAACTTGGATGTACAATTTATATTTACATAGCATAATTTGTATTTTTTATAGGCCCGTTGGGACCAGGCCGAGTAGTCATTAATTTAGTAACAAAGTCGAGTAGCCAGTAATTTAATAACTGAAAAATTACAAAACTTAAAACAATTTCCGCATCTCCAGTGCCTTGTGTAAGGATTTGTTATTCATTCAATAATTCATACAGGTTCAATAACGTATCCTTTTGATAATAATAAAAATCCTTCCACACAAAACACACATTGATAAGAAGATGAGGAAGACTCTTATCACATTTTTTTTTACTTAAGCACGGTACAGACTCGAAGCTCACATACAAAGATACTATGTTATAAAGTATCTTTTCTACTGACACACTACGTTATAAAATATTTCTTCCTAAGGCAGAAGGGGTCAGTTGAAATCGGAAGCGGTCGAGAGAATATCATTTCTTTGTACTGGATATGTCAACTTGATGGCTCCATGCATGCTCCGTGTATTCAAAATGACCCCCTCTCCTGTTTACGGCGAAGGGGGGGGTCGCATAACTTTTCTGATATCGCGATCGTAGCGGTCACGAAAAATAATGCCGATTAGCGAAGATTCAAACCGCTTATAACACATGATCTTTTTACGTCTGGCGGATCTGTATAAGATTGTATGGCGAGCGCTACTGTGTTATAAGTATCTTTTTGATGTGAGCTGCGCGTCTGTCGGCCCCATTATGTTCATAAAGTTGGGACTTTTAGAAGTGATACACAATATTCATTTTAAAATATTGGGTAGCAATAGCTTTCCCGCCACTAATGTAGGACCAGCGTAAAAGATAGATCCATCCTTCCCACTTACTAATAAACATGCTTTAAATTTGATCCAACTAATAAACAACCATTCATATAATATATGCCATACCGTTGTTTATCAGTTGTGTAAATTTAAAAAAAAAGTAAGTTAAGACTGCCTGACTAATAATGATTTCAATTTACAGATTGAATTGGGATCCACCAATATTCGTGTGGGATCAACTATATTTGGAGCCCGTCCAAAAAAAGAAGCTGTTTAGTTTCTGAAATTTATACACAATCTTGTTATGTGGTACATTTGAAACATAATGTTGTATTTGTATATTATAATATATTTTATGTCTTTGTATAAACGACCTTATTTGAGTTTAAACCCCAACTGGTTTTGGATACAACCTTGCCTTCACGGGTGCTAGAGGACAACTGCAGATCGCTAACGTACAAACAACAGTTGATATCGAATATATTAAGGACACTTAGTCATTGTGAACTATCACCTATTCGTTTGCGATCTGCAGTTGTCCTAGGGAACGATGAGAAGTTACCGATAATTATCCTACCGATCCTTATCGATCGACCATGCTAGCACCCCAGGGCAGAATAACTATTCAACATACCTAGTTATGTTAAGTTTATACTCAATAAAATGATCAGTTATTTATGAAAGTGAAAAATAACAACAGGCATAGGGAGTAAGGGAAGAAAGAGGAAAATATAATTTTTTTCCAATATTATCTACGGTCCCGAAGAACAATGTCATAGGATCTGCTAAAAATTGAAAACGTTTCTTTGGCTTATTGTGTTGATTTAAAAGCCTGTATTTTCGTAATTTTTAATGAAATTAAATCAAATACATATATTTTTCTTATATTCTATGTTTTTTATATCAAAAACAGTAAAAAAGAAATGAAACTTTTAACAGCTCTATTGCAAAACTACAAAATCCCATATCCGACATTGTAAATTTTTTTTTTTAATAAACTCTTATTTTTGAGAATTGTGAGTGTTTCCAATAAAAAATAAGAAGGTACTTTGGAATTGTATATGTTACGTTAGTTTGGTCGATGAATAAAGTAGGTATAAATGACATGACGCTGACAATAAAAAACCATTGTTTGAAAAATTGTACTGTTTTATTTTTGGTTTTCAAATTAACATTTTTATTTATATCAAGCAAGCAAGCAGCTTTGAAATTGATTTAAAAATAGTAGATAAAATATTTAAAAAATTATTATTATTTTCCGGAGTTTGCGACGTTCATCTTTTGTAAGATCAGGAACTAGGTATTAGGTGGGACCTACGCTTTTGTCGTTGGTTGGTTGTCAGCTCTAGTTGGTCACATCCAGTCGAACGATGGCTACCCTGCGTTGCAACCATATTTAGGTCTCATCTCTCTAGGCCTTGAGCGATGACTGCCTAAACTTAGATTGAAATTTTTTTCATTTATTTCGAAATTCAGGCTCAATTGAAAAACCTACAAATGTGGGATAAATGATGAAGTGTAGGTGGATTCATTGGCTTTAACGACAGTAAGAGCGAGGCCGAATCCAAAACCGAATCCTGGGAAATCTCCATCGCTCGGGGCATATTTTGTAAATATCCCATCACTCGAGTAGTTATAAAATTATCATTATAATGCCAGTTGATGGATGGCCAGTGAAATTGTTGACAAATCGTAAGTGCTGTCGCCAAATGTTTTATTGGATTACCCTATAAACAAACACCAATGTACTTTCGACATTATCGGAAAGATAAATGTGTGATCCGACCTAATGTGAACTAGCTTGGTTTTGGGAATAATTGAAACTTAATAAAAAATTAATAATTTATAATTCATTTAGGCCAATTTGCGGTAAAGAATAGAAAATAAGGAATCACACGGTGCAAGGTTTTGTGATCAGACTATCTACAAGGAGTTCATCAAATGAAGGATAAAATTTTGTCAGAGTGATAATTATTTTTTTCTTTGCACATTTATTTCTCTTGGATTTCTTAGCCTCCCCGCTACCAGGAGCACATATTATAATGATGGAATATGTTAAAAAATGTGATATCACATTGTTTCCTACAACCTTGATTACAAGGACAGGACTGCTCTTCACCTTACTAACCGGTCAATGTTATCAGGAGTATATCAAAGCAAATGGATGAAAATATGTATTGTTTCTCTTACCTTTAACTTCATCAAAATGGGAATTTCTCTTGTACACATTACTGATTCCTTCTCAAAACCATATTTAGTTTAAAATTAGGTACATCATTATTATATTATTGCTTATATCAATGATTATTATGATTTTCTGATAATGTGATATTTAAATTACAACTAATAAATGGTAATCATTATCAAAACATAACAGTGAACCAAATTAAAACACCTTGTCATATTTCTGTGACTCTGGTATTTTGTTCTTGTTGACTATCGACAGGTTCATTTTTGAAGCCATCATCGCTTTGAAGATTGGAAAGAAAAACAAGTTCGTGTTCCTCCTGTTTGCAGAAATAAGTAACTACCTACATTTTACGGTGTTTTCCGCAGGGGTAGGCAGAGAGGGTGGACTGCCACACAACTCTGTCTTGGCGTACCCGCTTTTACTTCATGATTCATTCACATTCTGATGCGTCGTCTCTCTTACCATTCTGAATTAAATATTTGATTCACTTGATAGTGTCACATCTTCCTCGGGTCTGTCTCCCCAACTTCTACCATTCACTTACTTGTGCGTAATATATTCTCCTATAATCTCCTTCACTCCTTTCTTCATTCATTGCTATACACGTCCAAACTGTCTACAAATCAGACTTGCATACTTTGGTCTCCAGAGTTTTCCTGCAATTTAGTACACACTGGCCTCAATTTCATTCCTACAGTAATCAGTTTACCTTCAACCTTTCTCTGCCAGTTCCATGCCTCACATACATGAGTGTTGGTAACAGCACTCCATTGTGGACTGCTAGCCTATCTTTTTTAACAACCTTTTATTAGCGACTAGCAAGTTTCCTACATTAATTAATGGATTATTAAAAAAAAAACTTCTGCAGTAGGTATCAGGGGTGTTACGGATATTCCATGCATCCGCATACGCAAATGCGGATTATTCGCATTAATTCAGACATCTTCATCCGCATCCGCAACAATTGATGCGAACTTTTACGGATGCGAATTCATTTCCGCAACAAGTAACGACATGTAAAGAAAGTGGGCAGGGCCAAAGTTGCGCGTGTTTGCTAGTGGCTATCTCCGTTGAACGTAGATAGCAACTAGCACGAAGTTCGTTCGCTAAATGACCAATAGGAAGGCACATATTGGTGACAAGATCCTAAAGGTTTTGTTTGTTTTGTTTTAGTTATCGATGTGATTCCCACTGTGAATCAATTACAGTGTTTGTTCACTGTGTTTATCCAATTTTTTGTGTAGTTGATGAATATTTCGATGTAAATATTAAGTGAAAAAGTAAATAAAAAATACCGCCGATAATAAAAAAACAGTTAAAACTTACTTTGTGTTACTATTTATTAAATATAATTCACCAATTTTATAAATTTAATTATTAAATAATTTTTTCATTATAAAGTTAAAATGCTAATAAGTAAGGCTAAAAACTGTCTTAGTTTTGTTCTCAAATTATGATTAAATAAAACATATTAAAATTAAATCAATTTTCATTTATTTCTTCTTCTTCCTTGCACTGACCCAACTCATTACCTAGATAGGCTGTTAGGGTCGGCTCTCCTCGTTCTCAGGTTGTAGCTTCTTCGGTTCTGGGTATCGCTCTCTTCCAGGCCGTTTCTACTTAGGATTTTGGAGCATTGAGTCATCCAGGAGTTCTTTGGTCTTCCTCTGGATGACTGTCGATGAAGCTCCATAGACATTGCCTGCTTCACTGTGTGGTCTGGTGGTCTCCGTTTTATGTGACCATACCATCATCCCCACTGTCGTTCCCAAAGAGTAGTTCCTCTAGCTTATTGTTTATGTCCGTGACACCCAGGCTACCACGAATGCGTGAAATCAATTTTCATTTATTTATGTGCTTGAAATTGAAAATCTTTAAAAAATCCTAAAATCCGCATCCTCGGATGTGAACCTCTAACAGGGTAGGTACATATTATGTTATGATTTCCTGATAATGTGATATAAATTACGACTTATCAATGGTAATTTAATTACTGATTGATTACATAATCACCAATAAAATGATAACAATAACTGATATCAACCAAAAAAATTGTACTGTTGTGTCGGGTTTTTTTTTTGGTTTGTAGTTTTCATTACTTTACTCGTGTTTCCTTCCACTGGTCAGTGTTATTAATATTTTTTATCGTGCTCATTACACGTCGAGAAATACGTTTGAATTAGTGTACATCTATGGAAATCCTCAAAAGATAGGTTGGTCGTTATTATTTTTATTACGACATTAGCGCCACGCGGATTTTAATTTAAACTGACGCGTTCTGTCGGCGTATTACTCTGCGGACTTCTGCGCTCCGGATAGCGAGTACGCCAAGAAACGCCCGAAGTTGACGGTCGACATCTTGAATTTAGTCGACGAAGAACTAAAATACCTTTTCCGCATACCCACGCACAAGCCATATTTAAAAAAAATATTCGGGTCATGAATACTTTCTCACAAGCCTGTGCTCCTGGTAGAAAATCTTCGAGTGCTCCATTCATTTTATTACTAAACTTTTTTTGCATAGGAGGTGAGGTTTTTGTTTAAAACGGCTTCGTCTTCGGCTTCATATTAAAAAAAAATATATATATTCATTTTTCTTTTGTTCCTTAAATAGGTAAAAAAGCTGTGTTAGTCCTTTTCAGCGGGGTCAGAAAAATAAAGTTTACTAAGATAATTAATTCGTAAACCAATCACTGCAGAAAATTTTCTGCTTTGTTTTCTTCCATTGTTTTATGATCTCACTACAAATTTATTATAACAAAAAAATAAAGCTTTATTTATTTATTTATGGTAGATTCAGACTGGGTCGAGATTATTATTAATTATCATTGAGATTATTAATGGCGATTTACGAACATTTAACATCGACCACACGTCCTCTACGTTAGCTTGTTCTCCTGGCATTTCATACGGTAACCCAGTGTCATACGCGGCCGTGTCAGATTGTTACGGATCAACCAACCAACCCACCGCGTTTGGTAGTCGGATTTGCAATTTTGCACGGCGGCGCACGGTAGTTCCCTTAAAGGAAACTAGCTAGACAAAAAGATTTTAACGATGTTTTTATTTAGGTTCAAATTTATACTCACAGCATTGAAAACAGTCCATAGTATTATGTTCTCATTTATAAAAAAATTAAAACAATACCCACTATACGTGGCAACGTCCTCAACACGACACTTTGGCTGTGCCAGTCGGCCGCCCAGCGGCCAGTCTCTTTCGGGTGCTCACGTTGCTCGGTCCCTAGTGGTGTTATTTGAAATCGGAGAGAAATTATCTACAGATAAAAATTGAAGTAAATAGTATGTTCTTTCAAATGTATTTAAGCATTTAATAATTGGCTTATTAAACATTACTTTTATTATTAATTGAAAAATGATGAAACTAGTGATAATATTTACAATTATTTGCCTAACTTTGATTAAACTTTCAATTAATTGTACCAAATTGTGCCTCCGAACGAAATTATTTTCATATAAAACCATTCTTTATCTATATTTTCTTATATAATTTGTCTGCACATACTTGCACTTTTGTCTTTTACAGAGCCTGTTCCAACGATCTATCGTTTAGATATTTTGGACCTGTTAGAAGAGCTAAGCACTTCAAAGATGAATTGTGTTGCAACAAGGGAGTGTATTTATGAAGATATAAAAATTTTACTAATTAAAAAAATTTTCACTCGTTTCGAAGATAAAATATTAAAGAAAAAAATCGCTTCATTTCCGTTAATATTTCGCAAAAAATGGATTGATGTCGGAAGAAGTACGCTAAAATTCAATTCAAAAAATGCAAAATGGCTTAAGGCAGCTTTAGTTCTTCCTGTGTTGATGTGTGAGGAGGGGCCACGCGGTAGACCAGAAAAATAATTTAATTTATGTTCTTCGAAAAGTAAAACCAGAAAAATTAAATGTCTTCCGAATTCTCGAAGTCCACAAGAGCTCTCTCATGCTGCTCAAATCAGCTTGAGGTTACATGGAAAGCGGGATGCTGCCAAAATTATTCATCAGACAACAAACTTTTCACCCAAATGAGCTACAAAGATTAAACACATTATGAAGAATAACAATTTAAAACCAATCCCGTATTCACCCCAGGAAGATTTAGCTTTCATAATTAACAATAAATTCACCAAGCAGCAATATTTTAAGTAGTGTCAGCAAGTGTCCATAAAATTTTGGTTCACGGGGGAGACCATATTAGTTCCTGTATTCTTCCGATTGGACAAATGTCAGAAGAAGCTGAAGAATGACGAAATAAAGACTTAAAAAATCAGGGAGTTTCATACTCGAAAATCATCGCAAGTTCACACGAATGAATATTTGTTTCATACGCTAATTATAAGTTAAGATCGTATAATATCTAGAATATCTACAATACCAAAGAAACATCCCGATGTCTTACCGAGTGATGTATTAAAATTATTATCGATATCTATATATATACGGTGCCAGCGAAGGAACTTCAGACGTCTGTCAACAGTGCCACTATAGGTGAATTATCATTTAATAGTAATGACGACAGTGACGATACTGATGATAGTGACTCGAGTAGTTCATAAAAAAGTAGTCTTATGCAGGTTATAAAATGTTTTTTAAGTTATTGCTTAAAAAAAGCACATTGTCGTAACTTTTTTGAACCATTGTACCATAAACTTTTTATTAATATTTTATTTTATTTGAAAATTCTGTAACAACGGTTAAAATAAATGTAAATTTTTTAAAGTATTTTTTTAATTATATTGTGACCCTTTTGCATCATATACTATGGAAAAATATTTTTGTCTAGCTAGATTGGGATTTGGGACCACTGTGCGGCGAGGCATAATTTTATCAAACTTTTACCGTCATTTTACCGACATCTAAAAGGTTTTTTTACCAAATAAAACCTCATTATTATACATAGCCCACCTTCAAAACATTTTTTCCCACTGAAATCATAATAATTTGTGTAAATGCGCAATGCGCATACACAGTGTCGCAGAACAATATTTGGGAAAATTCCCTCAATCTGGGGGAAAATTAGATTTAAAAAACCAGGAAAATTTGAAGTATAAAAAGTGTTTGTGATGAGTTCTCTCAATTTTTAGCATTGATTTGTGGATGTTTTATTTTAATAATATTGTCTGGAACAATCATTGACAGTATTTCTCTGATTGGTTCTCTCTGGCAGAGATAGATTGTGATTTGGAGCCTCATTTCAAGCTCTAACTCAGAAATTCCAAAAAGTGAGTTAGTTCACTATGGTTTCAGACGATCCAACTGCAATTGAAATTATAGAACTCGAGTTTTTTTAGGCTAGTCAAATTTGTTCCTTTCTTAGGAACCGGCTCATGAAAAAATATGGAGTAATTAAAAATAACTAATATTTTCCACATTGAACATGTTTACGAATTTTTACAATGCATTTTGTAATTAAGATTTCCCTCAATACAACTTTGTTTATTTATTTTTAATTAAAAAAATATACAATAATTTATGCAAAATATCACTATATAATGTTAAATACATATAAGGAATTTGTAGATTGGTGCATAAAACACTTAGAAGGAATGCATTACATATTTTATTATTTTTTACCCTGTCTCGCTTATGTTCCTGGTGTGCCGGACCATCCGAAGAAACAGTAGTAATACCGAAATAAATAAATAATAAAAAAAATAATAAATAATAATAATAAAAAGTGGGTTCGTTTTTTTTCTCTACAGATTTTTTATACAGAGATTGGTGAAATTTTGAACACTTGCCCTTCAAAACAAGAAGAAGGTCACTTTCTTCGATTCTAGATTTCGAAAAACCACCCCATCTCCTTTTCCCACCCCCTTAAAGCCGGTAGGGTGTTTGTTTCAGTAAATCGAAAATAAAAAAGGAATCGAGGATGGCATTATTTACTTTAAAGTTTCAGGTCAGAATGGCTTGCGCCTGTCTCAATGGAAGGAAAATCTTCTCAATGGAAGGTGCCGCCTGTCGCCGAGATACGACCAAACTGCACGGACTATTTGAAAGCCAATGACCAATGGAAAGCATGTGGAAATAATTAAATTTAATTTTAATTCTATGTACAAGCTGTTAGAGCTCGTACGCACTAGCGGCTGGCCGCAATTTTATTTTAATATGCAACCGTACATTTCGTACGCACTAAACCGCCGAAAAATTCAAACAAAATTCAACCGCTAATTGAACCGCCTAGGCGGCCAGCCGCTAGTGCGTACGAGTCGTAATGCTGGAATCAGACGGTTCACTCGAGGGAAGGTTTCCGCCATGTTTTTTCGGCCTAATCGTCCATTTTGTTTTATTCCATGTTCACACGGCGCTATAGAAATAAGCGTTCACTCGTCCATTCCCACCACAGCGTCGCCGAGCGAGGTCAACCGCGCTGCGATTCGTTTGAATTAGCGCGGTCCGGCCCCGAATTTCAAGGAAAAACATGTCAGATGCATCGATTTTTACGCAATTTTGTTGACACAATTAAATAAAAAAAAATAAAAAAAACAGTATTGTGTCGTCTTATAAACCTTTTTATTTTTTATGGCATAATAACACAATTTGATTTCACTTTTTTTATTACGAACATTTTCCTACAAATTAATAATCTTACATATATTAAAAAACATATAAAATACATGGATAATAAGGGAGACCCAAAATTTTATATGAGAGGTGTTCCCAAAAGCAAACAAATTAGCCGAACGAATACCATTTTGACGTTTTGCGTGCGATTTGATAGCGTCCTTTCATGGTCCTTCCCGTACAGGACGCGAGACAAACTGATTGAGAGTTCACTCGGTGTTCAGACGATTCACTTTGCTCTCTTCCGCGCGCATGCGCGCGCGACTGAAGGATGCCGAAGGAAAATATCCAACATTGTTGGATCGGTTCACTTGAAGATTTCATTCGGCAGTGTTCGGCACTTTCGATTCATTTCATGTTCAGACGTGTCATTCCGAGTAAACTAGGCCGAATGAAATGCGGAAATGAGCGATTAGTGAAACGTCTGAATGGCGCTTAAAAGCCGCTACCCTATGTAAACACCCTGGGGGCATTATAAAGAAATGCGGATGGCGTTTGGTCCGTACAAACAAACGTATTCCGATATTTCTTCTTTGATTTGACACTATTATTTTTTTTAAAATATAATAATAAAAATATCAACTACGGACATGTCCCCTTTTTGCTTTTTTTGATAAGTTACTTCTTGTAGGAGTTAGGACAACGGGTATACAAATTGGACGGTATATTTAAAAAAAGTGAAACTTAGAGATATAATATTTTCTTCTCACAAAGTTGGTGAAAGAAATCTTAAAAATGGGTCTAATTTTGGAGGAGGAAACAACGACAATTTTATTTAGATACAATCAGCCCGAGGTGCAGTTGTCATTCGATCAGCGACAGTGACAGCAACAGTTTTGTAAAATACCTGTTATTCAAATTTATTGGCGCCCGTTAAATTAATCTTTACTAACATACCTACCAAATATTTAATTTAAATGAATACCAAAAATAAGTGTTGGATAAATTGGAGCATTTTCTGTCATTTCGCTTGAGTGGAATTAAAATATATTTTTTTAATTGATAAACTAATGTTTAAGACAAGATTTTTTATGCATAACACAAAGGGTAACAAATATTATAAGCAATAATGATAAGCCTGAAACACTCATCCATATTGAAAAAATCTCCCGAGAAAAGATATACGTCGCCGACGGGACTCGAACCCGCACCCCTCTGATTGCCGGTCAGGAGCTATAGGCTAATTAGTTTATAAAATTTTAGTTACTTTTAATTACTTTATAAAAAACCTAAGCGTAAACTACAAAAGAATTATGTTAAAAAATGTGAGAGACTACAAAAATTTGAAAAACGAATGTTTTTCATTAGAAATGTATGGACGCATCTTAGGCGCTCCGCCCACTGAGGCAACTGAAAACCAACTAAAACCGTCTGTTTCTCTGTCTTGGTTGGTCAAAAAGCTTGGTTAACCATAGAAGAAGAACAATCAGCTGACAGTTGGCAACTATCAATGGCCGCCCAGGGCAACCAGTAGAGCAAGTCGCAAGTCACCGCTTGCGTTACCATTGACAACGGGGTGTTGTGTGATAGTGTATGTGCGGGCCATCACATTGTCATACAAAGACAGTTGGCAGTTGAGAGTTTTCAGTTGCCTGAGTGGGCGGAGGCGCTTAGAAGCAACTTTAAAAACTACGCAATTATGGCTAAGATTATCTGCGACAGTTTCTCTTGAATAATTTTATTAATTTCTTCTAAATAAATAAAACCACTTTAGCGCTTTAAATCGAGGGTTTCTAGTATTCGCTTGCCTGTCGATTTTTATGCCTATTATGTACCTACCTAATACCTACCTATCTAATAAGATATATAAATAATGTATACATATTTGGCTTGTGGCTTCCTCGGGAAAAAAATAAGAAAAAAATTGCAGTAGCACGAAGAGTGTGAACAATGAGGGCGGTACCTTTGTGTGCGTGCCTTTCCATAAGCCCATCTTCCTTGTTTATTTTAGTTATTTTTTGAAGAAACGAGTACTATAAGTTCGACAAAAGTAACGTATTTTCTCGTATGCGGATTTTCCTCCCTTCAACCCTTATTTTCTGTGCTCCGCATAACTATGACCGTAAAGTCAGTGGGAAGGGGATGCATTTTCCCATGGAAATTATTACGCTTTCTGCACCCATGACGATGGATGTTAGTGAAAAATTCAAAGTTTTCAATTTTCCTGGGTTAATTCTAACGAATTTGGGAAAATTACAAAAACTGCATTTATTAATAATTTTAATATTTTATTAATACAGTAAAAGACTCACCCTCCCAAATTTCTAGAATTTCTAGTGTGATCCCCAATCGGTGACCAGAATGTTCAGAGGAAACTTTTTAAGTGTATGAATATTGAGTACAAACTTTTCATCGGATGTTAATTCCTCACATGATAATTCACCATGTCTCGAAGCGTCAAAAACTGATAATTGGGGTTTTAACCTTAGGTTAGGTTAGGTTAGGTTAATGTGAGTTATGGTGTGATGAATTATCATGTGAGGAAGTATTGTGTCTGAATAAATTTACTATGGGAATTCAGACGCTGAGATCTCATAGTCCAATTAGACATGGAACCTCCCCAATCAGGTGTGTTGGTTTCGCTCAAGGGAATAAAGGAACAGGCAGATGGGGTAGAGCAGGGGTCACTAAATAGCGGACCACGATCTGGTTCGGGACCGCCGACCTATTTTGTGCGGACCTTGTGTTAACAATACAAAATATTTTACACATGTAACTGCATTGTTCAAGATGAACTTCATTAAAAATAAATTCCGGAGCAGACTTACCGATGAACATCTCCAAGACAATGACAATAGCCTGCACAACTTTAGTCCAAACTTCGGACGGATACACCAAGGCAAAAATGTCATTTTTCGCATTAATATTTTTAAAAACCCTTGGTACTTCTTTTTATTCATAACGTTTGTTTATTATTTAATAAAATAATGTTCCGGAACCCATTCGTTTGAATTGTTCATTTATATTGTATCTACCTAAGAGTATGGATATTAGAGAGACGGCATGTGAAGTGTGCCTTTTCGAGAATTTTACCCAAACGGCTTACATTGGCTGCTGGTTTTTGGTCGTTTAATACGTTCCGACAGCAGCCATTTTACATGGTGACAGCCAATGTCAACCGTGTGGGTAGAATTCTCGAAAAGGCACACTTGGAGCGCGCGGGCACACTTCACATGCCGTCTCTCTAATATCCATACTCTTAGGTATCTACACATATTTAAATAGTACAGTTTATTAATTCAATTGTTAAACCGTAGGGGGGGGGGGGTTGGTTTTTTCCTGACCGCGATGGTCATGTTATTTTAAAAACAAAACGCTTGTGCTTTAGACCACACGACTGAAGTAAATACTTCTTTAGCTCCATCTATATGTACGTCCATATGTATGTTTATCTGTATAAAATATATACATGTATAGTATACATATTTTAATTTCCTACAAATATTTATTTAAATTTATTATCATTTGCCTCGCCCGATCAAGCTCATACGCTCCCCCCGTGTTTGGCGCGTCACTGGTGGTCACTGGTAACTGGTATTTCAAAATACTGACTGAAATATTTCATGCACTGGCTATGAGAGGAAGAGAGAAAGAAAATGTGCGCGCGCACTGCTCTCTCTTTTCAACGCATTTCAATTTCCGTTACACATTCGCTAGCTTACCTCTCAAGTCAAGCGTGCGTAAAGAAGTATCTACTTCAAAAAACGGACCCCTAATGAAAGTAATTGGTGACCCCTGGTAGACGATGAATGATGCGAGGTATCTGGCTACTTAGATTTGGTCACCAAACAAGGCTTGTCATTTTAAGCAACGTTTCGACTTTCGATTCTGAATTGTGACCTTTCAACAGGGATATACCGAGAGTATCCACCACTCTTCTTTTATGTTTTTACTTTCAGTGAATAAGTTCCGGTGAAAGATCATTATCAGCAGAGTAGCATTCATAGGATACGAATGACTGACATTTTTTTTAATACCTCCTACCAGCATAATCAGCTTTGTTTTAGGATCTCTTATCACACCTTCGACAAAATGAGGACTTGATCGAAGATTATACACATAAAACATTTTTATTATAGATAATTCCATCATATAGCCTGCATGTTAGTCATCTCTTCGATCGCTTGTGCTCCTGGCATTTCATACGGTAACCCTGTGTCAAACACGGCTGTGTCAGATTATCGGACGTCTACGATACTTTTTGGTGTCGGTCGATAAAGTCGGTTATGCAACTTTTACTATACATATTTCGTCGTGCTAACGATACCTAAATTACACTTTTTTTTAAATTACAGTGTATTGCAAGGAGTGTATGCCAAGACCGAGTTGTTTGGCGGTCCGTCCTCTCTGTCTACCCCTACGGGAAACGGCGTGATGGTTAGTTAATTAGTAGAAAATATAAAATTACGTCGATGAAAATCCTAATTTTCAAAACATTTTATATTTCCCACTAATATAAATCATTGCCATGTGCATATATTTACATACAATTATGATGTTACATTGCAAGATCTGGGAAATTTTCCCTAGATCTGGGGAGAAAAAAGTAATTTTAATTTTTTTTTCAATTTTAGTTAGTTTTCTCAATTTGTAGAATTGTTTTGTGGATTGTTTGAAATTTACATTGATCGAATTTATAGATGACGGTGATATAATTATTGTAGTAAAAACCCTTCTTGCAAGATATGCTATAAATTATTAATATGAATTGTGTATATACGTACCTAATATGAATTTGAATAAATAGTTTTGTCCTTATAAAAACTTAATTCTTCCAAGAAAGGCATGCAAGTACAACATTGGATTGATTAACTATTTCAAAACATAACTTGTAAAAAGTGTCATACCTAAAATAATTAAATTATCGTCATCTTTGAAAGAGTAGATTATGAATTCTTTTTGCTTTTTAACTGTGTTTGTTTATTAAAATTTAAAAAAATAAAATGGATAACAAAATACCACCAAAAATAATAAATATTGAATACTGCCAAATTATGTAGGTATAAAAGAAATTTAACGAAATTTTGTAGATTGGAGCATCACTTGGCTTGAACGTTGAAGTAATGTTTGTATTTGTTATTTCATTATTTTTTACCCTCTCTCGCTTGTGCTCCTGGTGTGCCGGACGCTCAGAAGAAGTGGAAATTCCGAAATCGTTGTGGTGAGTTTTGTTTTTTATACAAATAATTTCCGAGTTTAATAAAATAAAGGAATCACGAAACGACAATTTAATTTATGTTTGAAGATAATGTTTATTTTTGTACACCATAATAAAAATTTTACTCCTGGGGGTCAAGCGTATTATGGAGGCCGCGCTAAATTTATCAAGTCGGTCGGATTATCTTTAGTCCTTTTTAAATTAAATTCTAGACGTATTGATTCTTTTTTATAAAAAAAAAACATACATTGAATTTGAAAGATTGTTATTTTATCTGGTACACGCAGTTTTAAAATTTTGAAAAACCAAGTTTATTTTTAATATACTATAATCAAATCATACAACAAAATAAATCAATACATAATCTAGTCAAAACAGTTTTCAGAATTTTAATTTTAGTTAAATTAAAAAATAAATCTGAGAACGTGTTTTGTGACAAAAATACCTCAGTTTTTTCTATTTATTTAAGGTCTTACAAACTAAAATATTTCAATTTTTTTTACACACTTATTTTGTTTAGCCATTATTAAAAAATCATAAACACTTAAGATCAAAAAATACTTACAAGAAGTACATGATATTTAATAATTTATCATCTTGCGTTTTGAGCATTTGATTGCGTACTTGAATGTAGGTATAATATAAAAGCAAGTTTTGAATGAAATAAATCGATATTAAATTTTTAATTTTAACAATTTGATGCCCGGAATAATCGATCTTTCTCATTGGTACCTCCCTGTACAGTTGCAAGCATTTTTAAACTTTTATTCTCAGCCGCTGGTCAATCGCTCTTAACAATCGTTGACCGTGCTTACAAAAAATAATAACTGACCCATAGAAGACGGATTTGAATATCGTATTGATACAGAGTTTTATCGAACGTCCATGCTAGAACCCTTGAAATACGTTCGCTTAAGCGCCATTCAGACGTGTCACTAATCGCTCATTTCCGCATTTCATTCGGCCTAGTTTACTCGGAATGACACGTCTGAACATGAAATGAATCGAAAGTGCCGAACACTGCCGAATGAAATCTTCAAGTGAACCGATCCAACAATGTTATGCGCTGACCAGACTCGTGGCGAGCCACCACAACCCTTGACAAGTCCCACGTGTGTGGTCAGACCGTTTGGCTTGTCGTGCCGACGCCTGCCATAGCTCGCCGTTGACCCGGGACCCGGTGGATATTTCGGCCACCAAGCGACAAGCTCGGAAAGCTTCAGTATAACTTATGAACATGAACTGGCCAGGTGCGGTCGCCGTTTTTGCTCCGTGCGGTTTATCGTAAATTGCGATAAAATGTAAAATATATTATTTTTATGTTACAGATTTTTAATGCACTAGTAAAATTTATTACGACTGGATCTACACAATAGCCCTAAATAATTTTTTTTTTAAAGATTTATTATTTATTACAAGAATTTTTTTTTAATTATTGAATATCTCTTATTTATAATAAATAATAACTTTTTTAAGGTTATTCCCTATGTAAGTTTAAAGAAATTAATAAGACGAGTGATCCTGGGTTCGAGTCCCAGTCTTAATTTGGGAGGCGGGAATGGGTACCGCAACCCCGGGAACCATTTATTGGATAACAAACACCTTTGCCATGGGTCACCCCAAGTAGTTTACTAAGTTTGGTGACTTAGCAGGGGTGTACGGGTTCATGGGGTAAGGTTTGTCTAGGTCTTGGCGGTGGATGATATAGACACACTGAACCCCAGATTCGTACCCAACCGTCATTCCTTATTCCTTCCCAGAACTTATTTTCCATAAAAATACCCTCCACATAGCATCCCCAAAGATGACATAGGGAAATTATTTTCCTCAGGGCCTCCTGTGTGGACATAATGTAAAAAAAGGGTGCGCCGTTACCTTTTAATTTTTTTGTGTGTTGTTCTTTTTCATATTTTTGTTTAGATTTATTATAAAATAAAATAAAATTCTACGAAGAGATAACACACGAATGAACAAAATACTAGAATTTAAAATAAATTATCTGGTACGGTTTCTGTAAATTTGAATCATCCACCATCTCTTTCGGCGAACTCTTCGTTTTTTTTTTTAAATTTAGTACAAATAAGTTAGGGCAAATGTGACAGCCGATGTAGTTGCCTCGATGTCCGCCATGCTTGGGCGCTCCGAACGCAAGCTTATGCACGAGTGTGGTCACCAATATTTGCGTGCCATAGCTTGCCGAGTCGTGCCACGAGCGCGCTCGGCACGTATGAGGCCGTACCATTAGATATTTTCATTCGGCATCCTTCACATGCGCGCGCTGCGCGCGGAAGTGAGCAAAGTGAAACGTCTGAACACCGAGTGAACTCTCAATCAGTTTGTCTCGCGTCCTGTACGGGAAGGACCATGACAGGACGCTATCAAATCGCACGCAAAACGTCAAAATGGTATTCGTTCGGCTAATTTGTTTGCTTTTGGGAACACCTTTCATATAAATTTTTGGGTCTCCCTTATTATACATGTATATTATATGTTTTTTAATAAATGTAAGATTATTAATTTGTAGGAAAATGTTCGTAATAAAAAAAGTAATATCAAATTGTGTTATTATGTCATAAAAAATAAAAAGGTCTATAAGACGAAACTATACTGTTTTCTTTATTTATTTTTATTTAATTGTGTCAACAAAATTGCGTAAAAATCGATGCATATGACATGTTTTTCCTTAAAATTCGGGGCCGGACCGCGCTGGAAAACAAACGAATTTCAGCGCGGTTGACCTCGCTCGGCGACGCTGTGGTCGGAATGGACGAGTGAACGCTTATTTCTATAGCGCCGTGTGAACATGGAATGAAGCAAAATGGACGATTAGGCCGAAAAAACATGGCGGAAACCTTCCCTCGAGTGAATCGTCTGATTCCAGCATTAGGGGCAGAGAGAGGGATGGCAAAGGGCACTTAGTAGCGGAAAGGGACAGCAGGGGTAACTTTGTAAAATCTATGCTTCTCACACGTGTATGTGACCTACTCACGCGTCGGAAAACCTTCTGATTTATTCGCGCACGCACCTACCGACAAACAAAAGAAGTGTATCCAAAAACACTAAACATTGGTTCACAAAACCAAACAAACTAGTGATAAAGGTTAAAAATACCGCTTATGTTTAAATATGAACCAAAATGACGTAGGTATTGTGATCTCGTTGACCTACATGCTTTTTTCACCAAAATTTTTGTCATTTTTAAATACATTCTATCTACTTGAGTTTCACTTTTGTTTTCTTGATTGAGTGAATGAATGCATGAATGAAGTGGAAATTAACCGACTTCCCGAAATCCGATCGAGCTGAAACTCCGCAGATAGACTCGTTGTCGATGACAATGCATTCTATCATCTTTCAGTGGCAGACACTTTCTGCGCTTTTTTTCCCTGAACTTCGATGACATTACAGAAGCAATAAATGTCGGTCTTACCAATCGGAATTTGGCTCGGTTGGTGGAGTTGCCGACTCCTGATTCCTGGTAGGAAGGTTCAATTCCCAGTAAAATAAAGATTTTTTAAACTTTTAAAAGACGAAAATGAGATTTTGTTTTATATTACCGTATTGTTTGTTTGTTTGTTCCAAACTGCAAATCGTATCGTTGTGTGATATTCACGATTCTTATCATTTATGTGCTCCGGGTAGAAATACTTTAGAGAGAGGGCGAAGAAGAGCCCGAAGGCCGAGGAAAGATCTGGTTTTTGTGCAATAAATCCATTTTT
This sequence comes from Limnephilus auricula, assembly GCA_951813805.1. Taxonomy (NCBI): domain Eukaryota; kingdom Metazoa; phylum Arthropoda; class Insecta; order Trichoptera; family Limnephilidae; genus Limnephilus; species Limnephilus auricula. The sequence goes on along the minus strand of OX638409.1, from coordinate 7,919,925 downwards.
TGTCTGAAATCTAGGAAAAGCGACGAAACTATGATTTCTTTATTTGTCGAAAATAAAGACAGTGTTCTATATATTTCAGCTGGCAACCATCTTTCCCTACCCACTCTCTTCGGCCTTATAACATATTGGGGATACCATAGTTCCACCATAGTTGCGACTCTTGTGCGGTTTTAAAAATGGTCGTAAACGATCAAATTGGTTTGTCAAATTTTACGTTTGCTCGTCACGTGTTTTACTTGCATTGACTTTAGCTCTGTGTCTTAAAAAGAAAAAAAATGTGTTGGTTGAATGGCTAAAATTGAGAGCTAAATACCCATGAAAATTTATTTATTAAAGAATGTATATATTTATATTACTATAAATGTTTTTTTTTTCCACGTCTTCTGTAATGTTGACACGACATATTATCTTACTTCTTACCAATATTATAAATGCGAAAGTTTGTATGGATGTATGTATGTTTGTTACTCTTTCACGCAAAATTTACTGAATGGATTTTAATGAGACTTTAAAATAATATAGCTCATACATTAGAAGAACATATCTTACTAATATTATAAATGTGAAAGTTTGTATGGATGTATGTATGTTTGTTCCTCTTTAAATCGAAATTTAATGAATGGATTTTAATGAAACTTTACAATAATATATCTTATAGGTACATCAGAATAACATGTAGGCTATAATTTATGAAGCTAGCTATTTATTTTCAATATATTGAAAATAATAATTATAGTAGAAAACGTCAAAATTTGAGAATGACATTTTGCAAAGCAATGATTGTTAAATCAGAATTCTATTTTGGAAAATATTTAAACTAAAGAATTTATTTGAAGTACTCGCCTAATACTTTGAATCGAATCAAGAATTACACATATTTTAAATAAATAGGTTAAGAATTTTGGTATAAACGTAGATGGGACCTAGGAAAAGAAAATAGATTACTCGAAGTACTAATCCTATGCAGACGAAGTCGCGGGCAGAAGCTTGTAGGCTATAAATTATAAAGCTAGCTATTTATTTTCAATCTATTTTAAATAATAATTATTGTTTAATAGAAAATGTCAGAATTTGAGAATGACATTATGCAAAACAATGATTGTTAAATCAAAATTCTATTTTAGAAAATATTTAAATTAGTGAATTTATTTGAAATAATCGCCTAATACTTTGAATCGAATCAAGAATTATAAATATTTTAAATAAATAGGTGAAGAATTTTGGTATAAACGTAGAGGGGACCTAGGAAAAGAGAATATATTACTCGAAGTACTAATCTTACGCAGACGAAGTCGCGGGCAGAAGCTTGTAAATAAATAAATATAAATAATGCCCCCAGGGTGTTTACATAGGGTATCTTGGCGACAGGCGGCACCTTCCATTGAGAAGATTTTCCTTCCATTGAGACAGGCGCAAGCCATTCTGACATTCTGACCGGGCAGAAGCTAGTATTTTAATAAATCCGTAATTTTTTTTATTCCAATGTTTCTTTTATTCTTATCCATGTAATCCCTACTTTTAAATTTCGAAAGGTGCGGCAAATCACGATAAGGAGATATAAAGTACAATAGAAGTTTTTTTCGTTTATATTGTTCAGTAACGCAGTACTCTCCATGGTATGTATATATGTTTGTCAAATATCGTTAAAACTTTCCGTCAATCAGAATTTCTGACAAATACATCAAACAAGGCCGCAGGCGTTCAAATAATTTGACAAACACGTAAATTTGACAAACACGTAATCTTGCCTTGACGCGAGCAGGCGCTATAAAAGGGACACTTTCTTTTGTATCACAAACCATGTTCCACAAACCTAGCGTAACCGCTAAACTACTTGAAGACTCGCAATCTAGGTAAGGTTATAAGTGTTTAATTTTACGATTATATTGTATTAATTAGCTCAACCAGAAAGTAGGTACTATACCTATACACCCGTTGACAAGAATTTATTTTATAAAAATATGGCGGCAAATGCACGGCAAATGTCATATGTGATTGAGTTTAATTGTCTTTTCAAAAAAAGGAACGCTCCTTTATTATCCGTGCATTGAACTTCGACAAAAAATGTTCTGTATTATCCGTGAGGCGGGCTTGTAAATTTTTACCAAATAAATAACCTAATCTAATCATCTTCCACCGCCCAAAAAATTAAAGTTTTTATTTAGTTTTTAGTCAAAGAAGTTTTACTAGGTTAGACGCACTCAATTTTTTTTTCTTATAAAGTAAGTTTCGGCTTTGGCTTCGGCTAACGCCGGAACAGAAGCCGAAATTCGGTTTTGATTTCGGATTCAAATCTAGTTTCGATTGGTAACAAATGGTTATTTGAAAATAGATTATAGATAAACAATGTTATATTTTAAATAGATAATATATTCATTTTTTTTCTCTCAAACTCTCTTATGCAATAATTAATATATCATTGAAGAAGAAGAGATAACAATAATTTTCATTTTCATATTTTAATTTTAATTTAGATTATTATTGTTATCTTCTTCTTCAATGATAAAGAAAATATTTTGTAATACTCACAATACTGTCGATTGATTCACGGTTTATTAATAAAAATAAACATGATCCACGTCATCTGTTTGCTCATCGTTTATATGTATGGGTAAGTTAGTGAGTTTGTAACCTTGCTCGCAAGGACGTGTGGCTTACCCTCAGAAACGAGCTCGGTCAAAGCTATCCGGATCACATGATACCCAGCAGGAAATGATAATATTATCAACTTTACAAACATTTGCATGTTGTATGGGAAACCGCGAATTTCGTGGGGAGGAAAACGAAAAAAATATATTGAACACTAGCAAATTTTTTATAGATATTTCGACTAATTATGTCCGAGTATTTTTTATACAATGTCAGATTTCATCATGAAGTGTTTTTTTTTGTTTTCATAAAAATAATGTGTGATAATCGAACTTTTATTTACAAAACAACCAAATCAAATTGTGATGATAATAATGATGCCAAAATTTGATTTAAAAATTTGTTTGATAAACGAAGGCATCGTTTTCTTCGGTAAAAATGATTAGGAGTGCAGAAGATATGCAAGGGAAAATGTTTCTCGGCGTTTTCTGGCGCGCTTTCACTTTGTCGACCGAAAAACGGCTGGAAAACTAACTGAAAGCATATTGGTTGAAATACCTAAAAACATATGGCGTAAAAATTCAGTATATATAAACTAATTTCATTACTTTGAAGCTTCTACGGTAGTTAAAATATATTCTTGTTAGATATGATTTGTGATTTTCAGGGTCAAAAGTAATATCGTGATGAATGTTTGTTCTACATACATAAACACACATTACACTAGTCTACACATCTGCCTCATGATGGACACTGTAACTGTAACGCTGTCCGATATGTTGGCTAAAGAAGTAGGAAGTGCAACACGGCATTAATCACGGCTACGTTGATTTAAAAATGATAATTGTCTAGTTTTTGACATGTTTTTCTTTTCGCGGCATTCTGTTTGTTCGACACTAGCGCTACCCCGTAACGTGAAATGATGTTTGGATGGTCGCATAATTTAACCGAATTGGATCTGTTTTCCTGGTAGGAAAAACAGATCTTAGCGCCGCCGAATATGTTAAGATGGAAAACGATGTCTAAAGCTAGCCTTACGTTTTTCGTAAATTTACGACTTCTGACTAATATTGCAATTTGAAAATCCAATGTGCCATTGGCCAAAAGTCACTTACTTACGAAAAAACTTAGAAGTGTAAATCTAGCCTAAAAGTAAGAAAATTTTAGATGGCAACATACAAAAATTGTTGTAACGTTGAAAGGTGCTCGGTTGAACACAACATATTCGATTATTTTTATTGCATATATATATGACGTACCTTTCAGCCCACTTCGTACTTTGATGCTTATCTTCTTACGAGACATTTTTTTGTTAAAATATTTGAATTTCATTGCATCAAATTATTTTTAGAATGATAAATATAGTACCTACCTGCCAACCTACTTCCTACCTACCAATATTTTCATACCAACAGTTCATCATCACCCCTTTGAAAAGTCTTAAGAAAAAAGTTATGGACTATTTTGTTTCGAAACTTTTGATGACTTTCAAAGTGGCCTTTCACCCACTTCGTTGAGTTGTCAAGGAACCCAATATTTAACGGAATATTTTTTTCCGTGCTAGTAATTACCTTCGCTAGAGTTGTTATTTAGCTTGGATTGAGGTTTCAAGTATTGTTGCTAATAAAATAACTAATTAACGGGTAAAATAAAATAATAAGAACCGTTCTGAATTCCTGATATCGCCGGCTTGACAACACCTTATTCTGGCAAACACGACTCAAATAGTATTCCCTAATAACGTAACACCACACACCACCCCCTGGATATTATTCGCTCCTAATACATACTGTTCACAGTCACAACGTGATGAAATCAAAAAATTTCTTTCGAAATCAGATTTTTTCGCGAGTCGCCTTGCACCGCTGTGGGAGGATACTGTACACGTACTGGACACATTGGACACCTAGATTCCTACCCGCCCCTCATACTAGCTGAGAATAAAAGTTTAAAAATGCTTGCAACGTACACGGAGGTTCCAATGAGAAAGATCGATTATTCCCCGTATCAAATTTTTTTAATAAAAAAATTATTATCGATTTATTTCATTCAAAACATGCATTAATATATACCTAAATTCAAGTAAGTAATAAAAATGCTCAAAACGCATAATGATAAATTATTAAATATCGTGTACTTTTGTAAGTATTTTTTTAATCATAAGTATTTATGATTTTTCAATAATTTCAAAACAAAATAAGTGTGTAAAAAAAATCTGTAATATTTTAGTTTGTAAGACCTTAAATAAATAGAAAAACGGAGGTATTTTTGTCACAAAACACGTTCTCGGATTTATTTTTTAATGATTTTAATTTAACTAAAATTAAAATTCTGAAAACTGTGTTGAGTAGATTATGTATTGATTTATTTTGTTGTATGATTATATGATTTGAAATTTGTGTTGCAATAGAATTTATCGTTTATAAATTAAACAAATCTGCCAACGACCAACGGTATAACCTTAGGGCCTTACTAATAAACGTGTTTTAAATTTTACACAAATGATAAACAACTGTTAATTTATGGTAAATGGTTGTTTAAAATTTAAAACACGATTACTACTAGAAGGTTATGTTATAACATTCTAGTAGTAATCGTGTTTTAAATTTTAAACAACCATTTACCATAAATTAACAGTTGTTTATCATTTGTGTAAAATTTAAAACACGTTTATTAGTAAGGCCCTATGTATATTAAATGTTTTTCAAATTTTTACAACTGCGTGTACCAGATAAAATAACAGTCTCGCAAAATCAATTTAAGTTTTTTTGTAAAAAAAAGTCAATACGTCTAGAATTTGATTTTAAAAGGGACTAATTTCAGGTATTCTCTGGTAATATCCTCTTATGGATGGGTGATGAATGTACTGTGCCTGTCAGCTAGGAAATCCTGTGTTAGAGCAGTTTACGATACAATATATTACACAATATCACATCACAAGGTACAATTCAAAATTACATAAAGTAAAAAGACAACAAACATCACTTACATGGAGCTTTCAAAAAATCTGTCCTGGCTGGTGATCCAAGACTTGGTGCCCACTTTATATTTAGGGGGTTTCTCACCATCCTCCCAATAGCTTATCTACCCTAATAACGAATATTTTCGATTTACGATTTACGGTTTATTTATTTATTAAGTTGGAGTTTATAATTCGGTACTCGAAGCTATGCATAGTGGCTATATATTGGATAAGTTGGCCGAGTTTTCTAACCACTGCGAGTATTTTATTTTTATTTTTAAAATTTTTCGTTATTAGGGTAGATAAGCTATTGGGAGGATGGTGAGAAACCCCCTTAGCGTAATTTGTGGTCTGTCGAATGGCCAGTGAGCTTTGTTGCAAAGTACCTAAAATTTATGTAATTCCTATTCGACATTCATTTTCATTCAATTTCACCAAACATTACCGCCATCATATTGCAGGATTTACAATCTACATTCATCTGAATCTTTCACAGATTCGGTGTTTTCGTATACATGGTGTTAAGGGACGTAGTTGACATAATACTTTACCAGTGAGTGTTTCCTGACATTACGTGGAGTAAAAAAAGTAAATAAAATTTTGGTCTCCGGTGATATTTTTGATTTTTTTTCCTACAGTATCATAAAAAAATTACGGCGGTTACACGGCTGAGTGACCAGTGACGTCATGACCACGAAAAAAGGCGTCAAATAAGTCACCGGAGACCAAAATTACATTTACATTTTTTACTCCAAATAATGTCAGGAATCACTGGAAAGTAAGTCAAATACGTCCCCGGATGTATCTAAAACCCGGAAGGACGGATTGGACAAATTTTAATGTAGACACCATCGAATGACCAAACATTGTGAAATTGTCCTCGATAAAATAGGAGAATCTCAAACAAACTGATGAACTATCAATTTCAATGGCAAAGGTGTGGATATATCTTATGTAAATAAGTAATTGGTGAATTTGGTGTTTTCTTTCAAATGGTTATGGATTACACTTCTTAGGGATTCCTTCTAAGCCTATCCTGCCACTTCCAAGCCGTGCAAATTAGTTACGAATGGTTTTAAAAACTTTATGGCTTTTTGTAATTAACCCCTTTCCTCAACGATATATTCAAATTCATTATTGTGTGTAATTTAATACAACAAAAGTATGATACTAAATGATAACGAACCATGCAAAGTTTAAGATGAAACCCGGTGTGGAGAAATTTTAAATATATATTTTACTAAATTGTTGCTGTCACTGTTGCTCTTACTCCACCGGATATTGAGCGAAAGGGACAATGCACCTCGGTCTACTAATACCTAACTAAAATCTAACTTTTTTTTACCAACTACATAAGAAAAAACTATTTTATGTCTGTATGTTTTGCTTTTAAAAAAAAACATTGTCTAGTTTGTATACTGAACGTCCTTTGACGGCGTTTAAACCAGTCAATTTTATTGATTTTCGGAAGGTCATAACTTCTATAAAAAGTAACTTATCAAAAAAAAACAGTACCGACGCGCTAGTAGTTGATATCTATTTTATGTAAAAACAATATTTTCTCTAGGGTTTAAATCCAGAGAGATAAATAGGGAATACGTTTGTATGGAAAAATCACCGCCGGGTATCCCCTTTAACAGACCAATTCAGTGATTTAGCTTGTATGCTACAAGTCACTTTATTGTAGATTCAACCCCTAACGTAACTGAAACACAATTTACACCGTCAATCCTCTGTGCTCCCGATAACGTCGACCGAACACGTTGCCGATGCGGAGCAAATTTCCCTAATTGCGACATTTATAAATAAGCGCTTCAGTGGTTTTTTGGGTTTTCTAAATCCAAATGTGATAGATTCACCAATTTTTAGCTTGTACTACGAATTTCTGCACATCCTATGTGCTGCGGGGTGTCCCGTAGACTATGGATCAAACAAAAACATCATTCATTAGTTGAGTTCATTATGACGGCAATTTAAAAGCCGTCTATAGAAAAAAAATATCGAGGTATAAAATACTGTAATTGTTGCAAAAAATTTTTTTTTGATACCTTTCTCTGATAAATACTAAAATATTTCACATTGTGATTAATGGAAACAAATCTTAGATATGCCATGGAAAGGTTCCGTCTGCCGCGGAGATACGACGAAACTGCACAGACGATCAAAGCGCCCAACGGTACTCGTATGTTTGATATGCATGTGGAAACAATTTCATTTAATTTTTATTTTCTATGTTGAAACCAATACAACGAAATTCGGATGACGTTTTGTCCATACAAGAATTCCCCTGTTTCCTTTCTTGATTTTGACAAACCTTGACAATATTTTTATTATATAATATAGGTAGCAACCACTGGCATGTCCCTACGGACCCTCGAAAATTCTTTGCAATTGCCGAGTTCGAACGTCATCAACGGGTTTAAAATTTGACACTGTATTTTTAAGAAAGCAAATCGTAAAGAAATATAATATAATTTTTGTTGTTGGTGAAAAAAATCTTAAAAATCGGTCCAGTTTTGGAGAACAAAACAAGAGAATACCTCGATTTTGAAGATTTTATTTAGGTATAAAACTGATTTGCAGTAGCGTAGCTGAACAACGAGGGCGACACTTTTGTGTCCGTGTTTTCATACTATATGGTTCATGGTCCACCTCCCTTGTTTCTTTTATGTATTGCTTGCACCATAAATGCATAAGGTTGCCAGCTCGACAAAATTGACGATTTTTCCTTCTTTCAACCCTTATTTTTTCTGTGCTCCGGATAGCAATGACCGTAACGTCCGTAGGGAAGGGATGCATTTTCCCCGGAAAAGATGGAAATTATATTTTCCGCTGCAAGCACCACTTTGGATGCTAGCGAAAAATGAAGGTTTTCATGAGTTATTTGTATATCTTTCACCTTATTCACTCATGGTAACGATGACCGATTAGAAAATAAACCCCGTTAGGTGATTTTTCACAATAACCGGCTCCATACAAATATTAGTAGATATTATTAAATACTTTATCCATGGGAAAAAAATATGATAACTGTTTTTTTTATGTGAATACCGTACAAAGTACTTCAGAGATACGTTGGCTGAAGGGAAAAAGACGGGGTAGAGGAATGATGCGAAGTATCTGACCTTTTAGATCTGCGATCACGGCTAATGCCATTTTAAGAGCGATTGACCAGCGGCTGAGAATAAAAGTTTAAAAATGCTTGCAACTGTAAGGGAGGTTCCAATGAGAAATATCGATTATACCCCGTATCAATTTTTTTAAATTAAAAATTTAATATCGACTTATTTCATTCAAAACTTGCTTGAATATATACCTACATTCAAGTAAGCAATGAAAATGCTCAAAACGCACGATTATAAATTATTAAATATCGTGTACTTCTTGTAAGTATTTTTTGATCATAAGTATTTATGATTTTTCAATAATGTCTAAACAAAATAAGTGTGTAAAAAAATTTGAAATATTTGAGTTTGTAAGACATTAAATAAATAGAAAAACTGAGGTATTTTTGTCACAAAACACGTTCTCGGATTTATTTTTTAATCATTTTAATTTAACTAAAATTAAAATACTGAAAACTGCGTATACTAGATTATGTATTGATTTATTTTGTTGTATGGTTATATGATTTGAAATTTGTGTTGTTTAATATGTCGTTCGAAAATTGAACAAATCTGCCAACGACCAACGGTATAACCTTAGTATATTACAAAATTAACTTAGTTTTTCAAAATTAAAAAAAAACGCGTAGCAGATAAAATACCAATCTTTCAAAATGAATTTATGTGTTTTTGTAAAAAAGAGTTAATACTTCTAAAATATGATTTAAAAATGACTAATTTCCGGTATTCTCTGGTAATACCCTCTTAAGCAACATTTCGATTCTGAATTGTGGACTTCCACCATGGCGATACTGAGAGTATCACCACTCTTCTGTTTTGTTTTTACTGGAAAATACTTTCAGTGAAGTCCTGATGTAAGATCATCTTTGTTTTTTGTAATTCTTTTTTGTTTTTTTTTTTGTAGCAAGAGAAGCATTCGCATATGAGTACGAATGACTGACAACATTTTGGAATACCTCCTACTAGCATCATTATAGGCGTAAAATGTCACTTGTGCAATTTTGGAGGACTGGGCTAGTACAGGTTGAACCCGAGAATAATGGGTGGGAATTGGACAGAAAATATCATAAATTTATTTTCAGTTTTTATTTTAGACGTGATATTTTGTCGGCTGTCTAATAATAAATATCACTATTTCTTGTACACTGAGGAAGTTTCATTGAATATAAAAATATTATGTCGCTACATCCCTATAATTTGACCTCCACAAATGCTCTCCACTAGCTGCAGTCTCTCGTCAGTCCTTCCCATTGTTGTCCAAATATTCTCTTCCACACAGTCTAACCACCTCTTCGTCGGGTTGCCTCTGGGTCGCTTCTACTGGTGGCACCCACAAAGTCATAAGTCATAAGTCATAATAGTTAGTGTTCTGTCGTCTAGCATTCTTGAATTAAAAATCATAAAAATACGATCGCATTAAGTTTCGGTTAGGTTAGGTTAGGTTAGGTACACTGAGGAAGGTCATCCCTACAATTTGACCTCCACAAATGCTCTCCACTAGCTTCAGTCTCTCGTCAGTCCTTCCCATTGTTTTCCAAATATTCTCTTCCACACAGTCTAACCACCTCTTCGTCGGGTTGCCTCTGGGTCGCTTCTACTGGTGGCACCCACAAAGTCATAAGTCATAAGTCATAATAGTTAGTGTTCTGTCGTCTAGCATTCTTGAATTAAAAATCATAAAAATACGATCGCATTAAGTTTCGGTTAGCTAAGCATTTTTACCTAGACTATGTCTTAATATTTTGTTGTACGATTCTTACACACACTGCAAATAAACCGAGGTTTACTGTAGTGTTTTCCTATTTCTGTTCTCCTAATAGAGATTGACTGAACGGACCACGGTACGCCATTCACTTGTTGGAAAATCTTCTAATAATAGCATTTTTCATTCACGAATCAATATGCACGTTAGTCTTTATGCGTTCCTGGTACAGTTGACCGATTGTACCGTTGCCAACCATTAATTTCTTTTCCTTGTTTCAGAACCCATCGTGTCCGAAAACCCATTGTGTCCGAAATCCAGCTCAGTAAATAAATATAATTTTGTATACGAAGCTTCACTCTAAAATTTTGAGTTACATGCAGACATTTTCTATATAATTATAAACAGCCAAGAGTATCGACAAGTGTCCAACCCGCCAGACCTACTACCTCAAGGTTATTTTCCATAAAGTCATAACTTGTTTGTTTACCGGTATATTCAATTTACAACTGGTTCCAGTCAGAAAAGATAAAATGTTTGAAATGACACATTTTAAGAAATTCAAAAAATGTTCTGAAGAACTTATCTTATATAATTATGATTTTATTACTTACCACACCCGAGCATCACAGAGAGACTCACTAGCATTCCATAAATCCTCAGAAGATATAAGAAATATTTCCGACCACAAAACTATTCAAAATTATCAACAAAAACACTGCTGACAATGACTTTTTTATTATTTTTATTTTAGCGACTATATAAAATAATTGTACATGAAGTTTTTAGTGTCTTTATTATGATTTTTTCATCGACCTCTTTCAGCCATTGTTTTTTCTTGATTCGTAATCATTAAAATTTTGGATAGTTTTAGGTCTTGGGGAAGGATGTTGTGGAATTTTGTTGCAAAATAAGTGTTGTTTCTTTGTCCAAATGTGGTTTTAAAACTGAATGTTTTTTATTGATTTTATATTACCACTCGACCGTCCGTGGTCGAGTGGTAACAACACTTGACTCCCAATCGGAAGGTTGCGGGTTCGAACCCGGCGTGCGCAAATAAATTTTATTTGATTAATTTGTGTTATTTCACAATTAATTAATAAAAAAATAATATATACTACATTTGCGGCACGTTCCAGAGTGGAAGATACTGTCAGTATCGCCCTGGTGTAAGACCACCATTCAGAATTGAGACGTTGCTTAATAATGGCTTTAGCCGTGTTTAGTGACTAGATCTGAATAGCCAGGTACTTTCCTACCCTCCTCTTCCCCATCTCCTTCCCTTCCCCACTTTCCTTCAGCCTCACAACATACCCCAATTGGGGATGCCATAGTCTCACTGGCTCCAGACGGGAGCAGTTGGGACTCTTGTGAGGTATTCTCTATAAAAAAAAAAAATGTCATTTTTGTTCGATCTAGTGTGATGGGTGCACGGTTTATTAGAGGTTCAGTATTTTTGGTACGTCAAAGGCGTTCTAATAGGTACTTTCAGTATGGACTTAATGATACCATCTAGAAAACATTAATTTCCCCGCCCAGTAGGAAAAACACGATCAATCAACTATTCCACATCCCACACTCAAAAACTAACTACACACAACATTATTTTTTCATTTAGGTCTTGGTGGCGGATGCATTTGACCACCTACCACGTGGCGTGGGAGGTGGTCGGGAGAGATTGCTTAAGTTGGACTGGGAGTCTTTGAACCTTTCCAGCCGGACTCACTGGACTCGTCGCCTTGCACCGCAATGGGAGAGTTGGATTTATACGCCCGACTCTCCTGGATACGTTGACCCCCAGAGTCCTATTCACCTCTCATGTCTATCTCCTTTCCGAACTTCCTATCCTTTCTTTCCCTAAGAAAGACCCTTCTCACAGCATCCCCAAAGATGACATAGTCCCTTAGGCTTACTCCTTTTTACCCATAGGGCCTCCTGAGAGGAGCTAATGTAAAAAAAAATGGTACTTCATTATTTTATTATGTACAACCTACGTAGATATTATTTATAAAATTTAATTTTGCCTTTATGTATAACCCCTTTACAATAAACCATACTCTTTGTTGATTGTCACTTAGTGTATGTAAAAAACACTTTTATCATTTTGTAAGACCTAAGTATCTAAAAGTAAGTATAATCTGTTTTTGTCCGGTTTTGAAAGTATTCTATTTTGTTTTTAACTTATACATCGGTTTCCATTTTCAAATTTTCGCACTTGAAAACACAAACTGTTAATATGTAGATTCGAAACAATACATTTTTCATTGTATGTACTCCTAGTCGCGATGACCGACAGATGAAGCCTGAAACTATGCTCTGCTTGTCGGGAAATCGATGAAAATTACATTTTCAGCGTAAGTACCGTTCTATCAGCGCCCCTTTGAACTCGCGTGGAAAACTTGAAACACAATAAAGCGAATACGTAGTTTAATTTACCCTTAGAATTTCTGCCCCCCGGATAGCAATGACCGCTTGCATTTCATTCAGTGGCACTTTCCTGAAATGGCACTTCATTTTTCAACTGAAATTTTTTGCACATTTACGACTTTTTATGTTATTTTTTATATTCCTTCTTGAACCTTCTTGTTGGTATCTAATTATTTTATACTTACAACACTTTGACGAACTAGATTCTCATAGTGGTTCAATAAACAATATCAACTTTACTAACAGACATGTTTTAAATTATACACAACTTATGAACAATCATGTAGGTTACATTAATATTTTTTTATTAGTTGTGTTATATTTATTAGTAAGGCAGTATAACATAAACAATATAATCCTTTTACACCCATATGTACCCAACATTTAGACCTTGTACACATAGACATATCAATATTTCGTCTATGTCTATGCTTGTACACGTACGTCTATGTAATATTATGTCTATGCTTGTACACGTACACTCTATAAATCTTCTTATATATAATAATTAATAATTAATTTGTTTTTCATATTTTATGCGATACCATACCGTTCATCCGATTGCGATGAAACATTGGAGATTTGATGTGCACATGCCCGCGATGGTTGTAGGACAGTGAGCTCTGGCGTTATGAAATTATTTCATATACTATTCAACCTAATCCGATAAAACTTGGTAAGGTATTGTAAACATGCCCGCGAAGGTTTTTATAAAGCGATATTTCTATATCGGTGAGCTCTGGCGTTATGGAATTTGCAAAAAAAATTAACAGGTCACAAGCAAGTTGTTTGAAAAATGGCTGTATTTTAAGGAGTTTAGCGGCACGCAAACAAGGCGGGAGGGGAATCCGAGAGGGGCGGAATGAATTAAGGAGGTGGGCTCGCGTGAGGGGTGACGAGGGAGGGTGGAAGGCGGAAAGGGTGGAAGGGGGTTGGTTGCGAGTAGAGGGACAGCGGGACAGGGAGAGGGAAGGGGAAGGTGAAAGGGGAATGCGGGAGGGGAAGGAGACGCTGGAGGGAAAGAGGAGGCGGAAGGGGAACGGGAATGAACGGGAAAGGACACGCAGGGAGAAACGCATTGCAACGCACGCTTAGTATCAGCTAGTAGTGTCCGACCGAAACTACTTTTTACTGCCGAAACCGAAACCGAAACCGAATTTCGGTTTTGATCTCAGTTTCGGCCGAAACCGAAACCGAAACCGAAACTTCCATATATGGTCATGTTATCATGGGGAAAAAAATAATCAATCTTAATCAGTCAGCCTTTATTTTAAGGCCTTATATTAAACATCCCGTCTCTAATATTTGAACTAATAATAAACATAACATAAATTGTCTCTTGGTATTTCAAATAAATTATTTGTGCTTTTTGAAATAATGATTTGAAATAAATATACCTACTTATTCTAGGTATACTGATTTTAAATACATATAACTACTTATTCTAGGTATATTTATTTCAAATGAACTCTTTGGTAAATAATATTAAAATGAGTAGGTAGGTCTGTTATTTCTTTTTAAACGTTATTTACAAATAACATAAAAAAATAGGTACAAAAAAAATTTTTTTTTTCTAATTTATTTTAGGTACACTAAACAAAAAATACTTTATAATATCTTACATCTTAAGAACAAAATAATTTCTTCTAAACTTTGGTCATTTTGTAAGGAACTCTTTTTAATGAAATTCAATAAAATAAAAATAAAAATTACCTATCTACTGAGTTCAACAACTAAATATTTTTTATACAAATAATACTTATAGCCCAATTATTTGGTAGTTTTACCTGGAAAGTTTTCCGGGAGTTTTTGAAAATCGGTAATTCTATAGATTTCGATGTGCTCTTTTCGAATTTCAACATTGCCACATCGTATCTTTGCCGCTCGCTCCGCCATATTGGAAAAATGGCACCTAATAGAATTTTTTTGACAATATCTCCTTTCCGACTCATTATAAGATAAAAATGTGTATGTACAAAATTAAACTAGAGAAAATTTCCTACAATTAACGGACAAACAATTTTTTTTGGTAAAATCAATAATTTTGTACGTTTTTACTACGTTTTTTTCGTATATTTCTCCAAAATATTTTACTATCCGACCGGCAAAGATACGAGTTGGCAAATTTGAAATTAGAAAATAGCCAAAAATTACCAATTTTCAAAACTCCCGGAAAACTTTCCAGGTAACCTCTTTTTTCGAACCAAATAGCTGTACTATTAATAATACGGCCGGCGTTGTCTAGAGGTAAGGTTCTAGACTTACAATCCGAAGGTCGGGGGTTCGTACCCGACGTGCGCAAATTAATTTCATTTGATTAATTTGTGTTGTTTCACAATTAATTGATTAAAAATAAAATCTAATATAAAAAAATGATATAGTATATTTGCGGCACGTTCCGAGTGGAAGATACTCTCAGTATCGCCCTGGTGTAAGATCACCATTCAGAATTGAACTCAAACTAAAAAAAACTGTGAAGAGCTCCAATGTGCTGCAATCATTAATAATTTTAATGAATTAATTATTATCAGTATTCATAATTAAACAATCTCATATTATAAGTGAGAAACAATAATTTTATCAACTTTTTGCCACAGAAATCTTTTCTCCGGTTTTAATAAATCTGACCAGCAGCACTAAATAGTTGTTAACTGGAAACATCCGTCGGTGGAGCCGACAAGAATTTCACTGCAACCTTTGTCAAAGACAGAAATGGACTAGAATTCCAGTAAGAATAAATATCTGCGTGTCTTGTAACCTTGGCTCTGTTAAGTATGCTTGAATAATTTGCTCAACTTGTGTGCGATCACCATTATCCACACCAGAAGTTGCTTCCATTAAAAGTCATCGGCATCCCATAGCCCTTCTCCTCTTTCACAAAACGCGATTCTAGATGATCAAGATAAGATAGCTGTGGGTCTCCAGAATTACAGCTTTTGCTCATTGTTGCACTAACGACGCCCGCGCACAATTATCAACTTCATCAGAATTCAAATATGTAATTTTTAATCTGGGATTCAATAATGTTGAAGTAATCAGAGCAGGATGTCCTTTGACGTATGCAAATCAACAAGTCCTGACTGTCCTGACACGACTATGAGTGCTAACGCAGCAAAATGACACTTCGTCGCTCGCAGCTCAGTGTACCGAACATATCGGATCGCAGCACGAAACCTCCCGAATTCAGTTTCGGTTTCGGCCGTAGTTTCGGCTGGATGGCAGCCGAAACCGAAACTAAACCGAAACCCATTTTTTTGCCGAAACTAGGCCGAAACCGAAACCGAAACCGAAAGTTCGGTCGGACACTATCAGCTAGTAATATAATAAGATATGCCAACATTTTACACGCTTCACATTATTTGTCACACGAGAACGGTCCTTTTCTACGACCGTTTCATTTCCCCCCTCCTACAACACTGGTATTTTCAAGACCAACTCCTAAACTCCTTCCTCCCCCAAAAACGAAAGCCCTGAGGGAAATATTTATAAAAACTTTAATCTTTCAAGAAAGGCTAACAAATACAATATTTCATCGGTGATTCAATCCAATATTCTATTTGTTAGCTTTTCTTACAAGATTAAAGTTTTTTCATTAACAAAACTATTTGTTAATATTTATATTGTGTACTTTCGCGAACAATAAAATTTTCTTAATATTTCAAGGCATAACTTCTAAAAAGCGTTTATAAGTAAAAATACTATACGAGCGCCATCTACGAAAGCGCAGAATATGAATTCTTTTGACATTCACCTTAAATATCTTTTTATTATTTACTAGCTGATAACCGGCATGTGTTGCATTAATTGCAGTGTAATTAAAAGACAAAATAACTTTGTTTACATTACTTTTCATTTATACACAATCTACATGTTTCGTGAACGATGTTCACCTCATCAGGAACAAATGTATACTAAACTTAAAAATTAAATATAGATTACATATGGGAGGAAAGGCTAGAAGGAAGGGGAAGGGGTAAGGGTGGGGGAAGTTAATTACAATTAGGAATTTCAAAGTCATTAGCAGGGAAAGACCGGTTAAGTGGGAAAAGGTTCAAAAGAGGGTTTATAAAAATTTGCTGCTTATTTATTATGTCTGCTTTATTATTTACATTTTTTCTAATTTCTAATTTAATGATTTAGATATATATATATATATTAGAAGTTTAAAAAAAATTTAATGTGTTCAGCATTATAAAACTGTACTCAAAAATGCACTACTCAAATTTAAAGAAAAAATATGCGTACCTTGCTGACCAACACAACTATACTACAAGGACAAAATCTTCAAATCTACTAAACATTCCAAAATTAAATACAGCTTTCGGCCAGAAAAACCATTATTTCCATGCTACAAAATTATATATATGTCAAGAGTCAGAATAATAGAAGAGTATGTATGAGAAGATGTATGAATGTAAATGAGGCAAGGAGCGTGTGCCAAGACCGAGTTGTTTGGCGGTCCGTCCTCTCTGCCTACCCCTGCGGGGAAACGGCGTGATGGTTAGTTAGTTAGTTAGTTAGTTTACAAAATTATATAATGCCCTTCCGATTGAAATTAAAAATACCATTGATATACAAAAGTTTAAAAAGGACATCAAATTATGGATAACTAAACATGAAGATGAGGAACTAATTAAAATTCTTAAGTTACCCCAACGCAACCTACAGATAATAAACATAAAAACTTTTTGCTTTATTTTTTTACATTTCGTGGAAACCAACAAAACTCAACAACAATGATGAGGAAATCATGATCAACACCATACAACAACCTGCAGTCCACCTCGGAACAGGAATACCTAGTGAGGAGTACTGAGGATAAAATACTTCACTTTGTATTCTTAATTTACTTAATATTGTATTTTAATTTTAATTTGTATTGTCATCTTATATCTACAGATTCAACATTTTTTCATACATATCAATATAAATATTAGTTTTACGATAGCCAATTTTTCACCATATATTTAATCTTATTCATAGAATTAGATTGCTTTATAGTGTCAGGTAATAAATTAAATATCTTCGGTATGTTGTATTTAAAATTTCTCTGTCCGTACTTATTATTAAATTTCGTAACTATTAACCCGTCGTTGCACGTGAATCTGGTGCTGTATTTATGTTCTAATTTCTCTTTATGCTGCGGGTAAATATATGCTGAATTATAATTTTGTGCCATAGTATAGCCTTAACAGGTAAAATTTTAGCACTCTGAAACAGCAACGGTGTATTACACATTGTGGAATCCTACTAATTAAGTAACGTGGGTATACCTAATTTATTTAACGATTTGATGTGTTATTGTAATGTTTTATATTATATTTTGTTCTATGCTATTGTCAAATATTATATTGTTTAAAGATTTCACGGTTTTACGTTATATTCTTCAAAGACTACTTGCATATTCTTTAAATTTTTCACTTTTATAACTTTTGGTATAAATTCTACGTATGTGTAATCATCGATAACTTAAATTACATTATAATCTATGTAAAAGCCCCTATAGGCGTATAACAACAATAAATTTATTTAATTTATATATTACAAACAATAAAATACAAAATGATCCTTAGTCTGTCCAACTGCGAAGGATTCCCGTTTCAGGACAGCCAAATTGTGTATTTAGTACATAATATTCTTACAGTGGAATGGCGATTCTGTCAAGACAACTTTTGAGAACATTAGTAATTTCATTCTTAGTGACGGGATTGTTTCTTTATCCTTGAAAAAATCGCAAAGATGTAATTTTTTACCAAGGTCATTTTGGATAACATTAGTAATTTCATACAGAACAGATGAATGGTTTCTTTCGGGAGATAACAAGTCGGAGATTCATTCCTGGGCATTTTGGAGAACATTTACAATTGCGTAGTTAGAATTTCCACCTTTATAAGCTAGTATAAGACATATTATGAATTCTATAGTACTTAATAAATAAATTATGCCTCTGTTTCTATTATCACATTCATTCTTTAATGTATATATATAATATATTTTATAGTTGTTTGTAGTCCTATAAATGTGCGGAGATAATGATATGTGTTTCATTGTCACTTCTCTTTGAAAATTTTCTTTTCTTGTTAATGCATAAATTATTGTGGAAATTCACTCTTCATCGTTATGTGCTCCGCATAGCAATGACCGAACGCGAATCAGTGGGTAAACCACCAAACCAACTGTTGAAAAATCGATAACAATGACAATAACATAAATACGCGATTCTCAGCGAAAACTCAAAGGGTGACAAAAAATTACATAAAAAAGTCAATTGAAATAACATAAATAATTCCCTGATATTCTAGTATGTTTTATTAAATGTTGGATAAGAAATTACTATCCTTTTTATTTCGTTTCTCCACTGTCAGAAAATGCAGGCATTATTGTATCGGAAAAGCTGGGAAAATGCACACCTCCTCGCAAGCTTCGTCTCCTGGTAGCGGTGACCGATTGCGAACACCAGTTGTGAGGCGTTTTCCTTCGTTGAATTAATTTATAAAAAGTAACTGATCTCTTTCCTAACACAATAAACTCCAAATTTAAAGATAATATAAAAGAGAGATCGGTTTACGGTTTTTTTTAAATATTTTTTTGAAGTAACTCTAGGGGCTCTTCTTAAGAGTAACTCAGGTCTGTTTTGGATGGAAATAACATTTTAAACCGGAAATGACGTTCGATTTATATTTCATCATATTAACGTCGTAGATATGGCAACAGTGAGTGTGACGCCTAGCAACGAATAACAAAACGTCAAATCATTCTCAAACGTCTTGTTTATTGATGTTTCAGGTAAGTTCAACAGGTATTTGTTATGTTTTATTGATTATTATATGATTTGTACAAAGATTTTAGATGAACATATTGGTTTGTCTTATTTGTTTCTCTGATTCTTGTGAATTTCACTAAAAAGTGGCAGAAGTGTGACCATCGGTTTCAAAACATGTTAAAAGTTGTGATTATATAATGGTGTACACAAAGTTATTTGTTAAATTTGATTAAAAATGACGCCACAAAGCGATTTTACGAAAATTGAAGAAGTAAACTAAATAAACAACTCATTAGGTACAAAGTGATGTACCCACATCAATCGACCTAGTATTGTAGATGTACAACATGGACCTAATAAGCCGTTCATGGTATAGCTATAATGCTTCCTTGCGCAATATGTATAATAAATAACAAAACACAATCAAAAGACCCTGAGTAAGATTAGACCAAAAAACCATAAAATAAAGAATATAAAAAACACCTTTATTCTATGCCAGTGGTCATCAACATAAGACCCGCGGGCCGGATCCGGCCCGCCAAAGATTTTTATCCGGCCTTCCAAAAATTACCGATTTCAACGTATAAATAATTTATGTAGGATTTATTTATTTTATAAAATTTTATTATTTGGTTGTGAAATCATGGCAGCTTCATTTGGAATAGGAATTTGATTAGGTAGCAATTGGAATGTGCTTAGGTAGTAGGTAGTGGACCCAAAGTAAGTATTGTGTAAAAGTTGGGTATTTGAGATAATTACAGTTTTCGGTGTTTTCGGAGAATGAAATAAATTCAATTCTTGTAATAATACCGATTATAACAATTATAAGTACGAGGGGGTTTCTCACAATAGTCCTCCCAATAGCTTATTTACACTAACTAATAACGAATACTATTAAAAATAAAATACTGGCAGAGGTTGGAAAACTCGGCCAACTTATCCAATATATAGCCACTATTCATAGGTTCGAGTACCGAATTATAAACTCCAATTAAATAAATAAACGTAAATCGTAAATAGAAAATATTCGTTATTTAGTGTATATAAGCTATTGGGAGGATGGTGAGATATAGGATATCGCTCGTCATACGGTCCCGTTGGGAATGTACGGCAACCGATATGCCGAAATACGCCAAACCAAATAACGCTGATGCTTTTAAAGCTGTGTTTGTCGGCCCCATTATTCCCTTTTTAATTAACTGTAAATATAAATTAGATATACCTGCATTCTTTTTTTCTATTGTAAAATAAGCACATATAAAATAATATTCATTGGAATAACACTTAATTTTTCATCCGGCCCCCCAGGTTTTCAAAAACATCAATCCGGGCCCTTTTCTCAAAAAAGTTGGGGACCACTTTTTCTATGCGATGAACCGACGATTTCATTGTTTATAATATTATCAAAGCGACGAAAAATTATTTTAAAACAGTGATTATAAAAACCGATTAATACTTTTTTTATAACTGAAGGCCTACTTGGGCCAACTCTACGTAAAAAATTCTATAGCAATTTTATATTTTATCTTGTCGAGGATTTGAACCATGGCTTCTCGACTGTGAACCAAGTGTGCTGCCCACTAGGCCACCGACCGGCATTGATAACCGTAGAAACAAACGGGAGGGAATTTGCAGATACGCCTTTAGTGTTCTTAGTTTTTATGTACTACCAGGAGCACATGAAACTTGAGTAGTAAAATGGTCTCAGACGAAATTAGTTCCTACTCTGGTGAATACAAGGCGCTAATGCAGGATATATTTTTACGCTTTCATGGATATTACACAAAGCTTACGTAAAGAATAATAAATCTTTAGGTGCTAGATTATCTCAATTTGAAACTATGATAATTCACAATGTTACGTACTTAAGTACTAAATAATCAGCTATAAAAAAACGCATCGAGTTCATTATCCGTTAAAAGTCCATGGATATATTATTTTAATTAATTTTTTTATATCTATAGCAGTAAGTCGTATAGGGTTTTTGAAAACTTGATTACTTTTGATAAAACATAATAATAGTTGTACTGGTTGTACTTATTAGTAAATAATATGTCATACTCGCTGATTATTATTTTGATATTATGTTATGTTGATACTACTACTGCCATCGTGTGTCAAAAGTACGTACTTGATATTATTA
This sequence comes from Limnephilus auricula, assembly GCA_951813805.1. Classification (NCBI taxonomy): domain Eukaryota; kingdom Metazoa; phylum Arthropoda; class Insecta; order Trichoptera; family Limnephilidae; genus Limnephilus; species Limnephilus auricula. The sequence continues at coordinate 7,898,214 of OX638409.1, read as the reverse complement.
CTGCCATCTTGTGACGAGAATACGTACATAATTTTCAGCGTGCGTTGTAACGTCGCCTATTTTTTTACTTCTCGGCTATCATGTGATCCTGGTGAATGGTGCAATGTGAAACTGAAAACGTATGTCCGCTTTACAAGTTTCAAACAATTGGGCCATTTCAGAAATAACCACGCCCAAACTTACTACGGATAATTTAGTTATAGGGTATTTTCAACATCCTGATAATCCGATAACGAATTTTGTTGATTATTATAACATTTTTTATTTATTGTTCGGTACTCGAATCCTAGTGGCTTTTTATCGGATACTTTAGATTTTTGTAGTCATTGCAAGTTTATATAGATAAGCTATCAGGAGATTACGGGATTAAAAGATTTTTTGCAAAAAGAGTTTTTTGTTTCTATGGAAATTCATTTTCGGCCTGTAGCGGCCGCTTCTTCGACCTCTTATCCAAAGCATTCTACCAGGAGCACACGAGTTTAAGAAGTAAAAAACAGCGGCGCGCCGTTTGACGTAAATAATAATGAATTATGATGAATTGAATATCGTATGAATGAATTCTTTCATACAAAGTCGCATAAATTTGCCCTTTGTAAATAATTTAAAGTCAAAAACTACCGGAGGCTTTTCGCATCCGATGAAATTCACGAAAAAGTGTGAAAAATAGGTATCGCATTCTATGATATTGGTTGAGTGTTGTTATTATTATATAAACGCATTCGTGCGTTTTATCCACTTTTTTATTTGTTTACATTTAACCCGTTTAATCACAGGTGACCATATTTGTCCCAGCTCACACAGGTCTCACAGAAATGGTTGTGTCTCCCTTACTATCGTAGTGAGAAGTATGATCTAAACGGTATTGGAAAGAGAATACAACCCGCTATATTATTCAAATCTAAAAGTTAACTGCAAAAAAAATAAAATGTACACTTTTATAAAACCAAGGTTTCCGATCGCAATTTGAAAAAAAAAATTTTACTTTGTGATTTTTTAAAGATTTTTTTTTATATGAAACGACAAAAAAGTGAGGTGACAGATTTTAATAATTCATTTGTCTAATGAAATATGTGTGTTATTTTAATTTTTTTTCATTATCTGAAATTTTAGTTACTTATCTTTAGTTTTATTTAGATATTATTTTGATTATTTCTAATAATAAAATTTGAGAGCTTATTTCATCACCTTTCGAAAACAGTATTTAGTTTTCGGATACGTTAACAAATATTTCATTTATTAATTTTAAAGCGGAAATATTTTTTTACCGCTAAAAAAAAATCAGCCAAATTTTTTAAGGTAAAATTTTATACGAATTAAACAAAAATAATGATTGACTGAGACGGCAGTGGGGCATTTGAGATAGATACCAAGAACACAAACATTTTCAGAGATTATCCGAGAACACACTTTGTGTAGCTATATTTTTTTCACCAGACGTTATGTCCGGGTTAAATTTTCCGCACAGGAAAAACTTAACCCTTTCACTCACTTTTCCAGAAATGATCATCTAGTAAATTTAATATCGATTATTTCATTCAAAACTTGCTTTAATATATACCTACATTCAAGTAAGCAATAAAAATGCTCAAAACGCACGATGATAAATTATTAAATATCGTGTACTTCTTGTAAGTATTTTTGATCATAAGTAATTATGATTTTTCAATAATGTCAAATAAAATAAGTATGTAACAAAAAAATTTAATATTTTAGTTTGTAAGACCTTAAATAATTTATTTTTTTTTAATCACCAAATTTTCAGGAACGGGTTTAGTTTTTCCCATAGGAAAAACCAAACCCTTTCATACACTTTTCCATAAAAATGATCATCTAGTAAATCCACGTTATGCAAGTGTATTATATAAGTATAATTAATACAAAACAATACAAGAACAACATGTTAACCTACCAGAGTACCAAATGGGAAAATAATTCACCGACTCCAGATATTTTCATATCAGAGGGTTCGGCTCGGTGGAACTCCTAATTTGACCGATAAATCCTACTGATACCTCAATATAAATATTTTAAAAATCTTTCGTAATCCTACATGTATTTAACATGACTGATTTTTGCATTTTTATATATAATTTCTTTGACGAATCTAATACGCCTAGATTGTTAATGAGAGAGCTAGGTATAATACCTAGCTCATACTTCACCCGCCATAACTCAGGGACATCCCTAGCATGGCGGGCGAAATAACACAATATGTACACCATGTATAAAATTCTTTAATAAATAAATAAATAAATAATGCCAGTAGCCGAAATAATAATTGGTAATATTTTTATAGTCTGAGAATGCCAAATTCTTTTAATCTCATTTCCTAAATCTGTATATTTTCTTATTTTTTCAGAATGTTAAATATTACAGGTATTTGGAATAGCTACATCAATGTTATAAGTTCTTTTTTTTTTAAATTTTGTCACGTAAAACTGTATTGGGTCTATAATGACTAATTGTTATATAGTTTTATCATAATATATTTTATAGAGTTCATTTTTTTTAAATGAATTTGATTCGTATTCATAATATGGTACTATATTATGGGAGTCAATGAAGTTATGTTTAATTAGCTAACTTTGGTGAATTATTTTTAAAACCTGATTGTGCCTAAATGTACAGTCGGACGGCGCTAATACAGAACATCCCGATATAATATGTTCTATAGTTTCTGGAAAAGCCATTCATTTTCTACATGAATCATCAATTTGATTTGTATCTTTGATTATATGCTTCCTATAATTTTTAGTATAACGCCGTTCTTCCACGTAGCTATTCACAAGCGACGCTACCGCTACCTGTCAAACAAATTTGCTAGTGTAGCACCTAGCGGCGTTTTCAAACACTAATAATAGTATGGAAAACACAGACGAGCGGCGATCACGTCGCTTGAAGGTAGCTCCATGGAAGAATGGCGTTAATCACTCCATCTTGAATTGCAAAATTGCCTCAAGTCCCATGTCATCTTTGGGGACACTGTGTGGAAGGTATTTTTAGAGAAAGGAAGGAGAGCAAGTCCTGGGAAAGGACGGGGGAGGGGATGCCTCCCGATGGGGGGTGACACCCGACCGTAAAAAAAGATTTATCTTGTGTAACATTTTTTGGAACAGTAGAGAAAATTTTTACGTTTTTGAAGTAAAACATCTCTACGACCGCTTGACTTAAGAGGATACCCGGCGGTGATTTTTCCATACAAACGTATGCCCGCACCCCCCCCCCCCCCCATATGTATCCGCCACTGTACTCACCCGAAAAAATAGAACTTAATTGATTGACCCTACAAAAGCGCTGATTAAAATACTCTACATAATTGTGGTTTAGTTACTAATTTATTCGCTAATCGACTAAACCACTTGCCCAGTCCGAACGATACTTTACTAGTCCGAAAAACAAAACAATCACCGGTTGCCCCGCGATCCACTCTCCGCCACTCATGACATTCATCTTGCAATGCGCCACTCACTAATGTACTCTACTCGACCTTAATACGAACTCTTTTCGGTAAGTCAAGTGAAGAGTTACTCGCTACTCGACTAAACTACTTGCCTAGTCCGAACAAGCAATAATCCCACAAGGGAGGTACAGAGATACAATTTAATTACGGGGTGAAAACGTCATCGTTGAATTTCTATAATTACGCGCGGCGCCCCTGTTACTAAGGAACTCGTCATAGAAAGTTCCGTTAAATATCTTTGCAGAAGCAGAAGTCTGTTAAATCTCTAATTATTATTTTCCCTAATTTTTTATTTTATTTTATTTATCTAATATTTCATAAGCTAATTTTCTTTGCTGAGGATCGTGACCCCCACTCCAACAAAAATCCCCACTCCTCGCCAACGGGCTTCGACCAATTTGTCAATGCTACGGGTGTGAAATGCCTAGATTCCTAGATATTCAAATTTCAAATACTTGAAAAATCAGTTCCTCCTCAAATTCATGTTACCCTGGTACACCATACCGTCTACGAACACCATCTGATTCCCACGGTTTCAAGTTTCCGAATCCGAAAGCGCTCACAGCGCCCATTGGCGAGCAATATTAACAACTTTAATACCCCTTCTAGCCGATTGGCGCTGCGTCGAGTATCATTGAAAATTGAATTGCATGAATTGAATACAGCGCTGCCTGCGACGGGTAGAGGGTCTGTAGCTCGTTGAAGGGTGATGATAATTTACCAACCCATCATCCTGCAGCCCTGGTAGATTTTCGAATCCTCCACCGCCTTGTCGGTGAGGGCCACCGCCGGTCGGTGGCCATGCTTAAAAATATAGATATAGCACACACACACAAATTGTTCCAAAATATCGTCAAAATTAAAGAAAAACCTTATTTCTAGAGAGTTTTTATCTGCCTATTTATTTTTTTTATTTTATTTAATAAATTTTAAAATATTAACATTTATGACATTTTCTTAACTACCATGCTAGGCATGCCCGTGTCGTGGTAGTCATACATAATACATATTATATAAGAACTAAAAAATATTATTTTATAGAAACAGATAATAAAAACTATCGTAATAAATAAGAAATCAGAAAAATTAAGAAATCAGAAAAATTAAATTAAGAAATCAGAAAAGAAAAAAAAACATATTTAAGCATAAATAAAACTAAAAAACAAATATAAAAATAATAGTCAGCTGAAAAATAAATAAAGAAAAATATTTTCTGGATAGAAATAAAAATTAAAAATATTAAACATTAATATTATAATAGAAATAAAATTATATAGATGGTTTTAAACGCTGGTTAAATTACGATAGGTATTATCTATAAAACTATTTTATGGTCACATTTATTTTCGGTGATATAAAACAAGCTGTGACAGAATAGTTATAATTTTTTTTAATAGTGTTTAGAACTCATATATTCCTTAAAGAAAGAATATATGAAATATATGTTTATTATGTTTTTCCTCTATCAAATAAATAAAGATACGAATCCTAAAGCTTGTTTTCTTTTAATTTTTTCCTAATTTTTTAGCGTTTCGTTGGTAAAAAAACCTTTTGTAAGAATATTCCGCTTACGTTTGCAGATCACGGTGGAAAAATAATTGACGTTCCCTCCAAAAAACATTCGACAGCAATATTTTTTTTAATGAAGTGTTGAGTTTGTTAAAAAATAGCTCGAATGTTCGCTGAAAAGATCGAAGTGATTGGTATAAATTTATTGTACCTACCTAAATAAAATAACGGCATAAACAAAATAATGTCATTACATTACAAACGAGACCTTGATTTTTTGAAATTTCAACATTCGATGGTCTTTTTTGGAAATCCTTCAAATCAATTTGCTCGTTACAACCAACAAACCGATGCTCGCAGACGGCCATGTCTACCAGGGAAATATGAATTCGAGGAGAAAATTTTTTAGTTGCAGTTTAGGAAAATCTCACATTGATTCCGTAGAAGCATTTGAATTAGAAGTAGACGGAATATATAGAAATCAAAAATTAAATACATGGATGAGATAAATAAAACCAAATAGAGATAAATTTATTTATTCAATCAAATTGATTCAATTTATGTGATTATACCGGTTTACACGTAATTTAAGAGATAAATTTGTTTAGATGGACGAAAAAAGGTTTAGGGGGTTTCTCACCATCCTCCCAATAGCTTATCTACCCTAATAACGAATATTTTCGATTTACGATTTACGGTTTATTTATTTATTAAGTTGGAGTTTATAATTCGGTACTCGAAGCTATAAATAGTGGCTATATATTGGATAAGTTGGCCGAGTTTTCTAACCACTGCGAGTATTTTATTTTTATATTTAAAAATATTCGTTATTAGGGTAGATAAGCTATTGGGAGGATGGTGAGAAACCCCCTTAATCCGATAAGACGGAATAACATTTTTACAATAATAGGTAAACATAATGAATAATCGATTAAAATTAATTAATTATATTACTTAGACCTGCCTTGAGACAGTAATTTATTTGGTAAAATCTATTATTATGTTAATTATATTATACCTAGAGTAGAGATGTAGAATATAAACAAAGGGAAAATGTTTATTAATTTATGTAAAATTTAAAAAACAATTGGTGATACTGAAAATTCTTGTTTTTTCCTTCTATTATATAAGTTGCTCAGAGCAGAGACTCGTGAAAAATCGCAGGATAGTATGAAATCTCGAGAAATCAGCTCCAATTATTAAAATTACTACAAAAATGTATCCGTTAAAATGTTATAGATATAATATGTAGGTAGGAAAGCTGGGTACCTTTATCAGTTCCAATGACCCTTAAATTCAAAGCAAATTTGAAGTAAATTTGAGTTAACTTAAGAGCATACCCGGCGGTGATTTTTTCCATACAAACGTATTCCCCTATTATCTCTCAGGATTTTAACCATAGAGCAAACTTTTTTTTACATAGAATAGATATTAACCACTGTCGGTACGTTTTTTTAATATAAATTACTTCTTACAGAAAATATGACCTTTCAAAAATCAATAAAATTGACTGGAATAAACGCCGTCAAAAGACGGTCAGTATACAAAATAGATAATGTTTTTTTAAAAAAAGCAAAACGAGCCGGTGAGACTACGGCATCCCCAATTGGGGTATATATTTTTTTTATTTATTATTTTTTTTATTTATAACATATAATATCATTCACAATTATATCATCATTTCATTACATATAATTCATCAATTTTAGTTACCCAATTAGTAAAGAAATATTCTTGAGTCTAACTGGGGAGCTAGTCTATGTACTTATGTTATACATTTAGAACTGCTTATAGATAATATGTATAGTTACAAAATGGAAGTAAAATACTTTTAAAAATACTGTAAGATATTACAAAATATTGTACAATGAGAAAAATACATATATTATAGCAATGGAATATCAACAAAATGTTAGCAACAGAATACGGAATATATCTGAAAATCATCGATAAAAAATAAGTCAATCTGTTGCTTATCTGTAAAAATACAACGAGAGTTTTTTTTTAAATTTAAAATAGTTTTTTTCACTTTTTATTGTATCGGGTAAATCGTTAAATAGCTTTGGGCCTACATATTCATAATGGTGTTTTGCTGGGAACATATATGTCTAGATACATATATGTTCCCAGATGTTCTAGGTCTTTTACTTCGTGTTGAGGACACTTCAGATTCTTTAAAAACTGTTAAAATAGCATTTTTTTCAAATAGTTTTGTAACCGACAGGACTTAAAATTTTTCAAAAAGTTCCTTGGTTGGAAAAATTCTTGGTTTTTTAATAATAACTTTCATGATCATTTTTTGTGTTGTTACTATCGGATACAGGTTATTCTTATATATGCTTCCCCAGGCGATTATGCCGTACTGCAAAACTGACTGTTCAAGCGCAAAGTAAACTATTTTAATATTTGAAAGATTTAGGATATTTCTTAATCGTATAAAATGTAAGTAAGTTTTCTAATTCTTTTGACACAGTTATCAACGTGTTTCTTAAATTTCACGTTGCTTTCTATAGTGATTCCTAGATATTTTACATCTGAGGTTTGCTTCAGGATTTTACAATTATCGTTACATTCTCCTCCTCTACACGATCGACTATGTACTTTCACTCTAATATTGAAATCAGTGACAGGATCATTAGCTGAAGGTAGTGGGGAGGGGAAGGAGATGGGGAGAGGGAGGTGGGGAAGTACTTGGCTATTCAGATCTGATCTCACACAACCAACACAACTCACACAACTGCCACAACCCACACAACTCACATAACCCACACGACTCCCACAATCCACACAACTCACACAATTCACACAACTCACACAACTCACACAATTCACACAATCCCACAACCCACACAACTCTCACAACTCACACAACCCACACAACTCCCACAAACCACACGACTGACACAACTCACACAACCCACACAACTCCCAAAACCCACACAATTTACACAACTCACACAACTCACACAACTCCCACAACCCACACTACTCCCACGACCCACACAACCCACACAACTCACACAACTCACAAAACTCACACAATTCACACAACTGCCACAACACACACAACTCACACAATTCACACAACTCCCTCAACACACACAACTCACACAATACACACAACTCACACAACCCACATAACTCACACAACTCACACAACCCACACAACTCACACAACCCACAGAATTCTTACGCCCCACACAACTTACAAAACTCACACATCTCACACAACTCACAAAACTCACACAATTCACACAACTCCCACAATACACACAACTCACACAACCCACACAACTCACACAACCCACACAACTCACACAACCCACACAACTCCCACGCCCCACACAACTTACAAAACTCACACAACTCACACAACCCACACAACTCCCACAACCCACACAACTCACAAAACCCACACAACTCACACAATCCATACAACCCACACAACCCACACAAATCCCACAACCCACACAACTCACACAACTCACACAACTCACACAACCCACACAACTAACACAATCCACACAACTCACACAACCCACACAACTCCCACAACTCACACAACTCCCACAGGCCCAACCCAATCAGCCCTCTACATAACAGTCTGCGCACTGCAGGCAACTGAGTAGGCGTATCTACGACAATATTATTATGGGAGTGTGGTATAACAACTAACTAACCACCACGCCGTTTCCCCGCAGGGATAGGCAGAGTGGAGGGACCGCCAAACAATTCGGTCTTGGCACACACTCTTTGCCTCATTCACATTCATATATACTCTTCTATTTTTCTAACTCTTGACATGGCCCGACTCAAGTATCTGATTCACTTGATCGTACCCTGTCTTCCTCGGGCGTCCCCTACTACTTATACGCTTCTTTCTTCGTTCATTCGCTCTACATGCCCAAACCATCTAAGGGTCCCTTTCTTAATTTTAGATTGAAGGGGACGCTTAGATGGTTTGGCATGTTGAGCGAATGAATGAAGAAATCAGTGTAAAGAGAATTTTTGATGCGAATGTGAATGGTAGAAGAAGTCGAGGACGCCCAAGGAAGATGTGGCCCGATTAAGTGACTCTTGTGTCGGGCCATGTCACTGTCAGAATAATAGAAGAGTATGTATGAGAATATGTAGGAATGTGAATGAGGCAAGGAGTGTGTGACAAGACCGAGTTGTTTGGCGGTCCCTCCTCTCTGCCTACTCCTGCGGAAAATGGCGTGATGGTTAGTTAGTTAGTTATTTTAACATTACCTTGTTTTATATACCTATATATAAAACAATCGATCATATTGAAATAAAAATATAAGTAATAGATATTAATAAATATATGTAAGTTAGTAAAAAAAGGTATGTTGTTTAATGTTACCACTATATACTTACGTATTAGATATTCTTTTACCGTCTATGTACTTCAGTACGACTCCAGGTACTAATATCTACAGTCGGACGAATATCTACAGCTCATATGTTGGACAAATATCATAAATTCAGAGTGAAGACTAATATCTACAGAGCTAAGGTCGGATTAATATCTATGAGGGTCCCAGTGGAGACTAATATCTATGGAGCGTAGGTGGGACTAACATCTACAGAGGGCAGCTGAGCAAGAGGTTGTACGGAAAAGCATAAATTACTTCAATTACGTAAAGGCTTAAACGTTTAAAGTACGTACATGAAGTTTTTGCCTAATATTACGTATTTTGCTCTAATGTTGAAATTGGCATAGCGCCTGCTCGCGTCAAGGCAAGAAAAACATCCCAGTTTTCAAGTAATTTAGCGGCTAAGCTAGGTTTGTGTAATATGGTTTGTGATACAAAAGAAAGTGCCCCCTTCGTAGCGCCTGCTCGCGTCAAGGCAAGAAAATCATCCCAGTTTTCGAGTAGTTTAGCGGCTACGCTAGGTTTGTGCAACATGGTTTGTGATACAAAAGAAAGTTCTTTAAACTGCAAACGCAATATTACGTTATGCCAATATGCTATACATAATTGCAAATCCAACCTCTGACAGTACTGTAGATATTCGTCCACATCACCTGTTCCGTAGATATTAGTCATCAGTTTGAGCTGTAGATATTCGTCCTCACTTTGGTTCCCATAGATATTGTTCCAACATACCTCCTATAGATATTAGTCCACACATGGATTCTCATAGATATTAGTCCGATTTGTTCAGTTTTTGAAATTCCTGTAGATATTAGTAGACGCCTCCCTTCAGTACTTCGTCTATGTAGAAACTAATGAGAAGCAGCGCGGCCGCAGCTATCACTTCGACGTCTGCCAGGTTAATGGATGTGTGGAGTTAGGAGTTGGAGGCGTTGGAGCTTGGAGGGTTGGCCGATGTGTGGTATATTGGTATAGCCACTACAAATATTGTATCAATCTTTTGAGACAGTGCCTTACCTTACCAGTACTATACTTATGTACTGTCATATTGGTAAACGATAATTGTTGCATTTCATTATTATGTACTTTCAAATAAAATATTTATCAGCGGCTGAGGCCAATTTCAATGTTTAGAACGAACTGTATGTACCTATCTATTAATTAGTTTATTAGTATATGTTTATTTCTACATTTATATTCAATTTGTAATTTTTATTTTTCATTCATGTAGATTGTAAGTCAATTATTGTAAACAATAATTAAAACATTATAATTTCTAACTTTTTTTAAATAAGAGGCTTTACTCCCCAACTCAAACACGAGAAATTTTTAAAAAGTTTAGTTTGTTAAAAAATAAATCTATTTGTAAATAGCTTTTAAGAACCAACTGTTTATTTTTCTAAATCTTATGTATATGTATTTTAAATAATAAAAAATAAAAAATAAAAATATACGTTCGGCCAACAGGGCCAACCTTCCAACTCCGGACATGTTCGGAGTTGGAAGGTTGACCGTTTTATGGTAGCATAATAATAATTTAACTATGAAAACGCATTCAAAACAAGCGACGGGATGCCCCAATCTACGAGCACAAGAGAACGTGGAGGTAATATATATCCATTTTACATCAGCAAGGTGAAATCCTTAGTCCAATCTTGGGTCGTCCGTCAGTGTAGTATTTTACTAAAATTCACCCATTTCAGTGAGAAAAAACTCACCCAAAAACGGTTATACATTGAAGTTGGGCGCTGCGGATATAGGCTCAAACGAGATAAGCAAACCGTGGGAACCCAATGGTGCTCGCAGACGGTTTTATCTACCAGGGAAACATGAATACGCGGAGAAACAGACGGGCTAATTTTTTTACATGCAGTTTAGGGCAGCTGTCTGCAACCCTGGGGTTTCGACCCCAAATGGGTCACGCATCATAATATTGGGATCACCAAAAAGTCGAGAAGATTTTGTACTAAACGACTTTTATTAAAATTATTTTCTCTGAGAAGTAATTACAAGACGATTCGGAAATCATAATAATAATAATAATTAATCATTCACTTGTAATTTTTTGAAGTAAAACTTCTTTACGCACGCTTGACTTGGGGAGTAAGCTGGCGAATGCGTGACGAGAGCGTTACGAAAAGTGTGATCGGGCAAGGCGAACGATAATATATTTAAATATTTGTAGAAAATTAATTATTGATATATGTTGATAACATAAATAATTGCTATCAAATATTATGTGTAGATGGAAAAAATAAGTTTTACTTCAGTCGTGTGGTCTATAGCACACTCGTTTTTTAAATTTTTTTAATTTAATATTTATAGGTTTTTTTTTACAATAAATACACAATTTTTACATTTTATACAGCGTTAAGCACACCAACTTAAATACACCCTCATGTTGGAGAGAGTTCAGTAAAAATTTCTGAGATTTCTCTACATGAGGAAGTATGGCTATTATACCCGAGGATTGATTCGTGGATGGTTCGAAAACTCGGCTATCATGGAGAGCGTTCATGACTATGTTCCCGATGGCTATCTTCGCCACCGACAGTATGTATATCTCCCGGCAAGGGCGTCGCCAAGGGGGGGCAGGGGGGGGCAGCTGCCCCCCCCTAGAGATTCTAAAAAGTTCTGGCCATGGTGAGTGTACACAGAAAACTTATTCATGGAAACAATCGCCGTAGATGTAAGGCTCGTGTTACAAATGAAAAGCTTCATGTGCTCTCGAATTTAATACGATTTACCTCGAATTTTCATACTTTTCTCATTCTCCATATCAACTTGCCCCCCCCCCTAGGCTATCGGCTGGCGACGCCCTTGTCTCCCGGCCTGCAGGAGTAACTTGCATTTTAATGGTTATTTTTTAAATTTAAAAACATGAAATGTAATTTTTCTACGAAACTTGCAACAGTTCCTAACATAGCGGTCGGTGAAAAATGACTTTTCGTGTTTTTAAATTTAAAATATTACCACTAAAATGCACTTTTTCGAAATTCCGGTAACTGAATTGATTAGTATTAATTAATATGTAACAACTACAACTTTTTTATTTTATTATTTTCGTCTATATTAAGCGTGTCCCGGTTTTGTAAATATTTCCCTTATTTTTCACACAATCAAGGACCGGGTGACATCACGACAGGCGCGGATCCAGCCCTTGAAAAAGGTTGTGGGCAAAGCCACCCGAAAATCGGCCAAGTGCGAGTCGGAGTACGAACTCGCCCTTGAACGCCTTTTGAATTTGATTATTTCCCTTTTTCCGCGCATCAGGACTTTGGCCTTAGGAATGGAGATCATCATTGGAGGAAGTCAGACCCGATTTCACCCAATTAAATATAGTCCAGTCAAGATGTACATCCGTGCTTACAAAAGGTCCGACATTCCTGAATTTTTTAAATGTTGTTTGGACCTAATCCAATATTAAAAAAAAACAGATTTGCAATTTCCAAAGTGCTGTTCGAGCTGCGGTGTACCCAAAAAACCATGAAATTTTCAGAAATTCTTCAGTTTTTGCTCAATATCTCAGTGAAGAAAGAGTCTGACCGGTATAATTACTGTGCATTTTTTAAAGAAAACTCATTTTGTTACAATTTGACACCAATGCAAGCTCTATACAGCAACTAGTTTCCAAGATACAGTTATTAAAAAATAAACAATTTTTTCCAAATAGTCATTTTTTTTCGAAATCGTCACTTATTTTGTGAAATATCTTCTAAACCACGTATACCACATCAAATATTATACGAAATGAAGTTGTAGTAAATTTAATTAGCTTTCATTTGAAACCAGATTGGTACTTGTAGGCCCAGAGGTTCACTCGAAAACGGCAGATATCGGATGGGAAATGAATGTGAAATTCCCCAAGTGTTTTCGTTGTCCCCTCCATTGACCTCCTGCACCCTACAAAACTTCTCAAAAATCCGTTTTCAATGGCAACGCAAGCAGTGACTCGAAACTCGCCATACCAGTTGCTACGATAACATGTGATCGTTGCTGTAAAAAAAAGTCAAAAAAAGCCGTTTGCTGTCACTACTCTACGACTTCCTACAATCACCAGGACTCCCAGCAATCACCAGGGACTGTACTATTCACCCATGCGTTTACAGGGTGCGATACCACCTCCGCACCGTTTGGCCAAGGAAAGACCAAAATCACCACACTCCTGAGCAAGAGTTAACCACTTGCTGAGCAGGAGGTCTTCCTTCGGCCAGACTCCACCCCACAAGCCGTGAGAGAAGCAGGCACCAAGTGCTTTGTGGCTCTATATGGGGGTGACATCGCGAGGGATACTTTGGATTTCCTGAGGTATAAGACGTTTGTCACTTCAAGGATCATAATCCTCGCCCGTTTGCCACAGACGGAAGATGCCGCAGGCCACCATGTGCAGAAATGGCGGGGAGTCAACTTGAATCCTACTGATTGGGGGTGGAAGCTGTCTTCCCAGGGACTAACCCCCATCCCCACCACCATGGATCCCGCACCTCCTGCGAAAAATTTCTTGCAAATGTAAGAAAGGATGCTCTGGAAGCTGCTCGTGCGGAAAGGCTGGGCTCCACTATCAGTCCTCTGCCAGTCATGCGGTGTGCATTAACATCCCGGATGTGGAACTAAAATGCTCGGACGATGAAGATAACCCGATTAAAGACTGGGTGCCTCTCCCAGCGTTTAACACAGCTTTCGAGACACCATTTTCGCACGAGCCTAAGCCCAATCATTCTATGATAAAAAGAAAGGCATGATTTGACAACCAAAACACAATACCTAAATGATTTATATTAGTTTTATTTTTTGAGTAAATGCAATTTGCCCGTATAGTAGGTACCATGATGTTTGTATAAGCATTATAGTATGTACGTATATAAAACAATGTTGACGTAATTCGCGATATGTACATTATCTTTTTTTTTCATCAAAAAATTAGATAACAACAAAAATAAATAAATTGTAAATGAGTGACATTTCTTCCCAAAACCCAATTATGACTGTTTTTGGTTATCTGCCGTTTTTAAGAGAACCACAACGTCTACACGTACCAATTTGATCTCAAATGAAATCTATTTAAATTTACTACAATTTAATTTCAGATAACATTTGACGTGGGATGTGTAGTTTAGAAGATATTTCACAAAATACGTGACAATTTCGAAAAAGTTTCACTTTTGGAAAAAATGTTTTATTTTCGAAGAACTGTATCTTGGAAATTAATTGCTGTATAGAGCTTGCATTGGTGTCACATTGTAGCAAAATTAGTGTTCTTTAAAAAGTGAACAGTAATTATACCAATCAAACTCTTTCTTCACTGAGATATTGAGCAAAAACTGAAAAAAGTCCGAAAATTTCATGGTTTTTTGGGTACACCGCCGCTCGCACAGCACTTTGGAAATTGCAAATCTGTTTTTTTAATATTGGTTTAGGTTCTAACAATATATAAAAAATTCAGAAATGTCGAAACCTTTTGTAAGCACGACCCCCTTTTCAAGTTTAACTTGACTGGACTAATAGTCAGTTTCGATTAAATTCCAAAACAATTTCAATCAATAAATTATTCTTTTTTTAAGTAGCCATTAAGCCAATATAGGGACACTAGACTGGGTAAATAGGTATCTTGATGCTGTCTCAGGAGGCGTAAGTATGACCACCAAGTGAGATGCACCAGGCGAGACTTAATTAAGCTACCAATACGATTACAGCTACTGAACCGATTTTTTCATATTCAAAGGATATCAAATCAAAAAATAAGAAGTAAAACATTAGAAGTAAATTAAACGCTAGGAAACATTTTACATTAAATAACTTTATTTAGGTGCTTACTTAAATTACAAATTCAAGCTGTGCCAAAATGAAACAGATAATATGTAATATATCATTGAATAAGAAGATAACAATAATAATCTAAATTAAAATATGAAAATGAACATGACACAGAAAAATAATAAAACATAATGGTCGCAACTGGACTCGAACCCAGATCTCACCTCTTACCAGAAAATAAAAACATTATTCAAAGATAATATTGTTAATTCTGAAATTTGAAATATGACTTTGACAATTATGGCAGTTTTATAATCGGACGCAATGGCTGAATCGGTAGAGTGCCGCACTATGGTTGGGCCATTGTGCGGCGTCTGACATTTTTTTTAGATATACTTATAGCGGTTTTAAGTAGATAAATAATTGATAGATTTTAATCCGTTGAAATTTTTTTTGTTTTTTGTATATTTAAAATAATGTCAAAGTACGGGTTCAGGCAGAGATATTTTACTGAATTAGAATGTGGAATATTTCGTGGTGCAAATTTAAAGCATTTGAGCTAGTTTATATATAGCATATTACCGAAAAGGTTTTTTCTTAAGCTTTAATAATATTATTTTTCAACATTTTAGTTTTAAATAATAATGATCCATAAGCTCCCTCTAAGCAAATGATACCTATACCAGATTTTGACACAGTTGGCCCTTGTGGATATTAAAACATCATTTTATAAAACAAACATTTTTTTAATGTTTAAAAAAAAGGTTTGCGGATTTTTTGTGCAACAGAGTCAAAAAATGGTTTTGCCGCTGCTCTTTTTTATCAGAAAATTGACTTGTCGCAGTACCTACAAAGGAGAAATTGTTTTTGAAAAATTATCATGTGTTTTAGTACAGGAACCTACAAAAAAGTTATTAATTACCCTAAGGGTTATTTATTTTAATAATCCCGAAAGTACTTTGATAAACGAACAAACAAATATATTTCGCTCGGCACTCCTAGTTATGTTTAAGCCGAGTTAAATTTTCAAAGGAGGTGTCAAATGTTGCATGTTTCCGAGTTGTCCGGTAATAATTTTAAATACGACATATTCTATTCCAGAAAAAAATAAATTTTTAGACTGAATTTAATAAGAATTATTATAACTTTTCATTTAATAAAAATATGGAAACGAGAGAATTTATTTAGTTTTTAATCAGCACATCAATTTTTTTTATTATTATTATGATAATAAATAACGAAGTTACGGATATATCAGACGATAATGAGCATTTGCAATCATCGTGCGCGCCGTCCCGGTAAGACCAAAGATCTGGGTTCGAGTCCCAATTGCGACCATTATGTTTTGTTATTTTTCTGTGTCTTGTTCATTTTAAAACTTTTATTTAGATAATTATTGTTATCTTCTTCTGCAATGATATATCACATTGATGGGAATAACCTTCAAAAGTTAAAAAGAGAGTTTTTCTTATGTTATGTTTTAATAAGTTATCAAAAATGTGACAAAACGTGTCAGCATATCGTCTATGGTTCTTTGCTGGGTTTCGAATCACGATTCATTGTGTTTTTTTTAATTTTTATTAAGGCATAGCGTTCATTATCATCATCTACCGATCTCAATAGACCGTGAAAGTGTGACGTTACAAGTCCATTAGGGTTGTGGGCATGCCCACCGTGCCCACAACGGTGGATCCGCCCTTGCATCACGAACTCTCCCGCATGGTATTATATTGTTGCCGGCGTTTTCGCGGGCTTTAATAAAATTCAAACCTGTAAAATTTATTTAATTATGAAAACAAACTGGTATTTAAGTTTGCATGTCATCTACATGAACATATTTTTTATAATTCAAAATATTTTTCACTCAACTTCCCTATTTTAAAAACGCATTAAAACGTTAAAATTTTATAATGTTTTTGAGAGAACAATAAATTGAATTGAATACAAATCAGCTCTCAACAGTTTGGTTAACATTGAAAAACAGAAAAGCGATATCGAGTTAAATAAAACACGGGAAATAGATTTTGTGCCATACCTACTTCTTTTTCAAATAACCGGGTGGTCGGCCAAATGCGTCCTATAAAAGTATTTCATCTAATAAAACCATGTTCAGCAGTGGCATATTACTAGGGGGAAGTGTCCAGATTGACAGAAGTATGAATCCATCCATCCCATTGCGGTACAAGGCGATGAGAACCCGGAAAAATATCAACCCATGAAGCCAGGCACCCCTGCCAAGTCACCAAATTCATCGAATTAATTGGGGTGACCTATGGCAGAGGTGTTGGTGATCCTAATTGAGTTGATTGGCAAAAATCTGAACAAAATTAAATTGTTTTAAAAGTTCTTTTTAATTTCATAGAGATCGTCTCTTCTGAAGTCGAATAACAAGTTTGAAACATGCTGAATGCAAGTAATGCATTTGTGTAAGTACTGTCCTCTAAACATTCGCTACAAGCTACGATCCTACATCTACAAGTACCACGAATAAACTTGACTTTCAATGAGATCGAGTAGACCCCCTTGAAAACCTTAGGAAACAGGATTTTCAGAACTCGTAAACACTGTCTAATGTGAAAATGTATCTGTGTACTGTGTAAATGTATCTGAAATCAGCCAATATTTATTTTCTTTATATTATTATATATCTACTAGCTGAAATCCGCGGCATTGCCCTAGCTTTACACAGAGTGTTTCGAAATCAGATGTAGGCAGTCATTTTCCTCTTGTTTTGAAGGTAAAGTGTGCAGTGTCTGAAACGGGGTGGCCATCCTCCTGTTTTAATGTCTAGTCGTCTAGTATGCCAAATTTCACCACCAATATCATGAAAGCTTAGATATTTTCGTGTGAACTGTGTAGATAAATATACATATTTTTTAAATCATAGTTTTATACGGCATTAAAATGGATAGGTTGTATCCGAATTTCGAAATCAAGATATTCTTTCAGAAAATATTCGTTCAGCGCTATAGTATAATAATTACAATATTAAATACTAAATTTGGAACACTAGCGCCACACCGTGTCAGATATTATTATCAATATAACTTGTCTAAGTTCCCAACTATTTACTACTTTGGTCTCATTGTCTCCTGGTAGGACAAATATAGAGCGAGAACTGAGTTCAACAGAGAGCAACAACATTCAATCAACTCTGTTAGATATTTCGGTTACTATTTTTACCGCTAGAGCACAGAGAACTCAGCTAAAATTTAAAAGAACAGCAGAATTGTAGTCTATAACATTTTTATATATTATGACGTATTTATAGGTAAATATCTTTGTAAACATGTCATTTAGATGTATTATCATAAAATAATGTTTAATAAAAGGACACTACGTTGGACTTTTTGCACGTAAATCCTAAATTTTGTTCTATTTTAGTTCTTGTAAACATTTCTAAAGAAGTCAAATCACAAAACTCATTAGTTTGTAGAGCGGTGAAGAAGTATATTATAATAACGAGCAATACAAAAATAGAGGAAAATTAAAGAAATTATGAAATACGCCTATGGGTAAAGGGTAAATTATAATTTGAAATTTGTAACCACTGATAAACTGGACTCAATAGTGTGCAAATTTATTATTAATCCTAGTTCTAAACCGCGACGATAGCGCCACGTGTGTTGTGCGACATAACTGTGCACCATTTCTAATTACTGGCTGTAATTTACCAATATTGTTTTCTGTTATCCTGGTATGAAATAAAAACTCGTTGTTGGAAAACCGCGTATCCATGCGGTGGCAATTCCTGCAATAAAAAATCTTTATATTTATTTAATTTATTGACATTTTGTGATAAACAAACAAGCTGCTATTGTAAATTAGAAGTGAATAGAAAAACTGAATTTGAATTGAAAGTTTTCAAAAACCGACCGCTATGTTAGGAACTGTTGCAAGTTTCGTTGAAAAATGACATTTCGTGTTTTTTAATTTTAAAAATAACCATTAAAATGCACTTTTTTCTAAATTCCGGTAACTGAATTGATTAGTACTACTAAATATCTAACTACTACAACTTTTAAAATTTATTTTTTCGTCCATATTAAGCGTGTCCCGGTTTTGTAAATATTTTCCCTTATATTTCACACAATCAAGGACCGGGTTACGTCACGAACTCTGCGGTCTTGTCGCCGTTTTCGCGGGCTCAATAAAATTTAAACTTGTAGAATTAATTTAATAATGAAAACGAACTTAAAAAAAAAATACTAATATTTAAGTTTGCATGTGAAAATTGATAAAAAAAATAAAAAAAAGGACTCAACTTCCTGTGAACTTGTTATCATTAGGAAAGTTTTTAGATGAACTATATATACCTTGATACTTGGCAACAGATGTCGCTGTTAGCTAATATGAATCTTCAATATTCTATTGAATCCAGATATAGAGATTTTTAAATCCTTGTGTTGTCGAATAGTAAGAAATATCTTAAACGTGTCGGAAAACATGCAAAACTATGTAGAGATTGTTCAAGAAATATGATTATTTAAAAAAAATATGTATGTAGTATCCTTGTAGATAGCATTCCTAAGTTTTCACAAAGCCTGAAATTTATTTCCGTAACATTGATTTGAACTCTTTGGTTTGAGATAAGTGCTTTCAAAGTGGTGTAAACCATATAAGCCGATTATTTTTATTCTATATTATGTTGTTTACCTATTTTTTTTTATTCTGTGGAAAGAAAATATCAGCCTTACAAAGTATCATAACTGGTAATGACATAGGCCCACTGGTTCTGGGCAGTTGGGATTATTGCGCGGTATACATAAAAAAAAACATTGTTGATTTCAAGGGGGCAGGCAAAATGTTATTTTTTCATGCTTCGGTTGACTAATACATTTTCATAGTACTAGGAGCACACAATTCATAACGGGTAAAGAATTCAACAAAAAATCGGATGGTCATTTTGTTCATATTTCAACATTGTCGAAATATATATTTCAACATACTTTGCATACTTATGTGATTTTCGTCTGCGCTATAATATTATTCTGAATAATAAAATTATCTCACTAATTATTTATGTATACGTACCGTCAAATGGGTTTATATCCATCTCACGGCAGCCATCTCTGGTCAGGAGCCCCAATGTACCTAAAAAAACCCTCGACTCTGTGCAGCAACGGGCGGTCCGCTTGATAGATTCTCCCGTCTTAACAAACGGATTGCAATCTTTAGAGCACAGGCGTCGGGTGGGAATGCTATGCTATGTTATACCGGTATTTCAATGGAAGATGCTCCGAGGAACTAGCGTCATTGATCCCCTCGGCACCGGTGCATAGTCGGGAAACACGCCAAACGCGCGCCCAACATATGTACACGGTTGACATTTGTCACATGTGAACGGGACGCTTCTACGACTCGTTCTTGTGTTCAACAGCTCGGCTGTGGAACGATTTACCGGCCTCTGTGTTTCCTTCTTTCTACAACATGGGTCTATTCAAGATCCATGTTCACTCCTTCCTCTCCTCAAAAAAACCCTCCTCACAGCATCTTCAAAGATGACATAGGCCCCGACGGAAATTACTTTTCTCAGGGCCTCCTGTGTGGATTTAATGTAAAAATATATATATATATATATATTGTCTTCCCATGGGTATCTTTGCATAGTCCATTTTATTTTCATAAAACTGCTCACAGAGTACTTATTTTAAAGAATACATCAAAATTTCATATATTATGGTATTACGAAGGGTTCTTCTCTGGTAATGCTGAACTGTTTCTAAATATAGATAAAAATCAGTTTGGCACCATTTTAGTGAACGTTGGCATTTCAAAGCAGATATTGATTTGAAAAGTGTATGAAATCTTTCATACACTTTTCCATATAAATGATCATCTAGTAAATCCACGTTATGCAAGTGTATTATATAAGTATAATTAATACAAAAACAATACAAGAACAACACGTTAATCTACCAAACTATTAAATGGGAATATAATTCACCGTCTCCAGATATTTTCATATCAGAGGGTTCGGCTCTGTGGAATTCCTAATTTGACCGATAAATCCTACTGATCCCTCAATATAAATATTTAAAAAATCTTTCGTAATTCTACATGTATTTAAAATGACTGATTTTTGCATTTTTAAATACAAATTCTTTGACAAATCTAATATGCCTAAATTTTTAATAAGAGAGCTAAGTATAATGCCAGTAGCCGAAATAACAAAAGGTAATTATTATATACTTAATTTACTTACTTACTATTATTACTTACCTGCATTGACCAAGTATACTTGGTCGATGCTTACCTGTCATTATTTTTAGTTGGTTATTTTTTTATTAATAATTTTTTATTTATACTATCCCTCTTGTCACTGTAGGTATGGTCACCCTATGAATACATCTGATAAGCCATCACAGGTACTTTGTACATATTTGGTTCAGGGGGTTTTTCACCATCCTCCCAATAGCTTATCTACACTAATAAGGAATATTTTCGATTAACGATTTACGGTTTATTTATTTATTAAGTTGGAGTTTTTAGTTCGGTACTCGAACCTATGAGTAGTGGCTATATATTGTATAAGTTGGCTGAGTTTTCTAACCACTGCAAGTATTTTATTTCTATTTTTAATAATATTCGTTATTAGGGTAGATAAGCTATTGGGATGATGGTGAGAAACCCCCTCACAATAGTATTGTTCTTAACTTTAACCCTTAATTTATCCGGTAGGTCCCTGGGACTCCATTGTAAACTTTCAGCGCTCATAAAACCGTTAGTTTTGGAATTACAAATTGTGCGTTCCAGTACCTTCACGTGACGTGCCAAACGTGGGGGAGAGGGGATGTCGATGCGCGCGGCTTCGATTGGTAAGTAATCACGCGAGTGGAGTGCGTGGGACTCCACTGGGGTATTAATATTATAGTTTTAGGGGGTTTCTCACCATCCTCCCAATAGCTTATCTACACTAGTAACCAATATTTTCGATTTACGGTTTATTTATTTATTAAGTTGGAGTTTATAATTCGGTACTCGAACCTATGAATAGTGGCTATTTATTGGATAAGTTGGCCGAGTTTTCTAGCCACTGCGAGTATTTTATTTTTATTTTTAATAATATAGATAAGCTATTGGGAGGATGGTGAGAAACCCCCTTAGCCTATTTTCGATTATGCACATTTTTTTTGTGATAACCATGTTTTTTTTTTGCTTTTTATAAGAATTGACTATGTTTTTGTTATATTTCTTCAAAAATTACTTTGAAAATTGTTCTCTTCTAATAAAAAATCTTCTAGAAGTAAGGTCTCGTAATTTTGTTACAAAAAGTGACATATTCTAGAATTTCCTTAATAAAAGGCTGTGATTCTATAATTTTAAGTCAAAAACCAATGCCACTGTAAAACCAAATATTTAATAAATAAATATATCTAGCATTTCACTTAAAAAGTGTTTATTTCATGTTAAATTTACGATTTTATTTCCGGGAGTCCTGGGGACACCACCAGGTAAATAATGCATGTATGAAGTGACCGGGTAAACCAAGGGATTAACATAATTCATATTAATATTTGAAATACTGTATTTTTAATTTTATGATTATATGTGTTATGAAGTTTATATGTTTTTCTTAAACAAATTTGTAAAGCTGCACATCTTGATACAGGAATGCCCTAGTGAGATGTGTAGCTTATGTTTTTTTTAATGTAATATGAATTATTTTTTTAATGAACAAATAATTATTTTTAAATACATATACCGTTTAAAGTGTATAAGATGTTGTCTTTATGTCCCAGCTGACAAACTTTCGGGGGTTTATCACCATCCTCCCAATAGCTAAATAAATAACGAATATTTTCGATTTACGATTTATTTATTTATTAAGTTGGAGTTCATGTTGGTTCCAGTTGGCTACTCGAACCTATGAATAGTGGCTGTATATTGGATAAGTTGGCTGAGTTTTCTAACCACTGCGAGTATTTTATTTTTATTTTTAACTAGCTGTCGTACCGCCTCAGAATCAATAAATGTTGTGTTTAATTTATTAGCTGAAATAAATTATTTTTATTAAGTTAAAATAAATAGGGCCCTACTCTAAGTTCAAAAAATGAAATTGAGGCCTTGACTAAGCACGAAATGTTCGGCACACTACACCATTAACAGTTCGAATTGATTCAAATTATGTCGACTAACGCACATTATTTGAAAAGCCGTTCCATACAAAATATATGAAAAAAAATAATTTTCTTCATAATTATTCTTCCCGTGATTTTTTCCGATGTTTTAATAGTTATTCTGTTAACCGGGACGGAGACAAATCCAACAAATCAAAGATCATGAAAATCGGTCGAGCCGTTCTTGAGTTATAAATGGTGTAACCAACCCGACTTTGTTTTATATATTAAGAAGATAATTTTCGTTGTTTGTTTTTGGGGTGTTATGCCGTGTTGTGCTACCTTCTTCTTTAGCCGACGTTTCGGACAGCGTTGCAGTGTCCATCATCAGGGCAGATCCGGCAGATCCGTCGATGTGCCGGATCTGCCCTGATGATGGACACTGCAACGCTGTCCGAAACGTCGGCTAAAGAAGGAGGTAGCACAACACGGCATAACACCCCAAAAACAAACAACGAAAATGCTTTTGGCCGTGAAAATCTAAAAACGTATCTAAGGGGGTTTCTCACCATCCTCCCGTTAGCTTATCTACCCTAATAACGAATATTATTAAAAATAAAAATAAAATACTCGCAGTGGTTAGAAAACTCGGCCAACTTATCCAATATATAGCCACTATTCATAGGTTCGAGTACCGAATTATAAACTCCAACTTAATACATAAATAAACCGTAAATCGTAAATCGAAAATTTTCGTTATTAGGGTAGATAAGCTACTGGGAGGATGGTGAGAAACCCCCTAAGAAGATAATATTCGTTATTAGTGTAGATAAGCTATTGGGAGAATGGTGAGAAACCCCCAAAGTAGTTTAGCGGGTTTAAATGTGAATAAATAAATAAAAAAATGGCTTTAAAAATAAAGCAGATACTCGTATGTGAGAGTGTTGTACAGAACCATCTTACGTTCCGACCTCAAACTAAAAATAAAATCGCATAGCCGCGGAATTAGTCATGTAACCGGTGGGAAAGGGGCCGACATTATTTTAGATATTTTTAGAACGATTATCAAATAAACGCGTTATTCCATGTCTAATCGGACTATGAGATCTCAGCGTCTAAATTCCCATAGTAAATTTATTCAGACACGATACTTCCTCACATGATAATTCTTCACATCATAACTCACATTAACCTACACTTCCATTTCCCCGCCTCCCAACTCACCTAACCTAACCTAATCTAATCTAACCTAACCTAACCCCAATTATCAGTTTTCGACGCTCCGAGACATGGGGAATTAACATCCGATGAAAAGTTTGTACTTAATATTCATACACTTAAAAAGTTTCCACTGAACATTCTGGTCACCGTTGGAATCATCTTTTATTATGCTGATTTCTTTCTTACTGTGAGGATGGAATCGTGTGGAATAAGAGAAGCTAACTCTAGTTAAAGTTATACTTAAAAGTATTCAAAATCTACTCTACTCTGAGCACTTTAATGTTTCTATCTCATGTGGGAGTAATTTAATTACCTGGCTGTTATTAGCTCATAGTTCTTTAGACGTAACCTAAGAATAATGAGATGTGTATGGACATGTCAACTCTGAGCACTTTAATGTTTCTATCTCATGTGGGAGTAATTTAATTACCTGGCTGTTATTAGCTCATAGTTCTTTAGACGTAACCTAAGAATAATGAGATGTGTATGGACATGTCAACTCTGAGCACTTTAATGTTTCTATCTCATGTGGGAGTAATTTAATTAGATACCTGGCTGTTATTAGCTCAATATTTTTTCTGGAAAAATTCTACTTTCCTGCATTCTTAAGCTTCTTGGCTTTAAAGTCTTTCTAGATGAAGCCATAAAACATTCGTTTTCTCCGTTTATTCCCATGAATTAAACCACGCTCCGTGATTTTGATAAACGGCCTTATACAACGTTCTTCCACAAACCAATCTTTAAAATGCTGCCACAGGCCTAAAAAAATTTAAAAAGGCCTATTAAAATTACACTTATTTTGCTCAGACATTATTGAAAAATCATAAATACTTATGATTAAAAAAATACTTACAAAAAATACACGATATTAAAAAATGTATCATCACGCGTTTTAGTATTTTTATTGCTCTGAACAGGGTCTAAGACCCTGGTAATTGGAAACTGGTAAGTGGTAATCGGAAACCTGGTAAGTGGTAATCGGAAATTGCCAATAAATGTTCAAAAAAGGTAAAAAAGAACAACAGCTTAAAAAAATCTCTGCATTTTTCACACACCTCCAAATTCCTGCGTCGAAAATAAATATAACATTAGTAGAATGTAGAATAAGGTCCTACAGGCGAAATGTTGAAAATAGTTTTTCTAACTGGATATTTTTCCGAATTATTTTTCTTTATACCAATGCGATTTTTTCAGCAAAAGTTTTATACAGAATACGTTTGTATCAATTGTAGCCATTTTAAACTAAATAAACCAGTATCTGTATGAAAAGTCGACATAAAAATGAGGGTTGAATACCTATTATATGAAACTCTTAAAAACATGGTGGTCGAAAAATTATCAAGAAATGTAATAAACAATGTAAAAAAAAAATCTTAAAAATATATAAGCCGACATTTATAAGATATTCTAATATTAAAGCTAGATCAATAGGTACAACTAAGGACGTAGCCATAGCATTCACAAATTCACATGGGTAAGGGGGGGACCCTAAGGAGAGGGTTCGATCCTTATGAGAAATGGGGGTAAGGGAGAAGTGGGGTGGGGGTTTAAAATTATATTAGAGAGTATTTTTTTAAATAAAACAAAATAAATGGTGCAAATAAAATTGTTGTATTTTCCAGGAATGTATATAATCTACTTATAATTTCGTGTTTTGGCGGGGGGGGGGGGATTTTTTTATTTAAAAATGTTTTAAATATTTATTTTATTACAATTTACATTTCAAAGATCAATTCCATATAATAATCAAAAATACTAATTTCGGTTAATAACAATAAATTAATAATTACCAACGTGGCAGAAATCTAAACTGTGGCGCTGGTACAGGAGAAAAGTACTAGGGAAACATAAAGATTGCTAGACGTATTTACAGTTGGCGTAATTCACCCTACTTGACGTCGGTGGCGCTGGAATCAAGGTTATTGTGAAAAACAATATGGATGCAGCACCGCCAATAGGGCGAAAAAGAATTAAAGTTTTAAATATCGGTCACCTGACGGCGCTAGGAGAAGATGCAAGCCGGCTACATCTACCAGGGTAACATGAAGTGTAAAGGACTAGACTGTTTTCCTAGATTCATCCCTCTGACGGTTGGTGCGCTGGAGTCAAGGTTAATAATAAATTCAATACGAATGCAGTGTCTCCAGTGGAGTGAAAAGGGTTTAAAAGTTTTAAATATTGGTCAACAATGGCGCTTAGTGGCTCTAGGTTGTAAGGTGGTGGAGGAAGATGTCCAGGGAACACGAAGTGAACAGCATTTCTTTATTCACCACATCTGACGCTTGGTGCGCTGGAATAAAGCTTCGTACGGATGCAGCGATGCCAAACGAGTAGAAAGGGTCATTCAAGTTTTCAATTTCTTTCACCGATATTCACTACTGTGGCGGCGCCAGGCGGAGAAGGAAGATGTATCTATCTACCAGGGCCAGGGTAGCATGAAGATATGGAGATAACTAATATAGTTTCCTGGTTTCACCCCACCTAGCGCTAGTGGCGCCGAAAATCAATACGGATGCTGTGACAGTAACGCCAGTCTGGTAAAAAGGCGTATTAATGTTGTATAAATCTTTCACCTAAGGCGCTCATATTCCTGGAACTAAACTGGTGGCGCTAGGTGGCTGAGGAAGATCTATCTACCAGGCTAGCATGAGACAAGGGATGGCAAACATAGTTTTCCGGGTCCTAACTGACTAAGTGGGGCTGAAAATGAATGCGGATGATGAGGACAAAAATCGGTCACCGACGGCGCTCTTCGCTGGGAAACTACTCGTAATGCTGCTAGGTAGAGACAGAAGATGCCTCTATCTCCCAGGATAACGTGAATATGCGGAGGTTAGCCATTAGGTTCATCCTCGTGACTTTCGACTTTAGCTCAATACTGAATTTATCTCAATACGCTGAGTTTAGCTCAATACTGAATTTAGCTCAATACGCTGAGTTTAGCCCAATACTGAATTTAGCTCAATACGCTGAGTTTAGCTCAATACTGAATTTAGCTCAATACGCTGAGTTTAGCTCAATACCGATAAATTAATGCTGTAAAAGTCCTTCACTAATAATAAATTATTGTACGATAAAATATATAAATTTGTTTTAGACCACTTTAATTAGCTCACATTAAAATGGTCTAAAACAAATTTATATATTTTATTGTAAATTATGGCGAGCCACAAAGTTAATGCTTATTACGAACATATAAATTATTGTTGTCCTAACATCGTTTGTACTAAACTTCTAGATTATATTCTACGTCTACTGTTGTCTGTATGTTAGCGATCTGCAGTTGTCCGAGGGAACGATAAGAAGTTACCGAAAGTTATCGATACAATACAAACAGCAGTTGAAGTCGAATATATAGTCATTGTGAACTGTTATTCATTGGTTGGCGATTTGCAGTCATGCTAGGGAATGATGAGAAGTTTATCAATACAACCCTTGATCGACCGTGCTAGTTACCCTGATCTTTTTTTATAGAACGAATCGTTTGAAACTAGAAGAAATTGTCACGCGTTCACACTGGCTCTATTCCTATTGCTATTCTATTTTTGTGTTTGACATACATTTAAGCACAGAATTAGGCGTTACTATAAATTATAGAACGAAAGTTTAACTGGTTTCAACGTTGGGTTTCTATTTTTATGGGGCGTTCTATGATATGGCCTGTTCTGACTGATCTATTCCATAGAATCTATAAAATAGATTAAATAATCGACACTCGATCGATAAGGATTGATAGGATAACTTTCGGTAACTTCTCATCGTTTCTAGTACAACTGAGGAAAATAATTTCCCTCAGGGCCTATGTCATCTATGAATATGCGGGTCTTTTTGATGAGAGGAAGGAGTGAACATGGTAGGGGGGAGGAAACGCAGAGGCCGGGGATTCCACAGCCGAGCTGTTGTACTCACGACCCGTTCTCATATGTCAAGTGTCAACCATGTACATAAATTGGCGTGTTTCCCGACTATGCACCGGTGCAGAGGGGATCAATTATGCTAGTTCCTCGGAGCATCTTCCGTTGAAATACCTTTAGAACAAGGACAGAATTCCCACCCGACGCCTGTGCTCTAAAGATTGCAATCGGTTTGTTAAACGGGAGATAATAAATAATAAATATTTCGAATATATTAAGGACACTTAGTCATTTTGCACTGTCCCTTATTCGTTGGCGATCTGCAGCCATGCTAGGGAACGATGCGAAGTTGCCGAAAGTTATCCTATCAATCCTTATCGATCGAGTGTGCTACGGGGCCAGGTGTGATCGCGCTATTAGAGCGCGTAATCTTTATAATTAAAAATTATGTTTCCGGTGATAGTTTTCCATGTCAAATATTCCTCATAAAATAAAATATCAGCAGATCCAAATTAAAACTACCTACTGTTGATTTCGATGGATACTAAAAAAAAAAATTCGTTGAATTTTCAGAAGCAGTAGAATTGCACAATGGATTATTTTCAGTTTTCAGTTTGTTCACAAATAACTTCTTGAAGAGCTCATTTCACGGTTCCAATGTCCTAATTTTTGTAAAATATAACACTACTACATGTTTGTATAGTCTTCTGGAAGACTATTACCAGAGATTACAAAAAATTCGTCCTTTTTAAATCCAATTCTAAACGTATTCATTACAAAAAAAACACAAAATTGATTTTGAAAGATTGTTATTTTATCTGGTAAACGCATTTTTTAAATTTTGAAAAAAAAAGTTTATTTTTAACTAGCTGACCCGGCAAACTTCGTACCCCTTCAGAATCAATAAATGTTGTGTTTAATTTATTAGCTGAAATAAATTAACTCTTTATTAAGTTAAAATAAATAGGTACCTACTCAAAGTTCAAAAAATGAAATTGAGCTGTTGACTAAGCACGAAATGTTCAGCACACTACACCATTGACAGTTCGAATTGATTGAAATTATGACGACCAACGCAAATTATTTGAAAAGCCGTTCCATACAAAATATGTGAATATTATTTTTCCCGTGATTTTTTCCGATGTTTTAATAGTTATTCTGTTAATTGGGACGGAGACAAATCCAACAAATCAAAGATCAAAAAAATCGGTTCAGCCGTTCTTGAGTTATAAATGGTGTAACTTTACCCGACGACCCGACTTTGTTTTATATATTAAGATATACTAAGGTCATACCGTTGGTCGTTGGCAGATTTGTTCAATTTTCAAACGAAATATAATATTTTCCGATAAATTATACATGTTTGACAGTGAATGTTTACATCGAAAATTTAAAAACATACCGACATAGCTATCACATTCTAGAAGGCAATATAAAAAAATAATTCATTTAGTGCTATTTTCGATGTAGTAAATTGTTTTTACTGGGCGTCCTTTTTGTATGGGCCGAAAAGCGAAGTCTATCGTCTTAAAACTAAGACTTATAATAAGGTACTTAAAACTAATTCATATTTAAGACAAAGTCAATTATTCATTGATTACATTAAAACATATACAAAATACACCAGTGAAAAATTGTCTTCCTTTTTTTTTAATTTCCCCGTTTTCCTGAAATACAAAGCTTAGAACCACTTCTATTATAACAGCTACCGTATACCGTGACGCATGATTTCTATTACAATACCTGTGATTCATACGTGTTATTCTCCTCCGGGAGTAGCCATCAAGAAGTAGAGTATTCTCGGCTTCAAATATCTGGCCCAATCTTCATGATATATCAATTCATTAATTATTGTTTCATTCATAACATACGATTCTTCATTATATAACTTACCAGCTTCTGAGCGCGACTTCGTCTGCGTAGGATTAGTACTTCGAGTAATCTAATTTCTTTTCCTAGGTCCCATCTACGTTTATACCAAAATTCTTAACCTATTTATTTAAAATATCTATAAGGCGCTCCGCCCACTGAGGCAACTGAAAACCAACTAAAACCGTCTGTTTCTCTGTCTTGATTGGTCAAAAAGCTTGGTTAACCATAGAAGAAGAACAATCAGCTGACAGTTGGCAACTATCAATGGCCGCCCAGGGCAACCAGTAGAGCAAGTCGCAAGTCACCGCTTGCGTTACCATTGACAACGGGGTTTTGTGTGATAGTGTATGTGCGGGCCATCACATTGTCATACAAAGACAGTTGGCAGTTGAGAGTTTTCAGTTGCCTGAGTGGGCGGAGGCGCTAATTCTTGATTCGATTCAAAGTATTAGACCAGTACTTCAAATAAATTCACTAAGTAATTTAAATATTTTCTTAAATAGAATTTTGATTTAACAATCACTGTTTTGCAAAATGTCATTCTCAAATTTTGACATTTTCTTTTAAACAATAATTATTATTTACAATATATTGAAAATAAATTGCTAGCTTTATAAATTATACCTAATATGTTATTCTGATGTATGAGCTATATTATTGTAAAGTTTCATTAAAATCTATTCAGTAAATTTTGCGTGAAAGAGTAATAGTAATAAACATACATACATACATACAAAATTTCGCGTTTATAATATTAGTAAGATATAGATAACCTGCATAACTTATTCGAAAGTATTTTTCGAAATCAGTTATTGGATGGCAGAATCACCTGGTGAAGATTTTTAGTTGGAAGTCGATTGACGATAGATAAATCTGTATATCACTACGAGATTGATCAAATTCGTCATCTATGGTCTGTTATAAATATTATCGAGCACGGTCAACGTTTGATAACGATATTCCGACCGACGATTGATAAATTTTAGCGCGGCCTTTATACTATCAGATATGTTTCGATTAACTATCAATATACACATATTTTTAATGATATCGTTCGTTATGGAAAATTATTGGCTTATTTAATAAAGGATTGAACTAACGAAGCTCTTAGAATTGAAAGAAGTCGCACATGCAATCCATAGACTTAAATAATGCATCTAAGACGCGATTAATTTATTGCATTCTGTCATTGCGAAATGAAAGTGGTTGAAATATGACTAAAGACCTTATTAACTAGCTAACTCACGTTTAGGGTAAAAAAGTAAATGCAGACTGCCAATGCATATAATTTGCAAAAAATAAAAAGCCTTCATACTCATACTGATTACAGGTAAAAAGAACATCTGTTTATTACAGTAGTTTGATTTTTGAGAAATATTTAAAAAATCGTAAAATAATCTTCAGACAGCTTTTCAAAAAAAAAAAAAATAGAAATGCAATTTATAATTCATATTTTCAAGGATCTTGTGGTTAAAACCCGCATTGATAGCAATTGGCTCAAATATGCACTAACGACCTTTTTTACACATTAGCTCCACACAGCTCTACTTTGGGGATGCTGTGTGGAGGGAAAGGAAGGAGAGGAAGTTTTGGGAAGGAAAAATGTATGAGGGGTGGGTAGAAATCTGGGTTAAATTTTTTAAATTTTTTATTTAACTTTATTTTTATACATAATTCAACATTAAGTCCCGTTAAACTGATTTATACAGTTTGTCAACAGGTTCTATTAACAATTACTTTTTAGAAAATTTAGACAGGTACATAAAAATATACACATCATTACATTATATATCTATACAAACATCCACATATTTTTACATATATAAAATAAAGAGCAGAGGAAAAACGAAAATAAAGAAAAAGAAAAAGATTGTAATAATGGAAAAAACAATAAAAACGAAATTTAGAAAAAACTGAGGTTAGTACGTGTTCAGGAGTGATGGATGTATCGACCCATCCCTCCCACTGCGGTGCAAGCCGATGGGTCAAGAGAGTCCTGGAGGTATGGAGATGTCTAGATTAGGTCTCCCTCAGCCGGTCTCTCCCAATCCGGAGATCCTAATTTCACCCCATGAACTGCCTCCTAAATCACCAAACGTAGCGTATCCCTTGGGGTGACCCATGGCAGGGGTCATGGTTATCCATACATACATATGCTCTTTTATGCCCTTGTTTCAACTTTGAATACCTCCGTAATCTGAAATAATTATGTTCTTATTATTTTATAATGTTGTCCTTCCCGGCATGAGTTTTTTTATGGTTTAATATATATAACCTTTATTTAATACTAGCTTATACCCGCGACTTCGTCCACGCAGGATTAGTACTTCAAGTAGCCTATTTTCTTTACCAAAATTCTTTAAAACATCAATAATTCTTGATTCGATTCAAAGTATTAGGCGAATACTTTAAATAAATTCACTAATTTTAACTTTTTCTAAAATAGAATTTTGATTTAAAACAATCATTGTTTTGCAAAATGTCATGATCAAATTTTGACATTTTCTATTAAAAATAATTATTGCTTGTAATATATGGAAAATACCTAGCTTTATAAATTATAGCCTATAGCCTATCTGTTATTCTGATGTATGAGCTATATTATTGTAAAGTTTCATTAAAATCCATTCAGGAGTGTTTGCGTGAAAGAGTAGCAAACACACATACATCCATACAAACTTTCGCATTTATAATATTAGTAAGATTTTGATATCCGCCAGTAATTGACCACAAGCTGCAGATTTGACTGCCAGAGGGGCACTATTAAATAACTTTAATTTATGCGTTTCGGCATCACACTTTATGAAACTTCCCACTCATCCAAGATCCGGTGAATCATCAAAATTTAATCGCACACCAAGACCAAGGGGGCTAGTGCCTCTGATGAAATGTCAGATAAAATAACTAACGATATTAGGTATATATTAAATCATTAAATGTACATCAATTTTTTTATTGTATAAATAAAGCTATGTTGCCTGCACAATATATTACGTTACCTGCACAATCAATATTTGTAATTTTTCAATTTATAAGATGTCTTATTGTATCAACACCTGTGCTTATTTTCTTTTCAAGACGCATCTTTTGAGATATCAGGGTATCCAGCACGGATGATTGATAAAGGATTTATCGAAAATGTTCGTAAGTTGTTATCGTTCCCGAGCACAACAGCAGATCGCTAACGTGCAAACAATAACTCATGCTGGATAAATTAAGAACACTTAGTCGTTAACTTTATTTGTTTTTTGGCGATCTGCAGTCATGCTCGGAAACCCTGACAAGTTACCGATAAATAATTTATCGAGTGACGATGCTAGATACCCTGGCTACGCTAACTTATACAACCTATATCCTATACGTGTTTGTACTAACTTGGATTTTGTAAAATCCCATACGATTAAATTACAAACGGCGCTATATTTTTTGCTACTTCCAGTTTTAAGTCCCGACTTGTAGATACTTTCAATATCGCCCTGTTGAAAGACCAACATTCAGTATCGAAACGTTGTTTGAAATGGCTTTAATCGTGTTTGGTGACTAGATCTGAATAGCCAGATACTTGTCCACCTTCCTCTTCAATGTCTCTATCTCTTCACTACTATCCTGTGAGTATTTGAAAACCTACTACTACCATTATTATAAGCAAAAAAAAATCTTGTGCAATGCTGGAGGACTTAGCTAACAGAGGATAACTGGTCAACAATCTTTTGTATAAGAAAAATCAGTAATATTTTTTTTTACATGTTAGTATCTAAGCGGATATTATGTGATAAAAATATGACAAAACTCCGTATTGTTTTTACAAAATTGTATATGACGGCCTCCGTCGTCGAGAGCCAAGGCTTTAGATCTAGCGATCTGGCCCCCTAGCACACTCGATCGATAAGGATTGTACCGATAACTTTCGGTAAATTCTCATCGTTCCCTAGGTCAAACGATGATCGTTGACATGACAAACAACAGTTGATATCGAATATATTAAGATGATCCACTAGTCCTTGACTCATTCGGAATCGGGCGGAGCGAACGATTTTTGGGCGTTTACCAATAAAAACCCTAATCTCTAGCAAACAACAGTGTTTTGTTATTCCGCAAGTATATTTTTAAAGATCGAAGCGCCGCGTAGACTAAGGCATGTCCGTTTGCCCCGGGCCCTGGGCGTAGAATGAGCGACGGTCTAAAATCCTTCTGTACATGGCATAAGGATGAAATTCGCACTTACAAATTCGTTGGGTACCGCCTATTTTTATTCACTGGAAAGAAACGTCGCCAAAATGCACGTTTTATTTTATTTTGTGAAGTTTAGATACAAATATTAAAATGTTTTCCGATCACTATATAAGAAACTTAATTAGCTACATTATTCAATAAAACAACACCAGAAAAAAGATTTGTAAGTAGGAGATTTTTCACTTTTAACCATTTTTTATAGGTCAGACGCAAATTTTTTTCTAAGCTTATTAAAAAGCTTCTCAAAAAAATACTCGATCACTTCAAAGGCCAAGATGTGTTCTACTCACAGTATTTAATTGAAGCATCTATATTATTTCTAAGGGATCAAATTTTCAAAACTAATACACAAGATTTTATACGATTTTGCATTTTTCCGCATGTCTTCACCTTAAGGACTTTTAGTCATTTGAACCATCGCTTATTAGTTGGCGGTCTGCAATCGTGCTAGGGAACGATGAGAAGTTACCGACAGTTATCGATACAATCTTTATCGATCGAGTGTGCTAGGGTGCTTGGAGGCGCTAGTCCCGGAGTGCGCAAGTAAATTTTATTTGATTGAATTGTGTTTATCATTTAAAATAATATAAGGTATAATTCCCGTACGTTCCATAGTGGAAGACACTCTTAGTATCGCCCTGGTGTGAGACCATTTAGATTTGAAACGGCTTGCAATGGCTTTAGCCGTGATCTGACTAGCCAGGAACTTCCCCATCTTCTTTCCCTCCCCACTTACCTGCAACCTCACAACATCGGGGATGCCATAGATGCACTGGCTCCAGACATTTTAGAGCAGTTGAGACTCTTGTGAGGTATTCACAATAATAAAAAATTGATCAATATTTTATAAATTGAATGAAAATATTATAATATGAACCACTGCCCTGAAGTGCCGCCAAGAGCCAGTGTAACAACCACCTCTTATATATCTATCCTCTAGGTATGCCATACAAAATACCAAAATATATCTTCCATCTTGGAATTTAGCGAAAGGACGATAACTATACAATTTCCACAATGGCGGGTTCCATTTTTAAATCTCGCGCCTGCGCTCCGTCGCCCGCCAAAATCTGGAAATGGCGGGAACCGCCGCAAAACCCAGTGAAGTTTTTACCTCCAAGCCATATTGGAAGTGTAATCAATGCTTTGTCAAGGGAAATACTGCATTATTTTTGGAAACTGACGAGTCTGCGTTAGTTACAAAGTCAGGTTTCCTATTTTTTCAGACTCTTTCAGTCCGATTTATATAATGTTTTCTTGTTATCATAAGAAAAATAGTCTGAAAACATTTCAGGAAAAATATATGAATCAAACAAATATTCGATAAAAAAATACGGTTAAGTTTTGATCCCCTTACAGTTGGTCCCCCGGGCTACTTATATTTTTTTAATTAATTTTTTAATTTATTAGTAAAAGATTATACATATTTAATACATTATTTAGGAAATTTTTTGACTGCTCAACTAGAAGGAATCCCGTTTTAAAACAGTCAATTTGGGATGATAAATGGAGCATGTTTTGTACAAAGAAAAATAAATGGAGGAAATAAAAAGAAGATAAAAGAATAATAACAACAAAAAAATGATATAAAGTAAGAATAAAAGAATAAATAATTATAAAAAATAAAAGTTAAAACATAATAACTGTTGTTTGTTTAGCACAGATATTAAAGTAATATAAATAATAATAATAATAGGGATTAAAACAAATTTTAACAGACGAACATTAAAACCAACTAATGTATGCATTGCATATTATAGTCCTACATACACGTGTTGTATATATAAAATAGGAAGAAAAAAAGAGAAGAGACCTATTCAATAGGCAGTCGGCTTAGTGAAAATACCGTACACCTACTTTTCATTCAAATGCATCAAGAATTAAACTAGTCTATATATCAGCGAATAAGTACAAAAAATCTACAGAGTAAATAAATTCGTTTAATATCCGTAGGTACCAACTTCTTACTAAAGGTATTTATGAAGTCGATTTTAGGTTTAAAATTGGTAAAGAATGCACAAATACTACAATTTTATAATAATCATCATTTCGGGGGACCAACCAGCGAGGATCAAGTGTCGGGTCACCATTTTAAATAACTCTATGAATCCAAATCAGATGAAATTTATAGTTATTCTAAGAAAGTTTTTTTGTTTTTTTAATAATTGATTGAGCGTATTGAATTTCTGTTTTAACACTACCGTTTAGCATTTGATCTGTCTGTAAATTTGTTTGTGCGTTCTGTTTCCGGTTTGAAAAATCTGCTGCATCCACTTTATTATTCAAGCAAGCCTTTGGCTAGACGACTAACTTTAAGTAGGTGGCAAACTTTTTACTAAACTTTTCAATATTATGGTACCTACCTGCCTGAAGAAAGTTTAAAAAAGAATTATCACTGATATAGTGACGTTTCTTCAGACAAATTGTGTAAGTCCTTATTAGAAATAAAAAAAAACTCTAAAACATTGCTGCTACCAAATATTACCAGACAGTCTTATCTTATCTTATCTTCGAATGTATATATTTTTTTCTTTCTTTTTGCTTTTGCTTGTGTTTTTGAGACGTTAAAAGTGGCCAGGTTATATATCCCAGGCACGAATCTTCTCACTTGTGGTGGTCAACTTTTGTCTCAAAACTTCAAGAGCTATTCTGACATCGTAAGTGGAAGAGGGCTTCTCAAAAAATAACCCTCGTGTTTTCGTCAGCGTAGCAACAAATTGGTGCAAATTCAATGAGATTTTTGATAAGCAACAAAAACAACGTTGGCGACAGAACAGATCCTTGTGACACCCCCGCATTGATTTGGTGCGGAGAGGAAAAAGAGTCGTCAACTAATACGGTTTGAATTGTTCTTCCCTTGAGAAAGTCCGCAATCCAACTATGCAGGGTTGGATGGATCCCAAACGACGGTAACTTCCCGACAAGCGCCCGTAGCCAGACCCTATCAAAGGCTTTAGAGATGTCCAACCCGACGGTTTGAGTTTCTCCAAAACGCTCGAGGTATCGTCCCCAAATATTCGAGCAGATTGTCTCATGATCAATTTCGTCGAAATCCATATTGCCGATCGCTTAGGATATTGATGTTTTTCTCGAGGTATCTCGTCAGCAACTTGTTAATAAACACCCTTTCCAATACCTTTGAGAATATGGAGTGATGGTTATGGGGTGGTAGTTGAAAGGATCGGAGCGCTTTCCTTTCTTAGGAATTGGGTGGACGATCGCCTTTTTCTAGATCTGGCACCTTTCCACTTTTGAGTGAGATTTAAAATAGTTTTGAGACCACTGGATTTAATTCTGACTCCCAGATTCCCATCACTCATATCCTTTTCCTTCCGAGAACTTCCTCTGCTTAAAAAGAACACGAGGGATATTATTTTCCTCACGTAAAATAAATTAAATAATATTGACAAAATATGCAAAGTTTGAGAAGTCCACTGGAATTACCAAGCGGAATGAAGCTGGTACGGATTTAACTCTTTGCTCCGACTAAATATGGGCTCATGGCTCTCTTGTACCACCGGGAGAATGGGTGAAGAGGAAGGGGAAGGTGTCGGGAACCGACTTGAACAACCCATGCCAGCCCAGCTCGCCAGTCTGTAGCCAGTCTCAGGAGTTAACGGTCATTCTTCAATAGCACAAAATGGTAAGTTGTGCCACCAAGTGATTACCAAACACCCAACACATGAAAAAAACTAATAAATAAAAACATCAGTCCAAGTTCTGTGCGCGCACTCCGGAAATGCAGTGAAAAGTGTAGTACCTACCTACTTCAGCTACAAACTTATTGTTTTTGTGATGAACGGCGCTGTGTGAACCGAGCTTTATACCAATTTGAAAATCGAACCGAAGATTCTAATAATTTCATTGAACCATTTTTAAACTGCTTCTGTGAAAGTTAAATTGAAAATCGAATTGGAGCGAAGCGTGGATTAACTTCATTGAACAATTTTAAACTGCTTCTGTGAAAGTTAAAATTTTAAAATCGAACCGAAGCGAAGCTTGGATTAACTTCATTGAACCATTTTTAAACAGCTTCTGTGAAAGTTAAATTGAAAATCGAATTGGAACGAAGCGTGGATTAACTTCATTGAACAATTTTAAACTGCTTCTGTGAAAGTTAAAATTTTAAAATCGAACCGAAGCGAAGCTTGGATTAACTTCATTGAACCATTTTAAACTGCTTCTGTGAAAGTTAAAATTGAAAATCGAACCGAAGCGATGCGGGGATTAACTTAATTGAACCATTTTTTAACCGCTTAATCTTTTAATAATGCTCCTATGTGAAAGTTATTTTGAAAATCGAACCGAAGCTTGGAAATCATTGAACCTTTTTAAAACTGCTACTGTGAAAGTTAATTTGAAAATCGAACCATGGATTAATTTATTTAAACCGTTTTAAAACTTTGAGTTTCTGTGAAGGTTAATTTGAAAATCGAACCGAAGTATAGATTAATTTCATTGAACCTTTTTAGAACTACTTCTGTAAAAGTTGAATTGAAAATCATATCCTAAAGTTTTCCGTGTCGCTTCTACAGTGATGTTGAAAGATAGATTTCTGTAGGTGCGTAGCTATCTATAAGTTAGTACGACACGCTTTAGAACATCCACATTAACTAAATTGATTATTTATTAGTAACTTACCTATTATATCATTTTCAATATAACTCTAGAATATCTTTACAACCTTGCTTCGTTTGTGAACAAACCACTTATGAAAAGTTTAAAAAATTTGAAACGCTTATAAATTTTTCAAGTACTTAGTAATTATGACACTTGAAGTCAGTGACGTACAGAGTATTTCACACGGGGGAAATATTTTTGGGGTCTTTTGAAACACTATGTTTTTGAACGAAATTACAAAATGAGTTTTTTAGGTCATATCGATTACCTATCTTTCAAATAGATATTAATTAATTTTGACCTTATGCATTTGTCATCTTTTCATCAATGTATTTCTCCTTAAATACAGATTGCAAACTTATATGTGCGTGCATTCAAAAACAACAAAATAACTACAGAAATAATTTCTACAAAAATAACAAATTCCAACTTCATCTTCTGCAGTAGCGACGCTGCCGAATTCACATGCATACAAGTTTGTGTATCTGGGTATCTAGCCGGGTCAATCGATATAGGTTTTATCGATAATGTCGGTAACTTGACGTCGTTCCCAAGCATGACTGCAGACAGCTAACGAACAAACAACATTTCACAACGACCAAGTATTCCTAATTTATTTGACGTGAAATGTTGTTTGTTCGTTGGTGATCTGCAGTGTGCTCGGGAACGATGACAAGTTACCGAAATTATCGATAAATCCTGTATCAATCGACCGTCTAGGTACCCTGTAACTTATATGTATTGATTTATACTGATTCATGTACACATAAACTGAATAATTTATTATTAAACAATAACATATGCGGATACTTTAAATAATTCATATTGCTTGGTTCAAATAAAATAAAATGTATCAAAAATATTTTTTTTGTCTATCTAGGGAAATAGCTGTTTTCTTTCCTAAAAAGATAATTATATCATTAGATTCAAACAAAATCACGTTAAAATATGTTTATAAAGACTCTACATATTTGTATTACGCAACAGTTGCGAACGTTGACGTGGAAAAATCCACTGGCTAAATAAAAAATAATAAAAAACAACAAATCGCTCGTTCTAAATTTAAACTTTGAACACCGCCCTCCGCCATGTTGAATCTGAAATTCTAACACCGGGTTATTTTCGTTAATGGCCGCACCGCTTGCCAAGAAAAGCGGCCTATCTTAATATGGAAATCTGCCAGCCAGGAAATACAATGCGGTTGTAGATCGAATTACAATAATTACAATTGTAAATACTACATACTTGTTTTTTAAACTGCGCAGTTTTTATTTATTTGTTCTAATGTATCCCAAAGCATTTGAACGATACAGTACAATTAGGTGCACAATACATGCTTGATTTGAACGTTTATTTACAATATCCATTGGAAAGAAAGTTACCTTTACAGTTTATTTTAATAACTCATTTAATGGCTGCGATTAAACAATATCTTTAATAACATTTAATTACAAACAATATGAAAGCAAATAATGCTGCGTTTAGATAACTCACATTATGTTTAAAATTTAGATAAAGCTGCGTTTTTACAATATCTAGAAACGCACTGATTCGAAACATAAGCAGTGCTTAGGTACCTACTTATATTAAATATTTTATAATGCTGAGAAGGCAAGGCCTAGGCAGGTACTTTTTCGATCGTTTATTGGAGATTTTTAATAGGAATAAAGCAGCGTTTACACAATGGCTACATACTTATTTATTAGAACCATTTGAATATGTAATAAAGAAATCTGCGTTTACATAAATTTTGCTAATTCGTATACTTTATGAAGATAATTTTTTTTCAAGCCTAATGTACCTATCTTGTTTGCGCTTTTACTACACATAAAACAAAGCATCGATACTCACCTACATCAATAGCTTTGCGATAAGTATTTGGAATTTAGCACATATAAAAAAAAACAACCATGAAATAATTTCATGAATTGCGGCCATTATCAAGCTTCGGTTTGGAATCTCTACAAAGGAACGGACAACAGTGGGTACTTACCTACCCATTACAAAATCAAATTATCACTTTTGTATGAAGACATCCTTTTGGTTTAAATAATTTTCACGTTAGTGTAAATATTAAGGAAATCTGGAACCAAATACTCGGGTACCTACCCCTGCAATTGGAATAGAAAATAAATACAAGTTATTTTTGTGCCAATATTGATTGATAAGATTATTGGCAGTCTACGAACAACTTGATAATAAGTCGTAATATCGTTTTATCAAGTCGCAATTAAACAATAATGTTGGAATAAGTTCAAGATTCTATATTTAAAAAATTAACATCGACAACTTCCAATCGAAGCTATAGCTAGGTATCCATCCAAAAGCAATTTGAAAAAATAAAATCTTTCCACATCTGGTAATTTATTTTTTGGCAATAGTATAATAATTATCAGTTCAGCTATCTAATTTTACAAATATCTAATCACAAACACGATTGGTAAACCAATTTTAAACATATAGGTTGCCTTGAACCCATAGTACCTACCAACATCTGACTCATAGGTAATCATATATTAAA
This sequence comes from Limnephilus auricula, assembly GCA_951813805.1. NCBI lineage: Eukaryota > Metazoa > Arthropoda > Insecta > Trichoptera > Limnephilidae > Limnephilus > Limnephilus auricula. Next base: position 7,856,728 of record OX638409.1, on the reverse strand, counting down.
AGTTTGTTCGAAAATATCCTGATTCTGCTCAAGAACTTGAAAATTAAATTGACCCCTCTCGAATCTAACCTTTCTGATAACTACGCCCAACCCTCAACATAGTCAACATTGACCATTCAAAATATATACCTATACAAAGAATTTTGTATAGAGTCAATAATTACAATTATTTGAAATACTCCTTAATGACTGTTCATCAAGATAGTCAATATTGATCATTAGACAAAATAATTTATAATGATCATTCATTCAGAAGTCAACGATGATCATTCATAAAAAAAGAGTCAATAAAGTAACTACTTACAAAAACACTCAATAATTACGGCTTACAAAAATAATCACACCGACCATTCATGACATGTGGTGAAAATTCGAGGAGTCGATACTGACCTTCAAAATATATTGTGCAATAATGACCGCATTTAAGACGATAGACTTCGCTTTTCGGCCCATACAAAAAGGACGCCCGGGAAAAAACACTTTTCTACATCGAAAATTGCACAAAATGAATATATTTTTTTATACTGCCTTCTAGAGGGTGAAAACTATGTTGGTATGTTTTCGAATTTTTGATGCGTTTCGTATTAACGTAAACATTCACTGTCAAACATGTACGATTTATCAAAAAATATTATTTAAGAAAAAAGTGCTGCTAACTCAACTCTCATAAAGAATTATAAAATTATAAAAAGCTACCGACGTAGCTTCTTCTTTCTAAAAATATTTATTTTTTAAAATATCAATTTCGTGAAAGTTTCGGTGTAGAAAAGTGTAATCTCCATAAACCCCTTTTCGAGCGATTTCTGTAGGTAAATTTGAGCGTTGTCTCATTCGCACATTTCGCATTCGCATGTATTGTAAGTGTGCGTGAGCTTATTGTGAGCGGGACAGAATGATATACGCGGGTGTTCCGCGTGTCGTTCAAAGTCTAGCCTCTTAAGTGCATAAATTATGAAAACCGTCAATAACCACTCGAGCTCTTTTTGCCACAATATGGCACTATTTCCAAAACCATGGTTTGCTTTGTTGCCAAAATATGGCAAATATTCTCTAGATTCTTTAAAATGTTTTAAAGTTAAAGATTTAATAATATTTTTTTTATAAATACTACGAATATGTGACAATAGAAACGCAAAGATAGGTGAATTCATTGGCTATATAGAACTATAATGAGTTTGTATGTCTCCGTATTCAAATTCGGAGGTATGATTTTGTAATGTGGGCAGGAAAATTTCCTTTATCAATCCGAGAAAAAAATTGCTCTGTCGCTCCAGGGGATAACGACCATTTAGCAAAAAGTCAATATTGACCAATATTTAAAACTCTTGATAATCACCATTATTCATCAAAATAAGACAACATTTATCAAAGCACCAAATATCTCGGACCGGTCAGTGGTTGAGTGGGCATCGCGTTTCCGTACCATCCATGCGTCCCGTGTTCGATTCCTCGGCTGGCTAAGTCCTCCACCCCAACACAAGCAACATCTTCCGCTTAGTGTGGTGGTAGTAGGAGATTTTCAAATGTTGTCAGGTTATTCGTAACCCGGGAATACTGTCTTTCTTAAAATAAAAAATAAAACTCATTTATGACCATAAAATGTCTACCTATCATCAAAGTACTAAATAATGTTCACTCAACAAATTTGTCAAAACGGACTCCAAAATCGAATTACTTATAACCATTAATTAATTTCATAAAAATATATTATGCAGCAATGCCCATTCATCAAAGAAATCAAAATACTCAACAATGACCAATCATCAAAACACCCAGTAATGACCACTGATCTGATCTGATATTATGATTATTCCTATTTTAAACTGTTGTTATTTTTGTTCTCCAGGCGGATAAGGACAAGAAGATCAAGAAGAAGAAGGCGAAAGAAGAGGAAGCGCCCGCCCCCGCCCCCGAAGAGGCCCCAGCACCAGCTCCAGCACCGGCGCCCGCCAGCACCGGCAGCTCCGAGAGGCAATCGTCTCGCGGATCCCGCAAGGCCAAGAGGACCGGATCCAATGTCTTCTCTATGTTCTCTCAGAGGCAGGTCGCTGAGTTCAAGGAGGTGCGTAAAAACATGGTTAAATAAGTACAGGTAAAAGTAGGTACCTAATTATGGCTCTAATTAAAGGGCGATTTAGTCCAAGTAGTCTGAAATTACAGCTGATTTGTCAGAGGTGGATCTAAAATGTAACACATTTTAGTCAAATTAGGTACTTACATAGGATGTAGGTTCCTAAAATAATAGCTCAAAATTAAATTGACAAATACGACAGTCTCATAATAGGGTGCAATAGCAAAATTGGTTAATGCGTATATCCCCGTTAGACGTGAGGTTCTGGGTTCAAGTCCCAGTTGCAGCCATTATATATATTTTTTCTGTGTCTTTTTAATTTTCATATTTAAATTTTTTTTTTGATTATTATTGTTATCTTTTTCTTTAACCAAAATTAAATGTTATTTAGTGAAGATTGTCGAAAAATGTGATGGATTTGGCATAGGGAGAGCAAAAGTGAGATCCCTAATATGTTTTGAACTGATGTGAAGTGGTTTTGTTCATCAAACAGTTTCTTCAGAGTAGAAAAATAATAGTTTCCAAGAAATATTATGGGGTAAGGTGGTACCCGTTGAACCATTTATAACAGAATTTTTGTTTGATCCACCTTAGTTACGGATGTAATTAAAATGGTGTGGTTCATATGGAATTAAGTGAAGTTAAATTAATTTAGTTCACATAACACAAATAGTCTAAATTGGATGATTCAATAAAGACTTTTGACAAAAAGTTAGGGGCTTTTAAACCACTGATGAGAGAAATGAAAGACAAAATAAGATAGACTTGTGAAAGACGCATGGTACAGTGATAAGTAACTGACGAATAAAGGGTGTCGAATGAAGTAATTAACTGGAGTGTATTTTTGCAGGCCTTCTCGCTAATGGACCACGATAAGGATGGTATCATTGGCAAGAACGATCTCCGCGCAACCTTCGACTCCCTCGGTCGTCTGGCCTCAGAGAAGGAGCTCGACGAGATGGTCAACGAGGCTCCTGGACCAATCAACTTCACCCAGCTGCTGATGCTCTTCGCCGCCAGGATGGCCGGAGGCTCCGATGAAGACGATGTCGTCATCAAGGCCTTCAAGTCCTTCGACGAGGAGGGACTCATCGACGGCGAGAGACTGCGCCACGCCCTCATGACCTGGGGAGACAAGTTCTCCGCCAAGGAGGTCGACGATGCCTATGACCAAATGGACATTGACGACAAAGGCTTCATCGATACCAACAAGCTCATCACCCTCCTCACCGCCTCCGCCGAAGAAGAAGACACAGGCGAAGCCGCGTAATCCATCTATCAAACATAACCTCACCGACAAGCACCCTCAAACAGCAAGACACAACTACTGTTCTTATTTGCCTGGCAACACCGAGGGATTCATAAAGCGCGGGAAGCGTTGCATTTCTGCATTGTGACATCACCCAGGCTGTATTACTTACAACACCGTCATCACATCATCTTTTGATATTATTTATTTTTCACTTTATAAAAAAGGATGCTTACAAAGGTGTATTTTGAATGTAAAGTCATGGATAATAATATTATTTATTTAATTGTATAATCGAATGGACACGTCAGTGGTACCTAGTTATCTCGTTTTTGTTTTTTTTTTCTAATTATAATATCAATAAATTAATTTCCATTTTGTTATTATTGTATGCAAATAATGTCCCATCTGCGTGGCAAGAAGAATGACCAACTATGCCAGCACGCCTTCGGTCTACCGCCATCGGACCGTTTTTTTTTGTAATTTCGCCATCTTTTTACAAATAAATATAATTATTAAGTAAACAATGTTTGGTTTTATTTTTTACTACAGAAAAATCACAATTTTTTATTGTAGGATTGATTGTTATCGCACATTGGCCATAAAGCCCCCTTGTATTAGATGTTATGTGTTATGTATTACCAGCAGCCTGAGGATTGTTAGGAATCAATTGCGCCTGTGTAGGAACGGCCCTGCAAATGTCCTGACGATGGACATTGTAACGCTGTCCGAAACGTTGGCTAAAGAAAGAGAAAATTAATCACGAAAATCTCAAATCATATTGTTTATTGTTTCTTCTTCACATTTTACGTATAACAGTTTACAGTACAATTTATAACCTCACTAGGACAAGCCTGTGTTGAGGTTAACAATTATTTACTTAAAGTAACAAAATAACACAAAATCATTCGTGCTGTTGTTTAAATATGTCCACAATCACCCAATTCAGAATAATTTAGGCCTCATCTGTGCATCAGCGAGTTGGAAACCCGGTGGTCGAGAAATTTGAAAAATAGATTTTACTAAATTGTTGCTGTCACTGTTGCTCTTACTCCACCGAAATTGAGCGAAAGGGACAATGCACCTCGAGCTACTAATACCTAACTAAAATCGAGGTTTTGTATTCCCCAATTTTCTCCTTCAAAAGTGGACTGATTTTCAATTTTTTTTTACCAACTACATAAGAAAAAACTATTCTATGTCTGTACGTTTTGCTTTTTTTAAAAAACATTGTCTAGTTTGCATACTGAACGTCTTTTGACGGCGTTTAAACCAGTCAATTTTATAGATTTTTGGAAGGTCATAACTTCTATAAAAAGTTACTTATAAAAAATAAAAAAAATTACCGACACACTAGTAGTTGATATCTGTTTTATGTAAAAACAATATTTTCTCTAGGGTTAAAATCCAGAGAGATAAATAGGGAATACGTGTGTATTAGTGTGGAGCACGGATGTATGAAAAAAAATTTTTTTTAAGATTCAGACTTCTAAGAGGGGGGGATTTGTGCCTTATGTTAAAGTAAAAATACGTGGGATTTTTCATTTCATTTGATTAAGATCTTCAGCCTCCGCAGTGACCCCAAAAATTGAAAATTAGGGTAATAAGTTAAATGTTTATAAGGCGATACATTGTTATAAGTTTAGTGGTAAGTAGGTGTTAAATGATAAACAATATATAATTAAGATATTTATTAAGGCATCGCTGTAAAAAAATTAAATTCGAAACAAACTTATACATTTATAATTTCGGTTTAAAATCCTTTTTTGTTTCAAATTTAGGCATTTTGTGTCGCGATTCCAGCTTGACATTTATTGCACCTAATCGCGACTTTCTTGTGCACTGAGAAATGGAAACCTCTGTTGTATTCTTTACAGCTCTTTCAACAGCTTGAGTATGGCAGAGAAGCCTTATAAACAATAGTTCGCTTTCACCACCAGATTCCACAATATTCTGAATTTCCTGGTCCGATAAGTTTTTAAAAATCGATGGTTCGGTTATGTTTTCCTGCCAATTTATTAAATTAATATATGTAGAAGCATTAAAATCTATCAATATTAGTATCAGCTCTCTAACATGTTTTTTATCATCTGTTATCATCGCAAGAAGAATCCCTTCAGGATGCGCAAAGTAGCCGTTTCTTTGGATAATAGGATCTATAATTTTTTTTAGAGTTTCTGGCAGGTGTATGGAGGCCTTAATAATATTGAACAGACGACGCGTACCATCTTCGCATGATGGTTGAGAACCAAGACGGTGCGTAAACTTTGATTACAAAAGTAGCCAGAGTTTTCAAATTTTCAGATGGTTCTTCAGTTGATGCATACAAACGTAGTATTCGGTTGGAACGCGTGTTCCAACGGGCATGTGATAGATAGCAGTTTTATACAAGTACTGTTGGTCTGAACTCAGATCTTTGGCCATTTCTGGTAGCATTTCACAGGTTTCCAGTGATTTTCCCAGTGGAGCAATATAAGATTTAGGTCCCGAAGTACACCCGTTGAGATGAAGAAACAGATGTTTCAAAGCAGTTTTATAATTCTAGCATACTTTTCAGTATTAACATTCGTACCATCACAACCAATTGCCATAATTCTATTTGGAAAACTTCTTTATAACCCTGTTATCGAGAGTTCTATTCCTTTTGCTGTACCAACACCAGGTACCACGTATCCCATGTAAATGGATCCCGGCTTTTGAACCAGTGAGATATGTTCCTCCACAACCATAGTCCTGTAGCATTTACCGCCCTTTTTAACAATTTTCAAAGTTCCCTTTTTTCCCGTCAAAGTATAATACCAAGAGCTCTGTAATTGTTGCATTTTCCATTATTTTTTCTCTGGTTTTAGTTCTCTCTCTTCATAACTTGTGCCGATCAATGACCTCAACATCAGACCCAATGTCGAACAAAACAGATGATGCTGCTACTACCCTATCAGACATTCCATGACTATCTCATGTCTTCGATAATGTAGGAAAATTAAGTGTCGATTTTTTTTATTTTCTTTTCAACGCCTTTGAACATGGAGCATTCTGATTTTTCTGACTCTGGTGATGTCGCTGAAGAAATATTAACATTTAAATCAGCTAACGTTGAAGTGTTTAAGGATGTGTTTCGGCGATTCTCTAGTTCATAATTCATTTTTAGAGTTAGGAACCTTTTTATCCTTAGGACATAAATATTGCGCGAATGCTTTGCGCTTGCATGCTGAAATATCAAAAAGTATCTTACTGCTTTGGTGAAAACTATTTAACTTGTCCCGGGAGAGCCTCTTGATAGATTTGAGTAGATTTTTTCACTTTAAATTATATACTTTCAACGTTTGAACGATCATTGTTCACGTCACTGTAGGAATAGATGCAGTTTGCCATACATTTTCAATTCTCGACATTACTGTATCTGATATCTCGCCAAAAATTGGTTCTTTTGCAGTTTCTGATTGCAATTTCAGTTGATGTCTCGTCCACTCATAGTATTTCTCTACATCTTCGTAAGTAGGTAGAACGTTCTCTTTCATCTCACAAACATAAAAAAATAGATGACATTTGAATACACTCTGAGTTCTTTGCATAGTTGCCACGAAAGAATATCGAACGTATTTTTAACGACAAACGAGCATGCGACTGATCCGAGCCACGAACAAGAGCACGGTGCGACAAGTGCGAGCAAGCTAAGTATCACCTCCCGCGTTTCCTCTCTTTCCTTATTTAAATTATAAAACACAAATTCGAACTTCTTTTTATTTTGTTTCGAATCTATTTTATACCAAGTAAACTTTCTTGATAAAAATTTGTATGTTTATTCAAAAATATCGTACATAAACATGTCTTCCAATTAGAGTGTAAAACCGACTATTTTCATAAATTCAATGCCGTTGCGGAGGCAGTTACCCTAAACAAAATTGAATAATATTTTACATGGCTTAAATTAAACCTAAAAGGCACCAAATTTTGACTATTACATTATCGTCAGGTGAAAAAAAAAATTTCACTCCACCCTAGTGTGTATGGAAAAATCACCGCCGGGTTTTCCCGGACGAGAGGCGATTAGACGTGAGGTTTTTGAAAGTCACCATGAAATGAGAAATTACCATTCGCTGCCTTTTCATATTCCCTGAGGGTGAAGTCTTTCGTCTTATAGTTTACGGTGTGATATTTGAGAAGACTCTTGAACCAAATATACCAGATAGGTACATCGAAACTTATTATTCAGAAACAAGTTTGCTATTCTATCCAAATATATATGGAATTTTTTAATATTTTTAATACCCACAGGATTTCGGAACCCACATCATATTATTAGGACCAGTTGTTTCGGAAAATTTCACGTTTGAATTTCCTTCAAATCGACATTCACCGAAAAATTGGGTTGTTTCAACCTCCGTCAGAAGAATTTTCAACGAAAATACCATAGGACCAGTTGTTTTGGAATTCCCTTCAAATTAAAATTTCCTTCAAATTTGAATTTCCTTCAAATCGTCATTCACTGAAAAATTGGGTTGTTTCAACTTCCGTCAGCAGTAAAAATACTATAGAAATGTGATGTGAATGTGATCAGCTGAGTCCGGACGGTTAGCGAAATAATGGGAGGCGCATGCGCAGACGTCAAAATTGTGATACGGCGGGGAACACTTGAATAAAATTTTCAAATTTATCGAACGTTATTTGGAGTTGAAACAATCCATTTCGTATTTGAAATATAGGAAGACGTGATTGCGCGTCAAATTTGAAATGAAAAAAAGAATCTTTTCATTTTTGAAACATTTCCATAAAATTTTCATTGAAATTTCTTCTGACGGAGGTTGAAACAACCCAATTTTTCGGTTATGAGGATTTGAAGGAAATTCAAACGTGAAATTTTCCGAAACAACTGGTCCTTAATGTACAAGCTTAAAGAATACAAAATAAATTCTTATGCTTTCTAACCTTTAAAACGGGTAGGTATTCCAGCAAATTTGTTGTAAGGACCAGTTGTTTCTGAAAATTTCACGTTTGAATTTCCTTCAAATCGTCATTCACCGAAAAATTGGGTTGTTTCAACCTCCGTCAGAAGAATTTCAACGAAAATTTCATAGAAATGTTTCAAAAAATTAAAAGATTCTTTTTTAATTTCAAATTTGACATGCAATCACGTCTTCCTTCATTTCAAATAAGAAATGGTTTGTTTCAACTCCAAAATAACGTTTGATAACTTTGAAAATTTCACTCAGTGTTCCCCGCCGAATCACAATTTTGACGTCTGCGCATGCGCCTCCCATTGAACGCTAAACGTTCGAATTCGGCTGATCACATTTAAAAAATTTCACATCAGAATACTATATTTATTCGGGATTTATTTTAGTCCAAAAATTCTCAGAGTAACTACTATACTATATGTTCCTCTTTGTCCAGAATACTAATGGAGAAAAATAATTATACCGAGTCATATCAGTCTATCAGTGGACATCTTCAATTTATCACTTAACAAATGTTGTTACTGTGACAGTTAAAATAAATACTGCATAATGTTTAAGCCAGGGACATACACAGCGTTAAAAGCGCCGGCGTTATTTGGCTTGGCCTACTTCACCATATCGCTCGCCATACATTTGCGATTGGAATGCATGGCGAGGAATATGCTGAAATAGGCCAAGCCAAATAACGCTAGCGCTTATAACGCCGTGTATGTCCCTGGCTTTACTCTTTATTATGTAAAAGCCCATAAAACGGGCGATAAATAAATAATTAAAGAACTAGTAGAGCTAATATCAGTAAATTTAAATGATTCCACTTCATGGCAAATGAGTATATAATTATGTATTTTTAAAGTCACATATTTCAGCATCTTTTAAATTTCGCTCCAAAGTTAAATATTCTTTCTAACATTGGTCAAACTGTTTGTCAAAACCTTCTACATGTTCCGAACGAACTTCACACTAGTTTACCTGTCATATTCCGTTTCTTCTTTCATACAAAATCTCACATAAGTCTATCTCCCTCTATCTTCAAGTTCATGCACTTTCACAGGCGGCTAATGAATGGAGGTAGGTACGAACTTAAGTTTCCAGCAGTTATTTTTCTAAGTTGCCCGTGGAGGTTATGTTGTTTTAAGTGACATGAAAATATAAAACAATTCGATATGACTTGATTTAAATAGTTTTCATAAACCTTTTCTGTGATATTTCCGTCCAAATTGTAATAATGTTCCGTAGAAATACATGTTTTATTTATGTTTTTGTGTGTGTTCTACTTTCTAACTATTGTAAGTAAAACGATTTCGTATTATTTATAAGATTTATCTAGAGCAAAGCGAATTTATAACTGATGTTGTTTTAGGAATCGAAATACGAAGTGCATAGTACACGTAGATATTATCCAATTCAATAATTTTGTTTAGTACATGTATTATTATTTTGTAAAATTTTCACAATTCTAATAAGAAAAGTAAACTAGAAACTAAATCAGGTAAAAGCTGTCTTGCAAAAGTTTTGTGAGTCATCTACATAAAATGACGCATATAAAACTTTGGTGACAGCAAAATTCAGTTAAAATAACTTTGAATATTTTGTATATGTATAGGACGATATAATATAATTTTCATTATTGAAGGGTACTTAGGTACATATAGGCAAGGGGCTATTAAGGGGGGGGGGGATTAAGGGGGTTCAATCCCCCCTATCGGCCACAGTGTTGTGTAGGAAAAAAGAGAATAGTACTCGTAGATTTTACTCCTGAAAATAAAACAATATTATTTACATATCTCTTTTATCAATGTGATGTAAATAATAAGTTGTGGTAAGTAGAGGTATCAAAATCCTTTCTGATAATATTTTCTCTATCTGGCTTACCTCCCCCTCCTCCAGTCAGATCCCCCCCTAAGGATCGAACCCCCCACGTGAATGTTGTAGCTACGTATATTTGCTTGCTTTTACATCAGGTATCGCAATCAGAGTTCACTTAAACACATTAGGTACTCATACAAATGCATTGCTTGCATACAACATGTTTCAAACCAAATGTAAAAGAAAAATCTAGTGTAATTGAAATTTAAAAAATATATGTAAATAGGTATATACATCTACCTAGTTAGTAGTAAATGAATATAAAACCTTTTACTAAAATTATATTTTAGAAATTGTATCTACCTGCTCGTACGTACACTTTTTCGCTAAAACTGTTTCTCAGTGACTTTTAGCAAGGACTCACTGTCGGAAGTGTACATCCATATGCACCATCACACATTCCTAAGTTTGTGTTGTATGGGTCAACACTAATAGGGCGACCAATTAATAGATACCTAACCTAAAGTAAGATATTAGAAGGAAAACACAAGCGATTTTTTAAATATTATTTACTATAATATTAGTAAATCATCACGAATATAGGTAATGAGCATAAAAATTGCTAAGCAAACGCATTTTAGAACAGTCGATTTTTTTTTTTAATAATAAACTAACGTGTTCCCGGCGTGCGTTGCAATGCCATTTAAATAAAGAAATTGTTACTATTTGTCCCCGTTCCCGGATTTCCTCCCCCTCCCGACTCCCCTCCCTGCCGCTAAAATACATGAAATACACAAATTTTTTAAACAACTCGCGCGCCACCTATCACAAATTTTTATAAAAATTTCATTACACCAAAGCTCATCACTATACTTATAGAAACCTTCGCAGGCGTGCGCACAACAACTCATCAAAGTTTTATCGCAATCGCAAGAAAGGTATAGGAAATAATTTCATAACGCTAGAGCTCAGCACTGTATATAGAAAACTTCACGAGAATATGCACAAACAATCACCAAAGGTACGTTTTTAGATTTTCACGGCCAAAAACAATTTCGTTGTTTGTTTTTGGGGTGTTATGCCGTGTTGCGCTACCTCCTTCTTTAGCCTAAAGAAGGAGGTAAAGAAGGAGGAGGCTAAAGAAGGAGGTAGCGCAACACGGCATAACACCCCAAAAACAAACAACGAAAATCACCAAAGTTTCATTGCAATCGGAAGAATGGTTTAGGTTGGCCTAATAGATAAACAAAGATATATTTAAACATATTATACTCTTGTTATATATATAACGATGTTCCTTGTGAGGGATCGTAATGAATAAAATCATTATTTAATTTACGTTTTAGTTTATACTTGTATTTTTTATAAAGTTTTTATAAATGATTTATTTTTATTCCACTCAAAGGAAAAGATTGGAAAAACATCAATTTGTGCTAAAACATATTTTTTTGTATTCGTTATATAAAACGATGTGTAGTAAAAATGAACAGAAAAAAGTGATTTCGTGTTACAAAAATGCCTACATTATTTTTGTTATTAAATATTTATACAGTGTGGGGCACCGCTACTTGAGACATTGCGTGAATAGAAGTAATGTTAATTTACCTAAATATATATTATCTAGATTACTATATGAACCGGCCAAGCGTTGCGGTGGCAAACGAAACACAACGCTATGACGTGGAATAGACTGATGTGAAATCGAAATACAATGCCAGCTAGGTAAAAAAAAGTAACCAACGCCATTACCTAGGTAACCAAAAAATGAAAATTAACTCACATTGCCACACACAGTAAACCAAATTTGCTAAAAATCGGTTATTTAGTTTCGGAGTTTATCTCGGGCAAACCACGTGGCGCGAGATTTTTAAATATAAAGATTTGGTTAGTTTTTCTTTTGTCCGCCTGTAGAAATAATTTGAATTTATAGTTTAATTTTATAAAAATGTTGTTACCGACAGGTTTCAACACGATTTATTGGATAACCAACACCCCTGACTTAAGTCATCCCAAGTGGTTTGTTGGGGTTGGTAACCTAGCAGAGGTGCCCGAGTTCATGGGTGAGGTTTATCTAGGTCTTGATGGCGAATGCGTTTGCCCACCTACTGCATAGCGGGCCGGGTCGGGAGAGACTGGTTGAGTTAGAGAGTTAACCTAGACCTCTCCAGAAGAACTATTCCGACCCATCACGTTGCACCGCAGTGGGAGTGATGGATTCATACGTCCGTCACTCCTGGACACATTGAACCCCAGATTCCTACCCACCCCACATATATTTTTCCCTCCCAGAAATTTCTTTCCCTAAAAGGACCCTCCACACAGCGTCCCCAAAGATGACACAGGTTCTGAGGGAATTTTTTTCCCCAGAGCCGCCAGTGTGGAGCGCATCAGATACAATCAAACTCTGCATAAAAAAAAAACAAATTTCGCATAATTAAAACCAAAATATTAGATATTATATGAACAACGCAAATAGTCTTAACCGCCTTGAGCCAGTAAGACTATGGCATCCCAAATTAGGGTACATTGTGAGGCTGGATGTAGTGGGGAGGGGAAAGAGATGGGGAAGAGGAAGGTGGAAAAGTACCTGGCTATTCAGATCTGGTCACCAAACACGGCTAAAGCCATTTCAAGCAGAATGGTGGTCTTACTCCAAGGCGATATTGAAAGTATCTTCCACTGAACGTGCCGCAAATCTACCATATATTATTTTTAATTAATTAATTGTGAAAGAACACAAATAAATCAAATAAAATTTATTTGCGCACGCCAGGTTCGTACCCGCGACCCTTGGATTGGGAATCGAGAGCCTTACCCCTCTACCACGGAGGCGGTCATACCTGTGCATTATAATATGTTGTTGAACGTCGTCAAAATCCTTGATCCAGTTGTGAGAGTAAAATTATTATTTGAAGGCCACGAGTCCGACGATAATAGTTTTTTTTCTTTCGTAACAACGTCTTTTAATTATTTTTATTTGCTCCAGTACCTAGATAGGTACCCAAAGAGTTTTTTCGCTTGAATTTCGCTATAAAAATAGTCAATCAACCTTTATTTGTACGATAAGGTTGGTAAAATTATGTATGTACTGTAGGTACACCTAATAAAGGCTCTGTCCGGTCAATACAATATAATATTATAATATAGGTACGTACCTACCTGACTACGGCAGAAACTTACCAGACAAAGCCTTGAATTACAGGAAGTAGATTAACAAAAATACTTAATTTATTATTCCGCTCGTCAATCGAAAACTTAACGGTTTAAAAAGACCAAAAGTAAATAACGAATGTCATGCCTAATTAGTGACTTTGTTGCTGTCCATAATAATAACAATATGCTGATCTTTATAAAAATAATGAAAAAGGAGAATGTATTTTAAAACATAAGAACATGTATTAATGGTTTTTCTTAAGTTGAAAATTATAACTAACTAAATAAAATAATAAATTATTCACTATCATTAGATATCAACATTGAACAATCATTGTAATTTAAAAGTTCTAAGATTATTCTTTATCATTTTGTTACGCAAAACCTACCCCTCTTTACCCAAACCACCTCGCTTTTTGTTTCCCGCAATAAATATTTCATTTTTACATTTTGTCTATGTTTTTTTACTCAACTTTAAAAAAAAAATATCTGTCAAAAGTGTCAATAATGTCGAAATGCCCAACTGTCAAACAACTACTGTCAAAGTCTTGAGATTCGAGTTTTCAACAACGAATGTGAATAATCTGTTTATATTTAGGGTAAATGTTTACTACTCCGCTTACCGGATAATACGGAATTCGAATTTCGATACACGGATAATATGGAGCGGAACATTTCCTTTGCCGCCATTTCTTTGGATTTGATATTTGCTATTTTTTTCAATCTAAATACGCATGAATTACTTAGGTTACCCAGCCTAAGAACCTAATAACCTATTTTGTGCACGTAAATAGTTGTATATTGTAGTAATTGAAGTTGTATAAGTCCCGTTTCACTTGGCCAAACGTAGCTGTCAAATAATTCGCCTAAGTGAAATAATCTTATAAAATTGAAATATAAAATGCATGTTTTTTCGTCTCCCCCGACATAAATACTCAATTTTCGTAATAATAAAGCAAAATCTAACTGTTTGAACAAAAAATATTCCGTATTAGCCAGTAGGCGGAGTATGAAACTATTAATATATTTAGTTTTGTGTCAGTTTCCTGTATTGAAAACAATGAATAAATAGTTTATTACCCGAATGTGTGACATTAATTCAATATGTATTTCTTTCAGATTTCGTAGAGTCCGTAGTATTGCGGGCTTACATTTCCCAACATGGTCTACACGGCGAGATTGAATTTTCTCAAAAAGCCGAAAGCGTTGTGAGCATAAGAACAAACCTAAAAACAACTCTAGAATACCCTGAACAAGTGTGGCAATGGACTATACACGAATTCCCCGTCGACTATTCAGAAATAGACGAAGAACGGTGCGAACAATCCAAATTAGGCAACGAAGTCATCAAATTAACAGAAGAACTGGGTTTTCTTACCCTGCCAGAAAAAGAAAGGACTGAATTCGAAAGCAAAAACAATCTGACTGGAAAAATAGGCTTCTGGGGTAAAAGCTTAGTGCTTGTTTCTCCAGAAACTAATCAACGCATTTGCGCTAACATTGTTTCAAACGATCGTTCGGTTGAACGCGTGGCTTTCGCTAAATTTAACTCTCCCATCGCTGGTACGATATACTTCAGATGGATTGCGTCGAAAGAGTTTGACCACACCGACACGTTTGTGCAAACTGATCTATACAACTTAAAGAGTTCGGAGTCATATAAACCGTTCACGGAGCATAAATGGAAGATTTATGTTACAGATATTTTTGATTCTGATAGAGATAAGTCTGAAGAGAATTGTAATATCTTGCAATTGGTATTTGATCCAGATAATCAGGGGCCTGGAAAGGGTATCGGAGACATAGATTCTAGACTTGGTGATGTTAAAGTGGCGTTGGATCCTACGAGACGAAGGGTTAAGACCCTTTATAAGGATGATGGACTCACCCTGTTGCCGAGTGATCTGGAGGGACCTCACAGGACTCTGTATATTGTTATTTTTGACCCCAAGCACTCTGATAGCTTTTTGGCTTGTGCTAAAATCAAGCATGAGCATCCAAGATTTGCAAAGTAAGTGATTTTTAAAATGTTCTTTGTCAAAGTTTGTCCATTTGATAAAACTATTTAGGTACCCGTTACACCCTTCCGCAGGGGTAGGCAGAAGAGAGGATTGACTACTAGACAACTCTGTCTTAGTTCTCGCTCCTTGCTGAATTCACAGTTAGATATTATCAGCGCCTTGGCTTCATGGCGCCTTGGCAAGTCGGGGCCCGGAGTGGGCTGTTCCAATTGCGCCTGCACTGTGCTGGCCTTGCATACATCATCTCATGCACACTCATCCAATTTGGAAGGCGGGTATGGGTTGCGTTATCCAGATTTTGTGACAATTAATTTCAACTTTTTTCAGGGTTCTCCTCGATTCCCATGGTATTAAAGGCGAAGTACAATTCAAGCAACAGTCCCGCTTTGACCCGACTTGGGTCAACTTCAACATCTCCGCTTCGGACGGCAATTACGAGTCATCGCTACGGTACGCCGGATCCGTGCTGACGTATAACATCAACGAGCTGCCCTCGGAGCCTAAACAATACTTTGTGAAAGATTCTGATAGATGTAACTCCACCGGGAGTATTTATAATCCAAAGGGGGTGGATATGAGCAAAACTCCACCGGCAGGTATATAAAATGTGTATTATTAACTGAACTGTTTTGTAAAACAAATTTGTGGAGTTATTTATTTTAAATTTTATGTAGTTCTTCATGCATCAATTCTGGAATATTTGAGGCTATGTTGGTATCCTGAAAATATTCCGGCTTCTTTAAAATATTCATAGCAGGGTCGCCAATGCACATTGACGGATCCATGTCACACAATGTCGGATGTGCGATTGTGTAAAATATTCATAGCAGGGTTGCCAATGCATATCAACGGATCCGAAGAACAATGTCGGATGTGCGATTGTGTAAAATATTCATAGCAGGGTTGCCAATGCATATCGACGGATCCGAAGAACAATGTCAGATGTGAGATTGTGTAAAATATTTATAGCAGGGTTGCCAATGCATATAGACAGATCTGAAGAACAATGTCGGATGTGCGATTGTGTAAAATATTCATAGCAGGGTTGCCAATGCATATCGACAGATCCGAAGAACAATGTCGGATGTGAGATTGTGTAAAATATTCATAGCAGGTTTGCCAATGCATATCGACGGATCCGAAGAACAATGTCGGATGTGAGGTTGAGTAAAATATTTATAGCAGGGTTGCCAATGCATATAGACAGATCTGAAGAACAATGTCGGATGTGCAATTGTGTAAAATATTCATAGCAGGGTTGCCAATGCATATCGACAGATCCGAAGAACAATGTCGGATGTGAGATTGTGTAAAATATTCATAGCAGGGTTGCCCATGCATATCGACGGATTCGAAGAACAATATAAGTTGTGCGATTGTGTAAAATATTCATAGCAGGGTTGCCAACGCATATTGACGGATCCGAAGAACAATGTCGGATGTGCGATTGTGTAAAATATTCATAGCAGGGTTGCCAATGCATATTGACAGACCCGAAGAACAATGTCAGATGTGCGATTGTGTAGATTTGCAGTAGGGCTATTTTTAGGTGATTGTGAAAAATAATTTATATTCTACTATTTCGTTAAAACCATTCCATACAAAATATATGAAAAAAATTATTTTCTTCATAATTAATTTTCACGTGATTTTTTCCAATATTTTAATAGTTATTCTGTTAATCGGGACAAAGACAAATCCAACAAATTAAAGATCATAAAAATCGGTCCAGCCGTTCTTGAGTTATAAATGGTGTAACTAACCCGACTTTGTTTTATACATTAAGATATTATTTTTCAATCAGGAAATTCTCTTGTAATCTGTTCGTTATGTCAGTTCTCATAATATTGTAGAATCCCCGCGTTTTCCCCACATTGAGTTCTCCCAATAATATACCTACCGTTCGGTTTAAATTCTCAGAAATTCCTCTGAGTTTAGGGAATTCTCTACAAATTGGCAACCCTGGCCATAGATAATCCACCTAGATTGATGACAGGATATTTTGGAACTACATACTAAGAAAATGGTAGACAAAAAATTTAAGTACCTACTTAAAAATTCTGATTTCAGAGGATATTTTGGTATTGATTTATTAAATAAGAGAAGATCAGAAACATGACTTTTGGATGTGAGGTTTACTGTTCACCGAACTATGTACTAGTTCTATTCAGTGAAACCCTCATAAGAAGTATCCAACGGACCGGAAAAAAAACTTCTTAGGCGGGAAGATCTTATAAGTGGGAAAAATTGGACTATTCAGTTTTCAAGGAAACGAAAAAACCAAACTTTAAACTTCTCTGTAATATGATCCATGTTCTTGAATAGATTCACTAATATTTATTTTATTTGTTATGTATAAATAAAATAAATATAAATGATAATCGTTTTATAACCATATTTGAATTATTTCCAGGTATGGGCACCCAAGACCAATACGCCATTGGGGACCTGCTGGGAAAGATGAAGGACAGAACAGAGTACCTGGTCCACAAATACCTGCTGCCGGGTCTAAGTAATGAGCTGAGCGGGGCGTACTGGGACGTGTTCCTGCCTCTGCAGGGACCCCACAGCATCGTGCACAGGAGCATGCTTGTTAAAAGGTACACCTATAATTACAATACGTAATAGTTCATGGGGGTGAGGTTTATCTAGGTC
The DNA here is from genome assembly GCA_951813805.1 of Limnephilus auricula. Classification (NCBI taxonomy): domain Eukaryota; kingdom Metazoa; phylum Arthropoda; class Insecta; order Trichoptera; family Limnephilidae; genus Limnephilus; species Limnephilus auricula. The sequence goes on along the minus strand of OX638409.1, from coordinate 7,838,818 downwards.
TTGGCAGCACATGCGTTTGCACACCTACTGCTTGGCAGGTCGGAATGGGAGAGACTGGTTAACCTTTCATTGGCCATACGTACTCCAGTGTACCATCGATTTTGGAAGCGATTTTGTCCCTTATGTATAAAGCAATTGAATCAAGAACAAGGTCAGAATCGCTTGGGCCATTCTCATTCTTGACGTAATGAAATACTGCATAGCATCTAGCCTCTCGGAATAATTTTAATAAATTGTCAATGATGCGACGGGCAAGAAAGATAGCCGACAAAAAGGCCGCCGCGTCAAAATATGGACGGAGTTGGTTTAAAAACTCTATATTCTTTCATTGTTTTTGATATAAATTCATCGTGGACAGAATAGATTTCAGGTATTATCAGAAAGATCGTTTTATCTACTTTATTTTCATGTAATTTTTGTAATACATCACAAAAGAAATGTTATAATGAAAAATGTCGTAATGAAAAATTTTTTTTTTCCTATGCTGGCTTTCAAAAAAGTTACGGGAGATATTTGACCTCTCCAGCCGGACCATCTCAACCCATCGCCTTGTCCCGCATTGAGAGGGATGGATTCACACGTCCATCACTCCTGGACACATTGACCCTCAGATTCCTACCCACCCATCATACCTTTTTTCCTTCCCAGAACTTCCTCTCCTTCCTTTTCCTAAAAAGGACCCTCCACACAGCATCCCCAGAGATGACATAGACCTCAAAGGAAATTGTTTTCCTCAGGGCCTCCTGTGTAGAGCTAATGTAAAAAAAGAAGTCTGGTCTGGAACCCAAAAAATATCTGAAAAGATTCTTATGATATGTATCACTGTTTTAAAAGTTATAGCAGTATTTACTTTGCCGTGAACAGAAATTTTGTCATTTTTATTACTGAATTAACATTTATGAATGAGCTTTGCACTTTTGAAATAACCATAAAAAAACCAGGTTGTATTCAAATAAAGCCTTGGACAGACACGCTATTATCAAAAGATACTTTATAACACAATAGCGCTCGCCATACAATCCCATACAGACCCACCACACGTAAAAAGATGATGTTTTATAAGCGCGGTTCAGGTCTTCGCTATCCGCATTTATTGTCCTTATCCGCTGCTGACGCTATATTTGAAAAATTATGCGACCCCCTCTATGCCGTAAACAGGAGAGGGGGTCATTTTCAAGTCAGCCGTCAAGTTGACAGATCCAGTACAAAGAATATAATTTTCTACGGAATACGGCCTTAACCTCTTAACTGTGATCTGACGTTCAAAAGGTTAACTTTTAACAATGCAAGTAAGCATTGTTAAAAGTTAACAATGCTTCAGAAGTGATGTAAAACTGCGAATAATTTTTAACCTTTGAATAATTAATTTCTAGGCACGAGAACAAACCTTCAATATGCAGCACCGTGGCGCTATACGACCAGGACACTGGGTATCAGACTCAGATATTTACAGCGCAGGTCATACTGCGCTACCCTCTGGTGGGGCGCGTCATTCTACGTCAGCCCCGAGGCCAGCCCTGGACCGACACCACCATACTGTTTGAATATCTTGTGCATGCTGACGGGGCTAGTCTGAACAATTCCTTCACGCACAGGTTGGATTATTTACATATTAGTTTATTATCGTGTCAAGCGGCAGACTTTTCCGGGCGTTCAGTTTGAATTCGGCCGCTCTCTCTCATTACAAAAATCATTTTTATAAAATGCTTACTGTGATTTAACAATGAATCCACCATTTATCCAATTTTTTTAGGTTTTATAATTTATTCTTTTTTTTATCGTTAAATTTATAAACACATGAATTCTGTATGTTTTTCTTCTTCTTCCCCTTGTCCTATTCGGGTCGGGGACCCACTGCATCGACAAGGCTCCTCCATACGTCTCTGTCTTGCGCCGATTGTTCGGCCTCCGTCCATGGCAGACCCATCCTCTCCTCGCAGAGTTTTTGGAGTTGCCTCGCCCAACTGTGTCTGGGGCGGCCATCTGGACGTCTACCCTCTGGAATGGCACTCAGTATTTTCTTCGGAATTCGGTCATCAGACATTCTTAGTACATGCCCAAGCCACCTCAGTTGCGATTTTTATATGAAGAGTAGCAGTGGTTCAATGCTTAGATCATCTCGGATCGTAGAATTTCTTATATGATCCCATTTCGTAACACCTGCCACTCCTCTCAAGTACCTCATTTCGGCAGCTTGGACTCTAGAGCGTGTTTGTTTGTTTAGCATCCATATCTGGTGGCCGTAAGTGAGCGTCGGGCGGTATACCGTTTTAAACACTGCCATCTTTGTCTTGATGCTGAGCTCGGCTTTTCTTATCACTGAGCTGTAGAGATTACGTAGCACACTGCTTTCCGCACTTATTCTTCGATCAATATTAACAATATTGAATATTACTTTTCTGTTTCTTGTCTATGGTCTACTGGCAAAACCTATAGTCATTTAAAATGAAATTTTTTGACATGTTCAATTTTAAGTAAACAGTTTAAAATGGTATCTACACGCATACCACAGGGTACAAAACTTCTTTGTCTTCTACCGAAAAAAATTATGAGAAAAGTTTGTAGATTGTTAAATTTTGTAGGGAAAAAAGTACTTGTAACTCCTAACTACACCGTTCTCAAATTATGTTGGTTCAAAACTGACTGGATTTACTAGGGTTACGTCCGAAATGAAAACCCGAAAAATGCAGGTGTACACCGGTTTCTATGGAAAATCCGAAAAATGCGAGTATACCCCGTCAGTCGCAGGCACATGTTACTCAAGGCCAACTAACTAATGAAATTAGGGATAGACGTTGACTCACTCAGAATCGTATATTTTCCACGGAATGAGTGCACGAGTCACAAAAACCAATATTCCAATATGACCTGATGATGTGCGCATATGAGTGCATATTAGTTTGAAATCGCGATAACTGGATAAAGGTGCTTCGTAGGAAAAAAGTATACACATTTTTTTTTAGAGAATTTTGCAATCTACAAACTCTTCTCATAATTTTTTTTGGTAGATCTCACTGTTTCCAAGATATACGCAAAAAACAAAAATTTATGACCTTTGACCTCGGATAAAAAACAACGCTAACGCTAGATCGATGGGGACTTTTGACATAACATTTAATGCCGTATTTAAGACCTGTACAAAAATTCAGCTTGTCTGGAATTAATGCAAACTCAAACTATTTGGGCAAAACGCCGTTCTTCCACGTAGCTATTCACAAGCGACGCTACCGCTACCTGTCAAACAAATTTGCTAGTGTAGCACCTAGCGGCATTTTCAAACACTAATAATAGCATGGAAAACACAGACGAGTGGCGATCGCGTCGCTTGAAGGTAGCTCCATGGAAGAACGGCGAAACTCTTTTCTCATCCTCCCTATGCATTTTAGAAGCATTATTCACATTGAAAAAAAAATATGTACTACATGTATCGGAATAAGCTTCAAACGTTATTATAAAAGAGAGTTCTTCTAATAAAATAATGAATATCCATTTAGACTTTGGGTAAAAGGTCAATAGGTGTCCCTTATAAATAAAATCGAATATGTTTATCCGAGACACTATCTAGGTTACAAACCAGTTCTTATAAAATTTGTTAATATTGTTAATTCTAATTTTAAAACATGAGATTGACAAAAATGACTTAAAAATGAGAGGTCTCAGTGGCCGAGTTGGTTGATGCGCTTGTCCCGGTAAGACGAGAAATTCTGGGTTACATCATTTACAGAAAATTTCCATGTTTATTATAACTCCAGGTGGGCGGTCCACGAGTTCCCCCCGAACCAGGACTTCTACAACTGGACGGGACGGTGCCTGAGTGCGGGGGAGGTGTACAACCCCTTCAAGGTGGACTTCGACAAGGCAGCCCCTGAACAAACTTGTAGCTTCGGTCACATCGGCAAGTGTAGAGTCGGGGATCTTTCTACAAGGTACATAACTGTCTTAACACTTTCAGACCTGAATTATTACTTTTTTATATTAATTATTTAATTGTGAAATAACACTAATTAATCAAATAAAATTTATTTGCGCATGTCGGATACCCTTTGACCACGCCGGCCGTCACTGGTCCTACCCAGGCCTCCTGAGTTCAATTCTCCGGTTGTCTAAGTCCTCTTACTGAAGTAGATTATCAAATTATTATTAATTATTATATTCCTAACCCAGGAATGTTTGTCTTACTTAAAAAAAAATATTAAAATACCTGGCACACAAAGCCTGTTAAACAAGCAATTTGAAAATAAAAATTATCAGTTTTTGTTCGCTTTAGAAAGGCAGCAAAATTCACTATAAATAGTTCACACAGATTTTACTGCGTTAATTGTAAGCAGTGGTCACCAACATATGGCCTGCGGGCCGGATCCGGCCCACCAAAGATTTTCATCGGTCCTCCAAAAATTCCCAATTTCTGCATTTAAATAATTCATATAGGATATATTAATTTTATTATATGGTTGTGAATTCACGGCGGCTATATTTCAATTCATCAATCGAAATTTGATTAGGTAGTAGGTAGTGGAACCAGAGTAATAAAAGTTGGGCATTTGAGCTAACCAGAGTTGTCGGTGTTTTAGGAGAATGAATTAAATTCAATTCTTGGAATACCTTTATTATTACTTTCTTCCTTTTCAATATGTAAGTAGTTTAATCTGTATAATATGTACATACAAGTCTGTATTTCTCTTAATTGTTTTATTTGTAACTCAATAGATAAAATAACTTCCATACAATATGTAAAATGAATCTAAAAGTTAACCACAGAAGAATTAAAACGTACAAAAAAAACCGAAGTTTCCGAAAGCAATTTGAGAAAAAATTATGAAACTTTGTGAATTTTTTGTTCATTACTTTTACATAAAATGGCAAAAAAGTGAGGAGACAATAAAATTTATAATATATTTGTTTAAAATATATAGATATGTGTTTTTAGTTTTTTTTTCATTATCTGTAATTTTATTTAGAAAATAAGGTGAGCTATTTTTAAAACTTTTGTTGTTTGTATTCAAAATTATATGTTTACATATTTCTAATAATAAAATTTGATTATTTCATTACCTTTCAAAAAAACAGATTTTAGTTTGGATACATTCAGAAATATTCCATTTATTTGGATTTTATTGCAAAGCGGAAATACATACTATGACTTTCTGACAAAATAAAGAAGCCTTGAAACCTGAGGGGAAAATTGAAGATTTAGGTATGAGTGTAATTTTTTTTGTATTTTCCTGCATCCATTGTTTTTTCATATTATAATAGGACCTTTCAAAAACGGTAGATAGAGGTTTCACTGAATGTAGCATTTGAATTTAAATTGATTTAATAATTTAAATTGATTTAATAATTTAAATTGATTTAATAATTTAAATTGATTTAATAATTTTAATTGATTTAATAATTATTGTGATTCTAATGAATGAAACTCTCATTTATTTTTCAGACACGGCACACTAGGAGTTGCAGGAAGGAAAGCCGAAGGAGTGAAGATTGCCCGTCGGATGTTTACCGACCCGTCATTGCCACTGGGCGGGGCCAACACCATCGTGGGCAAGTCTCTGGTGATCTATGACGACCATGGACCCGTGTTCAGGGGGGAGCGGATGGCTTGCTCCATGTAAGTATTGTTCACTGCATCATACTTCTCAGGGTGAGATTTGGTCTCCTCTACAAAGGCTTTTCCCTGGCTGCAGTCCTTAGCTACTTACCTCCTGTTCGCAGTCTTTAATGTCCTTCTTCAATACTCTTCCACATAGTCTGTTGCTGTTCATCTCTTCCTCCGCCTGCCTCTTGGTCACTTCAACTGGGGCACCCACACTGCAGACAAATTGGCTGTGAATCTATCTGTAGACTGTAATTAATCACTTTATCTGCATTTGAAGATGTATCCGTATCTTTTTCTATTTCGGATTTTCAATTGACTTTCGCTAATATTATCTTAATTTTTTTAAAAATTCATTTTAAAAATCGTTTTATGTTGACAGAGCGATGGAAGGTGGTAAACTTTGGAATTTTTTATTTTTTTTTATTTATATAATACATGTTACATAATTGTGACATTTACATAAAGTTGATATATTAAATCACCATACTAGGCGGCTGCCTGTATCATGGTGACCAATATAGTATAGTTACATTGTATGAAATATGCAGTCTAGTGTAAACATGGAATTAGTATAAATCATGTTAAATATTGGAAAAATTATAATAAAATGTAGAAAATAGAAAGGAGAAAAAAAGTACATTAGCATTAGATTATATAAACAGGCTTCTAATTCTATCACATTCACTCATCAAAAAGTCTCCAAGCGTCTTCCTGAAAGTGTGATATTTGGTTATTGTCTTTATTTCAATTGTTAAGTTATTGAAGATTTTTGGAGCAAGAAAGTTAAACTGTGACTGGGCCATTGAGGTTTTTGTTACTGGAATTATATAGTTGCATTGGTTGGAATATCTTGTATTATATTTTGATTCAAAAACATATTTTTTAATAAATTTGAATTTAAAATAGCAAGAAATGAATTTTACATATAGGGATTGTATATTAAGTATTTTAAAGTCTTTAAATAAGTCCTTTGTGGGATGAATGTAATGTACTTTGTAGATAGTCCGTATTATCAATTTTTGAGCCTTTACTAATGGATCTAATATAGTTTTAGAACACCCTCCCCAGACAACAATACCGTAAGAAATAATTGATTGACATAGAGAAGAGTATACTGTTTTTAATGTCTTTTTATTTAGTATATTTCGTAGTGATCTGAAGATATATGCTAGTTTCCGTATACGACTTGTTACATTGATTACATGATCTTCCCACCGAAGTTTGTTATCAATTATTACCCCTAAGTATCTAATGGAGTCTACGCGTTCCAGTGGATTGCATATGCAACTAGCGAGATCTCTGCAATAATGTATTTTTAGTGAATGATTAGTTGAGGGTTGGCTTATACTATTGAGGCTAAATGTTAAATATTTCGTTTTAGCTATGTTTAACGTGAGTAGATTATTATCCAGCCATTTTTTAATGTTTTGTAATATTACTTCTGCTTTGTGGAATGTTTCTTCCCATGTTTTACTTTTTAGTACCAGGGCAGTATCATCGGCAAAAATGATCATACTGGCATCAATTTGTAATCTACATAGATCATTAATGTATATGAGAAACAGTATGGGACCGAGTACACTGCCCTGTGGTACACCAAAGTTGATTCTGGTTGGATTAGACGGTTTAAGTGATGGTAACTTAACAAATTGCTTTCTGTCTGTTAGGTATGATTTGAACCATTCGAATGCCTTATTCTTTATTCCGATTTTCTGTAACTTGGCTAGAAGGATTGGTCGAGATACTGTGTCAAACGCCTTAGCCAAGTCTAGAAATATTGCCAAACATTTATCACCTTTGTCTAGGGCTTGCGTTATGTGTGATGTTAATTCTAGAATAGCTGTATCTGTGCTTAGTCCTTCTCTGAAACCATACTGGTTTGAAGAGAGAATATTATGTATTGTGAGATGGTCAATAAGTCTTTTTTTAACGATTTTTTCAATAATTTTGGAAAGTGACGATAAAATTGAAATAGGTCTATAATTTGATATATTTGTAGGAGTACCAGTCTTAAAAATTGGTTGAACCAAAGCAAGTTTGAGTTTATTTGGAAATATACCTTTATTGAGACTAAGGTTAATGATATGTACCAGTGGTTGGTTTATAAAAGGTTCAATTATTTTGAGTATGTTTGAGGATATTTTGTCGTTATTACATGAATGAGAGGGCTTCAATTGTTTAATAATTTGTGAAATTTCGGCAGAGTTAGTGGGGTCAAATGTGAGTGAATTATTTGTTTCACAAACTGATTTATTTATTTTGTCAGCAAGAGCATTTTCATCTAATGATGTTTTGTTTAAAATTTGTGACGCTAAATTTTTGCCGATGTTACAAAAGTATTCATTTATATGATTTGTCACAGTGTCTGGATCGTCTTTTATGGAGGTGTCTAGTCCGTTGATGTTTAATTTATTAATTGGTGGTATTGGATGGTCAGTGTCAGATATTTCTTTAATAATTTGCCAAATTTTTTTATTGTTATTGCCGGCTCTAGACAATTTTTCTTTATAGTAGTTTTGTTTAGTGATTTTAATGAGGTTATTACACATATTTCTGTATTTTTTGTAAAATATTTGTGATTGTATATCTGGATTATTAATTAAGTTTTTGTGGAGCTTGTCCCGTTTTTTAATGCAAAAAATTAGACCATTTGTGATCCATGGTTTAAGTTTTTTGTTTTTTGGGTTATTCAAAGGGGATTCAACGGTAACAGCCTCAATAAGTTTCAATAGTGTTTCAGAAAATGTATTAAAAGCAACATCTACGTCTGTGGAATTTAGGGTAGAGAGCCAATTTTCCAATTTAATTTTAGAGGTGAGTTCTTCGAAATTGATCTTAGTCTTTATTCTATTATCACATGAAGTTATGGGAATAGGTTTTTTATTCATAAGGCCAATTACTATTGAGAAGTGGTCAGTTATGGTTGATTGATATACAGTTCCTTTCGCATTTTTTTTTGTTCTTAGGAATATGTGGTCAATACATGATTTGGTCATGTCAGTTACTCTGGTTGGGGCATTAATGTGAGAAACAAGCCCGTGTTGAGTCATTAGATTTTTATAATCAAGAATTTGTGTTGACATGGGCTTAAGTATATCAATGTTAATATCACCGATTACCATTAGTTCTTCATTTGGTGCACAGTTCATTAAGGCCAAGTCTAAGGATTTAAGGAAGGATGAAATATTTTGTTGTTTAGGTGACCTGTATAGTGCAATAATGGTGGTCTGGTTTGTTATTATTTTAAGGCAGTTGGCATTATCGATGGATAATTCAGAGACAATCGGATCTAATTCGGATTTTACATAGACAATTACTCCATCTGACTGTGTCTTATTATTCAGCGTATTGAAAACTGTAAATCCTGTAATGTGTTTTTGAGTGTAATTTGATTTGATCCAACATTCAGTTAAAACTATTATGTCAAAAATATTATTCAAACCTGCAAGCGTTACAAGTAGATTATTATAGTTCTTGTCTATGCTGCGAATATTTGTAGAAAATACTTTTAATCGCGTATAGGGCTCTAGTATATTTATGCACTTTGAGGGATCATTAGTTTCCGGAGTTATTATTTTACCATGGTTTTCTATTTGCAGATTAATATCATTCATTTGTTATGACAAAAATAGTTTTTTGTTTTGTTATCTCTATTTGGTTTACAATGTTTAAAAAAGAGAGAACAATGATCCTTTAAGTACAAACTGAATGTAACATAAACATTTATAAAGAGAGTATGTGAATGTGATAGATAGATAAGAACAAGGTTAGTAGTTATGCTGGAGAGAAGTGCATACAATAAATATATTAGAACAAAATCAACAGTTATAATGATATGATAAAAACCAAGCTTGAGCATTTGCAGTATTTTTTTAGCAAGTTTTAGTATAGCGATAAATATATGAAGTGTTGCAAGTAAACCTACAATGAAAATGTAACTGTAAATGTTGTTGTTGTTAGTGAATATAAGAGTGTATAAAAGAGGTGTTACTTGTCTACATGGTGAGAGTATTGAGCAGTATCGTATGAAATAACGCATTTTTAAGGTAATTATGTTAGAACCAAAGGAATCTATTAAGGAAAGTATGAATATATATTTATATTGACGAAAAATATAATTATTGATGCTATGACTCATATAAATTGCATGCAAAATATTGTTGACTAGATTAGTTACTTGTTTCTCAAAAAATATTAAAAAACTAGAGTTTAGAAGAAGGGTAGTAATTGTGTATGTTTCAAAATGATTTATTTGTAAGATAAGATGTTTAAAACATATATTAGTAATATAGTTGATATATGGATGAAAATATTTAAAAAGATGTTTAAAGTAAATATGGTTCGGTTGCATTTTGCTCAAAGTTACAAATAAAATTGAGTTTAGGATCAGTAGAGCTCTAGTAATACTATCAAAAATAATTGCAACATGTATAAGATGGATGATAATATGTATTATATTGGTTCGCTGTGTTGTTTGCATTTGAGTAGTAAAAACTATTAGTACATGAATATAATATACGAGCGTAATATAATATAATATAATAATAATATAATATAATATACAAAATGTGAAAAAAAGATTGAATATTGTAATATAATCATTGATATCCGATATAGTAGAGGGGTGTAGCTGCACGGTACCTTGTATAATCAGTCACAGTAATTGACGTTTTGCACGTTCAAGATCGGTTATATTATATATTGTAATTATCTTAGAAGTATCAGTTTGGCGTAAAAGAATTCGCCCTCCAGCAGTCCAAGAGTGTTTGAAATTATTTTCCCTTGCAATTTTTTTTGTTTGCGATAACAAAAATTTTCCTCTTTGAGTCAAGTGTTCGGAAATATAAATGCGGTTGGCGTCTTGTGATAATCCCAGGTCCCTTGTGTTTAATTTGTTTGTCTTGATAGTAGTAGATTTCTTGTAGGTTTTGCATTTGGATAGGAAGTCATCGCGGGATTCAATGTTTTTGAACGTCGCTACGATAGATCTTGGGTTTTTATCTGAAGTCTTCGGTCCAAGCCTGTAGATTTTTGTTATTACAGATTGCACGTCGGTATCTTCGTAGTTTATGATTTTAGAGATTTTTTTAAGAACTTCTGCATTTTTTTCAATATCTGCCTCGGGAACACCTCTTATATCGATGTTGCAGGTTTGGCTTAAATACTCCAACCTATCAATTTTTTCTTCTTGTTTCGAAATAGTATTTAGTAGGATGTTATGATGATTTTTTTGTGCAATTAATTCTTCGTTGGCTGTTTCATGGGCTTTTTCCATAACATTTATGCGCATTCTAAGATCCTCTTGTTGATCTGACATAAATTGGATTGATTTTATGATTTCGTTATTTTGTGTGACAAGTGATTCGTATTTATTTAAATATGAGTCAAATTTTTCTTCCACGAATTTCATTATCAATGTTTTAAAGTTTGTTAATTCTTTTACAAATAATTCTGTCGTTAAAAGACCTTGGATTGTGCCATCTGTGTTTGAGTTTGGTAAGTTTTCTGTGTCGTTTGATTCAGCGTGTACAGATTTCAGCGGTTGGGTTAACTGTTTTGCTTGTTTGACGGTAGATGGCTGCTCATGTTCGTTTAATAACATATCACTTGTAGGTTGTTTGGGTTTGTTATTTTTTACATTTCTGGTACACTTTTTACACCTCCACTGTAAACTTCTAGCGCTGCGACGTGATGTTTCAATAATTTCAGCACAGCCAAGATGGTAGTTTCTTTCGCAGACACTACAGCATATGAAGTCTGATGGGTTGACAATGTTTTTTTCACATACAATGCACTGTGTATTCATGATAATGAATGTGTTACACCAGCTTTATGTAAACAGTGATGTTTAAATGTTATTAATGTTAATTTTATTATGTGGTAATCACTTCGGCGTCAGTTAAATTACGGTAGGCGGAGTACGTCACTATTAATGAATTTTACAACAGTCGATTCTTTCTAGAGGAGATCGACACTTCGTGGCAGATAGAAATGAAGGAAAAACACTAAAGATAAGCCACTTCGCGAGGTAAAAATTCGCTGGTTTGACGCGCGGTTTCAAGTTGAATATAATTGAGCACTTTAAACTCGGTTCAATAACGTTTTGTTTGGTGATTTTTTATTAATTTAGTGTAGACTTAGAAATACGTCAACACTAGACTTGGTAGGGTAGAACAGTGTGTAATTGTAAAGGACTGGCTGATAACGTCGGCGTCCGGGACAAATAGTAATAATTATATGTATTATGTATAAAGAAACTGTACAAAGACTAGGTTAGATTCGCTTGTGCCAATATAATTCCAGACGTTGCTTTTAATTTCAGTAATGTAGCTTCCCGGAATGCTTTGAAATTAATTGTTCTATTGAGAATGTCATCCAACATACAAGAGGTTAAGGGATACCGCTACACTGCACAATCACACATAACCAATGGAACGACAGAGCAATTTAAATATTTTTCTCTGATTGCTAAAGGAAAATTTTCCACCCACATTAAAAAAATTATACCTCCGAATTTTAATATGGAGACATACAAACTGATTATAGTTCTAAATAGCCAATGAATTCACCTAGCTTTTGTCTGTTATCACATATTCATAGGATTTATAAAAAAAATATTATTAAACCTTTTACCTTAAAACATTTTAAAGAATCAGATAATATTTATTTTGTTGTAACATTTTGAATGTACAATATATTATATATAGTCACTTTAATAAAAATAAAAAAAAAAACACTTTTTGGCAACAAAGCGATCCGTGGTTTTCGAAATAGTGCCATAATGTTGGCTAAAAGCGCTTGAGTGGATAAGACATTTTTTTAATTTAGTCAATATTTAATTGCACTGAGAGAGTTGTTCATTGCATGGGCTTCATTAATAGACTGATTGTTCTATTATTTATTGTTGCAAATGTCAGTCGTAGGTGAATTGGCCAGACACTGCCAGATAGGGATAGGCACTTTGGAAAGCAGGTTGGCTGGAGGAAGGGAGATGTACATTGTACATAGTTTCATCAACACACACAGTCATAATATTTGGTGTCCTGTCATCTGGCATTATTTCAACATGTCCTGCCTGCAGCAGTGGGGCCGGTAGAATCTTACAATGCTCTCACGCTTTTTTAGATTTCGAGTTCACAGTTCATTTTAATTAATTGTACAATAATTGTATTAATTATTAATTGTATTAATTATTAATTGTATTAACAATTATTGTCTGCATTATTCTAGTATAGGAGGGCTGTACCGAAGGAAGGCGGTGGCCAAGGATTGGCATGCCAACGGGGAGCCCCTCACGGTCACCGGCAAGGTGGAATTTTTGCAGCAAACAGAATACGACATCACCAATGTCGACGTTGACCTGGAGGGCCTGGCAGGGGTCAGCGATTACACTGTCCATGTCGTGAGTTCAAAAAATCTTTTCATGTATCGCCACCAGTTAGAAACTGCTTGTGCTTAACCTGTCATCTGTGGCTTGAATGCCGGCATCTGGAATTTTTTTTTTTTTTAAATGCTATTGAAATAATTGTATAAAGAAACTGTACAAGAACAAAGTCAGAATCGCTTGCGCCAATATCTTTCCAGACGTTGCTTTTAATTGCAGTAATGTAGCTTCTAGGATTGCTTTGAAATTAATTTTCTATGGTACATGGCCATCATGTGGTCAAATGTCATCCAACATTCATTCAGATCTGAATAGCCAGGAGCTTTACAACCTTCCTTCTCCCATCCCCATGTGTGGGGGTGTCTGTGTGCCCGAAGAGAGCTATTTTTTCCTACTTCTGCTAAAATTGATCAAACTTTTTGTTTTTCTGAGCAGATAACCAATTTTACTGGTCTGTCTAGTGCAGGTATTGAAAGAATCGTCCCCTTTACCACAGTCAAAAATACAAAAATGTATAAAACGCCCCCCCCTCTCCTCCACCACCTCAAACGTCTCGACCTCCACAACGCCCACCGAGGTGCGCTAGCGCCCCGGTTAAGAATCACTAGTCTAGTCAAACTAGGAGTCAAAAAGTAAATTAGTGACTTTTTCGAATTGATATAGATCTCATTTCTAGGGATTGTCTCTTCAGTGGCGATACATATTATTCACATTTTATAATATAACTAGTGAAAAATCACGGAATATTATAATTATTGTAGGATTTGTGAAACTGAAAATATTTGCCTCGGATCCATGCCTTTCAAAAACAAATATTGCTAATTTTCTTTGAAATATAATAATGTTTTTTTTTTGTTGACAAATTAGAGACACAATAAGAAATTTACCTGTCGAATGAACACCTTTAGTAAATTTAATCAGTTACCTTGGTTACCTAGCAGTAAATATAAACCCAAAGGCGCTCCGCTGATGAGGCAACTGAAAACCAACTAAAACCGGCTGTTTTCTCTGTCTTGATTGGTCAAAAAGCTTGTTTAACCATAGACGAAGAACAATCAGCTGACAGCTGGCAACTAGCAACGGCCCGCCAGGGCAATTAGCAGTGCAAGTCGCAAGTCACCGCTTGCATTACCATTGACAACGGGTGTTTCAGTGATTGTGTAGTGTGCGGGCCATCACATTGTCATACGAAGACAGTTGGCAGTTGAGAGTTTTCAGTTGCCTTAGTGGGCGGAGGCGCAAAGTGTAATTTTTCTTGTCAAGAAATTTAAACAAAAGATTTACATATTTCAAATATAGAATAGAAAATTAAAATAATTTTCTTGTAAAAAAAATGTATATTTTGACACTTGAATTCAAAGTAAACTTGAGTTGTTTGAATTAGGTTTCACGCGGGACTAATGCACGTACAACCGAAAATAATATTTTTGATAATTAATAAATGTCCATTTCAGATGCCAATCGAAGAAGATTTAGAGTTCCCATGTGAACATTCAACCATCTACGACACCTACAATCCTTCAAAGATCAAGGAAAAAAATATTCCACCATCTGCTAAGGGTATGTTCAGAAATTCAACAGTCATATTAAATATTTTAAATGTTTTACTTAAATTATTGTACAGATCACCATGCATTTAACTAAGTATTGCAAGATTTGAATAACGCCTGGTTTCTAGGCTAAATCTATTCGTTGTCTCAAATAAGTCCATAGGATGCATACAGATGCATACCCAAAGAATTCTTTCTGGATTAGTTTCAGCATTTTTAAGACAAAGCATTCGAAGAGGAATAGGCCATCTATAGAGTTATGTATAATATGCATGCAAGATTTGCAGAACGTCTGGTATCTAGGCTAAATCTATTCTTTGTCTCAAATAAGTCCATAGAATGCATGAACCTTGGATATGTTCTACGGGTCCGCATACAGATATATATCCGAAGAATTCTTTATGGATTTATTTCAGCATATTTAAAAAATAGTATTCCAAGAAAAACGGGCCATCAATAGAGTTAGGCATAATACTTTCAGCTATTTAGGGCTCCAGACATGATATGGCTTCCAAATTCAACATTGAGGCGCACTTGGGATATGTGCAGTATCAGTTGTATGTTATTAATGTATCTGCGGGCCCTGTACAGTACGCCCAGCTTCTAAGAGGCTAACTTGAATAAATTGAAGCCACTGAATAAATTAAACTAAAAAATTATTTTGGCGATGAAAACAAACCCACAAAATTAAAGATAAATTATTTCTTTTGCAGGCACCACAGATCAATACGAAGTTGGAGATCTGAGTGGAAAGTTCGGTGGCTTCCACGGCAGCTCAAAGTACATGGGGGCTTACAATGATTCTCTACTTCCTCTCTTTGGATCACAGAGCATCTTGGGAAGATCTATCGTTCTACGTAAAAAGGTATGCACACTGAAGAGATAAACCTTTTGCCCAAAGTAGGCTCATTTTGTCCTTAATTTTGGTAAAATTGGTTAAACATTTTTAAATATGAAAATTCTTTCTTGAGCAAATAATCAATTTATTGGCCCGCCGGAGTCAAAGGGGTAGTATGTAAATTGGTGACATCTGTTTTCCTGCAAATCAAAAGCATACATTTTTTTGCATTAATCGCATAGTAGTATTAAAAAGTAAGTACATGTTGTTTCACAGAATTTGAACAATTCATCAAATTTCAAAGTCAATTTTCAAGTTCTGTGAAAGTTCTGTTATTATTTCAGTTCTGGGAAGCAACTAGCCCATGACAATATAATAACAGAACTTGAATAGAACTTAAAAATTGACTTAAAAATGTGATGAATTGTTCAAATACTAACAACTGGCTCCAAGTCGTGTTTACTAGGATATTTAATAAATAAATATTAACTTAAAAAAGTTGTGGAGTTTTCAAACTGACTCTTTTGAAATTTTTTTTAAATCTGGTGTTAGACCTGAAAAAATTTTTGAATCACCTTGAATATAAAAAATGAACATTGTTAGCAAAATATCTAAATAATACATTATTATTTTGATATTTAGTGAAAAATATTAATTTTGTAGACTTTATATTTACTTTGGATGTGTGTATTTCGAACACTTTTTGAGAATGTATGACAGCCTCCGTGGTCGAGGGGCAAGGCTTGACTAGCAATCCGGAGGAAGTAGGTTCAAATCCCAGTATGCGCAAATAAATTTTAATGGATTAATTTGTGTTATTTCACAATTTTATTCATTAAAAATAATATGTAACATATTTGTGGCAGGTTCCAATGTGGAAAATACTCACAGTATCGCCCTGGTGTAAGACCACTGTTCAGAATTGAAATGTTGCTTGAAATGGCTTTAACCATGTTTGGAGACCAGATAGCCAGTTACTTCTCTACCTTCCTTTTCCTCATCTCCTTCCCCTCCCCACCACTTTCAGCCTCAACATATCCCAATTGGGGATACCATAGTCTCACTTGCTCCAGACGGGAGTAGTTGGGACTCTTGTGAGGTATTCATATAAAAAAAAGCATTGTATGCAACTTCACGACTTGTATTATGTGTTTTTATAAAACACTCTTCTTTCCTCTCATTTTGCCTATTTCATCACCCCTATTTATTCATACTTCTATATATTTTTTATTACATCATAAATACACTATTCTATTGCAGCATTTATTAGCGTAACTACATTGCCCACTCTCCGATACAACGATTTTACACTATGGGAAATCAATACTTAGGTGATTTTGACATAATATTTAATATCAACTTGGCGAGTTTTGTGGATCATGTAAAATATTTATTCTAACACTATTCCTAAATAGATCTTGTATTTTTGTAAACCTATCTAATAGCTGTATTTATCAGTTTTTCTTCTTGTATTTTTATGACTTGTGTGTAATTTTTACTACCAACAAAATGTAACAAGTGTACTGTACTATCATGTAAAAGCCCTCTAGGCGATAAAAAAAAAAAAAAAATTTACCCTTATTTATTTTACCTATTGAGTATTCTTACATATAAAATCATTATTGACCATTTAATTTTGCAGAACAAAGAACGTCGCTGGGCCTGCTCCAAGATAGAGCGTGGCTATAGTCCTTCGGAGGCTCGTGAACTCCGTGCAATCGCTTCCTTCCACCACCCCGCCGGATTCGCTTACGGCTATGTACGCATGACTCAGCTGGTATACAACGATGGCAGTCAGAGTGATACCATCATAGAGATCAAGCTGAGGCATCCGGGAGTTAGAGATAGGAATGTTGTAAGTAGAAATCATTAGCTTTGTTCTATTCATCATCAACATGTATGGGATGTATCTCTGAATGGAATTTGACCTCCTCCCCAGGTAAAATTCCACAGGTCCTCTGGTACTTGCGCTGTAAATATCCATTCATTGCGAGTGCGATAATAACAATATTGAATTGCCTAAATGCAGTGTAAGGAATAGAGAAAGGTGGGGTAAGTGGTAAAAACTTACCCCTGGTCCGTATTGCTGCTTCTGGAGGTACACAGCTGGTCACAGCGATCACATTAAATGATTGTCCAGCAGTACACACATAAGTAGATACGTTTTTGGATTTTCATGGCCAAAAGCATTTTCGTTGTTTGTTTTTTGGGTGTTATGCCGTGTTGCGCTACCTCCTTCTTTAGCCGATGTTTCGGACAGCGTTGAAGTGTCCATCATCAGGGCAGATCTGGCAGATCCGACGATGACACCGTCTAGCAGTCTAACCTCAACACTTATCTCGTGTGCACGTGCGTACGTATTTTCCTGTTGTTTTGAAGTGAAAATAGTGTGTAATTAAAAATGTCAAGTAAACGGAAACACAAGACACTAGATTTGAAAGATAAAATGGACATTTTAAGGAAGTCAAAAGCAGACCTCAATTAAGGAGTATTTTAAAACTATGTAATTTTGAGATATGTTACAGTTACAATAAAATCTGTCAAACAAGAACACAAATATGTACATACATTATATTCTCTTTATGAAATGCTTTGTTTTATTTATTATGATTTTTTCTCTATATCATCCAGTAATCCGAACATTCCAATAATCCGACACCCTCTGGTTTTTAATAGTGCCGGAGTAGTGAGATTGTACTGTAATATGTTTTAATTCATTATTTACTCTTCCCAATTCCAGACACAAGACCACAACTGGGCCATCTTTGTGAACCCCGTGGGAGTGGATGCGGCTGTGGCGGTTACCAACACCCGCTGCGTGGCGGGGGGCTATCGCTGGAACCCGTACTACACCCAGCTGGCGGACCCCCTCAACCATGACCTGTATCGCCAGGAGTGCGGGCCTGATAATCCGCTGCGCTGCCACGTCGGGGACTTGTCCTCGCGCCTTGGGACTATTGACATAGGTAGGGACTGACTCATACACCCAATTAGAGGACCCTTTCAACCAGGACTTGTTTCGCCAGGAGTTAGGGCCCGATTTGCCCAAAGTAGGCTCATTTTGTCCTTAATTTTGGTAAAATTGGTTAAACATTTTCAACCTGTTGAAAGCCAGCATAGCAAAAATATATTTTTTCAATACAATGTAAAATATTTGACAGTTCTCACCTTTCTTACGAACTCAACTTTTATAACATTTCTCTTGTGATATATTACAAGAATTACATCAAAATAATGTAGATAAAACGATCTTCCTATTAATCACTCAAATCTATGCTTTCCACAATGGATTTATATCAAAATTAATGAAAAAATATAGACTCCGACTACGACTCCGTTCATATTATCATGCGGCGGACATTTTGTCGGCCATCTTTGATGCCAGCCGTGTCATTGAGAATTAATTTGAATTATTCAGAGAGGCTAGAAGCTAAGCAGTATTTTGTTACGTCAAGAATGAGAATGGCCCAAGCGATTCTGACCTTGTTCTTCACACAATTTCTTTATACATAAGGGACAAAATCGCTTAAAAAATCCGGACCCGCCAGGGGGACTGCGGCCCGCGACAGGTTAAGCTAAGATTTAATATCCTTAATGTAGTTATTTTTTTGCTTTAATTTGTTTGTTACTGTTTGGGAGTTTGTTATATACCTATATTATATTTGGATACGTTTTTAGATTTTCACAGCCAAAAGCATTTTTGTTGTTTGTTTTTGTGGTGTTATGCCGTGTTGCGCTACCTCTTTCTTTAGCCGACGTTTCGGACAGCGTTGCAGTGTCCATCATCAGGGGAGATCCGGCAGATCTGCCACATCGTCGGATCTGCCGGATCTACCCTGATGATGGACACTGCAACGCTGTCCGAAACGTCGGCTAAAGAAGGAGGTAGTGCAACACGGCATAACACCCCAAAAACAAACAATGAAAATATATTATATTTGTTTGCATAGCTTTCATATATTGTATTGTATCACTGATAACTCCATTGTTCAGTAAGACACGTTACAACACATCTTTACTGATATACTTCTATTTGCAGGGCTGGGTAGGCAGATGTTCACAGACTCCAACCTGCCGCTGGAGGGGGTAGTGAGCGCTCTGGGACGGTCCATCGTCATCATGGGTGCCAACCGCAGCAGTGAGAGGTTTGCCTGCGCCAACATCGAACCCGACAACGATATCATCAAGTATGCCAACATCAGGAAGCCGCCACGCTTTGTCGTGTAAGTATAATGATCATTACAGAGAAACCCTCTTAAGAAGTTTTCCTTTCCGTTTTACACCGTTCCATACCATGATCGTACTATGAACATATCTGCCACGAAATAAACACGCTACGCCCTACTATGCCCACTAGAACGTGCTAACACCGTATGATACCAGTACGTAACGGGTTTAGTGACCGTATGATACCCGTATACACCGGGGTTAGTGTCCGTACCATCCCCGTTTTTTTTACACACTTATTTTGTTTAGACATTATTGAAAAATTATAAATAATTTTGATCAAAAATTAATTTTAAGACGTATATAATTTTCATTCATTTACCATCTACCGTTTGATCATTTTTATGGCAGTTCGAGACATAAATTCTCGCGATTCATTAGCCGCTGAGACGCGGCCGTGCGAGGTTGTATGTTCGCGCCGCTCTTAATGACAACATTTTGCAATAAATTTAAAACTTATACCGTTTGTCTTCATGGTTGTAAAAACATCCGCGCGCAGCGCTGTTAATAAAAACAGAATAATGGATTTCTGGATATTACCTCTTAAGAAGTTTGGTTTTTGCGGTCCCTCGAAGACCGAATGGCCCAATTTAACCCACTTATAAGGTTTTCCCGCCTAATAAGTTTTTTTTCTGGTCCCTTGGAAATCTTCTTAAGAGGGTTTCACTGTATTTCCTTTATGTCGAAGTGAACAATTATAGTGAACAAAATATTCTTTATTAAATATTATCTTTTATTTTTCTGTGTCTTGTTCATAACAAACTATATAACCCACCCATACCTAATATCAATAAAAAAATAACACCACATAAGAGAAATTTTTTAATACAAACTACCTATCGAATTCCGTCTCATCTCTTACGTGACGTATTTGTTTTGCTAGGATGAAATTAAACATTTTTTATTGTTACCTTTCTCGATACGCTGCCTCAAAGCTATATGTTACGTATATATTTTTTAAAGTATTTATATAACTGATTAAATTGTTAATAATAAAGTCTACGATAGCCTATACCTAAAATATTTCTAACTGCCTCAATTTAGTGTTTTAAAAATGATCTTCACAAAGCTAGTCAGTTGCCGCGAACTTGCTAAGTAGCTCTGTTGCTTCGGTTGGCGGACTGAGAGAGCCCGCCCAATCTCACTGAAGCCTTCTGCCATCATCATAACTGTTCATACCTAAGACATGAACGGCGATAGATAGTACTCTTCTGATATCTAACTCAGCTGCCATCTTTTGGGATACAGCAGAACTTTGTATTACAAACTCAGCTAACGACATCTATTGCAAGAAGCTGAAACTACATGAATAATCAATACACTACATAGATATATAAAAGATTATTTTATGTTTAGAACCCAATTCATCGAAGACGTTCGCAAAGTGATGGGTCTGCCGGAATGGATGCTAACTGTGGATACCAGAAAGACCAAAACCCTCCACCACGGCTCCTGCATACAGATCCTGCTGCACTTCAAAGGTCCGCAGGCCGCCGTGGCCGAGGTGGACTTCTCCAAGCTGATGACCACCGGCCGGCTGGACCACCCCAGCATCTCCGTGCCAGGGTATGCCGACCAGAAGCGTAAGAAGGTGCTGTCGTATCGCCAGTGCGGTGTTCGCGATCCCAACGAGAAGAAGAGTGAGTACAAAGATTAATTAATTATATTAGATGTCTGCAATCCTCGAGGTTGTAAATTTTTGACTTGTGATCATTGGATTACTTTAACCTCTTGGGTGACATTTCCCCATATATTGCCAAATTCCATAGAAAATTAATATCAGAGCATTGATGCTCGGAGGAACTAGCGTCATTGATCCTCTCGGCACCGGTGCATGGTCGGAAAACACGCCAAACGCGCGTCCAACATATGTACACGGTTGACATTTGCCACATGAGAATGGGTCGCTTCTACGACTCGTTCTTGTGTTCAACAGCTCAGCTGTGGAATTCGCTGGTTTTCCCGTCCGCTACTATCAAAGTACAGAAATATAAACTGCAGATTTTTTTGATTGTTTGATTTATTTTTGAAAAGTTATATAGTTTTAGTATAATATAACATCATCATATATTCTATTAATAATAATTATTATTATTGTTACAGAGACATCGTCAGTTTTCCGTCCCTACTTCCTATCATCGGGGACCACTGAAGCAAAAATCTCTCATCTTTCATCACTAATTCTAGGCTTTATATTATTCAAATATTATTTATACAGCATGTTTTAGGATCTAATAAATTTGTTAAATCATAAAAATTATTATAGATTTTATATAAACAAAATAAAAATAAAAATTATTTTACATTTTAAACTTGTTTTCTTTGGATAGCTCATGTTTTTAGACTTTTCTTAAAAATACATAATATATAAATTGTTCTCCTTTCTAAACAGATCTTTACCAAATTAAGATTTTTTTTACAACTCCACACGCCTATTGTGTGCTTGGTGTAAATCTAAGTAACCAGCTCAGAAACAGGGGCTCCATCGAAGCCAGATACAAGTTAGCCTCTCAGAAACTGGGAGTACTGTACAGGACCCGCAAATGCTTTGATACTACACAACTCCTAAATATGTACAAATCACAATTCTGCCACACTATTAAATTTGGCATCCATCTCTGGTCTGGAGCACCAAAATAATTGAAAAAATCCTCGACTCTGTGCACAAACGGGCAGTCCGTTTGATAGATTCTCCTACTTTAACAAACGGATTGCAATCTTTAGGGCACAGACGTCGGGTGGTATTGCTGTCCTTGTTCTACCGGAATTTCAATGGAAGATGCTCCGAGGAACTAGCGTCATTGATTCCTTCGCCAGTAACAATCAGAAAACATACCAAAAGCGCGCTTTTCATTTCTACCCATTTGTCACATAAGAACGGGTAGTTTTAACATTGGTTACTTCGAGATCCAGGTTTACTCCTTCCTTTCCACAAAAAGACCCTCCACACAGCGTTTCTAAAGATGACATAGGCCCTGAGGGAATTTTTTTTATAATATAATAATATATTTTTTTGTTAAATTATTTTATGTACTTTTTTAGAAATATAAATTTAAAAAAAAAATATTTATTAAGAACCATTATTTCTCTGGGTCCGAGGAGAATAAAAATTCCTGACAGGAGATCCTGAAGAAAATTATTTCACTCCGATGGAGGGAACAAACAAAAAGACTGACAAATCATTCCACAGCCAAGCTGTTAAACACAGGACCGAATCATTCTCTTGTGGCAAATGACAGCTCGTTACTGTCTTTGCCCACGGGGAATCGGTGCCTTATTAATGATAGTAGTTTATAGGAGCATCTTCCATTGAAGTACTAGTAAAACAAGGACAGCATTCCTACCTGAAGTGCGTGCTTCAAAGACTGCATTATGATCTATCAATTGCATGCCCGATTCACAGAGTCGAGGGTTTTTTCAGGTAATTTGATGGTGCATGGCTAAGAGATAAATATACAAAGGCGCCCATCATCCAATACACAAAAAATATTAATATAAATAACAATAAAGGAGGTTTTAGGCCTGCCCGCTTTCATACAAAACGTAGTTTTTTATTTGAGGCCACAATACCCAACCAAACTGAAAAATTATTTTTGTAATAAAAAGGTAGGTCCAATGTCGATCTCGGACATGAGCATTTTTTTTTTGCTTTTAAATTATGACATAGGTAATTAAAGAAATCAGTTTTTGTTCATTTTGGAAGCAACTTTGGAATTTTTTGTGAGTTATTAATAATTATTAAAGAAAAAAATCTGCCTAATCCTTGGTTCTAAAATACTGAAAAATAAAATTAAAAATTAAAAAAATGTTCAAAATGCGTTTCTTTGGGTAGTAATTTTAAAATATAAATGACAAATTTTTGTTCAGATGTAAATAGGCAATTTGTAATATAAATTTACACCCACCAAAATTGTTTCTAAAAAAAAACAATATTTTAAATTTTATATTTCATTATATTAAAAAAAAAAATAAAGCAAAAATTATTTTTTTATATGTTTACATTTACTTTCAAATAATTGTCAAAGTTGCCTCTAAAATCATAAAATATTTAAATCTTTAATTGTCTATATTTTAAATATTAAAGCAAAAATAAATAAAGTAGCTCCTATCCAAGATCGACATTTGACATATCTTTTGATTACAAAAATAATTTTTCAGTTTGATTGGGTATTTTGGCCTTAAATCCAAAACTACATTTTGTATGAAACTTGCGATGCACCCAATGGCCAATATTAAAACCAAACAAATGTATTAATTAAAATGCAATATTTTCCTTCTCTGTAGACAAAAATAGTTGTTTCTCATTGTACTTAAAGCGTATTATGGATGAGAAGCGTCTCTGGATATTTACCATTTAAGGATTTTCATTTAGCTAAT
This sequence comes from Limnephilus auricula, assembly GCA_951813805.1. Lineage (NCBI taxonomy): Eukaryota > Metazoa > Arthropoda > Insecta > Trichoptera > Limnephilidae > Limnephilus > Limnephilus auricula. The sequence goes on along the minus strand of OX638409.1, from coordinate 7,814,846 downwards.
GTTTTAGGTTATATAACTCAAATGTTGAGTTTCCTCAGCGCCGTGCTCCCCACCTTCTTCCCGTCCACCAGCAGCACCAGTTTCTCGGTGTAGTAGTGCTCTATGAGGTGGTTGATGGTGAGGAAGGACTGTTCGTTGGTCTTGCTGAAGCCGAGAGCTAGACGGCCGTCATCCCGCCTGCGACAACCAATGTTGTAGATGCGCCCCATGTAGGTTAGAGTCACCGTGTAAGCGTGGGTAGGCTGGAAGAAATAAAAAAAATTATGCATTAGATGAGATGAATGCAGCTTTCTTTAGTGGCATTTTTAGAAGTAGACGTCAAATCCAATTCTCTGAAATGATAGGATCTTCTATAGGTCTGACTTCTACATTTCCACTGGGGTGGCCACCGGGGTAGCCACCACCCATGACCGCAGTCGGACTCCTACATATCCATTGAGGTGACCATCGGGATAGTCACGACCCATGACCATAGTCTGACTCCTATATTTCCACTGGGGTGGCCACCGGGGTAGCCACTACCCATGACCATACTCTGACTCCTACATTTTCACTGGGGTGGCCACCGGAGTAGCCACCAACCACGAACGCAGTCTGACTCTTACATTTCCACTGGGATAGCCACCGGGGTAGCCATGACCCATGACCATAGTCTGACTCCTACATTTCCACTGGGGTTGCCACCGGGGTAGCCACGACCCATGACCATAGTCTGACTCCTACATTTCCACTGGGGTGACCACCGGAGAAGCCACCAACCACGAACGCAGTCTGACTCTTACATTTCCACTGGGATAGCCACCGGGGTAGCCATGACCCATGACCATAGTCTGACTCCTACATTTCCACTGGGGTTGCCACCGGGGTAGCCACGACCCATGACCATAGTCTGACTCCTACATTTCCACTGGGGTGACCACCGGAGAAGCCACCAACCACGAACGCAGTCTGACTCTTACATTTCCACTGGGATAGCCACCGGGGTAGCCATGACCCATGACCATAGTCTGACTCCTACATTTCCACTGGGGTGACCACCGGAGAAGCCACCAACCACGAACGCAGTCTGACTCTTACATTTCCACTGGGATAGCCACCGGGGTAGCCATGACCCATGACCATAGTCTGACTCCTACATTTCCACTGGGGTTGCCACCGGGGTAGCCACGACCCATGACCATAGTCTGACTCCTACATTTCCACTGGGGTGACCACCGGAGAAGCCACCAACCACGAACGCAGTCTGACTCTTACATTTCCACTGGGATAGCCACCGGGGTAGCCATGACCCATGACCATAGTCTGACTCCTACATTTCCACTGGGGTGGCCACCGGGGTAGCCACGAACCATGACCATAGTCTGACTCCTACATTTCCACTGGGGTGACCACCGGAGAAGCCACCAACCACGAACGCAGTCTGACTCTTACATTTCCACTGGGATAGCCACCGGGGTAGCCATGACCCATGACTATAGTCTGACTCCTACATTTCCACTGGGGTGGCCACCAGAGTAGTCACGACCCATGACCATAGTCTGACTCCTACATTTCCACTGGGGTGGCCACCGGTGTAGCCACCAACCACGAACGCTGTCTGACTCTTACATTTCCACTGGGATAGCCACCGGGGTAGCCATGACCCATGACTATAGTCTGACTCCTACATTTCCACTGGGGTGGCCACCAGAGTAGTCACGACCCATGACCATAGTCTGACTCCTACATTTCCACTGGGGTGGCCACCGGAGTAGCCACCAACCACGAACGCAGTCTGACTCTTACATTTCCACTGGGATAGTCACCGGGGTAGCCATGACCCATGACTATAGTCTGACTCCTACATTTCCACTGGGGTGGCCACCAGAGTAGTCACGACCCATGACCATAGTCTGACTCCTACATTTCCACTGGGGTGACCACCGGAGAAGCCACCAACCACGAACGCAGTCTGACTCTTACATTTCCACTGGGATAGCCACCGGGGTAGCCATGACCCATGACTATAGTCTGACTCCTACATTTCCACTGGGGTGGCCACCAGAGTAGTCACGACCCATGACCATAGTCTGACTCCTACATTTCCACTGGGGTGGCCACCGGTGTAGCCACCAACCACGAACGCAGTCTGACTCTTACATTTCCACTGGGATAGCCACCGGGGTAGCCATGACCCATGACTATAGTCTGACTCCTACATTTCCACTGGGGTGGCCACCAGAGTAGTCACGACCCATGACCATAGTCTGACTCCTACATTTCCACTGGGGTGGCCACCGGAGTAGCCACCAACCACGAACGCAGTCTGACTCTTACATTTCCACTGGGATAGCCACCGGGGTAGCCATGACCCATGACTATAGTCTGACTCCTACATTTCCACTGGGGTGGCCACCAGAGTAGTCACGACCCATGACCATAGTCTGACTCCTACATTTCCACTGGGGTGGCCACCGGTGTAGCCACCAACCACGAACGCAGTCTGACTCTTACATTTCCACTGGGATAGCCACCGGGGTAGCCATGACCCATGACTATAGTCTGACTCCTACATTTCCACTGGGGTGGCCACCAGAGTAGTCACGACCCATGACCATAGTCTGACTCCTACTCCACTGGGGTGGCCACCGGAGAAGCCACCAACCACGAACGCAGTCTGACTCTTACATTTCCACTGGGATAGCCACCGGGGTAGCCATGACCCATGACCATAGTCTGGCTCCTACATTTCCACTGGGGTGGCCACCAGAGTAGTCACGAGCCATGACCATAGTCTGACTCCTACATTTCCACTGGGGTGGCCACCGGAGTAGCCACCAACCACGACCGCAGTCTGACTCTTAAATTTCCACTGGGGTGGCCACCGGAGTAGCCACCAACCACGACCGCAGTCTGACTCTTAAATTTCCACTGGGGTGGCCACCAGAGTAGTCACGACCCATGACCATAGTCTGACTCCTACATTTCCAGTTGGTTATAATTATTAGTGTGGTGTTTCTCTTCTAGTCTCAAACACAAAAAGGACACTTTGGTAAAAATTCTATATTTTGTTTGTATGTAAGTTGATACCGATTTTATTGAAAACTTTTGTTGTTAACTTAGAAAGCCTTCGGCTCCTAGGCCTCGGACAGGGCAGTCTATATTATTAATACGCTAGCGACTTTGAGTACATCTCTGACGCCGTGCCTTATGCAAAAATCATCTTCGCGCGTGAAGTTTGTTGCAAAGCCTACAATGTGTCGCCTGCCGCCCTAGCAGCAAAAAACCGCGGAGCGGGTTTTTAACTGCTAGTTTGAATTATCTATTCAAGAAAGAATTTCGATGATTGAAAATGTACCTACGATCAATTATTTCACCAAAATAAGGAAAAGGCAAAAAGACAAGCACACAACATTCTCACATCTAGGGATTTCAAATCGTAGCCATTTCGGAAAATCCTTGTCGAATTTTGTAAAACTCAAAATCTGGATTTAAAAATAAGTTTAATTTAAAAATAAAATTAAAGTTAGGACTCACAAGAGTCCCAACTGCTGCTCCCGTCTGGAGCCAGTGAGACTATGGCATCCCCAATTGGGGTATGTTGGGAGGCTGAAGGTAAGCGGGGAAGGGAAGGAGATGGCGAAGAGGAAGGTGGGGAAGTACCTGGCTATTCAGATCTAGTCACTAAATACAGGGCAGGGGTGCCCGGGTTCATGGGGTAAGGTTTATCTAGGTCTTGGCGCCGGATGATCTAGACACACTGATCTACCCAACCCTCATACCTTTTTCCTTCCCAGAACTTCCTCTCCTTTCTTTCCTTAAAAATACCCTCCACACAGCATCCCCAAAGATGACATAGGCCCTGAGGGAAATTATTTTCCTCAGGGCCTCCTGTGTGGACCTAATGTAAAAAAAAAAAAAAAATACGGCTAAAGCCATTTCAAGCAACGTTTAAATTCTGAATGGTGGTCTTACACCAGGGCGATACTGAGAGTATCTTCCACTCTGGAACTTGCCGCAAATATAGTAATTATTATTTTTAATTAATTAATTGTGAAATAACTAAAATTAATCAAATACAATTTATTTGCGCACGCCGGGTTCGTACCCGCGACCTTCGGAATGGGAGTCCAAAGCCTTGCCTCTGGACTACGCCGGCTGTCGTAATAATTGAATACGTAATTTTCCTTTTTCTAGAATATATTTTTTTAATGAAATCAACTAATTTTTGGTTAGGTTACCTGTTGTCCTGTTTATATGCAGCATAACATCAATCCAGTATTATTTAGATATAATAGTAGTAGGATATTATAGCAAGTGGTCATGTTTCTGCACAACAGTGAATGAGAATGTATTATTGAGAATTTCCGTTATGTAACGTGGCGTTGGGAGAGATCGATTCTCGGAGCGTTTGGTAGCAGCGGCGTTGCCAGCGGACAGCGGGTAAGAGCGGGTGAGGGCGGTGTCGGAGCGAGACGAGAGAGATCACAGGGTGATCATCAAATTAGTAACATTCACGAGAACTTATTACCACTAAGGCCAGGTATTTCTGTTCCTTTTAATGGTAAAATTAAAATAATTCGTAATTTGCTCGTTCATAACGGTAATTTAATTATTTTAAGAAATTCTTTTTTTTAAATATGTATACCGCACAAGAGTCTCAACTGCTCCCGTCTGGAGCCAGTGGGACTATAGCATCCCCAAATGGGGTATGTTGTGAGGCTGAAAGTATTGGGGAGGGGAAGGAGATGGGGAAGAGGGAGGTGGGGAAGTACCTGGATATTTAGATCAAATCACTCGCTCTCTCTGGTTTCAATCCTGGGATTGGTTTGCAGCAATTTCCTCTATTTTTCTCTTCCATTCATCCCTGTCTTGTGCGGCTCTTTTGAAGTCTGCGTATATGATGAGCAGCGCATGTCCACCAGCAGGTCCTCCAGGTACTCTCGGCGTGGACGTCCCCTAGAGTTTTTCCCCTCGGTTATGCCCTCCATTATGGCATGCAAGAGGCCTTCTTGTCATATTATATGGCCGTTTCAAACAATGTTTCAATTCTGAATGGTGGTCTTACCCCAGGACGATACTGAGAGTATTTCCGAGTATTTTAGAGTGCTTCCGCTCTGGAACGTGCCGCAAATATTAATTGTGTAATAACATAACACAAATTAATCAAATAAAATTAATTTGCGCACGCCAGGGTCGAACCCGTGACCTTCGGAATGGGAGTCTAAAGCTATACCCCTAGACTACGCCGGCCGTTATTTTAGCAGGTTATGCTGTAGAATAGAAAGATTAATTAATTGTTTGTGCCCGTAATTTCGCAATATGAACATGAATAAATAGTTTTGTCCGTATAAAAACACAATTCTTCGAAGAAAGGCATAAAAATACAATAGTGCATTGGTGATTCAATCCAATATTGTATTAGAAAATACAATATTGGATTGAATCAGCGATGAAATATTGTATTTGTTAGCCTTTCTTGAAAGATTTGAGTTTTTTAATTGACAAAACTATTTTTAGTATTCATATTTCTTGTGTACTTCCGCGAGCAATAAAATTTTCTTAATATTTCAAAGCATAACTTCTAAAAAGCGTTTATAAGTAAAAAATAAATAAAATACGAGTGTGCTTTAGATCACACGATTGAAGTAAATATTTCTTTAGCTCCATCTATATGTATGTCCATATACATGTTTATATGTATAAAATATATACAAGCCGTGCGCATCGACGTCCGCTCCCCGCCGCGTTTAGCGCGTCACCGGTATTTCAAAATACTGATGAAATATTTCAATGAGAGGAAGGGAGAAAGAAAATGCTTCTCTTACTTCTACAGTGAGCCCGTTTGCCTCGCAACGCTTTTCAATTTCCGTTACACATTCGCCAGCGTACCCCCCAAGTCTTGCGTGCGTAAAGGAAGTATTTACTTCAAAAATACTAAACGCGCGCCATCTACGAAAGCGTAGAATATGAATTCTTTTGACATTCACCTTTAATTAGCAAATTGCAAACTTTAATGTTCAAATTACCAAAATAACATTAATAAATAAAGTAAATATAAAAAGTTCTTATTTTATAATTTATTTAATTTAGTAATAATTTTCCTGACCGCTCTGTATTTTACACAATGCGGCTGGGCGGTGGGCGCGGACATGGGAGCGTGGCGATCGCACAGCGTCCTAGCGTTTAGCGTCAAGCGTCCACTATAGCGTTTTCCATCATAACAAAAATACCAGATTCATACGAAAATTTCGCTCAATAACAACAAAATTAATGTAAATAAATATCATAAACCATTCCTCAATTGTTCCTTGATAGATTTCACGCTAAACAAATTGTTTGTAAGTGTTTTAAAACGTGGTGTTTATATAATAATAACAATGTGTTTGAGCAGTTATGAAGCAATACCTACATAATACATTGCAATATTGAGCTGGTAGGTACCTTTCTACCAACCTAGCGATTTGATAGATGATCTAAATATTTAATTAAAAACATTTTGTTTCTTATCAGTGTTAAAAGTTAGTGTTTATATTTTTGAATTATTAAGAACAATGGACACCCAACTTTTGATAAGTGAAGTAAAGAAAAGAAAGTTTTTGTGGGACAGGAGAGGTAAACAACATTATAATAGATTTTATATGGAAAAGGCATGGGGAGAAATAGCAACATTCATGGATTGTTCAAGTAAGTCAAAATAATAATAATTTTAAATACATTTTATTCGGGTAATTTATCGTTTTCGTTTTTTTTCTTAAATTTTAAATCGGATTATAGTATTGTAATACCAGCTATTAAATTATTATTATAGCGGGATTTTTTTTGTTATTTGTACAGCGCCCTTGAGGTGATTTTTCACCAAAACAGCGCTAGCAACAATCAGCAGAAATTATGTTCGTAATTGATGGAAAATAGTAATGTGCATAATATAATCCAATTTGTAATAATGTAGTTGAAAAACAGGAGCGAACCTAGCGACATTAATTTTAACTACAATGTTGTAAAACCATCATTCTGTTTTTATGTCTTTTTGATTGGTTGATTCGTTGCTTAGAGTTTATTCCGCTAGATGGCATTGTCTCTGAATATCTATATAATATTATTTTTTTATTTTATCAGAATATTATTGGCTTAGTTATGTTATTGTTTCCCCTGAACTATTCATCGAAATAATAATTTTATTCTAATTTTTAAAGACTCATTCGCGGCAAATACTTACCTAATAAGTAAATGTTTTTTTGCATAATTTATAAATAAATTTTATATTTATTTTTGTGGTCACGATACTTACAATAGCATTATTATAATAAATAATAATTATAATAAGTAATTATCATTATTATTTCCCGTTAATTTGTGTTTTCTTTCCCCAAAAGAAGTTATGGAAAATAATCTAAACTTCATGAGTTTCCAGTATTATCGAAATAGCTCGAAAAGCCATAAAAATTAATCATAAATAAAGATAGTACCTACTTTGGTCTTTTGTATACTACACTAGCTGAAGTCCCCGGCTCTACCAGGGCTTTACATAGAGTTTTTCGAAATTAAATGTGGACAATCATTTTCCTCTTATTTTGAAAATCGAGCGTGCCAAATTTCATCAAGAAGTAACAACATTCTACTATAAGGGATAGGAAAAAGGGATAGAGGGTAGTTTTTCGAAATATCATGCTAGCTAAGTCCTTCATAATAGCACCTGTCACGTTTATTAAACACATTTTCATTATGTGGTAATGTTTCTTGACTTTTTTAATTATGTAATATTTTGTGTTGTGTAAAAAAACTAAAGTAAGTTTTATTTTGTTCTAGTGAAGGAAGCTCGCACTAAATGGAAGAATTTAAAAGATCACTTTCGCAAGGAATTTAAAAAAGAACAGGGAAACCCAACCCAAGGAATTTCAGACGAAAACGATCCCCTGGATGGAGTCTGCTGGACACATTACAACTCTCTGATGTTCCTAAAAGACCAATTCCAACCCAAAAAGCCAACAGACAAAAACACACCAATTACCAACGAGATCAAAACCGAAAAAACAGACGAATTTGACAACACACAATTTGGAATAGAAAGAATAGAGATTGAACCAGACGTCACAGAAGATAACAACACATTCGAAGAACTAACATCAAAAGATCTGATCGAAGAACACGAAGATCTTATGAAGACCTCTGCAAAACAACATTCAGACGACAACGATGGAAAATTTAGAAGAGTAAAATTGAAGACTTTGATGAAGAGCCAAAATAAAAGTTCTTCATTACGGGGCCCCCCAAAGAAGAAGTTAAAAGCGTTCGAGACGAGGAATTTCGATTCGCAAATTGAAGATTTGAAGGCGGATGGTGCAGACAAGAAGACAGCAAAGGGAAGTGAGAACTATCACTTTGTGATGACGCTTCTGCCTCATCTAGACAGACTGTCTTCAGCAAAGAGATTGGCAGTTCAGATTAAGATACAGCAGGCAGTGTTTTCGGCCATTTACGGAAGCAGCAAATCTTCTTCAGAATCTACCACAAGCTACGATTCTACTTCTTCAATTTAACCATCAGATGGTGTAATTGTAATGTTTATGTTCAATGCGTTCTGCACATCTCTGTTTACCTACGTGGGTAAATTACACTGCATCCCTACTAAGCTATTCCTACAATAATGAATATCGCCAACTATTCCAACCAAGATACTGCAGCGCTACGGAAATGTTCCTGGAGGGACGAGTTCAGAGCACTTCTCTGCCACCGCATGGGAAGCTTATGGCGCAGACTACGCCAATCCAAGAATACCATCATTGCTGCCGTGGCTGCCTGGTTGGAGTCCCTATAATTTCCAAACAGCAGCCAAGACTGTTAAATATGTTTTCATTAAATTCTTTTCTGTTTTTATTTTTCATATATTTGTTTTGTTTTACTTTGAATTATTGAATGTATTGCATTGCACTACCCCTGCATACCACCAAGAATAACTTATTATTATTATACCAATTAAGGTACTCGAATTTAATTTACAGCTTTGTAAAAGAGTTGGTGTTGAAAATAAATAACTTTGATGAACAAATTCGAGATTTAATAAAAGAAAAATCATGTGTTTCAAATATAATTAAATAATTATAAAGATTACAATATAGTAAGTATAATCAAATGCTCTGAAAAAAAGGACCACCATTCAACGGACTTAAAACAGTGCCTGGGAAACTTGGTTTTCGTAAGTGGTCCAATATTTCAGACATATGCAGTCCACACTAGCTACAACGACTACATGTGCGTTACTGCGTTGTGCTTTGTTGTGGAATGCGAAGTAAGCGTGTGAATTTACCGAAATTGTCATTTTGCCAATATCTGTCAAGAACCTGTATCAAGATGCTCAATGAGATCTACTATCTACGCTATGAGATCAGCTAAACTCGGGATCGGCCCTTAGCCAAACGGCGCATAAAATTTTGGCGCCCCTTGTCAAGTTTTATGAAAAATAATTTATACTGCTTTGTGTTAGGTGTTAAGTATTGGCGTCTTTGCCACACTAAGAGTACGGGCATCGAGGTATTATGTGTTATTGTGTTTTTATCAAGTTAAATGTTTTGGGCCTAAAGGATTCCGATTTTATATAAATGTAGACGAATTAATAAAACAGAGCATATCATAGAAAAATGTCCACTCCATCAGTTTACCGGAGGCACATCTTTTTTTGAAATAAGTGACCTTATTAATAATAATCTTATTATCCCATTATGATCTCACCCAAATTTCCTCCGACATATAAAGAAGTAAATCAAGAAGAATTAAAATAACTAGAACAAAATAACAGGAATAAGAAGAAGCGCGAAGAACAAAGAACCAAAAAAAAATTGCCTCACCTGACTTGACGGTCTCAGAATGAAGGTCCCATCAGCATGCCCCTCTAGCAGATCCTCTGCTTCTTTCCTCCCAACTTCCATGTAGTAAAACTCGTTCTCCACTGGAACAGGTAACGGTCTTCCTTCCATACTGATTCTGACAGCTTCCTTTTTTCTCTTCACGCTGTTCGTCAAAGATTCATTCCACTTCTGCAAGGTTTCGAATGGTCTATCAGAACTGGCTGATTCTGCATCATCCATAACCTCGTCACAGGAGTTTTTCTTATGTACTGGCTTTGGTTTTGCTGTTTCTTCTGTAGGGGTTAGTACCATTTTTTGTTTCATCCTTGGGTTGGGCGTTGGTTTATGTTTCATTCTTGGGTTGGGTGTTGGTTGTTTTGAAACTGGCAGAGTTTCTGGCTTTTTACTGATGGGTGGCTTTGGTTTGTTCATCGTTGATTCGTTGCTGTGATTTCTGTCTTTAGAGGTGTTTTCCTGTCTTTTGTTGTAGTTTGTGGTTTGCGACGGTAGTTCTTGTGGATCTGAAAATAAATAAAAAATCACAATAAAGGAGAAATTATATTTTAGGATTTACAATTAACTAAGGACTGGTTAGATACGTTTTTAGATTTTCACGGCCAAAAGCATTTTCGTTGTTTGTTTTTCGGGTGTTATGCCGTGTTGTGCTACCTCCTTCTCTAGCCGACGTTTCGGACAGCGTTGCAGTGTCCATCATCAGGGCAGATCCGGCACATCGACGGAACTGCCGGATCTGCCCTGATGATGGACACTGCAACGCTGTCCGAAACGTCGGCTAAAGAAGGAGGTAGCACAACACGGCATAACACCCCAAAAACAAACAACGAAAATAAGGACTGGTTGTTTAACAGAATTCGAACAATTTAAGTTCTGTGAAAGTTTTATTCAAGCTCTGCTATTATTTTATTATGATATTTCTATATTTGATGCTGACAATTTGTGGTGAAATTCCATTATAATAATGTATTCAAACAATTTAAAACTTTTTCCATTAAATTTATTTGTGACCGCAACCGGTTTCAACATGTTCAGGCCATCCACAGACTGGTACAATTGTTTCTTACTGCAGTTTATTTTCATAAGATATAGTGAAGGAGGCGGGGAAATGTTTTTATGGGACAATTAATAATAATAAATAATAATAATAATTGGATGACTTGTATAGCGCCGTTTTTGTGAAAAATCACCTCAAGGGCGCACCTCAAATTATTTAAATTTATTTGTAAGTTCCATAAGTTTCTGACAGATGGCGGTGTGAGTTAATTTATTGACACAACACTTGGTTATCTAGGTTAGGTAATTATAAGGAGGTGGCGTTGTGTTTCTTTAGCCACAGCAACGCGTGGGCGGGTCAGCTAGTATTTATATGAAGAAGAGTATCTGTGGCAGGCGGCGTGGATTTGATTTAAAATATAAAACTACAATTTTATTCCGAGATTGATGCAATTTTGCACACTTTACCTTTAAAACAAGAGGAAGGTTACTGCCTGTGTGAGATTTCGAAAAACCACCTTATCCCTTTTTTCCCATCCCTTAAAGCAGTATTTTGATACTTCTTGATGAAATTTTGCACTCTTGACGTTCAAAATAAGAGGAAAATTACTGTCTAGATCTGATTTCGAAAAGCTCTGCGTGATGCGAGCCAGCTAGTGAATAATATTTTTTGATTCCGTAGAAACAACATTTACAGTTTTCATCTTAGCAAGCCATTTCTAAGAACGTATTCCATTATTTTATACAAAGTTGTTGAGTGAAACGAATTTACTGAAAATTCATTGTTATCTTTATCGTGATGTTTCCAATATGGAATACATATGATTCATTTTGTTTTTAACATCAAAAGTTCTGATAGATTTTACGTGGAAAAATTATTTACATGCCTTTGAAAACGAGATCAAAACATTAAATTCTTGTTTATAACGCATTCCAAAACAATCCGTTTCCTGGTGTTAAATAAACATCGGTGTTACTTATAAAAAAAAAACACTGTGTTTCTGTAGCACGTTGTGTAAAGTCTGTACATTTCGTTTTTCAAATTCTTACTAAACAAAATATATGGTTTTGATCTGACAACGTTGTATTTTACCAGCCTTACTAATAAACTTTCTGAAATAAATTTACAATGGTCAAACAACCATGTATGAAGAATCCTTACTAATTAAGAACTGACAAAAAATTGTTCATGGAAAGATATGTATGTACATTGCTTACACGGCCAAGGAGGGTAGTTTATCTGTTGTATATATTTGTTCTATTTGTAATTTTCAACGAATTTCGATTTTTTTTTAATGTCCTATATATTTATTATTTTTTAGATGTCGTAAAAACAAATACCATTTTAGAACGAAAATTTTTATTACCTTTAAGATTTTTATATCTAAAATATACTTAAGTGTTTAAAAACTATAGTATTTTAAGCTTCAAACATCAAGTTGAAAAAAAAAACTTACTTACCCCAAACACTTTCTATTAAAACATTGAAATATTTGGAAAAATTCAAAATTCAAAAAACACAGTCCTTTCATTTAATGAATTTGAAATAAAACTGTCACCTCACTTTTTACTTCTTCACACAATAAAAAAAATATAAAAAAATCTTGAAATTCGCTTTTTATTCCCAAAAGTTTACAATAAAAAAACTCACGTTTGATTACATTGCTTGCACATCTTAAGACATTAATTTCTTTGATACGTTTACTAAAATATGTATTAGACATTTTAGTCACCAAAAAACATCACTTTCAAGAATTTATGATAAAATAAAGATCTTAAAATGCAAATTATTTCTGAATATAACCTATAAAACCATTTTCTGACAGTTCAATTTCGAACACACGATTTTTGTGCCACAATTTGACTTAAACTAACGAAAAACAACACAAATTAATAGTAAATATATTGAGTACATGAATATAAGTGCGAATTGGTCATAAGGATTGAAATCATTAACTAAAACATCATCTTAATCACACACACATTCGCGAACGACTTTTTTTTTGTAAATTTAGCACTCCGGGCTATATTTTTTCAGCGGGAAAGCAATGCGCAGGCGCATCAATTACACCACCTAGCGGATTTTAATGAAAACCACAATTTAAACAAGTAAAATACAACCTTGCCAAATCTAAATATTCACAAAAACACCGTTTAACGGTCGTTAAGTGGTTTTTTTTATTAGTAAGGCTGTAAAATCGATAAACTGTTTTGCCAAGAACAATCAAAGAATGACAATGGAAATTGTATATAATTTTATTTTTACAATATTATACCATTGTTATGACTTTATTGAAACAAACGTTTTGTAAGACCCAACATGCTGCACTAGTTTTTGTGAGTTCAATAGGGTTCCATGACCGTTGATCCCCCGACAGTTGCCTTTAAACTGCGAAATATAACTAAATGTCCCCGAAGGGGTGTGCAGAGAGGATATACCGCCAAATAACAAAAAGATAAAACATTTTTTCATTCAAATGCATCAAGGACAAAACTAATTGTCTATTTAATGTATATAATAGCGCAGTGGTCACCAACTTTTGATTTTTTTGAAAACTTGGAGGGCTGGATGAAAAATAAATTCGTAATCCGATTGGAATTCAATTAGAATATTTATTTATGTGTTTATTTTAGAATAGAAAAATATCTTATCTTACTATAATATTAAAAACGCGAAAGTTTGTATGGATGTATGTATGTTTGTTACTCTTTCACACAAAAACTACTGAATGGATTTTAATGAAACTTTACAATAATATAGCTCATACATCAGAATAACATATAACATATAGCCTATAATTTATAAAGCAAGCTATTTATTTTCATATTTATTTTGAGAATTACATTTTGCAAAACAACGATTGTTAAATCACAATTCTATTTTAGAAATTATTTAAATTAGTGAATTTATTTGAAGTACTGGCCTAATGCTATAAATCGAATAAAGAATTATAGATATTTTAAATAAATATGTTAAGAATTTTAGTACAAACGTAGATTGGACCTAGGGAAAGAAAATAGATTACTCGAAGTACTAATCCTACGCAGAAGAAGTCGCGGGCAGAAGCTAGTTTATTATAAAGTAGGAATAGCTAATTTATATTTACAGCTAATTAAAAAAGTAATAAAGAGGTAAATAAAGTCCTTCCAATAATAAAATTTGTTGTATGGCTGTTATTTCATTTACTGAGTTACAAATAAACCAATTAAGAAAAAATCGTATGTATACAGATAAACAAACTACTTACATATAAAAAAGGAAGAAAGTGATAATAAAGCAATTGAATTTATTTCTACATAATATGGTTTTTATAGTTTTACATATCGTATGATGTGAACATTGTCCAAACTAAAATACATAAATTTGATACTATCACTTCTAAATTGTGATTATTGCGGAAGTTTGCGCCTTTTTTGAGGAAATATATTTTTTAAAAAACAGTTAAAATTTTCTGGTGTCAATAATTTGTAAGTAAGATTCGAGATGGGAATTTTTGATTTTATATATTTAAATTTGGAAAATGTTTGTTCACATATTTAAAATAAATATTTTTGATTCGGGCTCTGTTTGCCTGAACTTTTTTTTATCTTGCATGAAGTACGTTCTTAGTAATTCAATAAAAAAATGAAGTGTTCCTGGAAATTTCGAGTAACGAACACCGAATTCTCCGAAAACATTGAAAACTCTGGTTATCTCAAATACCCAACTTTTTTTACCTGTACTAATCAAATTACGATTGATGAATTGAAATATAGATGACGTGAAATCACAACCAAAAAAAAAAAACACAATAAAATTTATATATCCTATATTTTGTAAATTATTAAATAAATTTTCATGTTACAGTTTTTTTAACATTTTTTAAACTACATTCTAGGCTAATGCCCGTGTTGTGGTAGTCATACATAATACATATAATAACTAAAAACTACTATTTTATAGAATTAGATAATAAAAACTATGCTAATAAATAAGTAAAAAATAAGAAAGCAGGAAAGAAAATAACATATTTAAGGATTAATAAAACTAATTACAAATATAAAAATTAATAGTAAGCTGAAAAATATTTTAAAGACAGAAATCAAAATTAAAAATATTAAAAATTAACATTATAATACTAAATTATTTGGAGTAAAAAATGTACACGTCGTTTTGCTGTCCGATATGATATACAGATTGCAAAATGATATACAGATTTTTTTCTCATAATAAGCTCAGGAATCGCTGGTTAAAATCTCTCGGGTACGTCGTGAGACACCCTGTATATAAAACATTTAGAAAGAATATAACCCTATATATATAAAACATTTAGAAAGAAGAATAAGGAGAATAAAATAATTCCAAATAAACGACATCTATAGCATAAAACAAGTTAAACCTCTGCCACTATAATCTGGTGTATGCCCCGGCGCGCTAGAGCCCTGCCCCATGACGGCATAGCTCAGGAGATCAGCCAGCTCCGCCCAGGCACGCTGACCAAGGTTCAGCAGAAGAGGGCAGATGATCTTCACGCACCAGCACATTGTGGCGAGGACTTGCACCCCATCACAAGGGTTGCAACCAATGTATTTCCAAGGATTCTTTTAAAAGACCAACTGCGACAAAAACTAACTGTTTTCTGAATTGTCGTGTCAGTGTTCTGAGGTTGCTTTTTAAAACTTTGATGAAGTCTTCACTCACCAGCACACTATGTCAAGAAGTTGAAGCGAGGATACTATCAAGATTTTCATTTAAGGTCTGGACGAACAAAGACAAACTGCCACAGATGCGAACGGTTTTCTGAATTATGGATTAGATTAGGTTAGGTTTCATTTAGACAGGACATTGTGACAAGAAGTTGGATCAAGATACTTCCAAGGCTTTCATTTAAAGTCTGGGCGATTGAAGAGGAACTGCAACAAATGCGAACTGTTTTCTGGATTCTGATGTCATTGTTTCGAGGTTGTCTTTCAAAACTTTATGAGTTAGATTAGGTTTCTGTTACTACTAGATTTGCGTTTCCCAGTTTCGGAGCAAAGATTCTTCTAGCACAGCGGAGATTTCTTGATTCTTCTCACAATATCCCAAGGTCTACTTTTTGCAAATCTTCTTATTCCGACATTCCAGTCTTCCGAAAACGGGAAGGTCTGATGTGTTTGGAGCGGCGATTCTTCCAATACGCCAAATATTACTGGATTCTTCTTTAAATGTTTGTATGTTTCAATGTCTTCTTAAAATATTCTTCTTATAGTCGTGGAATGGTTTCTTTTAGGTTTTTACATAACAGCACTATTTTCTAGAAGAGTTGCGTTCCTTCACAAGCTTTAGAATTGTGATTCTTCCAAAGTTTTTTTACTTCAAAAGAGTCCAAAATTTCGTTGAATTTTATAAAAATTTGGGTAATAGGATGTTTACATAAAAATATTCACACAGCACTTTTTTTACAGTTGGAAAGTCTTTTCAAATTTTCTTCAAACCTTTAATTTTTTTTTACTTTATGATAATTTTAGTATTTTTAAATAATTGACCAAGTCTGTAAATAATGATAAAAAATAATAATTACGAATATAATAATCAATAACACAATATAATATGTGCACGAGAAAAACGCCGATCGCCTCCTTCGGGTTTTGAACTCATGACATTTCGGCAAACGGGTTCTTTCTACAAAACTCCCCATGATTTAGTTAATCAGAACTATTTTGTATACATTTTAAAGTTTGGATACTTACAAAAATGTACATACATATGTTTTATCAAGGTACGAATACACTGTTTTTATAAAAAAAAATAGTTACCTATTTCTGAATTTTTGATAAACTCTATTTTGAAGCACTCGGCACAGAATTTTTGTTTCCGAATTTCTACTTTAACAGTACAAGGAATAAAAACTTCTGATTCACTTTCACAAAACTGATGGGAGAACGTGTTAGAAATTACTGTAAAACTTAATTTATGTGAATATGTATATATTTTCATCAAGCTTAACGTTAGGACTGACATTTTTGTCAAATATTTGGTATTCAAAAAATGCCTTCCATGTTCTTAGGGTATATATATCGCTCTGTGAAAGCATTACCAAACCTGCCACAAAGGGCTTATTATCAGGCTGCTTTAATTATTGTTATCAGGCTGCCAACAATAACACTCCTTATGTAGACGGCGAAAAGGGCTAAATTTCCGTTTAACACCAGCCGCCAGTTTTGATTTATCCAAGAAAAAAACTTTGTCAAGAAGAGTGTTTTATTTTGTTTTGCGAAGCTTAGGCACAAATATTTAAAGGTTTGGCTATAGTTTACTAAAGAAATTAATTTTCCACATCTTACTAATATTATAAACGCGAAAGTTTGTATGGATGTATGTATGTTTGTTACTCTTTCAAGCAAAAATTACTGAATGGATTTTAATGAAACTTTACAATAATATACATCAGAATAACATATAGGCTATAATTTATAAAGCCAGCTATTTATTTTCAATATTGAAACTAATAATTATTCTTTAATAGAAAATGTCAAAATTTGAGAATGACATTTCGCAAAACAATGATTGTTAAATCAAAATTATATTTTAGAAAATATTTAAATTAGTGAATTTATTTGAAGTACTCGCCTAATACTTTGAATCGAATCAATAATTTTATACATATTTTAAATAAGTCGAAGTCGCGGGCAGAAGCTAGTTATTAAATAAAAGAATAACCGAAAAGGGGTTCTTAAGAAGGAGATTTTGATCTTTAAATCAGTTTTCATAGACCTGGTACTTTATTTTTTTTGGGCTTATAAAAAAGACTTATCAAATAAATACTAGGTTATTTATTATTATTTATTCTAAAATATTTCTAATTGATCTAATTTTCAAATGAAATTCACTTGATCTTGCATTACTTAGTATTGCTTCGCCTAAATATTAAACATTTTAATGTTATGTAAATTTTGAAGGTTTCTAATTAAATTTTCTGGTAAAAATAGCCACTTATTTCAAATTTTAACTAAAAAAAAGTCAATTTTTTGGGAAGTGTTGGAGATGCAATCACAGGGATATTTCACGCTTTTTAAAATCACTGAATGACTGACGTTACGTGCTACGGATCTGAAAGTTGAATACAAACTGTATATTGTATTCTGCTTTGAAGAAGTCGCAACAATGTTGCTTTGTTTCAAAGAATTCTACTTTTGTAAGCAAAGTCATAAAATTGAAACGCAGTGTTTTGAAAAATCAGAAATCAACTTCCTGGCACAGCAGACTTCAGCGGTATTTAGAATTCTGACAAGTGTTTTGAAAATAAAACAGACGGCAACAGAACGAATTGCCAAATCATAATCACGCGTCAGGAAATACAACAAAACAATTAAGCAATTTCAAAGTTACACACAGGAGGCCCTAAGGAAAATAATTTCAATATTTATTTTATGAAGTTCAGGCACAAACTTCCACGGGAACTTATTTGAAAGGTTACGCTTTTTTCTTCTCCTTTATTTATCTAGATACAGAACATATGATACAATGCCTGTCTCACTGCGAAGATTTCCGATTAGTTGCACTAGTGGTATCACCATATTTAATTTTACAAGTATCTTAAATACTAGTGGTATCACCATATTTAATTTTACAAGTATCTTAAATACTAGTGCTATCACCATATTTAATTTTACAAGTATCTTAAATACTAGTGGTATCACCATATTTAATTTTACAAGTATCTTAAATACTAGTGCTATCACCATATTTAATTTTACAAGTATCTTAAATACTAGTGCTATCACCATATTTAATTTTACAAGTATCATACTAGAGCTATCACCATATTTAATTTTACAAGTATCTTAAATACTTGTGCTATCACCATATTTAATTTTACAAGTATCATAAATACTAGTGGTATCACCATATTTAATTTTACAAGTATCTTAAATACTAGTGCTATCACCATATTTAATTTTACAAGTATCTTAAATACTAGTGCTATCACCATATTTAATTTTACAAGTATCTTAAATACTAGTGCTATCACCATATTTAATTTTACAAGTATCATACTAGAGCTATCACCATATTTAATTTTACAAGTATCTTAAATACTTGTGCTATCACCATATTTAATTTTACAAGTATCATAAATACTAGTGGTATCACCATATTTAATTTTACAAGTATCTTAAATACTAGTGCTATCACCATATTTAATTTTACAAGTATCTTAAATACTAGTGCTATCACCATATTTAATTTTACAAGTATCTTAAATACTAGTGCTATCTCCATATTTAATTTTACAAGTATCTTAAATACTAGTGCTATCACCATATTTAATTTTACAAGTATCATACTAGAGCTATCACCATATTTAATTTTACAAGTATCTTAAATACTTGTGCTATCACCATATTTAATTTTACAAGTATCTTAAATACTAGTGCTATCACCATATTTAATTTTACAAGTATCTTAAATACTAGTGGTATCACCATATTTAATTTTACAAGTATCTTAAATACTAGTGCTATCACCATATTTAATTTTACAAGTATCTTAAATACTAGTGCTATCACCATATTTAATTTTACAAGTATCTTAAATACTAGTGCTATCACCATATTTAATTTTACAAGTATCATACTAGAGCTATCACCATATTTAATTTTACAAGTATCTTAAATACTTGTGCTATCACCATATTTAATTTTACAAGTATCATAAATACTAGTGGTATCACCATATTTAATTTTACAAGTATCTTAAATACTAGTGCTATCACTATATTTAATTTTACAAGTATCTTAAATACTAGTGCTATCACTATATTTAATTTTACAAGTATCTTAAATACTAGTGCTATCACCATATTTAATTTTACAAGTATCATACTAGAGCTATCACCATATTTAATTTTACAAGTATCTTAAATACTTGTGCTATCACCATATTTAATTTTACAAGTATCATAAATACTAGTGGTATCACCATATTTAATTTTACAAGTATCTTAAATACTAGTGCTATCACCATATTTAATTTTACAAGTATCTTAAATACTAGTGCTATCACCATATTTAATTTTACAAGTATCTTAAATACTAGTGCTATCACCATATTTAATTTTACAAGTATCTTAAATACTAGTGCTATCACCATATTTAATTTTACAAGTATCATACTAGAGCTATCACCATATTTAATTTTACAAGTATCTTAAATACTTGTGCTATCACCATATTTAATTTTACAAGTATCATAAATACTAGTGGTATCACCATATTTAATTTTACAAGTATCTTAAATACTAGTGCTAACACCATATTTAATTTTACAAGTATCTTAAATACTAGTGGTATCACCATATTTAATTTTACAAGTATCTTAAATACTAGTGCTATCACCATATTTAATTTTACAAGTATCTTAAATACTAGTGCTATCACCATATTTAATTTTACAAGTATCTTAAATACTAGTGCTATCACCATATTTAATTTTACAAGTATCATACTAGTGCAATCACCATACTTAATTTTACAAGTATCTTAAATACTTGTGCTATCACCATATTTAATTTTACAAGTATCATACTAGAGCTATCACCATATTTAATTTTACAAGTATCTTAAATACTAGTGGTATCACCATATTTAATTTTACAAGTATCTTAAATACATGATATATTATTATCTAAAACCCACCAACACTTGAATTATAAACCACTTTGCTATTTTGTATCACAGACTAAACACTTATTTTACTTCTATAATTTAATTTACACACTTGCTCACAAACATACAACTAAGATTATTTATTCATACGACTTTAAGCTTTCGAAAAGCATGCAGTGTCTACGCGTTTGCCCTTAATACTGGGGTAATGTTGTTTGTTATAATGGTTAAACTCTTTATTTGTTTATTTCTTATCTGGCGAGGGTCCTTCAAAAAGCACAAGTCATCATCATTAATTGTGGGAATATTATCTAATATCGCGGGGTAATTACTACAACTAGGTAAGTCTGAAATCAGATTTATTAGGAAATTCAATTATAAGATGGTAATCAATCTGATAAATCGGTTGTAAACTAACTAACTAACTAACTAACCATCACGCCGTTTCCCCGCAGGGGTAGGCAGAGAGGACGGACCGCCAAACACCTCGGTCTTGGCACACACTCTTTGCCTCATTCACATTCATACATCGTCTCATACATTCTCTTCTATTTTTCTGACTCTTGACATGGCCCGACTCAAGTATCTGATTCACTTGATCGTGCCATGTCTTTCTCGGACGTCCCCTACTTCTTACACCATTCACACTTGCATCGTATATTCTCCTTACGCTCCTTTCTTTGTTCATTCGCTCTACATGCCCAAACCATCTGAGGGTTCCTTTCTTAATTTTACTCATTACGCTTACATCAGCCTTGCATTCCTTTCGAATCTCCACATTTCTCACACGATCATACATGGTTTTACCACACATACGCCTCAGGGATCTCATTTCAACAGCATTCAGTCTACTTTCATCTTTCCTCTGCCAGTTCCATGCCTCACTGCCATACATCAGGGTAGGTACAAGCACTCCATTGTGGACTGCTAACTTCCCTTCTTTGTACAGCTTTTTGTTAGCGCCAACGGCATTCAGTCCTCCATTAATGGAGTTACCTGCATTTACCCTCCTTTCAATGTCTCTATCAGCCTTCCCATCTCTCGTAAACATTATTCATCATTCACAAATTGGTTGTTGTATATTTATTCTGTATATAAGACTTTTTTTATTATATATTCTTGTATATAAGACTTGAGAATTTAGAACTCTTTAGGACTGGAGAATTTTCGTGAAGTGACCTTTAAAAAAGCTCACACATAAGAATTTGCTTCTATTTTTACACAATTAGTTCTTTAGTTTCGCGGGCAGTGAAGGTGAAAGTATTTTGAATTTATGGATACGACTGTCTGAAAAGGTGAGTTTTAAGTTTAGCTCTAAATTCCAGTCATTATTATCTCATTCCAGGCTTTAGGTCTTGACAATCCAAAATCACGTTCATCGAACTTAGTATCTGCTGTGCGCTTTTTAACCTTCCGATAGCTGATGACGCTGCTGGCCTGAACGATGGTTGTCAAGAATTGGAATTTTCTGGAGTACACATTTCCGATAAGTAAGACGGAGCCATTCCGTTAAGGGACTTAAATACCACCCAGCAGAGCTTGAACTGGATTCTTTCAGGACATTTGAGCCAATGTAGATTTTAAATATAGAAATATTTAGATTCGCCGCTGATAAATCTTGCCAATAATTTAATCGTAGATTCGTGTCTTGGGAACCGTAAAACCTGTATTTTGGAAATTAGAAAATGGCATAATTTTTTATTATATTTATTTAAAAAAATTGGAATGATAACTAGTTTTTACATAAAAAAATGCAACAAAAGCAACATAAGAAATTCCACAAATTTTAGTGCTACAACTGGCTATGTCTATTTGCCTAATTGAAACATGAAAAAACAGTTGTTGCAACTACAGTTACCTACCTAATTATAGAATTACGTAAGGCGCTCCGCTGACGAGATTGGTCAAAAAGCTTGTTTAACCATAGATGAAGAATAATCAGCTGACAGCTGGCAACTAGCAACGGACGGCCACGGCAATCAGCAGTGCGAGTCGCGAGTCACCGCTTGCGTTACCATTGAAAACGGGTTTTTGAGTGATTGTGTAGTGTGCGGGCCATCACATTGTCATACAAAGACAGTTGCCAGTTGACAGTTTTCAGTTGCCTCAGTGAGCGGATCGCTTAAAAGATATTGTTTTTTTGGTGATGCCCACCAAAAACATATTCAAATAACTTAATGATTCCAAGACGTTACAACTTTTCTGTTTGTAGCATTCATTGACGACGAAATAGAGTAATGCGTTTAATTTATAACTCAAAAACGCTATTTTCGGCATTACCTCACGATACGCCATAGATATAATATAAAAGTTAAGTGTTATATCGGCATATTTGTTTACTTATTCCATAATCGATTATGAAAGCATGAAAGACTGGATAATTTGATTAGATTGTACTAATTAATGCGATTATTATAGTGTTTTATGCTGTTAATAGACACTTGAATAATGCCTTTTTTATTCGATTGCGTTGTATTTTTGGTTTCGCGGGGTTTCCCGTGAGCAGTTTGAATGAAAATTTAAATTGCACACTAATCATAACGATTGTTTTGAGACATCTGTGGCTGTTTTATTAAAGAAAAGATACACAACAATAAAAATAGAGACGCATATATACAAAATTAAATTGAGTCAAGCCAAAAAGGTCTCCTATGTTTAAGTTACATTAGAGATGGAGTTTTAATATATCTTAAATTTAATTTTTTTTGGTTCGGAGGAGAAGAAGAGGAAAATGGGATAAGGATAGGTGATGCTACCGATGCATTCCACACTCTTGTATTAATTTTCTATCTACGATTAAGATTATTTGATATTAAGAAAACCATAACATATATATATATATATACTACTCCCCAATTCAAACACGAGAAATGTTTTCTTTATTGAATTGGGTAGATTTGTTAATAAACTATATTATTATAATAAATTCATGATTTTCTTTTGTAAATATTTGTACTTATGTATTTCAAAAAAAAAATTCTCAGGTCTAACTGGGGACCTATTTTATATGCTTATGTTTAAAAATAATAAAGGTTTACAATAATAAATCATTGTTTAAAAAGTAATACTAGAGTTACACAAATAACCAGTATAATACAAATATATTTGAAATATTCGACAGTAAATAAATAAGTGAATACACACATAGAAAGTAGTAGTATAAATATGTGCTAATACACTATGTGTAACTATTGTGTTATAATACATTATTTAATATATGTTAGCTATTCGAATGCCCCTCCTCCAAGATGTTCGGAAGCGCCTTGAGAAAAAGAAGAATACGTTTATTGCTCCAAAAGAAAATAAAGAAATGAAATATGTTTTGTATGGGATTCTCATATAATCGTGTTTCATTACACACAAGACGATAAAGCAGATGATTACATTAGACGTTCACGTAGGTATTAGTTTATTAATGCGAATGAGAAACGTCTTGTTTGCTTGTAATAGGTAAATATATGTGTTATTTGCTGCCATCCGATACTTACTACCCAGTGATTACTGGCATCATTTGGAGTATAAAATGTTAATGAAATTTTGATGTCCTGTAAATTTTTGGATGTTTATTTAATATATTTTTTTAGGCGTAATATTTTTTTATTAAGGCATTGTTTTTTTTTAATTGTTTGCTTGGAATAGGTAAATATATGGTATTATTTGCAGCCATCCGATACTTACTAGATTCCTGGCATCATTTGGAGTATAAAATGTTAATGAAATTTTGATGTCCTGTAAATTTTTGGATGTTTATTTTATATATTTTTTTAGGCGTAATAATTTTTTTATTGTTAAGGCATTGTTTTTTTTAATTGTTTGCTTGGAGTAGGTAAATATATGGTATTATTTACCTACTCCAAGGTAAATAATACCATATATATGTAAATATATGGTATTATTTGCAGCCATCCGATACTTACTACCCAGTGATTCCTGGCATCATTTGGAGTATAAAATGTTAATGAAATTTTGATGTCTTGAAAATTTTTGGATGTTTATTTTATATTTTTTTTCAGGGGTAATAATTTTTTATTGTTAAGGCTCCATAATAAGTGTCCAAAAAGAAGGAGAAGATAGTTTGAAAGGGAGATATTTTTGTACGTAATAAGAGTGTTGAAAAACTTTTTATTTATGGAGTGACTGAGTAAAACCTCAAATTGTAATATTTAACCATTAAAGATGATATTACCGACTGTCAAGCTAAAATCTAAAACAGAAAAATTAGATAAAGATACAGTCGCATCTAGGAATTGAACTCGGGACCTTAGCATAAAACATGACTTATTTAAAATAGAGCAAAGAAATTATAAAAGATGTATGAAGTAGCATTTAAATAAACATTGCGAATTCATTCATATTTATATTCATATATTGTAAAATAACGGAACCAGTTGTATTTTTTATGATTTTAGAAGGATATCTTGCGATATTTTCGTATTAATTTTTTCAACTCGGCTAATTTATAGAGTTTCTCTTAAAAAGGGAAGTATGCTATATATTTTCATACACGATATTATACAGGGTGTTAAGGTACGTACTTAAGTTACTTTAACCAGTGATTCCTGACATTATTTGGAGTAAAAAATGTAAATGAAATTTTAGTCTCCGGTGACTTTTTTTATGACAATTTTTTTTTTTTTTCTTAAAAATCAAACAAAAAAAAATTCTTTCTCATGAACTTATTGGTCACTCAGCCGAGTTACCGCCTCACCACTTACCCCGCCCCCAACTACCCAACATCTACTATTTTTTATGTTTTTGTAAAAAAAAAAAAACATCAAAAATGTCACCGGAGACAAAAAATTCGATAACATTTTTTACACCAAATAATGTCAGGAATCACTGGTTAAAGTAACTCAAGTACGTACCTTAACACCCTGTATAATTGTCACCAAACACAAGAGCTTCGTCTCTTTATGGTGAGGAAAAGCTATTCTTATCTACCATTTTAACACTGTTTAACATGCAAAAATTGTGAATTTATTTTAAAAAAAACCTACAAATATTAAATAATTTTTTTTTGCAAAGTAGTTCAGAATTTGGGGTCAAAATAGCCACAAGCGATGACTAACGACGGATCTCTCACGTGTTTTGTTGCAGTGGTGATTGCATTATTATTATTTGGATTGAATTTTTATATTCGAATAAATCAAAAGTATTACCTGTCACTACAGTGTCCCTCGTTTGCATGCTGGCATCAAATAGCCTCATCATCTCTTCAGCCAGATTGTCCATAACTGCTTCTGGGGTCCTGTCAAAATGTTGAATTGGCTCTAAATATTCCTCCACTTCTATTGTCCCTCGAGTTCGTTCATTTTCCTTCAGTTCTTCTTCGTCATAACAGTTGATGAATGGATCAGCTACTTCATACAAATGATCGTTGAACACTGTTTTAGAATCTCCCCCAGGCTCTTCGTAAAATACGTCATAGTTATTGATATTTTTTGGTTTTGCTACATTGGTTTCAATTCTTTTACATGCTGTTTTTATATTTACCTCGGGGTCTTCATAAAATGCCTCGCATGCATCAAATTCTACGGGTGGTGCGATCAAAACATCATCTACCGGTTGAATACAAGTAGCATTAGAAATTTGTTCAATATCATTTACTTCTTTCCAACTTTCTTCAAAAATTTCAGAATATTTTTGGTATTTCACACTTTTAATTGGACTGTGTTCATTAGAATCATTTCCATTTGCTACATCGTTCAATTTATAATTACTGGACAAAATCGGACTTAATTTTTTAACAACCTTTTCATTGATTTTGCCAATGCGCTGAGTAGCATTTATGATACTTTTAGATTCAATCTGTTTTGGGTTTTCGTCTTTACTGGGGTTTTTATCTTTTTTCAACGTTTGCTTTCGTAGAACCCTTTTCAAAATGCCAGGTTTTTTCTTTTCCCTTATGACGGTAGCTTCCATCTTTTGAGTCTTGAACATAAGCTCTTCGTATGTATTTTCTTCTGAATTATTTATATCACCGTCTGAAAACCTTCTGACTTTCATTCCACTTCTCCTAGATGACATTTCATAATATCCCCTATCTTGTGTTATAGTGTTTTCATCAAAATTGTCTTTAGTGTTGAAAAATGGTTCTTCCATGCGATTGAGGTATCGCCATTTTCTAAATATAATTGCATCATCCTGAGATCTTGGTAGTTCTAAATTTGCATTTTCCATTGGTGCATAAGGATGTATTTTTGTTATTGCTTGTCTCATTTTGCTACTGTACAGAAAGCTCTTTGGAGCGATGATACTGTCCAAATCAATTTCACTAGTCTTTTTTATTTCTTTTTTGACTGTGTAAGATTCCTCACATTCTGAAGCGATGTTTTTACTTCTGAAATCAGCATTTACCATAGGATTATGATTTTTGATGATAGATTCTTGATTTTTATCTCGTTTTATTAAAGAATCACTCCTTATTGGAACCTTTGGCTTACATTTTGGTGGAAGACTTCTTGGATTACTATTCGCAAGTTGTTCATATTCTAAAGTGCCATTCATTTGTAAATACTTAAGTGGATCTTTCTGTAAATCGTTTATAATTGAAATCAATTTCTTGGCATCAACCTTAGGTCTCCACATTGCAACTAACCCCTCAGATAATGACTGAAAGAAAACGGATAAGGCGTCATCAAATTTTTGATTATTAAGGATTTTGTAAAAATATGGGTTTCTGATGATATAAATAATATATCGAGGACATAAATACAAGTTGAAATAACTGAAAAATAATTAATCGTGTAGAAAAGTGATAATTTGTTTTTAAATCACTGTAAATATTATCGTAAAGAGTGGTTATTAACATGGTTTCGATCTAGTAGTCGTTACTTAAAGACATAAATTCACTTTTAGCAATAATTTTGAGAAAAAAGTAAAATACTAAATTCCGTGTATAAATTAACAGATAGTCTCTTCCAGCAAAATCGCGTTTTTGTATATACAAACTAACACAGTTTACACAAAATATGTACACTATTTTTTATACATTCAAATTCAGTTGTATGGCATTGCTATGTTAGCAAACTTACCAATAATTTGTATCCGTCCAAGCATTTATTGTCAGCAAAACACATGTATTCTTTAAGATTGTTGGTTACAAGAAAGTTCATCACATCAGTCTGAGTCCAACCTCTAACTATATTTAACAAGGCCATTTGTGTTTTTACTGTATCCATTATCACTATAACTTCTAAAGATTTGACATATCAAAAGTATTTTTTCAACCATCACCATAGTTTTTTTATTATCTTCCACTCTCTTTTTATTTTATTGAACTTTTACTTTTTAATTACGACATTATATTTTTTATCTTCCACTGAACTGATATAATCAGTCCTAATAAACATTTTTTCAAAATACTAACCATAGTTTTTATCTTTCACTGAACCCAGTTCATCACTATTATTTGTCATATTATGTAGTATTTTTTCGATTATTAAAACACAGTTTTTATCTTCCACTAAACTCAGTTCATCATTAAATCTGATTGGTTCTTTTTTAAACCACGACACTAATGTTTTTTTATCTTTCACTGAACCCGATTCATCTGCAAATACATTTTTTTAATTCGTTACTATAGTTTTATCACTCATTCCGTTTTGTTGTTTTTTTTTATTACGAAAATATAGTTTAAAATTTATGTGTGAAGTTTTGTTCACAATACCGCGAAACTATTTAGTATTTACTCCAAGAGAGCTTTGTACGAAGCTCAATGCTGGACTGAGTTAGCTCAATTAGTAAAACTCACATATAGTCCAATTGAATGGTCGCAAGGGAAGTTGCTCTAATGATATCAATTTATACCATTGAAATATTAACTCTTAAGTAAAAAAAAGCCAAATCCATTATACACTTAGCACTGATGATTCCAAATGTTCAAATAAGATTGCTTAGTAAGCCTAAATATTATTTAAATATCTTTGAATGATAGTAAAAATTAAATAGGTGTAAAAATGTATCTTATCGGGAGAAAGGTTTGAGCATTCCATTTGCTGCAAAAAATCAAATATTAACAATTTAATTGATAATTTTGGTTTGTTGGACCATTGGTGTAAATATAAGAAATGGTTATCGTAAAATATCAAACGAAAACTGATATCAAACTTGTCTATGCTTTCACTATCGCCCTGGTGAAAGACCATCATTGCGAATCAAAGCGTTATTTGAATTGCCTTTAGTTATTTGGTAATGATACATGGATAGTCAGGTAATTCCCCACCTTCCTCCACCCATCTTATTCTCCCTTTCCAATCCTTTCAGCACTCAACGTATTCCGTTTGGGGATGCCACATTCCATTGGCTCCAGAAGGTTGAGATCAGTTGGTAATCTAGTACCATAAATGAATTCCACAAATATAATAGAGGCATTAAGAATTTGGGTAAATTTTGTAATTGGGGTAAAGATGAGTAGTACAAAAAAGCAGGAATGAAAAAAATAAGAGAAGAGAATGAAAAGCAACCAAAAATATAAGAAAATCGCGTAAAGGAATTCATCTAAGCAGGATAGAATACAAGAAAACAGCAGAAGATAGAACAAGGAAGCAGAATATAATGCAAGTAAGCAAGAGATAATACAAAAAAATAACAGAACAGAATATAAGTAAGCGGAAGAGAAAACAAGAAAATATCAGAAGAAATTGCAGTTAGGCAATAGAGAATACAAGTAAATTGCAGAAAGAATGCAGAAAAGCAAAACAGAAAACAGAAGAGAATATAAGAAAGTAGCAGAAGCAATGCAAGTAAGCAGAATAGAATATAAGAATATGGCGAAAGAAAAGAATACACGAAAATAGCAGAAGAGAATGCTAGAAGGCCGAAGAGAATACAAGCAAATAAAATCGCGAATTTCGAATTTATACTAACTTCTAGTTCATTGCAGTTGTCAGGATTTTTTGTAAACCACAAATTCATAATTTTAATTTATTTAAAGGATGATAATCTCTCGATGTGGTGTAACTGTAATACATACATGACATGGAGGAGGTAAGTAGCCACTGATTGAAGAGATACGCTTCATCAATTAGATGACATGACGAAACCAGGCTCTCTGCAGAGATGGCCAAATCTAACAATGAATTAGGCCAATTAGGCCTCCTGATGTGTCGAAGTATCCACTTTACGCTATACCTCATTTAGAAAATACGAGAATATTATCAAAATTGTTTTTGATTAGGTACAAATTTTATAAATCTTAAAACTGAGAGAAGAATTGACGACCTCCGTGGTTAAGTGTTTAAGATTCACGACTTTGAATTCTGAGGTCGTGGGATCTAATCACAGCGTAACCAAAATTAAAAAAAATATAGTTTATGTTGTTTCATATTTTGATTAAAATTACATATGTAATATATTTGTGGTAGGTTACGGAGTGGTAGATATACGGGGGTTATGTTTACGTGTTGGGTCGTTGGTCGAGATGATGATTGAGATATAAATCAAATAAGTATTACACTGTACTCACAAGTTTATTTATACAATTTACGTCCGATAATATTATATCATCATTTAATATTATATTGAATAAGATAATGCAAGTGGAAAGCAAACGAGTTGCGCGGTATTGACAGTCCGGCAGTTTAGATCAGAATGGAATCTGTTATTTCCAGGGTTGCCAATTCGCGGGGAATTATTCCCCTAATTGCGAGGTATTTTTGAGAGTTTTCAAGAATTGGGTATTTTGCGGGGAGAACTCTTTTGCGGGGAAAATGCGGGTATTCTGGGCATTTCTTAATTATCCAAACATATTGAAAAATAATTACATTCGGTGGAATTTATCTACAAAGTAAAATACTATTTTAATCTTCATTTCTTTAACTAAATCTTTTTTTCTCGTTTACATTACTTGTCTCAGATATTTTTTTCTCCTACGCATACCTGATACACTGTACGTGTAATTATTTTGTATGTTTCCTATTTTGCCCATTGGCTATAAAATTTATTGGCACACCGTATTAAATATATTTTTATACATGTCATTATTTTTCATATTGCGTTCATTGGTTGTTCGGTTATTGATTTGTAACCCATTTTTTAATATTATCGTAATAATATATTTTAGTTCAAAATGCAATAAAATAAAAATAATTCAATAATAAATGCAATTTCAAAATAATTTTGTTTTATTTTGAAGGCAGGAGGAGCTTGTAAGAAAATTGCGGGGAATTTGTTATTTTGTTATTCCCAATATAGGGATTTTGAACATTTATTGCGGGTAGTTTAGAACATAAACATCGGCAACCCTGGTTATTAACTAGATCAAATTTGAGGATTCGCTATTGGTGAGTATGGAACCAATATGAAAGTCGTTAATCATTTGCTTGCCACAGATACTATCGCCCTGGTGAAAGACCGCCATTCAAAATCGAAACGTTGCTTGAAATGGCTTTAGCCTTATTTGATAAACAGATCAGAATAGCCAGGTACTTCCCAGCCTTTCTCTTCCCATCTCATTCTCGTCCACCTCTTTTCAGCCTCACAACATATTCATGATATATCTAATTGGGGATGCCATAATCCCACTGGCATTGAGCAGTTAGTGCTCTTGTGGAGTATTCACATTCATAATATATGAACAAACTATTTAAACATCAACTTATTATGCTGCATCATCTCTGGTGAAAAATGTTGCATTGTTTTAAATGACTTTAACCTTGAGTCAGTGGTTGAAAGGGCATCGCGTTTGGGTCCCACCAAAGCGTTCCGTGTTCGATTCCTCAGCTGGCTAAGTCCTCCATCACAACACAAGCAACATCTTCCGCTTAGTATCATGGTAGCAGGAGATTATCAAAAGTTGTTGGGTTATTCGTAACCTGGGAATGTTTGTCTTTTTTAATTTTTTTTTTTTTTTTGTGTTATTCTGAAAAGCTAAGTACATTCCATAATTCCAAGTTCCCATCACCTTACCTTTCCTTACTTCCTTCACCATACTCTAAATTGGCTATACCATGAACCCACTTTTGTTCGGCATCAAATTAAACAAAATTCTTTCTTTGTTCAAAATTCACGTGCTTAACTTCAAATGCTATTACTACTTCATGTTTACGTACTGAGAATCATGTTTGTGTTCTAAACATTCCCTTTCTTTAAAGCCTACGCTTTTTGTACGTTTGTGGTTCATGATTAGAATGGATGTATCGATAAGTAATTTAGTTCATACACAAGCTATCAATTGTCTGAAAAACAAATCTAGTAAAATAAAACGATAATACTAAATAGCAACTACCTACACAATACAAATGCCTTCGTCCATGAAGATTTGAACGGAAACCACTGTCGCCACGTCACTACAAGAATTTCTACCAAAGTGTAACTTTTTTTTTGTTATTTGTTTTTGGAGTGTTATGCCGTGTTGCGCTACCTCCTTCTTTAGCCAACGTTTCGGACAATGTTACAGTGTCCATCATCAGGGCAAAACATAACATACTCGTACTTTCCTTAAAAACTAAATTAGTGTTATATATTTAAGATAATCTCTTTTCAGATGCTTCAGAGAAGTTAAAAAAGGAATTATATGAAATTCTCTTAAAAGATTAAAATTGCTAAGTATGCTCCAAAAATTACAAAAAATATCAAAATGATAAAATTCAGTATGTTATTAAATGCTACTGAATTCAGATATCAAAAGATTTTTGCACTATTTTAAATAAGCCGTGTTTTATAAAATGTTTTCACAACAGTCCCTTACCCTTATAATCGTTCTTTTTTACAATAGGGCGCTCCCTCTAACATTCGAATTTACATATCTCCCATTTGTTTCTAGTCCCTCTGTCTTTCTTGCACTTGCCTGACATCGAATATCGCCATCACATCGGAATTTCGTAATGAAGATGAAATACAGTCCTAGAATTGAAATTTCAGGCCCGATTGGCCAGACTTTTATATCGCTAAACACGTTTATGTCGCATTTCTTGTGTTCATCCTTATTGCATTCAATTAAATTATAGAAGGAAGCAAACGCATTAGGCTGCCTTTACACATGTAAATTTTTCCACGTAAGTCGCTCACGTAAGCAAAAACCAATGTGCCCATTGGCCAGCAGTCGCTCACGTGGACAATTACGGGAAAAAATTACGTGTGCAAAGGCAGCCTAATACTAAAGTAATTTTTCATTTGCGACATTTTTCATTCAAATCTAAATGGAAGAAATTTCCAGTGTGTATTATGTGTTCAGTTCATCTACAGGATGTTACGGGACGTACTTGAATTACTATTACCAGTGATTCCTGACATTATTTAGATAACTTCAAATAACGTCAGGAATCACTGGTTAAAGTAGGTCAAGTACGCTCCTTAAGATGAAACCCGGTGGTGGAGAAATTTGAAAAATAGATTTTACTAAATTGTTGCTGTCACTCTCTTACTCCACCGGATATTGAGCGAAATGGATAATGCACCTCAGGCTACTAATACCTAACTAAAATCGAGGTTTTGTATTACCCACTTTTCTCCTCCAAAAGTGGACTGTTTTTCAATTTTTTTTACCAACTACATAAGAAAAAACTTTTCTATGTCTGTACGTTTTGCTTTTTTTAAAAAACATAGTCTAGTTTGAATATTGAACGTCTTTTGACAGCGTTTAAGCCAGTCAATTTTATTGATTTTTGGAATGTCATAACTTCTATAAAAAGTAACTTAACAAAAAAAAAACAAAAAGTACCGACACGCTAGTAGTAAACATCAAAAAAGTCACTGGAGAACAATGTTCATTAACATTTTTTACTCCTAATAATGTCAGGAATCACTGGTCAAGTACGTCCCTTAACGTCACGTTTACGACTTTCAATAGTTTATATCTCTAAAGTGCTGTAAAATTTGACAAGCATTATTATTATATAAAATTTTGGAGGGAAATTCTTCGACCGACAGTTTTTGACCTCTGTCAAACACAATACTTCTCATTAAGTTAATTCTGTACTGGTAAATGCGGAGCTCTGAGTGGGCGTTGATTAAATGTCGTAAATTAAATAAGTGGGATGTATCTACATCCATCTTTGAGACACTTTCATGCTTGTAATTAATTGACTAATCTGTTTATTCATTACCTACATAAGTCAGAATATTGTCATAGATACGAAAATTTAGAATATAATAATGAATTATGACAATACAATGGTAATACACCAAATGCATATTTTGTAACATATTTAAACATATTTAAAAAAACTGATATTTAGGAAATTACGCCGTGTTGCGCTACCTCCTTCTTTAGCCAATGTTTCCGGCAGCGTTATAGCGCCACACCGCTAAATACCCCAAAAATAAATCACGATAATACTTTTACCGTGAAAAAAAAAAAAAAAAATTTATATATATGTAGCAGTTGATATGCCACCTACTTATGTAGCTGTACCTTATCGCACTGCATACGCTACCTACTTAGGTAGCCACTCGCAATGTTTAGTACTGCGCGCCTACTGACCACCTTCTGGAAAGAGTTCGGATCTGCAATACGCAACACATAGCGCTGCGCCGAAATTTCGGGAATGTTCCAGCGTGGGTGCATTTCAACAGTCGTTCTCACACAGTCGTTCTTAATCAGTCGCAACGGGCCGCCGCGAAGCACATCTGTAGTCCACGGAATAACTTACGCAATTTGTAAATACGGTGCATATGTAAATACTCTCACATTTGTAAATAGTGCATTAAGTAAATACATCATCATCATCAACCATCATACAGTGTTATTATTCCGACCAGCACGCGCGGAGATATCCGACACACCGATATCTCCTCTTTCAACCGGAGGCCCACAAATCTCCTCATATAGGAGACCCGCACTTGCCTCTAAATATATATATATTATATTTGTTGTCCGATGATATTAAAATTTCGATCACACGTCGCTGCTAATCCCATAGCTATTGGAAATACCGCGTCCCAATTACCATTTTGTTTGTATCTGACAGTTAATCATTTTTAAGGCTCAGTGCAGTTCGCCACTTTATTATAGGGTTCTACGAGGCAGTGGCGGATTAACACATTTGCCGCCAGTAGGCTATTCAAAATTTGCCGCCCCTTCTGCCTTCGATACCCTACATGGACAAAAGAAGGTGGAAGAAAACATTTTAGAATTAAAATACTAAAAAATGATTCTCCGTTTTTTTTTTAAATTTATATATTATGAAAAATTAAGAACTGATTACATTCATTCTAAACCTGTCCAGTAAATTTTCTAAGCTAATAACATTTATTCTAAACCAGTTTAGTAAATTTTGTGATAAATGAAATCAATTTCTAGTAAGCAAGTGAAGATACTGATATTAAACATCATTGGATTCAAAAAATAACTGCACAGTTTCTAAACAATTATTAAACTATATAAGAATACTTGTACTAATTTTTGATATATGGTTGCCAAAAAAAGATAAATAGTTTGTAAATTTACTAAGCCGGTTTGTAATTTTTTGAGTTTCCAGTAAGTAAAGTTTGGTAACTTGAGAAATATAATTTTTTCTGAAGCTTGATAATTATTGCTACATTTAATTCCTGATTCAACATTAAAAACTGAATATCACTATTTTTTAAAAAGTTAATCATTTTCACTATAATATTTTTCTCCGTGTAGTTCATAATCATATTAATTTTTTTGTCAATGAAATTGCAACTTGCATGGAATAACACGGCTTGTGTACTATTATTGTCTTCATTATATCAGATTTTTTCCGTTATTGGAATTAATGTAAATTAGGAATCATAGTATAATATCTAGGGGATATTTTTACAACCCACGAGTTAGTGTGGGTCACACAAGAAGTAGTTGTATTTCTGAGCTAAGAAAAGCTCAATCATGTATTGCTTATCTTATAAGATGGACTAAAGTTTGCCTTAAAACCACTTACACAATATGAATGAACACAGATTACAAAATAATGTACATTCGGTAAATGTTGTTAAATATTTTTTTATTGGACTTATAGTTTAAAAACAATACGAACAATATTCCTATTAAATTATCTGTTAACAATCTGCTTGATGATCACAATAAAAACAATTAAGTTATTAAAGTTTTCCATGACCTTTTTGCGCAATCTTATATCTATATATACATATATTATATATATATATAAATATATATATATATATATATTAAAGAACTACGGCATTTAGCTTTTCTTGACATAATGTAGATCGTAGATAGTTTTTCACTTGCTTTAAGCAAGTAAAGCTTCTCTCACCCTAACAATTTGTCGCTGGTATACACAGAGCCATGCGAACTTTCAGATTCAAAATCTGAAAAAAAAAATCTTCAGAATTCAAAATTCTTTCAGAAGAAAGGTGGCCTTGAAAGTGTACGCATTCCTGAACTAGGTCAGTTTCCAAATCATTAGGATACATTTTTTCCAACAAATTTGCTTTTTCCGTTAGGGTACTCGTAGTACGAGGTGTGAAAGTTTGCAAAGATAATTTCTCATAATCTATTTAATAATTTATGATTTTAAAGTTCATTCTTTTGTAGAGTATTTTAGTTTAGCATTTTTTAAAAGAAACTATTTAAATAGCACGTGGCCCTAGCTTTAAAAAGCGTTAGGGAAATGTAGTTAGAACTTAATGCAATGAATCATTATGCCCTAGCTGGTTGCATAAGGTTCTATCTGCACGTTTGGGTATGTTATAAAATGTTAAGAATACGTCCCATTTAAATATTTTTATTTAAAATCTGTTAAACTAAAGCACATTTCACAAGTTAAAATCAGAAATCAGTAAATAGATAATGAGAAATCGACTTTTAAACTTTGACACTTCATTTCTTAGATTAAGGTAAAGTGAAGTTAGAACCTTGTCCAACCAAAGTGACGAACTAATGTTCAAACTTAAGCGTATACCTCCGTCTATGTAAAAAGTACATAAGTATAATATGGTCTTTCAATAAGGACGCTCGATTTTAAAATGTAAATAAAAACAAGTTGTATGTGAGATATCCTCCCAATTTTTAATTTATTTAACTGTATATTTTATGGAAAAATGTGTGTGAAATATAACGTCATTCAAATGTCCGACAAGGCTTTGCTTGGAGGTGCACAAGCGATTTGAGGACATTGTGGAGTTTTACTGCAAAGTAAGTCTAGTTTCTTTTGTCCAAGTGTGGTTTTATAACTTGGAATGTTTTTTATGTCATTTTTATTCGATTTAGTATGATGGAGGCACGGTCTAGTAGAGGAAAAAACTAGCAAACTTGTTGTTGTTCGTAAATAGCGGTATAGATTGGTAAAATTTAATAAAAATAAAATAATAAAATTGTTTTATTTATTGAAGAAGTATTGTAGAAACATTATGTTAATATTAACATTATAAAATATAATAAACTTTATATATTATTATATATTTAAAAAATTGTACAGCAGTATAAAGCGTCATATTACTATAATTAATTAATTAACATTATTCTTTTACTTTGTACTTAAATAAACAAAAGCTATAATAAAATACTAATTTCGGTTGTCTGAATTTGCGTTATTTCTGCATGAAAAATTCACGTTCAATGAACTCAAATAAGTGTCATTTTCAAAATTGGAACTGTTTGTATGAATAATAATTCAGACGAGCGAAACCTACATATATATAGCGAATATTTTAACAAAAAATGAATTGGATTTTTTTTCAAAATACAATATTTTCACAAACTTTATAATTCAAATTTTAAGACTTAAAAAAAAACTTCTTTCACAGATAAGCCGAATTTACATAACTCAACTATTTGCGCACAAGTTGTTTCGTGACATTGCTAGTTTCACGTGTAAACGTATACATAGTTTCATCATGCATATACACGTTGTATGCCACTAAATTAGAATTGTGAAATTGCGGCACCACGATGGTATGCAACTAATTTGTGAAGTGTAAAAACCTGATGCAACTAGTGTCGCGAAACCATTTCAGCTGAGCTGACGCGTGTATTTATTGTAACTGCGTGAGACGTGTGTTCAACAAAAGTGTGCATTCCAGAAAAAACTTTGATGTTGATGGTGCCATGGTTGCTGTGATACTTACTGAAGGTTGCACGACACTAAATTTGTGCAATTTACATTTTGGTGTCTTACAATTATTTAAAACATGCATGCAACTAGTTGCGTAATGTAAATTCAGCTTTAATGTTGATTGATTTGTAAATGGTGTTTTGGTTGTTAACATTTTATTAAAGAGAATTAACAGAAAAGCACAATTTCGGCAAGAAAATATAAGCATAAAAGATAAATAATAAACTAGACATTTTCGTAACATAATAAATTATTTCTTTACCTTATATAACATGACTAAATAATTATTTTTAAAAATATAGTACCAACCTAATAATTTACTCTATTATTTATGCATATTTATTTCATGCATAAAACCGATTAACGTACGTACAATAATAATTTAGAAAAGGTAAAATATTTAAAAAAATTAAAAATAATATTGCTTGAATCTTATACAATGAATCAAATAAAAATATTATTATGTACACTGTACAAATGTCTGTATTATCTAAATCGAAGCATTACATAATTTTCATTACAGTAAACATAAACTTCACGACTGTAACATAATTTATTTTTAATACTACATAATGAAACACAAAAGAAATACGACTACAACATAATTATAACCTATATTGAGACATTAAATCCAAAATCTCAGCACCATCACATTTTTATTAGCCAGGTGTTGATAGGTCACTTCAGGGGTCACATACATTGTAAAAAAAGTACAAAATCACGCATCTTCTTTCACTGTAAGTAATTTAGTAACCATTAATTGATTAACTGTAGATTTTTTTTTGATTATTTTATAACTTGCAATCTGTACAAAAATATGCTATATAGGAAGAGGATAATGTTGCATAGCACCAACAATTCAAAAATTTAGATGACTTTAATATTAAGGGGGTTTCTCACCATCCTCCCAGTAGTTTATCTACCCTAATAACGAATATTATTAAAAATAAAATACCCGCAGTGGTTAGAAAACTCGTCCAACTTATCCAATATATAGCCACCATTCATAGGTTAGAGTACGGAATTATAAACTCCAACTTAATAAATAAATAAACCGTATATCGAAAATATTCGTTATATAGATAAGCTATTGGGAGGATGGTGAGAAATACCCTTATTCAATTTCATGAAATTGTTGTGTTATCTACACAATATTAATAATTACGGCTTATTTTTCAACAATTATTCGGGATAATTCTATAAAAAATCCCAATAATCTTTTTTTAAATATAAAAAAAAGTTGTCCAGAATAATCATAGCTTTACTTTTGCAGGTAATGGACGTGCTGTGATTACAAAATGACCTCCCTCATTTATAAAATTTTAAATAGAACAGCTGACTGAATAGCGGGAAGAAAACATTATGATTATAAAGATTTGTTTATGTTTAAATGAACGCTTTGCAAACCACACAAAAATAAGAAATTCCTATTTATTAATTGGACAATAATGAAAAAAAATTGTCCGCACTTTTTCACCTCAAACCCCAAAGCTTAGCGGTATGAGCGTGAAAGCTTTATTTGTAAAAGTAATCACATAATGATGAAATCACTTTAGATCATAGATTTGTCTTCCTTCTATCATTGTCTTTAAAATTAGCATTGTTTTCTTATTATACGAGTACGAGAGCCACTGTGGATCTTGCTTATACCACTGCTCGTTTGGAAATGGTCTGCACAGCAAAATGGTCTACACATTTGTCGATTAGTCGAAAGATTCAAGGTATAGAATCTAAACAGTGCGACAAAAACCATATCAACAACGATTTAAAAAAAGTGTTACCATTGAAAGGTAGATGAGAAATGTAGTCAGAAGAGACATTGATCTTATTTTGAGATATTATGTCATTGTAACAACTTTGTGAAGGTGCTTTTGAAATGGGTACCAAATTTCTAAGGATGTATCTAATTGTTGTAAATCCCAAAAGGAGATGAGTGTTTTGATTCATCTGAGGTTAGGTCATGACGACAGCCTTGAAGATGCATGTCTCGTCGTCCATCAGGGCTGGCCAGATGAAAGACCTGATGAGGTCAGATCTCTGGTCGGAGGAGTGGAAGCGGACGTGCTTGTCTGGCCTCATCAGAACTGGAATGAGAAAAAAAAGTCTTAAATAATTTGGAAAATTGTTATCATTTTTCGAATGAAGGATTCTTTATTTCAATTGGTCATTTCTAATGAAAAATATAGGTATGGAGGATTTTTGTTGACACAATGATTTTGACAATATTCCTTTTGGAGTAGCTAAGTTCTCTATAATAATATGTGTCTATCCCTCCCACTGCGGTGCAAGGCGATGGGTCGAGAAAATCCGGCTGGAGATGGAGAAATTAAAAGGTCTTCCTCAACTAGTCTCCCATACCTCCATAGATTAGTTTTTGGCTAATTTGGATTTGATTTCTTTCTTCAAAAAATTATCGTACCGATAAGAATTATTGCCAAGGACTTCTTTTTCTTTCGTATGGTGATGGCAAAAGACTGTCTTCTGATTTCATTTAATCGTTTCCTAAAATCCATTTACAATGGTTTTCACATGTTCACTGACCTACACAACAATTCAAATTTAGAATACTTTAAACAGTTAAGTATTTAAAAATAATCTTGAAGCTGTATGAGGTCATAATATTAAAATTTACTTCCCATATGCAAAAAAACATCAGTTCGTTAACCCAGCATTGTGACTTTTCCGAAACTGGTTGCCAATTAAATCTCATTCAAGTTCATGATTTTATGGATACAAATCTTATGGACATAAAAATAAACGGAATAACAACCAATAAAGACAGCCATCTTCAGAATACGGTTGTTTTTTGGTTACACATGTAGCTGTCTTACCAAATTGGTCTTATTTGGTACCGTCAGGTTATTGCGGCTTAGTCGCCCACGATTATTTGCCTCATCAGAGCTACATATCAGTTTTATTAACCTGTCCACGGTTCATTCACAACAAATAAGCAGTTTAAATAAGTACATATATAATTATTAGAGTTGTAGTTCACTAACACAAATTATATCGCTAAACAATTTACCGTAACTTATTGTAGGTGTAAGACAGATATTTCTGATTGAATGAGGCAGTAAAAACTGGTGAGTTATGCACGAGGCCCGGAGGAAAATAATTTCTCTCAGGGCCTATGTCATCTTTGATGATGTCGCGTGGAGGATCTTTTTGAGGAGAGGAAGAAGTGAATATGGGTCTTGAAGAGACATGAGGAAGGAGGAAACACAAAGGCCGGCAAATCGTTCCACAGCCGAGCAGCTGAACTCAAGAACGAGTCGTAAAAAGGACCTGTTCTCATATGGCAAATGTCAACCATGTACATATATATGTTAGGCGCGCGTTTGGCGTGTTTCCCGACTATGCACCGGTGCCGAGGGGATCAATGACGCTAGTTCCTCGGAGAACAAGGAAAGCATTCCCACCCGACGCGATGCCTGTGCTCTAAAGATTGCAACCCGTTTTTTAAGACGGGAGAATTTATCAAACGGACCGCTCATGAAATGTATACAATATGTTCTGTCTGAAATTTCTAGACCAACGCATCTATTTTTAGGTCAAAATCCATCCGCATGTTTTGCATCATCATAAGGACTTTCAAAATATCCATTAAAATAATTGACACATTGTTTTTGAAAGTTGGCAATCTTCACCCAACATAACGCAGCCTGGAATAACTCCTCTTTGTAATATAAGATTTATGGAAAATTGATGTATCAATTTGATTATAAATTTTAATTGGAAGAAACCATCATCCTGCCAATCAGATACTTAAGTTTCGAAGACATGAGGTACTATTTGTATTCCTCCACCGTGTTTCCGCTGGATTATCATTGATATTACGTTAAATTTAGCACCACCTAGATGTGATTTATTAGATATTTTTTCGATTTCCTTAAAGAACAGCACGCACCCAGAGGATTTTAACTACCGATTCCTGAGCATACTTGGAGTAAAAAACGTAGACCTACGTTTTACGTGCGTCTACGACACCTTGTGTCATTTTGTTGTCCGATGATATTTTTTTTCAATTAAAAACAATAATATATTTGAGAGGAGTGGCAGGGGTTACGAAATGGGATCATATAACAAACTCGACGATTCGAGATGATCTAAACATTGAAACACTGCAACTCTTCATAGAAAAATCGCAACTGAGATTGCTTGGACATGTACTAATGCATGTCTGATGACCGAATTACGAGGAAGATACTGAGTGCTACTTCAGAGGGTAGACGTCCAGTGGGCCGCCCCAGATGCAGTTGGGCGAGGCAATTCCAGAAACTGTGTGAGGAGAGGATGGGTCTGCCATGGACGAAGGCCGAACAATCAGCACAAGATAGGGACGTACGGAGGAGCCTTGTCGATGCAGCGGGTCCCCGACCCGAATAGGACAAGGGGAAGAAGAAGATGATGATGATATATTTTCCATCATACGCCGCAACTGAGAAGTCGGTGTAGCT
This sequence comes from Limnephilus auricula, assembly GCA_951813805.1. Lineage (NCBI taxonomy): Eukaryota > Metazoa > Arthropoda > Insecta > Trichoptera > Limnephilidae > Limnephilus > Limnephilus auricula. Next base: position 7,772,945 of record OX638409.1, on the reverse strand, counting down.
TAGCGGGTTACGCGATAAGCATCCCGTCTTATTCTAGTAGCACGGTAACACACAAAACATCGCGCTTAACACGTGATCCCGTCGTGACGTGTAGGAAAGTGATCAGTAGCGATGTATGATTTATGGATAGGACGTCGAAACTTATGACTTTTATGGGTGTCCCTGTGGGAAGCAGACCGAGGCAGAGATAGATGGACTTTTTAAAAATATTAACTTCTCACTCACGGAGGCTCTGAGTAAAATAATTTCCCTCAGGAACTACATCACCTTTAGAAATACTGTGTGGAGGGTGTTTTGGAGATTGCAATGAAAGATGATTGGAGCAGGTAGCGAAGGACTGAGAACTGGATGCAAATGACGAGGGACCGCAACCAATGGAGAATAGTTGTAAATGAGGCCAAATCCCACCCTTAGGATGTAGCGCCATGTTGTTGATGGTGAAAGTTTCGATACCATTAGACGCTATGTCTTCTTCTACCAAGTCTTGGATTAGGACCTACCTGGTGTAAAGTCGGTGCATAAAGTCAGGGGTGGGCACTGGTTGCACAGGGTCCAGGCCAGCCTGCAGCACTCTGCTATGTACTGCATCAGGCCGGAACAACGCTCCAAGCAGGGGTACTCATGGAGGGTTGACAACACCTGCAAAATCATTTAATCTAATTAAAACACAAAAGGAAATAAATACAAGCGGAGAACTCAGTTTTATCAAAAAACTTAATAATAAAATAAAAATAAATATTTGTACATTATACCATTACAAATTCAATCAAGTTGAGCTCGAAAACTATTCGTCATAAAACTCAACATCATTTAAAAAATCTTGGCATTCCACAGGGATCGTAATCGGACCCTGATTAACTTTCTTCCTCCCACATGTTAAGAGGCTAGACTTTGAACCACACGCGGAACACCCGCGTCTGTCATTCTGTCCCGCTCACAATAAGCACACGCACACTTACAATACATGCGAATGCAAAATATGCGGATAAGACAACGCTCAAATTTACCTACAGAAATTACTCGAAAAGGGGTTTATGGAGAATACACTTTCTACACCAAAACTTTCACGAAATTGAAATTTTAAAAAAATATATATTTTTTAGAAAGAAGAAGCTACGTCGGTAGCTTTTTATAATTTTATAAATCTTTATGAGAGTTGAGTTAGCAGCACTTTTTCCTTAGATAATATTTTTTGATAAATCGTACATGTTTGACAGTGAATGTTTACGTTAATACGAAACGCATCGAAAATTCGAAAACATACCGACATAGTTTTTACCCTTTAGAAGGCAGTATAAAAAAATATATTCATTTTGTTCAATTTTTGATGTAGAAAAGTGTTTTTTCCCGGGCGTCCTTTTTGTATGGGCCGAAAAGCGAAGTGTATCATCTTAAAGTATTGTATTCGATGTTAATTCAGTAGGTAAGTAATCGTTTCCAATAGTACGATGCTGATGGTCTTTATTTTTAACGTAATATTGTATTGTTATTTATAATTTTATTATAAACTGCGAAGCTGCGCATGCTATCAACACAGGAGGAGTTCCCAGTGAGATAGGTATAACTTGGTATAACACGTAACCAATTGTAATGGAATTAATAAAGAGTAATAATAAAAAAGGTACCTACTTAAAACCGATTTCAAAAGAAGATAAAGTCAATTAGCCGTGAGTCATAATACAAAACTAACAAATGATTAAAAATTAATCGAATTAAACAAATAACCTAGTGTACATCACTTATATAACCACAATTATCGACAGGTTTCGAAACCGAAGATTACTTCGTCAGGATAATAAAAACACGAATAAAAATAATAAAAGAAACAAACACTATGATTAAAAATTAACCGAATTAAACAAATAACCTAGTGTACATCACTTATATAACCACAATTATCGACAGGTTTCGAAACCGAAGATTTCTTCGTCAGGATAATAAAAACATGAATAAAAATAACAAAAGAAACAAACACTTATAAACAAATAAGAACTTTTTATAGATAAAATATATAAGAGAGTGGTGATTAATTGCTTAAAATATCTTCAAAAACAATTATATAATATGAAATATATAAAAATTATTAAATGTTAAATTATTAAATGCAATAACAAAACCGCTACGTGTGTCACCTAAAAATTCCAAGAATGCAGCCACATTTATTAATAAAAATTAAACGTGTGAAGTATTTGATGTCATCATTATAGCAAGAAATATGTAAGAAATAATAATAATTTATAAAATACCGTTGTCTTATTATCGTATATACTCGTACGTTAGTTCACAATTACGCTCTTATATTGTGTGTTTGGATTCTCAGTTAAAACAACTTTGAAACAACGGGGTTTCTATTATAACAGTTGGTTCTTAACAATACTATAAAATATATGGGTTTAAGGCTTTGTTAGAACAGTAGGTACATTCAAATTATATTATAGTATGTGGGTTCAACACTTTGTTAGGAACAGTAATTTGAGGAATAGACAACAGATGCCGCCTTGATGCTATAAATAGTTGAATTGAGGGAAACCTCTTTTATGTTAAGGTGATCGTTACAGATATAGATGATTAATTAGTTGTTCAATCTATCTATGCATATAAAGAAGAGTATTTTTTTAAATATATTTTTTCGCAACAGACTTTTAGGTCCGGGTTTAGCTTTCTCCATAGGAAAAACTAAACCCTTTCACACACTTGTCAATATTCAAGTGTATTATATAAGTATTTTTTTTAAACAATACAAAAACAACACGTTAACCTACCAGACTATTAAATGGGAAAATAATTCACCGACTCCAGATATTTTCATATCAGAAGGTTCGGCTCGGTGGAACTCCTAATTTGAACGATAAATCATACTGATTCCACAATATAAATATTTAAAAAATCTTTCGTAATTCAACATGTATTTAAAATGACTGTTTTTTGCATTTTTATATACAAATTCTTTAACAAATCTTTTTAATCACCAGATTTTCAGGAACGGGTTTAGTTTTTTCCATAGGAAAAACTAAACCCTTTCATACACTTTTCCATATAAATGATCATATAGTAAATCCACGTTATGCAAGTGTATTATATAAGTATAATTAATACAAAACAATACAAGAACAACACGTTAATCTACCAAACTATTAAATGGGAATATAATTCACCGTCTCCAGATATTTTCATATCAGAGGGTTCGGCTCTGTGGAATTCCTAATTTGACCGATAAATCCTACTGATCCCTCAATATAAATATTTAAAAAATCTTTCGTAATTCTACATGTATTTGAAATGACTGATTTTTGCATTTTTATATACAAATTCTTTGACAAATCTAACATGCCCAAATTTTTAATAAGAGAGATAGGTATAATGCCGGTAGCCGAAATAACAAAAGGTAATTTAAAAAATTTAATTTTTTATATAATTATAAAATATATATATATTTATTTATATACATTTATTTACTAAATTTAAATTTTTTATATAGTTATATTTAATTAAATTTTTATATAATCAAAAATAATATCTGTTTCTGAAAAAATAAGAAAGTATACAGATTTAGGAAATGAAATTAAAAGAATTTGGCATTCTCAGACTTTAAAAATATTACCATTCTTTATTTCGGCTACTGGCATTATACCTAGCTCTCTCATAAAAAATTTAGGCGTATTAGATTTGTCAAAGAATTTGTATATAAAAATGCAAAAATCAGTCATTTTAAATACATGTAGGATCACGAAAGATTTTTTAAATATTTATATTGAGGGATCAGTAGGATTTATCGGTCAAATTAGGAATTCCACAGAGCCGAACCCTCTGATATAAAAATATCTGGAGTCGGTGAATTATATTCCCATTTAATAGTTTGGTAGATTAACATGTCGTTCTTGTATTGTTTTGTATTAATTATACTTATATAATACACTTGCATAACGTGGATTTACTAGATGATCATTTATATGGAAAAGTGTATGAAAGGGTTTAGTTTTTCCTATGGGAAAAACTAAATCCTTTCATACACTTTTCCTATGGGAAAAACTAAACCCGGACCTGAAAATTTGGTGGGTAAAAAATAAAAACAGTTTTTAAAACAACTTATAAACAAGTTCTGCTATATTCAAACCCTAACTAATATGTAAGTTTCGAAGTAATGAGGGGCTATTTGTATTCTTCAAACGTAAGTTAAGGTAAGCGCCATATTTTTGACAATTGAAAGGTCCCCGTTAAATGCCGATTCTAAGTACGTTTCATAAGCTGACAAGCTTAACAACGTGTTAGTTGTTCTCTTCTGCTGATCACAATTTGTTCAAAAGCTGAAATGGGCATTTTCGGGGACCTTACAACTTACTTTTGATGACAACGTTGCATTTGAATTTATGTGAACCAACCAGTCCTAATATGAAAGAGTATTCTAAAATTTATCAATGTGTTATTTCCGTGCCACAACATAGATTTTTTCCGGGACCTTTTTTTTACATTAACTCCATACAGAAGGCCACAAGGAGAAAAATGTTATTCGAAAAAAACGATCATTTTAATAGTAAAAATGGTTAAAAACGGGACCGAAGATTTTACGAACAAATTAACAGTGTTTCAATGTTTTATTGGCGGGTAAATGTAAGAATAATTTGTTGGTATACTTACGAAATTACGTATACCAACAACTTCTTCTTACATGTTCCCGCCAATAAACATTGAAACACTGTTAATTTGTTCGTAAGAACTTCAGTCCCGTTTTTACTATTAAAATGATCGTTTTTTCGAATAACATTTTTCTCCGTGCATGAGGAAAATAATTTCACTCTGGGCCAATGACATCTTTGTCGATGCTGTGTGGAGGGTCTTTTTAAGGACAGGAAGTTCTGGAAAGGAAAAAGGTACGATCTGGGGTCAGTGCATGGAACTAAGATTCTAGGGAACCGGCATACTGTTTTGTATCGTACGGGAACCGATGTAGCCAGGGCAGCTGGTAGGAGCGGGGTATTGCGGCCAGCGTGCGGGGGGAGGGCGGTGGTTTAGAGATAAGGGCCGGACTTTGAATGGAAATAATATATATATATTTTTTTTTTAAAACGTTTGTTTTTTTATATCACACTTTGGACATAAATTATTATATCCCATTACGCAACCGATTTGGGCCGTCAGTCCGGACTGTGAATGGGAATAATTATTTTATTTATTTTTTATTAAAAACACGTTGGTTTTTTATATCACATTTTGTACATAAATTATAATATCTCATTACGCAACGTATTATTAGCTGAACAATAAATAGCGGTAAAAAAGGAAAAAAATGCTAAAGTTGTAGTACTCCGCTTACTTTTGATGCGCCGCATCCAAAAAATTCGGCAGGGGAAAAAGACAGGAGGGGAAGGGAAATCCGGGAGGAGCAGAGGGCAATTAAGGAGGGGTTCGTGAGAGGGGGATGGAGAGGGGGGAAGGCGGAGAAGGTGGAAGGGGAATGCAAGAGGGGGGATTCGCGAGAAGGGGACGGGGACGAACGGGAAACAACAGGGTGAAAAATTCTTTATTTAAGTTGCATAGCAACGCATACCGGGTATCAGCTAGTACATAATAAAAAATACAGAAATTTATATGAAAATTATACACAACAAAAAATTGTTCGTGAAAGCAAGAAAAACATTCATTTTATGGAGCTTATTCTGGTAATATTGAAGATGATAAAGACAAAATATCATAGTATAATGAAAATAAGATACAAAATTTAATAATAATTCAGAATAATATAAATAAAGCAAAAAGTATGTATGTTTATTATCAGATCTGTAGGTTGCGTTGGGGATACTTAATAATTTTAATTAGTTCCTCATCTTCATGTTTAGTTAGCTATAATTTGATGTATTATTTAAACTTTTATAATGTTTTAATTGTTGATGCTTGAGTTTTAGGAAAGGAGTGCTCGTTATTAATATAACAAAAAAAAAATATTTACAGTTTTACAGTGATAAAAAATAAAAAAAATTAATAATAATTTAAAAATTATGAAAGCATAATAAAATAATTGTGAATAGTGGTCTAATACCAAGCCGATACTGAGAGTATCTTCCATTCTGGGAATGTGCCGCAAATATACCTAATGTTAAATTCAATTGTGAAAACGCAAATCAATCGAATCATTTTTATCTGCGCGCGCCGGGATTTGCGCCCGCGACCTCAACGCTAGTCGAGAGCCTTGCCCCTCGACCACGGAGGCACATCGATGTGACTTTCACATAACAATACAATGATTATTTACTTTGAACTAAAATTTTACACATAAGTAAAAGGGGGATTAAATTACTAGGAAAAGAAGTAAAAATAATGGTCCAAAAGACACGAAGTAAAAATATTTAAAAATGAAAGAGCTAAATGATGAATAATGCGTACCTACGATAGAGTAAATCACAAGTTAAAAATGAAAGTTTGTTGATAATTTATAATTATTATAAATTAAGATGACTGATTCGGCCCACTGACATTCGCAAGTCACGTGTCTCTGGGATGGCGCGCGATGACGGTTGAAATGAACACATTGAGAAATTATAAAATGTCTATTTAAGCGATGTTTAAACACTTAAATATGAAAGGTAAGACCGTCTTTCTTTTTAATTGTCTCTGAAGAACTGCTTTTGCATAATTTAACGGCACAGTGAACCATTTTTCTATGTCTTATCAACGTTTTACCAGGAGCACAATGCGCGACCGAAGTGTGACAACCAATGTTAGCCGTGTGGGTAAAATTCTCGAAAAGACACACTTTGTGCAGGCGGACACACTCAACATGCCGTCTCTATAATATCCATACTCTTTGGGTCAGTGTGTCCAGGAGTGGCGGACGTGTGAATCTTTCTCTACAATCACGGTGCAAGGCGATGGGTCAAGAGAGGTCGAAGGACCTCTCTCAATCGACCTCTCCCTTCCGGTCCGCTATGCAGCAGGTGGGCAGATGTATCCGACGCCAAGACCCAGGCAAATGTCGCCCCATGAACTCGGGCACCTCTGCTAACCAAACCTAATTATATAATAAGCGAACCACTTGGGGTGACCTATATATATATATATATATATATAGCAGAGGAGTTGGTTATCCAATAAATGGTCCCCGAGGCGGCGGTACTCACAACCGCCACCAAAATTGTCTTCATCTGTGATTGATTGTATTGATTTACAGTTATACATCAGTTTCTATCAGAAGCTGAGGTGTTAAAACGGTGCTTAGGTAGAAAACAAGAAGTCTCGATAAATTCTAACCTTTTGTATACGCGAGTAACGGCTGCGTCTAGTGGGAGATTCTTCACACGTTTAGAACCAGACGATCCTAAGGTATTAATACTATGGTTTGGTTACTAACGTGTAATTATATAATAAGTGAGTGTAATTATATAATAAGTGAGTACGAAAACATGGTAACTGTCGCAGTACGAGTGATCAATGCATGCCTATAATATGATAATAACCAGCCCGTTGTTTTAGTTAGTTATTTATTAAGTTAAAAGAAATATACATATTTCGGTTTGTTAACTTAAGGGCGCGCTACACCGCTCAAAAAGAAGAAGATGGAGAGATACGACAATACGAACGAAGGAGCGAGCGGATTAAAAAACCATAAAATTCATGCGAAATTTGTGAAAATGTTTAATAAAAGACGACTCGTTTGAAAAAGAGCAAAAATCTCGCGGGGCTGTGACAAGTAGCATTTAAAGAAACATTGTGAATTTTTTCATACATATAACTTGTAAAATAACAGAAACAAACGTGTGAATAATAATTTTCGGAGCATACTTTGCGATTTATTTCTATCGAGGGAATTTCAAATAATTACCGTTTCGGCGTGGGAAATGTGTAGATACTATCTTAAAGAATAACATATTTTTTTTTAAGAACTTAAAAACTTCAAACGTTTATGGAAAACATGTAAGAAATCGGTAGAAATTGGCAGAGCGGCCCGTTAAGTATACATTGAGAAAAAATCTTAATAATTATGGTTTACGACTTAAGTACATAAGTAACACAATTTTCTTAAGTACAATTTGTTTTTGCTCATTAATCTTAAAGCAAACAGTTTTTTTTTTAAATATTCAGGAATGAGATTATATATGTGTATACCCTCATGGTCTATGTTTCTTTTAGCACACTCTGTCTTTGCTGAATTTGGGTATACTTCATTATGTTAACTTGTGTGGTGTTCATGTACTTGTGATGTTTTCATAAATGTAGTATTTTGTGTATAAAGACATTTTGAATTTTGTAGTTTTACATTTTAAAAATGTTAGACCAAAAAATGTTAAACCTTTGATTTTACAGTAAACATACCGTCAATGATAGGAACATCGTTGTCGAACGGTTCACATCTTCGGCTACGATTCCGACGGTCCCTGGTTCGGATCGAATCGAAAATGGGATAAAATTTGTTTAATTATTATATTTTTATATCGCTTGTACGCGGGTCATCCGCATTATGTTAAAATGCATGGTTACATAGTATATTATTAGGTATGCTCTTGGAAACATATTGAGAACACACTAGAGACCGGTTTCAACGTGATGAGGTTTCTATGGTTCCCTTCATCACGAGGTAAATGCGGAGAAAGCAGGAAGAAGATTATATCTGTAATGTCCTACATATTTATTGTTATTAAGTTTAATTTGTACAATTCCAATTTCATTTTTATTTCTATTTAATTTTCTATAGGTATCTATTTTTAATTTTTTTTAAATTATATTTCTATTATTATTTGTAAATAATAATATTATTATATGTTGTTCTTGTATTGTTTTGTATTAATTATACTTATATAATATACTTGCATAACGTGGATTTACTAGATGATCATTTATATGGAAAAGTGTATGAAAGGGTTTAGTTTTTCCTATGGGAAAAACTAAACCCGTTCCTGTAAATCTGGTGAAAAATAAAAATAACATTATTATTATTTAGAAATATATATTAATATAATATGTTTTTTTTCTCTTAACGCATCAGACTTTTAGGTCCGAATTTAGTTTTCCCATAGGAAAAACTAAATCCTTTCACACACTTTTCCATAAAAATGATCATCTAGTAAATCCACGCTATGCAAGTGTATTAGACGAGTATAATTAATACAAAACAATACAAGAACAACATGTTAACCTACCAGACTTAAATAATTATTGAACTTAAATTAAATGAGAAAATAATTCACCGACTCCAGATATTTTCATATCAGAGGGTTCGGCTTGGTGGAATTCCTAATTTGACCGATAAATCCTACTGATCCATATTTTATTATTTCTAAATAATATTATATATAGGGCGAGTGACGAGATGCGAAAGATTTTTTTATTTGATGTTTAAAAAAAAAATTGAAAAATAAAAAACGTCTTCGAAAAAGTCACAGGAGACCAAAATTTTATTTACATACATTTTTTTCTCAAAATAAGCTCCAAGGCCCTAGCACACTCGGTCGATAACTATCGGTAACTTCTCAACGTTCCCTAGCATGACTACAGGTCACCAACGAATAAGTGATAGTTCACAATGATTAAGTATCCTTAACATATTCGACATCAACTGTTGTTTGTATGTTTGCGGTGTGCAGTTGTCCTAAGGAACGATGAGAAATTACCGAAGTGTTCTAGAACCCCAAGAATCGCTGCTTAAAGTCTTTCGGGTACCTACGTCCTGTTACACCCTATATAATAAAAGATTCATTTAAAATCTGCAGTTACGAAGAATTGTAATTGTAACCGCTGTCGTATGTATAACTAAAAAACACAAAATAACATTGTAATATGCTGAATTGTGATTTATGAAGGATAAAAATGGATTATTAAACTCACCTTGAATAGAAACATTATCTTCAGCTCAAGTTAATTATAAATATAAATAAGTTGTAATAATTGAAGAAAATATTAAATTTCTTCAAACTTCGCAAAATCACTTTGTGGCGTCATCTTTAATTAAATTAAAACAAATAACTTTGTTTAAACCACTAATATAATCACATTTACCTACATGTTTCAAAACCGATGGTTTCTTCGTCAGGGTAGTAATGAAGAAACCATCGGTTTTGAAACATGTAGGTAAATGTGATTATATTAGTGGTTTAAACAAAGTTATTTGTTTTAATTTAATTAAAAATATTAAATAAATAATCCAACGGTAACATCTGCCCACACTGTTCCTTATCGACTAATCTTAAATCAATCTCTGAATTAAGCAATGTGCATAGCAGGCAATAATATAAGCAAACTAAGGTCGAACTGTATACCGTGAAATTGTGTGTGGTGACCTTCAACGCGCTTTTTAGTCTTTTCCTTTGGTCAAGTAACGGATTTTGAACGGTTATAATTTATAATAAATACCATGTTGGCTTTATGATTTAATAATATGTAACACAAAAGCAATCGATTAGATAAGCAGAGATTTAGATTCTCCGCCTAAATGGGTCAAATAGAATAATAACAGTACAACCTAATATTTATTACGTATTATGTTAAAATATTAATACGAATGTTGGTCGAAACGGATGATCTGACGATTTATGTAAATGTAGAAATTTTAAGAAATATTTAATAATATTTTGGTGTTATAATAAAGATTTTATAAGAATTTTAGAGAGTTACGAGAAACGGTTACGCGGCCCGTTTCATAGGGCCGGTATATCAGTCTTTGCTAAGGAGCACATTCCTCGCTCAACTTAAACAGCCGACGTCGGCCGCTTAAGCCGTGGAGAGCCGCAGAATAGTTCCTTTGCTAGACGCTGTGGCGCTATTGGCAAAAACACATCTGTCATCTGTCAGATTTCACATTGATTCGGTTTCGATCTGCTACGTACGGACGCAATAAATTACATTGGAGGAATAAGTTTACCTATCAACATGGAATTCGAAATTTCTTCGAGTGATGACGATTTAGACATCGTTTGACGTTTGGTTGTTTGATAATAACTATAGAGTCCATGGATACTTATATAAATAGATTGGTTCGGCATAGAAATGACTAAAATTATCATAGACTAAACGTTTAAAGTTGCTCAACTCTAGGATTACGACTGATATATAGATTGTGTGCTAAGCCATGCTGAGCTCCACATTTCGTCAAAGCCGAGCTTTAACCCAACTGATATACCGGTCCATACAAATTGTAGAAGTACTACTTTAATTTTACGTTGCGAATATATTTTTTCATCCAGGCAATATTTCATTTATTTAATGACAGTGGTATCACTGGATAATAACCTACCACCGCCCATCGTGACGGGGCAAGATTTCTGGCTCTAGCGTCGATTCCCGCGGGTCGTTACCTCCCCTCCGTCGTTACGCCTTAAGTACTTTGTGAATTCTTTGTAAAATAATGTTCGTGTTAATAAATTTGACATTAGTAAATCGAGAGTTTCTCTTCAATCCATCTTTCATCTTCCTACAAAATCTTAATTTTGGATTTGATACCAAAATACCTAGCCAAACTGAAAAATTATTATCAATGTAACAAAAAGGTATATCAAATATCTAGTACAAATGTGCGCTACTTTATATATTTTTGTTTTAAATTATAAAATGTAGGACATAAAAGATGTTATTTTTTCATGATTTTAAAGGCAATTTGGTATATTATTTGCGAGTAAATAATAAACATTTAAAAAATAATTTTACTGGATATGTTTTTAAAGGTTGCCGATCAGTAGTCATGCTAGGGAACGATGAGAAGTTACCGAAAGTTATCCTATCAATCCTTATCGATCGAGTGTGCTAGGGGGCCTGGTGACATATTTAAACACAATCAACTGCCGGGGAATCAATTGTCAAGGAACCGGAAAAGATATTTATAAATAATTCAGATAGGTAACGTTTCGATTATCTTTTGATAAGTAAGCAAATTTCAAAGCCCAATTAATGTAACACGTCTTCATACCCATGGCACTGACTTATTCTAATTTATGTCACATAGCCAAGAATCCACAATCTAGTGTTCCACATTCCCATCACGTCCAGGGTCCAAGGTCAGCAAAGGTGGGCGCCACGAGGTCTCCAATAATACCTCTAATTGAGTCCATGTATTTAATGCCTTTATGGAGGCGGTCGTCCCAAGATATGACATCATTTCCATCTTCATCAACAGCTATGGTGCATATAATAATTTCATCTTGTACTAATGTAGGTTTTGGTACTTAATCTTAATGTCTTGTGAAATCTAAAGATAAAGATTAAATTTGTGTGCAATTTTCTTGGAATTATTGTAAGGTTGTTTTTAAGATTTTTCTTCTTTTGAACTACTTACCTGTCACCTTAGTGTAAAAGTTTTTGGCGTCCAGTTATAAATTACTTTATCTTCCTTCAGTTGCGAATCTCACCTACACGAGATGTGTCTTTCATCCTTGTACATATACATCAATAGGGCTATTTGCCACTTCAATCTACTACTTTGGTTGATTTTTGGACTATCCTTTTTATCTTGTTTTGCTTTTTCAATCTACCTGTCAGCGTAGTGTAAGGGTTTCTAACAGCTTTCCATTTAAGAATTAGTTATGACCTTCCTATATTGTCTTGTTTGGTTGTTTTTTTGGATTACCATGATTCGTCTTTATCAAATTTTGCTTCCTTTGAACTTCTTGACAGCTTAGTGAAAGGTTTTTGACATCTTTATGAATTAATAAGAACATTCCTAAAGTGTCTGCAGTTTTATTGGTTATTTTTTTTTACACTAGACTGAGATACCAGTATTAGGAGATACTGTGTGGAGGGTCTTTTTAAGAAAAAGGAGGAGAGGAAGTCATGATCCCGGGCACCCCTGCTAATTTACCAAATACAGCGAATCACTTGGGATGACCTTTAACAGAGGTGTAGGTTATCCAATAATCGATTCCAGGGGTGGCGGTAACCATACTCCGCTCTCGAAATTGGCAGTTTATGCATATTTTAAGTGTCACACATATACGAAGCTGTATCTTTCATTCCATTTTTATGCATGAATAACTCTAGAGATACTTGCCACCTCTGTAAACTGGTCTTTTTCACCAAAGTTTTTGAGTTTAACTTTGGACTTAGGCCCCCTTAAAAGGTCTCCAGTTTTTGCAGATTCTTGGTATATCTCACCAGTTCACCAGACTCTGTTCTTTTCGCATCTGGCTATTTCATATTTTTAATAGACGCAGTAGAAGAATACGTTGTTTACAAATATAACTTCAATATGTTTCAGGCTGCAGTACGAAGGGTGTATACTGATCTGATGATAGCAAATGTCCAATAACAGAGGACTCTAAATGTTATATTTGCTTCCTTTTCATTCAATCACACTGTTGGGGACTTCTCAATAAATCCTTGGTTCGTTTTACAAACCGTTTATTTAAACAATATAATAATAATAAACCTGAGCTTATGCGACTAGCTTCAACTGACTGGTAGGTAAATCTGAGAGCACAGAGATCTACACAACCGACTATATGCCCTCCCAGTGACAACTCTATCCCCCCGCCATCTGGCGGAAACTAGTGAAAACTTTACGACTCCTGCCATCTATTGCTAACTCACGAACTTACTTATCAATATACTACACTTAAGTATCTAGACGACCTCTATCTACTTCAGTTCTCACTGCGAAAAGTGGTTCAAAGAAAGCGAATGTTTATATCACCACAAAGTGATAGCTTTCTTAGAAAATAATTAATATACATTTGCGGTAATGCTAATAAATAATAACACTCAAAGAAGATTGCAGCACGTTAGATACATTACAACAACCAATTATTATAATTATAGTATGTAATAATGTCTGCATTGGTTGACCACATTTTGTTGCAGTTGGCACTCGTGTTGAACATGATTGTTGGCCATTTTATGTGTGTAATTGCAGTTGGTTGACATGTTTGCGTCTTTCACCGTACAAGGTCAGAATAATTTCGTGTCTAAGCATTAATTTCCATCTGCATAAATTGTTTTGTTCAGTGATTCTCAAAGGGGCATAAAATATTCTCACATGGGGGCACTGATGCTCCACCACAGTGAAAACGAAGACTTACAACATCGGATAGGACTTCCGACGATTTTATATCGATACACTATTGACAGCCGAGCCGATGTTGACAAGGAATAAATAAAAAAATCAATATTCGCTAGCAACACTGGAGGTATTTTATATGAATTAACATTTTGAAATGTCAAACGCCAAACTGGCAATGTTGAATTAAAATCGTGACCTAATCTGATGGCATTGGCAGTCCGCATTTACTTTTTGACACTAAATATGGAGTTAATTAGTTAATGAGTTCTTTATTTACACTTGCTATGTGAACAATTTTTGGTTCTCCAAGCCCTAGTTTAGTAACCCCTTTCCCCAACCCTAACTGTCCAATACGTACTGATTTTTTTATGTTTAAATTTGAAAACAAACAAAAAAAAAATCTCAAAAAATGTCACCATAGACCGAACTTTCATTTACTATTTTTACTTCAAGTAATGTCAGGAATCACTGGTTGAAGTAAACTAAGTAGGTCCCTTTAACAACCCGTATATTAGTTTAATACAATACAATAATAACTAGGCTAAATATATATATATATATTTTTTTTTTAACTCAAATTATGACAGTGTTTACTCTCTATTTTCAATTAATTTAATCACATTTTTGTCTTTGATTACTGTGCAAAATTGTCTTCAGCAAAAAAATTTTTTTACAAAAAATCTTATCATAAAATTGAATCGCAATTATTAGTCGAGAAGTTTAGGAAACTTTGGTTTAGAATTTCTCATCTGTCAACAGCATCCAAGTCCAGATGGATTTCACATGTAAATGTAAATATGATGTGTAGTCAGGAATGTGCTGTAGTACAGTTATGGCTAAAATAGTTGGTTGGAGGTCACTTGGGGTCACCACACCGGGTCAGTGGGTGCAAATGTGTTTTAAAAATGAAATAAAATGGTACTGTACTTTTATGAACCAAGTCGCCAAACGATATATATATTGATTTTTACGCAAATTTCGAAACCAAGATGCATTATGAGGAATATGCTTAGAATTAATTATTTGATGAAATACTACACCAGCAGGAGCTCTATCACAGTGCTCTCGATAACTTAACAACATCGGAACGATAGGCATAACTTCCGACGATTTTATATCTATGCCCTTGTACGGTTTCACCGTTGATAGCCTAACCGATATTGAGAGGGAATCTTACTAATATTATAAAAGCAAAAGTTTGTATGGATGTATGTGTGTTTGTTACTCTTTCACGCAAATTTTACTAAATAGATTTTAATGAAACTTTAAAATAATCTAGCTCATACATCAAAATAACATAGAGGCTATAATTTATAAAGCTATTTATTTTCAATATATTGAAAATAATAATTATTGTTTAAGAGAAAAAGTCAAAATTTGAGAATGACATTTTGCAAAACAATGATTGTTAAATCAAAATTCTATTTTAGAAAATATTTAAATTAGTGACTTTATTTGAAGTACTCGCCTAACACTTTGAATCGAATCAAGAATTATAGATATTTTAAATAAATAGGTTAAGAATTTTGGTACAAACGTAGATGGGACCTAGGAAAAGAAAATAGATTACTCGAAGTACTAATCCTACGCAGACGAAGTCGAGGCAGGAGCTAGTAAATAATAAATCTCTTTAATTAATGAAGACAATATTGGCGAAAATCTGGGACTCGAACCCAGGACCTTCGGCTTTCCAGGCTGTTGCTGAGACCACCGAGCTAATGTGTCCCTATCCGATTCGGTTATATCGGAAAGCCGAAGGTCCTGGGATCGAGTCCCCAGATGTGACCAGATCTTTTTCTGTTTCAGATTTTCGGTTGAGTTTCCAATATCGTCTTAAATAATTAAAATGTTACAATTTTAGGTTTAACTCGTTAAGTTAAAATAATAATAATAAAAAGAAACCATCGAAGAAGAAGATGACACTAATAATCTAAATGAAAATATGAAAATTAACAAGACACAGAAAAATAAAAGATAACGGTTTTCTAAGTTTCTGTTCGCATTTTCATCTACGTATTTCATTTTGTGTTTTTGTTGTTTTTTGTCATTATCTTTATATTTCGCTTTATTGTTTTAAATTTTAATTGTTTTCTTTGAATTTATTTTTATTTTATTTATTTGCGTTGTAAACAGTCAATACATTTATATATGACAGTGAATAAGTATGATTATGTTATTGACCAATAAAACAACGACTTCTAGATACAGGACCATAATAAAAAAAATATGCAACAATATACCTAATACAAACAATTCTGATTAAGTGCATCTTCAATTTACAAAGTGTTTTATGATATACATATTTCTAAGGTTTACACTGAAATTTTAATGGATATCAATAATATCTTTGAAGAAAAGATTTCATTAAAATACAAAATACTGAAAGTAAAAGAGAAAATGTGAGGAACTAATAAAAAAAAAATCAATAAAATAAAGTTTTTGGTTAAACATTTGGCATTCGATGACATGTAATTTTTTTATGAATGTTGTGAATTTAGCAAGGTTCGTGTTAAACCAGTCGATGTTTGGGCATGATCTATTAAATGTGCTACAGCTTCTTCTTATAAATATATTTTCAAGGTAATTCGTTTTGCTCTTAGGAATATAAAATGTATCCATAGATCGAGTGACTCTTTTTTAACATCTAAAATGAATATTTTGTAGTAAGTATGGGCTGTCAATATAGTTATGAATTATCTTATAGAGCATTAATAGGTGTGCTGATTGATGCAAATACCTTGTAAAATTTTGTAAGAAAAGCCCACTAGGGCAAGTAATAAATAAATAAATAAACGACCGAACGGAATAAATTGATGGCGTATGGATCGCGTGTACTATTTATTTCAATTCTAAGAGCTTCGTTAGTTCGCCATTCATTAATAAGCCAGTTATTTAGCATAACGCATTTTATACAAAATGTTTTGTATACTGATGGCTTATCTGAAACTCGTCGGTCGGAATATCTCTTATTAATTGTTGACAGTGCTCGTAAATATTGACAACTAACCATAGATAACGGATTTAGTCAATATCGTATTGATATAGGGTTTTATCGATTGTCCACACAAGACCTCTAGATATGAATACGAACAAGGATGTCTTACCTGATTGGCTACCTGTCGTTCCGCCTCCCCGAGGGGGAAGAAGTCGGCGGAGGCCGCCATTGCCGCTCGGGCTGCGCCCTCCAACTGAGCCAGCTCCTTGCCGAGTCCCTCGGAGGCCTGCGCCCCCGTGCACAGACCCAGGGTGGCCCTCACATCGCAGATCTTGCGGTCGCGGAGGATCTGACAAGAACGGAAAGCGAGCTGGAAAATATAACATTAGATTAGCTTTTAGAGAACATTCAACTCATTTATAACTTCGACTGGGAATATAACCCAATTCTCAGTTAAATCCTCTTCCTCTTACTCATAAATAAATGTATGTGTATGAAAAAAAAAGACAGCGAAACATCAGCAGCAGGGCCATGCCAAGTCTTCAAACAATAATTTATTCACCTGGGATGTCAGTGGAAGATACCCTCAGTATCGCCTTAGTGTAAGACCATGCACCATTCAGAATTGATATGTTGCTTGAAATGGCTTTAGCCGTGTTTGGTGACCAGATCTGAATAGCAAGGTACTTCCCCATCTCCTTTCCTTTCCCCACTACCTTCAGCCTCACAATATACCCCAATTGGGGATGCCGTAGTCTCACTGGCTCCAGAAGGGAGCAGTTGGGACTCTTGTGCGGTATTCGTATAAAAATTTTAAAAAGTTGGGTAAACTTGGTTATACGCTGACTTAGATATAAAAGTTTTTTTTCATACCATGTATCTAGCCGAAAAGGTAAAAATGGCTCTTTGAAAAGGAATATGGAAAATTTCGGATTTTCTTAATAGATGATGCTGATTGATATTGATTGTGATTGTGGCCAAGAGGGAAAATTCCAAGTGGTTATTTATGATTTTCAAAAAAAATGATGCACAATTTGTTGAGTGTTGGAAGGAAAAACATGTCTACATTTATGGTTTCCTCTGCTTACCACAATGACTGAGAAGAGTATCTTTGTCTTGAGCTGGTGCGCGTGCTGCAGAGGCGGCAGAGCATCCAAGGCATCCAGGGTGTCAACTCTTGACTTGTTGAAGAGTTGTCCGTACCTCATGACCAGCTCTGATCTGTGGGCCAACAAAATATACAAAAAAACATCAGAATTTATTCCATTAGACGAATGCCAAAAATTTATTATAGGATTAATTTATTTGAAGTATAGATAAGAATATCATTG
The DNA here is from genome assembly GCA_951813805.1 of Limnephilus auricula. Classification (NCBI taxonomy): domain Eukaryota; kingdom Metazoa; phylum Arthropoda; class Insecta; order Trichoptera; family Limnephilidae; genus Limnephilus; species Limnephilus auricula. The sequence continues at coordinate 7,754,707 of OX638409.1, read as the reverse complement.
TGTAAATTGTATAGTGCTCAATTTAAGTTTTTTAAATTAAATTTTGTTCCCTCCTCTTAACCCGACATTGCGTTCTTTCACGTTCTTTTTCCATAGCATTATTTCTACTTTCTTCCTTCATCTGCCTGTTACCTCACAGTAATACATCCGTTTTTGTATTATAGCTCAGTTGTCGTTGCTAAGCCGTATTCTGACTACTTCTTATTGTATCCAATCTTCTTATAAATACATTTTTTCTATTAATTATTTGGTCAAAGTTCTTACATGTCATATTGGCTCTCGCGAATATACTTCCAAAATCATATTAAAACTAATCCACCTTCTCCAACAATTCTTCCTTGACAACTTCATTCATTAGAGCATTTTCGTGTCATAACTTTGAAAACCCACGACTTAAATCATTTACACAAATCTTTCGTTTATCGTGTTTATCACGAGAGTCTATACCGATCTTCCATGTTAATATATTAATATATGAATGAAGGGTGGAGTGTACTAACAATAATTTTAATCTAGACTACCGCAGAGTTCTGCAATGTAATATAATCCATATTAATATATTATATCGTAAATTTCTCTTATGGATGGTTTTGCGGCATACATTGTTCAAAAATTGGGTCGTTCAGCGAACCGATTGCGACTCTTGTGAGAGCATTCCGGAAATTTAATAGTTTACATCGGGAGTTAGCCGCTTTATGCTTCATTGTCGAATAAAAACAAATCGCTCTTCTCGATGTAAACATTTCGGTACAATGCAAGACAATTGTCGGTATCATTGACCCAAACAATTCTCTATAAGCGTTGTTGTATTGAACTTTTATAGCATGCAGTGTTTGGGTGTAGTTTATCTAAAGGCCTGCGGTGGATCATCGATATATTATAATAACTTACAATGACAACATCTAACATCTTCTAACAACTTCACATACCTAATTTTAATCTAAAAATAATACCACCTAAGAGTAATATTTCATAATACTACTCCCCATCTTTATGCAATCTTGTTTTGCATGCTTTTATAAACATATCGTCGCATTAGTTCTCAATTATTACCGACCATTAGCAAATTTTACAGAAGGGGGAGGTTTTCTTTCATTATTTCAATGAAACATTATGATAGGTGATGTGAAGCTATTTCCGTAAAGGAAGGTCTGATTATTTTAAATAATTCTAGTATCGTTTTTGATGCTTTATTTTTGGTTTTAAAATGGAGATTGAACAAAAACTAAAATGCTCATTTGGACAATTAAAAACTAAGGCGAAGATATGTAAAACCAGCGAAACGGTTGATTTTGTGACAAAAGTGTTGTCGTAATTTGGTGCGTTACGCAATTGTTTTGCTAGCAATAAACGTAAGACACCACGTAAGACACCGCACGCCACCTTGAAGATATTTATTAGGTATATATGTACATATATAGATATGTTTTAGAATTCAAATAGCTGATATAATTGTTAATGATAAAGTCCGCAAGAGATGATAAATATGAAGATAAAGATGACGAGAGCCTCTATCTAAAATAATTCTAACTGCCTCAAATTCGTGTTTTAAAATATATTTTCACAGCTAGACTACTAAGCGTTGGGATGAACTTGCTGGAATACAAAATGTGCTCCGTGCAGACTAACAAAAGGAAAAAAAAGCTATGCCTCTTCACGATCTTTTGACTGCGAGATAATCCACTTTCTTTTTGATACACATTTTCTTAAACCAATATGTTTGATTTCGGTGTTAATTTTAACGTTCTCACGCCCTATCTAGATTTTTTAAATTATTTATTTATACACTTTACAAATATAAGACAAAAAGTTCCGATAAACTACTTTTTAGTAGTTTGTCTAACGGGTTCTTTACATTAAAGATCTTATTATAGTGATTTAATAGTTCAATTTTTACAATTATAGATATAAAATAAAATTAAACTTTTTACAGAAATATAGATAAAAGAAAAATTATGAAAACATAAGTAACAATTTTAAAGTATACATTACTTACAAGACATATGTCATTGTAAGCTAATATAAATAAATTCTTTCCGTAAGCCAAGTCTTCAGTAAATTCACCAATTGTGTGTTTTAGGCACAGTTTTGAATTTCAGCAGGTAACATATTTAAACAACTGGGAATCATGTGATTTAACTTTCTTTGCACATATTTATTGGTATGCTTAGGTACAATTATCCTTCATTAAAGTTAAAACGAGTATTATGGTTGTGTTCCAGCCTGTTTATATATAAAGGGTTATTTATGTGCTGAAATATAATTTTGTACCACAGAATTGCTCTCACTGAAAGAATTTTGAGACTCTGATAAAAGTATGGTATATTATGTCTTTCTTTGTATACATTTTTTCAGCTAATAATTTAACCAATGAATTGAACATGGTCTATATTAGTTTTACAAGAAAATCCCCAAGCTGTTATGTCATATCTTATAACAGATTCAACTAGAGATAAATAATAGATAGATAATTCTTGAATGCATTGAATAGCATTCTCTGGGCTGGTGCATCTGTAGAACCTACTCGATAGCATACCTGCTCGTGTTCTGACAGTTTTCCTTTGATGGTCATTGGCAAATCTCCGCCACATTGTCCTCCTAGGGCTTCCGACTTCTTCGACTATCAGCAACAAGATAAATTAGGATTTTCTTACCTCTGAGAATCGGCTTCATTCCCTGATGCATCCGGGTCTGAGTGGTATCCATCGCTGCAGCAGGAGAGTGCTGGCGGCGAGGGTGGCGGTGTTACGGAAGCAGACCCACCGTTGGTCAGCACAGGGACTGTCTGTGAGGATGTTGATAGGGCCGGCGGGGATGGTAACAGAGCCAGCACCGCTCCGCAGCCGCGGGAGAAGCTCATCAAGAGGCCTGCTGCGGCTCTGAAAGAAGAAAAAAAAACAAATTGTTAGATAATGAGGTATTATTTATGGTACAAAAGTGAGATGTGTGTATTATCCATTTTTCTCAACAGATGTCGTTGGGGCACCTTCAGTAGGCATTTCCCCTGCAGCAGCTTAACACAGAACATCCATTAGAAGGGACGTTAATTCCAGTTAAAAACTCACTGTAAAAAAGATAATAAACACGACTCATAACCTGATGAACCGAAGTATAATTTGAATCTACCGATCATCAGCTTTGTATTGGTCATCAGAGAAAACAACAGTATACCACACTAAGTATAGGTGAAGTTATTTTGTTCAGATATTATATAAATTGTTAGTCAATGAGGTATATATGGTGAAAAGAGATAGTGCTAAATATTGATAGGGTAATTTTTTTAATATGCTAGGGCTTATATAAAACCTGATTAAAAATGTAAAGAAATCTGAAATAGTTTAATTAAATTTTTTTACAAAGGAGAAGGAAAATTTCACCTGTAAAAGTAGGTACCTACTATGTGTTTGGTTTTTTAGGAAGAATTCTGAAGGAATCGTGGTCTTGGAAATGGCTGATTAATGGTAGAAATCTAGTAGTACACTAATCATCTGGTAGGTCAGATATGATTTGATATTTTTGCGGCAAAAACAATTATCGTGATTATTTTTTCGGTAAGTGTGCTGTACTGAGCTTTCTCCCGATTAAGCCAAAGCTTCTGACAGCAGTGTTACAGTGTCCATCATCAGAGCAATAAGACTATGAAGTACGCTGTATAAAATAATAATCAGCATTATTATCACGGGAAGGTCACAGGTTCATAGTTGACACATCTCAATATTCGAAACTCTCAGATCTAAATTTACATACACTTTCCATAGAGACTGAAATAAACACAAGGTAGAGGGTATCAATCCTGTAGCGTGCCATTATTTAACTCACGTGTATCAGTAAGCAGTGGTAGTGCATGCGGCGTGCATCACGATGCATATGACCGCAGATAAGTTAAGTATGTCACTATTTTCTCCGCTTCAATGGATTCAGTGCAATAGTCCATGATTTTGTGCAAAAACTTTGCACTTTCACTCTGTCGTCATTCGTCTAATGCTAAAGTTCAGGGGTTATCAACATGGCATAAGTCATAAGTTACGTTCGACTGCTATAATTTACAATGTGTTCGTTTGCAAATAATTCAGGACGTTTTGTTTCTTTTTTTTAAAACTATTTTTATCACGCGTACTGATGATATAAGATTTCTCTTTTATAATTTTTTTTTTCAAGTAAAATAATATCAAGTACAAATACAGATTAATAATATGTAACACCACGTTAATTAGTTATTTTAATTACCCAGTTACCAGAGAAAAAAATCTCGGATTTGATACAGCGTGTTAAAGGACATACGCGACTCTTCAACCAGTGAAATCTAAATGAAATTTTGGTCACCGGTGGCATTTTTTAGGTTTTTTTTTTCAAATTGAAACATTAAAAAACCACTAGTTATTGGACAATTAAGGGTGGTGTGATGGGTTGGGCAGTTACAGACCGAGTGACCAAAGATGAAATGTAAAATTTAAAAAATGTTTGGTTTTGAAGAAAAAAACATGAACAAAATAAATATTAATGAATTTAGAAAAAAATTAATTTATTTTTATTTTTTTATTCTAAATAATTTTAGGTATTACTTGTTAAATTATGTCAAGTGTCTCACTTATCAAACTGTATATTTCGATACAAATAACGATATATATACCTACATATATCGTGGTATTGTAGGCATCAAAGTCAATTGGGGTTTTTAATCAATTTATTTTTACGGAACAATTTATTCTCTCGTGATTCCCGGTTACCGTCAACAGTTCCAAACATAGTGTTGTATGTTTACCCGGTAACTGCCAACTTTTCCAAACATATCTTTGAATGTTTACCCGATAACCGTCAACAGTTCCAAACATAGTGTTGTATGTTTACCCGGTAATCGTCAACATTTCCAAACATACTTTTATATGTTTACCCGGTAACCGTCAACATTTCCAAACATACTTTTGAATGTTTAACCGATAACCGTAACAGTTCCAAACGTAGTGTTGTATGTTTACCCGGTAACTGCCAACATTTCCAAACATATTTTTGAATGTTTACCCGATATTCGTCAACAGTTCCAAACATAGTGTTGTATGTTTACCCGGTAACTGCCAACATTTCCAAACATATTTTTGAATGTTTACCCGATAATCGTCAACAGTTCCAAACATAATTTTGAATGTTTAACCGATAACCGTCAACAGTTCCAAACATAGTGTTGTATGTTTACCCGGTAACCGTCAACATTTCCAAACATACTTTTGAATGTTTACCCGATAACCGTCAACAGTTCCAAACATAGTGTTGTATGTTTACCCGGTAACCGTCAACAGTCCCAAACATAGTGTTGTATGTTTACCCGGTAACTGCCAACATTTCCAAACATATTTTTGAATGTTTACCCGATAACCGTCAACAGTTCCAAACAGAGTGTTGTATGTTTAACCGGTAACCTTTAACATTTCCAAACATACTTTTGAATGTTTACCCGATAACCGTCAACATTTCCAAACATAGTGTTGTATGTTTACCCGGTAACAGTCAAAATTTCCAAACATAGTGTTGTATGTTTACCCGGTAACTGCCAACATTTCCAAACATATTTTTGAATGTTTACCCGATAACCGTCAACAGTTCCAAACAGAGTGTTGTATGTTTACCCGGTAACCTTCAACATTTCCAAACATACTTTTGAATGTTTACCCGATAACCGTCAACATTTCCAAACATAGTGTTGTATGTTTACCCGGTAACAGTCAAAATTTCCAAACATAGTGTTGTATGTTTACCCGGTAACAGTCAAAATTTCCAAACATACTGTTGTATGTTTACGCGGTAACCGTCAACAGTTCCAAACATACTGTTTTTTGTACGTTAGGAACTCAATTTCAAAATACATTGCTTGGTATAGTGGTTATCTTTGACCATTGGTGACAACAATTGTTAGCCATTAGAAAAAAACTGACTTCGTTTCACTCTGTGAGCAATTATATTCCTAACTGCTCGAGCAGCAATGGCGGCTTTACAGAGATACATAGGGAAACTAGTCCCAACGAGAGCTCGTATCGACGTTCGTCCACTTCCTTATCACACTTCTTGTTTGAAAACGAAATAGACAAAAGATACTAGAACGATGAATTCAGGTATAATCTCTCGTTGGGACTAGAACACTCATCATCCTTTTTTAACGTATTTTGAACGTCTTTTTACATTGGCTACTTGAGAAAAAAAAACCCTCAGGGCTTGTGTCATTTTTGGGGATGTTAGGAGGGGGGGTCTTTTAGGAAAGAAATGAGAGGAAGTTCTGGGAAGGAAAAATGTACTAGAGGTGTGTATGTCCAGGATTGACAGACATATGAATCCATCCCTCCCACTGCAGCAAGGTAATATGCCTACCACGCAGTTGGTTGGCAGACGCATCAACCATTCAGATCCGGACAAACCTCACCTCATGAACCCGGGCACCCCTGCTTAGTCACCAAACGTTGCGAATTACTTGGGGTTACCTATGACAGAGGTGTTGGTTATTTAATAAATGGTTCCTGGGGCGGCGGTACCCATCCCGCCTCCCAAATTGTTAATTCCTATTTCCTTTTATAATATCGATATGACCGGATATGCCAAACAATTGAGAACCCCTGCCTCAGACGGTAATACTACAATCGCGTGACTGTGGGAAGATGAACCTAAGTCAAAAAAGTAAAATTCTCACACATTGAAATATAATTATTTTCAACTCAAATCCTCCGCAGTTCACTTTCTTTCTTACTTATATATATAAAAAAGTTAAACAATACTGAGATATGAATCTTCGTGTAATAATTCAGGTTCACTCTTCTGCTAGTACCTACACATCTCTAATGTAACACAGTCTATGGTTTTCTCTAATATTTCAATTAAATTTGTAGCAATTTGTACACGGGAAATTGAGGTACAGATTTCAAACGACCAATTATGTTCTTTAAGCCAACTAATCGATTATTAATTATTTAAAAATTAGAAAAATAACTTATAAATTTTTGCGTTCGATCAAATCATTTATTATTAACTTGTTGGTACCTGACACGCGTTGCAATGCCACTTAAATAAAGAAATTCTTTCCCATTCATCCTCGTCCCCCTTCCGCCTGATCTTCCCTCCCGCGTCCCCTTCACCTTCCACGTTCACCTTCCCCGCGTCCCCCCTCCCCTCTCCAGCGGTCATCCTTCTGGCAAACTCCCCCTCACGCATTCCCTTTCCAACTTCTCCGCCTTCCCCATCTCTTGTATCACCTCCCGCGAACCCTACCTCTTCTTAATTCCAACCCGCTCCTTCCGGATTCCCCTCTCCCTGCTGCCGTTTTTCGCTGCCGCCAAACTCCATAAAATACACTCAAATGTGTGACATATTACAATTTTTTTTGCAAATTTCATTCAGGCCATTCACCAAATTTTCGTCACAATCAAATGAATAGTATAGGAAATAATTTCATAACGCCAGAACTCACTATCCTACAACCATCACAGGCAAGCGCACATCAAACCCCGAAAGTTTCAGCGCATTCGGTGCATTGTACATTTGGTGTTAGAAATGACAGCGATTAATTAATAGAAAGCTATTTTTGAGTAATAAATTACGCAAGTGGATGAAATCAGGGGTCAGGGACGTCCCAGTGTCGCTCTGGTAAAAAGACCACGGGAAGGGAGGGGAAGGAGATGAGGAAGTGGAAGGTGGAGAAGTATCTGGCTATTCAGATTTGGTCATAAAAACGGCTAAAGTTATTTCAACAAACTGAATGGTGGTCTTATACGAGAGGAAAGTGGGAAAGTACCCGGCTATTCCGATCTGGTCACCAAACACGTCTGAACCCATTTTAAGAAACGTTTCAATTGCGAATAGTGGTCTTACCCCAGGGCTACACTGAGTGTGTCTTCTACTCTGGAACTATATTATGTTATTATTTAAATAATTAAATTTTGATATAACACGACAATGCGACATCCGGATCACTAGTCTAAAGCCTTACCCCCTCAAACACGGAGGCCGTCAAGTGATAAAATGTTATGGGTAAACTTAGCTCAGTCGTGTTGGTGACAATGGCATTCTGATACGAAGTTAAATGTTTTTTTTTTACACTGGAGGCCCTGAAGAAAATAATTCCCAGGGCCTATGTCATCTTTGGGGATGATGTGAAAGGAAGGAGAGGATGTTCCGGGAAGGAAATGTTATCTTAATCATCGCTCAGTTTACTTGGCGAAAGCAGACGCGATGACCAACAGATTTCAATAATTATCCAAGAATTCCACTTGTCCATTCACTTCCTATATACATATTTCCTTTAAATATCTTTAGAAGTTGATATCTTCCCACAGTACACATGATTATAATAATTATGTCCGGTGACATTAAAAACGATGAGTGATTTGCACAATTCCGCTGCTGTCACATCATCATAATATCATCATTAGAATTTCACGGCAATCACTTTAATGATGGCATTTCATAAAGTCTTGTTAGATCAGTCTAAACCTGAATATATCCTGTCTTTTAGAATCAAGAATGAGCCTTACATCTCGTACACTGAACATAATCAATAGAAGTGTTCATTATGACAATTTCACATGTAGAAACGATGACCTGTTAATTTTTAAAACAAGTTTGAATTTAAAAATCTTTGGATAATTTTTGGAATTTGATAAATGTTTGCAAAAACATTTAATTTGACGACCTTCGTGGTTGAGTGTTTACGATCCTCGGCTACGAATTCGGAGGTCGAGGGTTCAAATCCCAGCCTTGTTATATCACAATTTATTCACCTTAAACAGAATTATATAGTATACTTGCGACACGTTACAGAGTGTTAGATCCTTTCAGTATCGCACGGAGAAAAAAGTTATTCTAAAATACGATCATTTTATTTGTAAAAACGGTTTAAAACGGGACTGAAGTTCTTACGAACAAATTAACAGGGTTTCAATGTTTATTGGCGGGAACATGTAAGAATAATTTGTTGGTATACGTAATTAACAAATTATTCTTACATTTTCCCGCCAATAAACATTGAAACACTGTTCATTTGTTTCGAAGAAGTTCAGACCCGTTTTAACCGTTTTTACGAATAAAATGACCGTATTTTAGAATAACATTTTTCTCCGTGCGCCCTGGTAAAAAAACACCATTCGGATTCGAAACGTTTCTTGGAATGACTACATCCGGATAGCCAGGTACTTACCAATCTTCCTCTTCCTCAAATCCATTCCCTCTTCACTGCCACTAGTCTCACAACATACCCCATTTGTGGATGCCATACTATCACTGACTCCAGACGGTTGAGAGCATCTGGGACTCCTGTGCGGTACTCGCATAAAAATGGTTTAAATTAAGAATTTTACAGTCAATATTTATCACGATCCGTGGATTGGCGATACGAATTTCAGGAATCTAGAAATCCAGTGATCCATATTGTGTAACGTAAAAATAAATATCACGATATTTGATAAACATCTACGGATCATAATTCACAATACGTATTAAACGTGTAGGGTCGCGTAAAGAAATAATTTTGATATTTGGAAACGTTTTATTAATTTTTTCTGAAGAAAGTAAAATTTGAGCCTACTTCGGACACGTAGACATGCCCACAGTACACCTCTATCATTTTATCTGTACAGTGATCTTATACAACATGTCTCGTGGAAGAATATAGGAAACAGCGGATGCAACCAGTTGTTATATTATGTGGTCGTTGACTTGTCGTCTGGCCTTCCGAACATTTTTATACGAGAAATAATTTATTATTTTTCTCACTCTGGTCTCTGGTGTCGAGAGGAACTTAATTATTTTTTACTATCACATAATAACATAGTTCGAGAAGAAAGCAAGCTTAATTGAATTGGTTAATTTATTTTTCTTTTTTAAAAATTAAATTAATTGCAGAACAAAAGCTGGTTAATATTTTTATTAATAACAAGCTTCTTCACGCAACTTCGTCTGCGCAGGATTAGTACTTCTATTACCCTATTTTATTTTCCTAGGTCCCATCTATGTTTATACCAAAATTCTTAACCTATTTATTTAAAATTACTGATTTGACATTTTTTATTAAACAATAATTATTATTTATGATTTATCGAAAATAGCTAGTTTTATAAAGCCTATATGTTAATCTGATCATTCTGATGTATGAGCTATATTATTGTAAAGTTTTATTAAAATCCATTCAGTAGTTTTTGCGTGAAAGAGTAACAAACACACATACATCCATACAAACTTTCGCGTTTATAATATTAGTAAGATAATGGGATAAATTAATATTTTATTTTTATTTTTGGAATAACTTAATGCGTTAAGAGGAAACTGCTGCGCGGACGGTTTCATACAAAACGTAATTTTGGATTCATAAGAAAGTAGACTCATATCCATAACAAATATTTAACCCGAGCACATTATTTACAGAACCGTAGTTTTGTACCTAAAAGATCTCAAATAAATTAGCAGTTGGGTGGCGAAATTCCATTGTTCTTCTCGTGAACCAAACAATGGGTTGCGTAGGCAAGTCTTCCTTTCTCAGCCACTTCACTGATGCGTTGAGATGAAAAGCGGATCGATCGTTATCCAAAAGGTAATAAATCTGTATCTAGAAGTAGTAGGAACGCAGAACACAGAAGAGTTGAAAGAAGCAGCATTTTTGTTTGGTAAATTTAATATTCAATTGAGTTTTAATGTTTTGTTGCGTAAATGTGGCAAATTTTACATTCATCAAATTGCTATTGGGTAGGTTTCCAGACAACGAAAACTGATTCATAATATTTTTGAGTATACTAAAAACCAACCCGTAAAACAAAGACTTTATAACTGTAATATATCTATTTTCGAATTTATTTTAAATTTTTTTGTTTTTGTTTTGACTGAAGATTGAATGATTCTACCCAGTGATCAGTAGTATAACCGGGCCAAATCCAGAGTTGATAAGACTGACTTTTATTTCGTATATTAATTGCTGTATTGTGTATATGTCCGCGAGTGTGTGCGTGATTGCCACCAAACGTTGTTGTTCATTGTCTTCGACAACGAGTCTATCTGCCGATTTTCAGCTTAATCGGATGTCAAGAAGTGGGTTATTTTCCACTTCATTCATACATCCATTCGATCATGAAAAAAACACAATCGAAATACAAATAGATGTTTCTTCAAACTTCGCAAAATCACTTTGTGGCATTATTTTGAATTAAATTAAAACAAATAACTTTGTTTAAACCACTAATATAATCACAATTACCTACATGTTTCAAAACCGATGGTTTCTTCGTCAGGGTAGTAATGACATTAATAACAAAATAAACAAACAAGTATAGACTAAAAAGAACTATGGACAAAAATATTTTAGAGAGAGGTGATTAATTAATAAAAAATATTAATAAGAAAATAAATTTAAGAGATGGCTATTTTAAAAAAATATTTGGTTATTAATAGTATTTAATTTACTATTAACACTTTTTCTAATTTCTAAAATTTCTAAGTTTGCTAATTGTAAATCTGTTGAGTTTGTGTGTAAAATTTTTAACCCTTTATTACAAATAGATGTGTTTAAAATAGCGTACTATAATGTATTTACTTTCAAATGTCTTTTAAAACTCAAATCTTTTAAAAAAATAATTATTTGACTGAGGTTTAAACCTTCCTTGTTAAACTTCGATTTTTAAAACGGAAATTTAAATCATTTTAATTTCGTGATTTAATTTATTTTAATTTCAGAAAAATGCGTATATCTCCGTGTGTTTGTTAGTGATTACCACCAAGTTGATAGAACGTATTGTCATCGTCAACGAATCTATTTACCGAGTTTAAGCTCGATCGGATGTCGGGAAGTAGGTTAATTTTCAGTTTCCAGTTCAATCAAGAAAACAAAAGTGAAATTCGGATCACATGGGCTAAAGTACTGTTTTGGAAAGATATTTTTGTATGAGAACTGCAGATTGTTTTGCAGTCACTGCTTGGAGCGGTCGATATCGATATACGAACTCTTTGCCTTTTGGTTACACTTTGATTTTGAAATCACCACGATAATTAATCTTCTTCTGCTTAGAGATCTCTTCTATTCTCTCTTCTTTAGTTTGTCAGAATAATCTCCACCTTGCTGGTTTCAACCCCGAACAACTCCTAGGAATAACACTCGTACCAGTTACTTAGATTACGAAGCCATGAGATGCAGCATAATCCTCTGCATCGTTGATCACAAATCTTCAAATGATAAGATTAAGAGGAAACCTGGCGGCGTTTTGTCCATACAAACGATTTTGACACTAGTGCCAATATTTTAAAACTTAATATAGTTATCGATTACTAGCGTGTCGGTAGGTTTTCATTTAAATTTGGCACTTACATAGTCCATATTATATGGCCCGTATTATATTTGAAAAACATGGCATTTCAGTATCAAACACTGGCAAATTATCAGATTGTCCGTAAATATAGCCCTATTCCATCATCATTTTAATTATTGAGGGCCTAAATAATGTTTCAATTACTACAACAACTATTATATGTGTCTAAATCTAGTATATAAATAAACCAATAACATTAAATTCCATGAAATGTTGATCATTTCATATAACTTCAATGGTGAATGGAGAGCAGTGACGTCATCACTAACGAAACAGTAATACCAACTTGACAGTGTGTTTTAATAACATGAATACAAATTGACTTTTTAATCTTTTTTTTAAATTCTACGTTTAACATTATTTACTAAAAGTTTTATATTTAGAATCAGCGTTTATTGGTCCTACATAAACATATTTTTTTAAAGCCATAATATTTTTTACTGGAGTTCTTTATTATGATGCAAGTACTCTCTCTATGATTATTTCGGAAGCTGTAGGAGTTACCTTTAATGTTCCTGTTATACCAGTTTTGGAGGCTCACATCAGATCTGAGTGTAATTAAATATGAGAGCATGCAATCAATAATAGATAATTAAAAATAATAACCTATTGTTTTCTAATAATTGTTTGAAAGGCGTGGCAAATTCTGTGGGAAGCCACAAATCATTTATTATAATTTCAGATTACGTAAATTTCTATGCATATCAAATTTGTAATAGAACACTTAACAAAATTTGTGGTTACTTGTGAATTTAACTCATAATAGATGGTTCAAATTAGTTATGTACTCTCTATTGCAAAAAGTAGTGGAGTGAAAGGTGATTGATGGGATGATTCGAGATGTCTTCTGTTTTCTAAGAAGGTTTCTCCTACTCTGATATCCTATTTCCTCGTTGTCTTACGTAATATGACGTATGTACGTCTACGCTTTGTACAACAAATTTAAACCAAGGCTTGTGAATTGAATACGTACAACAAAATTGTATTTTTCGTGTGATACATCACAAGGCGAAATATTTAAGATTTCTTTTTGTTCCACTTGTTTCACTTACCAGTGTTGTCTTACTATCAATAAATTAAAATGTATCAATAAAATAAAAAAAAATCCCTTAAAAATAATGAGTCGATTATCAATAAACAAAAAATATTAACTTATAGCCCAATATTAAATCTCTTCCCATTCGGTGTCCATTCTGTCCCCACTTACTCTTCATCAATTCCTAGCCACGCCCCCACCTCTACCACAACACCTACTGATAAATTGTATCCACCCACTATTTTGTAATTGTCATCATTATATGTTTGCCCTGAAGAAGGAACGGTTATTCCGAAACCGGTCGGCGTGTAACTAAATAAATCAGTGGTTGTAACTAAGATATATTGTTTCATTTAATTGTAAATTAAAATGTGTTCTATATTTTCAAATGTCTTTTAAACCTTCTTTGTTTTTGGTTTGACTGGGGATTGACCCCTTCTACCCAGGAACTTGAGTAGCAACTCTACCATCCAAGCCAAATCCCGATTGGATAAGTCCGACATTTTAAGTCTGTAATTTAATCGAAATTCAGAGAAATGCGTGTACGTGCGCGTGTGTGTGCGTGATTGCCACCAAAAGTTCATTGAACTCGTTGTCAACGAAAACGAAGCTTCAGCTCGATCGGATGTCGGGAAGTGAGTTTATTTCCACTACCAAAATTTCATTTTATACCTCATTAATTTATTCATTCAAACGAACAAAATCTAAATATAAATACATATATTTGAAAATTTTGTTTAAAAAAAAATAAAAAAAACTAAAGTGTGCAAAGATGGGCTAGTGTATGCATAAAAATCACGGTGCATCTAATTTTCATAATTAAAAATAATAATGGTGAGAAATTGATTGCTTTCTGGAGGAATCGAAAGAAGCCAAACATGCCATCAAGTCTTTCAATATTTGATTTAATTTAGACCTTATGGTATTACTTTTGGCTTGCATTTAACTAGAAGTTAAGTTTATAATGGCAGAAGCCATATTCTATCTTCAGTGACGTTGGGAATTTTACACAATGAAGTTGCTCATAAATATTTTTTAACACTGATTAACTTTTGACTCTTAAACTGACTGAGTTACTCGACACTAGATTGCCACATTGACGACGCTTACCTGATAATAAGATTTTTAATAACTGTATCAACAGGTATAATACCTTTGGCGCAAGTGATGATTACCCAGTCCATTGCAGGCATTAACGACTCCACAACAGCGTGGGATACTGCAACAGCCGTTGTGGATTGTGGAGTAGTATGTTGTTGTTGATATAGCAATCTTGATCTTGATAGCACATGCTCTAACCATGAGACAGTCGGTAATGAGACTGGGAGTAGGGACCAAAGACAATACAATGATGATGTTGATAGTTGAGAGACTGAACGGTGAATAGGCAGACATCAGTCGCTTAGAAACTGAATTGCGTTACGTGGTGAATGAATTGTGCCAACACGCAATGGGTTATGCAAATGAAATTATGTGTATCAATGAATTAATTACGAATGCAGTTAGAAGAAGGGGATCAGGAGGTGCCGGAACCGGAATATTTTGTAAATTAATTATGATGATTCACGTGATCAAGCCAAAAAATGTTTAGAAACAAAAATACAAAACATGCTTTTTATGAGGGTCAGAAAAAGGAAACTAATAGCCGATGTAACTTCTAATAGATAATAGAGAGAACTTCACTAGAGGAGGATTCACAACCACCCTATAAGGCACATGGAGCTTTAGATGGTCAAATGCGTTAAGAATACAAATTTAAGAAATGTGAAGAGAGTGAATAAACATACGTTGATCTGTGATGTCAATGTCTCTCATTGATATGAAGAAGGCTCAGATATCTTGAGAGCTCTGCTGTGTAGCCAGGAGTATTGAAATATATCTCATGACGACACTGGAGAATTTTATTACAAGAACTGGGGTATTGTCAAAAGGATAATAAGTGGAACAAAAGAGAGCACATGTGGCTTATGGCCTGGGTACTTATGGGAGTTATGCAGACAATCTCCGTATCGATTAATAACTTAATGACAAAAAAACAAAACAAAATTTACACTTCGAAGCAAAGAAAAAATCTACAAACTGTAAAAGGTCAAAACCAAAATGAGCACATCAGAAATTTGAGACATAGAAAACCCGGTAGAAATGGAGAAGCCACATTAAGATAATTATGATCACGATCTTCATTAACAAATACACGATTAGGAAGAAGATAAGATATATACATCGACCAAAATAAATCCTGGGAGTTATTGAGTTTGATTTATTTGCAAAAATTCGTTTAACTTTCTCTCCAAACAGGAATTAACGTTCTTTCTAATTGTAACTCAAACGGCACGTCGATTTTAAAAACAATAAGTAATACTGACCACCAGTACTTACGTCTTCGAAGATTTGTTTGGTGTTCTAACGGTATGAATATCTCTGGAGATAATAGCACGATGATTAATCAGTCAGTTATCGTGGGAGTTGTTGAGTTCGAATTTTAATAACGTATCAGTTCAACTTTCTCCCAAAACAGTAATTAAATTCCTTTCAAATTTATTGTAACTCACATGGGATTCGATGCTTAAAAACAAGAAGTAAAAATGACCACCAGTGTTTGTATTTGTTGGGTCTTTGTAATCAATCTTCTTGACGCGTTTACACCTAATAATTACTGTAAACCCGATGAGATGTAAAGCCACGTATTGTTATTATCTGTTTATACTATTACCACCAGCTTCTACTAACACATTTAAAGATTTACAGCATCAGATAACGATCTCAGCGTGAACCGAAACACGCAATACAAATTGCTGTCTCATTTCTTTGTTGCTCTAAATACAACCTTTTGAGGCTTTGCCGAAGTACAATATTGTAGGTGCTTTGCACTAACTATAGAGTGTTTATGGTTTTCTAAAATTGTATGATTGTTTCGAACAAGAAATTATTTTCTTTGGCAAAAAATAGGTTTTATCTGACAGCCACGGTATAGTCACACTTTTCATAGCCAGTAGTATGGTACCTATCCCTACGACTAAAGATAAACATTCGGAAGGGTTTAAATAAGGTGTTAAGGAAGATCAGGCATTACTTACCTGACTTCTTTTAGGTCGGCTTAGTAAACTGTAACATTTTTAAAAAATATCACTAATTTTGGACTAAAAACCGTTGAGCGTAATCGTCGTTTGGATATATGTCACCAAATTCATAACACTTTGTAGAAGAACACAACATTTGTTTTAACATCTCGGTTGGTACTAGATTTTTTTTTCAGTTCCAATCCGATACCATTTTCATAATTTGATTAAAAAAAATAAAGCGTTTTCTAATAATTCTAATGGACAATTAAATTTGTTCTAAAAAATAGATTTAATAATCGGCCTTTCCTAACAATTGTACTCTAAGCATTTCAAAAGTAAATGCTATGTGCACACACAACAATAACAAACAAGCATTGATTGCGCTTGAGGGAAATGTATATTTTATTGATATTTCATGGTTTTCCTGTAGGAACTACACAGAACGCGAATGTAAACGATTGGATTCGTCTGTAAGCTTATATTCTATTGACGGGCCTAGCTGGTGTATAATTATCTAAGATCAAAGCCGATACTGAAATGGATTTGTGTATAGTCGACAATGAGAAATCTGTAGGAAGTGGAAAGCACCCGTTGATGAGATTAGAATCATGCCGAAGTGTTGGAACATGATTATCTGAACAAAACGGTTTAGTGTGATGAGAAAGTAGTAATGGAGTACGAAGTATAGAGAAATGTTTACAATGATTATGTGTAATCTTTTCAACGCAGTTTTAATGCAAACTGTCGCTGTATTTGGATTATTTTCGGTTGTTTTGATTCACAGTATTGCTATTATACATTACTTGAATTTCAATAAATATCACCAGGTGAAAGGACTACCTTTCAGAAATCAAATATTGCTCGTTGCTTTAAATGACTTCACTCTTTATTTTTTCGTTTGTTTTTTGTCAATTCTGAATAGTTAATTTCATAAAATTTCTTTGTTATATTTGCCATTTCTGTGATATCATAGTCAACTGGTACCAGAAATTTGGTAATTTTTTTGTTACTACCACATGTAAAACACATTTTGTGGCACATCTCTGACTGCTTTCATCTAAGTACTTCCAAATCATTAATTCATATGACGTTATTTTTTCGGTAGTTTTTTGTTGATGTGTCTAACAAATATAAATGTCCTTTATTTAACTCTTCTAACGAACACTGTTTTTAATTTACCTACATATGTATAATAACTTCATTAACTTGGTCAAATCGTTAGGAGTGACAAGTACAACATTAATCAAGGAATAGATGAATGGAATACTTAGCAAACGATGCACTTCAGGACTTTGAAATCAATGAAAAGTGTAGGAGTTTAGTTGTCCTTTGTACAGTTCAGCCAATTTCCGAAAAAAGAGGGCATCAAATGAATAATAAACCTTTGTCCTCAGCGCAAAATTAACCAGCTTGTTGAGGACCCAACTATCAAATTAACCATATTTATTTCTTTCTCAAAAGTGATCAAAATAAACTAACGCTATCAGTGAAGTCACAGTCGCCGTGCGTTTGTATGCACAAACGGAGCCCAAAGGATTTTGAATAGTGTGAATTATCGCAAATTTACGCAAAAGCAAGCCCACAAGAAAAAAAAGAAACATCTTTTGCCATCCACCGTACGATGGTTACCTTTGGTTTAAGTTCCAAAGAATAAAAGAAATCAAACTTTAGGGCAGAGAAACTTTATCAAACTATATTATAACTGCATGCCCACCACACTGAAACAACTACTAACTACAAATATATCTACGATTATTCACAAAAAACATATCACAGACTGGATCAAAGAAACAAGGCATTCACTTCACTCAAAACATTATAACTACTAATCAAACATAACCCTACCCAAACAAATAAAAAATAAAAACTTTGCTTCTGGACAGAAATTATTACCTTCATATTATTTACAAAATCTAAAATATTCCTACCAGCTTTTGAAGAAAATTATTTGTCTAACTTTGACTGCTACCAATTTTATGTCTACGATACTGCCGACACGGGTTGACCAACGGTGCCTTTCTTGACAATATCAAGGAGGATACTGCGTTTCTACTTATATCGGCAGAATATCTCTTAATCCTAAACATGCGAACACCTCAGCCAGGTTATCCCAGTGAGGTGTTCACAAAATGCTACTATTAACTTTCTCACATACCTTTTTACATTCTGTTACAGAATATGAACATTTTTTTGTTGTACTACTATGCAAACCATTGTAATTATTTGTTAAATGTATTGTCAAGTATAGAAATAAATAAATAAAAAAATAAACCAAAAAATGTCCTACCTTTCATCCACATTCTCCAACGTAGGGTCCAATCTCTTGATCTGTCCCACACAAGACAGGACTTCTTTATCATTCTGCACCCTGGAGGATAGTTGCTGAATGAGGGGTGGAAGCGCCCCCAGGACTGGTCTGTCTAGAAGGGTAAGAACCGTCTTGTTATCGATGAGGCGCTTCTGGATGTCTCCTCGTGTCGTCGCCAGGAGGCGTTGGTGAGAGGATGAGGCGGGGTCTTGGTTTAGGGTGACGTTTGACTGGAATAAAAAGTATACCATTTTAAATCTGGAAAACGCTATTTTACAGAAGATAGGACACAAAGAGTTTTATTGGGCAACTTCTCTTGGCATACCCTCATGGCATCATTCATTTACAAATAACTTGTTATACATCGTCCTCTGTTAAACCAATTCAGTTATATTATTGAAGAATGTCTTTCTGGGATGTATCTCACTTCTTTCTCTTGTCTAATTGCGTACCATACGTTCTTCTGACCTAACGCATCTGCTCTACACATTCCGAACTAGCTGAGCGTTAAGCTGGGTCTCTTCCTCCAGTATTATCGTCTCCTGCGACAACATTTTACAACAAAAGACTACAACATCGTCATTAGAGGCGTAACCTTAAACACATAATTCAATGTTCTTGTTTTCCGTGGTCGATGGAAAACACGACAACACCCGGGTGAAGCGGGGAAGGCAGGGGAGGGAATTTGTTCATTATTTTATAACGCCGCGTGGTGCGGCTCTTGACATAAAGTGAATGGCATATGTTTTTGAGGTTATGTACGATGAACGTATTTATTTAGACCTGTTAGAAATCGTTGTGCCTCCCTTATTATCATGGTTAGAAATATGGTCTAAGCTGTGTTAGAAAGAGAAAATATCACGCTTTATTTTGAAATTTAAAAGTTAACCGCCAAATAATTAAAATACATATTTGTGAAGCCAAAGTTTCCGGCCGCAATTTGAAAATTAATTATGAAACTTTGAAAATTTTTTAATAATTATTTTTACATCAAACGAGTAAAAAGTGAGGTGACTATAGCGTTTATAATAAATTTTTCTAATAAAATTAAATTGTTTGTAATGCTGTTTTAGATGTACTTTGTTAATGAAAAAAAAAATAACATGTAAAAGCCCAGCAGGGCGTGAAATACAAAATAAACAGATTAAAATTCAATTGAAAATCGAAATAATGATTACAATATCGTGAAGTACTCCATCATATCTGGCCTACATCTTGTTTAGAAGTACGATTTCGTAAATAACTCAAAAGTAAATAAAAAAAAAGTAAATAAAAAAAAAGTTAACCATACAATAATATTGACACAAGAATCAGAAAACATACTATAAATTTTATTTCAATAAATCTTCGCAACGGCTTAAACCGGAAATCCTTTCAAATTTTTGCCATAAAAATATTTAAATAGCATTTATAATCATTCAGAGAAAGCACACCAAATCAAATTTATCTTCTTTACCTAGTTACGTTGATATTTAATATAATATAGTAAAATTAGCTCTCACAAAATTAAGGTTGTGCTATAATTTATAACAACAATTTCGGCAATAGTAAGGCGGCATATCAGCAATATTTGACAGGTTTTATCATGTGAACAATCCCACAGTATTATATTAAAAAAAAAACAATTATCGCTTTATTATTGGCCCAGTTTGATCTCTCGCAGATATCACATAGTTTTCAATCATAAACAACAATTAATTGTTGCAGAACTATTGATGATTGTTCTAATAAGAATTTAGACTACGTCTTAATCTTATTTCGACGGAATCAAATAGTAAAATTTTCCACTGTTATAACCACTCGAGCGCTTTTTGACACATAATGGCACTATTTCCAAAACATCGGATTGCTTTGTTGCCAAAATGTGGCAAATTTTGAATTTTTATGTTTTTATTAAATCGACTATATAATATATTGTACATTAAAAAAATAACAAAATACATATTCTCTAGATTCTTTAAAATGTTTTAAGGTTAAAGATTTAATTATATATATTTTTTTATAAATCCTACAAATATGTGATAATAGACAAAAGATAGGGGAATTCATTGGCTACATAGAACTATAATCAGTTTGTATGTCTCCATATTCAAATTCGGTGGTATGATTTTTTTTATGTGGGCGGAAAATTTTCCTTTAGCAATCCGAGAAAAAATATTTTAATTGCTCTGTCGCTCCAGTATAATGCCAAAGTATTGTTGAGTGGATAATGTTTTTTACCAAATTATAACAACCGCTTTAACGAATTTTTCAATTGATATAACGACCAGTTTATTTTTGGATCCCATTTGGCTAGGATAGAACTTATGATAAAAAGTCCTCGTCGGTTTCGTCAATCGAATTAGATCGAAGATAAGTTACCTTTAGTTTTGACCACTTTTGAAAGACTTCTCTTTAACCAGCACGCTGTAAGTAAATATATTTATGTATTTGATCAGTAAATAAAATCATTTTCCAATAAATTTTGTCAGTTCGACGTTCATCAAAGGTGAATTTGTGAAAAATGAGAACCGAATATTACACATTCCGCTAACCGAACATTGCGGTCAAATGAATTTGTGAACATAGGTTCTGCTTAAGACAAATTTTAACCCAGCGGTTGGTGAAAACGAATGTGTTTTCATTCTTCCTCCTTTCACCCTTCTGTCTCTAACAATTTTTCAAGTATTTTGCATTACAATGCAGATGAGGTTACTATATTTCTCTTCATTGTTTGTTTTATATCGATTTCATAATTCATAATAATATAATATATTTATTGACTTACCAGTTCATCTAGTTTGTGGACAGCTGTCTTGTAGGTTTCTATGTGCTTTTGTAGTTCGTTTTTCAGGGCCACGTGGAGGGAGATGAGGTCTCCACTGCTATCAGCTGTCAGACCATGAGTTCCTAAACCTGTTGAAGAAAACACATTTCTTATAACAAAAGAAAAAGAAACCTCAGTGACACAATGGATAAGTTTAGAAATAGAATGGAAAGAATGGAAAACATATTCAAAACAGAAGAATTACAGAATAACTTAAATGAAAATAATCAAAATGCTTCCTGCAAGCGATTGTGGTTACAGTTACATTATAGAGATTCGAAGAGAAGAAGCCGATAATAAAATCAATGTCTAAAGTTGGGTGACTTTTGTTAATGATATAGAAAAACAAGGAGAATGATTATTAGAAATGGATCCGTTATTTTGCAAATTTCTGTAGAAAATTATGCCATATTTAATTAGATAATTGAAGAAGGAAAAAAAAACGGATTTAAATAAAGACTTGGAGATTTAAAAGTACCTGCAGAAAGTGGTGTCAATATTAGATTAGAGACGATACTACGAATAGACAAGAAAATTAGAGTAATGTCAAAAGACAAGAATTCGAGAAGACGGAGAGAGAATTTAAATAAAATCTTTGAGAAAAACAGGTTATTGCTTAGGTTTACGTAGAGACATATGGAGACGAGTAAACAAGAACAAATAGAGTGAAGTCAAATAAAGATGTGGATGTTTACATGTTGTTTTAGTAGAGTATGGTTATTTAGGTTAAGTAGCTTTTATAAGAACGCGAGGTGAGACATACAGGTTGCTATAGAAAGTGATGGAAAAGGTTCGTAGAGACACAAGTGGACAATAAGAGATGTCGAAGACAAAATGAGTTGAAAAAATACATTTCTGACTCCCTAGCCATAATTTTCAGCAGCAATCTGTATTTATCCATGTTTATGTTTAGTTTTTTATTGAATCTATTTTTATTTTCTTGTTCAAATCCACCCAAAATCTGGCAAGAAAAAACAATTAATCCGGAAATCTAATAATTTTCAAAATTGTTATTTAATCGCAAAAACTACTACTTTGTCCAACTCCTTCCACCTCGATATGGCTTCAACATGTCGCGGATGCCAACAAGTCAGTTTCCTCACTAACCCTTTAGGTCTCTTTCTGAGAATGGTTTCTTGCTGTCTGCTGAATAGTTTTAAAACCTCGCTTCTTCTTCTTGTGTATTTTGATCTTCTTCTTTTATATCTTCAACCCTTTTCTTAGTTTTTCTGAACTTAAACTTACTTTTGTCTATCAAAAACCTTCCTTTCTTACCTTGCACTGCCTTATCCAACTCTCTTCTTCTGGTGACCAGCAGATCTCTTAGTGGCGGATGCCAGCAAGCCAGTTCCCTCGCGAGTCCTCCACATCTCTGTCTGAGACTGGCGTCCTGCTGCCTACTGAAAAGTCTGACCAGTCTCCAAGCCACTAGTTCTGGTTGAACGTCTGGTCTTGGCACCACTTCTACAGTACATAATCTGGAACAAACAAAGAATAAAATTAGATTTCCATACATTCAGGTACCATTTGCTAAATGTGATTCTTTTGTATTTATTATTCTAAAATAGCACTCTGATCTCCAACAGATCTCTGAACCTCTTTGTTACACAGACATACCCACAAATATGTAATCTAAACAATATTTTTTTCAAGAAAGTGTCTTGCCAAATATTCTTACTATATTATTATTATCATTTATCCGAGAAGACGTGTAGTATTGGTAATTGATACACTATAAAACTATACATCGCTAAATAATGATAATATTATTAATAAAGTGATGCCCACAAGTTAGCGTTACATCTTAGTTGACAAAGTTACTAATTTCGTAAATAACTTGAAATTCTTTCGTGCAGGAATGACATGTTTTAAGAATAAAACATAGAACATAATATATAACAGCTAGAGGAGTTTCTTATTATTTTAAATTATTAAATAAAAGGAAAAAACAACAAATACTCTACCAAATCGTATTTAGGAATACCTTATTTAGTTGTTTGTCATGACATGTGTAAAACTGTTAAATAACTCATTGAAGAAGAAGATAACAATAATAATCTAATTTTTTTAAATATAAAAATAAACAAGACATAGAAAAATAATAAATAAATATGGAAAAAACCACTAGTCGAAGATAATATTGTTAATTCTGAAATTTGAAATATGAAGTTGACAATTACGACAGCCTCATAATAGATCGCAGTGGCCCAATTGGTAGAGGTGTATATCCCGGTAAGACGTAAGGTTCTGGGTTCGAGTCCCAGTTGCGACCATTATCTTTTATTATTTTTCTGTGTCTTGTTCATTTTCATATTTAAAAAAATTAGATTTTTTTTTTGTTATCTTATTCTTCAATGATATATTACATTGATGGGAAAAACCTTCAAAAGTTAAAAAGAGAGTTTTTCTTATAAGAAAAATGTTAAATAACTATTAGGAATTCATAAAATCATGTAATCACGAGATTTGAAACACATTTGTTAGTAGTTTGCTGTGTGTGAAACAGTTAAATAACAATCATGGAGATGTTTGGCTATCTGTACGTTAAAACGGTTATTTTCTAGTTAACTATAAAATCTGCTGTCGCGAGTAACATTGTTACATAAATAATAATCAAATCATTTTATCCTCTTTCAAACCGCTTCCGAGAATTACTACAAAGACAGCTATTTTGACCGTCCTAACGGTGAAAACGAACCAGCTTCTTGTATAGCTTGAACCAAGTCGCAATGATTTGGTGAAAAATGTTCAATTGGGAGGAAAATATACACACATTCCATTCTGACAATGATGCTGCTGGTTAAATCTGTATAAACCTGTAATTACGATTTTATTCGGGGAATTGCAAAATTAGAGTTTTACAGTAGAGCGTGAACCGAAACATGCCACCTAGCAGATAATTTAATGTAGTTTTTTGAACGGTAGGATTCACTTAGGAATACAATTAATAGCTCATTAATGTATAAATTGCAAGAGCGCACGATTGTTTAGATTGGAGCCAATTTTGGTAGGTGATAAGATAGATAGGTAACTGGAGAGGTAGTTTAAAAAACATTAAACCTATTATAGTCGTTGTAAAATAACTTGAGGGTTATTACCAGAGAATACCGGAAATTAGTCATTTTTAAATCAAATTCTAGACGTATTGACTCTTTTTTTACAAAAAAAAAACATATATTGATTTTGAAAGATTGTTATTTTATCCGGTAAACGCACTTTTAAAATTTGAAAAACTATGTTAATTTTTAATATACTAAGGTCACACCGTTGGTCGTTGTCAGATTTGTTCAATTTTCAAACGAAATATTGCATTATACAACACAAATTTCAAATCATATAATTATTCAGCAAATTAAATCAATAAATTATCTAGTAAAGACAATTTTCAGAATTTTAATTTTAGTTCTTTTTTGTTTTGTTTTAATGTTTATTTATTCTTTGAATAGTAAATATAACACTTGTCGAATTTATGGCCGCCATACTAGGCACATGCCCGTGTTATGGTGGCCGTTCAATTAAAATTATTAAAAAATAAATCCAAGAACGTGTTTTGGGACGAAAATACCTCATTTTTTCTATTTATTTAAGGTCCTACAAACTAAAATATTTTAGATATTTTTTAGACACTTATTTTCTTTAGATATTATTGAAAAATCATAAATACTTATGATCAAAAAATACTTAGAAGAAGGACACGATATTTAACAATTTATCATCGTGCTTTTTGAGCACTTTTATTGCTTACTTGGATGTAGGTACATATTAAAGCAAGTTTTGAATGAAATAAATCGATATTAAATTAAGAATAATCGATCTATCTCATAGGAACCTCCCTGTACAGTTGCAAGCATTTTTAAACTTTTATTTTCAGCTTGGAAGATCATTCTATTTTCACCTAATTCTTAATACTTCGTTTACACGCAATGTTGAAATTATTAAAGGCAATTACTGCTTGTTTCATATTTAGCAGGTTTTTCGTGATATGACGTTGCCCCAAATATTTGGTTAGGTATCCACTGAAATGACTTCCTAAGATATATTATTATACTGTGGAATGTTGATGAATTTGAGCAATTTGTCAAAAACATAAAAACAGTTTGATTGGTACCTAAATAAGGAAATGAGTGCTTTGTACGATAAATTATATTCTTGACACAGTTTGTTGTAAAGATAATATAAAATAGAATAAACCATCGTATTATCTAGGTTGAAGCTCATCTAAAACTAATGGGGAAAAATCACGCTACGAATTGAAGCAACTTTTAAAATTATTTCCATTCCTTCAAATTCTTTCGATTGCAAAATGTTGAACCAATGTAAAATATCTTTAATTTTTACAGCAATTTTCTCTTACTTGTTACATGTGCACGAATTAACGTCCAATTAGATTACGTTGTTTTTCGGTTGAATTTTTAAGACCACTTAAGAACGATTGGACTAATGGTGATTTGATTATTGAACGTTTCTATGTAGTATAATTATTTGATTTTTTTTTCTTATGTAATGTTGTAATTTTTCATTTTATGAGTGTAATAACAGTCATTTAAAAAAAATGTCTCTTCTATAACTAAAACAGCTGAGACCAAACCCAAAATATCTAATATAATTTTACCGAACCGTCAAAACCATAATTAAAGAGTTTGGGTGTTCCGTAAGGTCTACTGGCGGGTACCTACATAATTTCGATTGGATAAATATGGAGGAAATTAAAGAAAGTAAAGACAATATTGTCCTTAGGCAATCTAGAACAAGCAGAATTTAAATAGTTCTTTCAGCTAATCAAAGATAACATAACCACAAAACCAGAGTAAAGCAAATAGACAAGCTAAACATACAAAACTGTAAAACTTGTTTTGGACAAATAACCTCTGAAATGTAAACTGTTTAGTTAAGTTATGTAAGAAACTTCCACCTAGTCCCACTTATTCTAAAGAATTACCAGAAAATGAACTAACTAGTATTAAAAAAAATCTTCTTAGAAGTTGCTGAAAATACCCTTTTCAAACCTTGAAGTTGAACCATAGAAGTCACTAAAAAACTCTCACGGTTAAGAGGACTAAGAAAATATTCTACACCAGATAATATATTTATATCTTAAATAACTTCTTAATGTAAAATTGTATTGTAGAAAATTATTATAAAATCAAAAAAAAAAATTATCAATAAATTTCGCCATAACATAATGATAGAAAAACAGAATCATTTTACTTTTGCAAAAATGACAAAGTCTTACGATACGATACGATTGTACCACCCCAGCCAGGAGCAATCCTGTCCCGGTGAGACCGGTACACCAGGGGGCACTAATTTTTTTAGGACTTGGAAGACGTGCTCTGAGGATAGGAAGGAGGTTGGAGTTTAATTGACCGGTATTCATGGCAACCTAATAAGCCAATATTGGAATTTAGGATGGGCAGGAACAAAATAATGGATTGAGCGCTATGATTTTTTCTCTTTATATCTTCCTTCTTCTTGCCTCTTCTCGGCTCTTCTTGGATCTTCTTGTCAATTATGGCTGTTCTTGACTCTTCTTACCTCTTATTGGATCTTATCATCTCTTCTTGACTATTCGTGTCTCAGCTCTCTTCTTGGCTCTCCGGCTTCTTCTTGGATCTTCTTGGATCTCCATTATTAGCTCTTCTCGGCTATTCTTTTCTCTTATCTCTTCTCATTAATTCTTGGGTCTTCTTGTCTCTTATTGACTTTACTTGACTCTTCTTATCTGTTCTTGCCTATTCTTGATCTTCTCTTCTCGGCTCTTCTTGACTCTGCTTGTCTCTTTTTGCCTATTCTGGGATCTTCTCGTTTCTTCTCGGCTCTTATTGACTCTACTGTCTTCTTGCTTTTTTTTGTTTCTTTTTGTAGCAAAAATGACAAAGTCTTGCACAAAAATTAAATTCTTAATACTCGACTGCGAGACATTTTAATTTATTAATTTTTTTTCTTTGTTTAGTAATTATACAATTTGTGGATGTTACGACCACCATGCCCGTGTTATGGTGGACTATATATCGAATCCTACTCCTATGGGAGATTAGAAACCCTGCTATTATTTATGTTGATGAGTCGGTACTGATTAAGTTCCCAGAATATCACCAGAACAAATATTAAATAAAATTCTGTCTGCAATTTAAAAGGGAAGACATCCAATTGCCTGCCAGATGAATCTAGAGAAAACAAGTTCTTCTTTGCATGATTGGGGATAGTAAAGGAAAAGTTGGATGCAAATCGTTCAGCCAGTCAACGACATCGAGGAGTCACACTGTTCAGCACAGATGTGCTTTCGGGGAACTGATGAAGAGGACATGCTTCTACGATATAAATATGAACACAAATAGTACAGAAGCTAAGAATGGATACAGGCCATCGAAGTAATGCTGGATGCCTAGAAAACTTGCGTAGAAGCTATGGGTCCAGCGCCGGATCTGCCATACGTTCAAAAACGTGCAAAAAACCTGGCGACCACTACGAAGGGGCGCCGTGATAAAATAAATATTGTTTTAAAATTCAATTAAAATATTCCCCGCATCGTTTAAAAATTACTCGTAATACGGAATTATTAGTTCGCGCTAGCAACACTCACTTTCCATATGCGTGAACCTAATGCGCACGCATCGATGGTTAAAATTTAACGAAATACGGATTTGACTTACGTCAAGGAATTTTTGTCCAAATACAATATATTTCATACGAACGTAAGACCTGTTTTTCCTTGTTGCTCTTACGACCATTGTATCGTTCGAAATTCAACAAACATTGTGATTGGTTCATTAATCGCTTCTCGTACGTATCTGCCTTCGTTGATTACAAGTTGCTCTTTGATGATAGTTCGTCGCTTTCGCCGCGTTATTGGTTTATTTATGTTGCCATTCGCGCGCGATTTGGCACCATATTAAACAAACTGATCAGAATATTATTATTTCTGAACTAAACTGCCTCATGTTTTATATTATATTTTGTTATGATGTTATTATTTTGTCCAGTGTCATAGATAGCTACCGCCAGGTCACTTGGAAAAGTTACTCTTGATTCTTGTTGGCGGGATATTAGTTTATTTTAAACGTATTGCATAATTTTTTTTTTTTTTTTTTTATATGTATATAAATTTTTTATCTGAATTTTAAAAAAATGTTGGGGGGGGGGGGGGCGCCATCGGTACTTCCTGCACAGGGCGCCAGATTTCGTAGAACCGGCGCTGTATGGGTCTTCAACAAGACTAGGGAAGGGGTGAAATTTATGATAATTAAATGATCGTATGGTAATATGTACTTATTATTAATATCTAAGTGCTTCAAATATAAATACTTTTATAATCGAAAACATTTATCACATTGCTCAGACATTACATAATTATTATATTCAGCTAAAGAAAGTGATTTTCACTTTTGAGATCAGATGCATGTCATTTATTCAAATTCGAGATGAAATCTGTGACAGGTAGTTGAGACATGCGTTGTTTGAATAGCTGGCAGTTTCTCTTGAAGTGTATGTCAATATGTTTGTTTATCTAATGATTAAGTTTTGTTGAATATGGCAAGTTGGGAATGTTTTATTTTTTCCATTTTTCATTAAGTTATTTGTACCTACGTTAAATTTTACAAATGACTAATTTAGGAGAGGTTGGGTCTGCCATGGACGGAGGCCAACAATCAGCGCAAGATAGGGACGTATGGAGGAACCGTATCAAAGCAGTGGGTCCCCGACCCGAATTGGACAAGGGGAAGAAGATGATGATGATAACTATTTTATATACTATTCAATTTTCTCAGGTTTAATGGGTTTTTTTAAAATCCATTTTGAATTTACAAAATTATTGTAGATTTTATAGTTTCCGGCAGCGTGTTAAAATATATCTTTCCTTTATAGAGTAAAACTTTATCTTTACCTTTTTGGTAGTCTGATTTCATTGCACGTCATTGTGCCATGTCTGTGAATGTCCTTATTATATATAATTTTGTTTGATAATTATTTTGGTAATAGGTTGTTTCTTATTTTATGTGTATATCAAGGACGGCATCTGTTTAACTGTTGCCAATTTACCTTCTTTAGCATTTAAGTTGCTTTTGTATAAACCCATTTTATTCGTAATGATTTATTATGGAGAATTTTCAACTTATTTTATTATCTGTGTTATTAATGATGGAAAAATAATCTAACACTGACACAACCTTTACTTTATACTTTTTAAGCTGAATTATTTTCTGTCTTTCTCCCTGCCTTGCGTTTTGGAAGGTCTTATATATGTAAATACACATTTTTGATACATTAGAGCAAAGTTAGGTACCTACTGCAGTGAATATCAAGGCAATTTTATGGTCTTTAATCGTTCAACCTCTTATGAGCTGTAATGTTAAATCAAGATTTGACATATATCTTTTGGTCGTGTAAGTACACCTACGGTTTCATTTTAACCTGTTTTGAGTGTTTTGGCTAACTTGCCTTTGAGGTATTTTATGAGAGTTGTTTTTTTTTTTAACGTAATAACTATACCGTTTCTTCTTCAAAAAATTTTGGAATACGCCTCTTTTAGATATCTCTAGTTTGGCAAATTTAATTATTATGGTTTCTCTTGTCCGAAGACGGCAGTTCTCTTTAGGTCAACAACCCATGTCTTCCACAAATAAGGAAGAGTTGAAACCCTGGTGAAAGACCAACATTAATAATCGAAATGTTGCTTGAAATGGCTTTAACCGTGTTTTGTGACCAGTTATGAAAATCCTGGTATTTCCCCACCTTTGTTTTCCCCATCCCCTTCCCTACCCACTACCATGAGCCTCACAACATCTCCCAATTGGAAATGCCATAGTTACAAAAAAAGAGATTAAATCCTAGTAAAAGACCACTTTTCAGAATCAAATGTTGCTTGAAATGGCTTTAACCATGTTTTGTGACCAGATCTGAATGTCTAGGTAAAATACCACTTTTCAGAATCAAAAGTTGCTTTAAATGGTTTCTAACCATTTTATAAGACGAGATCTAAATGTCCAGGTACTGATCTGAATGTCCTGTACTTAGCCGGTTTCCTCGCTCTCATCCCATTCTAATCAACCTTACAAAATACCCCATTCGGGGATATGGCATAATCCCACTGGCTCCGGACAAATTGGTACTATTGTGCGGTACTCAAAATAACCACTTCTCGGAGGAAGCTGTGATAAAAAATATTAAAAAACATCTGTCTAACTAAAATGAAAAAAACCAACCAAATACGAAACTGTAAACCAATCAAAACTAAGAAGCGTGCTCTTATTATTAGGAGGAAATAACATTTATTTATTTATTTGTTTGCGGTCGTCCGCGGCGGTTTATCATCTACTAATCATTAGCAGACAATAATAAGACATTACTTTCTAAGATGTCGCTTTCATAAGTTAATGGTAATAAATAAATAACAAATAATAATCACATTGAAGTTTGACATAGCACCTCGCAATGGAACGTTTCTTTTCACTCAGGTCTTTTCTATTGCAAATCGTTGAGAAATTTGCCATTTATTTAAATATTGAAATGATCTCTTTTGGGAGATAATCACGATTTTTTAATATCAAAAGTAAACATTTAGATGAGCTACATTGCAGATTAGTTTTATCTATTCAAAGAAAAGAATTTTATTAATCGCGTTATCAGAATCGAAATTGTCTTTTTTGAAAATCGGAAAGTTAGGAATAAATTTAAGTGGCTTTCAAAGAAAAATATAAATATAGAAAAAAACTATTCACTGCTGGTTTGTTGGTTATCACCACTGACTTGAGACTTGTGTAATTAATGCGTAAAAATAACGGAATGAAAACATTGACGTATAACAATAGGAATAAGCTGTAGGGAGTAAGCTGGCGAATGCGTGACGAGTACGTTACGAAAAGTGTGATCGGGCGAGACGAACGATAATAAATTTAAATTAAATATTTGTAGAAAATTAATATACAGGGTGTTAAGGTACGTACTTATTATTTGGAGTAAAAAATGTTAATTTTGGTCTCCGGTGACTTTTTTTATGACAATTTTTTTTTTCAACATTTTTTTTCTTCAAAATCAAACAAAAAAAAATTCTTTCACATGACCTTATTGGTCACTCAGCCGAGTTACCGCCTCATTACTTACCCCGCCCCCGACTACCCAACACCTATTATTTTTTATGTTTTTGTAGAAAAAAAAACATAAAAATGACACCGGAGACCAAAATGTTATTTACAGTTTTTACTCCAAATAATGTCAGGAATCACTGGTTAAAGTAAGTCAAGTACTTACCTTAACACCGTGTATGTATATGTATATACATGCCTCCTTCTTTAGCCGACGTTTCGGACAGCGTTGCAGTGTCCATCATCAGGGCATCACGGATCTGCCGGATCTGCCCTGATGATGGACACTGCAACGCTGTCCGAAACGTCGGCTAAAGAAGGAGGTAGCACAACACGGCATAACACCCCAAAAACAAACAACGAAAATGCTTTTGGTCGTGAAAATCTAAAAACGTATCACCCTACCAACTGAGTAAAATCCCGGTTGGATAAGATTCGACGGCCGGTGTAGTCCAGGGGAAAGTCTTTGGACTCCCAATCCGAAGGTCGCGGGTTCGAACCCAACTTGCGCAAATAAAGTTTTATTTGATTAATTTCTGTTATTTCACAACTAATTAATTAAAATAATATATTGTATATTTTTCGCACGTTCCAGAGTGGAAGATAATCTCAGTATCGTAGTAGGTGTAATACCACCATTCAGAATTTCAATCACCAGAAGAAAACTTTGCTTGAGATGGCTTTAGCCGTGTTTGGTGATCAGATCTGAATAGCCAGGTACTTTCCCACCTCCCTCTTCCCTATCTCCTCACCATCCTCACTACCTTCAGCCTCACAAAATACCCCAAATGGGTATGCCATAGTCTCACTGGCTCCAGACGGGAACATTTGGGAGTCTTGTGCGGTATTTATATATTTAAAAAAAATCATATATTAACTGCTGTAATGCCATCGAACTTCAGAGAAATGCGTATATATCCGCGTGTGTGTGCGCGATTGCCACCAAAAATTGATAGACTACATTGTCATCGACAACGAGTCTATCCTGCCGAGTTTCAGCTCGATCAGTTAATTTCCATCTTCAAGATTCCACATCACACATTCATTCAACCGTAAAATCAAAAGTGAAATTAAAATCGATGTGTATATGTAAAAAATCTACAATATTACATTCATTCCAGCAACTTTTAACACTAAGTTATCTATCAAAAAGAGAAAAGTTAAATTAACAATTATAGCAATCAAATTTTGACTGCTTCTCATGCCAATATTGCAAGTAATAAAATAATTATTCAAATTTCTTTCTTGTGAGAGCTTAATTGTTACGAACTATTATTTGTGTTTAGAAAAATACACTGAAGAATACGATAATATTATAGTCACTGAAGATGTAAAACCATAGGAAGTTTGGTGTGGGCGTGACCAGAGGCCCTAGCACGCTTGCTCTATATCGATCGGTAGGATAACTATCGGTAACTTCTCATCGTTCCCTAGCATTACTACAGATCGCCAACGAATAAGTGACAGTTCACAATGACTAAGTGTCCTTAACATATTCGACATCAACTGTTGTTTGTACGTTAGCGATGTGCAGTTGTCCTAGGGAACGATGAGAAGTTACCGATAGTTATTCTACCGATCGATATAGAGCAAGCGTGCTAGGGCCTGTGTGCTAGCATGGTCGATCGATATGAAGTTACCGACCGATTGTCGGTAACTTCTCATCGTTCCCTAGGGCAACTGCAGATCGTTAACGTACAAACGACACTTGATATCGAATATATTAAGGACACTTAGTCATTGTTAACTGTCACCTATTTGTTTGCGATCTGCAGTTGTCCTAGGGAACGATGAGAAGTTACCGACAATCGGTCGGTAACTTCATATCGATCGACCATGCTAGCACACAAGAAATGTTGGCAACTAGAAATTATTTCACAACAGAGCTATGAGATGTTTACTAGTGAAAGGGAAATGTGCAAAATTTAAACAATTGAGAAATGAGCTAAATTGGATTCTAATAAAAAAGACACTGCTATGTAATGTGCTAATTTTTACACATAAAATTTTGAATAATAAAATACCA
The DNA here is from genome assembly GCA_951813805.1 of Limnephilus auricula. Lineage (NCBI taxonomy): Eukaryota > Metazoa > Arthropoda > Insecta > Trichoptera > Limnephilidae > Limnephilus > Limnephilus auricula. The sequence continues at coordinate 7,721,064 of OX638409.1, read as the reverse complement.
AAATAATTTAGGATGAAGTTGTTTTTAATAAAATATATGTAATTAAGAAACAAAAAATAAAAATATAATTAGATTGCCGCGTATTAGAATAACAGAATTAAAGAACTGCTTGGCGAAGATTAATGCTAAATCATTTATTTATTTATTAATAATCTTTACTACATCGGTTTATATTTTGAATACAAATAAAATGTACTTCTTCAATGTTCGCAAATTCACTTTCTGACGTCATTTAAATTAAATCAAATCAAATCGCTTTGTAAAATATCATTTATTTAATCAAAATTATCGACGTGTTATCAGGTAAAATTAAAATTAATACTTTTCATTTTATTCTGATGAAGAAACCTGTTGATAACTTCTGTATAAATAAATAAATAAGTGATTTGTTTTCATTTAACAAATAGGGATAAAATAAAGCTTTTGCTACCGTTTCAATAAAGAAATATTAAAATAAAAATGTTTACTTTATACAAAACATAAGCGTATACATCTAAACAATGTACTTTCAAAAATGTATGAACGCATAAAAACTTTTAAAAAAATGTGGCTAAAATTATCTAACAGAGTTTCATTGATTAGCTTTTTTCTTTCTTATCAAATTATTCGCAATATAAATAAAAACCACTTTTGTGTTCTAAATCGTGACCCCTGTACTCCGTTGCTAAGTGATTTTTATGCCGGCACATTAAGAATACGTACATGTTTGTCTTGTGTCTTCCTCTTTATGTTAGAGAAACAAAAATATATCATGACATGCCTGAAAGTCTGAGTAATGAATAAAAAAAGAATGAAAGCATTTAAAAAATGTAATGCTACACACTAGTAAAAATATAATACTATAAATAATGATAATATGTAACCGTTTAAATATAATATCCGATTCCACAATAGCCTTTAATTCTTCATTATCAACTTTGGTCTCCGGCCGTCTACGGGGCTTGTTCTGCAGGTCAACATTTCCAGAACGAAAACGTTGGAACCAAAAACGCACTGTGTTTTCTTTTGCGGCACCGTCGAGATACACATCATTAATCCTTCGCGCCGTTTCTGCAGCACTGGTGCCACGGTGGAACTCGTACTCGTAAATAACGCGATATTTCAAGTTTTCCATTTTGTAAACTAAGTGACGCAAAGAAAAAAAACAGTGAAGGAAAAAACAAATAATTATAATTTTCGAAACACAAATACATGAGTAAATAGCTGTATAAATTTGAATTTGAAATTCCCAACCAATGAGAAGATATTTAAGATCACAGTTGCCAGTACGCAATTGTTGGCGTTTTGCCGCCAATTTCATATGTAAGGACCTAATATTAGTTTGCTTTAGATAAAATGTAATTTAACTCAACAAATAATTTAAAAAAAGAAGGAAGCTCGATCTTTCTTTATTTCTGGCGAAAATGATCAAACCAAAATTATTTCTTCCCCCCGATAATAAAATTTCTTTGCCTGTCTGGGAGTCGACAGGTTAATCTGCGACTTCAGTTTTATTTCATTTCGACATAGATCACATGTATTGGTATTATCTGTTCAGTGTACCTATATAATCTATTATACTACACAATAAAATAACTAGATGGTACTCGGTTTCTATTTCAATTTAGATTGTTTAAAAATTCACAGTGAGAAGATTCAATTAATTTTATTGCATGGGAAAAACTATGAATCATATCCATTAGTCTATTTTTTATCATTGTTTTTGTATATTTCAACACATCTTGGTAAGTAGGGAACGATTATTTTTTTGTTTTTGTTGACTTTACTGCAATAATTTATTAATGAATTTTTGGAATGTGCTTTTTGTTTTCGTAAGTAGACCCACATTAATTATTGGGTTAATGGAGAAGGTGTTTTCAGCGAATCCGTTTATTCGTCAACGCTTTCTTTTCATTGAACAATTGAACATGGATACAGCAATATGAAATATTATCTTATTTTTTTAACAGTTTAATGATTATTTCAAAGCTACATGGCACATAATGTTTTGAATTGAGTAAGTGTGCGAATAAAAAAAAAAAACGATGCAATTTTCTACACTAGAGCACAGTTTGAGAGCTTTAAAATTTGTTACGTTTAATCACAGAAGACCATATTTGTCCCAGCCCACGTAGGTCTCACAGAAATCGTTGTTTCTCCCTTTCTATCGTAGTCAGAAATGTGATCTAAATGGTATTGGAAAGAGAATACAACAAACTATATATTCAAATCTAAAAGAAAACCACAAAAAAAAAAAAAATTACCCTTTTCTGAAACCAAAGTTTCCGATAGCAATTTGAAAAAAAATTATGGAACTTTGTGAATTTTTTAAGAATTTTTTTTACATGAATCGAAAAAAAGTGAGGTGACAGTAAGGTTTATAATTCATTTTTCTAATGAAATAAGTATGTGTTTAATTTTTTTTTCATTATCAGTAATTTTAGTTAGAAAAAAAGTAAAGTGAGCCATTTTGAACACTTTTTAAAGTTTTCACAAAAAAAAAATTATTTAAAAAAATACATAGTTATTTTTAATATAGACATTTGAAAGCCTATTTCATCGCCTTTCGAAAACAGTTTTTAGTTTTCGAATACGTTAACAAATGTTCCATTTATTTGGATTTTATTGCAAAGCGGGAATATTTTTAGCCTCTGACAAAATACGCCAATTTTTTTAAGGGTTAAAACTATAAGATATTTGAAACAATCTGAAAAAAAAGCGTTGGACGTTGATTAATTCATTAAGGGCATTACGACGAGTAACTCAAATCTTTTTTGGACGGAACTAACCGGAAACTTAACGAAAATGACGTTCGATTTATATTTCATCATATTAAGTAACCGCTCTGCCAATTTCTATCGATTTCTGACACGTTTTCCTTAAATGTTTGAAGTTTTAAAGCTCTTGAAAAAATATATGTTATTCTTTAAGATAGTATCTATACATTCCCCACACCGAAACGGTAATTATTTGAAATTCCCTCGATAGAAATAAATCGCAAAGTATGCTCCAAAAATTATTATTAACACGTTTGTTTCTGTTATTTTACAAGTTATATGCATGATAAAATTCATAACGTTTCTTTAAATGCTACTTGACACATCCCCCACGATATTTTTGCTCTTTTTCAAACGAGTCGTCTTTTATTAAACATTTTCACAATTTTCGCACGAATTTTATGGTTTTTAATGTTAGCGCGCTCGCTCTCACGTTCGTATTGTCGTATCTCTCCATCTTCTTCTTTTTGAGCGGCGGAGCGCGGTCTTAACGTCGTACGTATGGCAACAGAGGATGCGAAGGCTAGCAACGAATAACAAAACGTCAAAGCAAACTTCAGACGTCATCCGTTTATTTTGTTTACTAATGTGAAAGGTAAGTTTAACAGATTTTTGTTATGTATTGTTGGTTATTATATGATTTAACTAAAGATTTTAGATGAACATATTGGTTTGTCTTAAGTATCTCTCTGATTCTTGTGAATTCTAGCTATTGAAGTAAAAAGTGGCAGTAGTCTGACAATAAAAATAATGTTGTTTATAATTCAAATGGCTGAATCGCAGGAAAATATTACAAGTTCGGCTACAAATAATTATAAAAAAATAAAATAAACAACCTTACCGTGTTCCTCCGACTAAAAAAATAGAGTTTTTATATTGTTTTTGTCAAAGAAGTTTTACTTCAACTGCGCGTAAAGGTTAGACGAATTTAATTTTGTTGGACAATCTTTGGGCATTGAGTACTTTGAAATTCGATTATTCAACATTATGATCCATCAATTTATTTGAACGAATTAAGGTGATTCGTTCTTGATGAATCGACTCGTTTGAAAGATTGAAGATAATTCGTTCAATATAGTATTGATTCCCATTCGAGTAATACGGAGATTCGAATAATGGGCGAAATGAAACTGGGCGTACTGACAGAGCCCGCAGATACTCTAATAGTACACAACTGCTAACCCTGTAAAAATCGCAAATGCGCCCCACGGTTGAATTTGGCTGCCATCTCTGGTCTGGAGCCCCGATGTACCTGAAAAACACCCTCCACTCTGTGCAGAAACGGGCGGTCCGCTTGATAGATTCTCCCGTCTTAACAAATGAGTTGCAATCTTTAGAGGACAGGCGTCAGGTGGGAATGCTATCCTTGTTCTACCGGTATTTTATTGGAAGATGCTCCGAGAAGCTAGCGTCATTGATCACCTCGGTACCGGTGATAAGTCGGGAAACTCGCCAAACGCGCGCCCAACATATGTACACAGTTGACATTTGTCACGTGAGAACGGGACGCTTCTACGACTCGTTCTTGTGTTCAACAGCTCGGCTGTGGAACGATTTGCCGGCCTCTGTGTTTCCTCCTTCCTATAACATGGGTCTCTTCAAGATCCACGTTCACTCCTTCCTCTCCTCAAAAAGACCCTCCTCACAGCATCTTCAAAGATGACATCGGCCTTGAGGGAAATTATTCTCCTCAGAGCCTCCCGTGTGGAGTTAATGTAAAAAAAAATGGAACGAAATATTTCAATTTAATTCAAAATTAAAATTATAAATCGTTCAATCTTAAGCTGATAATCTCTAAAGCTTGTTCGGACTAGGCTAGTAGTTTAGTCAGATAGCGAGTAACTCGCCATTTGAATGATCAAAAAACGTTCATATTACAGTCAAGTAGAGAATAAGTGAATGGCGGATTGGAAAATGAAGGCGCTGGAACGCAACAAAGTCAATATGCTGATTGTAATGGATATTTTAGAAGAAATGGAAAATAAATTAGTGAGATGAAAGATACTCTACTAAACCACTACGCTACTAAATTTATGGTGTTCGGACACGTTAATTACTAAATTAGTTGCTACTCGACTAAACTACTAACCTACTCAGAACGGGTCTTCAGATGGAAATTGAGACATCGATTATTTTTATGGATATAATAAACAGAAATTCACCTTCAGTGGTCTTGCAAAATCAGTTTCAGCGATGTCACAATGGAAATTAATGATCATGAGAGACATTAATACAGAACGATTTATTCTCAAACCAAGAAATAAAATAATTTGAACCCTGGTCGAGAGTGTGAGAAAGAATCGTAAAGCCATCCATAAAACCGTTCCAAATGATAAATTTATTTATTGACAGTATTTGATTTATCCATTTGATTAATATACTTGTATTTCATCTTGAATCGAATGGAGATATTGACTTATTTTCTCCTCATAGATAAACATGCTTTTAAAAACATCGTCACGATGTATGAAGTATGAAGAACTCGCTACTTTCTTTGTCGGTGACTTGGCCCACTTGTCTACTAAGCAATGCATATCGTGAAGACGCTGACTTTTACCCTTATAACCCTGGACGAATAAATAAATTCATGATCAATAAAAAAATGCAATATTTTTTTTAATATGCAAGCAAATCAATGAACGCGAATTTACTTTGAATTTTTGTGTCATTTTGAAAAATGGAACTTTAATTAACTTTGTTTAATATGAATACCGCACAAGAGTCCCAACTACTCGCGTCTGGAGCCAGTGAGACTATGGCATCCCCAAATGGGGTATATTGTGAGGTTAAAGGTACTCCAGAGGGGAGAAGATGGAGATGAAGGTGGGAAAGTACCTGGCTATTCAAATCTAGTCACTAAACACAGCTAAAGCCATTTCAAGCAACGTTTCAATTCTGAATGGTGGTCTTATACCATGGCGATACTAAGAGTATCTTCCACACTGGAGTATCTTCCAATCTTCTCCATCTTTTTTCTTTCTCACCCCATACATCGTTTGGGGATGTGATAGTTCTACTGGCTCTGAATAGTTGGGACTCTAACGCAGTATTCACATTAATAACCACAAAAAAAGTGTGCTTTAGACCACACGACTGAAGTAAAACTTGTGCGCGCGCACTGCTCTCTCTTGCTCCTACAGTGCAATACAGACAATAGGCATGCACTGTGTCTTAGATATACGAAACGTAACTGGCTACGAGAGAAAGAGAGAAAGAACATGTGTGCTCGCACCTCTCTCTCTTGCCCCAACAGTAATATACGAAACGTAACTCTCTTTCTTTTTATCTTCACTAACTTATATCTCCCTCTCTACTTCCGTTCGCCTCGCCTGATTACACTTTTCGTAACGCTCTCGTTTTACTTCAAAAATGTCGAGGGGGTTTATCTATTTAATTTTACATCATTGAACATTCTACATTGTATGATTTACTAAGCTCACACAAGTAATAATATTATTTTTTGTTCTTTCCCAGAGAACGCGGTGGAATCGTCAGAACACGCATGACCGCCGATGAAACAAAAAATAAATAAGAACATATGGAGCACACAATATGTACGGCATATGTAAAAAAAGTTTTTTTGTCACATTTGTAGCTTTAATTTATTTTTATTTTCAGCGCGGTGGTTCACATTATGTCGTTTGCAGCGGCATTAGTTAGAATTTGAAATAATATTTAAAACTCACACAATGGAAGATATTCTCAGTATCTCAATAGTGAAATACCTCCATTCATAAACGAAATGTTACTTTATTTTATTTTATTTATTATAGATAGATACAAAAGAAAGTACAATTTACATATAAGAAAGCTTTGCCTGTCCAACTAGGAAAGTTTCCCGTTCCAGAGGTCCTAGCACGCTTGCTCTATAGGTAACGATCGATAAGATAACTATCGGTAACTTCTCATCGTTCCCTAGCATGACTACAGATCGCCAACGAATAAGTTACAGTTCACAATGACTAAATGTCCTTAACATATTCGACATCAACTGTTGCTTGTACGTTAGCGATGTGCAGTTGTCCTAGGGAACGATGATAAGTTAGCGATAGTTATCCTATCGATCGTCATCGAGCGAGTGTGCTAGGGCCTCAGGACAGTTTAGTTCATATTATTCCTTAAGAAATGTACATAATTACATAAAAAAAAATTAAAAACCATAAACAACAAAAGAAAAAAAATATTTTTCTCTGAAACCAAGTTGTGTAATGAAGAAATATATAAATATATAGATACATTTTTTTGTGACACTGTAGAAAAAGTAATATGGTAGCCTATATTCTATTCGGATTTACCGAATTAGCCTGGTAACATATAATATATTCAGATTTACAGAGTATGTATGAGATAAGTAGGTAAGTTGGTAGTATTTAAAGCGTAAACCTGATAACAAGATGGAGGAATTGATTAATATGATTACAATATGATTTTTATTACTTGAATTGGGTTTAGTCGTATTAGATTATCAGATCTGAATAGCTAGGTTAATACTTTCCCATCTTCCTCTTTCTCATCTCTTTCCCATTTTCAACAATTTGGGAGGCGTGTATGTGTACCATCGCCCCGAGAACCATTTATTGGATCACTAACACCTCTGCCTTAGGTCATCCCAAGTAGTTCGCTAGGTTTGGTGACTTAGCACAGGTGCCCGGGTAACCAGGTTCATGAGGTGGGTTTTGTCTAGGTCTTGGCGGCAGATGCGTTTGCCCATCTACTTTGTGGCGGGGCAGGAGAGATTGGTTGCGGGAGACTTAACCTAGACCTATCCAGCTGTACTCTTTCGACCTATCGCCTCGCACTGCAGTGCATATATTTTCCTTCCCAGAGCTTCCTTTTTTTGTAAAGAATACCTCACAAGAGTCCTTACTGCTCCCGTCTGGAGCCAGTGAGACTATGTATGCATTATTAAGCAACGTTTCAATTCTGAATGGTGGTCTTACACCGGGGCGATACTGGAAGTATCTTACACTCTGGAACGTGCCGAAAATACAGTACATATTATTTTTATTTATTAATTGTGAAAAAACACAAATTAATCGAATAAAATTTATTTGCGCACGCCGGGTTCGAACCCGTGACCTTCGGAATGGGAGTCCAAAGCCTTGCCCCTGGACTACGCCGGCCGTCAAAAATGACCATAGAATTATTTTAATACAACCAAGGCTGCATTCACATAACAAAAAAAATAAACATATTTTTTATAAATATTTTTTAGCGTTTATTTGATTTTTACTATAATTATTTTTACTGTAATTCCAGCTTTATTACAGATAACTACGACGAACTTCGCAATAATCTACAGCAGCGGTCACCAACTAACGGCCCACGGGCCGGATCCGGCCCGCTGGAGATTTTCATCCGGCCCTCCAAAAATTCCAGATTTCTGAGTATAAATAATTTATATAGGATTTATTAATTTTAAAGAATTTTATTATTTGGTTTTGAATTCACGGCAGCTATATTTCAATTCATCAATCGAAATTTCATTAGGTAGTAGGTAATGTAGGGAGTGGACCCACAGTAAAAAAAGTTGGGTATTTGAGGGGCCGTCTCATCATCCTCTCAAGAGTTTATATACTTTAATTACGAATATTATTAAAAAAAAAACTCGCAGCAGTTAGAAAACTCAGCCAACTTATCCAATATATAATTACTATTCATAGGTTCGAGTACCGAATTATAAACTCCAACTTAATAAATAAATAAACCGTAAATCGTAAATCGAAAATATTCGTTATTACTGTTATTAGTGTAGATAAGCTATTGGGAGGATGGTGACTAACCCACTAAGACTACCAGAGTATCTGATGTTTCGGAGAATGAAATAAATTAAATTTTTGGAATGCCTTTATTATTTGGTACTTTCTTCTCTTTTAATATATATGTAGTTTAAATCTGAATCGTACACGCAAATGAGTAATTTTCTTAATTATTTTACTTGTAACTTAATAGATACAATAACATCAATACAACACGTAAAACTAATAAAAAAAGTTAGTTAAACCTTTAAAAATTTGGCGTATTTTGTCAGAGGCTAAAAATATTCCCGCTTTGCAATAAAATCCAAATAAATGGAACATTTGTTAACGTATTCGAAAACTAAAAACTGTTTTCGAAAAGTGATGAAACAGGCTTTCAAATTTGTATATTAAAAAGTACTATGTATTTTTTTAAATATTTTTTTTTTTGCGAAAATTAAAAAAAGTGTTTAAAATAGCCCATTATACTTTTTTTATTAAAATTAAAATTACTGATAATGAAAAAAAAATAAAACACATACTTATTTCATTAGATAAATGAATTATAAACCTTACTGTCACCTCAATTTTTTTCGTTTCATGTATAAAAAAATTCACAAAGTTCTATAATTTTTTTTCAAATTACTATCGGAAACTTTGGTTTCAGAAAGGGGTAAATTAAAATTTTTTTGTGGTTTTCTTTTAGATTTGAATGTATAGTTTGTTGTACTCTCTTTCCAATACCGTTTAGATCAAATTTCTGACTATGATAGTAAGGGAGAAACAACCATTTCTGTGAGACCTATTTGAGCTGGGACAAATATGGTCTCCTGTGATTAAACGGGTAAAGAAATAAATTGAATAATTTTAAGGCCTTTTTTGTTACTGTATTCCTGTCTTAATTAGCTGTGAATATAAATTAGATATTCCCACGTTATAATAAATATTTTTGTATTGCAGAATTATTGTAAATTTTTTCCAATTAGATTCTAAAATAAATAAGAATTTATTTTTCATCCGCCCCCCCCAGGTTTTGAAATAAAATCAATCCGGCCCTTGTCTCAAAATAGTTGGTGACCACTGATCTACAGTAAAAACTAACTCGGTCTGTTATGGCAGCTTTACAACGTAACAGTATTTAGATTCATTAAACCATTACGATTGTTATTGTTATTATTATGTTATTGTTGATTGAAAAGTAATTGGCTACTTCGATTGAATTGCGTAATTATTGCGCAATTACTTATACCTAGGTTGCATGCAGTTGGCAATACTTTTTCAGAAGTGGTAAATGTGTTTAACTGCTTTATATGAAGGCTATAATAACATACATCTATCATAATAATCAATTTTTGCATTGGATACGTTTTTAGATTTTCACAGCCAAAAGCATTTTCGTTGTTTGTTTTTGGGGTGTTATGCCGTGTTGCGCTACCTCCTTCTTTAGCCGACGTTTCGGACAGCGTTGCAGTGTCCATGTCCGATCCGACGATGTGATCATGACATGAGCAACACGGCATAACAATTCAAAAACAAAGAACGAAAATTTTTGCATTACCTATTATATTATTCTTGCTTACGGGTTCTATACAATTTAGTAGCATATTTTTTAAAAGTACCAGAATATTATTGTAGGAGTAATCTGGCGAATGCGTGACGAAATCGTTACGAAAAGTGTTATCGGGCGAGGCGAACGATAATAAATTTAAAAAATTTATGAACTAATTGATATATGTATGTGTATTTACATAATGTCACAATTTGGGAGGCGGGAATGGATACCGCCGCCTGGGATTATTTTATTGGATAACTAACACCTCTGCCATAGGTCACCCAGAGTGTTCGCTACGTTTGGTGACGGCGGGAATGGATACCGCCGCCTGGGATTATTTTATTGGATAACTAACACCTCTGCCATAGGTCACCCAGAGTGTTCGCTACGTTTGGTGACTTAGCAGGGGTGCCCGGGTGCATGGGGTGAGATATGTCTAGGTTTGGCCACGGATGATCTGGACACACTGAACCCCAGATTCTTACTCACCCCTCATACCCTTTTCCTTCCCAGAAATTCCCCTCCTTCCTTTCCTTAAAAATACCCCCCACACAGCATCCCCAAAGATTTATTTATTTATTTATTTATTTAATTTCTACGGTAGAATATACCATAAACAGTAGTTACATGACACAATTAGAACCATAAGAAAATATTAGCAATCATTTTAAATAAAGAATAACAAATTAACTGTGGCATTTGATTGTGAAGTGACATCAGAGATATGAGCAAGAGAATATATCAAATTATAACAAATATATCCATATTCTATAGTATAAATAAGGTAAACTTAGATTGAATTAATATTGATCGAAAATATAAGATAGCATAGCCCTCTTGTATCTACTTTCCGTGCAGTTAAATATATCCGCTACATCAGCGTATCTATTACTAACTGCATGCAACCTAGGTACAAGTGAGTTTTTGGAATACGCAGTCCTGGTGTTGTTGCATTTAAACAGGACTTTAGAACGAGTAGCTCTCGTAGGTATATGAAATTCAATGAGGTTAGTTAAATCGGGACTGTCTATACTACCATTTACAATTTTGAACATAAATATTAAGTCGAATATAATTCTTCGGTCTGAGATTTTTAATAAATTTAATTCTTTCATCAAGTAATTGTAGTTTATGTTTTCAATGGGAATACCGAGTTTGAAATTAATGTGTCTTAGGAATTTATGTTGAATTTTTTCTATTGAGTCTGAATGTAATTTATAATAGGGGGACCAGATCGAGGAGTTATATTCGACTTGACTACGAACTAGGGATGTATACAAAATTTTTAATGTTGAAATATTCCTGAAACCTCTGGAATTACGAAGAATGAAGCCAAGCATTTTCATCCCTTTATTTTTTATTGTGTTTATATGTGATATGAAGTTTAATTTAGAGTCGAAAGTTATGCCCAGATCATTAATTTCTTCGACAGAGGTAAGGGTTGAGTTGTTAAGTTCATATGGATGAATAATTGGTTGACTAATTCTGTAAAAACTTATTGAATGACACTTATTTATATTCAGATAAAGTTTGTTAAGAGAACACCAATTAATTAACCTGTTTAGGTTATTTTGTAGACAGATACAATCTTCAGCGCTTTTAATTATTTTAAATATTTTTAAATCATCAGCAAAAAGTAGTACATTTATATCATTATCAAATATATTAACAACATCGTTTATAAACAGTAAAAATAATATTGGGCCTAGATGAGACCCCTGTGGTACACCACTGGTAGCTATAAATTGATAGGAAATGAACAAATTGATTTTTACAAGTAGAACTCTATTAGATAGATAGCTAGCAAACCATTCTAAAAGTTTTCCGTCAAAACCGAGCTTACGTAGTTTGACCAGGAGAATTTTATGGCATACTTTGTCAAAGGCCTTGATAAAGTCCGTATATATGGAATCGACTTGAGTTCTGTTAGTTAATGCGTTCGATATATAGTTTTCATATAACGAGAGATTTATCTGAGTTGATCTGCCCGACAAAAATCCGTGTTGGTTCGGAACAATGATATGTTTAATACATGGTGAAATTTTATCAAGTAATAGTTTTTCAAAAAGTTTCGGAATTACAGATAGCTTACAAATTGGTCTATAGTTAGTAATATCACTTTTATCACCCTTTTTGAATATAGGTGTTAGATAACAAAGTTTCCAAATATCAGGGAAGCAACCTGTGTCAAGGGATTGATTAAACAATAAACAAATCGGCTCAGCCAGTGAAGTTACGCAATTTATCAGGATATTAGGATGTACATTATCGGGCCCTGCTGAAGATGACTTATAAATAAATAATTTTTGAAAAATATACCCCTGCCTAATTTCAAAATCATATCAAAAAGAGGACAAAATCAATTGCTGCATAGGTAGGTATTTTGCCTTATATTTAACACATATTCAGGTACCAACATTCTACTGTAATAGTAGTCCCAGCGAGAGCTCGTACGTACGTCATTGACAGTCGCTAAAGCCGTTTCAAGCAACGTTTCAATTCTGAATGGTGGTCTTAGACCAGGGCGATACTAAGAGTATCTTCCACTCTGGAACGTGCCGCAAATATACTATATATTATTTTAAATAATTAATTGTGACATAACACAAATCAATTAAATAAAATTTATTTGTGCACGTCGGGTTCGAACCCGCGACCTTCGGAATTGCAATCCAACGCCCTACCGCTGGACTTCGCCGGCCATCGTATAAATGATTTAGATATAAGGTATATAAATAGTTTAGATATAAGGTATATAAATAGATAAATAGAAGATATATAAATAGTTTAGATAGAAGGTATATATATATAAATAGTTTAGATAGAAGGTATATCTATAAATAGTTTAGATATAAGGTATATAAATAGTTTAGATAGAAGGAATATAAATAGTTTAAATAGAAGGTATATAAATAGTTTAGACAGAAGGTATATAAATAGTTTAGTTAGAAGGTATATAAATAGTTTAGATAGAATGTATATCTATAAATAGTTTGGATAGAAGGTATATCTATAAATAATTTAGATAGAAGGTATATAAATAGTTTAGATAGAAGGTATATAAATTGTTTAGATATAAGGTATATCAATAGTTTAGATATTTGAGAATGAGGTCTGTTTACAATGATATCAATTATTTATCGTAAGTGATTACTTCAGAAGAACGCCGCAGATTACAATTATTTCGACTGAAGTACACTTAGTTCAAGAGTATAAAAACGCTTATCTGTAAATTACTGACAAAAGATCTGTAATTTTTCACTCGACAAATTAATAGGTCTATTGTTAAAGGTGAAGTTCCATATTTTAAAAATAAAACCAAAGTACGTCTCATCCTAAAATATTATTTTTAAATCCAATGAAACTGCCGCAATGAAACTGCCTAAATCTACGTCATATTTGGAGATGCTGTGCGGAGTATTTTTTTATTTTGCCAAAAAAGTGATGTTATGTTAACTGTCTGGATTTTATAACAAAAGTGATGTTATGTTAACTGTCTGGATTTTATAACCAAAGTGATGTTATGTTAACTGTCTGGATTTTATAACAAAAGTGATGTTATTTTTACTTTCTGGTATTATGAAACAAAATTGAAGTTATGTTAACGCTATTGGTATTTTAAAACAAAATTGTCGTTATTTTAAATTTGTAGTATCTTGCCACAAGTGATAATATATTGATTTTTGGTATTTTGCAACTAAAGTGAAGTTATGTTAACACTTTGATATTTTTCAACAAAAATATGACGGAATGCCCTTTTTGTTTTCTTCAAAGTCAGTAGAAAATATTATTACGCAGCGTTTTTAAAGTAAGTTTAGCTGCCTTCTATTAAATATCCATTCAATCTGGTTAAAGCCACATTCAAGAAATATTACGATTGTTTAGTACTATCGAAATCTAACTTTAAAATTGTTAATAATAACGAAAACGCAAATATTTAAAAATTTAAAATGGCTAAAATCGCGTAAAAATTTCGAAAATCGCATTATCGCAAGCACAATTTTTCAAGTCTCTACGCATGAATGATAGTTAGTTAATTTACTAAACTAAGATTCAAATGATGCAGGCATAAAAAAACGGTTTTTTTTATCACCTTTTTACATTAAGTTGCATGGGAAAAGGGATTGAATCTATTTAGGTTACGTTCAGTTTTCCGAAACTAAATGGGTGACCGAATACAAAACGCTTGAGTAATTTCATTGATTGATCATTAACAAAGGTAAACGATTCTGACTTCCTCAAATTTCTAGGTGTTGAGCTATTTTGGATTTTAATCATGAGTTTGTTCGAGATTGACTGTTTTTTTCTATAGACCAACTACATTCTTTTAATGAATTTTGTAGTTAGGAGGTGAAGGAGGATGGTTTTAAAGTATCTGCCTGTTCAGATCTGGCCAATAATCACAGGTAAAGTCATTTCAAGCAACGTATCGGTCCTGCATGGTAGTCTATCGCCAGGGCGATACTGAGAGTAGCTACTACTCTTGTTGTTGCTTTGTTTTGTTAATAATAGTAATAACTAGTAATATCAACTTAAGGAATTTAGGACGGTTGTTTCATAGAATTAGGTTATATCATAAATTTAAGTTTTTTCAAGTTCTGTGAAAGTTCGATTAAATTTCTGTTTTCTGTTATTATATTGTTATTTATTTATTATTTATTTATTTATATTTAAACGCCCAAAGGGCTTTTACATACATAAAGCAATACATGTTTCGATTAATTACAGTGAAGAGTTAGAAGTGAATAAAATAAAGGTAAGTAACAGAAAATATAAAGACACATAATATAGGTTAGATAAAATATGAGTTGACAAAATGTAGGTAATACAGAATATAAATAAAGTAAAAATAGATGGGCTGCCAAATGCTTCACAAAACTGTAAAAATAACAGAATTTTAATAGAACTTTCACAGAATTTTTAAATTTACGATGATATTTCATGTATTGGTAAAATTTTGTACCCTAATAAAATAATCGAAATCTCGTATTTTTTGTTTGTGATTTTATTAGCTAGAACAATTTATAAAGGATTTAATTAAATACTGTGAGTTAAAAATATATTATCTTGGCCTTTGTTTTATGATGCTTCTTTTTGAAATTCGTTTTATGGGCCTAGAAAAACAATTTCAGGCCTGTCAAAATGCTTTGAAGTGTAAAATTTTCTTTTTACTCGTATTTCGGATTTGCTCTTATTGTAGTGTTGCAAAATAAGTTTTATAGCGTGTCCCCGGAAAATATTTAGTCATCTGTGCCTTATCTTCACAAAATAAAATAAAGTTGACTTTTGGAGAATGTTTTTTTTTTAATAAATCGAAAAGGTGACCTGAGTTAGGAAACAGGGGACCCAGAAGTGCATGATTAATTCTTCTTCGAATTTCATTGTTTTAAAATGTATTTCCAAAGATGTCATTCTACCCTTTCTACTAAACACGTACCCATATTGCAGGGGTAGGTAAAAGCACAGTGTCTTCCTTGAGACTCTCAAGGAATACTCTGTCGTTACCTATAATATTACATTTAGTGGTTTGTGTTTAACAAAAACTTTATTTAGGGATTTGTAAGCACTGGGTTGGTTGAGACTGATTAAGAACGACTGACTCACTTGGCTTGCTCGAGTCCTTATATAGCCGAGCCTGGCCGGTACGTGAACGGCAGGTAAAATGCGCCAACGCTGGAACATTCCCGAAATTTCAGCGCAGCGCTATGTGTCACGTATTGCAGATTCCAGACCTTTCGAGTATGTGGCGAATAAAATAGGTGCAGCGGCGCCGGGCAGTGCGACGTAGATACCTATAGGTTTGTCCTGCTATGCAAGTTGGTAGCGAATGCAGTGCGAAGATAGTTCGCTACAGATTAATGAAATTTTTTAAATAATTTTCAAAATAAGAGGAAGGTCACTGTTTTTATGAGATTTCTAAATACTGCTTCTACTCCCTTGCAGCAGAGTTACTTTGATAAGAAAAAATTAGAGGAAAATTACTGCCCACTTCTGAATTCTAAAAACTCGTACAACTTCGGAGACTTTAGCTAGTAATTTATAATTTAAACACGTTTTCTGCCATTCGCAAGTTATCTAGTGGTTAGCATTCTATAACGGAGGCAAGCCACAGGAATTCTGTTGGAATTTCCCTAAGAGTATGGATATTAGAGAGACGGCATGTGAAGTGTGCCCGCTTGCTCCAAGTGTGCCTTTTCGAGAATTTTACCCAAACGGCTTACATTGGCTGCTGGTTTTTGGCCGTTTAATACGTTCCGACAACAGCCATTTTACATGGTGGCAGCCAATGTCAGCCGTGTGGGTAGAATTCTCGAAAAGGCACACTTGGAGCGCGCGGGCACACTTCACATGCCGTCTCTCTAATATCCATACTCTTAGGAATTTCCCTTAGACCACCATAAAACAAATTAGAGAACAATGGTGTTAACCTGTGCTCCACCGCTATTCAATGGTGTGACTGGCCACCATACGAATATTTTATGCAATTAGTTTAACGAGGTTTTATTTTTTAAACTCAATTAACACCGAACAAACTAACCCAGTGGGAGATTTACACGTCGTAATTTTTTTGTGTACAGTTTCCACATGATCGTCTTGTTTATCTTATTTTGATTCGGGATGAATAAAATAACGTTTTTCATTTTGAAGCCCACCAATTTTCATACGGTTCAAGATGGTGGGCGTTTTTTTTGACACCTGTCGCCTGTCATTGTTTTATTTAACTATATTATGTGGAAAGTGTCATGTTTATTTCGTTTTATATTTAAACTATTGATAAAACTACTCTAATATAATATGTTTATTACTGATTGCAAACGTGGATTCTTCGGAATTGTAAATTTCGTGTGGATTTTTGATGATTTATTGACGGCAACAAGAGTTGCTTTCACATGATTTATATTTGGGCCACTTTATGACGATTTAGTATTAGTAACGTCCCAAAATATTATTTCTTCTCTAATAGCAACTGTCTGTGGCGCGCGGCTTGACGTCGACAACGCCATGTTCACGAACAAAAAGTAATATAAAAAATGGCTTATTTTAAATCATTACATAAAATTTATACGTCAACCTAATCTTTTTCCTATTTTTTTTTCTTAATTTTTGCAGAATATAATAACTTTATTCGGGATGCCATATTCACACTGGTTCCGGAAAGTTGGGAGCAGTTGGAACTCTTGTGAGGAAAGGACTTAAAAATAAATACTAACTATTAAATTTTTTCAATTATCGAAAATTCGCTTTGTACACAGCCCATTTTTATTATATTACTTTTATTTTAGTTAATTGTTTTTTTTAATGACACATTTAACTATTTAATCAACACCCTTTATAATGTCTTTGTCTGTAGGTACTTATTTGTCTATTTTGGTTACTTTTCATTTTATCCTGACGAAGAAATCATTGGTTATGAAACATGTTGATAATGTTGCATAAATGAGTAATTTATGCCAATTGATATGTTTTCATTTAATTATTTTAAGTTTTCTCTAAGACGTGTTTAGTCAGTGTTATTAATATCTCATGAATAATTTCATATAATTGGTCTTGTTGTGTTAGGTTGATTTTACATAAGATGCCTTAGTGATAATATTAAATTGAATAATGTTAGCAGTTTGAGTGTGTTCGGTGTAGAGTTTGCCCGCACCCCGTTATATTAACACACTTTATCTCGAACTTGTGCAAGGATACTGCATTGCCAGATTTTCAACTGACGTTATCGAAATATTTGCAGAACCTTGAATCTTTATTTGAATACATCCCGGAGTAATCTTCTCAGTTTGTTCTACGCTCTAACTAATTGTACACCACATTCACACGAAAATCTCAATTCTCACAATTTTTGCTGACTAATTTACTTATTTATTTATTTATTATTCTTTACATATATTAACACCTTGTTGTGAAGCACAATCTTTTCATCACAATCATTCATAATCTATTAATCCTAAAGTAAGGAATACAATGTGCTAAGGGTAACATTAATTTTGTTTAAATTAGATTCTCGTTGAAAGACAATGTTAAAAGCGAATGTTACTTTGAAGGAATTAAGAGAATCAAATAAATTTTTTTAATGTGAATACTATATTTTATGGGGTAAATGAGGCTGAAGGTAAGTGTTGACGGGAAGAAGATTTGGAGGAGGAAGGTGGGAAAGTACCTGGCTATTTAGATCTAGTCACTAAACACGGCTATAGCCATTATTAAGAGGCTAGACTTAACGACACGAGGAACACCCGCGTCTGTCATTCTGTCCTGCTCACAATAAGCTCACGCACACTTACAATACATGCGAATGCGAAATGTGCGAATGAGACAAAGCTCAAATTTACCTACAGAAATCGCTCGAAAAGGGGTTTATGGAGAATACACTTTTCTACACCAAAACTTTCACGAAATAGAAATTAAAAAAAATATATATTTTTTAGAAAGAAGAAGCTACGTCGGTAGCTTTTTATAATTTTATAATTCTTTATGAGGGTTGAGTTAGCAGCACTTTTTCCTTAAATAATATTTTTTGATAAATCGTACATGTTTGACAGTGAATGTTTACGTTAATACGAAACGCATCGAAAATTCCAAAACATACCGATATACATAAAAAATATATATTTATTTTGTGCAATTTTCGATGTAAAAAAGTGTTTTTTCCCGGGCGTCCTTTTTGTATGGGCCGAAAAGCGAAGTCTATCGTCTTAAGCAACGTTTCAATTCTGAATGGTGGTCTTACACCAGGGTGATACTGAGAGAATCTTCCACTCTGGAACGTGCCGCAAATATTCTATATATTATTTAAAATTAATTAATTTTTGAAATAACACAAATTAATCAACTAAAAATTATTTGCGCACGCCGGTTTCGAACCCGCTTGCAATTTTTTATAAATATTTACCCACAGTTAAAACATATATAATATTTTGCGTTGAAAATCGTTGTAGGATATGTGGACAATATCTATATTCCCGGCGAGGCAGTTAATTAACAATTGGTAAGTTAGTTCTGCACCTGGGAACAGTTAAAAGCCTGTGTTTGCAGCCTCGCGTGATATTATCCGGGACTATTTTATATAGAATGTCTGGTATTGATCTTAAACCATTCAGAAGCTTATAAGCTATCAAAAGTAGCTAGTAGGCTGCAGATACCCAGAATTCCCGAGATAAATGCGGTTGGAAAAAGCCATGGGTAAAAACCAAATTCTCTGATGTAGAGGTATCGCAAAATTTTCTTTTGTATTTTCTTGACCAATTAGTACATGTCATAGACTGTATCCTCTGGCCCCCATAACTGAGATCTACTTTCGAGAACTCTCTGTTTGTTTGTTTGTTGATTTGTTTGTTTGTTATTTGTTTGTTTGTTATTTTATAATAAATGTAACTGCACGGTTGGTCATTTTCAACAGTTTATATTAATGTAATGGATATTTAAAACATGGCATTTATTATTTGGATTTAAAAGTTTTGAAAACCCGTGCCCCGCAGTCGTATTCGCTGACCTCGTACAATGAAGCAACGGTGGCCAATGACCGCATGTGAATTCCACTGAGACTCGGTTCCTGTGTACTTACTGCATTATACTGTGACTACGTACCAACACAATACAACGATATATGCAGCCTACACAACACATAATAATATTGTAAAACATGACACTGAACCCTGGACACTTGTCTTTATAATGCATTATGCTTCTATTGTTTTCTGCACGCATCTTCTTGTTCTAGGAACATTGTTTTATTTCAAAACAACTTAAGACGATAGACTTCGCTTTTCGGCCCATATAAAAAGGACGCCCGGGAAAAAGCACTTTTCTACATCGAAAATTGCACAAAATGAATATATTTTTTTTATACTGCCTTCTAGAGGGTGAAAACTATGTAGGTATGTTTTCGAATTTTCGATGCGTTTCGTATTAACGTAAACATTCTCTGTCAAACATGTACGATTTATCAAAAAATATTATTTAAGGAAAAAGTGCTGCTAACTCAACTCTCATAAAGAATCATAAAATTATAAAAAGCAACTGACGTAGGTTCTTCTTTCTAAAAAATATACTTTTTTTTAAATTTCAATTTGTGAAAGTTTCGGTGTAGAAAAGTGTATTCTCCATAAACCCCTTTTCGAGCGATTTCTGTAGGTAAATTTGAGCGTTGTCTCATTCGCACATTTCGCATTCGCATGTATTGTAAGTGTGCGTGAGCTTATTATAAGCGTGACAGAATGACAGACGCGGGTGTTCCGCGTATCGTTCAAAGTCTAGCCTCTTAAGAGGAACGTTTGCGCGGTCAGTTTTGGCCCGTTTCATACTTCACTTAATTTTGGATTTTCATGAAAATCCCCAACCAAACTGAAAAATTAATTTTTTTATAAGTTCGGATAGGTACTACATTTTTTTTGCTTTTAAATGATGACGTGTAGGTAATTAAAGAAATCAGTTTCAGCTCGTTTTTGAAGCAACTTTGGAATTTTTTATATTAAGTTATTTATAATTATTAAAAAAATTCTGCCTTACCCTCCGGTGTTCTTGTAATGAAATATAAAAAATAATGATTGTTTATTTATTTGTTTGTTTGTTTGTTTGTTTTTTTGTTTGTTGTTTGTGTGTTTGTTTGTGTGTTTGTTTGTTGGTTGTTTGTTTGTGTGTGTGTGTTTGTTTGTTTGTGTGTGTTTGTTTGTTTGTTTGTTTGTTTGTTTGTTTGTTTGTTTGTTTGTTTGTTTGTTTGTTTGTTTGTATGTTTGTTTGTGTGTGTTTTTTGTTTGTTTGATTGTGCCTTATGCGCGGCCATACCATTAATCCGATTGCGATGAAACTTTGGGAAAATCATGTGCGCATACCCGGTATGGTTATAGGATAGTGAGCTCTGGCGTTATGAAATTACTATATTATTCATACGATTGCGATTAAAATTTCATTCGATTGCTTTCAATTTTTTTTGAATTGTTGTGAACATGCCATGTATCAGCTAGTGGAAAATAAAAAAAGTTAAAAATGCGTTTCTTTGGGTTCCTAGTAATTTTTTTTATTTGTAATTTAAATTTACACACATCAAAATTCTTAAAAAAATATATTTTTAATTTCGTAATATAGTACTGAATAAAATAAAATTTGATCCCACGACTTCCGGATTCGTAGTCGAGGCTCAAATCCGCTTGATCTCAGAGGTTGTCAATGAGAAGGAGAAAGTAACCCGACATGGAAATCATAGGATAGTTTACAGATTGAAGTAAATAATTTAATATTCAAGTTTGTATCTCGCCTGCATGAGAACATATTCCAGATAGAAAGATGGAAGGCGTGCAGTAGAGATATGTAAGAAGTAAGAGAGAATATAGGAAGAGGGAAATGTATGTCAGGGAGTACAGAGAGAAATCATCACGTGACAAGGTGGACGGACGAGATTTGAGGTGTTTCACCTAACCTAACCTAAACTAACCCTAAAACGTGTTGGGAAATAATAAGGTAACGTGCAGACTAAGATGTTCATCTTGAGTCTTGACTTTTAATGGTGTTTCTGGGTAAAATTGTTACTTACTATATTATATTAAGCCTTCTAAGATATAATAAAAGCTCTGGAAATAAGGTGTGATGTACGGACGAATATGTTAAATGTTATAAAACAAAAATATGATACACACGGTATCCAAAAATTCTAGTAGTACTAAACCATCACAATGCACAAACCATCACAGTACACAAAACCATTACAGTTCACAAAACCATTACAACACACAAAACCATTACAATACACAAACCATGACAATGCCCAAAACCGTTACATTTCACAAAACCATTACAATACACAAAACCATTACAATAACAAACCATCAGAATACACAAAACCATTACAGTTCACAAAACCATTACAACACACAAAACCATTACAATACACAAACCATCACAATGCCCAAAACCATTACATTTTACAAAACCATTACAATACACAAAACCATTACAATACACAAACCATCACAATACACAAAACCATTACAGTTCACAAAACCATTACAATACACAAAACCATTACAATACACAAACCATCACAATGCCCAAAACCATAACATTTCACAAAACCATTACAATACACAAAACCATTACAATACACAAACCATCACAATACACACAACCATTACAGTTCACAAAACCATTACAATACACAAACCATCACAATGCCCAAAACCATTACAGTTCACAAAACCATTACAATACACAAAACTATTACATACAATACGCACATTATTATATTCGTATTCAACCGTGCCCCATAATATTTGCCGATTTTTATTTTATTTTTTTCTAACGACTTTATGAATTTTTATTCTTTTTCTTTTATTTAGATTTTATTTAATTAAATGTATAACTAACTAACCATCACGCAGGGGTAGGCAGATATTACGGACCCACAAAAAACTCGGTGTTGGCATACACTCTTTGCCTCATTCACATTTATAAATCGTCTCATACTTACTCTTCTACTATTCTGACTCTTGAGATGACCCGACGTAAGTATCCGATTCACTTGATCGTGCCTCCTATTCCTTGGGCGTCCCTGACTTCTATCATTCACATTTACGACAGATATTCTCCTATCACTCCTTTTATCGTTCATTTGCTTTACATGCCCAAACCATCCGAAGGTCCCTTTCTCTTACTCCTTTCGTTTACATCAGCATCGCATTATTTGCGGATCTCCACATTTCTCACACGATCGTACATGATTTTAGCACACCTACGCCTCAGGGATCTCATTTCATTCATCAGCATTAAGTCTACTTTCATCCTTCCTCTGCCAGTTCTATGCCTCGCTGTCATACACCAGGGTAAGTACAGTCGTACCTGTTTTTTAGATTTTTCGCCATTTCAGCAATCAATTTTTTATTTTTAAACTTAGGTTCATGTGCATGCGACATTTATACTATAACAATATTTTTTTAATATCATTTTTCAGATAATTTCCAAGGATTCCAGCATTCCAGCCGATTTGGTCGGGTCCTCCACATGCGGCAACATTTTCATTTGTGTTTTTTCTTGTTCAAATGTACCTTTATATGTAACAAAAGTTTCGTGAACGAAAATAAAATATGTCTTTGAAAAAAACGCATTGGAAAAATGCTCGGATGGACCAGACTCGCCCTGGGAAAACGCGAATGAACTTTATCTTAATTTTAAAGTCGGTACACGAAGAAAAATGTTATTCTAAAATACCATAATTTTATTCGTAAAAACGGTTAAAAACGGGACTGAAGTTCTTACGAACAAATTAACAGGGTTTCAATGTTTATTGGCGGGAAAACGTAAGAATAATTTGTTGGTTTGCGTACAAATTTTCGTAAACCAACAAATGTTCCCGCCAATAAACATTGAAACCGTGTTATTTTGTTTGTACGAGTAAAATGATCGTATTTTAGAATAACATTTTTCCGTGTACTATTATGGCAGTTCATATAATACAAGGATTGTTATAACAGTATATGCTTAACGGAATACGCCAATGAACTTCTCATACTTTATTTTTATTTCAAGATAAGTACTGTTATAGCAATCAATATACCTATAATTAATTCCTTTATGGTTACGTTAGTTTTATTTGCCCATATAAAATTGGCATCGTAAAACTTACACCACGGCATAACTATAACTGATTTTTGTTTAATTTTATTATGATGGTGTTTCAGGTCCATTCCTGAACGGTAAAAAAGGTAAAACAGTTAAATTTATCACGCACGAATAGCCACTAATGAAATACTCTATTAATTATATTAATTTACTTCGCTTTTCGGCCCATACAAAAAGGACGCCCGGGAAAAAACATTTTTCTACATCGAAAATTGCACAAAATGAATATATTTTTTTTATACTGCCTTCTAGAGGGTGAAAACTATGTCGGTATGTTATGTAATTTTCGATGCGTTTCTTATTAACGTAAACATTCACTGTCAAACATGTACGATTTATCAAAAAATATTATTTAAGGATAAAGTGCTGCTAACTCAACTCTCATAAATAATTATAAAATTATAAAAAGCTACCGACGTAGCTTCTTCTTTCTAAAAAATATATATTTTTTTTAATTTCAATTAATTCTATAATAAATTCCACTTCAAAAGTTATGAAATTGTAGATTTAACAATGAATGCCAACGGTTTCATTCTAATTGTGGTGATCGAAAGTGGGATATAGATACTAAAAAAACTTTATTTTCCATAGTGCAACTCTTATTTTTGTCCCAAAGAAGCGACGTTAATCCGAAGGTAGCGGGTTCGAATCAATCAAATTGATTTGTGTTATATCACAATCATTTAAAATGATATATAGTATATTTGCGGCACGTTCCAAAATGGAAGACACCATCAGTATCGTCCTGGTATAAGACCACCATTCAGAATTTAGATTCCTTTAGCCGTGTTTGGAGACCAGATCTTAATAGCCAGGCACTTACCCACCTTTCTCTACCACACCTCCTTCCCCTCCCCCGTACTTTTGGAATCTCAACACGTCCCAATTACGTATGCTATGGTTCCACTGGCTCAGGCGATTGGGAGCAGTTGGGACTCTTGTGCAGTATTCACACTAAAAAAAATCGAAATAAGCGAAGCTAGCAGTCCACAATGGAGTGCTGATACCAATTCCTGATTGTGTGATAGAGGAAAGATTAAAGTAGACTGAATGCTATGGAAATGATATTTTTGAGGCGTATTGGTGGTAAAGCTTGTACAACTGTGTTAAATAAAGATGCGATCCGGAAAGAAGTCAAGGCTGATGTATTCGCATTGGTTAAGATTAAGAAAGAGACACTTAAATGGCTTAGGCATGCAGATCGGATGTACAAAGATAGAAGTGTAAGGAGAATATATGTCATGGAAGCTGATGGTTTAAGTCGGTATAACCCGAAGAATACATGCCGAATCAAATATTTGAGTCAGGTCATGTCAAGAGTCAGATAACAAAATAGTAATGTAGAAAGTGAACGAAGCAAATAGTACGTGCCGAGACAGAGTAATATGATGGTCTATCCTCTCTGGCCACCCATAAAACGGCGTTACGATTAGTTAGATATAAGCTTGTTAATTAATCATATATTAAATGGCCTTTAGACACCGTTACACTCGGTCCAATATTTAGTGAGATTGACAATATTAACGGTAATTGTAACCATAATATTGATCGAACTTAAAGGTCAATAGAATAGAGAAGGAAGAAGTGACAAGCAAATTCATAATATTTGATCGAAATGATTTAATCGAGAAAATGCGTCGAAACATTTTCATACCAGAGTGGAAGAAAGTTGCATCTATTTTATTTTATTTGATGATAGACCATAATTTAATAATTCAGAAACGAAAAACAATTGCTTTATTAGCGTGCTCTATTCTCTTGCCTAGTCATTTTTTATAGACTAGATCTTAAACATCCTCTTTCACCACACTCAATCAAAATAACAGGCTCATGAAGAAGAAGATTCGAAACAAATCATGTTTAAAAAAAAATTATTCAATTCGACCATCGTACAAGAATCCACCACCATCATAAAAACTGTTAAAAATAAGCCTTCATTAAACCCCACACATTTTTAACTAATTATGGACAAATCTGGAGACATCAAAGTGAAACCTACGTCCAAACTGGACGCCAGAAAGCTCACGGAGAAATAGTTAAAAAAAGCTTCGAAACGCTCGATTTTTTAAATGTTTCGATTATTACTATCACTGAGAATGCCATCACTAATTATAACGGTATCGACATAAGCCTCGATCGAACCGTATAATATGTGAGGTCCTTTTGTGTCATGTACTGTTAAGTTTTTTTGGCATAAGATTTATCTGTGTGCCTCGAGCGCTGATCGAACCGGAGACGTTTAATAAAGACGAGGAAGATCAAAAAGAGAGAGCGGAGATGTGGTCCGTTGGGGAATGTTATTAATTGTAACGGTTAATACTCGTTATTTGGTGAAGTTAGCAGTCTACAATGGAGTGCTGATACCAACCCTGATTTATAGCAGTGATGCATGGAACTGGCAGAGGAATGTTGAAAGTAGACAAAATGCTGTAGAAATGAGATCCCTGAGGTCACTTAAGAGATAAGTATATATAATGAAATGCCCATTTAGCACCAGGTCTGTCGATCGCTATCGTGTTTGAATTTCATTATGATAATAAAACACAAATGTAAGTATATTGGAAATTTAACTATTTATTTACTTTCCAATTATTCGATCGATCGATCTGAGTCTCCGATCAGCTAAGTGATTTGTTTAGAAAAGCTCGATTCGCCTGTTACTCGGAGATTGCTCTGGAAAGAGTGTTTTGTCCATTTGAGCCAAAATTTCGGCTCTTGATCAGTAAGATTGGAAACAACGGCCGGAAATATTGTACCTTGCCTTTCCGGAACTTACCTAAAAAGCGGTTCACCACAAAGAAAGAATTACTAATATACTCGTAATGAAGGTTTTCTTCGTCTCTCAGAAAGACCTAAACAGTTCTGAGTCTGTTAGCCAATTAATTTACCACACCCATCCACCTTACAATAGAATAATGACGCCCTCCACTGCTTCCACCGTGCGACTATTCAATGTATACTTTATACTATCTACACACCATGCTGCGAACAGCAGCTTTTGGCAGCTGGCTAAAAATCGAAGGTTGGAGAATGTCTCCCGTCTCTTTTTTTCCCATGCGAACCCGTAACACTCTGTTTCACGTTGACTGCAAATTGGAAGAAACCGTCTGCCGTTAGTGCCGAGGAAATGAGATGGTGATATTGAATTTGTTGTGTTAATAAAAGAGACAGAATACAACGTGAAACAGAATGTTACGGGTTCGCACGAGGAAAAGGGAGACAGGAGACAATAACCAGCTGCTAACAGCCGGCTGTTCGCAGCACCGTGTGTAGAGCCCATTAGGCACACTGTAATGTGTCACTTTAATCCATCTTTCGTGATTGACTTGTCGTCACTGAAAATATTGATGGTATCAACGTAGGCTGTGACCTCAATAGCTGTTTATAACTGACTGGTTACAAAAGCCTAGCTTTCACGGGCGAGCAAGCATGAAGTCACAGGTCCACCGACGAGCATTTCTGATTGCACTGCTCCTGCGACGGATATGTTCGTAAGTAAATACTAGGCTAAAGTTCTTTAAGCATTTCTTACCTTAATTTTTATTTTTAACTCAATAGCGAAACTCAATCGAAATTCTGAAACAGAAATCAGAAAAAGACCGGGTCACATCTGGGAATCGAACCAGGAACATCGCTCTCCGGGCTACTGCTCTGACAACTGAGTTAATGTGTCTCTATCCTATTAGGTCATATTTAACTGTATCATACTTCGATTGAGAATCACAAACATTGCTTTATTTGCTGCCATCTTTATGTAATTTAATTTTATTTATTTGCGTTATAAACTATACATTTATATATGACAGTGAATAATGTTTATGTCACTGACCAATAAAATAACGACATTTAAATATAGGACCATAATAAAAAAAAACTCACTCGTTTTTAGTATTATCTTCTTCTTCGATGACATATTTAATTAATTTTTTTTATAAGAAAAACTCTCTTTTTAACTTTTGAAGGTTATTCCCATCAATGTAATATATCATTGAAGAAGAAGATAACAATAATAATCTAATATTTTAAAATATGAAAATGAACAAGTCACAGAAAAAATAATAAAAGAAAATGGTCCCAGTTGCGACCATTATCTTTTATTATTTATTTATTATGTCTTGTTCATTTTCATATTTAAAAATATTAGATTATTATTGTTATCTTCTTCTTCAATGACATATTTAATTGATAGGTTTAACCTTCAAGAGTTATTCCAATAAACATTGAATATTATCTGGTTGCTAAACATGCCTAAAGTTCGACCTAGCCTAGAAGAATCTACGGTTGCTGATTAGAATGAATTCTGACGTACATAATTTGAAGCAAACCTCATTTTTGTATCGACGAAAAGCGACCCAATCATCGTAACACCATTAAAACAAACTCATAGATCAGTACACATTATTAATATTTATAATTAATCAATTAATTAGAAAGTGTTAAAATGTTCTCACGTTAAAACAGGCATCATAAACAGGTGTGGCCATAACCATAAGTGTAATTTTGTATCCATTTATTTTGAGTTATGGTAGAGTCACCTAATAAAATTTAATATCTGCTTTTGAAGGCAGGAATTATTCGAAGAAATTCCTGACTCTTGTTGCTTTTGACATCTGTAAATAGTCAATCAGATTTATGGAGAAAATAATACTTAAGTTTTACGCCCACTGTAAAAGATTTTTTATTAAGGGGAATTTAAAACCCAGTTGACACGTGAATGTTGAAAGGTGGTGTTTGAAAAAATTCCAACAATATTTTAATTATTTATAAAAGAATATTGGTACTATTACTGCCCTCGATGTTATTAATATTCTTAAAAGGATCGAGCCTTCGCTGAAAATGTTCCTATATTGCACCGACAGTCTATGGGACGGTAAAACAGAGTTCTATTGCATGTCAAGGCTCCCCAGCACACTCGATCGATAAGGATTCTTAGGATAACTTTCTCTTAATCGTAATCGGAACTTCTTATCGTTCTCTAGCATGACTGCAGATCGCCAACGAATAAGTGGCAGGTCACGCTTAAGTATCCTTAATATATTCGACATAAACTGTTTTTTTTACGTTAGCGATCTGCAGTTGTCCTAGGGAACGATGAGAAGTTACCGAAAGTTTCCAAATATCATGTCTACCTAAATTGTAAATAAAGAACCTTCTGAAATGTTTATTATTTGAAGAAAAACCCTACAAATCTTAATAAATAATTTATAGAACATGGAATTTTTTACGTTATTTGGATCAGTTAAGAAAAAATAAAAGTAAGGCGGTATCTCAGCATCCTCCCAATAGCTTATCTACACTAACAACGAATATTATTAAAAATAAAAATAAAATACTCGCAATGGTTAGAAAACTCGGACAACTTATCCAATACATAGCCACTATTCATAGGTTCGAGTATCGAATTATAAACTCCAACTTAATAAATGAATAAACCGTAATTCGTAAATCGAAAATATTCGTTATTAGTGTAGATAAGCTATTGGGAGGATAGTGAGAAAGTGTAAGTTTATTCAAGAGAATTGTTAAAAGTGGTAGATTATCTCAGTATCGTCAAGTAAAAGACATATTCGTACTTATTTCGGATGGTTGATAGAAGTTGAGGTTCTTGTGCAAAATTCAAATTAAAAATTCAATTAATTCGGTTGATTGAATATAAAATTATCTAAGATATTCGAAAAATTTTGTCGCCAGCTCTCGCCAAAGGAAGATATTTCTTCACAGGTTTATGACATGATATTATTTATATCACTTGCATTAATGTATAATATATTCACACCCTTGATATTTTATCAGTATTGTATCATAGAAATTTTTCATCAAAATTATGTGAGGGCAGAAACGACAAGAAGAGAAATATTTTGAGTTGCCAAAACTAGAAGCCAACTGAAAAGCAAATACATATGAAAAAAGCAATGATTTTGTCATGTATTTAATGTTACACCACTTTTATATAATGTCCTATAATAATTATTGAAATTAAAACTTTACATTTACATTAACGATTATTAAACAAAGTCTCATAAGTCCACTGGGTTCAAAGATAAAACCGGTTACCAAATAATTTGACCGCTAACGGTACCACGATTTCATTTTCTGATCTTCACACCGTCCAGCCAGACAACCAAACAACTACTTCCTGCACAATTCAAGCATGGCCGAGGTGCTGTTGTCATAGGGTGGCCAAAACAAAATAACACTTTTAATAGTAATTATAAAATATATCTAATTTAAAACAAGGTATTTCGCAGCATCGTAATAGTTAGCACAGCCTAGGTTTTTTTAATTTTTTAATTTTTCTAGAGAATAATACCTCACAAGAGTCCCAACTGCTTCCGTCTGAAGCCAGTGAGGCTATGACATCCCAAATTGGGGTATGCTGTGAGGCTGAAGGTAAGTGGGGAAGGGAAGGAAATGGGGAGGAGGAAGGTGGGGAAGTACCTGGCTATTCAGATCTAGTCACTAAACACGGCTAAAACCATTATTATAAGGCAAATTTTCAATTCTGAATGATGGTATTACACCAGGGCAATACTGAGAGTATCTTCCACTCTGGAACGTGCCGCGAATATAGTATATATTATTTGTATTAATTAATTGTGAAATAACACAAATTAATAAAGTTTTTTTTTTGCGCACGCCGGGGTTCAAACCCGCGACCTTCCGATTGGGAGTCAAGAGTCTTACCACTCGACCACGGACGGTCGTTATTTATTGTTATCATCGTCGCTTATTTTGAGATATAAAGCTTTATTTAAATTTTTATAAGTAAAAAACAAATGGAGTTACGGCAATAGCTCAGTGGTCAGAGAATATTCCCAGAATGCAGAGGTTTTAGATTATTATTTTTTATATTTATATATATTTTTTGCAAAAAAAGGAGTCATTTGTTTTTTGTGCAAGAGGAAGATCTTTTAAATGGGATTTCGAAGAACCACCGTTTAGAGAAAAATTTTGATGCCACTTGATTTTAAAAAAAATGTGAATACTGCACAAGAGTCTCAACTGCTCCCAATCAAGAGCCAGCCCAGTGAGTCTAGGGCATCCCCAATTGGGGTATGCTGCGAGGCTGAACGTTGTGGGAAGGAAAAGGAGATGGGGAAAATATGAAGGTGGGTGAGTGAGTACCTAGCTATTCAGATCTGGTCACCGAATAAGACTGAAGCCATTTCAAGCAAAGTTTCAATTCTGAATGGTGGTCTTACACCAGGGCGATACTGAGAGTATCTTCCACTCTGAAATCTAATTTAATAAAGCAGCGCTGCTGGGACTTCAGCTAGTATTGTAGTAAATATATTCAAAGAGTTTGCATATTATAAAAAAAGAAACGATTATTAAGGGGCCGCTCTCCCAATTTCTACCGATTTCTTACATGTTTTCCTTATATGTTTGAAGTTTTTAAGCTCTTAAAAAATATATGTTATTCTTTAAGACAATATCTATACATTCACCACGCCGAAACGGTAATTATTTGAAATTTCCTCGATAGAAATAAATCGCAAAGTATGCACAGAAAATTATTATTTACACGTTTGTTTCTGTTATTTTACAAGTTATATGTATGAAAAAATTCACAATGTTTCTTTAAATGCTACTTGACACATCCCCCATGAGATTTTAGCTCTTTTTCAAACGAGTCGTCTATTATTCACCATTTTCACAATTTTCGCATAAATCTCATGGTTTTTAATGTTAGCGCGCTCGCTCCCACGTTCGTATTATCGTATCTCTCCATCTTCTTCTTTTTGAGCGGGTTAGTGCGACCTTAAGGTGATTGTCAAAAGAATTAGCATTCTACTGTTTCATAGATGGCGCGCGTATAATTGTTTTTAATTATAAACGCTTTTTACAAGTAATGTTTTGAAATATTGAGAAAAATTAATTGTTCGTACACAAGCAATGTGAATATGAATAAATAGTTTTGTCAATTAAAAAAACTCAAATCTTTCAAGAAAGGCTTACAAATACAATATTGGATTAAATCACCGAATTCGAAAATCGCCAATTTTTGAACTGCTCTCTAATAAAAAAATGTAAATGATTGATTCTCTGACTAAAAACATCATCATACTTAGTCATTCTGGTGAAAGTAATTTTTAGATTATGACCACCCATTGAAAAAATAACTGAAGGAACGATAGTATATGTCCCCAGGGCGTCGTTTAACTCAATCCAATGGCTTAACTAAATATTCGAAATAACCTCATTGCTGCAGTGCGCTTATTGGATTCAAAAACATAACTTTTTTTATTTATTATCACGTAGCTGGTAGAGTAATAGCTTTTATTTATTTATTCTTTTCAAAATTACTTTGTGGCATCATTTTAATTAAATGGAATAAATTACTTTGTGTAAACCACTATAATTACATGTTTTAATATCTAAATGTTTCAAAATCAATGGTTTCTTCGCCAGGATAATGACAAGAATTTAAATATTATAACATGTGATTATAGTGGTTTGCACAAAGTCATTTGTTTAAAAATAGCTTTTACATTAGACTTGTGGGATGTCTAAGTTCGATTCCTGCTATAGAAGAAGTGAGTAGAAGTTCAGCCATAAAAATGTTTTTTCAATTACCAGATAAATTTGCAAATAGTAATAGTTATAATTCTTGAATACTTTGACGTTTTTTTTGGTGCAGTGATCAATCTTTGACTTATTATGCCGTCCTTCTTTAGCCATATTTTCGATAGATTGTTTTTTTTTTTTTAATTCGCTAGATTCTTAATTAATTATCTGACTAATATTATAAACGTGAAAGTTTGTATGGATATATGTATGTTTGTTACTCTTTCACGCAAAAACCACTGAATGGACTTTATGAAACTTTACAATAATATAGCTCATACATCAGAATAACATATAGGCTATAATTTATTCCCAAAGCTTGCTATTTTCCATGTATTACAAATAAAAATTATTGTTTAATAGAAAATGTCAAAATTTGAGAATTTCATTTTGAAAAACAATGATGGTAAAACCAAAATTCTATTTTAGAAAATATTTAAATTGGTGAATTTATTTGAAGTACTCACCCTTCAATCGAATCAAGAATTATAGATATTTTAAATTTAAATAAATAGGTTAAGAATTTTGGTATAAACATATATGGGACCTAGGAAAAGAAAATAGGCTAATCGAAGTAACTAATCCTGCGCAGATGTAGTCGCGGGCAGATGCTAGTAATCTATAAAGTGGGAATCACACAGTTCCTTATGTACGAGTAAATAGAACGGCGTCATTTAAGCCTCACAACTTTTACCTCATGTCATAAGGGTGTTCAAAATGGTAACCGACGAGTTCATGGAAAATCAATTCATCGAAAGCAAATTCATCGACAACGAGAGGTTATGTTAGGTTAGGTTAGGTTATGTTAGGTTGAACTCGTTTTCGATTAACTCGCCGTACACCGTTCAAAATATTATGTAGCTATATATTAGTCTTAGTTCTTAAATGTTTTATGTGTTTTCGGCGATTAGTTTTGATATAACCTTTTATTGCTCATTACATTAAAGCTTTTATTGCTCATTACATTGCTCAGAGCCACTGGGACTTTGACACCTCCTTATTAGAAAGCAAAAATAAATTATTTATATAGATGGAAAGAATCCAAGACCAAACGTCCCGATTTTTGAATTATGATAGATAATTTGTGATGATTGCGATTTCGTAATTTGATTTGCGTAAGCAGTTGCCTGATCGAAAGCGCAAAATGTTTAAAGAAAAATCATGGCTTGACAGCAGTAAAATTATCCACATTCGAAAATATTTCAGTTACCAGAAAAAAAAAGTTTTAACACAAAAACAATAAAAAATTCCAAGGGAAAAGCGTCCCCGGGCAAGTCTGGGAAAGTAACTCCAAATTAGGGATGTTACGAATGTGATATTTTTCACATTCGCGAATGCGAATGCGAATGTTCAGAGTGCGAATGTGCGAATGCGAATGCGAATGCGAATGTGAATGTTAAGGAATCACATTAAAAAAAACTTTAGTCAACATTAATCATCGTTTTAATAAAAACATTAAATCAATTCCTATACAGTAAGTTATAACCGTAATTAAGCAATTTAATAATCGAAGTTCAAAAGAGGCATATTATATTTCAGAAAAAGCAATTTTGCAGCCTTTTCTCCCATGAGGCGATTTCTAAGGGCTCGTATATAAGGCCGGCTGCACTGAACAATTTCACTCGGAACGCTGGCCGGTGGAGCGCTCAGATATTTACGAGCCAGATCTGTCAATTTGTCGTATTTCATTACAGTCTTCCACCAGTCCAAAGGGTTTTCATCAAGAGAGGCTCGTTTATCTTTAAGATATGCCTTCAATTGAGCTTTGATTTCACAGCTTATAGTGTCTCCTGATTCTGTACCGTCGGAGCTTGCTCGAAAAACAGAAGACAAGTGGACAGTGGGCGAGTCACGACATGATCTGCAGACATTCGCTAAACATTCGCATCGATTGTTGCGAATGCGAATGTCGATGCGAATGTTTAAAATGATGCGAATTATTCGCATATGCGAATGCGAATGTTCGTAGCATCCCTACTCCAAATACCAGTACGCGGAAAGGCTGGACCTGCTTATACGGAGGCCGCTAAAGCAGTCCAAGACACCTGAAGCTCGCTTGTCGAAATGATGGATTTCCGATCAGAATAGGACATAGACGATAAAATGAATTGAAAAATAAATCCACATACCTGTTGTACAGCGTCTCCAGCAGATGTGCAGAATGCGGCAGTGCTTCTGCCAGGAGGTCTATGGGCAATTCTGAAGCCACCCCCTGGAGCACCCCCGCCCCCAGCCTGCCCAGCAGCGCGGCAGCCTCCCTGAACTGCCGCCCCTCTGAGAGGAGCAGCACCCTCCGTAGGGCCTGACGGGGTGAGGTATAAGTGTTTCTCTCGCGTTCGCGCTCTCGGCGTATTCTCTCGCGGCTTTCGTTCATGGTTGAAGTCTGCATTGTTTTTTTGGTTTAGTGGTATACCATGTTATCTTTTCATTTCTATGCTCCTGGTAGATTTGCCTGTTTTTTTTCTTCTTTTATTTAGCGTTTATACCGATCTCATTATCACTTGATTGTATTTCACGTATTATCTTTTCGTTTATGTGCTCCTGATAGATAAGTTTATTAAAGTTGGTATAATTGTCATTAAACAACGTTTTATTACTTTTTTGTAACAAAAACCATTTTAATTATTATTTAGATATCCATTAATTGTTTCGTTAACACATATTTTGGTCTTAAGCACTGGATACAAACAATTTTTTCAAAACTTTTAGCTCACATCCAGATGTTATTCCTGAAAAAAAAACAAGTTTAAGTAAACAACGAGAACCACATTTTATCGCAGTTGTTACAAGTTAATATATTTGAATACATTTGATGTCAGATTTGCAGCCCGAGTACATACACCTTTTCAAAAATTCATCAAAATGCCTTTCTATGATTCTGTGAATTGCTGCATTACATTTATGTAGATATCTCCTTTCAACTGCATTCAGTCGGTATATTTCATCCTTCCTCTGCCAGTTCTGGGAAACTCTGCAATACATCAGGATTAGCGATTGAACTCTAGTATGGACTGCTAGCCTGGCTTCCTATAACAACTTTTTACTAACTCTTTTTATATTCAGTCCCCCATTAAAGGAATTCCCTGCATTCACCTTTCATTTCAGTGTCCTCGTAGCCTTTCCTCTCTCACAAACCTGCTTCAAAGACACCTACAATTCAAACACTTACTCCGAGGATCAAGTTAATTAAATCTATAACAATATTTACAGCATCTTACTAATATTATAAACGCGCAAGTTTGTATGGATGTATGTGTGTTTGTTACTCTTTCACGCAAAATTTAATGGATGGATTTAAATGAAACTTTACAATAATCTTACTAATATTATAAACGCGCAAGTTTGTATGGATGTATGTGTGTTTGTTACTCTTTCAAGCAAAATTTAATGAATGGATTTTAATGAAACTTTACAATAATCTTACTAATATTATAAACGCGCAAGTTTGTATGGATGTATGTGTGTTTGTTACTCTTTCACGCAAAATTTAATGAATGGATTTTAATGAAACTTTACAATAATCTTACTAATATTATAAACGCGCAAGTTTGTATGGATGTATGTGTGTTTGTTACTCTTTCACGCAAAATTTAATGATGGATTTTAATGAAACTTTACAATAATCTTACTAATATTATAAACGCGCAAGTTTGTATCGATGTATGTGTGTTTGTTACTCTTTCACGCAAAATTTAATGAATGGATTTTAATGAAACTTTACAATAATATAGACATCAGAATAACATATAGGCTATAATTTACAAAGCTAGCTATTAATTTTAAATATATTGATAATCATAATTATTGTTTAATAGAAAATGTCAAAATTTGAGAATGGCATTTTGCAAAATAATGATTGTTAAATCACAGTTCTAATTTATATATAATAGAAAATATTTAAATTAATTAATTTATTTGAATTGCTCGCCTAATATGTTGAATCAAGAATTATAGATATTTTAAATGAATTGGTTAAGAATGTTGGTATAAACGTAGATGGGACCTAGGAAAAGAAAATAGATTACACGAAGTACTATTCGTACGCAGACTAAGTCGCGGGCAGAAAAGCTAGTTTATTTATAAACTAGTTCTGCCGTGTAATTATTAACTATTGGGTGACAGATGTTTTACCTTACGAAGGCATTATCAAACTGTGGTGAAGCTACAGACGATATATTTATATTATTTATGTGAAGGTACTATAATGAAATTTAACTTAAATTATTTTTATCACCTATGCCCTCATTAATTTCCGAATAAAACGTCAGAAATTATTAATGGTTATTTACTCTTTAAAGGTCTTTTTCCCCACTTAATGTATTGTATAAATTTGAATAAAGGCAACTAACGGCCGTTAAAGTAAGGTGTTTCTTTTTCCCTGCATAATTATTATATGTACCTACTAACTTTGTGTTCTATATTATTGAAATCGGTTTAAATTATAGGAATGGCGAGCGAATTTTATTTATTCACGGAGAAAAATGTTATTCGAAAAAACGACCATTTTAATAGTAAAAACTATTAAAAACGGGACTGAAGTTCTTACGAACAAATTAACAGTGTTTCAATGTTTATTGGCGGGAAAATGTGAGAATAATTTGTTGGTATACGTACGACTCTGTTAATCACGACTCTGTTAATCTGTTCGTAAGAACTTCAGTCCCGATTTTAACCGTTTTTACTATTAAAATGATCGTTTTTTCGAATAACAATTTTGTCCGTGTATCTTTACTAGCTGACCCGCCCACGCTTTACTGTGGCTAAAGAAAGACAACGCGTTCACAAAGCACTCTTCTTAGGGTGAATTGCCTATTCCATAAAAAAAAGAAAGACAACGCCATCTACTTGGTGGTCACCTAACCTAGATAACGAAGTGTTGTGTCAATAAATGAACTCACACCGCCATCTGTTAGAAACTTATAAAACTTACAAATAATTTCAAATAATTGTCCCATGAAAAACATTTAATTCGCAATAATAAATATTGAGGTCAATAATCGAGATAAAAACTATACTATCTTTTAAGTTAGAACAAATTACATACAGTAAGCCAAATTTCGTCTAAATCGGTTAAGTAGTTTCGGAATTTACCTTGGACGAACATTATAACGCGATATGAAACTAAAAAGATAAACTCGAAATTTGGTAATGTGAGTAATTGGGTCCAACTTAAAAGATAGAATAGTTTTCATCTCGATTATTGATCTTAATATTTATTAATGTGACAACCGCTTGAGCACATAAGCTTGTTTTCACGACAATTTAACGTAGGTAGACATAGGAATGACGTATGACCCGGACCTGATTGTTATAGGACCATACTTTTTAATTATTTGCAAGTTCCATAAGTTTCTAACAGATGGCGGCGTGAGTTAATTTATTGACAAAAATTTGGTTCTCTTTTGTAGGTAGGTAACCATCCAGTAGATGGTGTTGTGTTTCGTTAGACACAGCAACGCGTGGCCGGGTCAGTTGTAATACATAATTATATTTATTTTAGTATTATTGAATACATAAAAAGGAATTGAAAAAAGAACAGTATACTGTCATCCATTAAACAAATCAATTTCTTCTAGGAAAAAATACAAAATTTTATAATTTTTACAATTTAATAACTTGATGACAACACATATTAAAAAACGCCTGAACGATTGGAGATTTTGTTTCACTAATTTCACTTTTCTACTTCTCTTTTTTATACTCAAACTTTTTCCCAATATGAGATAATGTCATTGAACTATCCATCGATGGCGTATTATTTTGAGTGCAATATTCGTTTCTCTATAGCGTTTGATCACCACACAAGGTAAACACTATTGACTTTATTTGTTCTGTAAAATTTAACGATTTCACATTTCAGTGTGAAAGTTTCCTGATGAATGATACTGCTAATTTTGTGGCTCTTAATGACATCAATAAAATATTTTCTACGATATTAAAATAAATTTTATTGAGATAAAATGATTAATCAAATGAAGGATTTTTTACAAGAGCTATAAAAATAATACAGTTGAATATCTTAAATCCCATTTCAGCTATCATTTAGCACAGTTGAAACTCAACTCAACTCAAGACTTAGGGGTAAGGCTCTTGACTCCCTATCCGATGGTCGCGGGTTCGATCCCGGCGTGCGCAAATAAATTTTATCTTATTAATTTGTAATATTTCACAATTAATTAATTTAAAATAATGTAAAGTATATTGGCGGCATGTTCCAGAGTGGAAGATACTCTCAGTATCGCCCTCAGTATCACCACCCTTCAGAATTGAAACATTGCTTGAAATGGCTTTAGTCGTGTTTGGTGACCAGTTCTGAATAGCCAGGTACTCACTCACCCACCTTTCTCTTCCCTATTTCCTTTTCCTCCCCACAACGTTCAGCCTCACAACATACCCCAATTGGGGATGCCATAGTGTCACTGGCTGCAGACGGGAGCAGTTGGGACTTTTGTGCGATATTCATATTTAAAAAAAAAAACATCAGGACCACACTTCAAAAAACAATAATTATTTTAAAATATGATTTCTTTGTGAATTTGAGAGTTAAAACAATATTTTACAATATAGTGCATACCAATAAGAATAAATAGATTGTTCAAAACCTCATTTCTTGCATAACTTAGTACTTAGCATAAGTTCGAACCAGGATGATTTTTCCAATCCTTATTTTTCGACGTTTCTGACAACCTGAAGTTAATATCTCCTCTAATTGACAAATTTTCTTATATCTACGTCATTGAAGAAGAAGATGGTAGTACTAATAAACCTTAACGAAACACGAAACAGAACAAGACGGAGAAAAAACTGCGAATTGTATCCAGAATCTCTGGCTTACCGGGATAACAAAAATGACTAGTATGTGAAGAAATTAGCTCCCAACTAATAAAGGCCAACTTGGCTAAGGCGTTGTCCCGATATGACAGAGATTATAAGGCTGCTCAGAACGGAAAAATAATACTTTTCTAACCCATATAAATTTTATGTAATTTAATTATCAAAATTTTATGTAGGGCATTAATTGCAAATGAAATCAACGTATTTGAAAGGGAAATTTTTAAATGATTATTTTCTATATTATATTATCAATTTTGATAGAAAATTAACTGATTTTAAAATAGTAGGTAGGTACCTACATACTCCTAAAACGTTAGGAAGATTTAAATAATGATGCATTTTTGACAATAGCTCTTTCTCACCTTTTGTGCAACGTTGTATACGTGCAAATTTTAAGCAAACAACAAAAAGAGCAGTGGAGAAAGATTTCGTCATCCGTATGATGTGTGGCCTCCCCAGGTACTGCAGCGCTTCAAGTAGAGGAATATGGGGCGTGTTGTAACTAAATTACAAAACTGAGTATAGCAGAAAAATCTTGAAATCAATGGTTTGAATTTTTAATAGAAACTACCAACTCTTTGGCTACAATATTTTGATATGATTGATCTTCATAACAATGGCATAAAGCGAAAAAATATTATTTTATAAAATATGGGAATTGTCACAACTTGCCCCGCCCGTGGGGTCAGTTGTGACAAGGGTGGGGTGGGACGGACTAATCATTAAGTAAAAGAATTCACGAAGAATATTCATATGTTAAGTACTTCAAAAATCTCTATCAAAAAATATTTAAAAAAAATCATCAACAGGAAGACTGCTTTCACCATTTCCACATGAAATTCACACTAAAAATAATTATACTTGTTTTTCGTCATACTGAATACATAGGTGTTATGTATTTTTGTTAAAGGATGTACTGTATTAACGATGTACTGTCTTAACTGTAATATGTAAATTTTTGTGACTGTATTAATTGTACGTATATGAAATGTTAACTTTTCTTCCATTCACAAGCAAATGCTTTTAATGGAAGACCAGTATAAATTAACATGTACCATTTTTAAGATAAATAAAAAAAATATTTTTTCACGCCTGACTTGGGGGGTAAACTGGCGAATGCGTTACGGAAATTACAGCGTTACGAGAGGCGTAATATCGGGCATTCCGAACGTTACGGAGGCGAACGATAATAAATTAAAATTAATTTTAAGGTTCATTCCTCACAATCTAATCGTAACAACAGTGCTCAAATCCATAGTAATGACGTTTGGAATGGGTCATGGAATTTATGCTGGCCATAGTTGTGTTGTTGTTTCTCACATTGTAAACGTTAAAATCAAACTAATAAGTAACAATTTTTCGATTGGAATTTTTTGAATTTCCTGCTGCAAATGTGAATGAACGTCGCTCTCTAACTAGAATCGGCATCAAAAAAGTTTTATTTTAAACTTTGTAAGAATTAAATCAACAATCCCATTCTAAGCGTAATTCCCATAATATAATTAATCAAATTTTCGTTTAAGCGGGCGACAAACGCGAAGTTCACATCAAAAAGATACTGCGTTATAAGTATCTTTTCTACCGACACACTACGTTATAAAATATTCCTTCCTACGGCAGGAGAAGGGGTCAGTTGAAATCGGAAGCGGTCGAGAGAATATAATTTCTTTGTACTGGATATGTTAACTTGACAGCTCCGCACATGCTCCGTGTATTAAAAATGACCCCCTCTCCTGTTTACGATAGAGAGGGGGTCGCATAAATTTTCTGATATCGCCACTGTAGCGAATACGAAAAATAATTCCGATTAGCTAAGATTCAAACCGCGATCACAGCGCTTCATCTTTTTACGTCTGGCGGGTCTCATGGGATTGTATGGCGAGCGCTATTGTGTTATAAATAACTTTTTGATGTGAGCTGCGAGTCTGTCGCTACCTTTAAAGTGTGCGAACTCAGTGCATCGAAACGACTGATTTGTCACAATGATTGATAGCATTCCAAACGAATCTTTAATATAGATTCTTATACACTGATGATTGGAATGGTTTTATTCGATGCCAGGAAGAAAATTAGATTAGATTACCAATTGTTATTATAAACATAGTATGTTTTTTATTCACCTATTCATTTAATAATCTAAATCTAATGCATATAATTTTATGGAATGCGTGGGAATGCACAAACCTCCTCAAATAGAGAAATAACTTCACATTATTATTATAATAGAGTACAGGAGGAGCAGACAGAAGTTAGCTTTCACTAGGAATGCTGTTTTCTTTTTGCTTAAAAAATTTGTCAGAGGCTAAAAATATTCCCGCTTTATAAAATCCAAATAAATGGAATATTTGTTAACGTATCCAAAAATTAAAAACTGTTTTCGAAAGGTGATGAAATAGGCTTTCAAATTTCTTTTTTAAAAATTACTATGTATTTTTTAAATATAAATTTTTTGGGCGAAAACTTTAAAAAGTTTTAAAAATGGCTCACTTTACTTTTTTTCTAACTAAAATTACTGATAATGAAAAAATATAAAATCACATACATATTTCATTAGACAAATGAATTCCAAACATTACTGTAACCTCGCTTTTTTTCGTTTCATGTAAAAAACATCTTAAAACATTCACAAAGTTCCATAATTTTTTTTCAAATTGCGATCGGAAA
Organism: Limnephilus auricula; assembly: GCA_951813805.1. Classification (NCBI taxonomy): domain Eukaryota; kingdom Metazoa; phylum Arthropoda; class Insecta; order Trichoptera; family Limnephilidae; genus Limnephilus; species Limnephilus auricula. The sequence continues at coordinate 7,679,341 of OX638409.1, read as the reverse complement.
CTTTGAACTTATGAACCAGAAAGGGGAATTTTTTTAAAATTATTTTTATGGTTTACTTTTAGATTTGAATATATAGCGTATTTTATTCTCTTTCCAATACTGTTTAGATCGTACTTCTCACTATGATAGTAAGGGAGAAACAACGGTTTCTGTGAGACCTTTGTGAGCTGGGACAAATATGGTCTTCTGTGATTAAACGGGTTAAGAATTAAGACTACTATTCTTAACTTCTCCCTTTCCTCAACCACCCGGAATAACTTCTACACACCGTACTGAATCGGTGAGTATTACACCAGCTGCTTATCGACGAATATTCCACAGCCACAAAACAGCTACAGTCTCTTACTTTCTACACCCCTTTGGTCTTCCACTCCACCTTTCATGCCCAATTTCGGAATGTAGCACACGAATGTGGCATGCTACTAAAGAATGCAGTGTTTCTTATATATTTCTTCTTTTAGGGAGCTTTCTCTGCTTGTTGAGTTCCTTTAGAGTCTGCCATTTGTGACACTTTGGGGACACATACACAATTTTGGGTAGGTACTCAAACAACTGTAACTCTGCTAGGAAATTTTGTGTCTTATACCAAAATCATTCACCATCTGGTAATAAATGAACTAGCTTATTTTTAACAAGGTATGTTGTTTTACGGTCGCTAATTGAAAGCTGCCAAAAGAATAGATGCTATCAGTCAACAATAATAACGACACTGAAGCATGGTACTGGCAGATGAATGGGGTAGTCCAGCGGTAGGTCGTTGGACTGCCATTCCGAAGGTCGCGGGTTTGATCCCGGCGTGCGCAAATAATTTTTATTTAATTGATTTGTGTTATTTCACAATTAATTATTTAAAATAATATATTATATATTTGCGGTACGTTCCAGCGTGGAAGAACTCTTATATTCTGTAAGTTCTGGTGTAAGACCACTATTCAGAATTGAAACGTTGCTTGAAATGGCTTTAGCTGTGTTTAGTGACTAGATCTGAATAGCCAGGTACTTCTCAACCTTCCTCTTTCTCGTCTCCTTCCCTTTCTCATTTTCTTTTTTTTTCGTTGTTAGTTATTTTAGCTAGAAAAAAATATGGTGAACCATTTTTAAAACTTTTATGTTTGTATAAAATTTTTAATATTTCAGAAATTAAATGTTTGAATCTAATAATAACATTAGATAGCATATGTGGGGCTTAAAAGCAAAAACGACACTCTCCATAAATGACGAAATTGAGTTATAAATATGCGCAATGTCCGTAGCAACAAGATGGTTTTTGAGATTCTTAGAAAAATCAACCGCAAATCATGGAAAAATCGAAATGAAAATAGGGTTTAGATGAAAATCACCCCTCTCCACAGCGATTAACAAGCAAAATCACCACTCTCCACAAAAGCCAATCGCAAGACTGAATTCAAAATAAATTCAAAATAAATACAATATTTTTTATTATAATATTTCACTTTGAATTGTACTTTTTAAGATTTTACTAAAAAATCACTCGAAAAATGCGAAGCATTCTTTGATCGGTTTTTTGTCATTTGCCGAAAACAGTACTTTTGGAGAGTGGCGTTTTTGCTTCTAAGGCCCTCATATTTTATCACCTTTTAATAATAGTTTTTGTTTTCGGATACATTTAGAATCAGTCCATTTATTTGGAATTTATTGCAAAGCGTACATTTTTTGACCTTCTCACAGAATATGATATCTGATATCTGAAGGGTTAGAAGAAAAAACATTCCCGGGTTATAAATATCCTGACCATATTTGAACTCCCACTACCTACCGATTCCTATTATAAACGGAAAATATTGTGTGTAATAATGGGGGACTTAGAGCTAGAACCAGACGCATTTGCACACTCGGCTATTAACTCTGTTACGGTGATGTTTAGTGAATTATGTTACTGTCCAAGTACTAAGTACCTACTCGTCTTTTGATTTTGTGACCGGAAGCACAACTACAACCTTCAAACGCATTGCTGAGTCACTTCATTCAATGATCGCTAAATACCATTCCGAAACGCAGCCTTCTCAATTAGAAATTCTAGACCATCTTTGAAGGACGTTCTGCTTCGAATACTGCCTCATTTACCAAAAAGCCTTAAATAAACCGAGGCTTGCATCACTTTACATTACTTTACATAACTTAAACATAACTAATACATAACTTTGTTTCTGGATTATGTGTGTTATGCTCTTCGGAGTTAAAAACCAACCGCTCTAATAACATTGTTGTTATTATGCTTGCTGGGCAGTTAACTACGAATAAATAACATAATATACATATGATTGCAATTCATATTTTCATTGTTCACACGTTATTACGTGGTTGAATAAATAATATACATTGAAAATCTTCAGATCATCAAACAAGATATCAGACATTTTTAAAAAGTAGAATTAGCAAAATTAATCTTCCAATGTTGCCTGCTCTTTGCAATTCCACTTTCATATGGAATTTGACACAATTTATAAGGGAGTTGTGTAGTCTAGCGATTTTGTTGAGAGGTTTTTTATTTGTGGCTACCAATTATTAGAATTGAGCTTCAATACAGAGTTTGTTACTTACTTCTGTTTCATATTTGATAAAGAAATTCATTAAATTTATGCTAGGAAGAAAAAAAAAATCTGGCTAAACTGACAGCAGGGTGTTACTGGACATACTTGACTTTCTTTAACCAGTAACATTATTTGGAGTTAAAAATTAAGGAAATATTGGTCTGCGTTGAAAATGTTGAGGTTTTTTACTACTTAATAAAAAATCAGTTAGTATTGGACAGTTAGTGCCTCCGCTGACGAGGCAACCTATCCTGTGTATGTCATAGTGATGACCCGCACAATACACAATTTCTCAAAAACCCGTTTTCAATGGCAACGCAAGTAGTTTGCTAGTTTCCGTGGCTGGCGTTTTTGACGTTTGCTCGGTTTGCATGGTTTGCTTGGTTGCGCCAGTTTTGTTGTCAGTTTTCTAGGTTTTTTTGTTTTTTCAATTTGACAGCGACAGATGACTGCGATGATACCTGATTGTTATTCGTCTATGGTTAAAGAAGCTGAGATAATTACAGAAATCGTAAAATTGAGTAGTGCCGTGATCAAAGTTTGGTTGGAAACCATAGCAACCAACCAGTTTTAGCTTGGTTTCAGTTGCCTAGTCAGCGGAGGCATTTAGGCGATCCGCTCACTGAGGCAACTGGAAACTGTCAACTTGCAACTGTATTTGTATGACAATGTGATGGCCCGCACACTACACAATCAATCAAAAACCCGTTGTCAATGGGAACGCAAGCGGCGACTCGCACTGCAGATTGCCGTGGCCGGCCATTGCTAGTTGCCAGCTGTCAGCTGTTTCGTCTATGGTTAAATAAGCTTTTTGACCAATTAAAATATAGAAACCAGCTGGTTTTAGTTTGGTTTCAGTTGCCTCGTCAGCGGAGCGCTTTATGGTCGGGGTGAGGGTTTGTTTGGTTAATCGGCTGTCGTTGTTAGGTGTTGAGGTCATTGGAGATCAAAATTTAAATTAAATTTTTCACTCCAAATAATGTCAGGAATCACTGGTCTAATTAGTCCAGTACGTCCCTTATCATTCTGTAAGTATGTCCTTAGTTAGTTATAAAGTCAAAATTTGGTTCCCTAAGAACAAGATGGTTTATTTTCCGACTACGAAATTTCCTTAGAATATGTTGCAAAAGAATTACTTAATAAACTCTTTAATTTATTTGTTGAGGTTGGGTGCTTTCGCGACGGTAATCAAGACGTAGAGTACAATTTGATTACCTTATCAGATATGGTGGTGAACCATCTTACACTCATATCTAAATGATAGACAATAAAATTTCGCAATATTGGCTTTTGGAATCCGCCAGCCATTTCAACACTAGTTGCCTTAAATTGCTCGACGAATATTTTTGAATTTTATATTACAGATTAGATTAGGTTTTCTAGAAAAATCGTGGATGGGTTGGTACTAGTTTTCCGGCAAACAGACATAATATGACAAGAAAACGTGTTAACTTAAAATTTGAAAAAATGACAGATTATGCCCTAAAATGATAAAAATGTGGTTAATTAACGAAAACTCCATGTATCTTTAAATATGTTGAATTGATTATCTTAATGTAGCTGCCTATATATCTTATTATTAGGCATTTACATTGAAATATCTTATAGATGTAATTCAAATAATCTAATATTATTACGTGATCTATCCTAATGTGTCCTTAAAACTATATAATATGTATTAACAAATATTTCCTTATGTATAATATTAAGAGTGATAAATTGTAGAACCTGCAGACAAGCTGCCATATGACAGCTTTGTGGGACTACCCTTATTTTGTAAAAATGTATTTTTTTTGATAAATAAAAAAAAAAAAAAGCGCGATGGAAGACAAAAAGAGAGGTTTATAAATAGCTATGTTTTGAGTCAACTGTTTTTTTGTGACAACTCTAACACGGAATCATAATTGTATACTCCTGTTCACTATATACAGAATTTGGGCAAATAATTATAATGATGATGTTGACATGTTTAATGTATCCATACTAAATAAAAACAGATCTTAGTAGAATTTATATTGGAAAGCAGAACAACAAATCTAATTAAACACACTGCCTAGCTCTGTTTCGACTTATTTCCAAAATTTTTATGTTGAAAATGTTGATATGTGAACAAAGACATAGATAATAATACATTTTTCTAAAATTGCACTAACTAAATTCCAAGAAATTTACTGATTTGAGCTCTCGCGCGTAATAATAATTACATAGCAGAAACCTGTTTGTAAATAAACTTTTTTTAAAGTAAATAATAATATTATGGATAAATAAATTAAATCAGGTAGAAATTTTAAGAAATTTTTTTCATAGAAAAGCTAATAGCTCAGAGCTGCATAAAATAGTTTGCAAGGCAGACAGAAATATTTCACCTTTAAATTTATACGACGAGAATGCCAACATTTTTATAAATACCAACCAGGAATTATTAGATTCCTGGTCAAATAAAATTATTCACGCAAAACACTTCAATTATCTCAACCAAACGTATGTTGACAAACTTTCGTCAAACAAATGGTTGAGTATTGGAGAGTTGAGCGCAGAAATAGAAGGTTTTATGCTTGCTATTCGAGATAGAGTAATTAATACCAAAAATTATAGGAAGCATATAATCAAAGATCCAAATCAAATTGATGATTTATGTAGAAAATGTATGGTTTTTCCGGAAACTATAGAACACATTATATCAGGATGTTCTATATTAGCTCCGTCTGAGTATACATTTAGGCACAATCAGGTTTTAAAAATAATTCACCAAAGTTTATTGATGTAGCTATTCCAAATTCCTGTAATATTCAAAAATCTGTTTCTGAAAAAATAAGAAAGTATACAGATTTAGGAAATGAAATTAAAAGAATTTGGCATTCTCAGACTATAAAAATATTACCTTTTGTTATTTCGGCTACTGGCATTATACCTAGCTCTCTTATTAAAAATTTAGGCATATTAGATTTGTCAAAGAATTTGTATATAAAAATGCAAAAATCAGTCATTTTAAATACATGTAGAATTACGAAAGATTTTTTAAATATTTATATTGAGGGATCAGTAGGATTTATCGGTCAAATTAGGAATTCCACAGAGCCGAACCCTCTGATATGAAAATATCTGGAGACGGTGAATTATATTCCCATTTAATAGTTTGGTAGATTAACGTGTTGTTCTTGTATTAATTATACTTATATAATACACTTGCATAACGTGGATTTACTAGATGATCATTTATATGGAAAAGTGTATGAAAGGGTTTAGTTTTTCCTATGGGAAAAACTAAACCCGTTCCTGTAAATCTGGTGAATAAAAAATAAATAAATATTAAAAAAAATTAATTTATTAAATATTTATTTAAATATTTAAATTAATATTTAAAAAAAAACCTAAAATTGTATATTTACTTTTACTTTTAAATTACTTTTCTGAAAAGGAATTCTAAAAATGACTGAATTCTGAATTCTGACTCTAGCAATTTCGACATTCTCCGTGATCGAGTGGTAAGGCCTTCGGCCTGAAAAAAACGAAAAATGCAAAGCAATCAAATAAAACTTTATTGGATTATTTTGTGTTGTTTAACAATGTATTCATTTGAAAAAATATATAGTTTATTTGAGTCACGTTTCAGAGTGGAAGACACTCTCAGTATTTTCCTGGTGAAAGACCACAATTCAAAGTAAAAACGTTACTTGAAATGGATTTAGCCATGTTTTGTCACCAGATCAAAATAAACAGGTACTTCCCCAACTTTCTATTTCCCATCTCCTTCCCCTCCCCACCATCTTCAGCCTCACAACGTACCCTTATTGTGGATGCCATAGTCTCACTGCCCCCAGATGAGAGCAGTTGGGAAAAAGAACTCGACTTTTATTTGAGCACCCTACCCAAAGACCTGTTGACTAGTTTCACTATGTCTTTAATAAGACTTTAATGCTATCATAAGGATTAATGGAACTCTTCTGTAAATATACATTACTATCATTGTTTACCGTAAAAAACATGTATTTTATTGGCTAATATTGTCAAAATAAAGATTATTTTAATTGGGACAGGCAATTAAGAAAAAAAATTATCGGTCTGAAGATGGCTGTGGTAAGCTTAAACCGGTAGAGGAAAATAAAAGATGGCCTTATTTGGACAAGGAAGAATAATTCGAAAGACTTAATTAATTCAATGTGTATAATTTCATTGGAAGGTAGTTCTATCAATACGAGTACACCTTCAGCTGTATTTGTACCTGACACCATTGCGTACCATTTTAAAAACTGCAAAAGAATTTGCCCTAAAACTACAACTGATACTTAAACCTGTCCATTGTTGGATTCACGAATAAATTTAGTAACAAAAACTTGTTTTCGTTTGAAATATTTATCGAGTAGCCTCGGTTAACTGTAAAATTTAATTTTTTAACAGAAATTGGTTATTCCTTTGTGCCTTATTATCAATTTATTAAATTCCTTCAGTCAATGTCATTTAGAAAAGCCTAATGGTGGAGTTATACTTGTAAGGCGTGTTGTGTCGTGATGTTCACTGCTGTGATGGCTAGCGTTCACATCTATAAGTTGTGTTCTTACGCCTTAAGTGGTCTACACACCATGCTGCGAACAGCCCGACATTTAGCAGCTTTTAGCAGCTGTATAAAAATCGCAGGTTGGAGGTTGCCTCCAGACGATGCTTTTTGCAGTAAGTTGGTTTCTTTTGCTCTGTGAACACGTATTCACAGCGCTCCCGAACTCGGTCACTTTCGAAATGAATTTGCGAAATGCTTAAGCCGGGTCTCTTGCTTCAACATTGTCGCCTTCTGCGACTTTTTTTAAATAAGTTTTTATTTCAGTAAAAATAAAACTAATTGGTAATCGAAATCGACAATGGTTAATCGTTAATCGACCACACATACCTAATTAATTATGGGAATAAATTCATAACAGCAAAAATAATTAAACAATATTCATTCTTTAATCCATTGAGAAAAATATTTGCCACCGCTAATTTGCCTTTTAGACCTATTCGACTCCAAACACCTTTTTATGGTAATAACTCTGGGACCACCGCAGAACAAAATGCAACAAAAAATCGCTTACACACTTTTGGCAATAAATATGCTAATATCGATCACGCCGGTAATCTGGCATCATACAAAAGATGCATTAAACAAAATTTGTCTTCTAGTACCATGTAAACATAATGATCATGTAAACATAATATGCTTACCAGTACTTGCAAAACATTAATTCATTAGAAATCATAGGTACTTGTAAAATTCATCATATCGGTTAATATTTATAATCCATAATATCGACCTCTTAACTATTCTATTTTATTTTTATTTTTCATTGCTCCTATGAGGACTTTTTACTTTATATTTTATATTTAAATCATTGTACCTTTTAAAGATATCTTATATTTCTACTTTAGACTTTTTTTATTATTATTATTTTATTCTCACTTTTAACTTTTTTTATTTATGCTTAATAATTTAAAGCTTGTACTTTATACTTATACTTATACTATATACCATATTTTTCACTTTACATTTATATTTTACCCTTTACCTACTACTTATAATCTTACTACTTACTTTTTACATTTTTTTTTCCTTATATTTAACTTACAAATATACTGTTAGTCATTCTTCATGTTGTTGTACTATTTATATTGTATGTCAATTATGTTAATGGCACATGTTGTGCAGTATATGTGTAAATAAATAAATATAAAAAAAACCATGTACTCCAAAGAGCGTAAGCGACATTTCTAAGGGAAAATATATGTCAGGGTGATAGGCAAAAGAGCGTAACCGCCACTATCTCCACAACTGAAGGCATTCAGATAATTGCATTATCAGTTCTATACAGGCAGTAACCAAATATCAATAATCGTAATTAACCAAAATCATTTTTTGAATCAACTAAGAAAGTTATTTAAAAAAAAACCTTCTCCTGAACACTTTGCTGTTTGTCGCTTACGCTGTTCTGCCGATTATGGGTCGATATAATATGTGGGTTCTTAACATATGTATAATTTCTATGTGTTGAATACATAGCGAAATTGATTTAAAACAAAAATACACACTACCGACTTGCAACGCACTAAAATTAATATTAAAAGAGATTCCATTTTGACCAATTACACTATCGTCAGAATTTCTGCTAAAAGAAGTCAATTTCAGAAGACAAAATACTTGATACTGCTACCATGGAACATTTCAGGTTTAAAAAAATAATGTCAGATAAGGTACATACTATTACGGAAAGAACATACGAGTTCGATAATATAACATAACAGAGCATCTAATTATAATCAAATAAAAATATGAATAACAGTATATACGTCGTTAAAATATTTCAACGATAAACACGAATAGTTTTTGTAAAGTTTGTTTATAAATTATAAATTACAAACCTTTATCACGCTTTGTTATTACTTTATTAACCTTTGTTGAAGCAAAAGACCCGGCTTAATGTGCTACAGAAGTTCTGCAGATTGGTGGTTGCCACTAGACCATGCTATTTGCAGTAAGATCAGTGGCGGGTCGAGCACATTTTCGATGGCGGGGACCGTCATTTTTATGTGTAGATACTGACGTCTCACTGCCAGAAAGTAACGATACGAGACTCAATACAAATATAGGTATACCCAAATAGTAATAATATAATTTCTTACAGAAAATTTTATCAAATAGGGTGCGTAAATAAATATTAAGTTTAAATAAAAATAAACACTTGTTCACAACCAAAAACTCGTGGTTTAAACAAAACAAATGTTTTTTTTATATATGTCAAACTCAAAGTGATTGCTTTCTACAATTATATAAATATGAAGTTTAATAAAAATAGCACAAGACAAATTGTACTTCGGTTAAAAGCGTCTTTGAGGTGTTTTAACCACGAGAACGGCGCTATAGAAATAATCCGATCAATCGATATCAATATTATTATTTTACTAAAACGTCATATGCAATAAATTATTATTATGCTACAAGGAAGGAAGGAGAGAAATTAAAAATTACTTAACCGAAATAATTTTTTAGATTATATTTCTGCAATTACTTTTATGTTCAGAACGCATTCATTATTTTTGTGAACACAAAGAATTGTCAATTTTTTTCTTGTTAGGTTTCAGGAATAGTGTAGAGTATATGTAATAGTAGTTTATTTATTTAATTTCTACGGTATAAATATACCATTAACATTAAACGTTTATAAGTAGGGACTGTCCCCATGGTCCCCTTGTGAAGAAACGCCACTGAGTAAGCTGATTTCTCGTGCTCTGTGATCACGTGTACGGACCATGTCGTTCTGGCTGCAAACAGCCAGAATCCGTCTGCGGCAGCACCAATTCGGACGCCGCAGTAGTAAAATAATAATACTCTGCGCGCAAATGCGGCAGAAAGTGGAAACAATCGTTCCGGCAGTAAAGAAATAATAATACGGCAGACGAATAATAACAATTCTGCAGCCGGTTTTGCCTACTAACGATGCGATTTCTAGCCATCTGCAAAAAGCCGGCTGTTCGCAGCACCATGTGTAGTGGCCTTTAAGACGATATTTTAAATCAATACAGCACGTGGTACGTACACACTAGCTAAGACGCGGCCATCCCCGCGCCCCTCACCTTCACCGCTCTGTCGAAAATAAGATCACTTCTGACGCATCACGACAGATCGCATCATGATACAACACAACAGACTAATATAATCGTCACCATACTAAATGTATGAAACTGATACCGTTATGACGCATCACGTCACGTCACGACAGACAAGTATAACTCCACCATTAAGCTGACCACCAAGGAAAACCTTTAAAAGTGTATCGTCTTCGTAAAAGACCACCATTCATAATATCAACGTTGTTTAAAATGTGCTTAGTGAACAAGTTCTTCCCAACCTTCGTCTTCCATTCCTCCAACTTTCTCCAGTCTCCTGACATATCCAGAATTTGGGAGGCCATAGTATGATTAACAAGTTGGGTCCCTTTTTATTTAACCGCTTGGACACATAAGCTTGTTTTCATGATAATTTAACGTAGGTAGACATAGGAATGACGTATGCCGCGTACCTGAGTTATTAAACAAAACGATATTTGCATTGTTTGCACAACATTGAGCCAGCGAAAAAAAGCGGATCGACCCCCTCAAAATGTGGTGCTGGAGAAAAATGCTCAGAATACCATGGACAGCCAGATGAACAAACGGGTCCATTCTGGCTGAGCTAGGCAACCACAATAGGCTGTCAACTATGGCTATCTGACGACCCCAACTTGGTGAAACTCATAGTCACTGGTAAAGTGTTTGGCAGAAGAAGCAGTGGAAGGTCGCCAATGCACTGGAGTGACCAAATATTTCTGGCGTCCGGTACGTCGGTGTCCTTCGCTCTCCACGCAGCGCAGATCGATCTTCAGCAATGTAGAATAATTATTGGATTCCCTTTATCGCCGCAGACTCGCTCTCTCGGCTGACCGAAGCCATTGAGGTATTTTGTGGGACTAAAATAAGTGGGGAAAGAAATAAATGGGTTCTCCACCCGATCAGAGGCCCTATCACACTCGCTCCATAACGATCGATATGATAACTATCTGTAACTTCTCATTGTTCCCTACAGATCGCCAACGAATTAGTGACAGTTCACAATGACTAAGTATCCTTAACATATTCGACATCAACTGTTGTTTGTATGTTAGCGATGTGTAGTTGTCCTAGGGAACGATGAGAAGTTACCGATAGTTATCCTGTCGATCGTTATCGAGCGAATGTGCTAGGGCCTCTGATCTAACACCAAACACGCATAACGTCATTTCGAGCAACTGTTCCATTCTGACCAGCTATTATTCTTCTGGAGCAATTTCTCCAACTCGAACTCCAAAGTATCAAAAGATTTGACGCATTAGACATATCATTCATGATCCAGACAGGAAGTATCTATTCATTCCAGTTGCATGCTGCATCATGGTAAGAAAGTAACTTCAGAAAGAAGACACCAATTAATTACTATCTGACACGCTTTTCCCTCGCATAGAGATTCCACACCTGTCTAGAAATATTAATTATGGTAATGCGCCTATAGGCAACACTGACTGCGTAAACGAGGCTGTAATGGTGGTATGGGCTTTAAAGATGACCATTTTAACATAAAGCAGTTACGGCAAAGTAGTTTCTGAACAGGTGTTGTATTGTGGAAAATCAATATTGAACCACGTCGAAGAGAAAAGTGGCGATTATAAATGGGACGATGGGAAAGATTGGAATTGAATGGATGAGAAATTATTGTGATTGGTATAGGTTGATTTCTCCATGTAGTAAAATTTTATAGATTGTAATTATGTAGGGCATATTGAGTAATTGTAAATTGTTGATAGATAGGTTCGCGTATTATACGTATGTGTGCAAAATTTGATTTTCAGAAAAAGAGACAATTATGATTTCAAGGCCAAATAAAAGTATCGGAAGAATACTTTTAGATTCAACAAGAAATAAAATTCTTTATATACACCAAAGTTTCACGTTAATGCTCGTTAGTAAGCTTTCAAAAAGAAGAAGATGGTTTAAAAGAGAGATACGTATATTCGGCGAGAGCGCTAATATTATATTTAAAAAAATGACTATAATTAATCGAAAATTGTGTGAATATTTAATAAAACACGACTCGTTCAAAATAGAGTAAAAAAACTATCGACAAATTAATGTCATGGAGCATTTAAAGATACAACTTGAATTTTTTCATAATTATAACATGTTACATAATACAACAAAATGTGTTTTTAATACTTTTTGGAGCATTCTTTGCGATTTTTATCTATCGAGGGAATTTTATATAGTTACCGTTTTGGATTGGTAAATGTTTTTAAATTTAAAAATGTTTTCAATAATAACAATTTAATAATTTAACAACATTTACAAACAAACAATACAAAAAAAATTCTTAACTTTATCTTCAAAAATAACATTTATAAAAATAAAGAGTTATAAACTTAACGTCTTCAAGAGAAAAATGTTTTAAATCTCGAGATTTTTTTCTTTCCAGAACTTCTCTGCTTCCTTTCCCCTAAAAGATCCCCTGTACAGCATCTCCAAAGATTTTTTTTCACAGGGCCTCCTGTGTGGAGATAATTAACAAAAAGAAGTCTTATTGACAATATTAATTAATCCTAAACGACAGTGTATAACAGTGATAAGTACGTTGTACAGTTATACATTCATATAAATATTATATTCTACCTTGTTTTTTTTTTGTGTTATGCTATCCTGTGTCCTAAATACTGTCTAATTATTTAGTACAGTTTACATTCAACAGGGTCTTCGATTAAAGACAACTATTTAGTTTATTTAGAAGTTATTCTTGAAATTGCGCGTGCAAAACAATCCCAAACCTCACAATGTCGGTTAGGATTTTGTTAAATGAATGTCTAAGGTCAGCCTAAGCCAGTGAGCAGTCCTAAATTCCCTTTTATCTACTGTTAAAAAAAGCGTACACATTCGAAGAAAAAAATTAATTGTAACCTCCCTCTCTGGTCACACTTTTAGATGAACGAACTACGGAATCAGATAAATTTCTCACGTGAACAATTTACTGATTGTCGTTGTTTTACACTACATAAACGATATTACAATAGGTACCCTAAAAGTATCTAACACTTTTTAAAATATAAGTACCGCACAAGAGTCCCAACTGCTCCCGTCTGTTGTGAGGCTGAAGGTAGTGGGGAGGGGAAGAAGATGGGAATCTTCAGATCTGGTCATTAAATACGGCTAAAGCCATTTCAAGCAACGTTTCTTTACTGAATGGTGGTCTTACACCAGGGCGATACTGAGAGTATTTTTTACAACTTCTTAACCAAATCCAAACTCAAAATAATTTCATTGACCCTATTCTTATTATTCATTCAATTAATTTAAATCCAACATTCCTCCTATTAATCCTAACTATCTATAACTTAATAATCTAAATACAACATTCGTTTAGCTTAATCATCACATTTGTTAAATCTGACTCTTGCCTTGACATTGATTAACCCTTATACCTACTGATATTTGTTAACCTTTAGCTACAGAAGCATCAACCCCTATACACAAATTAAGCCGTGCAACAAATAATCGATGATCACAAATCGTTTGTAAAAAACTTAACATAAACACCATTGCATTCATCACCTATAAAATTTTGATTCACTTACTTATAAAAAATAGGGTTTTTGTCCCTCATAAATCCAAATGATAAATATCCACTTATGTAAACAAACACACACACAGAGTTCAGTTAATTAACACAATAACACTTTAAACTTTACTAAACCAAAGCTGCACTAAAAAGTTGTATTTAATTGTTTTAAGCTGTACCACAATACGCCAAACTTCCGACAAATACCACGATTTGCAAATATTTAGTTCAACTTCTTTTAAAAGCTCTGTTTTTAAGTTTTTGTTTTCTATTGTTATCGAACCTTAAGGCTGTGTTTGAGCCACCGTCCAAGCCTCTTCGGAAGGCCTCGTTTCGCCGGTCGGAAGTGAACTGGGCAGGTATGTCTTCGGTGAAACTCGCGCACACCTGTGAGAGATTTTTCTCCGAAGTCCGGCGGAGTTTGCCGAAGGCTGCCGAAGCTGTTTGACCCGGGAGCAGGTGTTATAGAGAGTCACGGTTAATGTCAAGGTTTGGGTTCGATTCCTATCGATGGATGGTTTGATGAAACCGTTATTGACGGCTTATTATTATTGCGTAACGCTAGTTTTAATGTAACTAGCCCAGTTTTACGTAATGAAATAAAAAAAAACATAAATAATATTTATGGGATCTTCTTCTTCTCAAGCCTTTATGTGTTGTCGATGGGTAAGGCTCCTGACTAGCAATCCGGAAGCCGCGGGTTCAAATCCCGGGTTAGGCAAGTAAATTTTCTTTTGTAATCGAAGACAATATTTCGAACGAAAATTGTGAAAGAGAAAAGAAAGCAAAAAAAATTAGTCAAATCCGGGAATTAAACCCAGGACCTCTGCCTTGCCGGGGTGCTGATATGACCACTGAGCCAATTCCACTGCATCACTAACATCATTATTTAAAACAAATCTTATTTCATTAAATTGTGTTGTTTTATAAAAAAAATAGTATATTTGTGGCAAGTTTCAGAATGGTAGATACTCTCTGTATTGCCTCGGTGTAAGACCACCATTCAGAATCGAAAAAAAGATTGAAACTGCAGTAGTTGTGTTTGGTGACTAGATTTGAATAGCCAGGTGGGTACTTCACCATTTCCTTCCCCTCCCCGCCACGTTCTACCTCACAACATACCACGATTGAGGATTCAGTACTCACTGGCTCCAGAAGCTTGGGAGCAGTTGGGACTTGTGCGGTATTCCCATTAGTAAAAAAATACAGGGATACGGTATCCAATTCCTCTGATAAAACCATCACCATTCAGAAACGATTCGTCGCTTGAAATGGCTTTACGTATGTTTATGAACAAGATCTGTTTAGTTATCAGAAATGTAACCCATTTCGGGGTGCCTTAGTTCATCTTGTTCAGGGTACTTAGCAATCTTATGCAGAAGTCAAATAAAAAAAATAAGCTTTCCCCGGATTTATTTTATTTTATCGTAGCCGGAAGTTCTTCTTAACTCTTCCCTCTTTTCATATATAGGCTGTATTCCCCCGCTTTCCTTTTAACACATTAGCTGTGCTACATACCCAAGACAGTCCAATGAGGTTGGAATTGTGACATCCAAAATAATTATTTAAAGCGTCCACTTAAATAACACAAGCCTTTAAAAGACTTCAACGATAGGAAAAGCAAAAAACTCGAAAAATTTCTGAATTTATATTTTTTTATTCAGTTTCAACACATTTGAAATTTTTTTTTTGCCTACATAAGCTCTCATAAGAGACCCTGACGAAAATAATTTCTCAGGGCCTTATCTATCTTCAGGAAAATCTCCAGATTTATATCCACCCCACATACTTTTTGCCCTCCCAAAACTTCGCCTCCTTTCCCCAAAAAAGATCCTCAACACAACATCTCCAAAAATGACATAGGCCGTGAAGGAATTTTTTTCCTCAGTGCCACTAGTGTGGAGCTAAGGTAATTTTTTTTTATTAAATATACAAACGGTACGAAAGGGTAAAGATTATTTCTGACATATTAATATTAACCACAAAACCACATAGCGTTTGAAATTTAAATATATAGTATTAACCAACCAATATCAGAGTTGTTAAAACATGATATTTTCTTTTGCAGATTCATTCGATTGTGTGGTTAAGCGCAGTTTACTATTTAATCGAAAGTGTAAGGTTAATAAAGCAAATATCAGATTTCCTACGCTCTTCACTCATATTAATGCGATATTTTCTCTTAAGAAAAAGCTAAGATTGTTTTTATGAAGTATTCGTGACAAAACATCATCTCACTCTAGTGTTCTCATGTGAATGCAAAGCGCATGGTGTCCCAAAACATCATTTATTTTTCACGTGAAATTAAAAAGTTAAAGTTTATTTATTACTTTTAAAAAAGACTTACAGATTATTTATGGATATTTGTTATACTTATTTTTGACTGATTTTGACAGCGAATTCTGCTGCAGGTAATGAAGGTTTCCAATTTCTACTGCCGTTAATAATTTATTTTGTAGTTTGGCTATTTTGGTACCTATTTAGGTACAAAGTGTATTGTGTTCTTAACTTTTTAATCATAAACGCTATTATATCGTCACCTTAAAGCAACAGTGAAATATATCTTGAAAAATGCTGTTCTGAGATAATATGACTTTTAGGTTTGCGTGAGCTCTAGCAGAATCAAATTAACTAATGTTGCAGATTAATGATATGGTATTAGAGAAGTAAATTATTTAACATCAACACAAAATTGTAATAATAAATAAAAAAAATCCTACTAATTTTGACAAAGTATACGTAAATCTAGAAATATCTCAATACTGAGATTTTACTTGTAACTCGGGATTGTTTTTTTCAAAATATCCTAGTAATGTATCTTGTAGACCTCACAATTTTTCATCGAACTGCATACTTAATAAAAGTGGTTTTTTCGAAGATATCTCAGTATTGCTTTAAGGTGACGATATTTTTCTTCTATTTTGAGGATCATACGGTGATGTGCTTGACTGTTGAGGATCATAAACGGTATCATGTTTCTTCACAACCGATTTGTTACAATCCATATTTACTTACCCCGTATCTAATTTAATTAATTATTATATACTTTTTAATTTACTTATTTTTATCATTATTTTTTAAAAATATTATCTACTTAATGTACTTATTATTATTTTCTTAACGTTCGTGTTATTATTTACTGATATGCTACATAATTATTTATTATTATTTTTAACTCATAATTTATGATCGACGTTTATTTACTTAATATTACAATTTTTTTTTATTATTATTTACTCATATTTGTATTATCTACCTTATTTACTTATATTTATTTACTCTCCATTACACAATTGTTAATTATTATTTACATGCTACTTACCTGTTAATATTTACCTAAATTTGGTTGTCAACTGTAATTTATGTTTGATATTAAGTTTATATGTATTTATTTTAAAATTCCATCATTGTACAGCTGCACATCTCGATACAGGAATGCCCTAGTGAGATGTGCATCTTATATTTTTTTAATAAATAAATAAATTATTCGCAATAAATCATTCATAACTGAAAAATAGTACCAGCTTACATTATCTTAAATACTGAGCAGACCGTTGATTTGCAACTAAAAACCGGTATTTTTGGTTTTATGGCAGTGTTGTCTGGGAGTTCTCACAATATAACAGTTTTAGAAACAGCGTTTTCTTAAATACATAAATATTTTCACCACGGAATCACTTAGATTTTGTGTGCACAGAAGTGTTCTTGAACATTTTTTCTAAGTCACTGTCAATAGAAAGCCATGACACATCAAAAAGTTGGTAAACTTATGCTGAGAGCTTCGTCTGGTCCAATAAGAGAAGAATTTCTCTAAGACAATAATGAACGATAAACATATTTATATATGGTACGTTTTTCGATTTTCACGGCCAAAAGCATTTTCGTTGTTTGTTTTTGGGGTGTTACGCCGTGTTGCGCTACCTCCTTCTTTATGTGACTCATCGTCGGATCTGCCGGATCTGCCCTGATGATGGATACTGCAACGCTGTCCGAAACGTCGGTTAAAGAAGGAGGTAGCGCAACACGGCATAACACCCCAACAACAAACAACGAAAATATTTATATATGTTTGAAGAAGAAGATACACTAATAATCTAAACGAAAATATGAAAATGAACAAGACGCAGAAACATTCAAGATAAGGAAACTCGAACCTTGAACTTCTCGTCTTTCCGGGACGAACGCCTTTACCAGTTCGGCTACTGCCACCATTAATTTAAACGTCATATTTGTCAATCTCATATTACAAATTTCAGAATTAACAACATTATCTCAGACTATTTTTTTTTATATTATCAAAATAAGACGAGATGTTCTCGGTTCGAGACCCAGTTGCGACCGTTATCTTTTATTTTTCTGTATCTTGTTCATTTTCATATAGATTATTTGTGTTATCTTCTTCTTCAATAATATATATCATAAAAAGAGAGTTGTTCTTGTAAAAATTTAATATTTACATATTTTTACTGTAACATTGAAAATGTCCGTTTTTGTTGTCATCTTTGTCTTCTCATCTCCATGACTTCGAAATCTTCGTGATCGCCTGCGAGAATAAGCCCTGTTGATAGTCAATATGCGATATGATAGAGTATCAAAAGATGGATAAATTATCATCTGCCTACCCGTGAATGAGTTACATACCATATGCATAGAACCACAATTAATAGAAATTTATATATTCGTGTGGTAAAATTAAAAAAAAAAAGAATGAATGCATTCCGGAAGAGCTAGGCATCCACAATAGCGTCCAGCGCCCTTGAAGTGATTTCTCACAAAAACGGCGCTCTACAAATTGTAATTATTATTATTAATAGACTCTCCACTATCTGCCTTCCATATATTTTAAGATGGGTACTTTCTACACGTTGCTCACCAAACTGGGGACATTTCCCAACCATCCTATTTCTCACATTCTTCCCGATCGGTCTTAAAAGACACCCCAAATTTGTGATGAAATAGAAATCAAATGGTTGCGAATCTTGTTCGACACCTATTGACCTGAGAAAAGGTTAATTTTTTTGTTTTTTTTATTTTATCATTAGGTCCACACAGGAGGCCCTGAGGAAAATAATTTCCCTCAGGGCCTATGTCATCTTTGGGGATGCTGTGTGGAGGGTATTTTTAAGGAAAGGAAGGAGAGGAAGTTCTGCGAAGAAAAAAGGTATGAGGGCTGGGTAGGAATCTGGGGTTCAGTGTGTCTAGATCATCCGCCGCCAAGTCCTTACCCCATGAACCCGAGCACCCCTGCTAAGTCACAAGGGGTGGCCCATGGCAGAGGTGTTGGTTATCCAATAAATGGTTCCCGGGGCGGCGGTACCCATTCCCGCCTCCCAAATTAAATTTATTATTATTATTGTGAGCCTTATTGGAATTACTTAATATTATTGACCATTTACATACAGAAAAAAGGTATGAGGGTTGGGTAGGAATCTGGGGTTCAGTGTGTCTAGATCATTCGCCGCCAAGTCCTAGAGGAACCTTACCCCATGAACCCGGGCACCCCTGCTAAGTCACAAGGGGTGGCCCATGGCAGAGGTGTTGGTTATCCAATAAATGGTTCCCGGGGCGGCGGTACCCATTCCCGCCTCCCAAATTGAATTAATTATTATTATTGTGAGCCTTATTGGAATTACTTAATATTATTGACCATTTACATAC